>OU565284.1:32262770-33709020 GCA_913789915.3 Sphecodes monilicornis | reverse complement strand
TCTTGTAAATTTATTTTTGTTATGAACGCATAAAATCCGCAGCTTTATATAGCTAGTCTTAAGATGGAAATATCGAACGCAATCTACTAATTGAAATGAAGTTTGAACTTTTGTTATCGATGATTAGTCCTTACAAGGGAAGAACTCCAGGTAGTCGTCTTCTATTTTAATATACTTTTGCACGGTGGTAGTACACATGTTTTTAATGATAGCTGTAAAATATTAGGTGTAGATACTTGGAAACATTAAAGATATAAACAGATAAAAGTTACGTACTTTCAGTGGACAATATAAGGTCGAAATGGCAGAACCCCATTTACAACGCAGCGAAGGCGAAGTTAGCTGGCAGCGAGACTAGTAAACTGGAGATCATCGTATCAAATCCCGATTATTCAACAATTTTTAAATTCTTTTTTTGTAGTTTCACTTATAGTTAAATATTACCACTTATAATTATAGGTAAAAACTATATAGCAAAATTTCAGAATTACCACCTACTTCTTGCAACCGACTGCAACATGTCACAACACAGTGATGGTATTCGATTACATTAAATTATTCTATATTAATTTTAAGCACCAATAGATACAAATATGTATGTTAAAGTATGCCTGGTGTGCCGCCAAATTAATTTCAACTCGCGAAATATGTAACAAATAATCATTTATTCAATGCTCTCGGTGCTGAATTTTTTGTGTTAGAATTGTATGTAAGATGATTACCATTCCGAATCATGTACAATGTACATCGTAATTATAAGTGAAGTTACAAAAAAGAGAATTGAAAAAAATTGTGAACAGTCGGGATTTGATCCGATGATCTCCAGCTAACTAGTCTCGCTACCAACTAACTCCACCAATGCTACATGGTAAACGGGACTCTGCCATTTCGTACTTATACTGTGTCCTGAGAGTACGTTACTTTTATCTGTTTGTATCTTTAATGTTGTTAAATAGCTGCACATATCTTGCATATATCATTAGAAGCATATCTACTTCCACTGGGCAAAAGTACATTAAAATCGAAGAGGATCACGTAAGGTCTTTCCCTTGTTAGAGTTTACATGGACGTACGAAGAACTTCTTACCAGTATAACTATGAAAGAAATTGTAGTGCACAGATTACAAAAGATATGAGCTGCAATAATGTGTAATTCACTCTCTTGTCTAAGATTCGTTGAACATGAGTCATTTTAGTAACCATTTTATTGACCATTCGAGGACGAACCCTTTATCATATTCTAGAAAATAGGTACTAATGTATCAAAATAAATTGTACTTGTCAATGTGATCAATTTTGAAACACTCGTTAAAATTAATACGAATCACATCCGTTATCCCTCTAAACTCTAAACTGTTAACGCTAGAGGTGTGTGAGAACCGGAAAATGTCGGGTCGGAACGGGTTCTCGAAAATTTCGAGATTCTCGAATATATCGAGATTTCCGAGACTTTTCGAGAACCCGACTCATCTCGACCCGATGCGTTCCCAAACCGTACCGACCATCAGGTACCCGACATTTTTGGGTATATTTTGAGTTGTCGCTGACTCGTAACGAAGGTAGCCTAGTGGTTCACTTTGCCGCAGGAATGTCGCCGATCATATTGCTGAAAAAGCTCGCGACCAGATTTACGAATAGACTGTAACGAAGTCGTCGTAGCGATTGTAATATTCGTAGAAAAACGATTTACTGTTCCCGCGGGCCATTTTGCCGGGCAATTAAAATCTTCTCAGATTCGACGGGGGAACGCATTAACAGACGCCAATAAATTTCTTCTACAAACCGAAGGATTCACCGATAGGTCCCGGTGAATTCCAGAAAGAGATGAATAAAAACCGGGCATCGATACGGTGTAGCGGCACCAGGAATTTTACGAGGTGTAGAAGAACAAGCTGGACACGAGGGGGTGGGGGTCAGCAGAGATTCGGCTCCTCCGGATACCTCGATTGTAAACGAGACTTCGGCACGGGTTTTCTCTTTCTTCATGGCCTGTTAGCTTCGTTCCATTCTGCCCTCTCACTGGCCCGGCTCTCTCTTTCTCTCGCCTCCGCCCCCCCCCCTCAAACCCGTGGCCACGAAGAATTCTTTCGGGGTCCCATTTTACTCTCGGGGCCCCGCGGCCTCGTTCCGAGGGTCCCATTGTCCGCGCCGCGTTTTAAGATGCCGCCGCTGGCTTTAATGAGAATTTTAATTACCCAATCCCCGGGCCGGGCTCTCGTGGGCCCTTATAAAACTGCCCGAGACCCGTGGTGGTCGATTACTCTTGCGCAAACAACGTCGAAATCCTTGTGCCCCCTTCGTGCCCCCCCCCCCCCCCACTCTCTACCCCGTCGATCCGATACATACTATTGCTGCACCGATTCGAGGGTGTTGATTACGCGAACGCGCGACTAAATTGCGTCAGACCGAATGCAACCCACTCCATCTCTCTCCCTCTTTGTTACTGCATCCGAACAGGCGGATCGATTGATTCCAAGAGCACAATGGACACAATGCTATCTGGCCCAACCCGAAGGGCGTCTTTCTTACCGGCTAAATTGAAATCCAATTTCGACCGGTTAACCTGTTCAGGGCCCAAGTGGATGCGAGCATGCATTCGTACGGGATTGAAGTTATTGTTTGTCCGGCTCGGACACTGCGAGAAACAGCGAGTCCGTTTGAACGATTTAAACGATCTGAACGCGGCCCACAGGCGTAATTAATCGGACGACTAAATGGTTCGACAATTAAATGTTTAGCCTGCCTTGTAGCGATTGTTCTGTGTTACAAAAGGAATAAGTGATATGGTACAATATAATGCGTTTGTAGTCGTACATACTGTATTTATTGTTGTTCAGATATCTAAACCATTTTATAAATTCACCTGGGCTGTTGGTCGTGTCGGTAGTTAATTAATACTCGAAAACTCTGTTGCTAAAATGGAGTATTCAAATATTACGGTGTTTGAATGGAAGTGGTTCTTTTGTATCTACGAATTGTCCGATATTAACAAAATGCGGAGTTTTATGAAAAATAAGTATCGATGTACAGGATATACATAGACATTTACTTTTTTTCTTAATAATTTTAATGAGCTAGTTGTAATACAACAGTAGTTCAAAATCCTCTAAATGTTTTTACCGTTTTACATTCGCAGTATATTAATAAATGAGCATATTTGTATGGGATCAGGACCCCCAGACCAAATACTGTATGGAGATTAGGAAAAGTAGGAGGGTTCCGTGGGTATGTGTAAGAGTTGATCAGCTACAACCGCGAGGGTCCCGGGTTCGATTCCCGGCGCGGAATTCCTCATTTTTTCTAAGATCCTACATTTGCTTGAAAGAATTGAATTGGACTTCAATATTACTAACAAATTCGTATAAAAATATGAATATTCCGAACTGAAATGATATAGACGGTACAATATGAGCAGTAGTATTTAATTCGTCTACAATATATAATGTACAGCATATCTGTAACAAAAGTATGTATAAAATACCATATAAAAACATACATTAATGTATAAGATTTCTGAAAACTGACATGATGAAAGTGGACAATAATTTGGTAGCCTCTACGGAGTTGGTGGATCTAGAATGACAAGAAATGAAATTCAAATTCAATAAACTATAGTATTTTATCGTCATCCACGCTGTTCTTGAAGCGTTGCAACCAGGATGCATACAGCAAGCCCTTCTCTGGTCTCTCGCTCTCATTCGTTACCAGATACCGGCGACACTGTTGCTCGGTAATCATCTTATCAGACTTTTTCTCCTCGTGAAGCTTACTTTCTTTTTCCAACGAAGATGCCACAGGTTCGGTGGTAACGTTATCGATCGAGATTGTCGTATCCATCACAAACGTCCTTGACGATTTCAAGCCTGCAGGTCCTACAGTAGGATTGCCGATCCCTGAAGACCCTCCGCCAGTCTCAGTTTTATATTTCTTGGACGTAGCTTTCTTCTCTTCGCTGGTATTTGAAAAATGTGCCGAATTGCTCTTCAGAGGTCGATGTTTAATTGTTCCTTTGAACGGCGCAATTCCAGTTTCCTTGAAACGCTTGTCTAATTTTTCTAACGATACCTTTTCAGATTTCCTATCTATGGGTCGTGGTTTAGGCGGGCAG
Source organism: Sphecodes monilicornis (assembly GCA_913789915.3). Taxonomy (NCBI): domain Eukaryota; kingdom Metazoa; phylum Arthropoda; class Insecta; order Hymenoptera; family Halictidae; genus Sphecodes; species Sphecodes monilicornis. The sequence goes on along the minus strand of OU565284.1, from coordinate 33,704,912 downwards.
GACTGAGTCCTCGATTTCTTTGCAACAAATTGGGGATTGTACGACATTGTTCCTCCTGATCTCGCTTCTGATCCCTTCAAGAGAATGGTTCTCGTTTCCTTTTTGTCGGAAGACTCTCGTATCGACTTAGAAGAATCCTTTGGTTTCAGAGACTTTGTACTGTCACTAGTATTTTGGACCTTTGCTTTTCCATCAGACAACTTCTTCGAATTCAAAATTGCAAGCGCATTGACAGTATCCACAGATTTCTTCTCGTTTCCTATTTTCTTGACAGACACCTTCGCTTGAGAGTCTCCCAGTTTTTCAGATTCTCTGTTCGTATGTAGGATCTGTTTTGTCGGAAACGTGTGCTCCGAGTCTAATCTTGGCACATACGGTATATTCTTCGGACCTTGATGCGTTTGCTTCTTCGTCAACGAAATTCTGTCTAATCCATCGCTTTTCGACTGGCTTGATGGACTTACACCATCATCCTCCAATGCAGTTACTTTCTTCACCGAGGAAATCTTCACTGGTTCGACAATCTTCGTTTGACTGGTTACCACTTTCGGCTTCGTTGGAGTCTCCTTCTTGACCAAGGATATCTTTACAGGAACAATAACCTCAGCCGGACTAGTCGCACTTTTGCTCCTCACGAACTCTTTTCCTACAGGCTTCTCGCCTTTACCAATCTTCAACTGATTCGAAGCGTCTTTACCTACCTTCGATGACATTTTCTTCTTAGGAACATTTTCAATCTTACCAGATCCACCTTCCTTCGTTGCTTTCTCTGGCTCGACCCTATCCGGTTGATCAACTATATTTTTCGTCGACCGTGCCGACAGAACTGGATGAACGCTCTTGCTGCGATGTCCCAGCTTCGATTCCGACGGTTTCCTCGAAGGCACCGTCACTCCGTAATCTATCAAGGTGCCGTCCTTCCGTTTCTCGATCGGTTTCATGGTCTTCAAGATCTCCGTCATTTTCCGATCGAAGACGCGCTCGCCAGATGAAGCCTTTTTAACCGTGTTGCTCATTTCGTCCTGTGCTTTTCTTTTCGTGGGCACCGAACCGGATTCGCCTACAGCTGATGCAGAATTAGCTGAAACACCAGCAGATCTATTAGCGGGTCTCCCTAAATCGGCCCCTTTGATTACCGTATCTGAGTTTTTCTGTACGTTTTCGTGTCCCACCCGCGCCGCATTTCCCTCGAACCTCTTGATCTCCTGTACGACTTTCGTCCGCTGTTTCTCGTCCGTGCTCGTCACTTCCGGTCTCCTGTCTACCTCGACGGTCCGAGGATTCACCGCTACGAATTTGACAATTTTCGGAGGCGGCACGGGATTGATCGGCGTGTCGGAGCTCTGTTTCGGAAACGTGGACATTTTCACAACGTTCCTAGCGCGGTGCACTTTCTTGGTTACTCTATTTTTCTGTTTCACGGACTTTGCTGTCTTCCCGGGCACGAATCTCTGCGGGCTCGTCACCCTAACCGCACTGAAGTTTAAAAGTTCTGACAACTTTTCGGGGACATCCGATTTCTTAGCTTCCTTTTCGAGTGTGATAGCCTTTGGAGACTGTGAAGGGTTACTCGAGACTGCGCTCTGTGGTTGTGACGTTGATTCTGTTTTCAGTATCGTTTCGGGTCTCTTCGGTTCTACGATACCCTTTATTTTATTTGGTTCTGCTTCGACAGGCGATGATTCTCCAAGACCACATCCCTTCTTCTTGATTTTCTTGAACGCCTCCTCGGAAGACCACCATGGTATCATGTTCGAAGGCTCCCTGTTCTCCACTGGATTATCCCGTCTAGGATTCTGAATGTTTATAGTCCTATTCTGAGGAGAGTTCTTTGGTGGCTGGTTTGCTCCCGAATTGATATTTTGACTCAAACCCTTGTCCACATTTTGCGCTACGTTGGAAAACGTCTCTTTGCTTGCTGTCGCAAACGCTCCAGTATTAACTTGAGGGTCCTTGGAGTGCTCTTTCGGTCTTTCCATGTTACTCACAGTCGTACTATCCAGTTTTGTGTTCTCTTGGCTGGTGGGTGAGAAAATGTTACGCGTTTTCGGAGGAACAGGAACTTGGCCGGGCGGCGTAGATCGAGATACTGGAGGAATAGATTCTGGTTTGACACCGGCATCTTTGGGTTGTAACACGCGTGGTTCATTGAACTTAGCGTTTATATGGAGATTCAGGATAGCCGAAGGATTCGACGTTGCCCTGGCTGCCTGTTGAGTCTGCTGGTTGGTCATCCTAGCATAATTGTCCTTGGACGGTATCCTGATCTCGACTTTGTCCATAGAGCTGAGGACATCCAACTTGTCTGCTCTGGCGACGATGCTCTTCAACTCCGACACCGGTTTCCCGTTGATGGAGAACTCGATCTGCTTCACGGGGACAGTGTCCTCGCTGATGGATATCTGCATCGAGCCGAAATCGGATCTAGCATCCATGTTCGCCCTGTCAGCGCTGTTCGTGGTGTTCTTCCTCGAGGAGATCACCACCGATAGGTGATCCTTGGCTCCCGCAGTTCTCGTGGATACCTCGTCCACGTTGATAGCTACTACAGACTCGTTGTGCGATGGCGTCATCCTGAGCTCTATTTGCGGTTCCCTGGCTGGGGTCGAAACAGTTGCCGATGACTGGGAGGAGCTCTTCGTCGGCGCTTGGCCAGCTCCTCCTTGAGTGTTCGAGCTCACAGGACCCCGTTTGATGTAATCCGATATCGGGTTCGAGGGCTTGTTAGCGGACATCTCCGTCAGTGGATGGTCCTCTTCTAGCTCGGTATGAGTGGACATTTCGTAAGCGACGTTTTCATTGGTCTTTTCCGGCATTCCTTCGCACGCCAATTTTCCGTCTCTGATACTGTTCTTGTGTGCGCTGACCACCCTGCCAAGCCAATCGGCTTGTTCGTCTGCCACGTGTAAATTGGCGTCAGTGTAATCATTCATCGCCGTGCTTCGCTCCGGATCCTTTATTATATAGCTTGCTTGCCTGTCCTCTCTCTCTTTGGACTCGTCGCCCGCTCTTACCTCCGTTAAACCGCCCGTGATACTTTGGTTGCTGAACTCGACGATCTCCTTTGGACTGGCTGCGCTGCTCTCCGTGCTCTTAAACATCAACGGCAGGTTGTCAAACTTCGTGGACACGTAGCGTCTAGGCACCATGCAGTTCCTCCATCCACGAGTGTCGACGTTCAAGCTCACCGTGTTACTGTACCTTTCGATTATTGTTGCGTACGAAGATACTCTCTTCAGTGTATCGGTTTCAGATCCTCCGCTAGTTTCGATGAAATGGCTACGAGGATTCTGAAAATCGCTGCGTGTCACGGAGGTCTCTGTACTGAAGTTAGCCTCCTGGTTTAGTAAACTGGGACTAGCCGCATGAAACGGCTTCATCGAGATCATGGAAGCGGTGCTGAAGGGACTCCTATGAGTTCTGTTGATCATACCGTAACCAGTGCTGTCTTTTAAGGTCACGAAGGCAGATTTCGAGTACATTGCCTCGCTGTACGTAGCTATTATATGCGCGTATGATCCTGGCTCCGGCTCGGTTGTGTTTGTCTTTGTACTTTTTGCATCCTTGAAACAATCTATTGATTTTCTTAACTGTTTGCCGAAGCACTGCTCGTTGTTCATTCTCTTGATCTGATACGAGGATTTGCAACGATTCTGGAGGTCTTTCGTTAGAAAGTTTGTATCCTCCGACGGTTTCTTGATCCATACTGTGCTCGATTTTTGCCTGCGTTGTTGCGTTCCACCTGATCTGACCCTCTGTTGCCTTCCATTGTCGACGTTTCTGACATCGCTGAATCTTTTCGGTCGGAACGCATTACACCGTGACAATCTTAGCAGCCGTACATCGGAGTAACGTCTCTCGTGCATGTCTTGTAAACAATATTCGATTAATATCGTAAGGCAATATTGATGTACAAAAGTAAAATATAATTATAGGATGAAAATAGGTTTATAATAAAATTGTTTAAATTCTTACGGGATAGTACTGTGTGCGGAACATTAATGCCGAATGCGTATTTCAAGCGATTCATTGTCCTGTGCTGATTGCGTAATGCTCTTCAGCGGTCGACAATCTGTGTTCAGTCGAGGATAGAGAGACAAGCTGAATGGTCTTACAAAATTCGATTGCACTCGTTCAATTTTGATAACGGGCCAAAGTGAAGATGTAGTTGTTAAGAAATCATGTTGTCACACCAATCAGGTTAGGTGAACCGTACATTAAACAAACGAATTTATGCGCAGCCTAGTTCTGTTCCTTGATCGCTTCATGTCGTCGTAACTCGACCAGCTTCGAACTGTTGTCATTTAGAGCTGGTCCACATGCGACGATTTACGCGCGATTCGAGATACTCGGAACTAAGGCTGTTACTTTTATTCGAAGATCAAAGATTTTGAAGCTTCGAAGCTTCGATTTCAAAAACTCATAAGGTGATAAGAATCGAAGTAACGAATTTCGAAACGTAGTAGTAAATTACTAGAAGATTGAAAGAAATGGATTTTCGAAGCTTTCAACTTTAAGTTATATTTGATACAATTATATAAATATTTATAGAAGTGTTTGGTCATCTTACGAATATTGAATAAAGTTATGAATATGCTAGTTGTTATAATATACATAGATAACATAATATAAAGTAATTGAAAATCGAGATTGTTTAGCGACGGAAAATGTGACAACGAATACATTTCTTAACCAAAATAAAAGTTACTTGTAATATTATAGAATTTAATTGTAAAAATTAGAGAGTAGGAATAATACAATACCTATATTATTAGATTTATTTAATGGTTCATCTTACGGATATTGAATAAAGTAATGAATATGCTAGTCGGTATAATATACATATTATAACATAATATAAAGTAATTGAAAATCGAAATTGTTTAGCTACGGAAAATGTGACAACGAATACATTTCTTAACCAAAATAAAAGTTACTTGTAATATTATAGAATTTAATTGTAAAAATTAGAGAGTAAGAATAATACAATACCTATATTATTAGATTTATTTAATGGTTTATTTATATTGTTACGCTATCGACCGCGTAATTTAGGCATGCTAACTACAATAAAGGAGACCGAGAACTTGTCTATAAAGAACGATAGACTCTTTATCGCGAGAGGAAAAGTGTTTGGACACGTCTGTACTACTCATCTCGCAAGCGACTCGTCCTTTGCCCTTGTTATGTGGTCGTTTGGGCAACGACAATATAACACGTTCCTCTATCGTGCCACATTCATAACAATATTATTATTTATCAAAAATCATGGTATAACATGGACTCGTAAGTAACAACTTCATATGATTGAAAGACTAAGAAACTTCACCCATTTCGAAGTTCCCTTTGTTTCTTCGAATTCGTCGAAGCCCCGACAATTGCTGTGTCTTGCAGTCGAACGATAATCACAAGGAGAGGGTGTTTTGGCAGGGTTTTATATCCGAAATGTATAATTATACCATTTCGAAACTTTTTCTAGAAACCGAAATACGAAAATACCGGTATGTTTATCTATATTTGCCGGTAATTTTCTCGATTTTTTATTCTATTGCAATACAATTTTTAGAATATTTTAAACAAATATTTAAAACCTATATGCATGATATTTATATTTGCTGTAATACCGAATTAAGACGTGGGGATTTTGAAGGAAAACTCGCACGATCAACGCCTCATCTGGACACAAAAAGAACGCGCAATCTTAAACGCGCTACTCGAATCGCGCGTAAATCGCCTCATGTGGACCAAGTTCTTGCCATTTGTTTCAATAAATATATTTTTGGACAATAAACTACTACTCTACAGTTCTTGACGTTTTCTACACTTTTTATTCCTTGCAAAGGAATATCAAGCAAAACTCATTTGCCTGTAATTAGTGCATTAAATTTAAATTTTAATTATATATATATATATATATATATAAATTATAGATAATAATTTTTAATAATGAAACGAAGATTAACAAATGCTTTACAACGCTACAAATTGAGAAATGTTTTCGTTGTTCTGTTTAACTATGTAAATGAAACGTTGACGCACAAATAAGACATATTGTTGTATTTCTGCAAAATGCATAACTACAATTCGTTCGTTTACGTATTCTTTGTACTATGCTATTTTGATACAACTTTGGGGGAGAGTACGATTTCCGTGACCCTTCGTTTTGAGGTTATATTTGTGTTCTTGGGGTTCTTTCAAGAAAAAAATGTATATATAACATCGTGTCAATTGGCCTGGTTTAGCCGGTAAAGTAGATTTCCTGTTTTTTATAAATTTGCAAATATCTCGCTAACTATGCGAAATATGGCAAAATATCAAGAAACCTTTTTTGTAGAAAATGAAATTTGATTCGCATAATCTTTGCATTGTAGCTGTCATCCAGAATTTGAACTAGTAATGGAAAAATCATGTGAATAGAATGAATTGTGGTTAGGTCGTGGTGGGGGCGGATCAAAACGAGGGGCCACGGAAATTGTACTCGTGCCCAACTTTGAAATGGTTAAAATTCGGCTTTGTTTCTCAAAGCATTCGAGAAAGAGTTCTTCGTTTGTTCCTTTTGCTAGCAACCGCTTTGTGGCATTGCACTGTTTGTGGCGCAAGTAAGCCTCGAAAAATGGCACCGGCGCGGCGGCACTTTCAGATCGACGAAGCCCGCCCGCCGCGGGCAGATCGCAGGATAAGGATCTGCAGGATCGCTGCCGGCGTGACTTTAACGCCGGCATCTTCGACGCCGCACAATGCAACGAATCTGGACGTTCGCTTTATCTCCGCCATCTTTCCCCTCTTTCTGTTCCGCGACATCCTGGAAACGCTCCGAACGAAATCGATTTAAAGCGGTCGGAATTGTAAATCAGTTCTACGTCCATTGAAAAGTTCGTATCGTTGTTAAAAAAATCTTTGTCCTCTTTTAGTCGCCATCTCGAACAAGGCTCTTCTACATGTTCTTAGACAATTCTAAACACTCGAGCGAACTAGTATTTCAATAATCAATGCTAACTAGATCCTTTGTAGTTGAATATACATACAGGGTGTCCCACATAAATGGGAACACCTAAATATCTGTCGTATTTACAGTCATATCAGAAAACTTCAGAGGACAAAGTGACACTATTGCAAGGGACAAATATAATGGTAAAGAAAACAATTTTTTATGTCGTGTTTTTTAATGAAATTTTAAGGTCACCGATGTTTTTTTTAAATGGAATAATATATTTTTTTACGATAGCATGATAGACAATAAAAAAACTGAATTTAGTGGATACCACCTTTTTGACCTTGAAATGACCTTGAGCAAAAATAATCATGTTGGAGCGGATAAAATGTGGAAGTTTAAAACTTACGTGTTTCAGCAAAGATTAGGCGTTGTTTGCGGCGATTTGACCTTTACATATCACAATTATATTTGCCCCCCTGTAAAAGTGTCACTTTGTCCTCTGGAGTTTTCTGATAGGACTGTAAATACGACAGATATTTAGGTGTTCCCATTTATGTGGGACACCCTGTATAATCTGCTCAAAGATTAGAACAAAATTATTTATCATTTAATGTAAGGAAACTTGTTAACGTACAGTCCTAAGCATTGGCATTGTACAATTTTTATAGTAGGTATTTTCATATTCATCTCACATTCATTCTTCAAGATAAATGTATTCTAGTACATCGCGTGAAAAAAATAATAATATAATTGAAATTATATTAAAAATAATAATAAAAATGTGGCCAAAATATTGACACAGCTACAAAATCATTCTTTTTTCAGCTTATTCATTTGGTGCCGAATCACTGAAAGACTATTATTCAAAAGCGCCAATACATAGTTTTGTTTTACAATACACTAGAATCTATAAAATACGAACATAAATATATGTTGAAAGAATGAATATTGAGTAAAAAAATAAAATTCAGCATATTCTCACAAGAAGCGTTTCCACTACGGATTACTGCGATTATGTCATAAAGAAGATACGTATTTACTTTTTCGTAAAATACATTGCAGAGGAGTTCTTCTTAAATATTTCTTCGAAGACACGTGGATTACAGGGAATGGCAATGTCGCTGGCTTCTCGAAGCGTACGTTTTCTCAAGTCTTTTTCGCGAACCTAATGATTTGCTTCAGAGAATGCTTCAGAAGATGCACCAGGAAAGGTGGAAGTATTGATTAGCCCCGCGGTATTACGTTAGCTGCAGTATACAGTGCTCATTGATTGATCTTCCACGAAGTCGAAATGGCATATGTTGCGTTGCCGATGCTATCGCTATGCTACCAGTAATTTGTTGTTGGTCATGCAACCCGGCAAAGTAATAATCCGTCAGATTCGCTGTGGTCTTCGACAGAATTCATTGAACGATTCGAGTATAAGAGGATTGCGAACGTCTCTCGAATTACCTAGCCAATCTTTTACCATTTTTAACAATTTCACCTACCGGAAGCCTGTTAATAAGCTTCTCAATAATTGTGCTGTACCAAATGCAAGTTGTTGTTGGTTCATGATTGAAATTTCGGTTGCTATTGAAGGATTTATTCGAAAATCTTCAGTCACGGGCCATGGCCTTCCAAAAATTATCAAATAGTAGATAATGTGTTAATACCATAGGAAGACACCTTTAAGAATCTAATCATTTCACAGTACTATTATGGTTTGCTTTTTGCGACCACCCCACTTTAATCAATTCAGATTAACAATTTGTGGACTCTAATAGCGAGTGATCATTTTTATAGGATATCAGTCGCCATAATTAATCCCGAAAGCTAAAGGGCTGGGTTAAGAGGATTTTAGGAACTTCTTGTTCCAAGAATGTTGACACACGGCAATATCAAGATATTTACAGGTCCCGGAGCTGAACAGGTTCAACAGAAAATATGATGTCGATAAAGATACGATCTCGATATAAAACAGCCTGTTTTAACACCGTCATTTTAGAGGGGTTCTGATTAATCGAAAAAAGTGTGGCACGTTTCGCGAAGAAGTTCATACATCCGCGTCATACATCGAGGTATAATAACCGGTAACAACGGAATTGACGCTTCCGAAGGGCTACAAAATGGACAGGTTAGATGGCACGAACGCACGGTAATTAGCTTGTCTTCATAAAAATCCCTACTGAGGAGGGAACGGACAGCCGCGCCAGGTCCGATCGCGCGCGGCCGAATAATAATACCGATCGTGGTCATTATCCTGCTTTATCGCGTGCTACTTCACAAGTTACGTGGTCGTTTCGACTCACCCTTTCCAACAGGTGGTCACCATACGATTTTCTCATTTGACTAATTACTACTGTTCATCGTTCTGTCGTCCGCCGTAACACGCCGAACGTTATTTACTGTCGCTAACCTGCACGTCCCCGTACGTCTATAGTTCGTAAGAGCGTTCCTAAATTGGTTAAATACAATCCTCGAACGAATTCGTACGTTTTTTGATCTTTTTCATCCATCCAAATCATTACCACTTCAAATTTTTTTTATCGATTTACGTACTCCTTACCCGCGAATAAATCTCATTTTTCGACACTTGAGAAAAATGTAATGACAGTCGAAATTAATGTACTTTTTGGTATACGAACATTTATGAAACACAATTAAACAAAGTACTTTGACAATACTAATATTTATTTTTTTGTGGTATTACCGAAATTAATAAATAAAAGCTATATTTATTTTTACTTTAAGGTGAACGATTTCATGCTATCAATCTTTCTCATGAAGCAAACATAGAATTGTGATTAACATGAAATTCATTTCCTCTCTTGCAAATTAGTAACCATAAAGATTCATAAGTATACTGCGGGCCTTTCTACAAAATACAAATCGTCTGCATCAGTACCATTACAAAGTGTTCATTTAACCATTTCTTTCCTTCCTTAACCGCTTGGCTTACAATAACGAGTGAAACTCGTGGTAAGAAATTTGGGCCAAAACAATAAGGATGAGCCTGACTCGTGGTACAGTATTTCATCGATAATTGTCCACAACACGGGTCTGCGGAGGGACAATTATGCCGGAGGGATATCATTGTTTGAGGTTTGCCGAACGTAGAGAAGGACAGCCGAGCTCGAGAAGCCTCGGTCACCGAGAAATGTAAACATACCTAATCCGAATTTCCAACTTCTTTATTAATCATTATTTTTTATGGGACTTCGATGACCATATTTGTGGCATTTTTCTAATAAAAATGATATCAAATATGATATAATTCCGATGATATTTACTTGTGTAATCGAGGATTAAAGTTTCGGGCGCGAGGAAGGATATCATCGGAATTATATCATATTTGGTATCATTTTTATTAGAAAAATGCCACAAATATGGACATCGAAGTCCCATAAAAAAATAATGAATAATAAAGAATTTGGAAATTCAGATTAGTGTGGTCTCACCGATATACCCGAGCCGCATGGTGTGATATTTCTCGGCGACAGTACACCCCGCACTAGTGGGGATATCTCAGGGACAATTCTGTCGGAGACATTTGGGACAATTACCGGTGAAATACTGTACTTCGTTCGGACCGAACGTGAACAACGCGAGCCTGGCTCGTGGTACTTCATTCGTGACAAACGTAAACAACACTAACAAAACATTATTAATTTAAACTAAGTATTAATTTACAAATTGTTACTGATACATTATCCACTTTCAAATTATAAATCATTTTTGTTCACCGATGAATTGATCATAATTACTTCCCAGACATATGAAAAGTATTAGTTGTGCCTAAACGTGTTTATTATTTCACAATTCCTTTCGTTGCGCCGAAATATACATGTCACAAGACGAATACATTTTTCGCAAGTTCGAGCACACGGCTAAACGGCTACATGGCTCGACGCATGACCGACCTTCTTGTTTATTATGGCGCGAGCAATCGGGAGTTAGCGGCTATGCCAAGGGGTTAATAATCTTAACAAGTTGAAAATAGTACATCGACATACTTAAGTTCTTCTAATCTTTCTAGTAGTTTCAATTCTGTCAACTCGTTTTCCCCTGAATGCAACAAATCCACTGTCTATTTGTGGGTTATTAGGTTGTTGCATATTGCTCGGGATTGGTCGGGTGAGCCGCATCGTCACATTCGTCATGCGGCGATAACAAGCGAAGAAATCGGTTCCCTCCACCTGTTAAGGTACGTGTCCATCTGAGAGTTTAAACTCGCGAGTTACTCTCGAGAGTCAAATTTGACAGTGTACACGGTATTGAGAGGGCTATCGGAGAGCTCCACGGAAAACTCTCGGAGAGCAAACAGAAAGATGAAAAACGCTAATGGACACATTCAATTTTTCCCTCGGCGAGCAACTGTCAGCTATACGAACACCATTCGTATTGCTGAGAGTTGTCGAGATAATTTTCACATATATATATATTATATTGTATACATATTTATATATACAACAATGAGCGGGAAACACTGGTCTGACACAGAAGTGGAACAATTAATCACGTTGTACGAAAATAATGAATTTTTATGGAATATCGTACACCCAGATTACAAGAATCGTGATAAGAAAAATAATATTTTTAATGAATTAGCAAAAACATTTAATTGTGATTCGAAATTGAATTGAAATTGTATAATATTGCTTCTAAACTGTTGTGCATCTTCTATATGCAATTATTGTATAAGTGTAGGAAATGCACCCATTTTATCGCGTCGCATTATCCATGGTTTCATCCAGCACTTTCTCTTTCTGGAATATTTCTTTTTCCTTAAATAATACATTGCAACAATTGCAGCAAACTTTGGCACATCCATTCTGTTCATTAGTATTCTAATAACTATCAAGATTCATCTGAGAGCTAGACACACGAAATTCAGATGGCCATATACCTGAGAGGACTTTCCGAGAGTTGACTGTCGCGTCAATCTCCGAGAGCAAAAAATTTCTGAAGTAGTCTCAAATGGACACATAAATTGAGAGTACTCTCGAGAGCAACTATCGACAAAAAACTCTCAGATGGACACGTACCCTTAGGCAGGATTAGAGACGTTTGCGCGATCAGAGCCACCGATACAGTACTTTCTCTCACTTGCTCTTATTCGAAACCGTGCTCGGTACAAGCTGCGCGCTCGCGCTTGTTCTACACCAGTTTCGATACGTTTTAATCATATTATTGTTGCGACTTTTGCCATTTCGCGTCGTCCACTGCAGCATCGTTAAATATTTATTTATAACCTTTATTTATAGACTTATTTACAACTCTTATGGCTTTCTACAAATGTATAGGTTTATTGGTTCTGTACATCCGATCTGTTCGGCGGTCGAATCTCTCTGTTTCTTCTGTTCCTCGGCCAACCGTTCGTTGACAACCCCGCTCTTCAACTATTCCCTTAGGGGTTGTTCATCACGGCATTACGGCGACTTCTCAATATTCACGCCGTCGTGTAACATTAATTATTTCTAACTATAACCGTATACACACATGTAAGACTGATCTAGGGTAAAGAGAGAAAAAAGAAATATTCATAAAGGACGAAGTACCAAAGAATATGTGATATATAAGTTAACAAAGTGCAATGTAGAAATAATCTCCAACTGACAAAAAAGAACTACAGGATGTAGATTAAAAGACAACATGTCAGTAGTACAAAATAGAAAATATATACCAAAGACTGAAAAAAAAAACTTAGTGTAACATATGTTAAATGTTCACTACATGTAAAAACAATAAGTTTTAGTATAATTTATAAGACAGGTTTGCTTTGGGCAAATAGAGCTACGGCTCTCACCAACGCCATCTCTAGGTACAGAACAGTACTTGTAGGGTAAAGAATAAATCAAATCAAATCAAACATTAATTATTAATTATAATAGTTAAGAACTGTTGTTCCGTGGTATTTGGTGTTTGTACTCTGACATTGAGACTCTGGCCGTAACGATCACAGTTTACACACGTGCTAATAAATACTTTATCAAAATGTCTACAAGTTTATTGCGTGCTCGCGTAATCTTGAATATGTGTATATGAAATGGCCAATTGTGAACAGTAAAGTTAAACAAACGTAACATTGATCAAAATCAAGTTTCTCGATTGTATTACGGTAGAAATGGAATCTTTTTGTCATTCGTGTTCTTCATTTACAAAATTGTCACCTCCATTTTGTAATTTCTTTTACCATCAACGAATAGTGAGTTGTAAGTATTAATCACCATATTTCGACTAAAATTCACATAAATATCGATATGTTGTTTTTCCACACATATAAAAAGAATGAACGACAATCGCATTGATTGACGTTGAAATAAAATTGATTTACAAGTAAAATTACACATCTATATTCAAATTAAAGATAGAATTTTAAGGATTAGTTTTATAGCTCACAGTGATATGTAATAAACATGTGTACTGTATAGTATTCCTTGATCGAAGCGCTTTATAAGTTAGTTGCGGATTTTATGCAATTATGACAAACATGATTAGGTGTAAATTGAAATAATAGCAAAGCTAAAAGAATTTGAAAATATGGATGTATTACTTCTAAGTAGTTCTAAGCAATTGAAGTTATTAGACAAAGAAACACATTCCTACTTGGTCCCTGTTTCTTGTAGTTAATGCAGACAATTTTTATTCTGCATGAAAATCCGCAGTCTAAACTGAGCAAATGAAATAATTTAATCTACGGTCCTTTTCCGGAAATAATCTGACAATGAACATGATCGAATACTAAAAAGCAAACGGCAAAATACAGCCTGTCCCATAAGAACGTTTTGGCGATACCTCTGCAACAATTAATCTATTTTGAAAAAATGTAATATTAATCAAAAGTACATTTCAAATACCAATACGCTCTGACGCTGCATTAATAAAACTGGTTAATGTAAGCTATATTAATAAAGTTAATAAGTTACATTAATAAAAGTGCATGACAGAGAATTTAGCATGACGATCGACTTGGCTATCCAAGTCACCAGATAAAAATCACATAAAAAATTGTTGATCTATTATCAAGTAAAAGCATAAGGAAAAATGAATGTTAAAATTCAGAATTTTAATTCACCGTGTATTCGAAAAATGTAGAGATCACTATGTACTCGTTTCGTGCGAAAAATTAGTACAAAGCACACCAAAACGTTGCCAAACTATGATCGATAATGGAGGAAATTCGGTTCCTTATTAAGTAAAAGCGTATTAGATTAAATATTAAATATTTAAATATTTACAGAAATATCGCCGACACGCTCTTGTGTACACAGATTGTAAGTATTAAATTTTTTTAAAAATAACGTGATGTATAGACTGCGGATCTTCATGCAAAATAAGATTTTTAAGCATCAATTGCAGGCTACAGAAGCCAAGTACAAATTTATTTTCCTCATTAATAATTTTTACTGTTTTAAATTCCACCTACTCAATTTTGTCGTAAATGCATAAAATCCGCAGTCTACTGATGAAGGATCCACAATATGTATGTGTGTAATGGTCGGAGAGCTTTGTGCGCGGAGCACGAAGCCGCCACGGATCGGAATCGCAAAAACCGAATCGTGTTCGACGTCAGATGACCGTAGCGACGATGCGACGCCAGAGTGCCAGTGAATAAAGTTACCGAATGCTACTGTATAATTAACAGGGCTCGTAAGCACGAGAGGGCCGCGAGTACCATGAAACGGGAGCGGTTTGGAAAAACAGAGCGCAGCAGGAAAACACGAAATGCCGTGTTCATTAGCCCACCCGTTGCTTCTTATTTGCGAAAAGATCCGGTTCTCGCGGATCGGCCGCGCGCGGTTTGCTAATAACGTTCGTGACTTCGTGACGGCTTTCTGCGGTTCGGACTACTGGCGCGGAGGAGGGTACAACACACCGAGCAAAAGAACGGACACGCGAGCCAGAAGGGCAGACTGAAAATCCGTGGATCGGCGTGCACGATCGTTTCGTTTGTCCCGCGGGAGACGATCCCTCTCGACTGCTTCGCGGAGATCACGATGGAATTTCAAGCCACGAAGTCGGCTCTCCTCGAAGGCCGACCTCTGCACTCCTCGTGCAGTTCTAGATTGTGACTACGAAATGGCCACGGAGAAGCGATGACGCCGCGCCGCGCCGCGCCGTGGCCCTTCGTCTTTTACGCGTATCTGCCACCGCGGATCTAGCTGCGAACCGGTCAATCCCGGTCGAAGACTTTCCAGCTTCCACGAAATGGTCACGGAATCGACCGACGTGCTCGGCCACTCGTAAAGCTCTGTTTCAATAAGTATTTGACACATCAGCGCTCGTTCGTTAGACTGTGAGTTCGGTTTGACTGTAGGTCTCTGTGTATTCGAAGGGTTCAACCTGTGAGTTCAGTGACATCTTATTTCTGATTTTGTGAAACTGATGTTACTTGCAACGACTCCCAGTAATATTGGGACACTTCCAAAAAGACGATAACTTTTTTAATATTAGTTTACTACATGACGTGAACAGAATTTCAAAAAATTGCAATTGGTCGGAATTGGAGAGAAAATACTAAAAGTTGTATTGTACAAACTTGTTATCATTATTGTTATTAAAAAATAAGTGTTGCAGATTTGTATGAATTATATACATTCTAGAAATTTCATCAAAATCGGTCAACGTTGCAATGAGCTACAAACGGCTAAAGAAAGTAAAAATTGTAGTATTTTGCAATTTTCGGCCTCTAAATGTAATAAATTGGAGGATTCTTACATCTTTCAATGCGTGGCATTTTGGTTTTACGTCACCCGATTTCAATAAAGTTTTCGCAAATTGACATGGATCTACAAAATGTATTTTTTTAATTTTCAATATATGCTCGCATATAAAAGTTGTAAAATAAAATTTTTGGTATTTTCTCTCTAATTTCGACCAATTGCAATTTTTTCAGAATCTTTTTCGCATCATTTAATAAACTAATTCTTCTAACTTCTCAAAAAAATCTAGGTCGTATTGTCTAAAATTAGAAAAGTTATCGTCTTTTTAAGAGTGTACCAATATTACTGGGAGTCACCGTACACCTAATTTTGCTTGACCTTTCTTCTTGCAATTTCTTGATTAACGCTTCAGGGATGACGTCTGTGCAGCTACAGCTGTTATCCGCCACTGTCGGTCCTCAGGGGCGAACGGGTACCCTTATTTTATGATTCGTACAGTGGATTAAACAAGATGCTCGGACACCCTTCAAAATTGAATTTTTTAGAAATTGGATTAAACGGTTTAAATTTTTAAGCGGTTAGGAGTATTGGGTTAATGTTAAACCAATGTAATTAAATTGTTTAAATTAATTCTTTAATGAATGGGAAATTTTTCTTAATTTATAATTGGTAGGAATATTGACTCCGCGGGTCGGTCCTAGATGCGTATTTATGTCTTCTCTTTCGTCTCGTTGGGTGGATTATAGGTTGGACTATTAACCCTTTGCACTCGGAGCTATTTGAACTAAAAAATCAAACATTTCTTCTAACCTAGAATATTTCCATTGTAAATAATTTTTTTCATTATATGCGTACGAGACTGATATAGTACCTCATACAGTATTTAAATGTGCAGTAATTTATTACATATAAACAAATTTAATCATGTAAACAATATTCTGAATAATGGTGTAACAATTTGTAGCGGCGCCTCAGAGTCGCCATTCGAGTGCTAAGGGTTAACATGTAGAAAAAAGTAGCCTAGTATGGGCAGGGTTCCGAATATTTAGTGGTCGAACATCTACTAAAATTAAGAAAAGAATGTTACGTATGAAAAAGTTTGTAAATATTATAATATTAAGAAAATGATTTTCCTTTCAATCTAACATGGTCAAAAATTGTCGATAATCACTCTAGTCCTGTTTCAAAGTGTTAGTCGTTTCTATGCATACATAATAAGCATCCATAAACATCTGATTGTATTATGCTACTAGTTTCTTCTTGATAGTCTTCCTCGAGTTTAACTTGCCCCTCGACATCGAATTGACAAAATGATAAACCAACAATATAATTATACAAAATAATGTTTTAAATAGACTCAAGGAGTGGATTAGGTTTAAAATTCAATAACTTACTTCTTATAATAAATTGATTGCAATCTGTCGCCATGGAGCAAACCCAGACGACTCTTTGAATCGCAAAAGACTCAGAGCAATAGTACAGCTAATGGAACGTGCGTATAACATCCATGAAGGATTAATTGTGTTAGGCTATCAATTTCCATTTAATTTTCTTCCTCGAACTGAATTCCTTGTTTATAATTGACATGATCATAAAATATCAACATAGTATAAAAAATAGTACGTTAAGTCGACATGTCTGACGATTCAAATCCAGAAAACCGTTTTCCACAATAAATGAGTAGCATTCTGAAGTCATTGAACGAACCGAAACGATCGTTTGAACCGTAAGAAATTCTGAGAGCACACTGAAAAGTCCAGCCTATTAGCCAAGTATTAAATTGCACAATGCGATCGTTGGATAACGAGGATTTACATCAGAGAGCAAGGTGGTCCTCGAAGCGATCCAGGGCTCGCGAGAGAGGACGAGCTCGCTCGCTCGGGGTCCGGTTCCAGGCTCGCCTTTACGGCATCCGATCATGCAATCCCTGGCTACGCGGCCCATAGAAAATAAAATGTTGAGCCATATACGGGCCAGTGGGAAAGTGAATCGGCGCTGGGACCAGCGCGGCGGTCCATTCTCAGTTGGTTAAGCAGAGAGCGTTTTTGTCGGTTGGCCAGCCGGCCCATCGGTCGACACCGGCAACTGTGCCGTGTTCTAAATCAAACCTGGTCCGCGAATCGGGTACCGCGGGAACCCGCAGGAGCAAGGAAAAGAGAGAGAGAGAGAGAGAGAGAGAGAGAGAGGCGGCTAGGTACCCTGGAAGGTATCTCGAATTGGGTCCTCGGAATACCTTAATGCATCCTTGTTGGTCCGAAAGAGCATCGAGAATGTGCTCACGTCCGACGTTACCGTTACTCCACCTTTATTCTTCTTCTTCTCCGTGTCGTCTGTCTCCCTCTGCTTCTTCTTCTTCTTCTTCTTCTTCTCGTTCGGAGTCCCCTTTACCCGGTGCTCGGGGTCCTTATTCTTCTTCATCATCTTCGTCGTCGCTGTCTGCCGCTCGCGTCTCCCGAACTTTTTCGCTGGTTTCTTCTGGTCCTGGGCCACCCCTCCACACCGGTCAATTATCGCTGCGACCCGGCTTGATTGACGATAGATTTAGCTACCTTCGAGCGGCGCAATCCATTTCATCGCACACCTGGGTGGGGCCTCGGTGTCGCGTTTCGAGGACATCCTCGCCCCCACTCCTCGGAGCCCATCACCACGGGGCCTGCCAGGAAAGCGAAACTCCGACGGGCATCGTTATCGCGGCCTCGTAATCAGACTTTCTTGCAGATAAGGATAACTATGCCTGGTCTCCACCTCTTCCTCGGAGGAATGCTGACGAAACAGCGGGGGCAGCCGCGGGGTACCGTTAGCGGGAACAGCTCGCGGAGAAATTTTAACGCGGCAGAAGTCGCGGTCATATCTCATCCGGCAGTTTTCTACCTTTCCTCTTTGTTTTCTCCACACGGCGATGCTGCCCGCCGCGACGACGTCTGTTCCGCGCGATCTCTTGCCACAATAAATCACGCTCGCGATACGCGCAAGCCCGCGAAGAAATATTACGTACGGGTAAACAACGTTAATTTATGTTAATCGCCGCTCCGTACTTTACGCTCGTTTATTGCCTGACTTAACCTCTCGCACTCGCACTCACGCTCGCGCTCCAACCGACCAGCCATTCCTGTTTGCCCCGACGATCCGACTTTGCGATACGCACGGGATCACCGGATCTTGATCCTTCATCCATCTTGTCCCGGGAAGGCTGAAACTAATACCGGGAACGTTTTTTTAAAGACGATGAAAGTATCCATACCGGCTGGAAACCAATCAGGAAGGATACGTTAAGCGCCTCTTCGCTGGCCTTCAGCTTTGCTATGTAGTACAGTGCTCCCCCGATTTACGCGGATTACCTGTCCCACCCAAGTTTATTTTTCATAGAATCCATCAGCACGAAAAATATACTTGTAGCAAATCGTCAATGTTAGTTATAAATAGACTTCGAATTCAAATTGTCCAAGTCGGTCGTAAGAAACCAAAGTCGAATGAAAGTTTGTTTTCTCTTCTTAACGGATTCGCACCGAGTCATTTCAGAATTTTATTTATTTTTTATTATTGATTCGACTGATTGTAAGTGAAGACAATAGAAGTCTACTTAAGTATCAAAGTTTCTAAGTTTTGCATTTTGTAAGCATTGAAACATTTCTATACGCGATACGTGATACAGTAATTAGTGAAAAATGCAGTAAAATTTGTAGGAATATTGTCAGATAAGATAAAGTACGTACAAAAATTTTGATAGAAATTTGCAATGGATTTGTAAAAAGAGATACCATTAACATTTTAATATTGAACGAAATGTCTCCCGATATGGACGACACAGTGATAAACGCGTTAAAAGCCGTTCACCTGAACCTTGCCGCAGCACAAGTTCGCCAACTCCGTGCAGAAAGTATTTTTATCGGCGTTGTTCACTTATCGAACTAGCCTCGAACAAACAAGTTATCGTTCAATACACTACTCACCCCGAGTCGCGAACACGGATCGAGAACCAGCTTTATCTTCAAGACCAGTGCTTCGAATTCCCCAAAACACAAGAGTATTCTCGTTGGAACATAGTGGCTTCGTAAAACGTTGTAGGGTGCTGCGTGTTGGGACCATCAAAATTTCGCACCCTCACTGTCAAAGTGTCTAAACCTACACCATTGTCTTTGAGCAACAAATAAAGGAACTATTTAGCTACTTTATTAGATACTCAAAATCATCCTAGTTCTAAAACCTCGTAGTGTAGCGATAAGGACAGAATGATTTCAGACCGACTTCAACATTACTACACCCGATTATGTAGAATTATTGAAGAGTACGCTGAAATCATTTAAAGCAATAGTAAACGTTATTGAGGTATTTAAACGTTCCTAAAATTACCACTCCTAATAACTTTGTTAGATATGCAGATATGAGAAATGCTTGAAATGAAATTTATCGTATTTCAGGTGAAACATAAGTTTGTACGGGTTAAAGTCATTCGAAGATCTTCTAAAGGTCATATTTTCCGAGACCTCGTGAATAGTTATTTTTTAAATAGAATGTTCTATTCTTTTATTTAAAATGGTGAAGTTAAACTGTATCCGACGGTGTATTATATCATAACCTTGGAATGACCTTCACCCCTATGTTAGCAAAAAAATTAGGTATCCTAAAAGTTTAGTATTTAATATTCCTTGCCTAAATCATTATCGTGGGACTATAAATTGAAGTAGTAGAGTCTGAAAAATGAACATTCAGAGTGGTTTTATAATACTTTCATAAGAAAATATAGTCGAAAAATTGTCGAAGGAATTATAGTAAATGGACACTCGAACGCCCGTTATCTACGTAAGGGTTAGGACGAATATATTGCAAATAATTGTGAAGTTAATGAACCTCAAGCTTTGTACCTCTCTAACAGAAAAATTCATCGCAATCGCCTCAACGAGTTGTCCTTTGGTCTTCCTCGTTTCCAAAGGTCCAAGTGCTCCAGTTTACTCGGCAATTTCCGATCAGCCCCCAAGATCCATTGTCATAGAAACGTAACACGTTCTGGAAGGGCTGTATGGGGAGAGAAAGGGGGGGAGAGATCAGAGAGTGTCGAAGCGCGTTCACCCGCATACAAATTGATCCTTTTTGCGGATCGCGTCCGCAGCGGCACCTAGCGTGTCCGTTGGCCCGGCCACCGAAAAACCGGCCCGGACACAGGTACAAGGGAGTTGTCGCGTTTTGTGGAAACAATCAGCAGGTTGTCGCGAAACAAGGATATGAATGCATAAGCAGTGCAGTTAACACGGTTGCTCGCCGTGTTCCTCGGTCCCCTTTTTTTGCCACGGGTTTCTCCCTCAAAAGATGCCGCTTTTGTGCTCACTCTCTCGGTCGAGACTGGGCCTCTTTCGCGCGGAGAAAAGGGACAGACGATTGGACCCATGATCAGAACGAGGAGGATGGAAAACTGGAGAACAGCCGGGACAGTCTCGTGAAACATAGGCGGACGATTCTCGTCGATAAATACGACCGACGTCACCCTGTATACCGGGGCCCTGGACCTCCGAGACATTTTTTTTCTCCTTTTTCCCGCCACGGTCGGTTTGCGAACTCCGCTCTGGCATCCGCGGCACTCCGACGGGCCTCTTCTCCGTCGTGAGCCCGACGGAGAAAATTCCTGGCTTTTTATCCCCACCGCGAAAGCTGCAGCTCCTTCCTCGACCGTTTCAGATGGGGGATCGCGCACGATTGTTGTCCATGCGACTCGCCTACGCCCTTTCCGTCTTATCGCCGTTTATTATCGACATTGACGCAGACCCCTGCGTAGCCATTTGTCAATAACACCGATGGGGACCTCGTAACGCGCGACGTTGCCGTCGAGTACTGCCGCGCCGCACGCTTTGTCTTCGCTGTGAACACGTTGGGGGTTGCGTATAGAGTCTACGATTTTGGACGTGCATTTAAGGGACGCGTATACACGGAACCCGTGAATCGTGTATTCGCGAATTAAGTATCCCTGTTCTTACTATACGTGTAAATATTAGGCTTGTGCGAGTGCCCGTAATTTACGAGCCGAACAGAACTCGGTTTGAGTCGAGCGTTTGAATTTTTCGTGCTACATACTTAATATCTACGAACTGTTTAAAAAAAATGCGAGTTGCTTAAAAAAAACATACGACTCGAATATGTTTGCCCTCGTAGAATTTCGATCTATTTGAAAATGAATTTTCTGCTCGAAAATTTTCGAATTACTTGAACGTTCGGCACGTCCTTTCGACTGTTCGAAATCAATCATTCAAATCTTTTGACTGTTGATGTGAGAAGTGAGACGCAAACGAGGCAGCAAGAAATTCACGCTCAACTGTTAGATGTTATATCATCGTGTATTAAAAATATTAAAATACACGGGTAATGTAAATACACGAATATTCGTGACATTAAATTACACAAGTACCCGTGTATTTAATATTACATGGATTAAGATCCGGATTCGTTTATTATGTTATTACTTGACTTATTTGGGACCGTGTTTCAGCTATAAAACGAGTTTCAATGATTTCGTGTTTTTTATCGGTATTTCATCGTTATTTTATTTACGTATTTCACGTTGTTATAGACTATTTTATCGACAGACAACAATGTCTACGCATACAATTTTTCTTAGTTTGATACAGCAGTAGTTATTACAGAAACTTACAACTTTGTAAAAAGTATTTCTTATGAAACCTCTGTTGAGACAGTTTTTGCGAAATGATTTGCCACGTAGAAGAGAAAACGACAATCTTACGTTGATGTAAACGGTAATATCGTTCACGCAAATAATCTGCGGCGCGATATCTTTATTTTGGCAAGTCAGAGAACCACGCCTCTTAATCTCGCCTCGTTGACATGAACAGCCATGCGTGTGTGTGTACGATAGCAGACGGCAAACAGCCAACCCCATGATCTCTCTTGGATCTGGTGTCAGTTTGCTTGCACTTCATCAATCTTCGCTCTTTATCGAGCATACCTTGTGTCAGTTAAAATCACATGCTGAGATACAGGGAATAATATTATAAACACGATAACGACATTTGTACTTGATAATTATTCTAAATGTAACTTGTGACCCCCTTGACGCAGTGTCTGTTAAAATATTTTCTATAATTTTATTTTGTATCACTATCGCTTAAGCGTTATGTCAAGAACCGTGTGGATTGATTCATTTTCGTTCAATAGTCATAAAATTATACCATCAGACTATTACATAATAAAGCACAATATTATTGAACGTCGCAGTGTACCGAATACATAGGTAAAAAGAACAAAAATCAATTTTCTATTAAAATAGTCATATCTTAATATAATTAATATCTTAATCACATTTATATACTATAGATTTAATTTTTAACATAAAATAATTGAGTATCAAATATTTTTCAAGCAACTAGGAGAAAATAAATGAAATACATGTATACATTTTGTAGTATACTCAAATATAAAGAAATAACAAGAAAACAATGCAATTGGTAACAAATAATATTTAAATAAATTACAGTGATAACATATTATCAGTTATCATTATTATCACTCACTGACAGATTCTGAGAAAGAAATAATCTCAGGATAGAGCACTCGGGAACAGATGAAACTTATACGAAATTAAAGGAAATAGAGCGAACTAATTTTAATAAAAAAAATGAAAAAATACATGTTTCCTTTTTTTCAATCCCCACTGAAAGTTGGAAAATACAACAAAAATCTAATATAGTATGAATACCTGTAACTCTCCCATAACTGTAAATACGACAACTTTCAAATATATGTAACAACTAAAATACACTAAAATAATTTACATGTACAACAGAATTTCGCTTCGTAAATATTGACTGTAAAATCAACCAAATCTAACCTTCATCGGTTATTTGTGTTGCTAAATTATGTTGCTCTCATATTGTAGGACTGTTTACTTCCTATTCCGTGAAAACAAATATAAAATTGTAGAAATCGATTTTTATATTTTTGAACGCGATCGTCAAACTGTGCGTCGCATAAAATTCCAGGTATTGACGTGAGAGTAAACCGGTAGAAATGAGGCTTGTGCTTAACACTAGAACTACCGGACAAGTCAAAATGACTGGTTTCTAAATTTTTCTTTTACAAATATTGAAATTATAAAAATGTTTTCCGGAGTAATGTTTTAGTCAAATTCTCTATTAGAATACATATTTAAACAAAAGTTGTACGGAAGTTGAATAAATGCATTCTTGTCGTTATTAGAATGCAATATACACCAGTCGCGTTTAGCGCTCGGTAGTTCTAGTGTTAAAACCATAAAGCTGTAGAAAGGATGAGGGTTAATCAATGAAAATCGATGGTCAACGAAATTCGGAGTATAAAAATCGATTTCTTTGCTCTTTCGAATTCGACTAATTACAGGAGAAAGGCGCGGGATATCGTGATACACGGCCACGTGGCGTTTCGATTCGCTGACAGTGCAACCGTGTGTCGAGGTTCAGGAGACAGTTAACGAGATCATGGCTGGCACACCCCGACCGATTAGTCACCGCGGAAAAGATCGACGTGTCAATTTCGTCGATATATAACAATGATAAATGCTGTCCGTGCGGTAGAGAGAAATTTTATCGATTCGATTCTTTCGATGTCACCTCGCGATAAGGGGTCTAGGCTCGGCTTGCGAACCGACTGCAGCCACGCCGACTTAGCAGTCAGTTGACTAGAGTCAACCGTGGACAAATAACGAACGTGTAATTAGAAACGAGTCCAGACATTGCGAACGATACTTAACACACTTTACCGCGATGGAAAACGACATGTTGTCATTTATGGAGCCGTCGCAAACCGTCGGGTTCGAGTTCCGACCTTCTTCTTTGTTGCTAACGATTTGTCTGACAATGTCTGAACGTCTGGAAGAAAGCTTTCTTCAGTCTTTAGCGGAGAAATAACAATTTATAAATGTGGTTACCACAATTTACACAATCTCTGTCAAAAACTAAAATACCTGCTTGAATTTTTTAAACAGATTTTAACTATTACGTTGTCCCGCAGATATGTTTATACTCTTCGCGGTGTGTTTTGTAAACATAAGCGGTATAATGTCTTTACCTAAAAAGGTAGTAGTACTAATTTAGATAGTAGAGCACTAAATGATACAAACTTATGGGACGACCTAACATTATCTACACAGCAAAAGATAGTTCCTGCTCAATATAAATAAACTAGAAGCATGTTGAATCCTATAAAGTGTTGCACTCTTCTCAGTTCTTGAGATCTTTATAAGTGTCAAATAACCTGATTTTTAAACGAAACTTGTTTTCGACTTACAACTCGATTGCAGTTTCAAAAATGAAGCTCGTAGAAAGCGGTTCTTCGCTTTTATTTTCCCGATTAGGGCAACGCGTAGCTTACGCAACGACTCTAATAATGTATGTCAAATCAAGAAGGTAATTAAGAATTCGTGTACACGTCGGGTCCGCTAACCCGCTCGAGCTTTTTTACGTGGTCTCTCAAGAATGTCCTTTCTGTTCTGTTCAAGGCGGTACACTTCGATATTTGCCAAGTGTGGTGACGCGCGCGCCTGTGCCCGACCGTTTTGGCAAAAATCACGCGAACGAACTACGAGAAACGAACCGGTTCTGGCCATAACGTTCCGGTCGGTTGTATTAACAGATTGTTAATAGAAGGGTACTTTATTAGCGGTTAATTGCATGTATTAGTCCGACCGATAATGAGTTCGCACGAATTTCGATTGGTCGTTCTTCTCAATGCAAAATTCCCGTTTGGTGTTACGTATCGAGTGTGTATTTTCTGAGAAACTATCACCGTCGGTCGAGCTTAAGTTTTAATTGGTATTGCGCTCTGTTTTCATTCTCTTTTGCTTAAAATATCGTGTCTGATTGTACACTGTGGTGGTCAATATCTCTGTTTGTAACGCAGACTAAAAAGTTTCTACACTGTTTTTTACCTCGAATCAAATAATTTGCACACTCCTATCTAGAATATAATTGTGATTTCTATCGATCGAATTTTGAATTGTGTTAAAGAAAATGGTATCGGCGCAAAGGTTCGATCTTCTTGAAATTCTACAGCAAATTTGCAATTTTATTAATCATCCAACGTTTCGATCCAGGTGTGGATCATTATCAAGGGATAATGCGTTTGCTGTGTAATAATAAAATTTGTAATAAAAGCGGAACAAAGAATTTTTTTTAAATATAACTAAGTATGAGTTACGATGGTAACGTGATTGTACCATCGTGGCCATCGCAACTCATACTTAGTTATATTTTAAAAAAATTCTTTGTTCCGCTTTTATTACAAATTTTATTATTACACAGCAAACGCATTATCCCTTGATAATGATCCACACCTGGATCGGAACGTTGGGTGATTAATAAAACTGCAAATTTGCTGTAGAATTTTAAGAAGCTCGAACCTTTGCGCCGATAGCATTTTCTCTAACCTATCTAGAATCCTCGGAAAACGGTCGTTCCTGAATATCGTACAGTTCGTCGATAGGCTTAGGCCCTCATTTATTACTTTTTTAATAGCATTTTGAAAGTCGCTTCTTCTACATGCACTAGTCTTCTAATTGCATTTAATAGCCCATAATGATCCTAAAACACTAAATCACAAATTTGCTCAAGCAAGTTAGATAGCTGCCGATAAGGCCATTTTTTATGATTGCGCTAAGAAAGGATTTTCTAACAATCCCTACCTACTAGTGTAGATACATTGAATTTTCATTTGATCAAGTTGTCTTTATAAACTGTCCTATAAAAATGGACAAATCCAAAATTTCCAAACAGAACTGACAGAACTTTGATGTGTTTGCTGTGGACTTCGCGCCCCTTGCCCCTGTTCCAACGCGAGTATCACTTTGGCTGTCATGAGCAATAAATAACCCCTGAACCCTAAACACAAAGTAAACATTTCGTTTATAAAAGTGATCAGCGTTATTAAGAACAATTGTTAGTTACCGGATAATAAAATTCTCACCTGACGCTATAATACAGCAGTTAATTTTGGCCGTAATAAATTGATGTTCAATGCAATGCATTTTATAATGGCGTTCAACGTGTTGAAGGTATACGTTGTGAGGACGTAGTCAGATAACGTAATCCGTAAATAGACCGTGGATTTTGCCCGGAAAGCACCACACTATCCTCAACCCTAGAAACCCTTCAATGGCTGTATATTAACACGTTCTGTGCCGTACCAATTATCAATTACTTTCAGTTCAAACGTATACGCGTATACCCCACGCTATTAGAATAAATTGTTTTGCTTATGAAATATTAAAGCAGTGGACGTATTAAAAAGATTTAAGAACATCTGTGTATTAAGTTCGGCTTAACAAGATAATTAAAAGAAGGTTTAACAGGTTCTCCACCACCTGATAGCGAAACTTCCTTATGGCTTTATGGAAAATGTTACAAACGACGAAGTAGAGTTTTATTTTGGTTCAAAGAAAATGATTCTGTTCGTAATCTTCATCGCGAATCTGACTCGGTGTAGTGCAAAAGGTTAACCGTCTCGTTGGACGAAGTATAGCAGTGTCCCACGTACAGATGCAAGGATGTAGTGTAGCGATCGTGTCGAAAGCTTGACATGCGAAAATTTCGATTGCCTAGCTCGTTAGCGGAGGACCTAAATCGTCAGTCCCAGATCTCGGTTGTGGGACCGCCGTCGCATCCGGATCGTCCTGATGAATATTGAATATCCACGATCCGTTGACGCCGGTGTCGTTACGAGTGTCGTGTATCGAGTGGTTGAATAGAGGAGACGCGTCCCACGTCTTTTTCAGCGGCAGACAGCCTGGTACCTATCACGGCCGAGCGGATAAGAGGGAGGAACAGAGGGCCCTGGAGGGTCTGGATGGAAGAAGAGCGGTGTGGGTCCGAGCGGATAAGCAGAGGCGACGGCCGGAGGAATGCTCGACAATCACGATCGACACGATCGGACGTCTGGTCAATGAGGAGTCGGAATCGGCGTGGCGCAGCGGCGCGAATCGATCGTAATTAATAGACGAGGCCGGCGCGAGGGGATGACCCCGACCAGGCGGACGTAATCAGGCTGCTACTTGGAGATCGCAGGGAGTGCGCGGGATCTCGCCGGAACCCTGCTCGACGTCATTTGTTTAAGTTGATCGTTGCCCGTCGCGGCCGAATAAGGCAACCCATGTTCACCACTCCGCGGGGAGTGCGAAAGAACAAAGAAGGAGCCGTGAGCAAGCCAACAGGCTGCTCTTCGGGATGAGATCGTAGCGCAGGGTGGACTAGAGAGCGAAGAAGAGAGACAACCGAGGAGAGAAAAGGGGTCGGGGAAGAGCAGACGCCTGCTGTTCGCCGCATTGTCTTCCTCTCTTTTCTTTACTTCGGTCCTCTACTCGTCCCCTTTATCTTCCACTACCCGACCTCCTCTTCTTCTTCGTCTTCTTCGTAGTCGTCGTCGTCTACTCCTCCTCCTCCTCCTCCTCCTTCGCCTTCTTGGTCCTCGTGTTCCTCTTTCATTTCATTCGGAACAATCCACCAGCAGTCCCCTCGACGGGACGGTAGATGAGTCTTCGGCCGAGGCGACGACAAAACAATTGCCAACGTAAAAGGCGAATAGACGTTTTTTCACGATACCGCGATCTATTTCCAAATCGAGGAACGCGCAGACCCAGTATGGGAATCGATCTTACCTGTGCGAAGTCATGGGAAGACGCGCCCTGGGAAAATCGCGGCCCGCTATGTTCGAGCGAAGATCAAAGAAGCAGGCGAATCGAAGGTCAAGGACTGATTGTTTATACATATTTGTACGCAATTTGCAATTTTTGGCTTTTTTTAGAATTTCTGGCAAATGAAATTCTGTGGCCTTTGGCGCCATTCGGTGTAGGAAATTAGAAAATTGCAGAAAACAAGTAGTTTT
This sequence comes from Sphecodes monilicornis, assembly GCA_913789915.3. Classification (NCBI taxonomy): domain Eukaryota; kingdom Metazoa; phylum Arthropoda; class Insecta; order Hymenoptera; family Halictidae; genus Sphecodes; species Sphecodes monilicornis. The sequence continues at coordinate 33,676,481 of OU565284.1, read as the reverse complement.
AATATTCCTCGTGGACACTGCAGAGTAAACATTTTGAAAATAGTGTGCCGACATTCTTAAATTTTGTCAGTCCTTTTACCAATTTAGAGCTCACCTACTAACTCTTAATGGGAACGCATAAAATTAGCTAATTATAAGTTAGGTGTGTCGGTAGCATCGCTCGTCGGAGTCCTTCATAAGGACGAGGGTTAGGATGTAGGTAATTATGAAATGGATTAGGTCCATGTCATAAATTTTTTACTGCGATAGAAAATGCCCTCTACTCTAAAGAAAAAAATAATTAAACAAAGGCGCAAAGCTTTCTTTAATAACCCTATTCTCCGTCGTCTTTTACACCCAAACTACCTGAGAATGAATCCCCATATATTAGTTTTAATTGTGTTCTCTGCGATAAAAAGCTACTAAAAGTATTTTACCTAAAAAGTATTTTACACAATTTAGTCCTTTGCTTTATCAATGTGACAAATTCTTGATGAACGTTTCAAACAAAATTTGCCAAGTATGAGTACATATTATCCATACGAGTATAAATTTTAAATACTAAAGTAGCTTTGACGGACCGGGTAAGGAGGTATAAGGCAAGGGATTGAAATGTCGAAATTTTTTTTGTATAAATTGAACTTGTTTGAATGACTAATGTGATTTTAATGTGACGTATTCTTTGATTTCAGACGCGAAACATGACGATGAGAGGAATCATGCGAAGAAGACGGTGAAGAGACCGCGATGGCAGCAGCGGAAACACGACATCGAGGTTCTTCCGATCTTCTCCTTGCTCGTGACAGTCGAAAGGAGCACGAAGAAGTGGGAATCGTTCACGAGATCACCTGGGCAAGGTCCATGGGTTCGTAGAGGGCATGAGAGCTCATCATGTTCGAACACCGACACGGGCCACGAACGCTATCGACCTGCAACCTTTTCGGCGTGATATTGTTCCTAGTGATCGTCGCCGGTAGCTACGATGTGTCAGCGGACCTCAACTCCGAATTTGTCAAAGGGAAAAGTAAGTTGAAGAGACTTATTCTGTGCATTTTTCCTGCCACTGGAAAAAATAAAATGTCATTTTAAATCCTTCTATCTTAAATTCTTCATTGTAAACAGCAGCTCAATTTTATATATTTATCGAAACGATAGCTTCGGTTTTGGTTAATCAGCGACGTGCATATTTTGATATCGTTCATTTTCAGGTATAATGAAATAAAATATTTGGAGGGATTTTTGTTGGTACCTTTGGTGCCTTTACTGGTTTATTTGCCGAAACGTTATCTCCTTGCAACGAGTGGTAATTTTACGAATACAGTTACGGAAAAGACATTCAATCTTTTAATAATATGTTCTGTAATTGTTTTTTAAAAAGACGCACTATATAATAAAGCAATTTATTAAAAATGGTATACACAAGTCCTCGATATATCCCTCGCACATTAAAGTCAGAATACTAGCCTGCAACTGTATGATCAACACCACCATATTTGCAACATTTTTCATCGTAATTACTTTCTTAGTCCACGATACAGTAGAATCTCCATTATCCGAACTGATCAGAGGAACATGAATGTTCGGATAATAGAGCCAATAGCCAGCTCCAGTGCTCGATTAAATCATTATCGGTTTGTAAAATGAATCGTATGTACAGTGGCCCACAAAAGTGTTCGTACGCCCTTTAAATCAGAATAACTTTCTTAAAATTTGACCAAACCACTTGACATTCTTTGAGCAACTGGAAACATTGATTTAGTAAATCACTTGCAAAAAAGATTTTGAAAAAATTGCAATTAATAGGAATTACACGAAGAAATAAAAATGGCACTTTTTAAAACATCTTTGTTTTAGCCCATAATGAAAATTCAAAATATGCCTTTTGTAGATCTATGTTAGTTATACATATGCTGAAAATTTAATCGAAATCGGTTGACGCAGAAAAAAACGACGCGCATCGAAAGATGTAAGAAACTATGGATTTTAAGCAGAAACTGACCAAAAGTCGTGAAAAACTGCGATTATCAGCACTTTCAACTGCTTGTAATTCATGTGTTTGTTAACTGATTTCGATGAAATTTTCAGCATATGTGTAAATAACATAGCTCTACAAACCGCATATTTTGAATTTTCAATACGGGCTGAATTAATAAAGTTTTAAAAAGTGCCATTTTTATTTTTTCATGTAATTCCTACCAATTGCAATTTCTTCAAAATCTTTTTTGCACATTTTAAAAGTAAATCAATGCTTCAATTGCTCAAAAAAAGTCAAGTGGTTTGGTCAAATTTTAAGAAAGTTATTCTGATTTAATGGGCATACGAACACTTTTGTGGGCCACTGTATATGGATCGTTACAGGTCAAGCTGTTTATAAGTAAAACAGCCACTCGGATCAAATCAAGTATCATCGATCTAGATAATGGAGGTTTTACTGGATCGTCAATCGAACAAGCGAACATGCTCTGAAGTATGACATGTTCGGTTTTTTTCTACAGAAAACTATCACAAGTACACAACAATAATAATAGGTACTGATATTTGGTCCCCTCAGGGTTTCAAATCCATTTTACCATTCTCCCCCTTCTTCCACTTTGTCCACTCTCACCTAACGCCAATGTTCAGCCTATTTCAGCTTACTTTTCAGCGGGACCTACTGTTTATTACGGTGGGTTCCGAACCACCAATGGTCAACGACGCAGTATAATATCACATAGAAGAATATTTCCATTGGTGACAGCGGTGGGATTTGAACTCACGACCACATTGTTTGTAGTCGCGCGCTCTATCCACTGAGCCACTGCGCCCCTCTCACAACAATAATAATAAGAATAACAAAAAAAAAAAACACAATAGTGTCATCAATAGATTAGATGATTCTCACCTATCGTGCACATAGATCAAGATATTACCGTACTTCAGAGATGGGCAATTTTGCCTCAATTGAGGCAAAACCGTCAACACCGTAGCGCCCTCTGCCCCCTTCCAGCAAGCGCGGTACAATGGAGCAACGAAGACACGAGACATCAGCGTACGCAACGAACGTGCGCGCTGCATGAAAGAGAGGTTGGTGGGAGAAGCAGGCATTTGAGCGGCTCCACCCGTGCCCACCACTGCCGTACTTCATAAGAAACCTATTTATCCCTTGCACTATTATTTGTTTTACGGTTACAGTGATTGAAACTTCATTATCGTTCATAATTTTCTAGAAGTAAAATAAAATTGATATCTATTATACGTCTGCATATTCTTCGATGGGTTCCAGCAAGAATGTAGGAAAGAGGAATGGATGATTCCTAGGGTGGTTCTAAGCACCTTTTCCCTTTGCCGATTCATGCCGAAACGCTTTGTTTTCGAGTTATTAATGAAAATCACGGACTAATCAGAGCGCGGCTATAGCGGGCGGATTCTGGCGCGGTCAATGGCAACGCCATGCTCAGTGGGACCTGTCGCCGAGCCGTAATCCGTACGCTATACCCGCGTTATGATTGGTCCTTGTTTTTGTTAATATCTCGAATACAAAACGTTTCGGCGCGAATCGGCAAAGGAGAAAGTGTTTAGAATCACCCCTTTCTTTTTCCCTACACACTTTCTGGGACACGCTGTATATCGTCGAGAATTCTATTTCGATATAAAGAAAATTAATAACATACACATTTAGTAAATTCTGTTCGAAATCGTTATCATGAGTCTGACTCGATGTTATAGCGCAAAGTGTTGAAGAAGTTTCTAAGAGCAAGAGTACTCCTAAGAACTCCATAATAATAAACAATCTGAGAGGTTGGTGTTTACTTCGCTCCCAGTCGAAGATCCATCAAAATCAATCGAAGCTGCCTTCCTACGAGAGTCGGTCACGCGTCCACGTACGATCTCCGCGCGCCTACAAAAGTAGAAAGTAAAGCGTTGCGCCAGGTTTACCGGCGCGTGGGCGACTGCTCGCCTAGCCGAAGGGCCCCCTTTACTCGAAGTACCTGGAAAGTACCGTTCTTCCCACTCGAGAGGAAACTCTGCCCCGTTGCGTCGCGTCGCAACGTCTCTCCGCTAGGAAATGTTTACGCCGCTTTCGGAAACGCGCGTGTAGGTGCTAGCTCGCGTGTAACAACAGGATTCCGTGTGGACCGTAGCTTGCGGGGCTCGACGCTTGACCCACATCGACTCCGACGTATCTTCTGCCGGTTGTCGAAGCCTTAACACTAAACCTACCGAGCACTAAATGTTGTGAGTGATGGGATTGATAGCTCCTTACTCTTCATATAAATATAAATAAGTTTATTGAATGGTATTAATATCCCTAATAGCATTTATGGTTGGCCAACGGTGGCCAACGGTTGGGAGTTAGTTGGGATATAGTCAGTGGTTTTGTCTACAGCTCCCCCACGTAGGGTCTACGATGAAAAGATATGTCAATTTGCCAACGAATATCCAACGTTGGGCCTACAGTTGTTAAGGTCGGTTAAATAACGTGAAATTTACGACGATAATACTGCATTGGCCCAACGAAAATCTGCCAACATTTAAATATATCGTCTAACAGACATCAGAAATGTTGCTGCAACCAAAAACATGTTATCCCAATTTGATTTTTCTTTCATATTTCTAAATATACTCACAATTTGCTATTTTTGCGCGATAGTTGATGCACCAAAGTTTTATTGTGTGCAGTCTTGGAATTTATTTATTTCTTTAAGTTTCTCCATTTGACAAAGGGAAGGTACGGGTGCATTCGCTTTTAGAACGACAGTATGCGGAGGTCTTAGTGCTTGTATAGCGTAACGAAACTTTTTATGTATTATGATTTACATTTGTCGACTATCTAGTAACTCAGATCATAGCATCTGCAACCACGGAATGTCTGTAGGTACGGCGGTAGTGTATCAATTTTGGAGAGCGCGTTCGGCGGTGGTGGAACGTGTAAGTCTGACTGAGAGCATCAGATTGTTTTCACCAAGTTATATAGGACAAATAAGTGCCAGTGCAATACTAATCACAAATTAAAGTGACGTGAGAACAACGGAATTAATACACAATAATATTCGGCTAGTGAAACACATACAAGCTGGCCTCGATACACGGTGAGAAAAACTCGCCCAGTATCGGGTCCAATGGCGTCGCTAACAACGCTTTCAAAAAAGCGTCCATCTACAGATGCGAATAACAAAGAGAATGCAACTGAGGAACTATCAATAATACGCGTGTATGCCAAAGTGCCGAAACTTAACTCATTACAACTGGAAAAGAGCTACAAAAATTTACTGAAAGAATGCAATAAAATACCAACGGGGCCTAAAGTGCAGCCTAACCTCAACGCGGCCCGGAAAAAGACCAGCCCCACGCCATCTCCCGGAACGTCCCAGAACCAGCCGACCGACCATGAAAAAAACAGTAACGAAGATTGGATAACTCCCAAAAAAATCCATAGACAAACATCCAGTGACCTAACCTCAACAACCATAGAGGAAACCACCAACAAATTTCAACCGCTTTCTGATACCAGCGACATGGAGTCAGACGACATAGAACCAACAGGACAGCCGGGGAAACCGCCCGCAAAAACGAAAACTTATAAACCACCCCCAATTTACACAACAAGCACGAATATCAACACCATAATTAACACCATAGTAGCACTTAACATCCCAAAAACAGCCTTCCTAGTCAAGGAAAATGATAACAATAATCACACTATATATACAAAATGTAGTCAACATCAAAGGATAATAGCAGATAAATTCACAGAAATAAAAACCCAATATTTCACATATACGCCAAAAGAACTGAAACCAAAATCAATATTAAAAGGAATCAAGGGTAATTTCACCGCTGAAGATGTCAAACAAGAACTAGCTGAACTAAACCGCCAAGATGTCACCATCGAAAACCTGACCAAATTCGTATACAACAAATCCCGCCCAGAGAACCATCACTATCTACTCCAACTAACAAGAGATAGTAGAACAGCAAGCCTGTTTAAAGTAAAAACCCTGGCCTACCAAAGAGTAAAATGGGAGCACCTCCGAAAACAAGAAATTTTTCAATGTAAAGAAACCAATAACCGTATCTTTTCAAAAAAAAAAAAAGTAGCGTATCAATTTACTACGCAGAGGATCCAGGTTCAAGTCCGACGAGGGTACGAAATTTTTTTTTTGTTCCAGTATTTACCGTGAAGATGAATTGTTTAAATATTATTTATGGTATTCTGTGAAAACAACCGTAAAAGAGAAGATCAGAACAAACGTATTATAGCGACGCGACGTAAGCTCCACGTTGGTTATAACCGTTGGCCCTACGTTGGCCGCAAACGGTGGCCCAACGAAAAAAATTGAGACATTTCTAACAATTGGCCAACCAATACTGCAACGTAGGCCCAACGAAATGCCAACCATAAATGCTACTAGGGATGCAGGGTATTCCAAAAATGTTGTAGTTCCTTGAAAGAGGCGATACTTGAGATCATCTGAAGCAACATTTTCCATTGCAGAAATGTTGTTCACGACATTGTTAAGGAGTTATTAACGAAAAACACAGGGCAATGAGAGCACAGGTTTCGCTGAAATGACGTCAGAAATCACCCCTCTCAAGGAAGTACACACTTTTGGGACACCCTGCGGAACATACTGATTCTCATTGCACTCCGCACATGTCTCGCATTCCATATATCTAACCTCTAACACATACACGGTGACGCAGATGTCTCTACCTCCCAACTTACGATAAAAACAATGTCACTCACAAACGTGGCTGGTCCATGTTACCTTGTAAAAGTAGAATGATTAAATTTAGTTTAGTGTTTGCACGACTTTTATAATACATGCTTAAATGAAGAAATGTATTTAATCATTTCCAATGGAATCATCTTTATGATTTCAAGAATATTAAAATAAAAAATTTCAGACCGGTTGTTATGTCCGAAGCTAGTAGCTTTAGCATTAACCGTTTACTATTAGTACCGCGATTGTTATTACATGCTCAGTTTTCCCGACCACACACGCGATCCACATTTTGAGATGCTGGCGATCCGACATGACGATCCACTGACTGCTCAAATCATTCTTGTCGCCAAGACACGCACCATATATGACCTAACGATCAGGAATCATTCGAGCGGGATACACGGTGCGATGGCTTATAAGACTTTGCCCTGAATAAATTCAGTGTCAAGAGCTGACCGGATATACCGGATAATTTATTTTTGAAGATCGGAGTCTGAAATAATCCTTGACGCGCACAGAATGTTCATCATGATTCAGACGATAAATATCGTGAAGCTAAAATAACGTCTTGGATGACAAATCGTAAGCATGGAAGGATATATACAAAAATGTAATATGTGAAGAAGCTATCTAAGAAGCCAGCTAATCTATCCAGTGATATAATGTTAAATTCGTTTCACATTTGCATTTTAACATTCATGAACATTGGTATCAGTGAACGCGAACATTATCGGTATTAAAGCAGTTAATGAATTTATACGCACACATTAACCCTTGAGGCAACCCTTGAGTAACACCGTACCTGAATTGCATAGTTTTTAAATTTTCCATTTTGAAATTCTAAGGACTGTACGGCATTTTAGTCAGACATGGGAAATCATTTTAGTGAATTATCCGGGACTAACTACCCAGGTTATTCAATGATTGCGTGCCTATTAATATTAATATTAATTTAACCAAGTGCAAAAGGAAGCCTAAACGAGGGATATCTATTCGATGAAAAGTACTGAATCGTCGTAGAACGTATCAGAAGTGCGAGTTGGTGAACTTGTCCTCAAGCCTAAAGACGCATCTCGTCAGGCCGATAACCACCCAGGATCCCTCGGGGTGCCGCAATTTTCAGAGATATCACCTAAAGTGGTCTTCATAAAGGTTTCCATTAACATGATAAGGGGAGGTTGATACCTCCGTGGCCATTAGGCGACGGTAACTTACGCCGTGTCGCCGTGCCGATTCTCCTCGGGTCCGTCTTTTTTCTCGATTTTCGCCTCCTCGCTCGGCCGACCAACCGAGAAGATACGTTCGACGTGTTATTGCCGAACGATACTCGACGAAGCCGGACGATTTTTCTGTGGAGGATTAAAGTCCGTGGTAAGTTAATCGTTGCACTTTATCGTTCCGAGCTTTTAACGCGTATCGCCACTTGGAATGAAGCGTCAATTAACACCGAGGATTCGGGATCTGTCTTCGGGAAGGACACGGTAACATACTTTATGCTCGAATCAACGTAATTGCGACTTTAGTGGGACACATCAGTTAGAACGAACCACTTTTCGTTCGTTCGAATATATTTTTTGGCCGAGACCAAAAATAAGACTTTAACGTTTCAGAAAAGTTCCAGTCGCGAAGTTGTCGAACTATCTTCCTTGAAATTGGGTAGCAAGAACATTTTACACTGGAGATACCAAGTTAAATTGGTATCTATCAAATTAATATTTCTGTATTTTACGATTTAAGAAATTGTGAAGGTTTGCTAGAGATTTTGATTGTTTAAGGGAAGATTCTCGTGTAAAGCAGGAAAATCGACTAATATTTTAACATTTTTTTTCTACAAAACTATTAACTATAGAAGTTTCTCTATGTTTCCTATTACTCCTAGGTCAAAACAAGGGGATTAAAAAGGTCCGATTAAAATTTAAGGGGAGGACCCTAATCGACAAGTTCGCCTATGTTTATTATCACATAGGTACAAAGACATATCCAAAAACTAGGAACAAAATGTTGTATTTATCTTTTTATTATTATTAAATCAAGTTGCATACAATTGTTGTTATAATGGTAAAAAAGTTTTTTAAAGTTAGATAGCTTGAGCTGAGATTACACCAAAAATATGACAAAAATTACCAAAAGTAGACAAGTTTCACACTTTCAATACAACAATCAACTTTTTGCAATTGAAAGATTGGGTTTATATGAATAGAAATAATAGGATACAAATGAAAAATGAAGTCAAAATCAGTAGTAGAATTCGTAGAAAAATGTATAAGGACCAAAATAAGCGATGGCTGAACATGATTAATCAATTCGTTATTGAGATATCCTGCATGCCAATTTAAAACATATAGCTTCAAGAAAAATGCGTTTAAAATTTTGTACTGACACTTCTACTCTGAAACATCGTTCTCCTACAATCGCTATAGCTTTGTCATTTCAATGAATTTTAGTTTAAAGTTTTGGGAACGCATTTTTAAGATTCTATACTTTTAAAAAATACAATAAAATGAAATGGAGATCTTAATACCTCCAGTGTTATACTTCATCGAATGAATCGAGTCAGTAAGGATAAACAAATGCCACAGTCTCGTTGGATCGAGTGTAGGTTTCTAGCGCTTCGAGTTTCATAATGACGCGCTCACCACGCGTTGAAGTCACCAGTGTAGCATGCGCGCTAATGTTTCTTTGGCGATTATACAATACTCCAGTAAAGCAGTTTTCTCAACAACTTTTACTTACTTTTTCACAACGAATCATCCTGATATTGATTCCACAACCAACTCAGCAACGCCCTGTTAGCACTCATCATCTCTATGCAGTCTTCGTGGACTCATCTTCTGCAAGATGCAGATCTATCCAATTACATCTAGATCCTCCTTTATTTCGCCAACAAAAAAGCTGTCCGAGTTATTTGCAATGTATCACCTTTTTCCCAGTCTGTAACAAAACTTAAGGTAAATATTTAGAAAAGGGCACCCAGCTCCGATCGCGGTATCCTTGAAATATGTTGTGAAGGTCAACGTTCTGAACAACTTTTTCCTATAAATATACCCGTCGCTCATTGTTAGTTTTCGAGATATTTGCAAAAAGCTATAAATTTCAATTTGTAAGCTAAACTCTTATTTGATACCTTAAGCTAGGCGAGGAAATGAAATGTATGTATAATTTTTTATGTACTTGTTGAAAATCTATGACCTCGCCGATTTAAAGTTCGTTAGGATTAGGTCTGGGTTAGTTTTGGGTTAGGTTTGAGTTAGTTCTCGATTAGATCTGGGCCGTCAGATCGGCCCGACAATACATACAGAAATCCATGTGAAATGCGGAACATTGTACGCGTCTGCGCCCCCTCTCAACCCAACGTAACCACTAACCAACTTGGACTATACCTTCTCTTTGAGATCCTATATATGATTCTGTATAGTTTAATTACTGTTCAGTGACAGCTTGTAGGAGAATAAAAAGTACTTGTAATCTAAACTTAACGAAATTTTTTCACAATTATCTCCGAAACTGAGACCGAGCGACGGGTACATGTATAGGAAAAAGTTGTTTGGAATGTTGACCTTGACAACATATGTGAATATGAAGGTCATTGAAGCTGGTTCCCCTTTTTTATACATATATTTGCCACACTTAATGCATATTCTTTGCTACTCGAAATTCGTCGTGACTAATAATCACTGAACAGAAGACTCCGTTCCAGCATAAGAGCAATAACTCAACTAAACAAGGAGCAGCGCTGTTGCCAATCGGTAGTACCATTGTTTATACGTTAGTCAGTCTCGTCTCCTAATCTCAGATCATTAAGTATCACCTAACCTAACCCAAACCTATCGCGTTTCGCACGTGACGCCACCAAACTTTTTTGAGCACAGCTTGTAGAGTTCAAAGTAGAGAAATGAATGTCACGGGTGTCCCATCGTTCCGATTGTTTCGCCGTTTATGAATGCGATTTCTGAGCAAACGAAGACATATTTTCCACGTCTAATAAAAACCAGCCACAGTCGCGGTCGTCGCGATCGGTTTTTTGCGGGGACGACCGATTCCGTGGCGCTTTCAGTCACGTTCGCTTTTACATTAAACGAAATTCGTGCTTCTGTTTTTACGGTGGCGGCCTCGGCCTTTGATCGCGGACACATTAATTCTATCTGACCGACCTTAACTTTCCCCTTAAGTAGGTGCCGGGTATGCCGTGGATCTTCCAGATTACCCGCTAAGCACCGCGTATCACGCCAACGGGGAAAACATGTGTCCACTAACGGTGACCGTCGATTTCCGATATTTATTATCCCGCAGATAATCATTCGTGCCATTAAACCTCGAGTCGAGACACGACCGTTAATCTCGCCATCCGAATTTACATGTTTTATGTCTCTCTGTTTATAGCTGCTTCTACCAGCTAAATCCTGTGCGAATTAGCTATTAAAATCGTGTACCGCGCCATAAATCACGCTCGAGCTCTTTGTCACGTCCGAAACTGTCGTGTTCGCTGCAGTTGCCAGCTTCAAGTCAATTAGCGACTATGTCTTCTAGAATCGCTGAATAATTCGATCTTTGAAATTTAAGATACGGAAGTAGGGTAATCTCAACTTTCATTTGTCGATTGGTTACGTGCATGATTGCTCCTTGGAGAGTTGTATGTCCTGCACTTTGCTATAATTCGAACATTTTTAATTCGTTTTACGTGTTTCCTTCAGCTTTGATGAAGTATAAATTACAAACTCCTTAGCTTTCTCTGAACCGTGTCCTTCCTTGTTAATTTAATTTGTGTGAATGTGATAGGTAATCGTACAGTAAAAGCGAGAACAATATTGACAATTCGTGTTGTTCCAATCTTTCGAGATAAACTAAACCTTAAGGACAACGTCTGTGCATCGTACTGACCCTAACGAATGTTTCGAAATTTATTGCGCGAGGTTGAACATTATTGCGTACTTCCCAAATTTTGATAACAGCTGCAGTCGTTTCGATGAACATTCCAGAATGTGTATAATTGATACAGTTTCGTAGATACGAAACATATTTCTTTAAATTTTCAATACAGGCCAAAAAAATTGAAAAAAAAAAAAACAAATTTTAGTCATTTCTCTGTCATTCGGACCAATGGACATTTTCTCAGAACTTTCTTTTTCACGTCATATCGCAAACTAATTGCTCTAACATCTCAAAAAGTCCAAATCGCATGATCCAATACTAAAGAAGTTATCTTTTTAAAAGTGTCCAAATATTATTGCGAGCGACTGTCTAAAAAATACGAGAAAATTTAATAAATCGGGCGTCGTTCTGGAAGGCTTAAAACCGTAAGCAAATATTTTTCAGAGCGTGTCTTGATACCCGCACTATTTCTAGAGTGTTCAAACTAAATTAAACGTTCTCGATTAACCTTCCTCTTACTGTATTTACACATATCTTCGGCCTCCCTATAGTCTTAATTTCATAAGCGTCGAATTCCCGTTGGTTCGCAAACTACAAAATAACATTCAATGAAGAAATTTCTGAAAACTCGGAGTAAGCGATTATCGAGCTCGAGCACGAAACAATTTAAAGTTTCGTAAATCGGTTGTGCAGACGTAATTGCTGCGCGGCCATGCAAGCTGCGTCAGGCTGGCGTGCACGGGCTGGTACCGGGCGCAGTCGAAATTAATTTTCTTACAGACCCGCGACATTTCGTGCGACTGTAACTCAATTACGAAAGAGCTGTTTCGCGAGCTCGCCGAGTCGCCAATTACACCGCGGCATCATTCTGGGTGGCTCTCGTTTGGGGCTCTGGTTTTCGGCTGCCCAAGTCTCGGTTTCGCTCGTTCGTCCGTTCGTCCGTTCGTCCGTTCGTCCTCCAGTTTTAGCAGCGAGATACCCTTCCGGTACCGGGGCCCGGAGAGACCCACGAGACGACGACGACAACGACAGAACACGGGGCCCCGAAAAAGAAGGGAGCGCCGGGGATCTCTGTGGAGCATAAACTCGCGGCGCACGATAAGTTCGCATGTAATACCACTAGCCCCGGACAACTCTATCAGCGTGTATGTGCAGGATCGGCAGAGGGACATCTGGGAGGCATGCCTTAATTGACCGCTCGGAATATTGACGAGATCCCAGAGACGGATTGAGACGTTGAATTTCCGAGGGACGTTCGCTTTTTTTGCCAACCATGAAATATGACCGTTCAATATGCTAGGCAGATATTTATGTACTCGTGGGATTGCGCTCGATCCAGCGATCCTCCGGAGATCCGGACAGGCCCCGGTCAGCAGAGGCCGTTCTTTTCATTTTTTACCCTCGTTCTTCTTAACCGCCCTCGAACTGAATTCCCCGGCGGATGCCTCATTGTTTGTCTCCTCCGTCGGGAAAATGTTTGAACGAAGCCGAGGGTTCATCCCCGCATCTAGACAACACATTTTCGCGACTTCAACATATCCCCATTTGGCGATTTTATTCGCAGTTTTCGTTAATCATTCTAATATATTCTATGCGACTCTTAAATGCTTTTTGAAAACAGTATATGGTGCATGTATGCCATCTAGATCAGTGATGGGAATGTTGGCGCTTTTCACGCGCATGCGCGGCGATTTTAGCCTCAGTCAAGCACGAAAATCGGGTACCTTGGTCGCCCCGCTAATTTCGCAAAATGTATTATGATTTGATTTTGAAAAATGAATGAACAACATGTGTATACATATATATATATATATATATATATATATATATATATGTATGTATTAAAATGTAATATATACATACGTACATAGAATATATAATATATAAATATATAATGTTTATGTATGTACGTACAATATAATATAACTTACTCTTCTTCATCATCTTGGGAATAAGGAAGGGAAGGGTACTAAAATAACTATATATATATATATATATAATATATAATAACAAACCCACTACTTTCGCCCCAATAGTACCCCACAAACTTCGGACGTAGCTTCGGTGCTGCCGAAACTCGCGCATGCGCGTGAAAAGCACAAACATTCCCATCACTGATCTAAATCGTTGTGGTCGCAAATCAACCTCTATAATATTTATATTACAATGAAAGGTAAACCTTACGTTTAGGGGAGGATGCTCCGATGACCTTGACCTTGACATATGTTGTTGAGGACAACATTCTGAACAACTTTTGTCATTACAACTACCCGGTGCTCGGTCTCAGTTTTCGAGATATTTGCGAAAAACTATTGCTAATAGTGTATTAAATTTTCCGTATTCTTCCACGCTCCGTGGCAACGTAAACCTGTCCCGGGGCCGCATCTGTTTATTTTTTGTTTGTAAACACGTTGTGGGGATGAGAAGCGACAATACCACACACACCCATCCAGTCTTTCTAAAAAGAAGGCTCTCACATTATACAATATAAAATCAACTGAGACGAATACAGCACACATGTATTATATTATCGCATTTGATAGTAAAACAAATTGCAAAACCTAACCCAGACCTAACCCAGACCAATACAGCATACATGTATTATATTATCGCATTTGATAGTAAAACAAATTGGTATTGGTTTCAGTTGATTTTACATTGTTTAATGTAAGAACCTTCGTCTCAGAAACAATGGGTGGGTGTGTGTGGTGTCGTGTGTTGGTTAGGACTAGGTGGCGGGGGGCGGAGAGCACGCAGGCGAAATTATGAGTATCTCGAATAGTGTCTATATCAAACTGAGAATTTTATTCTGTATTTAAATGGTCTAATGGATACATAGAATTCATTATTTCGAAAAAAGCGAGTTCTTGCTACGTTTATTTATCTAAGGTGTAGCTCATTCGAAACTATGGTAGCCTTACGTAGCCACGAAGAATACGGAAAATTCAATACAGTACTAGCAATAGTTTTTCGCAAATATCTCGAAAACTAAGACCGAGCACCGGGTAGTTGTAAGGACAAAAGTTGTTCAGAATGTTGTCCTCAACAACATATGTCAAGGTCAAGGTCATCGGAGCATCCTCCCCTAAACGTAAGTTTTACCCAATGAAATATAAAATGTCAATTATCTTGTTGACAAGCAGAGTGTACAATATAGCCCTCTTTATTCCTAACATTTATATTTTGATTCACCCGTTGTCAAAGAATAAGTAAAACGGAATTTGTACACACTCGGTGTGCATTCATTTTTTACACAAAATTGTCCACGAGGAATAAATAGTACATATAATATTATACAATTTTGGGGGGCGAGTCCAGGTTAACAAGACAGAATTTAAGAATTGCATTTCACCAGATTAATTTCATGTCTGTTTGAACGTGAAGTATTATTCTAGTGCTTTGTAGCAGCACGCCAAAGAAAGTCACGCAGTCTCGTAAGAAAGTCAGACGTGTTTACAAGGTAGTCTTGTACACCGCGTTCCGAGGATGTTGTTCAACTGGCTGTTGCGCGTATCCATTTCCCCTGGCTTGCTCAACCTCTTTATGGCTCTTCTCGATTTGCAATCGATGAAAAATCCACCCACTCTCTCGCCTCTCACCCTCGCCGTCATCCACCCACATTTCGTTTCTAGACCTGCCAGTGTCTATCCAAGGAACGACTGCTGTTTGCGTTCCCCATCCATCAACTAGTCGGACAACCGCGAAAGAAGCTGGGGCCCGGATTGACTTCCCAAAAGACCTTTTCAACCGACCGATCCTCGGTGAAAGATCTATTCTGTGGAAGAATCCATATTCACGGAATACTCGACGCGCCAGTGAATCGTTTCGTCTTCCCCGCATTTGTTCGATCGTCCTCTGTACCAAAGGTCGATTGAACTATTGTTGAATAGTTTCTGAACTGCAGCTTCTATCTTGAGTGATAGACATCGTATCAATGGACTGCAGGACTTTGTGCATTTCTATCAAAGTTTAACGAACTAGTAGGTTTACTAGAATTTTATACCGACCTGTTTCATTAACTCTCGTGTGCTCCGCAAATGAAAATTCATCCATTTTCTGTTTCTAGATAAATTCTCATGTTCTATTTTTCTATCAAGGAACGAAATATTATCGAGAAGATATAATCTTCTAATGAGAAAATGTCATTGTACAATCTGACGAGTGACATTTGGCATGAAAAACTTTTTTCTTAAAGCTTGAATGACCTATCGAAAAGACATCTTTATTCTATTGCTTACTTCACAATTTACTACATAATATAAAAACGTAAATAGAGGAAACACAAAACAAATCATTTAATAAAGAAGTGGTGAAGACTGACTTCATTTCCACTGGCACAATTATTAATGAAAAACCTAACTTCTTAATGAAAGTGTAAAGCGAATATAAGTGAAATATCACTGTAATGCTACCAGAATATTTCCGAGGAGCATGCGATTGCTTATTTACGAACAGCATTGACGAAGGAAAGAGAAGTCCATGATTTCTTTAAACTGTACTGGTATAAATTGGTACAAATTTCTGATACGTACATATACATCGGTTGAACTATAATTGCATTCTACGAATACAGAAGGAGCACAAAGATGGCCATTAAAAGAGAATATCTCAATAAAAATGGCGATTATCCACGGCCCTCTAGAACCGAGCTTCCCGGTTAGAACGAGCCGAGTAACCTCTTCGTTAATTCATTGAAATTTGCCGGTCACCTAATCGACGCACGTTGCATTAGCACCTCGTGTAAGCAGACAAAAGCAGCTTCCACGTAACAGACAGCAGCAATTTTTGCCATTAACGCGGGAACAATGTCGACCGCCATCGAGATTCATCGTAGATTCATCGCAGATTCAACGCAGATTCATCGTGAACGAAAAAAAAGAAACGTTGACAGCGACGCGTAACGAATATGCCGATTTCATCCATTACGAGCACCTGTTGCCGATTGAAATCGCGTCCTGGTCCGTCAGGTATGCCGTTTACGCCCTTCGGGCAGATTGCCACAGTGGATCGAGCGAAAATAATTAATAAGGCTCGCTTCGGCCATCATACGGGCCAATGGAATTCGGATTTAATTGATCCCGATACCGCAAACTGATTTGCGCAACGAGCACGTGCGCTAGCCTCTAATCCTGCCGATTCCAATTAACCGACTTGCAGATGTAGTTCTAATGAACCGACAACGAACGAAGATTTAATCCTTTCCACATAATTTTTAATGGTCTGTATATTTAAAAAATACTTTAAAACACAGATCGCTACTAATTTCAAATAATTTTTCTGCTAATTGTATTGAAAATAACTAAATACATGGAAGTACATATTGCTTACCTAGGTGAAGACAAAATTCATATTGTGGAATATAATGCAAGTTTAAATTGACAATTTAAAAATGTCAACTCAAACTCTGTATGTATAGAAATTCCTGCGAATAAATTATGAGACAACATTACTAACAAGTAGGCTGTGGAAGTTTACACAAAACAAAAATTGTTTGCATTAATCACAAGAAACAGGAGTCAAATGAAACTTTCTGCCCTTAATAATTTGAATTACGATGAAACAAGGACATTAACGCTCTTAAATTCTTTTATCCCCTCTACTATTTTGGACTTCACCTACTCATTTTTGTCATAAATGCACAAGACACTCGGATGGTGGAAATTGATTTTATATTTTCTCGTAGAAATCAACACGATCTGTATACGTTGGAAGTTGTTTGCTTCTGCATTAATTCAGTCCTGTTCGTTTTTTCGCAGAACTTAAATTCACGAATTGGTAGGAACGACGTTATGAAGCACTGTGCGATGGTCGCCGAGTACAATGTCGACTAAATGATAGAGAAGTAACGCACAGGTCCCGACGTTTATTACCACGGCCAGAAATACCACGAACCTGTAATCGACGCGATTAAACTTTGAATGGCATTTATACGATAGCCGGCTGAAACGTTCGATGGAGACTGAAGTTTACCAGCGATTACCGCCGGCATTTATTGCGCCCGCAGAGCGTTCGGTATTTCTGACAAACGGTCCGTGCTCGTTGTTGCAGTTACTTACGAGCAACCGACTCGACCGGTTGCTCATCAGAAACACTGACTCCGAGATAATCCGAGGCCCTCGCGCTTGATGCACGGTGTTAGACGATAACGGGTTTTAATAAATGCAGCTTCAATTCTTGTTGCTGGAGAGTATACCGTCCAAACTTGGCTGCAAAATGATCTGGACGTAACACAGTGTTCAAGGCAATATTAAAACGTCAAATTTTCGAAGTGTGAGATTTAAAAAAATTTTTGTCGTAAATCATTAGGAAGGTAAATGTATTAGTAATTGGCCTCAGATCAGAAATTGGCTGTTTCTGAATCTTTTACTATTTAAATTGTTATAATTTTATATTTAATAAATGTAATGTCAACTACTCAGATATAGTCAATTACTAGTTTTCTCGTTTTCAAGGATGGTCAACTTCTGACACAATTACTGAATTTTCAACGATGTCTATCAAATTTGGATAATATCTATTTATATCTATTTATATATCTATTTATATGTTTATATATACACATATATCTATATGTATATATATATATATATTTAAAAAAAATTAGCTACATTATAAGAGGTTCAACCGGTGTTTTCATACATAGACTATTTATTTAATTAACGGAGCAAGCGTCTACTATCATTTATGCAGAAGATGTTTCTTAACTAGTCAACTATTGTGGCTTTTACCTTAATATAATGTAGTTTAATCACTTAAAATCGAACATAAAACTCGGTTAAACCTTCTTTCGGAGGACCAATTTTGTTGTAACTTTTTTGTGCAGTCCTATAGATTTCGACGAGAAAACACCGAAAATGAAAGTCTTATTTTCAGGAGTTCACTGGTTCAGAAGTTATACGCGAGTAAAGTTGAGCACTTTTAACTAACCCCAAACCAACTTGGACTATACCACTCAGTACTATTCAGCCGATGCGCTGAACACCCACCATCTATCCAGTGCATGCGCTCAACAGTTCTGCTCTACCACCTAACGAATATCCAATATGGCGATACTCTAACCTGTCAAGACGCTTAAATTGCTCATGTTTACACACGTATAACTTACAAACCAGTGAATTCCTAACAATAATACTTACATTTTCGTAATGTTTGCATCGATATCTACAGGATTACACAAAAAAGAGTTCAAAAAAGTTAAAAACATCTGGTCCTCCAAGAAATAGTTCAGCCCAAAACTCGATACATTTTCTGAAACACACGTGCTCTTTGTTGAATGTTTATTCGATTAATTTCATTTCTTCAAGTAATATTATAACTTTCCGAACTTTCATATTAAATGTTTATCAACTTTCGTCAAATGTTTAAAGCATTAATGAGACAAATAAATATTGGAAAGAATGAAATTACGCTCCGAACATAAACGACCCAGATTGCAGACGGAGGGTTACATTATGACTGTTTCGTGCAATAAACACATTAGGCACAGTACCTGAAGCCTACAAACTATTTGGAATGCAACAGACGAATGAAATCCATGTCAATTTGAAGGTACACAAAATCAACGATGATAAAAATTGGCATAAAAGTAAGCAATGCTAGAACAAGAGAATTGCTAGTACACTTACAGAAAATGACAGATTATGCAAGAGTAAAACAAAGAAAAGAGGCTAATCACGCAGGAACTCGTATTTAAAGCGCAAACTACAACTAAAATTCAAACTCGTGAAAACTCTAAATGTTTCGCTCGAAACTAACATTTCCAAATGGAATGAAGTGGAAGAACAATTAGAATGCCACGAAGCATCCTTGCCAGGCCCGATAAACGTCTCCGAGTAAATTAAAGTTGCCTCATCATCCAGCGTCCATTTTTTTGAAAGAACGTACCCCATCGAGATTAAGATTCCTTTTTCTCGAAAGGATTCCTACGAAATTTCGTAGTATCGCATGTTTTTGCACGGTATCGCTCATTTCACGGGGGAAAAGCCCGAGGCAGCCCCGGGGAAAATGGAAGGATCCACACGTGGGAAATCGAATTTCTTGCCGGGGATAAACGGGCGTTTGCATCAATCCTGTGTTCTTGCCGAGCGAGACGCTCGCGTGTCCCGGCTACTTTAATTGCTCCGTAATCGTCCCTGTCGTTGAAAACCCCGCCGCTTGCATTCCTCCGGCTGGCAGACCGCGATGCGGTCGCGCGATGCCCCCGACAAGGTCGACAGATGTCCTCGATGACGGAAACGGAATTCCAGTGCCGAGGATCGCGCGGTTTGCATTCAGACCTAGCTTTCAAGAATTCACACGATGCGGGGCGTTGGTTCTTGCTTTCGGGATATCTGTCCAAGACGATGGTCCCTTCCCCGTTTTTGCCAGACGGCCCGGGAGGCCCGAGAGGCTCCGGCTCTCGCGAATCACCGGGCTTTTTGTCCACCTCTAAACATTTGTAGAAATCATAATTTTGTCTCGTGTTCCGTCGAGGCATTTTCTGCGAGAATCCAGTGGCTGTGGTAAGCCAAAATAAAAATAAAGGAAAAATAGGCGACACGTATGCTCGGTGAGTGTGACTACTATAGACAGTCACTCAGACAACTGGTAAAGAATAAATTAATCTTCTAATCGCTGGGTATACAGGCTAACCCAAAAATGTGTACTTCCTTGAAAGAGGTGATCCCTCAGATCATTTGAAGCAAGTGTTTCCTCTGGGCAAATGCTCTCCGCAGCATTGTTAAGGTGTTATTAACGAAAAACACAGACCAATCAGAGCGCGGCTACAGATTCCGATGCTCGCAGATCATGATCAAGATTTCGAACAGAATCTTCTGAGTATAAATATGTTATTAATTTTCCTTGAAACGAAATAAAATTCTATTTCTAGGGTTAAGGGGTTATGTACGTTTGATGAGGTAAAAAATTTGATATTGTGTTAGGTTGCTGCTAGGATACTCTACCGAAGTTTTGTTTGGAAATTTCGGATTTGTCCATTTTTATAGGACAATTTATAAAGAAAAACGTTTCATACGATCTCCTTCTTCTGTAGATTATCCTTAAAACATTGAAGCTGTTGATACAGAAGGTAAAACACTTTTTAGCCTATTTGCAATATACTCGATGATAAAGATGTATAAACATCTTCATTTTGTAGATATACTTTTATGTCCGTCGATACAAGGCTTGACATGTTCAAGAATTACATTATTCGATATCTATAGTGGCCGCAATTAATATTCGGACGCTGTTTATAATAAAATATCTTTTTTCAAAACGAACCAAACTACTGTAGTTTTTTGGGCGGTTAAAAGGATAAGTTGACTAGACGAGGCGTAAAAAAAATTTTATTTTATTAAATGATTACACAAACTACAAATTAGGAGACAAATCCGTCTGGATATGTGGTTTTTCGGATAATCGGTCAGAAAGAACGAAATTTGTGAGCAAGTCATAAATTAACTAGAAATTAAACCATTATGTGAAAGAATATGTACCTAATAAGACATGTTATGTACATTAGTTTTTGTTGTTTATTTTATTAATTAGAAGGTCGCAAAATCACATTCGTAAGGTCGCAATTAGTAAGAAAATTGTCCAAGTCATCGGATAAACCAGAAATTTGGGCGGTGCTAAGCCAACCGATGAGAATCAGGTAGAGGCCAACATGTCGCAGATAGCAATCTACTTGAGATTTCATTTCCCCAGAAAAAAGTGCTTCTCCCGGGGGCGATCGGGTGGATCATAAATCGAGAACAGCGGGAAGGAATTGCGAACTATTCGTGGGGCGTCTGGTTCCCTGGATCGAACAATGGAGTCGGCGGAATAGGTGTTCGCCAAGTCGAAAGCTAATCTGTGAAGCAGCTGGTGGATCTCTGCGCGACGCTGTTCCCCGAATGGACCTAACGAGTCCCTGGCGGATCCTATTTTCGCCCCGATCCCGGCTCGATCGTATCGAGGCTAGAGGCAGACCTCGGTCGCGGATCGAATGGGACCCGCGCTTCAATTCGATCTTTCGGTGTCGATTCGTAGCGCACGATTCCGAGCCGTGCGCTAGCTTAAATCGATCGCCGGACCGTGGCGAGATAAACCTCGTCGATAAAGAAACCGATCATCGGAAAATCGTCGGTTTGGCAGGTGCATAGTCACGGCAGAGTTAGGTTTTGCTACAGCGCTTAGCGCGTTGACAATGGACAAAAATTAAAAGATCACTTTTCATGTTGGTATTTAAAACTTTTACAGAAGTCTTTCTAGATACCTATTACAAGGTTATGTAATGACATTAAAACCAATAAACAAGTATTAACTATTCCTTGGTACTTCACCTGCAAGTTACATTTCATTTACAATTGTGATGCTGTGTTCGTTTTATAAAAGTGTGAACTTTTCATTATTTCCACATAGAGTATGTTACTGGAGGTTTGTACTTACTTGTTATTTTTATGTTAGTTAGTTTGTTTTTTTTTCATTTTCTTGAGATCAAATTAATAATGTAAATTTAAACGCTACTGATAACTTTGATGCAGATTTTAAAAAATACTCCTCAAAACTCCTTCATGATTTTTGGCGAAAATATGTGTGGATATATGCTGTAGAAAATTATGCAAGATTTGACTGTCCCTACCTGCCCATTTATTTTGAACAATTTTTTTCATGTCAGCGACGACCTATTACGAATAAATCTATCTTGGATATATGGCTTTTAAACAATCCAAAAAAGAAAATTCTTTAATTCTGTAATTCTTGTACTTTCATTAACTGTTCACAGAAAAAAGTTACAAGGAAAAGAGAAGAATAATGCCGTGCAAAGTTCAACTGAACAACTTTGCGATGTACGCTCAGCACATCAAATCTGAAAGCTTATATCTCGGTAATAGTTCATGAAAAGACGAAAGTATTCTAGCGTTTTGAAAGTGTCTTGGCCTCACCTTCAAGAATACGTAATTAAAAATATAGGTTTCCACTCAAAATTTCAATTTTTATATCTACAGACCTTTTCAAGGTTACTGCAATGTCACAAATACAATCGTCATGTATGTACTTTCTTTTATATCCTACAACTTTCGCTTGAAACATTTTTTCGTATCGCCTATAATTTTCGAGTAATGGAATTTTGTCCAAAGAACGGGTTTTTCAACGCACTGTGCAGCGTTGCGATCGCGAGCATATTTGCGCAAGGATAACGAGGATAACAAGGCGGACACGAGCACTCAAGAGGATCTCGTCGTGCTTGTTGATTTTCGATTCCGCGAAATTGTTATTGTGTAGCGGCCTATTTCAATTGAGCAATAACTCGCCGCGCTCTGCCGACACCTGTCTCTATCGACGAATATGCTTTTTCAATCGTTCGCTCCACGCAGAGTGTAAGGACACGAGCACTCGCCTTTCTCCTTTTGGAAACCATTAATCGAAGCTATAACGTGTATGAGGAGTAATATTTCTTGATTATAATAGATTTTTATCCGGACAGATTGCATTTATTGGCGTTTTATGACACCCGTAAGCTAATTCCTATTTAATAATCCCATTTTTCTGTTGACGCAAGAAACGGCACAAAGCGAGTGCAAGGGCAGGCGATAATAAAAAGTAAGATGATGAAAGATATACTTCGGTCTGCCGCTAGTATAACGATGCTTATGACCCAAAAGTATAATAGTATGAGAAATATTCACGTTTATGTTCATTTTTTGCTTTCGTTCGTGAATCCCGCATTCATTTGACTTTTCAGCATTCTTTTACTGGAATGTTAAAGCTTGTGAACTTGTTCACGTTCAGGAGAATGTTTTGTGCTGCGTGCTCGTGTCGGGAGTTTGTGGTACCAATTTGTTCCCGATATGTAATTAGCCGCGGGTTTAAAAGTGTTGTGCAACGGTTATGGCACCGTAAAAATAGAATTAGTAGTATCATTTACCATTAAAGGTGTAGACTCCTGCCCGCAGTGCTCCAAGCGGCGGCGGCTAGGGAAAGATCGAATGAGAATGTGTTGGCACACACACACTCCGCTAGATTACCCTATACGTATACGCGCAGAGAGGCAACTGGTACGAATTTCTAGGCTTCCGCGCCACGACAGATAACGCCGAAAAAACACAGAAGTACAATGTCTCTATGGGCAAGCGCGCTAGATGAAAGCTAAATCTATAGATTTAGACCACCACCTCATTCTCATTCGACCTTTCCCTAGCCGCCGCCGCTTGGAGCGCTGCGGGCAGGAGTCACACCCTTAAATCTGACATTTCGAAATTCTTTCTATTTATATTGAGATAGTTTATAAAATATATATTGTTCTTTATATTATTCCTCTCTAATATTATTCTTAGAATAACATTTATTATAGGATTATGTTTGTATATATGATGATAAGCTTTGAACATCAATAGATGACCTTAAATAACCTTAGAACACCAACATGTTATAGATTGTTGAATTCGTCATTGGACGGACTACACATCTATCTACATAAAAACATAATATTCCGTTAAAAAAAAACGAAGGTCACCTTGAAAAGACGTCGCGCGTCGTCTTTAACAAAGTAATTCTCATTTGAAACATTCTTGAGAAACTAATTTACGAGATGATTGTATGGATCGCTTCAAATGGGACACCCTGTACTTCCATCCATGCTCTTGTTTCTTACAATCGATGCAAACAATTTTGATTTCGCATAAAAAACCGCAGTCTACTTACAAACAATAAACATGTATCCGAACGAAATGAAACTATAGCTGGCATCTGTCTGCGGATCTTTATGCAGCGTGCCCGATGTATAAAGTTGCGAATTTGCATAAACGTCGCCGGTCTACCTGTCAATTCAACAATGACGCCAGGTCTCGCTTCACCGAATACTGTTCACAATAGCGGTTTCATTTCCGTCAAATGCACGCGGAATCTCGGAATCGGTTCCGTTGGCATCTTCAAGAAAGAAAGAGAGAGAGAGAGAGAGAGAGAGAGAGAGAGAGAGAGAGAGAGAGAGAGAGAGATGGAGGAAAAGAGAGATGAAGAGAAATCGCGAACGGAGTCTGCGTGTTATCCGGCTCGCTCGATTCTCCTCGAAGGTAAACACGTTTGACATTTAGCACGCGGCGGGTCGAACAGGCGCCTACAAAGGGAACCACTCCGGTGAATCCAGAACGCGAAGCCTCGCGATCGATCTATCCCGCGTGAATCGCGTATCCGGGTGACGACCACCCCAGAAGGGACGTAGATCTTCCGGAGACCTCTCTCTTTCCTGGCCATTCGTGGAGGGAACTGACACGGCGCACAGTGGTCCCAATAGAAGAATTAGCTGTTCGCAACTATTTTAACATTATTTCAAGACTAAAAGACCTCATTATATAGATCGTTGAATTCGTCTTGATGTCAGCTATAACATTATTAAGTAAGATATATATATATATATATATATATATATATATATATATATATATATATATATATATATATATATACTTTTATTCCCTGATCTAATGTGTATTTCTCGTAATTTTCAACGTTTGTTTACTCATTTTGATTTTTGTCGACTACAGCGCCATCTGTGAACCAAAATGCAAAAACACGTAGGTCAAATTTGGGTACTTTTTTCTGGAGAATCCAAATCTGCAATAAAAAATGGGGGTTCCAATTAAGTTTTTTTATCTTCCCCCACCCCCACTCCCAGGGGGTGGTGGTGGGGGTCCGACTTTGGTATCATTGGATGTCTCCCTTCGAGACGAACAACTTTCATTAGCCACTTTTTTTCATCCGATGCATATTTCTCGAGATATTTCAATGTCTTCAGATAAATCGTCCACCCTGTATACATGCATGAAATTGCTCATGGTAATTCTATTAATTAATGTTAGAGCAAATATTGCTGCTACTTCCTCGTCCGCAGCTTTTACGTACATTAATAGAAGCACATCTCGCTAACTACATATAATTCCAGTTACATATCGCATGAAGGTAAACAGACTTTTTACAAATATGATTTAACGACTTTATCAATACAGTCATGAAACATAATTGACAAAACAAGATTAATCTAGTTACACCGTAGACAATAGTTCAGGCTCAGTCACTAATGTGTTATAATTTAACCCGAGTATGCATACAGCCAAGTGTAACTCTGTATAACATGTATATGAATAAGAATAATGTGGCACACTGCGGAATTTACACATTTATAACAAAAATGAGTAGATGAATTATAAAATAGTAGGAAAATTAAAAGAATTTGAGAAACCAGCTTCAGTCGTGTTATCTTCCACCGAAACCCTTAAAACGAGACAAAATTGCAATCACAATTAAGTTTTGAAAGCAACTCTAGAGGATAATCAAATTAATTATTAAAGCCACCACGCGAAAATTTCGTGAATAATGTTGTCTACAGCGCTGCTAAACGTGCAGTTGCAGCGCTAAAAATCCACTATAGCTGGCTTCAGTTTAAAAATTGTTTTTAAGAATTAAAAATTGTTAAAAATTGCACCCACGATAATGACATAGAAAAGAGTGCACCAGTGACTCGTTGGTCACGTCCTAATCAGTATTTTTCATGAACAAATTATACGTTATTGTGAGGCGCCCGGTCGGTGATACCGATGCCGTCGCTTCAGTAGAATTCTCGAAAGGAGTGTACTAAAGTAAAAGATGAACTGAAAGGGATTGTATGATCGATAGATTGAAATTGGGTTGTTCACGCGATTATTAGTAGACTGCGGATCTTCACGCAAAATAAAAATTATCTATGTCAATTGTAAGTCACAGGAGCAAAATACGAATTTCTTCTTTTCTTTAAAAATTGTATAAAGCCGGAAATAATATATCGACATCCTTAAAACTAGGTTCTAATATTTTTAATTTACGATTATTGAGATTGTAAAGATTCATACATGAATAATTATTCAGAAAATATACAGGGTGGTCCTTCTATATAAGGCGACCTAAATACCTCTTCAGTTTATTGTGATGCAAAAAATATTTTCTACCTAATGTGCATGGTATCAACGGACCAATATCTGGCAAGAACATTTTACTACCCAAGGTCACTTTTTCGGAGTTATCAAAATCATCGGTATTTCTTGACACATAACCACATTTTTTTAGTATTGCATCGTATAGCTGATCGAAAAATACATTCAGATATGTATAATAACATGACCTTGAAATGACCTTGATCTTCGAAAATTAAAATTTAACGTAAAACTCGCAGCCCAATTCGAAGGGTCTCAGTGCTCGCTGCACCGGGCACTGAGCACGTAGGTACGCGTGCTGCTTGAGGTGGTTCGACGTGGTACGAGGCTGTATATTCTCGATTGGCTTGATACCATGGGCTACAACAGTTATGGTAGATAGACAAATCGGTTAGCCACGCAAGATTGCACGTGCGATCGCGAGCAGATTTACTAGCATACCCATCGGGCAACCATACGTCCGTGATGCTCGTTTCAAATTAACAATTACGTCAGATAAGATCTCGTTGACAAGTCGTGCTTTCGCCAGGGCAATTAAAATCTGCCGGGAACGAAACTCTATGGGGGCACCGGGTCGCGCGATTTTCAAAAGGGACAGCCATACAAACGTGTCGAGTTTTCGTATCGGCGTGTTTATCTCGTGGTCCAGCGATTCCATAGGCACAACTTCGCCCCACGGAACCTCGGGAACCTCCGCTCGTATATTAAAACCAAAGAACCACTCCGGGAAGTGGAGAAAGAGATTGTTATCCGAGGCGCGAGTTATAAGCAGTTCGCCGAGGATCGTGGATCCGCGATCAAACCCGCGACTCGTCCGCCGCGATGATTTATGGCTCCGAGATAACGATAATTTGGAATTCATGAGAGCCCCGGCGTGAGGGTGAAAGTAATTTTCACTTGTCGTTGATCTATGGTCTATGGCTTCTCAGGTAATGGTAACGAAAATAAGTGACTTTTAAGAATTTGTTTCAGAATAACTATTGGACATATAGCACCAGACCTTTCGAGGATGTAAACAGATAGCCTTGAAGTACAAATATTTATTTTTAGTTCAATTCTTCTTATTATTTATTGTATAATACGCATGTTTTTCGAAACTATGTTTTTTAACCTAGCGTGACCGATAACTAACAAACTAGTAAAGTAAACAACTTCAAACGAAGCTCGTTTATTTCTTCACGTTCATTCTTGGATCTAAAATTAATGTTCGATTTTTTATTTATACTTTATTTTTTAACAATATCAATTTAACTAATTGTCCGAAAGAAGTAAGTGCAGATCATCAAACAGACTCTCTTTTTCATGTTCTGAAGCACATTCGGATGCAAATATATTAATCTAATAAACATTATTATAAAATATAATAATCATTATTATTATCAGTTACATTTCAAATCGCTCTCCAGATTCAAGTTCTAGAATAAACTTTTCTGCACGTAGTCGACAGGTCGCCAAGAAAGTTGTTTATCTTGCGAAATCATCAATTGAGTTCAATACATTTCAACTACCGCCACGCCGTGACCATGTGCGTACGAGCTGATATACTTTCTCGTACCTAGTGGTCGCCGAGAGACCAAAAAATGATTATTATTCGCTGCGACCAAGTGCGTACGAACTCACATGTTTTCTCGTGCCTAGGTCGCCGGCGACTGGTCGACAGTGCATAACGGCCCTTAACGTATTCTCTGCAACATCCTACTTCTTGTTTCCGCCAATAACAACAACTTGCACGTCACGATGCCCGGTTACATATTAACATGCTAATGGCGCCCATGTTTCAGCCCACGTGAATCTTGATTCTGGGCCAACGTTTATAACTGTGAAACCACAAAATTATGATATACAATTCGACTGGAAGTTGTGGGGCGTTCGATGAAAGAAGAAACAATTCAAGCGTCTCGAGCTCATCAGAAAATTCGCTAGTTTTTCGAACGATTCGTAAGAGGTCAAACGTCGTGGCCTTGGTCGCTTCAGGTGAGATGTTCATGCACGACCTTGAACCATGGAACCAAGTTAGATATGCATCTACGTTTATCGTTAGCAGGGGTCACTGTTTCAACGCGTTGACCACAGACTAGTTCGGCCTTATCTGCTGTTTGTCTTTTTGTCTTTGAACTTTGAATGCTATGCAAATGCGAGGGAAAAGCGGCCAGACTTGCTGAGCCCATCCTTTCCCCGAGTCCTATGCAGATTACCCTCGTCCTCAAATCGGAAAATCGACTTGTGAATTACTCGATGCATCGCTAAAGGTCTCCCCTGTCGTCCGAGAAACGAGTAACGAATACATACATTTTTATCCCGCTGAACCCGAATGATTTATGCGTCGAGACGTCGACGGGGGATTGAATCGGGAATAGCATTATCATTTAAAAATACAAACGCCATTAAGAACTTCAGAATTAACAATTTATTCATAAACATTAGTTTTCGGTGCTCTCTTCTATGAACAAGTTCAACATCAGTCTTGAAGACACAGGCGACAGTAGATCATTTTTTAAAATATTTTAGACAAGAAACGTGAAAATTTCTGCGTCTTTTGATTTCATCATTCTGTTCATGGGGAACCCAACGACCAAGCTTTTGAATTTTATCTAGCTCTTCAAGGCGAAGAGATATCAATTGTATGTAAGAGGGTATTTTCAAAACACAAGATCGACACTTTAAAACGCCAACCACAGCATGAGGAAAGTATAATTTGAACTGAAGTTCCGACGGATTGAATAAAAAAGCATCAAACTTATTTGTACACCTAATAGTTAATAAACATTGTATATATGTAAAAATAGGTATATTAATTTCTTAACATTACACTATAAAGACAGACAATAAACATAAAAAGAGAGCTTTGTCCAGCTATTAGGTTGACGCATACGAAATTTCGGATTTTTTCTTGAAATAACAACGATATCATTTCGTTTACTGCAAGAATTTTCTTTCATCGAAATATGCTTCATCGGCTTGGATACACTTTTACTAATGGGTTTTAAAACCATTTCGTGACTATATTGGTTGTATTTCAACACTAGAACTAGCGGACCAGTCAAAATGACTGATTTCTAATTTTTTCTTTTAGAAATATTGAAATTACAAATATGTTCTCAGGAGTAATTTTTTAGTAAACTTCCCTATTAAAGTACGAATTTAAACTAAAATTGTACAAAATCTGAAAAAAGCTATCGTGTTGTTAATATAAGGCAATATACGCCAATCGCGTTTAGTGCTCGGTAGTTCTAGTGTTAACAAATGATCTAAGTGTTTAACAAGATAGTAATCCGTTGGAGAATTAGAGGAATGACCTAAAATTTCATAGTTATAATTCCCTTAATATCTCAACACTCTTCTGCGATGTATGCGGTCGAGCGTTATCGCGTAGGAGAATCGACTCATGCCGATTAACGAGTACTGGATGTAAAATTTTTAACTTTTCGTGCATTTCATCAATGTAACGTCAACACGTATCAGCACTAATGAAAACATTGTGTTTTAACATTAAAAAAATGGACTTTTTTCCGCGTCTGAACCACTGTGCGTCGCCCAGACGCAAGGGTTAACCTAGTCCAGCGAACCCGTGCAGATCAAGATACGCGATCCAAGGTTGTTAAACGTAGCCCTCGCGGGATTAAAGTAATATCTTGACGAGGGTCGGTAGAGATCCCATCATCGGCGTCGTAAAAGCGAACCATCGATTCGCGAGGAGCGAAAGACAGTGGTGGTTGAAGTGACGTGCCCGAGCAGAAGCGGTCGAGAGTTAATACC
Source organism: Sphecodes monilicornis (assembly GCA_913789915.3). Taxonomy (NCBI): domain Eukaryota; kingdom Metazoa; phylum Arthropoda; class Insecta; order Hymenoptera; family Halictidae; genus Sphecodes; species Sphecodes monilicornis. Next base: position 33,646,243 of record OU565284.1, on the reverse strand, counting down.
CTCTCAGAGGGCAGACGCGGGTACGCGTGCCCTCGGCATGCGTGCGGTTTGTCCCGGTGGCTGGTGAGGTTGCCGAGGTGAGATGAGGACGAGAAAGATCGAGAAGGAGCCGCGGTGCTGGAGGAATGGAGGACGGAAAGGACGAGCCGCGTCGGAGCGAGATAGAGCCTCAAACAAAGTGCATTCACGTCATTCTGTTCCTTGTCGACTCTGCCCTCCGCACTTCATGTCTATTCGTCATTATTTCCTCACCTCTGCTGCGCGCGTCAACGCACGCGAATGACGAACCAATGATTGTAACCACCACCACAGCGTTTTCTATTCGCCCTGAAGCGCTGAGTTTGTACCCTGTTCGAAACCCTGAAATGGATTTCGACTCGAAACACTTTACTGCGGGACACAAATGACTAGATTGCGGATTTTATGCATTTCTGGAAACAACGACTAGGTGCAATTTAACCCTTTGACTGCCAAACCAGTAACTTCAAACATTCCCTAAAATCAAAGTAATTTATTTAATGAAATAAAAATTTAAAATGTGAAATGTATTAATCCCTTAACCATTTGGTTATTGTTAGGCAGCAAAGGCGCTTTTAAAATTTGGTTTCCTGGTACTGTTGGCGCCTATAGGCGCTTAACATACTTCGGTCCACTGAAACGATAGGCGCGTATAGGCGTCCACATTACAACGAGAAATGCACGCTGACGAAAAATTCCGCCGTTCTCAGTGATGGTCTCGATTGAATTCCTGCTTGATACAAGCGGTACGCATCAAAGTCTGCCGTAGCAAAATGGTTAACTTTCTTACATTTTTCAGATTTCTACCAAAGGTACAGTGACTATGTTAGCATAAAAATTCATCTTTAAGTATGAAGAAATAATTCCTTCACCCATATATGGGTGACACGAAAATCAAACGTGTTAAAACAGTCGAGAGAATAAAACAATTTAAGGATGTCGATATAGTATTTTTAACTTTATAAAATTTTTAATAGAAGAAGAAATTTGCATTTGGCTCCTGTGACTTACAATTGACCAGAAAAAATTTTTATTTTGCTTAAAAATTCGCAATTTACAAAGGACTAATATGATTAATATTATATTATGTATGGGTATGTGTTGATTCGTATTTGTTATTAACACGAATGATGAACTAATGGTTTTTATCTAGAAGTGTTGGATTTGAAGCACGTTCGAAACGCGCTTCCAGGACACCATCTTGAATTCTTTCGAGGATAATTAGCACTCATTCTTCTAAATTAATTTGTGGTTGCCATTCCCACGACTAATGAACCATTAATGCTTTACTACCATGAGTTTCTATTCATCCTGAAGTTCGAAAACTGTGCGCCTCCAGAACACCTTTTATGGATCAACTTTGAAACAATTGAATGGAAACCTCGTGTTTAGACAAATGTAAGGCATTTTTTTTGTTAGAATAGCGTGCCTCTTGTTCAGCTGCACGTCTGGCCTATGTATTTCGTTGAGAGACGTCTCGTCTTCGGCCAGGCGCTGAAATTCTTCCCTTAATTTCCTGGGGCACCACTTGCCCTCCTGCGTCGTTTCAACCATTTACGCCACGCCATCGGATATCGTCTTACCGTCGCCCCGGCGCCGATACCCGAAATCTGTTTATTTTGCGGGGTCCGCTCGTGGGCCAGTTTAAACATTAATTTGCAACTAGTCCCACTCTCTCCATCGATCTCCCCACTCTCTGAAAATTGTAAAGGAGAGGAAAGGGACGCCCTTTCCTGCTTTCTTGTAAAGCGCTAGTAGATCAGATTCTGTCAGACCGTCGTACTAGTAGTTTAGAACTTAGAGCATTGTAGTGACAGTCAAGGATCTCACCTTGGACAATTGTAATAAAGTATCGTTTTTTCATCACATTTTTGATTTAGTCCTTCCCTCAAAGGGAAGGTGGTCCTTCGAGTTTTTAACCAAATTACTCGGCACATCACGTGCAAATACACGACAAGTTCGAACAATCTACTGATCAACCACGAACATACTCAACACCTCGAATAAGGGTCTACGTTGCATGTATTACACACATTTATAACGTAAACGCTTATTCAAGGTTTCCATTGAATCATCATGCATAATCAAGTAAAACATAATTAATTTGACGTAGGCATTAAGTAGACAATACTAAGTCATTTTAGAATGAACCTAATGCTTCGGAAAAGTTTGAACATCGCTCCAGAGCGTGATTTGTACATATATTGTTCTCTTTGTAAACTTTAAAATCATGGACCGAAACTTCTTATATAATTACATTCCTTTTAACCATTTTAAAATACAAATAGCGACTTTTTACAACGAGTATCTCACATGAAAACTATATAACTCAAGTTAAATCGACAGTCATTAAAACAACGAATAAACTCGTCCATCGATTATCGACGCGATACTATAGACTTCTTATAAAAAAATCAGACGATCGCGGAACTCGCTGGAATTAGCTTATTTGCTACAGACTAGTGTTTTACCAAGCCTTTAAAGAAAGGTTGTAAACGTTCTTCTGCTGCGAGGATAAGAAAGATACATACGTGTTTTCGCTTACGGCACGCTTGTATAGTTCAGTAATGGTTAAACACGCGGCACTGTCACACGTGAAACAGTCGCTTTGATTTACCTGACACTTTCAAAAAAATTGTCCGCATAATCGACCGCGGATCGAGGCTTTACGCGCCAAATATGTCCTTCCGCCACTCGAACCGTATCATTAGGAACAATTTACCTCTCGGTTTTTACATGTTCCGTAATTCGTATCTATTATTCACGTTCGCAATGCATTTCAGAAACATTGAGTTTTGAAGTGCGTCGAGTGGAACGCTCGGTGCTCCATGATCAGCATAATAACAATAATTAAGTCGGCAGCACGGTCGCCTCGTAACGCAATCGACTTTTAGAGATGGTATCGAATTCAATCCGCACTTATAAATCAATCACAATGCCTAAGTAGACTGCCAACCCTTTAAATTTATTTTAAGGGCCCTCAAACGCCTGCTTCTCCCACCAACCGCTCTTTCATGCGCGAGGCCTGTGCACTGTTCGCGACGGGCGAAACACTTCCTTCCTTTATCTATGGTAACGGCGAATGCAGGTGGGGGACAGTGGGCGCTATGGTGGGGACGGTTTTGTCTCAATTGAGACAAAAATGCCCATTCCTGCTGTATTCTAACATTTTGGGTAGAGGCGTGCGGATATCTGAAAATTTGGGTTCCAATTTTGCTCGTGATCGGGTCGGAAGCCCGAAAGTTTGTAATGTTCGGGTACTCGAAGTTGCAGTTGAGTGAAGTCAAGTTTTGCGGATCCCAAAAATTTGTGATCATATGGTTACAATTTAATTTTGTATTTTAACTTTCGAGATCCCAACTCAACCCGATGCTCGGGTACCTACACACCCCTAATTTTGAGAACTCTATTTTATTGAATACTTGATACTGTAGTATCAAGAACCCCCGACCAAATACCGTATGGAGATTAGGAAAAGTCGGAGGGTTTCGTTGGTATGTGTGGCCGGTGCCCTCCTTTTTCCTAAAATCATACAATACTTAATGAAGCAAAATGCTCTGCTTAAAAAAGATATTGCTGTCCTTTTTCGAAGAACTTCCGAAGTACTCAAAGCTATTCACTTGGCGGCAAGTCATTTTCGTCAATGGATGATCGTGCCACCTGATACATTTATTCACAAAGAGCATTGTCGACTTCATTTCGAAACAACGAGGAAGAAAATTTCAGAGGAAAATCTTAGTAGACGAAACAGCCGTTGAAGAGAAAAAACAGGAAGATAGCGACGAATGATAATGTCGGGAGTAGCACTAGAAATGATACGATACATTGACTTTTAATCGAGCTAAGTATTGCAAGACACGAAGCAATAGAAAAGCCTGGCACCGGAATATGTTAGAATCATTGCGAATGAGATTCGAACGCGTAGAACCGTGACGTTCGAAAGCTCGTGGCTACGTTTTCGTTAAACGGTCGTAATTGACACTGTCGTAGTGGGGTTTCGAAAGAACTAGAATTTAAATTGGTTTGTCATGTAGTATGTCTACTAAAATGTACCATTACCATCGATAACAGCCAGCCAACTACGATCAGCTTGTACCCTGACACGCACTTAATAGCAACCGGTCGGACATTCACAGTTTTGGAAAAATTGTTTATTTATATGTCCAACCGAAAACAGAGATTGAACATTTGAGTTCTCTTGAAACTTAATTTCATTTCGCACGATCATAAACTCGCTTTCCACTCGCAGATACTGAATATAAAGTGTATATTCTGATAAAAACACATTATTATTAATGTCCGATTTTGACATGCAAATGTTGTAAAGCGTTTTGATCAAAAAATATGATTACAGTCTACAGGTTTATTGTACATCACTTTCGGGTACAAAGCTGATCCTTACTTACGTGTATTATTTTACACGTAAATAAATGTTATTTCAACGTCAATCAAAACGATTACCGCGTACTCTTTTTATATGAGTGGGAAAACAACATATTGATGTAATACTCGCTCAAAGTGTGGTTATTCATTCTTCGCACTATTCATTGATAGTAAAGAAAATTACAAAATGGAGATGACAATCTTGTAAATAAACTAACTGTATGACCAAAAAATTCAATTTCTACCGTAATACAATCAAGAAACTTGTAATTCATTGACAGTATACGTTGATTACAAAGGTGCTTACTTTGATCACTAAGTATACTTGATTACTGTTGAAAATTGAACATTTCATAAGGAATCTTCCTTTCTGGTTTTCGTCTGATTTTTAACGGAAGCAGCTACCAGTAAATTTTCAATGTTTTATCATTAACACGTTGACGCTCCCTCCGAAATCGCCGATGGACAACAAAATAAAAACAATAATTATTTGATTTTTGGGGATTTCAATGAACTTCCAGAATAAAATTATTATGATTTGCATCTACAATCCCAAGCATTGGTTGTCTATAGACGACATAACGTGTTAATTAATGGTTTAGATTCAACCTCTTAATACGTATAGTTACGGTGAACACATTTTTGAGAGCGAAATAGGGCACAACAAAAAAGTAGGTGTTATTACAACACACATGCAGAAAAAAATAAAAGAGACAAAAAAGAGACAATATTTTATGAAACTGAATTTTAAAACGAAGAATTGAAATATAAAATTGACCCAAAAATACCCCGATCTCTTAACAGCACAAAAAGGTTCTCGTCATTGTGGAGCGACGGCTCGTAATGCCCCCAGCAAGTCTTTAATGTCACGTCTCATAAACTCCCCACCCCCAATACAGAGAGGAACAAGAGAGAGAGAGAGAGAGAGAGAGAGAGAGAGAGAGAGAAAGAGAGAGAGAGAGAGAGAGAGAGAGAGAGAGAGAAGGAAAGCGGCTGCCAAAACAGAGCATCGTTTGTGCTCGTTGCACACTTATGCACCCTCCCGGCTCCATTATCGGACCGCGTTTCTGCATATTGCTTCCCGGAGCAACGTAACATCTCGAGACTCATCTCCATTTCCTCAGGTAACCGCATTTCCTACATCGAACTGCCTACCCCGTGCGAATATAACTTTCATCACGCAGAAGAGAGCCCGATCGTTCGAAAAGCAAACACCGCGGATCGGCCGTTCCGCGATAAGGGAAATCGAAGAATCCCGTAGGAACCGGTTCCCGGTACCCCCCCCCCCCCCCCCCCGGAACGACCGTGCGTTTGCTATAAACGTAATGACCGCTCCAATACTTTTCCCGACCGCGAGACCTTCATTGGGCTAGGCACACCGTCATCTTTTTAAAGAAAAAAAAGAACCCAACAATTTTTGCCTACCGCAAGCTTACAATGCGTGCACGGCTACTGAAATCCACTACACTTCGTTCGGGAAGGTTAGGCGGGGGGCTACGGTGACCACGTGATTGTTCAGACACCCTTCAAGTCAGAATTACACTTGTAAAAATGTGTCAAACTACTCCAGTTTTGCTACAAAGTTGTACTTCGCCCAACAAGACAAGTCGATAAAGGTAAACAAATACCACTTGAGTGCGACAAATTTGAAGTTGTATTTTTCGGACAGTTAACAAAGGACGCACGCTGGTGTTTTGTTTATCCACACCAGTGGCGGGCACGGGTGGAGCCCCTCAAATGCCTGCTTCTCCCATCAAGCTCTCTTTTGTCTCGTGTCTTCGTTGCTCCATTGTACCGCGCTTGCTGGAAGGGGACAGAGGGCGCTACGGTGTTGACGTTTTTTCCTCAATTGAGCAAAATTGCCCATCTCTGATCTACACTGTCTCGTCTCGTTGGATCGAGTATAGTTTAGTAACTTTAGTAGATGAAATAATTGCATCTAATTGGAATCGTAAAGGAAATAGTGAGGAAGAATATGTTTTTTAAATTGAATAGTTCATCGGAATTGGTTAATATGGCACAATAAATGATTAGAAATGCTGAAAATTACACAGTTCCAAATCGAATCTACTCGCGCATGTTAAATCTGTTATTTTGACCAATAGCAAAATTATATATACCTAACGACCAGTCGTGAAAAATGCCCTCAATACGAAACGGACATCTACAAGAAATTTCAAGGTTGCACAGTATTTAAGAGAAGTTAATCTTTGACATCCTGTCATATCAATTGTCCTAAGGACTCTGTCATTATCAATAACCACAGTCCATTCCATCCAGCTCGATCATGAAGCCACATTTTCAGGTTTGTAATAATATTTACCAGCCGAGAATCCATCGGAAAGCCAAGCTAAAACCATTGCTATCCTATAAAATTTACACAGTACCCACTGAAGCGATGCAGTCCTATGCTATGTTATGCTATGTGTTAAAAAATGTTAGAACTCTGTTAATTTAAAAAAAAAGTGGACTAGAGAATGCGTGTGTGCTCCATTAAATTTGAAATCGATGTTTTGCTGCATTCCATGTTTCTTTTTGGAGGTGCTCCGGGACCTGATATCTAACATCCAGATTATTTGACGTAGAGTAAAAAAAGAATTTCTTTCGAATCTAACATCAAAATGCCTGGACAATGTTTATTTCTGTGAGAAATTAATTCTGAATATATACGCACAAGGTCTTCCCTCAGAATTCATCTCGAAACTATCCGAGCATAGCGTACTTGGGATGAACCGATGCGTGCTTGAAACGTTTGCGTTTCTGAGAGATAGTAGCGCACGGCCCGGCTTATCGATCGTTTTTCTGCCCGTGGCGTCGATCGCGATCGGGCGCCGAAGCAGAGACGCGGAAAATTATTGCGAACACGGCACCGGTTCTCAACGATCGAACCGCTTCGTCATTTCGATCGTGCCGACCTTCCTCTTCCTCGTCTCCTCGCCAGCCGTCCTCCCCCAATCCGTTCGAAACGGAATCGAAGAGCTGGAAGAAGGCCGAGGAGGAACGGGCAGCCAGATAGAGTACAACCTCGAGGATATACATATAAGTGGCGCGTATACGTTATAACCGTGGCATAACCATCCCAGGGCGTAACATTAATAGCTTTATGGTTTATTGCTTTCGAGTCTGCGGTTATGCTCCTCTTCGCCGCTCCCTGCGGGGCAGCTACGCTTTGCAACGCGCGGCGAAGGCTACGGCGCACAGCGCATCGCTGCAAAAGCGATGCACCGTCCATCGTCCTCGACGATCGTGTGCCTTTATTTTCGATTTAGTTACGTTGCTCGAACCCGACCTCTCCCCTTCGAAGATCGTACCGACGATTCGATTTCTCTTTCTTCGGGTGGGGATTTACAATTCCTCCGCGTTCGAGATCAACACGCCGATTCCACTTCGGCTCCGAGACTCGGCCACTTCGCGAAGATACACCCCCGACTTCTTCTTCGAACCATTTGATATTGTTTTCTGCAGAAATCGAAAGAGTTATGGAACCTTTTAATAGGTTTAACACTGTCCAAGTGCAAGAGACTGCAGACAAGAGCATCCGGAAACCCTTTAAAAACGATTGGTTTACTAAATAATTCAGAAAAAAATTAATTAACAATCACCATTTGTCGAAATTACGATGGAAAATAGTAATGGTTATGATTTTTAACTTTGTTATCTGCGCCTATAATGAAATCCTAAAATATGCGTAGATCCGCTCGAATCCTCGAAAGCGCTCAGAAAAATATCTGGCTCGGTGGGTCGTAAACTGGGTTGGTCCACAGCGGACAAAAAGTACGCAGCCGCGTCATACGCATTAATTCTCGCGCAACAGAGAGTCGAATAAAGCGGCAACAAAGCGTACTATACTCTTTATCGAGGACCGAGCGTTGTCCGCTGGTGTCAGGAGTCAGCCGGCAGCGCTCGTAACGCTCGCGCCCCGGCAAGAGGATGGCAAACTCGTGTTTACATCGTGACTTTTATTAGAGAATCAGTGTCCCGGTGTTCGGTGCGGTACGACGAGAGAACAGGAGAAAGAGAGATAGACAGAAAGCTTCACCTTCGAAGTGGAAGGAGTCCATTGTTCCTGGGCGTTCAGCCTCTCGCCTGGACCGGTGTTCCTAAATTATTATTTCCCCTTGGAGCTTCCAGACCCGGTCGTCTCCCGTACCCTGAGAGAGAGGCCCCCTTTCTCTCGTTGCCCGACGGCTGCGGCGTGGCGTCTCTTCTCACCCAGCGATTTTTTTCCCGGGACCCTGTGCCTCGGAAGGAACCGATCGGGGACCCGATGGTTATTTCGCGCGTTTACGATACCCGGTCTTTATTCTGTCGGTGATTCGGCGCTGGACCCCAACATGAGAGAGAGAGAGTGAGAGAGAGAGAGAGAGAGAGAGAGAGAGAGAGAGAGAGAGAGAGAACGAGAGAGAGAGAGAGAGAGAGAACGAGAGAGAGAGGGAGAGAGAGAGAGGTTCCGAATGGGCGCGCTCTGGACCCAGGATTCAGGGCCTGGGGGCCTCGGGGGCCAAGGTGCTCCCTCTCCCCGGGCTTGCCACGGCGCGCATCGATGTTTACGAGGCGAAATAAACGGCGATGCCGACGCCGTCGCTCTACCATCGGCGTGCGGTTATTTCGTATTACTTTGGCCCTTTAATGGCGTCCTAAAGTGCCGCATAAAAATCGACTTCGCTCGTATCCTAGGAGGTGGTCGAGGGCCGGCACGGCGAACCCTTCGCTTCGCGGACGCACAACTCTTCGGCCCACAAAAGAAGTCGCGCCGCGGGATTTCAGTTTCGCGTCCGGCCTCCTCGTCGCGTCTCATCCACGAGCGCGAGCGGCGCGGCGTCGCCCAACTTTTTGCACGCGGGTTCACTCATTGGCGAGTCCACGTGGCGATGGCTTCTTCCTCGGCGATCGCGGATTGCCCGGCGCAGACAGGCTTCCGTGTCATGATACATTATGCATGTCCACGAAGCGATCCAAGAATTCGTCGATCGGGGATACGATCGGTCTTTTAAGCAGCGGCTCTAGAATGCTCGAGAAATTAGGAGAAGTCGAACTACAGTAGGCTCTTGATATACAGAGGCAGTGTCATAAGGGTCGATACATACTCATCAGTTCAGTGCCGGCTCACTGGTTTGGTTACTCTGTCTTCCTATCTAGTATGTATACATTTGTCTCTCTGTCAGTGCCAGTAAGCGGGCAGTGAACTGAGTATGAATCATTCCTAATTGATCACACGCAATTGAAATCAGAATTACTTCTTTATAAATGCACTGAACGACTTCATTTTATCTGCCATGCTAGATCAATCAGTTTACTAGGCAATATTTAATGAAGATTTTGGAAAAATCGCCTTCAGTCTGAATTACGAAAAAAATTGTAAAGGTTGCTTTTCACAACTCTTTTATTGGTGCTTATAACAAAAATTTAGAAAATGTGTTTTGTGGATTCATATAAGTTATATACATACTTACTATTACATTGAAATTGGCCAATTGGTTCATGAGTTATAATAAACAATTATACTTGGTGAAAATTACATTTTTTACCCTATTCAGTTTTATTCTATTATTCAGCGATTTTCTTAACATTTTTATGATGTCGTCATTGAACGTGGAAAGGGATAGGTGAGACTATAGGAGAGAAAATAGTAGTTCAACGACAAAACCTTATTTTTAATTATTTTTTTATGAATCCGTTGGTAACATATTCGTGACACTCCCTTGATTGAAATTACACCAAACACGACACGATTAGATTTACTTGTTTAATTCACGATATAATAGAATCTCGATTATCCGAATTAATAAAAAAAACATGCTACTGTTCGTATTGTAGAACAACTACCTACCTGCATTTCCAGGCTAAATCTTGACTGATTTGTAGAATAAATCATGTTCGTATATCAATTGCATATTATCCAGATAATAGAGAATTCAGACAACATCGGTTCGGAAAATCGAAGTTTTACTGAATCGTCAATCGGGTAAGCAAATACGCTTCGAACTACATATTTGACTCAGAAAAATGTCACAAATATGCTAGTCAAAGTTTCATAAAAAAAATAATCACAGTCAAAATAGTTTTGTCATTGTTGTCAATTGCTTCTGTGTTTTAGTTGCTGCTAGAATGTTTATACTTTGAAAATTAAATTGGATCACAGTCAGCATTCAATATTAAACAAAATCTATTTCTTATCTCGCATGCAATGTATACCAACTATACCAATGTTATATTATTTGTCAAACGTAAACGATTTACGCGACGAACAAAGAATTTGAATGAAGGAGAAAATTTATTTTATGTGGCGAAAAATATCCATTTTTTGCAAAATTATATAGTTGGTCTATAGAAATGTTTTTATAAAGTCTTCAGCTAGAGTTCCTGATATTTTCCAAATTATTGTTATTTCCAATAATTTTAAAAGCGTCTTTCTCGAGCAAACATTTTTGCGTTTCTTAGGAAGAAAAAAAGATCAGTCTTACAGTTGTAATTTTTCTTCAGAAACGCTAACTTTCGACCGAGTGATTTGTTTTGGAAGGCTCGACCTTTAAAATATAATTCATGGCGCATATTTAAACTGAACACGTTGCATATTAGCATACAGTTGAAAAGCTAATGGTCGCCTATCACATTAATCTGCATAATTATCCAAGATATCTCGGGCACACTGTTGTCAACTGCCATTATACTGATGCCAACAATATAACACTCTTGGTCTAAATTGTTCAATTTACCAATTTCATCAATTATACAAGGTAACAAAACTGGCATGGACATGTACTTCGAAACGCATGAATATCAAGCGATCCTCTACTAAATCCTCTGCGCCATAATTATCATATTTCGGGCAACTTCCAGTTTTTAATGTATATCAAATTACGTGCAATTATGGCACAGAAGAGAAGATACTTTTTCTCGAAATCGATGTTCAGAGAAAAGTACGAAGTACAAGTTCTGTGAAAAAATTCGCGAATACGTACACGAAGAGCAATTTAAGTAGAGTAAAATTTCACATAGAACTGGCGTTAATGAAATCTTTAGAAGTTATGAGCCGAATGTCTACAAGATATTGAATAAATAAATAGACTCTTTATAGTTTCACAGAGACTGTAATTTGCGGCAGTGTTAATTTTACACTTATTCTCCGCTGATACCAACTTGAAAACGTGAAGAAATTCGCGTAAAGCTAAACTGCCCGACAAACTTTCCTAGAACCCGCCAAATAATTGGCGAATTCGCGCCGGAACCCGTAATTGATACCGCCATTGTCTTTTGGAAGCGTGTAGCCTTCGTAAATTTAGGAGAATTTTAATTCCGGTCTAGTGGTTCGCCCAGTAATTTTCGTAACTCTATTGTCGAAGATAATTGCCACGTTTCTACAGCCCCCTAGCCACAGGGTAAAAAAATTGCCCGATGAATTTCATAGCGATCATGGCTTGGAAGAGAAAACGTGTTGCCTCGCCGACCTCGACCGACACTTCTGGCTTCAACCACCACTTTCCCCTTGCCGTATAAACGCCCATTCGGTTACCCCGCGAGTACTATTTCTTTTTATCACGGTTCAGCCGTAATTCTAATTCTGCGATGCACCACGGGCCATCCTCGTCGCGCCTCTAACTATCGCCTGGCGATTCAGTTACCTAGAAACATCCTAAACATCCGCATTTTCGGAATTTCTCAGCTTCAGCACCACTACTTGGCCATTGTTCTCAGAATCCTTAATCTCAGACTGAAAATTCTACCTTTAAACAGAGAACAAATGCTCTGGTCTAGAAGAAAGAATATCCGCGGCTGCAAGGAAAAATGCAGATTCATACACATTTGACGGAACAATGTACGTCCACAAGATTTAGAGAAATTTTGATATTTTGTGCTGTAAGAAAAACAAAAGAAAGTCTTATCAGCTGTGGTAGGTTATTATCTAGAAAGAAGGTGTTTTTCTTATTTACTTTGGCTTCTGCAAAACTAATTGACACAAGTAATATTGTCATTTGGGTACGTTAGCTTGTTCGTTTAGTTTCGTATTTTACAGCGCTCGATTATGTTCATAAATCTACACTGCTTTGAAATAGTAACGTATGTGCCAATTTTTCATAAATTTAATAAGAAACCTCGGGCATCTCCCACCAGATTACCTTTCATAGGAAAGTTGATTTTAATGAAACGTTTGAGTAAGAGTTAATTTCACGAGGATGAACCTTAATCATCCAAGAACGCGAAAGCGGAAAAGTTCCGAGGAAACGTTGTTGAAGATGAAGGAGAAGAAAAAGAGAAACATGATCGACACGTCCCCCGAGGGTTCAGAACGAGCGTTCCTTGCGCTCCTTCTCCCTCGTGAGTTTCCATCGTATCGCCATTTTGCGCGTCACGGAGCAAAGTGGAACGCACGTCCAGCGGAATATAAAGGGGAAGAACGAGAAGAGGAACGATTCTGTTGTAAAATAGAGAGCGAACAGACGAACAGACGAGTCGAGGAGATGTACGAGAGGAGAGTTCAGACCACTGTGCTGCGTTGCCTGAAAAGGAAACCGACGGCGCCTCCAGTTAGCGGAAGTCGCCCTCCAACTAGTTTTACACGTAGCCGCCGCCGCCGATGCGTCCCCGAGCAACGTGAACAGTGAACAACCATGATCGCCGCATGGTGACGTTATGTACGCGCAAACGCCGCTAATTAGTCCCTCGGTATGTGAACACCGAGGAATTTTCGTAGAAACACGCGGATAATCGCCTCGGTGCGTCCACCTCGACCAGTGGAGACACTCGACGCGTTTTGAAATTGTTCGGAATGAAATCCTTACCGCGTTCAAGCAGAGAATGGTCCACTTCTTCGAGTCTTTCTGGAACTGCTATATTTCTTTCGCTGGACCCGTAGCAAACTTCGTCTGGATTCTTTGGAGGCTGGAAAATTAATATACTCTGCAATTCTCTGGATCTTGGTTTGATCATTTTTTGACACTTTGGAGAACTAGATTACTGTTTTGCTGTTCAATACTTTCCACTCCAGATTATCAAAACGACATTCATCGGGGACTATTCTATTATCTATTTTTAATGTTATATTGCTCCACATGCCCTCGCACACGTTCGATTATTCTTCTCAGACTAGACATTGACGGCACGTTCGTATGATCGATGGTACGTAAATAAAATTGTAATGATTCTTATCTATTCCGAATAGGTTAATAGATCCACTTATGTGAATATTATTGAACTATACATATTATTCTGTAGCAAAGTCTGAAGTAAAAAAGAGAGAACAGATTAGACCGCAAAGGGTTAACACAAAGAAACAGAGAAAAATATAAAACTCAAAATAACTTACCGTTTCATATGATTCTCAATTGCTGAATAGCTCAGAAAAATGATGATAATTAACCTGAATCACTTTTCCCTATACATGTTACCGCCGCTCGACCTTAGTTCCCGAGAAATTTACAAGGAACTGTTAGGTTCACTACAGCGAACTCCGTCATTTTACATGAATTTTCGTTCGGCCTGAGTTAGGTTTTTGGGGGAGGGGGTGCAGAGGAAGACGCAAAGCCACTTCTCCCGCCCTAACACACGTGTTCGGTCAATTGAAAAGGGCAGGATTCGCTGTAGTGAGTGTCCGTAGTATTTTGTAAATATCTCGCAAAAGGAAGGCCGAGCGACCGTAACACGTATGTAAAATATATAGGGAAACATTGTCCAGAATGGTGACTTTGACAACATATTTCAAGGTCATCAAAATCGGTGGTGATGACCAACTTCCATATATGTACATAATTACCAAAATGATTTTTCTCGAATAATGTCAAATAAACTTTCATTAGACATGTTTGTTTTTTAATATGAGCACATAATCTTATTTCATACAGAAAATAGGTACAAACACTACAGTTCTGGTCTGCAAAGGGTTAATAGACGCCAAAAAACATGTGTCAAATTACATTTTCCCAACTCCGTTGTTAACTGTATACCGGAACCCAATCGTAACGAGAAGTCGCCATGCATCAAAGCACCATTCCCACGAGATGACGTATAGCGATACTAATACACCAAGGAATTCGCAGGAGGAGCAACAAGACGCGTCGCGACATGGTACCAGGGGCCGAACGCCGACAAATTTAATAACCCTAATGAACTTTTTTCCCGGCGTGAGAGAGAGAAAGAGAGAAAGAGAGAGAGAGCATGCCTTGCAATCAGGGGCTAGGCTGCATTCCTCCCATAAGAAATGCGACTCTTTCTTACCTTGCACGTCGATTAGGATATTAATCTTTGGGCGGGTACGAGGCCGGCTGGAAACGCAGCCGACCGGTGAGCTCGTTGGGGTACCGATGGAACCCGGGGACCGATGCAGATCCGAATGTACCGTCGATCCGCATTCTCGAAGTTCGTGGCGCCGCGTTCGGTGCGCGCGTTCTGCATTCGTCTTCCTCGAGAACGGAGCATCTGGTTGACAGAAAATACCAGGACCCGGTTCCTCTCTTCGGGTGCTTCTTTCCCGTGCTACCCCCCCCCCCCCCCCACACACACACGTTCATTCCGCGACGAATCCGGCGCAAGAAGGATGTCGTTGCGCAATTATTTTCGCATGATTCCGATCGCCGGATCAGATTAAGACCGCCCTTCTCGCCGGTGGAACGCAACGAGGACTTCGTTTACGATCCGCGTTGTTACTCGGCAAAACCGGCCTCCGAAAAGACGAAACGGGTACGTGCGACTATGCGACTGCGACCCTGCAAGACCGACGACCCGCCTCGCCCCAGCCCCGACGAAAACGAAGACGTAAGCAAAGATGAAGAAGTCCGAATCGAGGGACGGGCCGCGCTCCGACGTCTGTCGATCATCGCAGAACCGTTTTTGTTTTTGCACGAGGCGTGTGCGGGCCCTGGCCGACCCCACCCGTCCCCCTCTTTCCTTTCGGTGTTCCGGTTATTAACAGAGTTATGAATGATACCGACAGTGGCCAGTCGAGGGCGGCGTGAATGATAATTGGTCCAATTACGTTTTTCAATTGGATCATTTTCGGTAATTCTTACTTTATTTGTTTATCTAGTTCTGCAGAGTCGGTGGAATTACAAGATTTCAATATTTTTTAAACAAACTTAGAATTTTCTCGTACTAGATCCGAATGTTCAGTTATTCGTGTAACAGAAACTGTGCTGGATTGTAATTCGGATAATAAAGGCTCATTTATGAATTCGTGTCTCCGAACAGTGCGTGGAAGAGAGTCAATTTTTTAAAAGAAAATATGTATAGACTATATTAACTAAACCGCGAGTTTAAACATTTCTGACAAAAGTGAGTCGATGAAATTGTAAATAGTAGAAAGATTAAAAGAATTTAAGAATGCCAGCATGTTAACATATTATGTCAACATATTATAGAAACGCGTTTAGCGCAATGAAAAGGCGGTTTAACAGGAAAGGCATCGAAAATAAATGGCAGTTTATGCGGATAAATTGCTGTGTGTTAGTAAGTTTCGTTTGTGCTAGCAGTTCGAATGATTCTCGCCGTGTGTAACGAGACGACAAATGGGCTATACGGCAAGAATAATTAGAGCACCGTGTCCCTTGTTTCACAACGAAATCAAGCGTACCACGTGTATGGAAGTTGTTCGCCCACCGGCACCGCACGCTTTTAAACCTTAGAAAGCTATCTATAGATCGGGAGAAGAGTTTTCAATGATGTGGGCGGCGACCTCAGTCCGTTCCACTTGGTGATTCTATGAACGGGAGGGTCTTCGACGCACGGAAGTCGCGCGATGAGTGTTTACATATCACTCGTCATTCGTAGAACGTCATTGTCGCCCGCTGATCAACAGCACCGGCTTACGATCGGGTACACTTGCTTCCAAACAGAGATTCCCTAGCGAATCGCAACTAATTTCAGTTTTCAGTAAATACGTAGAATTCTCGTTCTCTCTTCAATATAATGGTGATATTGTATACAAGACTAGGTATTGCGAATAAAAAAAAATACGTTAAAAGAAAGTATGACGGTTTGGAATAAAATAAGTCATATCTATTTTACATCAATCTTAACACTTTGCCGTCCGGCGACACCACAGTGATGTACTGGACGGCATAGTGTTAATTGCGCATTATTTAATATTTACTATTAATATTTAATATTTACATATGTATATCTTCCAAATTTCATGAAAATAGGGGGCACGATTGAAAACTCATGAGAGGTAACGATGACATTAGTAAAACTTGAAAATTTATAATCACCCGATAACCTCAAGAACGGCCGGCGCCAAGCGAAGAAATTTTTACGAGACGTGCGGACGGCAAAGTGTTAATTCAGTAGGTTGCCCCTAAACGTTAACTCTTTGCGATTAATCTATAAAAATGTTACTTCATTTAATTGAAATGTATGAAGTTAAACAATATTTATAGGTTTTCTGGGCCGCAAAGGGTTAAATTTGTGTAAATACTATTTATACTGTTGTACAATATCATTTCTGTATCCGTTGTAGGATTGATCGAATAAACAGTAGTACCGAATAAAATAATGTTTGGATTTATTTGCTAAGTGTCAACCTGTTTTCTGTTACAGTCTGCATCGGGACCAATGGCCGCCTCTCCGTTCCGTCCAATAAGCAACACCACTACCGGAATCTTCGAGACCGGTACACCAACTGTACTTATGTCGATGGTAACCTGGAGATCACATGGCTTCAGAACGAGACCTTCGACCTCAGCTTCCTCCAGTATATTCGGGAGGTCACCGGCTACGTGCTCATCAGCCACGTGGACGTCCAGAAGATCGTTCTGCCGCGGCTGCAGATCATACGCGGTCGAACACTCTTCAAGCTCAACATTCACGACACCGAATTCGCTCTGTTCGTCACGATGTGTCAGATGCAGAACTTGGAGATGCCGGCCCTCAGAGGTAAGTTTGGGACACCCTGTGCATCGTAACTAACACTCTCCTACACCCTTAACTTGAACAAATATTTTTATTATAATAGACATTGATAGAATTCTGACTGATCGACTGGTATTCGGGCAGATACTGTCTTGAAAGGGTCAAGGACTGCACAGTGTAACTTCATTAATTCCAAAATGGCTCCCTAGCTTTTTGTTAAAAAGTTATTAACAAAATAATTTTCATAAATGTGCTACTTATAACCCAGACCTAACCCAAACCTAATCCAGAGCTAAACCTAAACGTAAATTCTGATTGTCATCTACAATGGAAAGATTACGCGAATAGAGTGAGTTGAGACATACGTTGCCACGAAGCGTGCACGAATACGGAAAATTCAATTTACTACTAGCAATAGTTTTTTCAATTATCTCGGAAACTAAGTCCGAGCGACGGATAGATGTATAGAGAAAAGTTGTTCAGAATGTTGTTCTTGACAACATATGTCAAGGTGAAGGTCATCCGAAGTGCCTCCCCTAAACGTAATACATATTTACCACACAATCTTCTGTATAGCTACTGTTTCTTGCAAGTGATGTAGACAATATTTGTTTCGTATAAAGATCCGCAGTCTAGTGATAACAAAAGTTTCCTGTCTCTGGAATTGAACGCTCAACGTGGAGCAGCATATTTTCTAGAGTCATAATAAAATCGTTAGTCGCGAAACATAGTGCAATTAAATGGTGACGCACGTGACTAGTATCGGTTTCGCAGCCGGTGATTAGCGTTCGAACGTCGACAACGCGGCAACGAATCTGAATCAAACCGTTCGTTCGCAGACATCCTCAACGGCAGCGTGGGCATGTACAACAATTACAACCTCTGTCACATCCGCTCGATCAACTGGGACGAAATAATCACCGGCCAGAGTGGAACGTACTCGTACGTGTATAATTTCACGTCGATGGAGCGCGTCTGCCCGCCGTGTGACAAGAGCTGCGAGCAGGGCTGCTGGGGCGATGGGCCAGAGAACTGCCAGAGGTACTCGAAAACGAACTGTTCTCCCCAGTGTTGGCAGGGCAGGTGCTTCGGGCCCAATCCGCGGGAGTGTTGCCATCTTTTTTGCGCCGGTGGCTGCACGGGTCCGAAACAGAGCGACTGCCTCGCCTGCAAAAACTTCTTCGACGACGGTGTGTGCACGCAAGAATGCCCGCCCATGCAAAAGTAAGTAGACCAGTCTCGTCATTAAGAACATTATCGTATTCCCTCCATCCGTCTTTCTCGCAGACAAAGGGTCTAGCCAGATAAGGTAGTCAAAAATGCCCTTCAGCCAATTTTTACCGGAAATGGCTCGTTCAGGGGGCAAAGTTAAACGCAGTTTTTGACCCATTTTCCCCCATTTAATCGCATCTAAGAATTTTAAAAAAGTCCTGATACGTTTAGCGTATTGAACAAGATATCCGAGAATTTTTTCTGAATTTTTAGTTGCAAACTCTGGTTGTAAGAAATGAAAAACCTGAAAAAATACAGATTCCATATTCAAGCTTAAGAGCGACCATCCTGGAAATTCATTTAATAATGAGGTATTGTCATCAACAATATCTCCATCTTTTTAATATTTTTAGCCGAGATATAAAAACCATTTTTTCGACGTTATTTCAGATATCCCTGTTTTTTCTTAATTCCTTAAATATATTCTGCATGTATATTAGGAGGTTTCCCCGATTAATCGCGCTTTAATTGCGCGAATCGATGAATCATTCTAAGTAGAGGAGTGACCGGGAATGGTTAGCTAATGTTCACTAGTCAACCATTGATTATTTGCCGGCTTCTCGGAAATTGCTTTAATTGAACCAACGTTGTAATTTTGACCACGTTCGGAAGACTCGTAAGCTTGTAATGAAATCTTTTAAAACATTAATCGCGAGAAAATACCTATTAGGGCTGACGTACGCGTATTTCTCGAGTTTAAATAGCACACTCGAAAAATAATGTATAACTTTACAATAGCGCCCTTATCATCGATAAATCTTGCTCGCGCCGCGCTGATTCGAGCGCAGCCAAGAATCGAATGTCCGCGAAGTTTACGACTCGGTATTGAAACGACGATGATTTTAGGTACAATCCAACTACGTATTCGTGGGAAGCTAATCCAGACGGAAAATACGCGTATGGTGCAACTTGCGTGAGAAAGTGTCCAGAGCACCTCTTGAAGGACAACGGCGCTTGCGTAAGGTCCTGCCCGCCGAAAAAGAAAGCTCTGTACGGAGAATGCGTACCCTGCGATGGCCCCTGTCCAAAAACCTGCAAAGGCGTCGAGAAAGTACACTCCGGGAACATCGACAGCTTCAAGGACTGCACGATCATCGAGGGATCGATCACCATCCTGGACCAAAGCTTTCAAGGCTTCCAACACGTCTTTCAAAACTTCAGCTTCGGCAAACGGTACGAGAAGATGCACCCGGACAAGCTCGAAGTGTTCAGCACGTTGAAAGAGATCACCGGGTTCCTAAACATCCAAGGCGACCACAAGGATTTCAAGAATCTCTCCTACTTCCGGAACCTCGAGATGATCGGCGGCAGAACCCTCACGGAATATTTCGCCTCGCTGTACATTGTGAAAACGTCGTTAGTCTCGTTCGGCCTCAGCTCCCTCAAGAAGATCTACTCGGGATCGATCGCCATTTTGGAGAACAAGAACCTCTGTTATGCTCAGAGCATCAACTGGACGAGGATCAAGAAGTCGTTGGAACACGAGAGCTTGTTGTCGAATAATCGGAACGAGACCGAATGCAGTAAGTAACCTTCGAACTTTCCTGTTCTCTTCGTATTTGTAACCATACTCGATTTTTTTCCGTAAACCTTGATCCTTTAACACGTTCCGTGCCACGTGGGGCGTATTCGCCCCACGCTGAACTTTCCGTTCAAGCCATTGTGTATTGTCATTGTAAAATGATGAATTTCGTAAAAATTTATAATGCAGTCAATTATGGGCATCTTAATACTATTGCTGCTGCGTTTATAAACAAGCGACTGTCACTTGTTTAAACTGCACACGTGATAAGAAGGCGCTGTAAAATTTGTTACGAAAAAACGTTAAAAATTTAGGTTCCCAATCGGTAAGAAATTGTACTATAAAAGTTGCAACATTCTGCGATAGTTGTGAGGGTAAACCACATTTGTTTGCAATGTTTTAACAGAGTTCACCGTAACATCCCTTTGTGATTGTATACAAACTAGTCATATAAATATTAAATAATAAATAGTAAATATATTTCAACTGAAATGTTTTATTTTAAACTAATATAGACATAAAAATGTTCAGCCAGTTATTTGTTAAATTAATATCTAGAAAAATAAATTTATTGCTTTGTTGTGTTATGCATCTTAAACTGTACACCCTGTCCTTGATAATTACAATTTTGCACTATTTTCATCATCGTGTACGCCCCACGCGGCCTGAACGGTAAGTCTTCAAAGAACGGTCTGGCACGGAACGTGTTAAAAGTTGGTTATTTAAAAGAATAGGAAAATTTAAACAAATTTTACGTGTGGATGTATTATTTCTAACTTATTCCAGTCATTAAAGAAGAAGGAAATTTTTACTTCTCTCTTGTTTCTTGCAATTTAAGTAGATCATTTTTATTTTGCCTGAAGATCCACTTCAGATCTTCTTATTATCGTAAGAATAAGTTAGGCATTGAATCTCTATGTTGAATGCAAATTAACCTAGTGTTTTTTTTAATTACAGTAAAAGATGGGTTAGTGTGCGACGAGCAGTGTTCCGACGAGGGTTGTTGGGGTCCCGGTCCGGCGCAGTGTTTGTCGTGCAAGAACTTCATTCTAGGGAACGATTGCCTCCAAGATTGCACCGCACCAGGGTAAATATAATATCCAACAAAGCATCATATAACAACGAAACCTACGAAATTCTTTAATAACGTGTATCACTTTTTTCGTATTAAATTCGCCTACCTCAGATTTTGGAATGAAGGTAAAATCGCCTGGGGAAATATCTAAGCTCTTTTCGCTTTGTATTATATTGGCAACTAAGTTCGCTACCTTTCTGTGTGGCGGTGAATGTTATTCACTAGAAGCTAGTCGAAAATGGACGTCACATTGACGAGGAACCCAACTTGATCGTATTCAGGCAAAACTTAAAAATTCGTTTCGTTAACTCTTACGAAAAGGGTACGTACAAATATAGTACGTCGAATGCTGCAGAAAATTGATGAATTAAGCTGGGGACGTCTAATTGTTCAGGTCGCTACCATAGTTTGAAGCAAAAATGACCGAAATATGACAAAAGATTATAGAATCGAATGAAGCATATTTCAATTGTAAATGGTTAACACGCTGGCTGCCACGTCGGCCACCTAGGGATGACACTATTCTTTGATCGACCTTAAAAACTTATTTTTGTCGTGAAATACTTGTGCAAAATAAACGTTTTAGAGATTTGCATTATGTAGAAGGATTACAGAAAGTACCACTGTGATAGATTGACTTTCCAGTTTCGGTTATATTAATTAAACTTCTATGACATTGTTGGATATTTTGGATAATTATATAATTTTAAAAAATAATTCTGTTCAAGAAAATATGAAGGTCGCGAACTTAGCTGCCAACCTAATATGTCTATAGCCTCACACTGTTTTCGTCCGCTAGACATAAATAATCCGGCGACACGGTAACGAACGTTCCCCTCCGCTCTTTTCCAGGATTTACCAGGCGGACGAGAAGACCTGCAAGCTGTGCCACGAAGAATGCGACGGCACTTGCACCGGACCGAACGCGGAGCATTGCACCAAATGCAAACACGCGCGGGACGGTCCATTCTGCGTTCCCGAATGCCCGTCCTCGAAGTATAACGACAACGGAGTCTGCAAGGACTGTCACGGGAATTGCGTGGGTGGCTGCGAGGGCCCCCAGAATAACATCGGCCCTAATGGATGCCACAGCTGCGATAAGGCGATCATGAACGGCAATGTATCTGAAGGCTGTTTGCAGAAAGGGGAACCGTGTCCCGACGGTGAGTGGCCCCGACTTCTCAAATATTTGATGGAACTACCACCACTTATTCAAAAGGTGTTCCACAGTCCAACCGGTCAGAAAAATCAGTTTCTTGTATTTTCTTAAGTGAGAGTCGTGAAAAATCGAAGACAGCCAAAATAACCGTGTTAGGACGCGAAGAAAGAACTTTTTCTTCTTATTCAGAAAAAAAGTCCCAGAAAATAATGAACATGCTTGTTGCAGGACACTACTACGAGTGGGTAAGTCCTCAAGAACAAGGACCTCTGAAGCCTCTAGCCGGAAAAGCAGTCTGTCGAAAGTGCCACCCCCGCTGCAAGAAATGCACTGGTTATGGGTTCCACGAGCACGTTTGCCAGGAGTGTACGAAATTCAAAAGAGGAGAACAGTGCGAGGACGAGTGCCCCGCGGATCATTTCGCGGATGCTGACACTCAACTTTGCATACCGTGCTTCAGCGAATGCCGAGGCTGTTTCGGCCGTGGCCCCAATCAGTGCTACAAGTGTCGGAATTATAAGATTCATCTAGTAAGCTATATGTCTCTCGTGCAATAGATTTAATAGCTTGAGAAATTTATATAAAGAGTACTAATGTGTTTTACCGTTTTCTAGGAGGAAGATATAGACGGCAATGCGACGGCCTTCAACTGCACAGAGACATGTCCCCCCGAGTACCCCCATAAGATCTTCCCGGTAGACAGCGAGCCCTATTGCTCCCTGCAGACCTTGGGTGCTGGATTTCAAATGGACAACGAACTCCAACCAGCTATCCTAGCTGGCGTGGTAGTATTCACGCTGGTGTTCATCGTGGTTACTGTTTTGATCATGTACTTCTGGCGCATCCGGGCAAAAGCGAAGGAGAACACCGTGAAGATGACGATGGCGCTAACAGGACTGGATGACAACGAGCCTCTTCGACCGACCGGCGTAAAGCCGAATCTAGCAAAACTGCGTATCATTAAAGAAGAAGAGATGCGAAAAGGAGGAATTTTGGGTTACGGAGCATTCGGGAACGTCTACAAGGGTGTCTGGGTACCTGAAGGAGAGAACGTAAAGATACCGGTGGCTATAAAGGTTCTGCACGACGGCACGGGAGCGAACACGTCCAAGGAGTTTCTGGACGAGGCGTATATAATGGCCAGCGTGGAACACCCAAACTTGCTTCAGCTGTTGGCTGTCTGTATGACGTCGCAGATGATGCTCGTTACTCAACTGATGCCGCTGGGATGCCTGCTGGACTTTGTGCGCACGTTCAAGGACAAGATCGGCTCGAAAGCTCTGTTGAATTGGTGCACGCAAATTGCTAGGGGCATGGCCTATTTGGAAGAGAGGAGATTGGTCCATCGAGACCTTGCGGCTAGGAACGTCCTCGTGCAGACACCGAACTGCGTCAAGATCACCGACTTTGGTCTAGCCAAACTCTTGGACATCAACGAGGAACAGTACAAAGCTGCCGGTGGCAAGATGCCCATCAAGTGGCTGGCACTCGAATGCATCCAGCACCGAGTGTTCACGCACAAGTCGGACGTCTGGGCCTTCGGCGTGACCATCTGGGAGGTTCTCACTTACGGCGGTAGGCCCTACGAAAATGTGCCTGCTAGAAACGTGCCAGAGTTGTTGGAGAAGGGCGAGAGGCTACCGCAGCCGTCAATCTGCACGATCGACGTCTACATGATCATGATCAAGTGCTGGATGCTGGACGCCGAGTCCAGACCCAGCTTCAAGGAACTGGCGGAGGACTTCGCGAAAATGTCCAGAGATCCTGGTCGATATCTCGCGATCAAGGGCGACAAATACATGAGACTACCTTCGTATACATTGCAGGTTAGTGATAAAACTATTTTAGCTTGCAAATTATAACTGGAGGAATATAATAGAAAGTTTAGGAGAATTAAAGCATACCGATAGGAAACTTTCAACTTTTTAAGATTCTGCGAGACGGAAGGAAATTTCTGTTTAGTTCCTATGTGTTACAATTTACAATCGATGGGGACAACCTATATTTTGAATGAAGATCCGGTATCTGCTCATCACAATCGAGGCGAATTGCAGCAGGTCATTGTGTAATAAATACACTGCGGACTTTTATGCAAAATAAAAATTGTCTGCATTCATTGCAAAACATACAAACTACATAGATATTTATTTCTTTTCTTAATAATTGTAATCAGATGAAAATAATACAACAACATTTGTAAATGCTTTAAATGTTTTTTCTGTTTCACATTTAATTTATTAATTTTTGTCATAAATGCATAAAATCGGCAACCTAGTAATAAATAAAGTTGATATCCTATTGAAACGAAAATTATTTACAACACAATCTACGAGAAAATAGTTTGAATTTCTTTTGTTGTAAAGCCCTGTACCATGCACTTTATAAAGTAGTATTTTTTAATTATTGTAGGACGAAAAAGAAATGATACGGAATCTAGCATCGGACGGTCCAGAAGCGTTAGTGGATGCGGACGAGTACCTTCAGCCGAAATCTAGAGCCCCGATTCCGCCCGGACTTTCAACGTCCAACACTTCCGGTTCTCCGCCGAACACGCCAGTGAAAACCTGCTGGCCCAATGGGAAGCCTCTGGCCGCCGACTCTCCCACCCCCCAAAATCAACAGAACTGGGACAGAGAGTTGTTGAGGTACGGGGCGAATCATCGAAACGGAAATGCGTCGCACGAGCCTGGAAATTCTGGGCAGCACGCGCATTTCGCACCACCGAACGGACACTGTGGACACCCCGTTGGATCAGACAATTCCAGTTCGAGGTACTGCTCGGACCCATTGAAAATGATTAGCGTCAGAGGTAAGCGAATTCTGGATTTTCAATCTCTTTATCGAAAAATCATTCCTTTATCGAATATATCGGTATAACATTTTACCTACACCGAGAGTAGAGATAAGTCATGTCATACACTAAACAAAATCCACGTAAAAAGATGTACAAACTGATTCGCTACTATCTTTTTCAGATTGCGACGTAACGGACGATTGCTACGACGGCGACGTAAACTCCGTGCATCAGCAGGCTCAAGTAGGAAACCTGAAGCTAGACTTGCCATTAGATGAAGACGACTATTTAATGCCATCGCCGCAATTGCCAGCAAACACAACACAGTACATGGATCTCATAGGGGACTCGAAGCCAACAGGTAACTACAAACTTTATCGTAAACCAACTACATCGCTTTAAAGAATTTTAGTTTCCAACCCTACAGTGAACCACGAAGTATTCGAACGGTCCCAAATGAAATGTTTGGGGTTTTGAAAAATATACTTACATTATGAATTCCATAATGCTTTTGTTCCAATAATAAATTGTAAGTGCATTTTTTGAAACGTCGGCTGATCTGTCTGCACCCTTAGTTTTACTGGCATCGTTTGCATGGTTCTTCGTCTTGCGATTCTGTTTAGGTTTTGTCACGATCTATTGATACATCTTAATCACAGCTAAATCTGAAGGGTACTTCCCAGAAAGTACCGACTAAAGAAACTAATTGTGGCTTAATCTATGTGTTTTACCAGCATAAGGGTTAACAATAGTTGTCGTTTCTTGTTTCTAGACATGGAACCGAAGCGAATCAACAATGGCTACAGGAAATATCCCGAATTCCTGACCATCCAAGGGAAGACGTCCTTGGACAATCCCGAGTACATAATGTCTCAGGACGAGGGCCCGTTGACCCCACAAACGCTGGGTATTCCGACGCCGGACCTTGAGAAGGTCCTAACGAATGGGACCTTCGGATCGCAGGTCAAACAGAGGAGTTCGGAGGAGGAATCCGACCACGAGTACTACAACGACTTCGATCGCCTGGAACGGGAGTTGCAGCCGCTGAAGCCTTTCAGGAAGAACGAGACAACCGTCTGATTCCAAGGATTCCTAAGCGAAATGACTGTTTCCGTTGTTCCGAATCGGAACTGTAGAACTGCCATCGTTCGGCCGGAACCGGATCGGCTAGATTCTAGCCGGCGGCTAGGAGACGTAGGCGACGCATTCGGTTCCTAGTGTGTAGGACACTCCAGAGTACTTAGAAAGGACACTTCGCCCAAGTGCCGTGTTTCGATTGTGATTAGACGTAGAACGCGAGAACTGTGCTAACTTCCCGACAAATCCGCGGGGAACGTGTCTCGTGCACAAGGAACTGTTACGTACGCGCGTGACGAACAAGTAGTGCAAAGATAATCTTAATGTGCCATTCGCAGTGGCTTGTAAATAAAGTACTGTCTACCACTTGTTTAAGGCTATCCTAAGAAACGACGTACAGTAAATGGCATAAGCGATTGTCTACCCCTATACTTTTACCTGACTTCGACGGTCCACGTTCGTCCTGCGTCGCCTGTTTCTCTATGACAGATTCACGATTATACCACCCGTAGGCTGACACATTTTGTCGTCTATTTTCATTCAAATGGACAGCGAATTGCCTTAACTGCTATAATAAAAAGTAAAGAAAATTGATTCTTTCAACTTTTATTATTCGATTGTATTAAACTCGATTATTAAGGTTTATTCTGAATATGAAATGTTAATTGCTAATAAAATGGTTTGGCAACAAAATGTCAATATACTGGAAGGTTAATCGATTCGGTCTGTGAACTCATTTGAATGACTCATTTCTGGGAGGTCCGAGGATCCGATTAAACAGCTAAAGAATTTGGCTAGAAAAGTTTGAAAATATGTTTCATACTGCTTAGTCTATTTGTGAGTCCAATACTGCTCTTTCCCCGGTGGTCTTTACAAAACACTGATTCTCTCGAAACGAAAGAACTATTCCAATTAGGCGAACGTGGGCTCCTCTGTCTTCCCCTATCGTCTCGTTTCCTACGTTAATATTCGGGCGGGCTCTCCCGTTCCGCGCGATCCACCATGAATCATGAGATGTCAAAAATGGCACACGGAGCCGTTTGGTAATCGCGGAAGTTACGATGCAAATTTCGAGCGCTCCGGGTGCGCAACATTTGCGCGGTTCGCCGTTGACTGTGATAAGAAACGCTCTACTATTTCTCGTGGACACTTAAAACATCTCACCTGCTGTTCCAGCCTGTCGTTCTATCTCTTTCTATCTATCTATTTCTATCTACATCTCCATCTCTATCTCTATCTCTTGTATCGCAGTAAGCTACGACAGTGCGACAACAATTGTCCTACTTTACTGCCCGAACGCGAAACGATCATATCCCAAGGATTGCAACACGAGAATCGCGTACCCGAGGACCAAGAGGAAAACCGAACAATGGACCGTTCACCATATATTTTTGTATGCCATCGCCTCCGCGAAAGGGACCAATGAAATTGGCCGTAGCCAAGCACGGATGTATCTCGACTTTTATGGAAGAAAGAAAACGCGTCTTGTAAATAGACTAGCGACCAATAGCCTCTAAGGACTTTTTACGAATGTAAAGAACGGAAATGTACTTGAGTAAGTTAAGCAAATCCGTGGCGTGTTTCTTTTTCTTTTGTTTTGTTGGAAAGAGGAAAAGAAAAAAAAGACAACAATGGAAGAAACGTGGACGCAGCGCGGGTTGCGCGTGCCCACATTGCGCGCCACGTAATTGATTAGGATTAGGTCGTGCCATGTTGTGTACAGGGAACGCGCGATGCAACGAACATCGTTCTCATCTGTGTTCACCGGAAAAGAAACGGATCATCCCTGGCGTTGCGTTTCATTTGTGAAAGATGTGCATCGGGCGTCTGCGAGATTGACGATCTCATTCACGATGGGTATACTCGGTGGACAAGATTAACAAAGATGGGCGAAGTCAGCACCCTGAAGTACGTGTCACACATAATTCTTAGTACGCCAATCGGTAAAAATGAAATTTTAATCGAAGCTGCCTTCTGTCTAAATTCTGTTCACTTTCCTGTTCGAAATTTCCGAGTGTGAAATTCGTAAAAATTGTCTACACGCCGAAAGTTACGCGAACTCGGAAGTATCTTGTCCGCGAAGTATAAGAAACTTTTCGAGGAAATAAAATGTCGTGCGGTTTTCTGTGATAAATGAAAAGAAAGATTTTAATGCGAAAATGGTTTTCTCTTCTATTATGTTTTGTTGTTTTAACGCGACTAGCTCGTTGCTGGTGAATGCGAAAACGTATCCCACGGATTTCCAATCTCGCTGCACGCGGAATGCAGAATCTTACTCTTAAGGATGTAAGCAAATACGTATCGTGTACATTGCGTCTACTATTTTAAGTGTTATAAAATAGTTGCGTTAGCGATTTCTCTTCTTTGTAATATATACGATCATTCGTCGCGTCGCCGAGCGGATCAGCGTGTATCATTGTAGAAAAATGTGTGTGCGCCCAATTCGAAGCTCTTTTAAAGAATGAGAAGAATGAAAATCTTGCGTATGTCCGCATTTTCCTCTGCCACATTTCACCTCCTGGTACGATGACATTTCAGTCCCTTTCTATTTTTTCTTTTGTAAACCGAAACTAGTATGGAGAGTATGCGTGTGAACTAGAAATTGTACAATACGTTTGATCGCCGGGATAATTAGCTGCGAGGAATTGCATTTGCCATCGGTTGTGGACCTATAGAACTTATAAAACTTTATAATATCATTGTGTTATCGTAAAAAAATTATTGTAATAAAGAATCACCATCATTCTTACGACGTATCGCACATTCTTTCACACCCTGCTTTCATCAACTTCATTTACTAGATGTATGCAAAAATTTTAGGCTTTTTCAATCGACTTATAATTATAATGGTTGTAATCTGCCGCCTTTTTTATACAATTGTTTGTTTGCTATTAATGTGTCTGTACAACAGGCATGGCCAGAAGTAGCTCACTTGGAGGCAAATTCGTGGGAGACACCTACTTCTCCCGCCCGCGCGTCTCGCTCCCCGTGGCGGCCGTAGTCCTCCGAGCTCCTCAGGCCCGTGCCTACCATTGCGGCGTGTGGCGCGTTGGGGCGAATCTCGTACCCACCGTAGGCACTGGTCTGAGGAGCTCGGAGAACTACGGCCGCCACGAGGAGTGAGACGCGCGGGCGTCATTACTAGTATCTTCTAGTATTCATCGACTGGTATAAGTAAAGGAAATTGAAGAAAAGACTAACAAACACTTTTGCATACGATTAATATATTCAATTTTTACGCTTCTGATATACACAAGGTAATAGTAATGTCGGAAATATGTACGCGTCGTAATAAGCATTAATCCGGAGGAAATTTACAAATAAAGAAAACAGCACATTACATAAGAAATATTGGCGTATGTTTCGATATGATATAAATTGAAATTTCATTTTACCAAATCAATACTTCTTGTTTTTCGCTTAATTTAACCATTAAGTGGGCAAGCAAACTGTATAAATAATTTTAAAGCTTTAGTAATTAACCCTTAATTGCATCTGTGTATCTTCTTTCAAGTAGTAAGATAACGACATTTTCTTTGAAACAAACCATTAAAGCTAAGAAGTTTAGTATATTTGGTAAAACGAGTGGCATTACTACAATTGTATTTATAATAAATGTAAGTTTCTCATTAGTCGTTTAAAGAGATTCACGAGGCGCCATTGCATCAGACCCACTTCATCACCCCGAACCGTTCAATAGTTAAGATCTTTTGTGTAAATTTTGATTTTGAAACTTTGAATCGATACAATAGCATCCGAAAAATATTATTAGAAGAACATACAAAATTTGTTACACACACACAGGAACTCTCAAAAATAGTGAAAATTCTTGATATAGGCGGTTCCTGAGGTTATTTAAAGCAGGCCCCAAATTTAATTACTCGCGACGGCTGATTTTCGAGGGCTACGTGGGGCTACTACGTCTCCACGACCCGACCGCGCGTCTCGCTCCCCGTGGCGGCCGTAGTGCTCGGAGCTGCTCAGACGCGTACCATAGCACAGATACGCTCTATTCGTGGCGCATAAGGGACAACACTCGTGTCAATAGGTTTCTACATTACCATCGAGATACTATTACCAATGCGTTTTTTTTTTTTTTAGTGGTATCCCTTGTAGGCCTACTCCACTATGTCACACGATAATTTCGGACAACAGTTGTAGAAAATTAATTAGAAAAATGTTCCCTATTCTTCGAAATATTGCGATCCGAATATTCTCAATGTTCGGATCAACTTATTTTCAAAAATTCGCTATATTAAATCGGAACGCCGTAAATCCATAAATGATTCTTCGCTCGCGTCGCCGATGCGAATAGCTACGTCCAAACTTCCCGTAGATCTTACCGATTTGCTACGTCTAAACGTGCACGAAGATCAAGTTGTCCCGGATGGTATTAAAATTAGAACAATAGAATTAAAAACTATTTTTAAAATTTATCTTACGAATTTATTTTTCTAATTAATTTTCTAAACAGCTGTTGTCCGAAATTATCATGTGACATAGTGGAATAGGCTTACAGGGGATACCACTAACAAAAAAAACGAAATAGTACCTCGATGGTAATGTGGAAACCTATTGACACGAGTGTCGCCGCTTATGCGCCACGAATAGTGCTTATCTGTGCTATAGTACGCACCTGAGCAGCTCCGAGCACTAGGGCTACCACGGGGAGCGAGACGCACGGCCGGGTCGAAGAGGCGTAGCCCTCGAAAATCAGCCGTCGCGAGTAACTAAATTCGAGGCCTGATTTAAAATAACTTGTTCCTTTGCAAAAATGGCAAAAAACAAGGACCAATCACAGCGCGGCTACAGCAGACAGATCCTGGCTTGGCTAACGGCAACACCACGCTCAGCCAAAGCTGGCATAAAAGTTTTCGTTAACACTAGATTTACGGAGCCCGTCAAAATGACGGATTCAAAAATTTTTAACTTACGATTGTTAAGAGTGTAAGGAGGTATTCGTGAGGAATTATTAAATAGATTTATTTTTTTGTGTACATATTACAATAAAAATCGCTGAAGATCTAACTAAATACAATTTTATTATTTTTATAAAGCAATGTAAAATAATCAATTTTAGTGCTCCGTAAACCTAGTGTTAAGGAAAAAGTTACTTTAAATAACCTCAGGAACTTCCCATTTCACAGATTTTCTCTATTTTTGGGACACCCTACATATATAGATTTTAAAAATATAACTTTTATATTTATATTTCAAAATGTGACACGGAATCGTAGTGTTAAAGCAAGATTTTTTCCGAATTTCGACACACCGAGCTTAAAAGGTTCGCCATCACTGACATATACTGTGGCTCACAAAAGTGTTCGAGCGCCCATTAAAACAGTATAACTTTTTTTATATCAAACCGACCTGCTTTTCTTTAGCAATTATTAGCATTGGTATACTGAATGACGTGCAAATAGATTTTTTTAAATTTACAGTTGGTAAGGAATACACGAGGGAATAAAAAAAGTCATTTTCTAAAACTTTTTTTTTTAAGACCGTAAAGAAAATTTAAAATATGCCTTTCATAAAATATGCTGGAAATTTCACCGAGGTCGATTAAAAATCGCAACTTTTCATGACTTTTCGACAGTTTCTGCTTAAAAGCGACAGATTCTTACACCATTCGATGCGTGTCGTTTTTTTTCTGCGTCAACCGATTTCGATGAAATTTTCAGCAGGTGTATAACTAACATAGATCTACATTTCAGGTTCAAATACAAAAGTTTTAGAAAGTGCCTTTTTTTATTTTTTCATTTAACCTATCAATTGCAATTTATTCAAAGTCTTTTTTGCACGTCATTGAATCAATCAATGCTTCCAATTGCAGAAAAAAAAGTCAAGTCGTGTAGTTTGATTTTAAAAATGTTATTACTTTAAAGGACGTTCGAACACTTTGAGCCACTGTATATCAGTAAGTGTACGAAATTCCACGAGCTATTGAACGAAGTTTATATAACAACTTTTCTCACTCGGATTCTTCCAGCCGTTATCGGCAGTTGCTCGGGAATCGTTCTGCGACGCAGATGTTTATGCGCCTCACGCTCCTCGTGCTTCCGTGTGGTTGCATATAAATTACAGCGAACGCTGTAAATAAATCCTCCATTGGAAACTAAAAGGTTTTCGAAACGAAATTTATCTATTTAATTATTTAAGATCTTTAATTTATCAGTTGTTCGAATTTAACAGGACGTTTATTTATCACTGGACTACGTAATGCAATAAAACGTTATATTTCTATGTACAGTTGGACTTTTTTCGTGACAAAATGACAGTTGTTTGATAGGAAATGTTATAATAAATCACCTGTTGAGTGAGAACAAAGATTTCGATAAGAACTGTTCAATTGATTGTTAGAGAGACGAACGTAAAATGGAGACCATAGACGATCCTCATTCGAGACACCTTTTCGATGGAAATCACATATTTAATGTTTACAATGAGAGTGCCGTAAACTTATCAGTTGGTGCTCCCGGGCCAGATCTACTTCAAAACCTGCCAGATATGATACAAAGGGCGACGGACCACAAACTGGTAAAAATAAATGATTTGTTACACCACTCCAAATTTTCCAAATATATTTATAATTATTAAATAATTATATTTATTACATTATATGTAACATTATAAAATGTGAATGGTATGCGTTGTTTTATAAAAATGACGCGACTGAAGTTATTTAAATTTCTCGTCATTTTTATGACAATATCTGCTTGAACGAAGAAATTTATTTAATAATTTCTAATGAAAGCATGTCTGTAATTTCAAAAATTATAGAATAAAATATGTGAAACCGTTCATTTGACCGGACGTGATACGGTTTATGTTAATAAACTGAGAATGAATCACGTCAATTCGTCAAGATATGAGCTATAGCATTATAATAACTATATCAGTTCGAACGAGCACTGTTGATAAGAAGTTAAAGTTGATTACAGTACTCTTGCAATAAATATCCAAGACAGAAATATGTACTATTATTTGACTTCACAGACATAAGATCCCTACAGAAATGCATCTTATGGGCGGAGAGTTCTGTCTAGGCTTCGGGGGGCTCTAAAAGCCCCCGTACCATTTCGGTGTCGTGCTCAATATTACCGATAGTTCACGAATTTAGATGTGAAAGAACTGAATATTCTGTATACTTTATTTTTCCTACGAGTGCTTAATATAATTTGGAGGCTGCAAATGCATATAGCGCTTTTATTTGAACGGTGAAAATAGTATTTATGAAGAATGTATTACGAAAGTACGAAATATAGTCAAATTAATTTGGTTTCTAAAATACGTAACATTATTTCCATTAGTCATGTTATTAAAATAAAGAGTATATTGCAATACTTTTCAACGTTTTACATCATCACTCTACTTTCTTTGAAATTATGTCAGTATAAATTCTATGCAATTACAGAATGCGTTCACAATTCACAGATATTTACTATTCTTGTCAATCCGTTCTTTTAAAATAAATATTTGCAAGCTCAATAAAAAAAGCTTGATTGTGTTGCATTCTTGTTATGTTTAGACACATGTTAATTTTTGTCATAATGTTTTTAATCAAAATGTAAAGACAATACAATATTTCTGTTGTATTAGTACAATTCTACATTGTCCAAATTGCTTTATTATAGAATATGTAGACAAATAATATATTGGACTGAAAAGATTTTTGATTTTTGACTGTAGTTTTTACGCCTGCGTTATAAATTCTTGCTCCAATTTTATTAACGTGAGCAGATAGTACAGTAACTCCGCGATCTAAGTCCTTTTTCGGTTCTTTGCCGGGACTCAGATCGTGAAGGGACACTATTTTTTTGTGACCGCGTCGACCGCACCGAACGTAGAAAAGGACAGCATGCGGTGAGACAATACTATTGCAATAATAAAACTTCTATATTTTTTATTTATTTTTAATGACATTTTACCAATATATTCGTGGCATTTTTCTAATGAAATTTGAGGTGATGGGCACGTGTCGGAGCAATGAATATTAAACGATAAATACTTAGCTAGAGTTTATTTACACTATTTAAACTTAAACGATACGTATATACAGTTTTTAACCCGACAGGGCCCACGTGAACTTCTGAAACGAAAGTGTCCACGTGGGGTGTTCATAGACCCCCAGTGAAAAGCAATATTTATACTTAATGTTTTATGTTTATTGTAACATTTATTTATACTTTTGTTAAAATAACAGTATAAAATATATATACACCATATACAAACTAGTTATCAGAGTAGTCATCTATGCCTTCTGCAGGAAGGTGCATGCACAAGAAAGAAATACTTACCAAAATATAAAGAAAGTATAATAAGAATTGTAGTAATACAAAAACAAGAATAAACTGACTGCACCGTGTAAGTAAACGATGATCCTGTGAAGAAAGCTCAATCGAAACTGAAGTACTGAATATCAAGAACACACGGTTGAAACACTCGCTAGTATACATAAAGAGAGCCGAAACTGTAGAAATACATTTTGAGCGCACAACACAAAGTCGGCGACACATCAATACAGCTTATATCGAGTTTTAAGAAGCTACATTGTATGGCAAAACTGTAGCGAAAGAAATATGAGAAATAGATAGCATATCTCAACGGTGGGGATCCGCTGGACCCCCACGTGGACACTGCCGGGTTAACCGAAAACATAAATGATATCAACGCGTCGTCGCGGAACTTGCCCTATAAGCGAGGGTAGCGTACGGACACGGGCGTTCTTCTCAAGTCAGAAGTTACAAGTCGAATGAATCGTCTCCCTTAGAAAAAGGGAAAGTTCTCTCAAGCCGTGGGAAAGAATTTTCTCGAGACCACTGGAAAATTCCCTTGTGGCCGTTACCCAAAATATGGCACATGGCCTTGCAATGTCAGGGCATCATGCAATAACTTATAAGTTATAAAATAAATACCATTATTACCATTATATATTTGAGGTGGGCGGGTGGGCCCCCCTCGGTTGCCCGCTG
Source organism: Sphecodes monilicornis (assembly GCA_913789915.3). Taxonomy (NCBI): domain Eukaryota; kingdom Metazoa; phylum Arthropoda; class Insecta; order Hymenoptera; family Halictidae; genus Sphecodes; species Sphecodes monilicornis. Next base: position 33,611,131 of record OU565284.1, on the reverse strand, counting down.
CCGAAACGACCGCAGAGCGGATATTGGACGGTCGCGGAGCGATCGCGTATTTTTGGGAGTATGGGGTCCTCGAGATGGGGTTAGGTCTTCTATTTCATAAGAACGCAAAGTTGAATTTCGGGTTTCGCGATAACTCGCTCGCCCGAACTTGTCCGGTTCTTTTCGAACCCGCCCGACGAAGTCGAGTCACTCTCGGGTAGTCCGAACTCTCGGGCCGCACAATGCACTGATATACATATATACATATCAGTGGCCCAATGTGTCTTGAAGTATCACGCACCCGAACAGTGATGCCAGAAACAACCAAAACTGGTTCTTTTTTCCTCTCCTCCTTTTCTCCTTCCACTATCCCATTCCACTACATGAGCGCACTCCAACGTCCCCCACTAAGACTGTAGACTGGTCACGTGACGTGCCGCGCAGCGTGTTATTTTACTCTGGTCATCAGAGAGGTGGTAAACTGTATTCCCCTCGATTTAACCGATCTGGCGACACTGACCCGACCCGATCCCGAATATCGGGCGGCCCGCACATCCCTAATTGCATGCATCGTCTGTAGAGATCTGTGTAGGGATAGAGAGAAATTCCTCTCTGGCAGGAGTCTGTGTTGACTTCTGCCGTACGTATCTAGGAAAGGATAGTGAAGCTCGAGGGCCTCGACTTCGGTCGCTGAGGAGTGTAACATAATACGGGCTGGGTACATCGGTATGAGACCACTACTAATCCAATAATAAAACTTCGTTATTTTTCATTATTTTTTTATGGAATTTTCGCCAAAATATTCGTGGAATTTTTCTTATGAAAATGATAACAAATATTATATAATTCCAATTATATTTACTTGTGCAATGAACGCCAAAAGTTTCGGACGCAAAGAAGTACAGCGTATGGAAAACAAGGAAATGCGGATAAAATTTCGTCCTTCATTACACAAGTAAATGTCATTGGAATTATGTCATATTTGGTATCATTTTCATCAGAAAAATTCCACGAATATGTTAGTGAAAGTTCCATAAAAAAATAATGAAAAATAAAGTTTTGTTATTGTGGGGCTAGTTTTCGGATAATTAAAGGCAAGATCTTTTGAACATTTATAGCAAGGATGGGCATTTTTGTCTCAATTGAGACAAAACCGTCCCCACCATAGCGCCCACTGTCCCCCACCAACATGCGTCGTTACCATTGAGGAAAGAAGAGCTTCGCCAGTCGCGAACAGTGCGCAAACCGCGCGCATGAAAGAGAGGTTGGTGGGAGAAGCAGGCGTTTGAAGGGCTCCACCCGTGCCCATGTCTGATTTATAGCGAGATTACTGTAGTTATTTCACATGATTCAAACTTTTTATTTGTAAACGATTTTCTATTATATAAGGTAGTACCATTAGTATTATAATTTCATTTTCAATACATTGTACAACATTTTACTTTCATAAAGTATTGTACAAAAACTGAAGTGCCAGAAATCAATTTCCAAAATGAAATGTTTTAAGAGATGAATTAAACGATTTATTAATTTTGCTTCGAATTTTCATTATTATTCTATTAAGTCCACTTATGATTAGATATTTTCACGACTAAATTTTATAGAAAACGAAAGTGTTTGCTTTTTATGTAATCGCATTGCAATTCTTCTTAGGAACAGGAGCGCAAAGAGGGAATGTACTATCTCTTTCAATACGGCCCCACTACAGGTTTGTGGGAATATCGCGATGAATTGGCGATGTTTTTAACCAAACGATACGGTGATCCAGTGAAAAGAGAAAATTTAATCTTGACCTGCGGCGCTACTCACGGCCTTCAACTTTTGCTGAACACTGTCCTTTCACCAAATGGAGTGATCTTCGTAGACGAAGTCACTTACATGATTGCTCTGGATACGTTCAAGCAATTTCCAATGATTAAAATAGTAACAGGTACATGTGCAACAAACTAGATTAATTCAAACTTAAATTATTTCGACATAATAATTCGGCAAATAAAAAATGGTTAATATAGCGTGTCGGAAAAATAGTTTAAATGGGATAAGCCTTAAAGAATGACTTATTAAGTATATTAAATACGTTTTTTTTGTGGCAGTACCAATGAAAAACGATGTAGTCGATTTGGACGCGTTTGAGGAAATAGTAGCCGAGGAAAAAAGTAAAGGTGAATTTCTTCTAACCTGCGAAAAGATTTTTTGGGCTATGTTTTATACTATTCCCACTTTTCACAACCCTACCGGAAGCACGATGCCTCCAGGTAAACAATAAATTGCGTATATTTTGTAATCGATCGTACAGTTATGCAGTAATTTGTGAATTGTTAATTTTCTATAGAGAGCTGCAAAAAATTGGTTGAAATAGCGCGTAACTATTCTGTGCTGATTACCTGCGACGACGTTTATAATTTACTTTATTATGGAGATGGTTGCCCGCCCCATCGATTATATTATTACGATGATCCAAAGGATACTGAATATAAAGGTGGAAATATAGTATCGAATGGATCATTTTCGAAGATTCTTTCACCGGCAATTCGCTGTGGTTGGATGGAATGCCCTCCACGACTAACAAAAATCTTTAGATCGTCGTAAGCATTTTTTAATTCAAGATTCCATATTACCATTTCCTAAATTTTCATAAATATATGTCTCTAATTTGGTGCTCTCATAATCTCGTTTCTACAAATTCTATGATTTTACATGTTCATGTTTCAAAACTGATTTTATATTTTCATATGAAAATTATAAAATATTAATGAATTTTGTATCGGAACAGCGTGTTAGAATGTTTTATTCGATTTTTTTACGAATTTAAAAACCTCCAGAGGGATCCTAAGCAGCGGTGGTGCCGTTAATAATTACGTTTCTGGTGTTGTTGCGAGTTTACTTCATCTAGGGATTGAAGATGAGTATCTCGACAAACTAGTTAATATTTACAGGGTGAGTTTCACAATAAAGAACAAATTGTTCATAAATTATTCATACATCAAATTAAAATATTAATATCAACTATTCTAAATATTAGAGTTGTTCAAAAAATACTATTTAAATTTAAAAGTTTATAAATGTAAAAGAAAGTGCTAATTATATAAAAGTTGGTCCGCCTCACCAATTTTGATGATCTTGAAATGTGTTATCAAGGTCATCATTCTGAACAACTTTTCCCTATACATGTTACTTTGCTATACATGTTTATATTGTAGCTGTCATCCAGAATTTGATCTAGTAATGGAAAAATCATGTGAATAGAATGAGTTGTGGTTAGGTCGCAGAGGGGGCGGAGAGGGCCGGCCGTTAAGCTGGCCCGACCACGCATACGAAAATCCAAAAGTAGTCTTTCAAAATTGAAAGCTCACCTTATATATGTATGACCAGAGTGAGACACTGTATTCTCTCAAGAGAGAAAATTCAATACAGTCTCAGCAATAGTTTTTTGCGAATATCTCGAAAACTAAAACCGAGTTGCGGTACCATGTATAGGGAATAGTTGTTCAGAATGCCTTGACAACTTTGACAAAATATTTCAAGGTCATCAAAATCAGTGAGGAGGACCAACTTCTATATAATTACCGAAATAGTTTCCATTTTTCATGTACTTTACATAAAGTTTCATTTAACATACATGAAATAAAGATAGAAAATTGTAATTATTATACAGGTTATACAAAAATGTAGTAGTCCTGCAAACGTACTCATAAATTTTGGAAAGTTCTATGTGTATATTCTTTTGTAGGAACGATTGACAACATTATGTGATGTATTAAAACGTTATTTACCAACGTGCTGCTCATTCCGACAACCAGAAGGTGGTTACTTTGTATGGATTCATCTACCATCAGGTAGATATTGTGTACGATGGCAAATACGACTCTTTTATGCCAAATAAAAGTAAATATTATTTTCTGTAGGAGTGAATGGTAATGATTTTATCAAATGGTGTCAAGAAAAACACAAAGTATCAGCTATACCGGGAGTAAGATTTTCATATACAGGAAAATGTCAAAACTATTTACGACTGAGTATAGGATTTCATAGGAAAGAGATTTTACAAAAAGCTTCGCAGACTCTTTGCACTGCTTTACTGTACTATATTAGAAATAGTACTTAATGTACACTAATATAGCTGCATGTGAGCAGCTATTAGTTCCATCATTAAGTATTTTCAAACATTTAACACTAATGTATCGAGCACAAAGTGTGACTGATATACGTTGTTTTATAAAAATTACAAGACTAAATTTATTCAGCTTTCTCACACATTTTACAACAATATGTGCTTGAATGAAGAAATTTATAATCAAAATATTTTTGCAATTTCAATAATTATGAAATAAAAAACATGAATCCAGTCATTTGACTGGTCGTGGTACAGTTAGTGTTAAATATTGTCAATTATAAATACTGTGCAATTAAGAATTAATATTAAAAATAAAATTTCTCAAATATTAAAAATATTGACATATTTTAATTATTTTAAATACAGTATGTTTAGTAACAATTGGGATAAAATTTAAGAAATTATTGTACAGGACAATATAAGATAAAAATCAAGAATAAATAAATCATATCTATAATCTGTCATTAGTAGGAACATAAACAGAGACACATGCCGCTATTGGAAAATTTTGATTATCAGAAACTTAAAAACAAAGCCAAAATTGGAATTTTTGTACTCTTGATTTTTGTCTTATATAGTTATAAAGCACAATCCCATAAATTTACTTTCACTTCTTGTCTGTACATATATACATGTTAGCGTCAACACATTTTAAGAGAGTTTTATGGCAGGTCTTAGCCTGCATGAGGCCTTAAAGAGGGATGTTTGAGACTAAACAGAACCGTCAATGGACGATGACAGGTGACCGCGCTGGGTCTTCTGGCTATCGGCTGTCACAGGGATGTTTATGAAAAACAGATGAGTGGAAGTTTGGAATGGCATTATGAGATATATGTATAGCGACAAATGCGTTGCACAAAGATTGGGACTGTGTCCTCGAAGGATCTGACCACGGAGTGGAGAACGCAAGGATGCCTTCTGATAAGAGGACTGTGTTAGACAGCTCAGCACTTACCCCAGAATCGTAGGGGAGAACAGTCATCTTTTTTAATTTTAAAAATATCTAACATACATATGTTTTTATACAGTTTATTATTATCTGACTTCAAAGTTTTATCTTATTGCTTTACTTTGAAATATAATATAAAATATACATGACAATGTTAAAATGACTATGACGATTCACCTAAGAGTTCTTTCTCTTTTGTCTGCAACAACTTCTCAGCATTGTCAACGTATTCACGACTTAAATTAGTTATATAACTCTCAATTCTAAAAATTAGATCTTCAGGCAACTTATCTTTTCTTTTCAATGTCTTTATATGCATATTTCGTACATCGGTAATGTCTTCTTTGCACTTTACAAAATATCTTTTTGCTGTCTTTGCTAAGATTTCCCTGTATTCTTTAGTGACTCTATAAAATACAAGAACAAAGTTAAGATTGTTTCACGTACTTTTGAAAACAATAATAATACATGTCCTACTTACTTGGGAATTGGTATATAAAGCATAGTACCATCTTGTTGTGGATTCAAATTCATTTCAGACTTTGACAGTGTATTCAGGACATCAGGAATTATTTGAGGGAAGGCGGACATATTCACTACTATTATTTTAGGTTTTCGACTAATTTCTACTATTTCTTGAAGTTGATATTCAGTACCATCAAATTTTACAATTAACTCTTCAATAGCACCCACACTTGTACGCAGACCTATGTGTTTCATCAAATGATTCTTATAGTCTTCAAATGCTTTATCAAATAGCAACTTCATACGATCAACATTTATAACTCCATCTAATTCATCAGGATTAATATGCACAATTTGTGGTTTTTTCTTATCTTTTCCGGCACCTTTAATTTTTAATAATGTTCTCGTAGTAGAAAAGGTATCAATCCTGTACATTTGCGGAAAATTATTCTGATTACATCGTTCATTGGAAAAGCTTGAATTACTAAAATTATGCAGCTTCCGCACGTATTTAAGTGAAAAACTATTAAATCGACATATGTAAAGATTTACTACATTTCTTGCACACGAATGCAATTTCATGGATACTGTCATCATCTTACTACTTTTCTAATTGACTATATTGTTATTCTGATAATTTAATCTTTTTATACAATGAACGCATTTTACTTCTAAAATATTCCAAATGGTTATAAACAGAGAGTTATCAGAGCACAGACCAGAGTTACAAACGTATATGAATGAACAGAGAGGATCTCTGGAATGAACATTTGCACTTCGCACAGGTAACGCCACTAAATACAATAGTGCTGCACCCTAGCAGAGAGGAATGAGAGTGCTTACGCTCGGGACACAGACTTGTGGAGTATTCCAGAATAAACTAATAATGTAAATCTTCCACACTTATAACTCCGTATTTAACTGAGTAATTAAATTATTTAGACGTGAATTATTTATAAATAAATTGTTCTCTTAAATATTTAATAAATTTGAGATAATGCTTCTTTGAAGGTTTAATTTGATCTGTTATTATAAAACACAATCGTTAATAGGAAACAATAAATAAATTAATTAATATTTACAATGTGTCTACAATATTTTAACATAATTTACAATTAATCGATATTATCATTGTCGATAAAATAGAAATCTAACGTTCATTTCGGCACAGACTTAAGATACCTACAGACGATCAGGTGGTGAACTACATGAGGTTGCAACACATAAAGTGTGTGTCTGAGGAGGCTCGATTTTACAGCGTTGTCAGCTTTAAAACGCAATTGTATTTGTACAAAAATACTCCACGTATTATTCACTTGTGCCGCCTATTTTTTTACAGGACTTCGAACCCCCTGGTAAAAATTTGGCGAATATGATAAAGACGTTTGTATCCGACAAGGACGAACTTATGCACATTTAAGAAGAGAAAGAAAGATAGTCACAAAGCTGCTGAATAATACTGTGCACACTCGACAGAAAATTTATTAGTAACACACTTGTGAGGAATTGTTTACACATATTTGCAGTTAGGAAATATAGAATAGACCTTCAGCTACTTTCACATATAGTTTATCGTCACATTTTATTTCTGACTAAATAGTTATAAACAATTATTCTAAGTCTCTCTCTAAAATAAACTTAAATAATTTAACAAATCTCTGGTAAAAAATAATCTTCCTTGTGATCGGAGGATCTAGAATGATGTCTCAGCTACATTTCTGTTGCAGTTTTATGTAGATTCGACGCCTAGTTAATTAGTTATTTACGATTTCCAGAGAGGTGACACAACGATTTGTGTGTTTACCTTTGACGAATACTCGGACTCTCCTTGTCTTACTCATTGCGGGCATAGAAGATAGAAGTTACCTCCACAAAAATTGTTGATAAATTACTTCAGGTAATTTTTATAAATATTAGCTCCCGAAGAATATAGAATGGATCTTCGGCAACATTCATGTATAGTTTTCAATTCGATTCTAGAAGAGGTTAATTAGTTATCAATAATTTTTGTTACTCTTGTCCTAATGAAACTGTGCATACTAGTGAGAATTGAATATCTTGTATACTCCAAATGTTCATGCATAAAAGTTAATCTGTATCTCGAGTACTATTAGCTATTTTTACTTAAAAATAAGATGGTAGATAGTCAAGAGGATGCTTGTCGACATCATTAACAAAAAGATTGTTATAAATATTAACTAGCTAGAAACAATACATTTTTCAGTGAGTTGTGTTGAAGAAATTAATGCGTATGAATATTCATGGTTTAAAAGTTGTTCTATACCTCGAGTACGATTAGCAATTTTTACTAAAAAATTAGTTGGTAGATAGACAAGGGGATGCTTGTCGACATCGTTGGCAAAAGGAATTGTTATAAACATTAAACAGCAAGAAATAATAGATTTATCAATAATTATTATCACGGCAATCGAGATCTACCGAAATTAGTTGGGGTGGGGAGCGTTCCGCTTCGCTGCGCGTTGCGCATCACTGGCTACCTAAGCTCGCTGAGCGCGCTCAGTCAATCAGTCGAGCCGGGCCCTCCGGCAGGAGCGGATGGACTCAGGGACCAGGAGGGTCTTCCAGCGGTACCCTGGCCTCTCCTGCCTACCTTGGGGATGACCAGTGGTCCTCCAGAGCTACCCTTGCCTACCTTCAGCTGGCTTAGGGTGGACCAAGAGTCCTCCACCAGTGGTCTACCTTGGGGTTGACCAGTGGTCATCCAGAGCTACTCTGGCCTACCCTTGCCTACCCTGAGGCTGACCAGTGGTCTACCTTGGGGTTGACCAGTGGTCATCCAGAGCTACTCTGGCCTACCCTTGCCTACCCTTGCCTACCCTGAGGCTGACCAGTGGTCTACCTTGGGGTTGTCCAGTGGTCATCCAAAGCTACTCTGGCCTACCCTTGCTTACCCTGAGGCTGACCAGTGGTCCTCCAGAGCTACCCATGCCTACCTTCAGCTGGATTAGGATGGACCAAGGGTCCTCCAACAGTGGTCTACCCTGTGGTTGATCAGTGGTCATCGAGAGCTACTGTGGCCTACCTGTGCTTACCTTGAGGCTGACCAGTGGTCTTCCAGAGCTACCCTTGTTTACCTTCAGCTGGCTTAAGCTTAACCAAGGGTCCTCCACCAATGGCCTACCATTGTCTACCATGGTCCACCTTTAGCTAGCTTAGGGTAGTCCAAGTGTTATTTAAAACTTCCTTGGCCTACTTTAAGCTAGCTCGGGGGGGGGGGGGGGCATGGACTCTTCAATGCTTCCTTCGTTTACCTTGGATTCTGAGCCGGTCCAGTTTCGGTATCCGGCATGCAGTCATTACCGTGCTGACCGACTCAGAGAGGGCATTCATTGCAATGACTTCGCATCTTCGAGTGAGTCAATTTGTTACTACCTTGTTACTATATTCGTCTGTAGAAGTAGTAGTATACCGTAGTAGTAAAGTGTAAAAGTAGTTAGTTGCATGCATGGGCAGGCCACGCCGCTCCAACGATCAGCCGAGATGGGAACGTCCGCGATTTGCACTAGCGTTGCGACAAAACCACGCGTTGCATTTAGTCGATTTTGAACAGAGATCAAAGTTAGCCGTTCTTCTAAATATAACAGTAGTCTCTATCAGCAATATAGCTTGTTTAAACTATAGCGTTGCGAAACAAATAGTCGCGATTCGTTTTGCAGAAACTGTAGAGTAATCTTTTTTGGATCTCTGTTCGTTGAATTAGCGTTGCGCACCAAAAGTTCGCGTTTGCCTTCGAGTCTTTCGACTTTTCAGGCTCCCATGCTCGAGCTGCAACGATCAACTGAGAGATGGGCACATCCGCGATTTCAAGTAGTGTTGCGAAACAAATTGTTACACGCGTTGTACTAGCATCAATTTTTAAAGTTGATGAAATGACTAGTTAATGTTGCAAATAAATAGTCGTAATTTAAAGTAGTTCTAAAGATACCTGTTTAGAATTTTAGACGTTAGAGTTTTAAATTTCTTATTTAAATAGCATTTTAAATTCGATTTGTTGAATTAGCGTTGCGCATCAAAACAATCGCGTTTGCAATAGAATCTTTCGATATTTCAGGCGCCCATGCTCCAGTTGCAACGATCAACTGTGAGATGGGTACTTCCGCAATATCGAGTAGCGGTGCGAAACAAATTGTCGGGATGGGGCCGAAGGAACAGACGAGGTTTTATGCCAAAGATGCCGGACAAACTGTCATTCAAAAGGACAATCATTGCAACGTCATCGCATCTTCGAGTGAGTAATTTTATCACTACCTTGTCGTTATACTCGTCTGTAGAAATAGAGTTGTAGTAGAATGTAAAAGTAGTTAGTTGCATGCATGGGCAGGCCTCGCCGCCCCAACGATCAGCCGAGATGGGAACGTCCGCGATTTGCACTAGCGTTGCGAAAAAAGTACGCGTTGCGTTAGTCGATTTTGAACAGAGATCAAAGTTAGCCTTTCTTCTAAATATAATAGTAGTCTCTATCAGCGATATAGCTTGTTTAAACTATAGCGTTGCGAAACAAATAGTCGCGATTCGTTTTGCAGAAACTGTAGAGTAATCTTTTTTGGATCTCTGTTCATTGAATTAGCGTTGCGTACCAAAAGTTCGCGTTTGCTTTCGAGTCTTTCGACTTTTCAGGCTCCCATGCTCGAGCTGCAACGATCAGCTGTGAGATCGGCACATCCGCGATTTCGAGTAGTGTTGCGAAAAAAATTGTCACACGCGTTGTACTACTATCAATTTTAAAACTTGATTAAATGTGTAGTAAATGTTGCGAATAAATAGTTGCGATTTAAAGTAAATCTAGACATACAGATGTACAATTTTAAACGTTGGAATTCTAAATCTCTTATTTAAATAGCAATTTGAATTTCGATTTGTTGAATTAGAGTAATCTCTGGGTCTCTGTTCGTTGAATTAGCGTTGCGCACCAAAAGTTCGCATTTGCTTTCGAGTCTTTCGACATTTCAGGCGCCCATGCTCGAGCTGCAACGATCAACTGTGAGATAAGAACATTCGCGATTTTAAGTAGCGTTGCGAAACAAATTGTAACACGCGTTGTAATAGTATAAATTTTCAAACTTGACTTAATGTCTAGTTAATGTTGCGAATAAATAGCCGCGATTTGAATTATTTTTAGAAGAACCGATCTAGAATTTTAGACCTTAGAGTTTTAAATTTCTTATGTAATTTGTAAGAATGGTAATACTTAATTTTGTAAGACTTTCAAAGTTCAACTTTATCAAATTGATACAATATTTTTGTCTAGAAATTGATATTTCTCAGGAAATTGATATTTTTTTTCAGGAAATTGATATATTTGTCTTGAAATTGACATATTTGTCTTGAAATTGACATATTTGTCTTGAAATTGACATATTTGTCTTGAAATTGACATATTTGTCTTGAAATTGTTATTTATTTCAGGAAATTGTTATTTATTTCAGGAAATTGTTATTTATTTCAGGAAATTGATATTTATTTCAGGAAATTGTTATTTATTTCAGGAAATTGATATTTATTTCAGGAAATTGTTATTTATTTCAGGAAATTGTTATTTATTTCAGGAAATTGATATTTATTTCAGGAAATTGTTATTTATTTCAGGAAATTGTTATTTATGTCAGGAAATTGTTATTTATTTCAGGAAATTGTTATTTATTTCAGGAAATTGTTATTTATTTCAGGAAATTGTTATTTATTTCAGGAAATTGTTATTTATTTCAGGAAATTGTTATTTATTTCAGGAAATTGTTATTTATTTCAGGAAATTGTTATTTATTTCAGGAAATTGTTATTTATTTCAGGAAATTGTTATTTATTTCAGGAAATTGATAATTATTTCTGGAAATTGATATTTTTATCTTGAAATCAATATTGCTCGGATCGTAGTTCCCTCAGGGACTCACTCACGGGATGGGGCCCGTGAGTGGGTACGGGGACTCGCGTCCCCGGGGGAACCCGAATCGCCTATAGGTCGTTGCGTCCACAAATCATTAGATTTGGGCTCGATGTGGTTTCGATTTTGTTTCGACTGGTTTTCGATTTGGTGTCGATTTTGTTTCAACTGGTTTTCGATTCTGTTTCGATTTTCTTTCAATTGGTTTTCGATTCTGTTTCGATTTGGGTCGTTCATCTTGCTCTTGTTAGTCAGAACGAACGAAGAAAATTCATCTAAAGAAAAAAATTCATCTTGCGAAGAAAATTCATCGAAGGAAGAAAATTCACCGTGCGAAGAAAATTCATCGGGCGAAGAAAATTCATCGTACGAAGAAAATTCATCGTACGAAGAAAATGCATCGAAAGAAGAGGATTCGTCGAACGAAGACTCCAGATTATTCTTATGTTAGTTTTAGTGCGAGCGTTAGTTATTAAGGTTGTCAGTCGTCGTTGTAATTATGTCGAGTAATTATTGCCGTAACTTGACTTTGCTCGCCTCGTTTTCTGACTCCGACACAGCCTTCTGCTGTGTCGGCCTTGCTTGCAGGTTCTGAGCTGGTCCAGTTTCGGTATCCGGCGTGAAGTCATTGAGAGGGATGTCTAAGAGACTCGTTCACTCGTCTTCTGACGATCCTCTGTGTTAACGTAATCCTGGGCACGCCATGTTCTCATGTCACCCAGTAGCGCCAGAAACCGTCTGAGCGCATCTCTTTGCCATCTTTCTTGGTGATGGAGTGACGGGTATCGGGCTGGTCGGCTCAGGACTTGTAAGCACTGAACGCGTCGCGTCACCCTTGAACCAGCGCCTTCTGCTCTGGTTCGATCTTGTTTGTCTCTTTGAAAGAATCAGAGCCTTCCGCCTGATTCGCCTTTGGTCCCTCGTGGATGGGAGACTTCTTCTCCGATTCACCCTTTGACCCGCAATAATTACTCGACATACGCTAAATGGAAAAGAAGTCTTTTCATGAAAAAGACTACTTCTCCATTTAGCGACCAGCGAAACTTAGTTTCTAAGAATCTTCGTTGTAAGAAAGGGAGGCAGAACGAAGGGAGACTTCGTTCTGACTCCCTTTCGGGTCTCTTGTGCAGCAACCTCCTCGTGGTGAGACCTGGGCAATCAATATTATCCACAATTCGCAAAATGCTATAACATATAAATTATAGCATTTTGCATGTAGTGGATAATATCGAGCTAATAGCTGCACATTTAGAATTTTAGTTAATAAGTATTTAATAGTTAAATGTAAGACTTAATACTTCCTTCGTTTTCCCTTGTACCAATTTCAGCATTTCTTTTCAATTAACAATCGAAATACAGAGTTTCTATTTCAGAATACATGTACCATCAACAAACATCTTCAATATTAATTTTTGGATTTGTAATTGAAATATGCTTTCGAACTTTCAAAGTTTAACTTTCCCAAATTAATATTTTTTTCTTGAAATTGATATTTCTCCGATCTGAGTTCCCTCAGGGGCTCACTCACGGGACGGGCCCGTGAGTGGGTACGGGGTGTCGCGTCCCCGGGGCAACCCGAGTCGCTTATAGATCGTTTCTCATTTTATAGACTTCTAATACAGATATCAGCGCTCGTAGCGACAAATGCCGGAACTATGTCTTTCTCGAAGTCTACTTTTTACGCCTAAAATACGTAAATAAATAACATAATAGACGTTTCATCAACATTGTATGTGCCCTCGCTAGCAGGTGTGTATCCAGATGTCTCTATAAGAACGCTAAATCTCCAGATACTTAAAGATTCAACATGTCGTGACGTCACGCGCCCTACAACGATTTCTGATGGACAACATGCTGCCGAATATCCCAAAGTACGCCTCAATATCGCAAAAGTAGGCTGTCTCTATAGTCATGCGCACTAGATTTATCTTTCATTTAGTTGACGTATATACTCAAAACTCCTACATTTGCGTTTTTTCGCCGTCAAAAGAGGCGCCGCGGAATCTTGAAATAGCTTGAAATCTCGTACGAGTTCCTCTCTGCTCGTATACATCGTATACGTATACAGCTCGTATGCACTGTGTGTGTGTGTGCCACCATTCTCATTCGAGCTTCCCCCAGCGGCCGCTTGGAACGCTTTGATCAGGAGTCTGCACCCATAAGATGCAATGGCTGTGCGTGCAGTTACGTAATCCCAAAAACGTGTGACAGAAAAATGCATTGGATGTTAGGTGTATCCTATACCTCGTCGGTGGTACTGGTATCAACTGGTATTAACTGGTATGTACTGCGTGCTGCATGTGGCGCGTTGGGGCACGTTGGGGCGACTCTCGGACCCACGGTAGGCACGGGTCTGAGGAGCTCCACGGGGAGCGAGACGCTCGGGCGGGAGAAGTAGGCGCACTGATAATATATCAGTGAGTAGGCGTCTCGCCCGAATTTGCCTCCAAGTGAGCTAAACTTCTGGACATGCCTGACCTAGGCCAACAGTCTAAGCGTCGCAACATGCTGCAGCAGGATTGAACAAGATGCTGACGCGTACTTACTTATGCACCCCACAGACGTGCACGTATCAGCAAAATTCAATATAGTAGTTGCAGTTTTTCGCGAATATCTTAGAAACCAAGGACGAGCGGTGGTTACATGTATAGGAAAAGTTGATCAGAATGTTGAGTTTTACAAAATATTTGAATTTTATCGATTTCGATGAGGAGTAACCTTTTATGCACAATTACCAAAGTTATTACTCACTTCTTCCATTACTTGTGTCCCATTCCCATCGTGTTGCTCTACTTCCTCTTCTGCCTTTACAGAAAACTAAAATTTTGGCCTTATTAACATCCAAGTTGATGCCCTTGTTCTTTAAAAATTTAGGTGGTAGTATTTAAATAAGTAAATATTAAAAATAAAGCAATTTGAATGAAGAATTTGTTTTCAGTCTTTTACTCTGTATATTCAATTTCTTCACAGGGATAATATAATTAAATAATAATATTACAGCTGTTGCTTCTTTTATGCATATGAACACTTCCACGACTTATATAATTTATTTCAGATTCCATTATTTAAGTCTTGTAGTTGCTAACATGTTATCTTATGAAATATGACAATGGGACGTGAAAGGGTAATAAATAAAAACACTCTTTAATGTAATAATATGTTAATTCTATGCTTTAAATAATTCACTAATTAATTTGAAACCACATTAAAGAGGAGCTTTTTCAGTGAGCTTAAACCAATGACCACATTCACAGCGCCTAGGTTTGCCTTCATGCAGCCACATCCAATTCACATGTGAGGCATCTGGCTCACAAATACATCCAACAATTCGACTTTTGAATACGCTGGGTACTAGATTTGGGCATTCCTTTGAACTATCTGGTGATATTTCAACAGCCTTCATGTAATATGGATCCTAAAATTAAAAAATCATTCAACTATAAACTATTGTATAAAAAACAAAAATTTCTGAGAAAGTTCCATAAAGTTTAGAGACCCTAATTAACCTTTCGATTGCTCTCTATATCAAAATCATCAGTATATACCAATATGTACTGATATTCATGTAACAATTATGGTGGTTAATTTAAATAATTCTAGATTAAATTATAGCTATTAAGAATTACAGTGTTGAGAACAAGGAAATTGTAATACAATTTTCAATATTTCAAAGTCAGTTATATAAGTTTAATAAAACAGTGAATCTAATGTACCAATCAAAATTTATTGGACAAACACATAAATACACCTTTCAATACAGGGTGTTTCAATGGGTAATGATATATCACACTTGAAAATCTCAGAAATGAAGTTTCTTTAAAAAGGAAATTAGAGAATCACATTTTCAAAGTGTCTGCCCTCAGAGGAAATAACATAGTGTGTATTGTTAGCTCTTCCTCTAAGACCTCATGAGCCTCTTTAATATTTTTAGCAAACTAAATTGATTGTTCTTTTGTTTTTATGCCAACCTTGACATCAACTAGAGATCCATATCTCTCGAATTTTTTAACAACAGCCTTTACAGTGTTCGTCGCTGACCCACCATGGTTCTTGTATGGTTGGGGTCAGGAGAGAAGAAACTCAGAAGGATTGCAAAAGGGAATGTGGGTCTTAATGATCAGGCCAGTGTAGGCACACACACTCACATAGCTGAGTTACACGCATTCTCGTTATTCGCTGAGTAGTTTACAACTACTACATCAGATTTGTAGTTTATCTCAAAATTTGAAATAGATGATACGTTTTGTTCAAATACTATTTTGGATAATTATATAGAAAAGGTTACACCTCACTGATTTCAATAATTTTTTAATATATTGTAGAAATTAATATTTTTTGAACTCTGCTCTATAAATACAATCGCTGCTCGCCTTTAGTTCTTGAGATATTTACAACAAACTATGGGTACCAATGCAATGAATTCAATGTATACCTACACACCTGTAGCAGTGTTTGCATGAGAATGGGAATGCACGAGGGTATCTCAAACACCAAAGGCTAGCGGCAGTAGTATATATAGAGCAGAGTTCAAAATATTAATTTCTACAATATATTAAGAAATCACCGAAATCGGCAGTGTGCACATTCATATATAATTACCCTATTTTTGTTTAAAATATAAACCAAACCTAACTCAGTACCCATTGAAACACCCTGTAGATTAATGCCTTTTGCATTTCATGAATTAATTCAACCTATTACTCAAAATGTAATTCACCTATTACAAAATATAATTCAGCTATAAAGTTTAGCATGATATTTGTAAATAGTGTTGCAAAATTTAAGTAATGTTATTAGAAAAATATATGAATACTATTATAATAAATCAATATCATTATGCAATATTTATATGGGTATTAAATTATATGTAAATATAATCTTCGATGGTGTGATAAAAATAAGATGTACTCTAAAAGTGAGACATGCACTATTAACATAAACTTACAAAATTGCCAGCAGCTGCAGCAAGAAATTCTCGCTTTTCTAACCCAGTAGCATGATCGAGGGGATCAGTCCACTCTGCATCTGTGACAAGATGTGATCACGAATAAAAAGAAATCTTAATGGAAAAGAAATAACAAATTGTGTTATCACATTACGTAATATGAAGACGCATGAAACTTAAATAAAAAATATTCTTAACATTTACTGAAAAAGAATTCACAGTTTACCTTTCTTAGCACTAGAATATATTGCATTACGGAAGAATGTTCGTCGACATGTCTGGAAAACAGCACGACTACGTAACCATGCCATTTTTCAGATTACACCGTTAGGTACTTTATTGAACAAAAATGGTCTTTCACGACACAAACTATTCTCTCCACAGCAGCTAAAGAGTGTTAACTTTAACAACGTTCTTCGATCGATTGGTAACTGGACGAATTTTCATGAAAATTTTGAATAAAGATCGCAAAATGGACCAATGAAGGTCCAGGCGCAAAATGGGCCAATGAAGGTCCGTGATGAACGAAGACGATATCAACCATAGATATAGGAATACAGGGATGGAGCATGCACTGATAGTGGCATGAGGTAGCATCTTTGGCAAGGAGGGTGTTCAGGATTGCGGAGGAGGCAGGGGTAGTGACGGGCACTATCGACTAATTTAAACTATCGACTACTTACTATTTAGTAACAGCATACTATCGACTATTTAGTCGATAGTTTTCAGTCGACTAAAATTTCGCTTTAGTGGTTATGTCCAGTTATGTCATCAAATCTACTGCAACACTATCGATGTATTTACCTTTTGTAAAATTAATTCATAATTAGAATTTCAAAATTGTAAGAGGTAAACAAGTTTTTTTTTTAACAATCACTACTATTTCGATTTATCATAAGCTATTACCTGCTCTAAATTTTTGGTAAAAATCAATTAGATTATAAGTAATAATTTCCTGAATTCTTGAAAATATTATGTAAAATCAAATAAGTGTTGCTTCAGTATAGAGCTATTTAAAATTATGGCATTGCTTAATTTCTTCTATATCAAAATGTAATCAATAGAGTTTAATGTTGCCATTTCTCCTCATTCTCCTAGAGTAGATAGAAATATTGCTATATTAGGAATTTAAGAATAAAAGAATTTCATCTAAAAAAAAGTTTAACTGTGGTAAGTTATTCCAGATTGCAATTTAAAAATATTATTTTATCCAAATTTTTTGCAGATAATCTATTTCTTCTTTCAGACAGAACTTCTCCGTCCACTTGTGTGTCCATGGAGCCATGAATATAATGTATAAAGTATTATAATAAAATATAATTAATGGAATAATGTTAGAAAATTACAACAAACAGTTTAGAAAGAATAGTATAACAAAAACGAGTCCTCGACAGTGTGATGCTACGACCGTTATAAATTACTTCAAGCTTGTTAGCTGGCGAGCATCGACAGTGTTCCTTAAAATTATTGATACAAATACAACATTAAAAATATTTACACCTTATTCATTTGCATTATTATCCTTCCTTATTACAATAATATTACTAATTACTTTTAAATTTTATATATAACAAAATATATAAAACTTCGTAAAAGAATTAAAGAATGATTCTTCTGTTTTTGGTAGAAATACTATTCGCCCCTGTTTAAAAATTTCATTATAATCGATTGACGTTGCTATATTATAGCATTCGACCAATAATTGTATAATTATAGTATATTTGCATTAGTTTGCGTTGTGCATAATCGAATATACACATGCTTAATGAATTACTTACTCGATACTCGCCAACGAATGAATTTATTTAATAGTAAAACTTATTCAAAAGTCCCGCCGCTTAAATTCAGTTGATCGGTGCTCCAGCATTGTATGGATCATGCGACAGCTTCAGACAACTGAATTTTGTCGATAGTTCGATGGTTCAAAAAAGTAGTCGACTGAAATTAGTAGTTAGTTACTATCGACTTAGTCGATAGTTTTTAGTCGATGGTGCCCATCACTAGGGAGGGGCACATTTACGCCTAAATTTGATTGGTGGCATTTCTGCACATACTCTGTACCGCCAAGTATGAAAAATGTTTACAGATTGCTTACATATATTTGACAAGTTGAAACTAGAAAAGTGATAGTTAACCCTTTGTTCTATAATAACGTATGACACTCGTGATACGAATTATGTCCCAAATATTGTAATGAACGTTCTTAAATAATTAAAAGTAAAGAAATAACGAAAACTCTTCTACATTTTTGATTTTATGCAATTAGTAGTTACATATTTCATGTTCTAATGTACAATATCAAATAATTCATACATCTGTAGTCTGAAAAAAATTCTAGGACGAGGGATTAAAGAAAACTAAAATTAGAGGATATAGAAGAGAAATTAAAACGTGTAACACAAATTAAAGAACATACTAATTTTAAATAGTTTGTTATTTATATTTTAAAATCATTATTTTTATAAAATGAAGACTTGTTATATACCTAATAATTAATAAGGATAACATAAATGTTATATATGTTTTTTCTTATAATATAATTAAAACTAGGGTACAATAAGTTTCTACACATAATAGGATTATATGTATGTATATCTTTATTTCAGCGTTTTGACCAAGAAATGGACTCGGTTTTACAACATAATAGGCTTATACCAGGCCTTGGAATTAACTGAACTTGTATCAATAGATTTCCACACCATTCCAGCATTTTTTTCCAGTATTTTCCAGCCTCCATTCACACACACAAGCATAAAACCTAATGCTTCTCTTGCTACAATTTCGTGTTCGCAAGCAATATCCTTTCCAAAATCAATGTATCCACTAAACTTTGTGCCATCATATTCTACATGTTCTCTAATCGCTACTTCATCGAACATTAAACAACCTATTAATTGGTAATTTGTATTTTTTACCCATTCACTAATGGACCTCAATACTTCCAAACAGATGCCTGGTTCACCGTTTAACCTTCTATACCATGATGAAATAGTCTTCTGGTGTGGCAAACAATTACTCAATTGTTCACACACATATTCATATGCACGTGGAGAATAATAATGAAGAGTAAGCGCAAAGCAACGAATTTTTGCATTATAACTCTTAGATACGCATGGAGTATCCTTTTTGTACATGCAGTTAAAAATTTTGCCACCCATTCCACCAAGCATATTTAACATCTCTGCCTGATCAGGGTATAATAATTGCTTACTTTTCAAGCCCTCTATGATGTTTTGTAGTTCACAAACTTGTTTTGATTTCCTCTGTAACTGTTGCCGCGTTTCGAACAGTTTTTTCCGTGAATCTGCTTCCACAAATTTAATTCTTTCTCTTACTATCAGCTTCTCTGGAGAATTGTATATGAATTTAGGCGATACCATTGTTCCCCTGTCTTCTTTATTAGATGCGAACGGTTCTGGTGATAATGGATAGTCATAAAACGACTTGGAAGTATCAGCTATACTTTCAATCCCTTCGGTTTTAGGGATCAAAACTTGTGCTGTAATAATAACAAATATTGTTAGTTTAGAAGTAACTGTAATATCAATTTATGTTGTTATTATGACAATGAATGTATTTATCAAAAGTAATTTTTCTATAAACATATACATACTTGTGTTAGGTGATAATGTTGTGTCCACATTATTTTCACATGACTCAGTGAAAGAAGTTGCTTCTTCATTAGGAGTTTTCTGGAATAAAACGAACACATACAAGTAGAAATAAAACATTGTTCACTGTGTTGGGTATACTCATAAAAATTAAAAATACTCATTATTATACATACACGTGGTAATGCATTTGGTCTCAATTACACATAAGAACCTTTTGTGTAGAAACTTGTTTCTTCAAAGTGCATTGAACAAATACAAACTCTCTTTGGAATTACTGATGCTCCGATGCCTAAAAGATCGAACCATAAACTACGAGTATCAGAATCTTTTGGAAAACTGCAAACAGAATCAAAGTTTAAAATAAAATATTCTAAGATTATAATTATATTAACTATAAAAATAATCTTCATACCTATGAAATGTAACTTTCATAACATTACTCCTTTTTTTCCAATGTTGAAGATCAGATCGGTTATTACACGGGGGCACAAAGCGCTTCATTTTAATAGCTTCTTTTAACACTGTTGAAGTATTTCATACTAAATAGTTTTTTTAATACTGAAACACGACACTGCAATGAAACGGTATGAGACGCTTGGAGATGCTCACTAATGCTCACTGCTCACTGATGCTCACAGACGCTTGGAAAGGTTATGTGACGCTGTGTCGATGCGTGGCGCTGCATACATAATGACATACTGCGCTTGCGCCGCACACAGCCAATTAAAATTAGGCGTAAATTTACCTCGTCCCCGTCTCTAAATTTGCCAACCCCGCAACGACATGCCCATCCCTGTATTCCTATATCTATGATATATACCTTAGACCATATATGGTCTAAGATATATACTGATATATATCAGTGCTAGTCATGATATCCCAAGGATATTCATGCTCTGGCCGAAGTGTCGCCTCTTGTTGTATCCCTAGTCTTTACTTTAGCTACGTAACATCCCTTTCATATGGTTGGTAGCCTTGCAAAAACTAATAAAGTATGAGGCTTTATTCACATCGGTCTCTATGATCGATCTCTATAAAACATCACCTGCCGAAACGTGACAGTAATTACCAAAATGCAGGTTCCACCGATTTTTATGGAATTGCCGTTGGAGGATCAGGTGCAAAATAATTGCATTATTTTAAACAATTAAATATCTTCATTGTCGCTTTCAATATGTTTCAATTCATCATAAGTTTGTCCATTAGCATTAGAGTATCCATCTGTATTGTATAGGTTATGATCAGTCGAGTTATAAATTCTGTTTCCTTAGTTTTCTTTAGTCTTGTTCTGTATTCTTGCAATTACTTATTTGTCTCTAGGCGCAAGAACTGCGGGTGTATTTCAAAAGTTTGGGTGCTGAGATTAGTGAAGAAAAATCACCCAAAGGTATCGAGGATGATTTACACAAAATTATAGGTGTCTGCGAAGCTTGCTTTAAAGAGGGAAATGAAAACGAAATTGAAACCGTTTTGAACGACATTGTGTCTATTATGATAGTAATTCCTACAGAACGAGCAGAAAATTTAATATTAGCATTCTGTGAGAAACTAACAAAAGCACCTGGTTATAAACTTGGTTTTGTGTGCTTAAAAGCGTAAGTTTATGCAAATAATATAAATAATCTGATATAGCAAATAGCAAATAATATTAACCCTTTGAGCGCTATAAACATACAGTGGGTAACGAAAGTATTCAAACGCTTACATTTTTAAAGTTTCATGAACGAAATATGTATATATTTCTAAAACTATATGATATGTATAGCAGGGGTAAAGTCTCGAGATTATGATAGTAAAATTGGAAAATGTTTCAACAATTTATGCAGGAACTATGATGCATTTATTACAAACACATACAATTAGCGGCTCACAAAAGTATTCAAACGCTCCATGTGTTATAACATTACTTAATACTAATACTTTGTTGGACCACCTTTGTTGTGAATGACTAGTGTCAGTCGACGTTTCATACTATAAACTAGAGATTTCGTAAAATTAGTCTATGGAATTCCAAATTTCCATAATTTTTTCTTTTAACATTGGTTTTGATGATATTGTAAACTTATTTAATATCTGGCCGATTTCTGCCCATAGATGCTCAATCGGATTCACATCTGGGCTTTGTGGGAGGGTACTTAATGTGTGTGGAGTATTATATAAAAGCCATTCTTTAACAATCCACGCCGTCTGTTTTGGATCGTTATCCTGTTGGAAGTAAAAATCTTCCAACAATCCTAATTTACATGCACTTTCTTGAAGATTATTTTTCAAAATGTTTAAATATTTATATTTATCGAGTATCCTCTTGATAAATACTAGGTTTCCTGGTCCACTAGCTGTCATGCAGCCCCACACCATGACCGAACCACCTCCCTGCTTCACTGTTGGTTGTAAATTTTGTACTTCTAATTCTGTGTTTCATCTTCTCCACACATAATTTTGACCATCTGAACTAAAAATATTAAATTTTGACTCATCCGAAAATATTACCTTTTCCTAAAAACTGTTTTCTTTAGTAATATGTGTTTCTGCAAAAGCTAATCTTTTATTTCGATTTTGTTTATTAATGTATGGCTTTCTTCTTAGTACTCTGCCACGCACCATATCTGAAAGTTCAAGTGCGGATATGGTGGGTTTTTTCTTTACTTCCCGGATAATAGCATTTTCTTCTCTTTGGGTCAGTTTCCCTGGTCGACCCGAACAAGGTTTCTTCACAATTGTTCCCTCAGTTTTTGATTGTTTAATAATATAATGCACCGTGGACTTGCTTCTGTTTAGAATTTTGGCAATTTCACTATACGATTTGCCATCCTTATGCAAATGAAGGATTATTTCTCGTTCACTTTTTTGCGTTTCTGACTTTTTTGTACTCATTTTAAATATTGTACGGAATAATTTCGGTTTAATGTTTATAGCACAACACTTTGACGTGAACTGAAGATGTTGACACTTACATTCCGTGCCAATGTTTATATTTCGCACTAGGATGTAAACAATGTATCAACATCGATGGAGCGTTCGAATGCTTTTGTGAGCCGCTAATTGTACGTGTTTGTAATAAATGCATCATAGTTCCTGCATAAATTGTTGAATCATTTTCCAATTTTACTATCATAGTCTCGAGAGTTTACCCCTGCTATACATATCATATAGTTTTAAATAAATTCATTTAACAGACATATTTCGTTCAATAAACTATACAAATGTAAGCCTTCGAACACTTTTTTTACCTACTGTATATGCAAATTATGGGCACATGTATCTGTTCTGTCAAAGCACCAGCATAGACAATGGATGCATATAGGATTTTGTCAATCTTTTTAATCTCCCATGTACTATAGTCACAATCAGATTACAAGGAGAATATGTGTACCCCTTAGTGGTAACAATAAATAAAAAAAATAAAAATATTCAATTGGATTATTTAGTTTGATTATGTCTTGTATAATTAATCAATAGAGTTCACATTAGTGAGAAAGTATTCCATCCCCAGCAATTGTGACTGTTAGGCATGTGCCATTCAAATGGAGTGCTTCGGCTGGGAAGTATTTAACACTCAAAGGGTTAAAACTTTATATAGTGCATTTCAGTTAATCAAATTGAAGTTAATTCCATTGGAACAGTGAGTCTCATAATTAGGACAAATTATTGGTTTCCAATGTGTCGCAGTTTACCGAAATCCACTGTATTTCTTTCATATACAGCACACCCATTGTGTCCTCGTGTGATTATCTCCATAAGTAGAAAAAATACGAAAAAATGTTTCATATGAAAGTTATACAATATGGGTTACATGTCACAGTTTTACTTATTTGACCTTGACCTATGGATTACTCATGAATTTTCCATAAACTTATTTGTTTATCTTCAGTTGTAGTAATGACATTGTTCAGCAGAAATAATGACATCAAAGTAACTGGTATAAGAATATACAATAAAAAATATAAGATTTCATTTAAATATTTGACTAACCTTCACAGGACTTTCCAAGATCATCTCAAGGTCAAGTAATTATCATCATGATATGTACTCTGTAATATCACACAATTTTCATCTGAAACATTTTTCGTATTTTTGCTACTTACGAAAATAATCACGCGCAGACACTTAAAACGGACATACTGTATACATATATGTTTTCTTTTGTAGATTATGGCTATTATTCCAGTCACTTCCTGATGAATCTCCAATGAGGTATCATGTCTATTATCATATAGTTCAAATTGCTTGCAATGTTGATCAAGTAAAAGCAGTATACGGTGGTATTCAGCAACTTAAACAACAATTTGCATCATTCCCACCATCTAATGAACAAATGCAGAAATTGCTTAGATTACTACATGAAGTCCTTTTAAGATGTAAACAGGGGTAAGTTGAATTGTATACAAAAGTAAAGTATAATGTAATCAGTACGTTACATTCGAAAAAAAAAATTACAGAGAACAAGCTGCTGCAGTTATGGTGGAACTTTTAGGCACCTATACAGCTGAAAATGCTTCTGCAGCTAGAGAAGATGCACAACGTTGCATTTTAGCTGCATTAGCTGATCCTAACACATTTTTGCTTGATCCTCTATTAGCATTAAAACCTGTAAAATTCTTAGAAGGAGAACTTATTCATGACCTACTTCTTGTATTTGTGAAAGACAAACTACCTGGATACTTACATTTTTATCAACACCACAAGGAATTTGTCGAGCATCAACTTGGTACACATTTGAATTAGAAAATACATCAAATCAATAAAAAATAACTATTCGTCTTTCAGGATTAAATCATGAGCAGAATATGAAGAAAATGAGATTGTTAACATTTATGCAACTGGCAGAAACAAATCCTGAAATGTCTTTTGATACAATACAAGAGGAATTACAAATTAATGAGGATGAAGTAGAAAGTTTCATTATTGATGGTGAGTCCTTGAAATCTGAATACTTGGAAGATGTTAAGCATCCCTGTATATAAATGTTACTTATCTACCCTGTATAAATAATATCTTCTAATTTAATTATAAAAATGAAGATGTATATAGAGGGAAAATAAAAAGTATCAGTACTGACTTGGTAAACAATCACTTTTACCAAGTTATCGAGTTATTCAACATCTATAATCTACAATATAATTTAATTCTCATACAAATTAAATTCAAACAAGTAGTCAAATAAAATTTCAATGTTTCAGTATTGAAAACAAAATTTGTTCGAGCGCGTATGGATCAAGCCGGTCGCAAAGTACTTATTTCAAGTACTATGCTAAGAACATTTGCTCGACCACAATGGATGCAACTACGTGATTTGCTTGCAGCTTGGAAAGCAAACTTAACTGCTGTGCAAGAGGGAATGAAATCTGTAGCTGCAGCACAAATGGAATTGGCTGCGAAAAATAAAGCTGTAATAAACCATTGATGTTTTCATAGTGTATATGAAATTTATGAATAACATATACAAAGATCAACTGAATACTGAAATTTATTAACTTCTTTTAATTGATACGAAACTTCAATTGGATAAATAAATATATCGCGTAACTGCAGTATTATGTTTATAATTGAATTAATGACTTAAAATTGTAATACATGATTAGTCACAAAATTTGTAATATTTACGTGACATTCTAGGGTTATATGTATAATACAGCTCTTGATATTTAATTTAAACAGCTGGTAATGTTATTCTGCAGAAATGTCCTAAAAAACAATTGAACATTTAAAGGTACAGCCGAATAAAACGGTCAAAAATGCCGTTACACCAAATTGAACGGTCGGAGCACCATTCGATAAGGCATCAAGAAAGAAACATCTTGTGCTAAAATCTTTTTTATCCTTATATCTTGACCAGGTGGGTAATTATGGGGTAAAATTAGTAAATCGGTTTTTGGCCAACGTACTGCAATTATATGCAAAAATTCTGACAGGTATAAAACACATAGATGCATGTATTTACTGCAATTCGTTTCGAATTTTTATGTTGAAAGTCATGGTTGTAAAAAATCAGAAAAATGCGGATCGAAGTTTAAGTGCGACATCATTTATGTTGTTACCTTATCAGTATATTGTTATATTGTTATTTTATATAAGTATTGCTTATGAATTTTTGGTGAAGTAAGCCATAGTAAAAAATATAACCGCTTTTTTGAAATTTTTCCGTGAAATACTAAAGTAAATTAATGCTTTTACATATCATGCATTCTGAAAGTATATAAAGCATTGTTACACATTTATCAATTTACGAAAATAATTGGAGAACAAAATCAGCTTATTAAACTACGTCATAAAATCGTGTTGCGTGTTTTTAAAATATTTTATTAAAATGTACAAATAAATAGTTTTGGAGGATTTCAGGTTAAAATTTTGCACATGCTTTTTCTTCATACACTAAGTTTGGTGCAAGGTCACTTTTGACCCTTTAATTCAGCTATACCTTTTGATAAGACTTTACCATAAAATCCTTGATGGAGTATATTGAGTACCTATAGATATAAAGAATTTATAAATCAAAATATAAAGGATTGTTTTTATACATGTTTATACGTAAAATAAAAATACTGAAATTAAGTTATTTCTATAGCATAAATGTATTTTAAAATAAACATCGCTGATGTGATTATGAAATTTTCATTTTATTTTCTTTCCATATAGCAACATTTTATTCTCATTAATCAATTTTATAGATGACATAAAGCTTTATCATAGAAGCATTTTTTAGATTTTACAATTCGACGAATAGAACGTTGATATACAATTTCATAATTGTACATTACATGATTAGAAAAGCCACATATTCTTTTTGTACTAATTCGCTTCATTATTTGTTTCTAATATGTGTTTGTTGTTTAGCAGATGATACTGTTGATTCGTACAAAAATTACAAATTCTAAAAACTAATGATATAAATCTATAAAAAAAAGTAACACAGCGTGTGGCTTGATGCAAATTCAAACTATAAGTAAAGTAAAACTATCTACTGTAATTTTTATTGGTGCTTAATGTTCTTTTCACAGAAACATATGTAAATGCGTTTAATCATTATACACGGTGTACATATCTTTCTGTATTTTCGCCTCGCACATTCATTTACAAAAATAATGTATAGATGAAAGTACTTCTCGTAAACATATCTATTTTTTGCGATATAATTTCAATTTTACTTGAGATTAAACTAAAAATTGTGAACTGGTTAAAAGTTACATACAAAATACAGTTGATAGATACGGAATTATTAAACTGTTTTCACAACATGAAATACTGTTATTGAAACTAAAAAGATACCGATATTTTTAAGTTGCAAAACATAATGCTGGTATGTAGCCTGAACATTTTTCTATAACTATGTAGTTAGGCAATTATTGTATATGGAACGTAATTTCATGTAAATAATAATAAT
This sequence comes from Sphecodes monilicornis, assembly GCA_913789915.3. Lineage (NCBI taxonomy): Eukaryota > Metazoa > Arthropoda > Insecta > Hymenoptera > Halictidae > Sphecodes > Sphecodes monilicornis. Next base: position 33,583,785 of record OU565284.1, on the reverse strand, counting down.
AAAAACACAATTCTACACAAAAACTGTGATCCTTCCTTGATTTAATAAAACAAATTTAATAGTTTAAAATTAAAAAAAAAATGAACACGAAGAACAATGCAATGGATTGAAATGTTATGTACTAACCAGAGTGTAATCTATAACAGTAATTCATTATCAAGGTTATTGGCATAACTTATGACAAGTTTGTCTACATCTAGTGATAATAGTACATTGTAAAAATAACAACTATTGTAAAATTATCACTCCAGTAGCTTAGTTTCTAATTGATACACAAGAAACTTTCTTTCTCTTCCTTAATTTGTTTCTAATACAATGCTACTTCAGATATGGCATCACAAATCTCACGTTGCACTGATTTTTGAAATCCAAATAATTCGTGAAATTATACATTATATGATTTGTAATAAATGTATAGCATATTTATAATATAGCCTCACGTATACATAGATATAAAAATCTTCTCATTTCATCAAGAAACTCAACAATCTGACGAAGTCACGACTTCAATTCAATTTTTCGCCTTAGAATGTATACAAAATATGCGAAATGTCAATACTTCTATACACTTCTATGTTTATTCTGTGTTTACATACATCAATCTCTTGTAGAATTCACTGAAAGGCAAATTACGAATAATAGGTACTTTTTTTATGTAAATTTTATATAAATTTATATATGTTATTTTCTTAACATATTTCATCTCGTTTTTTCAAATTGTTTTAAAGTCAGATTTGAGTAGAGAAACGAGGACGTGGCAAATCTCCAAATACTGTATCACCATGAACGCTCTTAGCTAGAGCTTTAATTGAGGCTCGAATATTATGTGGATCGTGAGGATCTCTCGATAACTGGAAACATCGTATCATTTGATTTAGTAAAGATTACTATTACATAATATACAGTAGAAGCTTTATTATCAGAACACCTATTATCTACAATGCTCTGTTATCTATATAGTACATATCTCAATATAATATTTACATTCGATATGTTCACAAGTGTATTACAAACGATAAATACAACATTGTTTTATTATCTGTTGTGTTTTATTATGCATTTTCATTATTTAGTCTGAAATACATAAAGTATAATATAGAAAACATAGTCAATCCGATAATAGGGGTTCTATTTTACATGTCAAGTGTTTAATTATAACAAAATTTATAACTAAATAATATGAAAAATTCTATTATACATTCATACCTGATCATCGTCCTCGTCTTGAACCGTCCTACGCACAAATGAAGGAAATGATGGAACAGTAACTGGTAATGATTTAGCCAATGTAGGATGTCCTCCTCTTTGTCCTCTAGGCATGTGAATACCTTCATCTTGACCTGAATCTGAACGCACCAGTAACGTTATTAATATTTCTTATAATAATTAAGAAGATACTAGAGATATCTAGAAGATATCAAAAATCGTTTATTGAAAAAAATTACAAATTAATATTATCTCCCTCAAAATATGACCCTTTGGAGCGTACACACCGCTTCCAAGGTTTCTTCCACTCGTTGATGTAATGAAAAGTCATTTTTCGTGAAGCTGTTTAGGGAGTCGCGCAGCGGTAACAGCTTCCTGAATAGGGAAAAGATTTCGGAACTGAACTACAGAAGAAAGGAACGGTGTGTACGCGCGCGCGTGTGTGTATGTGTGTGTGTGTGTGCACCGAAGGATCATACTTTGTGGGAGATAATATTAATTTATAATTTTCTTCAATAAACGAATTTTGAAAAAATCATTCCCATTACTTTCTGGACAGAGTAGTATATACTGTCGATCAAAATTGAAGATTCGCTAAAGCTTACACCGCAAGGACAATACAAAGTCAGACAAAAGTAGAGACTTTGTTCTTTAAAGTGAGCACAGTAAATTGTTACCCAATTCTTTTCACTGAAATACAATAATTTAAATGTCTACAAACTTATATTTAAAATCTAATAATTCTTTAATTTGGATCATTGATATATAAATGAAATATTTATGTTACCGTCTGTATCGGATCCTTCTTCTGAAGATTGGACATGATCAGTGGTATGAATATCTTCCATACCTTCCAATGGAAATAAAGCCTCTGCATCAAAACTAACTGGTTCCTTAGTATATATGTATAATCGATCCTTTTTCTCTATATTACCATTCTATAAAAAATGTATTAAATCTCCTATGAAATACACTTGAAATAATAAACTTCTTAAAATATACAATACAGCATACTTACAACAACAGGAGTAGGAGAATATTTAGCACCTTCGTGCATAACATTAGGACCAGTAGGGATTTTTGTTTCACTTGATATTACTTGTGACGATGTGTTCATCGTATTAGTTGTAGAGGTAGATAAACTAGTTATAAAACTATCTGGAGTTGTAGGAGGTGTTTCTATATTATTTGTTAATCTATTAGTTTCGTCTCCTTTGGAAATTAACCTGAGACATATATAAGTTTAATGTAACATAGTGCTTTAGAATATTATTACTAGGTAATCATGTATAACACGTAATAAAACCTTGTTAATATTCTATGCTCGTTATGAGCTCGTTCACGAAACTGTTCTAGTAATTGATACTGCTCTGCTGTAAAAGCACGAATTTTATCTTCTATTTCTGTAGATCTTCGTTGGACTGCTTCTTCAAGTTGCTGTTGGAGACCACCCAAAGCTACTTGTATATTATTGGGTAATTGTGATACTAGATAGATAGAATGAAATATATAATAATTGTTTACATATTTAATAACAATTACAATATGCCTTTATGTTTTGTTCTCTCAAATTCTTATTGTAACCCCAGAGAATGAATTAGTAAATTCTAATCTAGGTACTTACCTGAAAATTTAGTAGGCTGTTGTAAGTAATCTAGCTCCTCCAAAGTATTAGGAGCAATAACTATTCTAAATACTGGACTATAATCTGGATTGGACTTTAACTTATTTATTTCTTCAGGTGAAGTCTGAAATAAGGAAAAATGTAGAATACATAAAATACATTACCCTCAACAATATGAATTTGTTTCACTTTATAATTTATGTTTCTTGATTATGGAATATATATACTATACTATATATAATTTCCGAGCGCTTCAAGTAAGCACCTATGTACAAGTCAAAACTTTAAACTGTTATATTTCATCATGGAAATATCTGACAAAAAATGTTTCAGACAAAATTTACTTGTTTTTCCTGTAGAATCTTAATATGTAACGTTTTATAGGGGTTTCCATTTAAAATTATAAAGGTACCCCCCCCCCCCCCCGCCCTATTATAGGGGAAGGGGGAGCCACTTCACTTTTATGTTGTTAAAAAGGCCCTTCAGATACATGCAATTTAACACCAAGAACTTTAAAATCAATGGCATAGTTTTCGAGATATTGAGCTGTTAAGTGTTATATGGGCCACCCTGTATATATACATACATATATACTCACAACAATGTCATTATTAATAAGAACTAAAGCAGCACCATAGTCTCTGTGCACAGCATGGGTGTACATTGAACAATTATAACACCGGTGAATAACCCATGATCCCACATTTCTTATCTCCACTAAACCTGGCTGCTCTTTAGTGATTCCTTCAAGCTCTGATATTGTTGCTAAATTCTGTTCCAACACAAATAAAACATATCTTTGATAAACAAATTATAATCTTTGATAACGTCATAATTCCCGCATATCATTAAATAAATATTGTTCATTTTTATCATTGTAGTATAGTATTATCAATAACTATATCTGATTTTTGAAAATCAATTAATTTAATTATGTCAAATATTGTAAATACGGACAAAACTGATTATTATGAAAAAAAGTTCACCTGACGAAAGAAACCGTCGGTTTGCTCTTGAGGTGTCACTTCAATATCATCGATGTTGACCTTTTGCAGTTCAGTGCCCCTGGATTTTATGGACACATTCAAACATTTGCATACAATATGCATTTTACACAATCAGTGCACAACGTTTTCTAAAAGAAACTTCAAATATCGATGCACCGTCTTACTATATATACACGGTTTACTTGATTTTTCCTAAGATGTATTGATACGCGGCTAAAATTATTCAACTTTTCTCAAAGTACTTTCGATTTTTCCAGTTGAAGTCGACTGACAATTTCCATAGAGTAAATTGGAACGAAACAATAGAAACTACACAACAATAGTTTGACTTAAGAAGTAGACTGTCGTAGCATTATATGTTTCGCGGTATTGTTTAATTTTGGATATATATATATGCACTGTGTTTGTACGAATGTTGAAAACACCTTATTAAGGAGGTATTTAGTTTTATGCACGACAGAGATGGCGTATTCAGATTTATCGATGGCCAATTCTGGTTGCCATTCGATCCGTTCTGTGGATTATTTGTTCGCTATTCGACAAGATACACACTCGCGTCCCGAAGCCAAGTAAACGAATTACCGAGAAACTCCGTCGCTTTGTCAATTATATTTGCGTCCAAGTATTCGTTTTCACCGTCTAGAGAGGTAGTTTTGAATATCAATATGTATTTAGGAATTCCGAATAAATCGATCAGAATAACGGTCAGATGCGGCGAATCTCTACATTTCTTAGGTACCGTACACGTATTTACAGGTATTTTCGAAAATCTACAAAAAGCCTCTACTAAAAATAAACACTGATTTATAGGTGCGTGCAAATGCGTACGTGATCACCCCAGACAAAAACATACTTGCTAGTCAATTGACTGACTTTACCATCTGACATCGGTTTCTCGCCGTCCCCGTCACCGCATACGAGCGTAATTTCTATACATATATGTAGCACACATAATCGCAAGTTTATTTAAAATTACAGGTGTTAAATACAATCACTGTTTTGTATGTCGATAAATTCCCATTATATTTTATAATTGTTCAGTGTCTGACAGATTTGAAGATCTATTGAACAAATTAATGTTCTAACAACATGTCGCTTGATCGAGGTATGAATTTTAATATGCATGTGCGAGACTCAAAGTTAATTCGAAGTCTGTTTTGGAAACATTCTATTGTTATTTAGAAATGTAGGAAAGGCAATATGTGCAATGTATATGTATAATATTAAAGTGTTGAAAATATATGTAAGGATATTATACAGACTGTACGAAAACATATATGTAGTTCTATTTATAATACGGGGACCCTTGTTTTTTTTTTAAACACTATATATTCTGAAAATAATAGGTACGTTTTACATATAATTTATTGTTTATTAGCGATGTATATATACATAATCTACATAAAATAATTTGAATTTGATTTGTTTATGATCTTAACAGAGTCATATATATATTTTTTTTTCTATAAAATATTCATTTTGTACATAACAGAATATAAAATAACATTACAATGCAACTACAGGAATGTAGGTTTGGTAACATGTATCTGTAGATATAAATACAATGATCTCTTGGAATGTTATTCGATAAAAACAACAACTTTTGGAATTTCATAATTTTATACTTAGAAAGTCTTCTTTCTGCTTGAAATATTCGTTAAATCGCATTGCAGCATACCTATAAAGTATTGTACTTAATATCCACATCATTATTGTATATATTTAATAGCATAATAAAAGGGTGTAAAAGAATTTTAGTTAAAATGACACAACACTTCCTGAAGCAAACAGTTATTATCTATATTTATTATATACTTATATGTATGTATTGATATATACTTACTCTAAAAAGTCAAAGTCAATTGTTGAATGCTCGCTCTGTATAAGTCCCCAACAACCCCAAAAGAAGTGTGACAAAAGAACAAATTTATTTACTTGCATATACAGTAAATTAATTTCATTTTCAAGTACATGGTTTACATTATTGTACTCCTGAAGATATATACTTAACCAAGCTTTTTGTAAGTTTTCTTCAGGATACAAAGAATAGTCAGGATTATCGATACCTAAAACAAATTGATCTATTTTGAACATACATTTACATATCTCGGGGTAAAAACGAAAAATATTTTGTTCAAAATAAGATTTGAAAGACACATTTAAATTACCAGCAAATTCTGCAAAATGATTAGCTATGTCGAAAGGCTGATAGTTATAGGCAGTATATTCAAAATCAATGAAAGTAACAATGTTCTCTTGTTGATTATGAAGCACATTTCCTAAAAGTAAATCATTGTGAGCAAATACTACTTTGCTATTCAAGCTTGTAAGAGTCTTCTTTAATAGCAGATAATTCTCTTGTAATACAGCAATTGGTTTTATTAATTTCTCAAACCTGTAAGTCGATAAAATCAATAAATTAATAAATGAAAAAAGGATCAAAATCTAGTATGACGTTTCTAATTGTAATACACTACCTTGTTTGTTTAGAGTCATCAGAAAATTTTTTTGGCATAATGTCCATAAACTTTTCTAATTTGCTCCATATACATGCTTCTTTGGGTATTTCATCGCTATCAGGTTTAAGTTTATGCATTTGTGCCATTCTTTTAGCAATTAAAGTATATACATCAGGTTTTCTTACCGTTTCTGTTGTAAGTGTAACACCCTCAATAAATTGGTAAGCCAAACCATTATTAAATGTTGCATAAATGGAATGTGTGAAGCCTGCTTTATTTAATATCTTAAAATATATATAACAGTTGTATTAAAACTATATGTATATGTTCTTGAGATGTAGCTTCGCTCTTTTTATTAATACTCTAATATTTTGCAAAACACGTACTTACCCGAATATTTCTGGTTTCATCTTTGCGATTAATAAGTAGATCTGTTTTATGTCCATAAACCCTGACCAAAACCATTTCATTATAATGTCCTGAATACCATACTCCTATGAGTTTATTTGTTATACCATCGTTAAATATCTAAAAATAAAAGTGAGTATATTCATTACATATATAGTTTAATTTTTTGTATATCCAATAATTAATAATAGTATAATAATTGTATATCTAAATCTAACTAAATTTATTTGCTAGAAAGATTTCATATATGTACATAATATTTTCTTTCCTAACTTAATCTTAAGTAGTAATGAATGGATATAGTATTTGTTATCATAATCGTTACAACCAGAGACTTAAACCTAAGAAAAACAAACTAGCTATCAACAGATAAAGTCAATGGCCAGATTAGTAATCCCGTAATCTTAATCTTATTATGTTAACACTTTAATTATTGCAATCTTTACTGTGAATAGTATTCATACATTACATAAATATATAAATGCAGTTTATATGCTGTGAACATTTTTAAAACAAGTGTGTTAGATTATGTAATAAATTAGTATGTAAATGTAGAAAATATTGCAAATATTGTCAAAATTCCATTACCTTAAATAGTAAATTATCCAATGGCCACGTTGGTCTTATTTTTTTAATAATTTCTACAGCACCGTCAACAATTTCAGTTTCATGTATTGTTATATCAAGATGTGGTTCTATTTGGTCCATAATTATGTTATCTATCAACAATCAAAAAATGTATTGTCACTATCACAGTCATATAAGTTCTCAGGCATGTACTTTGTCTGAATGATACAAATTTACACAACAGGTGCTTATCAGTTCTACAAATTGTTATAAAATTGTAAGTGAAAAATATATTGTCTATCGAAATCGATAATACGTATGATTCAATAAAGTAGTAAAATATACCAAATATTTTGTATGCTGTAGATGTATGAGGAATGTGCTATGGAGAAGATCCAATGTAAGTGAAACAATTTGATGGAATTGATGACATCACATATATCTACTGATAATGATTAAGGACACTTCTAGCAATTGGTGGCTAGGGTAATACAAAAACCTTGATATTGTTAATATTTAATTCCATTGAAATTTCAGCTTCAGTGGAAATTATTTATACTAATTTCAATCTACTAACACCTTTATGTATAAAAGTGGGAATTTCCTCTTTGGTAAAAATAATAAACAAATACATCGACCAGTCATTGTTATTTTTTTTACTAATATTTTATTTATAATATAAATTACAACACTAAGTTCACCTATTCATGTTTTGAATTAACAAACATTTAGTATTATACAATTCTATACAAATTATGATAACTGTAGAGTATGCATGAGTTAACAATAACATATATGTTCATAGAAATATATGTATTGAAAACAAAATAATGTATACTTTGACATCAAATACGTGTGTTCCATGAATCTCTTATCAGCTACTGCTGTACAGACATTTACGAATAAAATTAATATGCAGAACAACAGAACACAGAGAAGCTCATTCGGCGAAATGACGTATTTATATTATGAAAGGTAGATTAAAACAACGCACCACTTTTATCCTTTTTTTAAGCCGACGATAGCATGGGTACTGTTACTAGACAAAAGTTGTAGAATTGTAGAGGTTGATTACCGCTTAATTTAATTTATGATAGAAATAATGATACATACGAAATATAATATGTAAATAGAAGATGAAATATTTACCGTCTTAATATATAATGCGAGAATTCCATAAGTATATACAATTATTTTGAATTTCAATAACAAATTTCATTCATAAAACACAATTGTAGACAACAGTTATGAGTGCATACATTGGAAGTCAGAAATATCCCTATAGCAGAAACTTTGTAATTATTGTAAAATCTTTTATTAAGATCCTAAAGAGCTTGATTAACATTTACGAAATTTTTGTCATAGAATTAAATAGAGATTCCTATTTCCTATCTGACAGAACCTTTACCATCACATCGTAAGTGTTCGAAAGTTTGAACGGTTTCTATCACAGGCGATGAGGTACATTGGTAATAGAAATAGGAGCGAAATATGAAACGTTGCAGACTGACATACAATGGTCTGAATCCCCGAATATCTGGTCAAAATGTACGTTAATTGCAAAGTTCGGTACTATGATGACATATGTATGAGAAAACCCAGGTGTGGACAAAAATTGTCTTATAAAAAAAGTGTATTAATTTGAATTCTGCAAAATGACTCTTGCTTTTGGAAGTATGCACAACGCTTTTTGGTGCTCACATATAAAAAATTGTTTATCATTATTCGTTAACAAGTGAATAAATTAGTGAAAGTAAAATACATTGAATTTCATGTACAAATTCTAAAAATGTAGACAAAAAGTTGTATATACCGCAATACAATGTTAAAATTTTGTATGTTCATAAAAAAAAGTTGCAAGCCTTTTGCACTTTTGGCTGTAAGACCATGTGGTATATAAAGTACTCGTGCTATATCCTCTCTGGTGCCATTAACTTTAGCACCGTTTCACCAATGTTTTGAATTTGTTTTCAAAAGAATTATTAAATAACTATTTGTATTAGGATTTTGCACACATATCATGGGTATTTGAAGTGCGTAAATTGTTTCTTTTGAAGTAAAAATATTGGAAAATTACATGTCATATATATTTTTTTATAGAATGTTTTGAAAACATGTGTTAACTTTTGCCATGATTCGTGTCATTTCATTTGCCATGAAGTATATTATCCAACATATATTAAAAATCTCGATTATTACAAAATAATGACATTATAATATGAACTCAAATTACTAATTTTTATGTTCTTTCGTCTTTAGCACATTAAAAAAACAAGAAAAAACTACGGACCTTAACAATTTTCTTGAATTTTTAATAGTTAAATTCAAATTGAAAAAAAAAATGCAAAAGAAGAAAATCATTCTTTTCTAAAATGAGAAACAAAAATAGGTACAGCCTTAATCTCAAATTTGTTAATTTTTGGTTTGAAACATTTTTTAGATAAAAGCTCAATTTCACGAGTTTAGTGAAAGATTCTGAAAACATCGTTATCACCAATTTTTATGGAAGTCGAATAAATTTTTTTAAATAGTCATCTACCATATTGGATCACCCAATTTGTTTTTAGAAATTTTAAATTCAGATTCGTAATCAGCGTCTTTGAAATCATTTGGTAGGCCAGGTTTTAGGGGATTTAGTATCACCTGTGCGACCTCGGCATTATGTTATACTTATCAGACCGTAAAAATTAGAAACTTATATTTCTATAAATTTAAATTTTGCTCGGACAAGAATTACATGAAATGAGTTTTCTCTAAAATTATGAATGTTTTTATAGTGTACAATAAATTATATAATAAGTTGCATAATAATAATAAATGTGGGAGATCAAAATGGATATGTAACTTCTTGTTTCACAACTTTCTTTATTAACGCCATTGCAGTTTCATCTGAGCCAGGTACAATTCCGAGCTCGACACCAAAAGCGAGCTCGCATAGTATTATGCGCAGCCCTTACACATCGTACACACACCTTGGATATCATCATTTTGACGCTAAACATAGGAAATTTACAAAAATTTCATAATGTGTCGGCGACTCCCTTGTAATCCCGAATGCAAGAAGTCTGTATCTAGTCAAAATTCGCTACTACATCGGTCTAAACACGCAACTTTAAAACGATTCTCGCTAAAAATTGTACAAAGAATACAATTAAAGGACGTTCCTTGTCTTTGGTAGTTGAAAGTGTTGGTGGGGGTATATATGTATGCGTGTTGACGATGAAAGTAAAATTACAGTGGTCAGCGACAGGAAATAGACGTACTCCCATTGTGCGCTCTGCATTCTGCACCACTGTGGAATAATTTCTATTTCGTTCATTGACAAAAGAGAATGAATTTATTAAGAAAAATATAAATTAAATTGTCTACACGACGCGCTATAAACATCTCATGATTAATTATGTACACGAATAAAAATTCATTCTCTGAGACCGTCGACAATGTCCGAAGGAAGCTGGCGCATGTGTTGTTACAGATTGTTAGCAGAACATAAAAAATATATTACATTTCATATATGTATATACTGGACGCGAATTAAACCATTTAGGTCTGGAAAATAATATATTCTCTAACCGAAACAATGTACAATATATTATGCCTAAACGCTGCCCGAGTCGAATCACATATCGAACTTCTGCATAAAAAGTCTTCTCCATATCTCTCGATGGTGCTCAAGCTATTATTAACGGTCGGGATAGCAAACGTCACGGCAGCATTGACAATTTATTGCCCCGTATCTTTATCGGTTATCACATTGATCGGCGGCAATATAAACGCTATTTATTTTCAGCATTATTTACTCAGGTCCGACTCCAAGACGATTTAGAAGCTTTTGCGTACAGGACGCGACTATACGTACGTCTCGTCGTTTCCGATACGGACGTAGTCGTTTCCGAGTGAAAATGTCAAAACCTTACGTTTAGCAATGCACCGATGCATACATGATCGTTGAAATAATTCTTCTTGATAGATTATGTTATCGTTGCGCAAGAAAGAATTAATACGCCGATAGGTATCTTTAAAAGACATGTTTAAATAGAAGCTAAGGATTATAAGCATTGAGTTAAGAGATTCTAATTATGTCATTTAATTTAAAAAAAAAACATTTCCTCGTCTAACGAACTTAGTTTCTCTTTGAGTATCGCAAGAGACCGTTGAGGAAACGTTGGCACACGGATATTCGCCGTGCAAGTAACATTGAAAATAATCTCCTAACACTTTCAGACAGTGTAGCTCTTTGTTTTTCGTTATTATAGAATATTTCCATTACTTGTCGATTCGTTCGCAGTGACTTGATACAATTGCTAGTGCTAATGGAACCGAATAGACAGAGCATTAGTTCAACGCACTTCACTCATAAGTAGTGAGCAGGTTTCACGATGACACGAAAACGCGCAACGTGAACCACTCGGATGCCTCATTTATGTATAAAAGTTAAAGCTGGATCATACACCGGGATCAGCATGCTTCCAATGTTTCTAGATTAGCCATTTATTGGCACTTGTACAGGACTTTGTACCTGCCATACGATCAGATGACTCTGTTCTCCATGTTCTTCAGCATTCACGGCGATGACACTGTTGGACCGTTCAATGCTGTCCTCTGTTTCATCTCCATCACCTAAACAAACAGAAAACATCAACGGGATGGTAATATTTATGAATTATGATTAGGATAAGCATATTTTACCAAAACAATCTAAGACACTTTAAGAACAATTAAAATTAATTAACTTTTTGAGGACGAATGTCGGCATATTGATTGTCTAATTCCTAAAATTGCAAATAAATAATTTAATTAAAAATAACAAGAGATCAGTACATATTTCGTTTGTTTCAAGTGTTTTAGACTCTGATATACAATTTAGTCAGATGAAAGAAATAATTTAATATTTTAAAGAATCTTCCACAAAGGGTTAATTTCAATGTTAAGACAATCTACAATTTTTTTGATTTTATATACATATTAATAATTCATTCTTTTCTATGTTTTATGACAAAAAATATCGGACTTTTTACAGATTCGAGAACTGTTTGACTTATGTCTGAATGTCTGGTAACCCTATTTATAATATGTAACGTTGGATGATCTTTAATTTTAACTATCGATCCTAAAAAAGTTGTTGTATTCCGAAGATTATTGTATGACAGAAAAAGTGCGATTGTCGACTGCCGTTTATATAGTACAATAAATGTCAGCTGAAAATTCCCAACCCCCAGAGAATGAAGAAAGCAGATAATGGTACTGTGTATAGTTGCTTTAAGGAACAGAGGTGCAGACACAGTATTCATTGTATTAATAGAGATTAAGATACAAATTTGTAGAAGCGCCGTACAGAAGCAAACAATTGCAAGAAATTTTCTCTTCCAACCTGGTAGCAATGACTGCAATTGAAAGTTTTATAGATTCGCGCGGATATAATTGACATACTCTTTGACAGGAAACCAGTAACAAAATGTAAAATTCCTTTCAATGTCAGGTTAGAGTATCTATCTACTTGTGGACTTGTTAGTTGAATGTCATTACACCGTGCATAAAACATACTCTCAATAGTTAGTAGATAATTTCAATAATCAATAACAGATAATTGATCCATTCAGCCGTACAAATGCTTATGTGAATTGACGAAAACACCCATTAACCGCTTTTCGATTCTCTCTGGGGGCATACCTGACCAACTGCCATACAATTAGATGTGTAGCCACGTCACTCTCGTCTTCCGCCTCATCTGCTGGAAGTATCATAATCGCATGAAATAATAATTTTATTGTTCGTTTGTCTTTAACATTCATGAAACAAAGATTATGGATCAATAATATTTTTTTCATAAAAATTTTACTTATAGACTCAATTTTCCATACTGTTAAAGATTTCGAGCAGATGACTAATGGAACTGTTTAATATCAAGATTCTTCACGTTCATGTGATACTTACCGACTCTGAAATCTATATAACCTTCCCCTCCTGAAAGGACCAACATAGCTGGTTGAGAACCATCTGACAACGCACTTTGACCTCCGTGACCTATAGAAATTTGACAAGAGGAACCATAAGTAACTTAAAAAAAAGTGCTCGATGAATAATATTTTGATAATTGGAGATAGTTAGGGTTAGAGGCAAAAATTTTGAGGATGTGAGAATAATCGTAAATCGGTGTAATTGGAAAGTAAAAATAATGGAACATTGAGTATTAACAGGTTGACCACCGGCGTCAATGGTGCTGGTCACTGGTGCTACTGACGCTGACACCGGTGTTATTGATTTGTTTAAAAACGATTGTCATAAAATTAGTGACATTGAATATCAATTTATTCGTTTTGAAATGAACTAAATTATAGTGTAAGGTGTAAACTTCATTATTAAGTAACTAATAATGATTAATAACTCTGATCGTTTATAGTTCATAGGCAAATTTGTGTGAAACACGAAATTCATGCGGCAGTCAATGCGTTAAGGCAGAAAGAAATGAAGATGTATTTCTCTATTTCACATGTACAATAGCCAATTCCTCTGTCCTCTGTGACGGTCAAAATATCTCGAAACACAGAAAACACAGAAAGCTGAAATTTGGTACACAGGTAGCCGTTTTGATCCTGGAAATTCTTCAGAATCAAGTGTTAAAATTAAATTAGTGTTATTTAAGTGAAAATTTATACTTATGCAACCATCTTCACTCTTCCTTACACAATGTCATGTTAGTGTGAATTATTCTAACTTAAGCCAACCATTGATTTTTTAACGGGAATTATGCTAGTTGTTAATATTGACGACTCACCAGGTACCGCAACAAACATTTTCACCGAATCTCTGTGCCCGTGGAAGCTAAGTTGGGCATGAGCCATACTGCAATATGGTATAAAACTTCCAGGTGTAACTCCACGGTCAGATGCAAAGACTCTAACACCAACTCCTGGTGCATCGTTTTTACCACCTATAGCTTGAATTCTAGACACTGCCATTGAACCGCCTGCACCTGTATCGTATGAGTCTTTTATGAATACATACTAGATTTGAGAATTGAAATAAAAGAAGAATTATATTTTGCTTACTTTCAGATAAAGGAACTGAAATGATCACTCCATTTCCTGTACCAATCCATAGCCTATTTGAGGAAATAAGTAACGCGGTAATTCTTACAAAAGAAAAACCGAGTTTCCCAGTTCCAAGCATTTTACTAACGTAAGGCTCAATATCGACATCTTGGAGATGTTGGTAAGTATGCGCGTGATAGAGACGCAATGTTGAGTCTAGTCGAATGCTGACCCACACACCTTCACCCAACCAAGCTAATTGTCTTACTTGTGATTCTCGACGTGGATGAGCATCTACCGTACACTGAAAATACAATGTAATTAATGTATTATGTGTATAAAATATACATATGTATATAAAATTATTTGTCAACCTAAATATGTGTACCTCAACGGTCATCGAAACTGGATCTATTACGTGAATCTTATTCCTATATCCGCACCATACAGTTTTGCCACTAACAGCGGTCATGCACCTGATTGAATGTTGTGGGCTACCCAAAGTAATCACATGGTACTGAGACAAATCCCATTGACCATCTGCACCCCTTTTAAATAATGCTACACTTCCATCGGCAAGAGCGACCAAAACTCGGCCTTGAACATGTCTAAAGAAATATAGTTTTTTAAAAAAATATAATCAGCATGAAGTACATCAAGTACCAGCTACGGTTACGACTACATCAACATATACATACACAATAGCTAGTGCAGCATCCTTCAATTTTACAGAATGTAAACAGACTGACCAATTGGCTACAGCCGAATGAACAAACACTGCACCGCTTTGAGCTCCAAGCCACATAGTTGGTTGTATCGAAGACATTTTTTCTATTGGAGTATCTTCTTCAGATTCATTTATTTGGTTCTCCTCGTTCATACTATCCTGTTCTCCCGTTCGCACAGGTGGTACCTCTCCATTAACTTTCACAAACTGCACTTTCCCGAGATTTATTGTTTCACTGTCTACACTTTCCAAACTTTGTGGCTCGGTTGTAGCATTCTGATTACTCTCATCAGATTTCTCAATATTTTCATTATTCTGTTCTACAGAGACACTATCCGAATCGTTTTTCTCCGGAGACCCCTGGATGTCTTGTTTTGTTTTCTGATTGTTCTGTTCGACATTTGCAATAACGTTTACCTCATAGTCGTCATTATCCGGTACTCCATTGGCAGTTCGAACCGGATCTTCGTTGGCTGATTGAGCATAATCACTCTCTTTGGCTCCAGGTACACTCGCGATGCAAAGCAGATGTCCTTGGCAAACATTAAAAACTTCCAAAATTTCGGCTGGATTATTAGCGTCTATCACAGTCACTTTAGCCATCATTCTGATGTTTTGAGTCCATGTACAAATCCAAACTAAAGAGCTAAGTTGTTGCTCTAAACGTTCTGCCTCCAACCTCTGGTTTTCATTCTCCTGAAGCTCTTTATCCAAATGTTCAACAGCATCCTCAGCTTCGTTCTTTGAATTAGTACTTACTTCTTGAGCTTCAGCCGCATAGAACACGCTCCCTCCAATCATACAACCACCGTCACGTGTTTTACCTCCACTTAAATTTACACCAGCACCACACCATATCTGTGGCATTAAAGGTGAAATAAATTATGAAAAACAATTACTTGTTCAAGTAATAAGTCATAACGATCACTTGTTTGAGTAATAAGTCATAACAATTACTTCTTCACTGTAGTAATCTGAAGAAAATTTTTAAGGACTTTTCTAATCGTTTGGAAGGTTAAAAATATAGCTTTGTTATTGCATGGGTCATAAATCTTGCTAAACATAAATGTTCTTTTCAAGCTCACAGCTAGCCACTACCAACCCTTAAATCCTCAAATCCTTAAATCCCTTAAATATAGCGAGATATATATGAAATTTACCTTCATGCCAGGTTCTGATTCCTGTAAGGGTCTACAATAGACCGGCACAGGAACAGGTTGTCTAACAGGTGCGCTTGGTTTTCCTGGTAAACTCCATCCATAAGCTTGTAATCGACCATCTTCTTTTCTAACATGTGCGCGAACCTGTCGATATTGCTCTCTTCGTTCATTTGCGCGTCTGGCTACGAGTTTTTTGGAGGATCTGAAAAAATGTGTTAGATATAAATTAGTTGCCTGATTTTACAGAACAGATACTATCAAAAATAGAATGTTTAATTATAGAAGTTAGTAAGATTTACTGAACGCTCTGTTGTTTGTTCAACCATTCGTTCCTACGAAGAGTTCCTCGATCACTGGACACATTCTTGCAACAATACGAAGACTTAAATCAACTGTTCTTTCCAATGTATCTAATGTTCAGCTTTATTACGATTTGCACATTAATACATACTTATTTCCAACGTTTAGAAGCGGAATGTTAGACATAAAGCAGAACAGATTTACCTGCTAGCCAATAAGCACCCCACCGAAAACCAGAAATATAAGGTATCTCTTGATAACACCGTGAGGGAGAGGCAAAGTTGTAACCCGAACAAAAAATTAAAGCACAGAGCAAGAATGAAATAAAAGCCATGTTTATAATATAGTCAAAACTTCGTTTATTTGTTGATCAATGATGATCATGTGTTATTATTCTCTTAAAAAATGTACAAACTTTTATTTACAAAACTATTGCTTTTCAAGCTTGACTTTGCAATAACAGACAATTTACTTCACTAAATTGTAATTACTGTAATCAAATATTTAACAATTACGGCAATTCATATATATTCATATATATCTCGTTTCAATATACATATACAAATAATTTACAATTTTCCGTATGTATGAAAAAGAAGTCTAAGAAAGGGTACGCTATTTAAGAGCAAGACTGTCAAAAAGAGAAAAATGATGTGTCTGTGTGCATTTTATCATAATTCCTATTTGTATTTATTCACATCCATAGTCATTTTTTTTATTAAAAGAGATTGGCAGGTGAGGTGGGAATCATAACAAGAATTTGTTAAACAACCATCACATTTGCAAATCGCTCAGGCAAAGAGTTATTTAGAATTGACTCACATCTCCTAAGAGCGATCAAGACTAATTGAGAGTCGCGACAAAAGATTATGGATCCCAACTGACCAAAGGCGACTCTAATCTGCAAAGATGACGTCGATTCAAAGATTATTTGAAAATCAAAATCTCGCACTCTGTCCCGTGAAGAGTATAGAATCCGTTCTCATTTTCTGTCTTCTGAATAGTAGATAGAATAATCACAGTATCGTACTAGTGTTAAAAAGAAAGCACGACAATAAGGAAATAAGTATTTAAGTTTAAATAATAGAGAGAACTTTGGCAGGTTTTCAGTATAAAACTGATAATAATATCTAAGTGCGTGTATAGAATTTGATTGATTTCTCACATGGTGTCTCCCTGGTCGAAAATCTCATGGCGACCTTTCAACGTACGTCTACGCATAGTGTCCAAGGGTAGTACTGGAACTACTTGGTTCGTTGGTGCGCTGTACCTAATTTGTGATAATGTATGTGGTCCTCGAACCAGAGTCCCTCGGTCCGCAGTTGATGTGAAGAGACTACTAAAACTACAGAAAGATCGAAAACAATATATGATTTACTTCAACGACTAAATCACCTATGTGTGTTATTTTAGGATTATGTTTCGTTTTAGTATTTAATATTTAGTATAAACGATACTAACAACTTCCACACCGAACCTTTTCCCCCTGATATATTGGAAGGGTCAGTCTTGCTAGCTCTTATCATTTCTGTCCATCTAACCGCTTCTTGAAGTTCCATTAAATTTTCCTTGTACTGATTTCTTTCCATAAGTACCCTAGCCATCTCCACTCTGGTAAACCTCTTTCTTTGTGCCAAAGGTACGTCCTCCTCATCGTCACTCTTGGCCGCTTTCGCTGCTGCCTCGGCTTCTTCTTTAACTTTTTTCAGTTCTTCCTCAAGGGCAATAACTTTTTGGCGTAAACGTTCCCTAGCTTGTTGCAAACCTCGAACTTCTTCGCGCAATATTTCCTGCTCACTGAAAAATACATTCCCCATATCACAAAACAGAAAAAGTTATTCATAAAATTCAACAATACTTTACCTTGTAAGCTCATCTACTTTAATGATTAAGTCATCTTTAACAATGTTGAGAGCATTCCTATAAAATAAAAAAGTTGAAGCATGTATGGGTAAGAAAATGATATATACCGATAAAATATTCACAGAATACTTACTTTGTGGCCAAAAGTTCATTATTTTCCATAATAAGGTTCTCCACTTCTTTACCCATTCC
Organism: Sphecodes monilicornis; assembly: GCA_913789915.3. Taxonomy (NCBI): domain Eukaryota; kingdom Metazoa; phylum Arthropoda; class Insecta; order Hymenoptera; family Halictidae; genus Sphecodes; species Sphecodes monilicornis. Next base: position 33,565,241 of record OU565284.1, on the reverse strand, counting down.
TAATAAAACATATTGTTTGTTTAATTACTCCGAATTTATTAGAAACATAGTTGACGTAAGATCGTTTAAGTGATTTTCAAAGCAAAGGTAGTAATAGCTTACCGAAAAAGTTGTCACTAACTGGAGAGTTTATTATGTCATGCGATTATTTAATCAAAACATGTCCACGCCGAGTAGAGATGAAAACGAAAACATTGAAACACAGAATGCATTAGTATTTCGTATTTAATATGACTTAAAAATAATTGTATATATTATATAATAAACTAATCTCTAAGTAAATAAGTTATGCTAAATAAGAACATGAAAATAATTATATTTTCACGCTCCGCTAATTTTTTGAAAAATTTATTATTAACACTCGGAGTTCAAATATAACTAATTTGAAAAAATCGATTGCGATAATGCAGAAAATCATGTCAATTTACATAAAAATTTTCAGAATTTTTATGAACCCTACAGATGTTAGTACAAGATGAGACATGCATATTTTATCAATGGTCATACACGTGACATGTATGACATATGGTCTTCTATATATGTACATATATTAGTTAGAGTTAGAACTCGAAGAATTAATAAATGATGTATTTAAATCAATTTTGGTTATTTTGTGAGACATACCCGATGATGCATATTCTCCAGGATGAACCCAACTACCTAAGATTTTAAGGATGAAGTATTAGTTACAACAAAAGATTAGAAACAAATTACTTCGTAAACGCTTCAAAATAATGACCTGTAATATCTGCTCCTTCATCCATTTCACCCAAGGCATCAGCATCCTGAAAACTGAGTTCCTGATATAATGTATTGCCACTTCGTTGTTCTCTTTCGGTTCTACTCCTTCCACTTGGCATTGTAGTTAATTTCTCTACTGTTGGTGATGTTGGTGTAATTAACATTGGAGGTGCTTCTGTTTCCGGACTTTCGTCTATATGTAAATGAATTAAAAAGATACAACATAAATATTAAAATACAAATATTTATAAGCATTCAATTAAAAACGTAAAATGTTAAGAATTTAACGCACGTCTAGAAATTGCCGTTGTTTTATTCTCTTGTGCTGGTTTATCCGTTAATTGACTTTTATCAGAAGTTTCTATAGCAGCTTCGCTGCTGCTATCTAACATTTCAGTTCTCAAGTTAGCAGCATTTGATGGGCTCTCTTCCTGAATTTCTTCCTCATTCATACTAGCTTCTAAACTCTGAAAACCATAACTCAATGGTCCAGAACTTCTAGACATATGAGCCATTCCAAGAGATGGTAAGCGGGATGGACCACGACCACTAGTCGCATTTTCTAATCTCTCCGTGCTTCCGACTAACATCTTTGTCCTTTCCATATAATCTACATGCGTTTTAAATAACTCTGTGTATCTTTCATGCAGCCGGGTATAATCTCGTTTTAACTCTGCCTCTTTTTCTTCAAGACGAACAACTAGACAAACACAAAAATTGAATTCCATATCTAATACAGTAGCGAACTAAAGTTTATGATGACCAGCTAACTAATATTATATTGTGGATACTAAGTAGCCAGCAAGTCTTAATTGGCCTTGCAATGGAACATTTAATCGTATCATATGGCTAAAATCATCAAAAAATATTTTAAGAAACAAAATGTTACTGTTTTATCATAGCCATTACATAGGAATCACGACCAAACAATTCTACTTCTTGCATATACTAAAGCACGCGAACCCGACAGATATTTAAACTCGATTTTCTCGAAAACGAAAAAATGTTATTCTGTTTTTCGCGTCGTGTTATTTTGCATGTACAATCGTCACCTGGCAGGTTGTCCTTAAACTAGTATCCATCAGAAATGATTTTCATAAAATCCATTCTAGATAAAGTACAATTGTGTGTGTAATTATCTGGCTAATTTAAATTTGTTGGAAACTTATTATTCATAATTAAACGCGTTAATCTATCAAAAGCATAGTCATTTTAAACTCTTGTCCATTACTGTATATTAATTTAATTGTAAGGATTAATTATGACAGAACACACTCTAATTGTAAATCTAAATAAAATTAAGTATATAAACATACTTCAGTCTGGATAATAGAGTAAGATATTTAAAGAATACCTTAAATACTAAAACAAAGAAATAATACAATAAAAAATCAACCACCACATTAAATAGCCAGATAAATAAAGCGTGTAAAAAGAAGATTTATAATGGGCATGCAAAAAATCTATTTCCCAGTATGTCCAATCAAATTTAACCCACCAAACAATTAAATGAACATAAAACAAAAAAAAACATTCTACTCTACTGTAGAGGGATGTTCTGTGAAGGAATGGACTGGTAGAGCCATTGACATTTGTACCGTGATCATGTGAATTCTTTGTCTTCAATTCCAACATCCTTACTATCGATTCTAAGCTATCAATTCTTAATAAAAGGTCCTTTCTTTCATCTTCTGCAGCATCTTCAAGCTCGAGCAGTTTCTAGTTAAGACAAGATAGGTGTTACATTTTTTTAATAACCAGTATGTGTTAAATTAAACAAAATAATATGATTAAAATCTATTATAGTATGTAGTATTAAGATGTATAGAGAATAAAATCCTCAAACCTGATCAGATGTTTTTCTCAGCTGTTTTTCCCTTTCATACTGTGTAACCAATTGCTCATTGTCTTCTCTTAATAATTCTAATTCAACTTCACGTTCTTGATTTTCGGTATAAGATATGTCTAGACATTCTAGAACATTGACTAGGAGCGGCATTAGATCTTTCACAACGTCTTCGTCATAACGAGCTATCATTTTTTCAAACTCTTGATAAATACTGCCAGCCAGGGTCTGTACTTTCTCCGACATGACCACATGACTGTCCTCGTGTGTTCCGTACACTGTTTCTTGATCCATTTCTATTTGACTCATTTTTACACCTGCAGCACAAAAATTTAAAATAAATATGGAATTATTTAATTTAATTAGGACTTATAAATGGTATATTCTATTTCTCAATTGAAACAAGGCAACTGAATATATTTGAAACTACTTTTTAGGCATTTTGCCAAGAAACAAGTTAATATCACGTACTAAATATTATAACACGTCAGAAACGTGTTATTGCACAAGAATAGAAAAAGCGTAAGAATCATATTGCAAATGCGAGCGAGCGGTGTTTTCTCGATCGCGTTAAGAAAATATAGAAACGATATTATTGCACTCAACTCTAAGCAGCTAGAACTTCGACTTTACTTCAAATAGTATTTCAAGAATTCTTTTACGAGAGATTCGAACGGCAGGGCATCGTTAAAATCGAAAATTGATCTTTCAGCACAATTCGAGAGTAATCGTGATTTTAAGTCGCACTAATTGCCAAACACGGCTAAATGATCCGCCTTCAAAAAACTTCGCAAGGGATCTAAATGTCAGACGCATAACTGCACATAACCTTGCACAAGACACAATTCAAAATCAGGATACACATTTAGGGACAGAGAAGACTGATTCAGGTCATCGCGACACCATCGCGGAGAACTTCTGAGCTTGGTGCTACACAGTCGTTCGCATTATCACTATTTTTACATTTCGGAACCTCTGCTGAGAACGAAGTGGAACGTCTTGCCTTGAAGTGGCCTGTTCCGTGTTGTGTTATGATCTGTGACGTTTCGCAACCACCTAAATTTCTTGATTCCCCGTTTTTTCCTCCCGTCGCTTTCGCACTTAATTTCGAATGCCTGTGCAAAGCAATCCACCCGATCACACGAAATACACCAAGTCGGCACGGACTAGAGTGAACATTTTTCGTACATCACGCCTGTCACGTTTGACATTAGACGATTTCATTAGTTTCTGTCAACTCTGTTGACGATCGACTTTACGCATAGACTTTCGCCATTTTTTTTTACGATCTTCTACAACCAATGCTACGGATGTATACGTTAACTCTTGACACTCTTGACGTGTTCACAAATAGAGCTACGAAACTATCGAGATCGAGTATGTATTACGGAAACTTATTTCCACTTCCTCTACGCCCAATAGATGGCCGTACCTTCATTGCGTTTACATTTCCGTGGATCTATTGGATAATCACACAACTGCGCCTTATCTTTAGTAGATTTATAATCTACGTGGCACATTTTAAGTTGACCCTACAATCAACTATCTTTTTCCATTGCTTATCACAAGTAGATACACTATTGGACATTAGTGATTACGCATACTCAATACATAAAAAGAAAACCATTCTATAATATGTAAAGCTTTATTTGTACTATTTATAGGAGTAATACAATTCATGATTTACTTTAAAAAATGTTATTTTAGAAGTGTAGATACCATAAAGCATAAATTTATGTTAGGATAATACAGTATTCACTCCGACAGTAATCATCTTTAGGTACAAAGGAGAAATCTTAATGAATACTAATTGCTAATGAATACGTAACATCTACTTAATAGAGATTAGTTTGATCATAGTATATGTATTTAAGTCGATACACCAGCTAAAACTTACTGTCAAGAGGCATCTCTCCTTAAGCAAACTAAATATCTCACACTTCTTGCAGTTTCATCCAGATATTAAAAGCAAAAGCGCTATTGGAGTAACTACTGCATTCCTAATTGAAAAATAATATGCATTTATATTTAATACATCGATTACACATGGCTGTCAATTTTTACTAGCCTTAAACGAAGGGTTATTCAAACCCGTTGTTAATAGCGACCGCGGAAACCACCTCTTCCAACCCAGTTTCCGCCATCTCCTCCTCGCGAATTATAGGTTCCGTAACCTCTATTTGCACCACCTCGAAAACCGCCGTAATTATTATTTCTTGGAAAACCTCCACCACCGCCGCCATTGCCGTAGCCACCTTCATTGCTGAAATTACCGCCACCTCCTCCTCCATTGCCAAAGCGAGGGGATCCACGAAAACCACCTCTACCCCGCATCATTTTTGGAGGACCACCCTCTGGGCAAAAACCAGTCGAGTGCCCTCTTGGCGGCCTCCGCGATTGAAAACCACCACCCGTAATCTGATCTAGTTCATAACGGCACGTATTCATTCCGCATAATGTCTTGATTAAACTGAGTACCTGTAAAAAGAAATGAAATATTTATTGATTTGCGTTATTTGAAATTGTAAACTTATTCTTAGGAATATTATGACTATAATAATACCTTTTCTTCATTAGGAGTTAATTCTAAAATAGTCTCCGGTTCTTTCGCCGCTTTCACAACGAGACTTTCCAATGCAGGCCGCAAAGCCACTATCGCAGCTGCATGATTTGGATTCATATCCAAATTAATCCAATTATCCAGTTTTACTACGCCGTCTACGTATTCAACTTTTCGAGAACCAAATAGTAACAAGTGAATTGGAGATACCATAGACAACTGCTTGCAAGAGACAGCTCTTGTACGAATCTACATACAGAAATAGAACGAACGTTGATGACTAAGTATAATTTATAAATCAATCTAAAAGAAAATCTTATTTTACCTTCTCTCCAAATACAAAGAATGGAAATGGAAAGTTTTGTTCGAAATTACTGCAATTTACTGATGTTTTATGGATCAAAGCAGCTTTAGATTCAGTAGTAAGAACCTTTCTTTTTTCTTTATGATAACAAACGTTTGGATAAAGACCCATGCATAATAAAGCTGTGACTGTGTCGAGGCGCACATCGGCCCCAGCTTGATAATTTAATGGTGTGGGACATAGAGTTTCCTCTGGAAAACCAGCACTTTGTAAAAGTGCTTGTAACTGATTCTGCAAAGAAAACATGTTATAGACACATCATTTTGTGATCAATTTACAAGTAGATGATGAATATTAAAATCTACCTTAGCTTCCCACGTGACCCTCAATGTAGGCAAACTCAAATTTTTAGAATCACAGAATGCTTGCTCTGCATATTCTCCACCATCCCTAGCTTCTTCCCAAGCTTGGAATGCATGTAACATCGCCACATGGTCGCTATATCTTGCACCAGCGAACCATTTCTGTTGGGTAGTTAATCGTTTGGTGTCAGGACCCATGTTATACACTTCCGGAAACGTTGTACTATTTGCTGCCATTGTAGACAAAGCATCGCCCACACGGAAAATGCATCCCAGAATCATCATTTTTCCTAAACGTGGTTCAATAGGTAAACGGGCTAATATTTTACCAAGTGGTGTCAGCTCATCATTTTCGTCCAAACATTTCATTTCTAAAATAAAGATCAGCGGTTATTTTACAGTTTTAAATATCGCCATTAAAAGTATGATACAACATAAATATCAATTTTTTTAAATGTGATACATACCACGTAATATGACCTCTGCTTCTATTACAGCATCTATCGGTGGTGGTTCAATCGCTTTCGACAAGAACTTTCCGATACTACCTAATCGTAATAATTTAATACTTAATGCTAACTCGTGCAAAGGTGTCCTAAACATTTCTGGCGTCATATGTTCATCCATTTTATTGAAACGTGCTCTGGAACATAAATGGAAACAATATCCAGGTCTCACACGACCTGCTCGTCCCTTTCGCTGTTCCAAATTTGTTTTGCTAGCCCAAACTGTAGCGTAATTTGTCATATTATTATGAGAAGTGAATAGTTTCATTTTAGCTTTGCAGGAATCTATTACATAGACGACATCGTTAATGGTAATTGATGTTTCAGCGATATTTGTGGCTAGAATAATTTTTGTAATCCCTTGTGATACTGGATCAAACACTTTACGTTGGTCTTCTCTGGGTAATTGAGAATGTAAGGGTATAATTACGTAACCTGATCCTCCGTAAATAGGATGTTGTTGCAGATGTTTCATTAATGCAAATATTAAATTCCAACCAGGTAAGAAGACCAACACAGCACCAGGAATACCTTTCTCTTTGACGTATTTCAACAGAGCCTCAATAAGTTCGAAACTTATTTCCTTTTCGCTCAGTTGTGCCATAGCATTTTTCGTTTGTATAGAATACTCGGCACTGACTACTTTATTCAAATTTTCGTCTGGCTCCCCATCTGTCGGTAAATCATCTGAATCTCGATTTTTACGTTTTTTTGTGTCCATAGGCGGTACAAAATTCGTTAATTGTACACAATCTTCTAAGAAGTATTGTTGAACAGGATAGGCTCTGCCTGGAATTTCTATCACTGGACAATTATTGAAATAATTACTGAACAAAGATGTGTCGATTGTAGCAGACATTAGAATAATTCGCAAATCTGGGTACATATGAATCATGTCGCGAAGAACAACCATAATGAAGTCTGAATTCACATCCCGTTCGTGAATTTCGTCGACTATAACGTGGGATACGCCTCTTAATCCGCCTTCTAGCTTCCTCAAAAGTACACCAACGGTACAGAACATTATACTACCATAAGGTCTTGGCAAACAAGATTCAAATCGTACGGAATATCCAACAGATTGTCCTAAAGTTTCGCATCTTTCTATAGCAACTCGATCAGCTACAGACACAGCAGATATTCTTCGAGGTTGTGTAATTGCAACACTACAAAATGCACCTTGGCCTGATGCAATATAATCGTCCAAAATAAACTGACACACTTGCGTTGTTTTACCACATCCCGTGTTACCACGAATAATTATTATCGGATTTTCATGAATAGCATTCATTATTTCGTTTTTCATCGAGAAAACAGGTAACGAAGATCTGTCTTTGATGCTCTTTTGTAAATTGTCGTCTTGCTGGAGTCTTTCACGTTGTTCGTGTTGCAAATCGTCTGAAAGCTGTTCTAACGTCATTGTAGCTAACGGCCCTTCATCTATATTACAGCCAGTCCAAGGATTCCAATTTTGTTGTGGTGGAGACCAACTCACTACTCCAGCAGGTTGTGGTACAGAAGAAATAAAATCATCCAACACTTGATTAGTTACTAAAGATACAGCTGGCATAGATTGGCTATTTTCTTCTTGTTTTACAGCTGATTGCTATAGAATCAATTTGTAGAAATATTAACATTTCATATTAAACATTAATTTCTTGTAAATGAGTTTATGACATAAAAATACCTGATTTAATTCCACTGAAACAGGTTTTACATTTAAGCTTGACAAAACATCATGAATTTGACTTTCCACTTCTGGTGAAATTTTAACTGGATATGGTTTTATTTGTTCTGCATCTTTATTTTTCTTTAGAGTTCCACTAAATGCTTCGATGACACCTAGATGATATAATTGTCGGACAAGGGATAGAGCACAACTTTTGGAAGCTGTTTGCTTATTTGAACCAGTTTCACGACCAGTAACATCTAAAATTTTTTATATTAACATTTGTTGTGATAAATAAATTCTCATAAATATTTTAATGTAACAACATACTTCTCCCAAGTTGTTTCACATAAAACGTCATTTCAGCCATGAAACTCCTAAGAAAAATGCACATTTTTATTATTATTTCATATAAATATATATATATATATTCATGTTTGATTATAGTATAGTCTTTAGATAACAATGATAACATAAATTCAAACTTACCATTTGAAAATATCCAAGACCACATTGGAGCACATTGTAATAAGTTTGTATGATCGATCGCACCAAAACCTTTACTGAATTATTTCAATAAAAGTGTTGGTTAAACATTATCTTTATCTGTGCACAAGAGAAAGCAATTATTTTCTCTTGTACCAGCATCGAAGACAATTAAATAGTGTACTCCAGAATGGTCTTGATCAATTTCAAATGGTAGAAAAATCACTCATGCGATTGCTTCATTTTTCGTTGGAAACGTTTTAATACAATCAGACTTGTAATATCATGTTTCTAGTAGTGATAAATCCGATCCAGTGCAAAAATAAACAGCTACATTGAAACAACCCATACCTCGTATGATCTGGGCCAAGTGGGGTATATTTGTAATCAGCGTTCATTTTGTTAGATTGCATAAATTGATGAAGCTTTGATTTAGCATTTTCTATAGTCCAATTCCCATGTATTCCAGAATTTACATCAACATCTTCTGCATCTTCAACCTTTTTCTGATCTGCTATTCTATCCATGTAAGTATAATTGCCTTGACCATGTTCATTATAAGCTCTGTACGCTTGACCTATATCATTGGGTCCCATCCCATCTTGAAATACAGATTTTGATGGTCCATAAGGCTCTGGATTAATGGGTCCACAATCACGTGGTTGTGTAGTGCCTGCATCCTTTGGAACATCATTAGCATTGACATGTCCTGTACGAACTAAATAATTAACATAATCTCTGGCTGCATTGCCTTGAGCATCTTTTTTGTTAGTGGAGTTTCCTGCACCCACATAATCAAATCCAGATACACGTAATTCACACAAGAATCGTTGTCGATGTTTGGGCCCTGAATAATTATGAAAATTATTTAATCACGTACAATATGTAGATATTTAATTAAATGTAAATCTCACATAAAGAACTCCAAATACCTGTTGGTCTCACGTCAAATTGTGGCTCTTTACTAGTTTTCGCACACCATTGATGAAAAAAAGACTTGATATCACCCATTTTGAAATTTCAATAACGTGAATAAAATTCTGCAAATATTGTGATTTTATCAGTAAAATCAGTACATATAACCTAAATACATGCCAACTCAATCTACAATGATCTATTTAGTACAAACAACTATGCTTCTTATATGGCGTCATATGGCGTTCACCGGAACCGGAAGTACCAACGAATTTTATATATAGGTATATATATATATATAGTCACAACCACACTAGTGCTCTGGTAAATACTAGAGTAGGCGGTGATATAGTACGCATTCAACACTGATATATATACTATAGATACAGTATTCGGATTCTGGAAATGTCCCGAATTGAACAGTAGATTTGGATGCCAGCGCCGCTATCGTTTGACCGGTGTACTGTACCCCTCGTACTCCTCTTCACCACCGTGATCCTCAAAACTTCCCCATGTGTTTGCGTCCCTCTAGATGGCGCTGCTTTCAATCGAGTTGATTGGACGTCATTGACACGCTACGAAATAAAAAGTGTCAATTCGATTGAAAGCAGCGCCATCTAGAGGGACGCAAACACTTGGCGAAGTGTGGAGGATCACGGGGCGAAGAGGAGTAAGAGGTGTACAGTACACCGATCGAACGATAGCGGCGCTGGCATCCAAATCTACTGTTCAATTCGGGACATTTCCAGAATCCGAATACCATATCTATAGCAGAGAGTACTCTTTGTCTATAGCAGAGAGTCCATAGCATATATATCAGTGGCGAGAATGCATATGACTCAACTGTATGCGTCTGACCAATCAGACGGTTTCTTTGCGAATTCCTTTCGCATTCTTCCAGAGCCCACTTTATAAGTTACCAGGCATCGACAATACAATAGATATACACCAGCAGAGAGAATCTGACACCAGAGTGGAATTTCTCTCTGTATACACGTACGATATCCGATATTTACGTATGCATAAGCAACACAGGAATACATATTTACATGTACATAAATCCATGTTATAAATTTCAAAGGTTTATTTTAAATTAATAGAAATTAGAGATATGGGGATATTACAATATTATATATTGTTTAGGATTGGACAAGGGGCCTGTGCGACGCCTGCGCACTAGCGAAACCGAACAGCTTTGTTTGGATCCAGAGTAGAATACGAATTCAAAAGAACAACGGCAGCTTTGACAACGGTTAATCGTAATACTACTCTGTGATCGCGTCTTTCTTGAACTTATATAATAAACCCATTGCATAGACGTTTTCTACATCGTAAGTATTCAAATAAAGGTCGATTTATACTGTCCGTACAGATACGGAACGGTTCCGTTTTAATATAATAATACTTTAATAATATGTACTTTTTTATGTTTAGTTTTCAATAATATGCGTCTGTACTGTTACGATACAATAGGTACGTACTTACATATATACATTTATATTCAAATGCGGATAGTATAAATCGATCTTAGGTAAAACGTATTCTCATATAAGTTGTTTTACTTAATTCTACTGTTTTTAGTGGCAAGTGTAAACAGATAACAAAATAATGGTTGATTTATCGGAATGGGAACCGAAAATACAAAAAATGATTGTAAAACTTCGAAGTACATTGTGTACATTACACACAATATGGGAAGACATAGGATTTACGGAGGAAGCACGTGAAATATATTGCGAACAAGCGTTTAATCACATAAATGATTTATTGCATGATATGGTACATGAATCCCAGCAAAAGAAGGATACATTATTAAATAATGTTAAAGAATTAATGAAGCAACTTTGTGTATTGACCAAAGAATTTGGAGAAGATGTACAAACTGGTGGATACGAAAATTTACCATTGAAAAAAGTAGAAGAAGTGCTGCGCACTGATTTGCATACATTACAATACCGCAAAGAGCAGAGACTGGCACTTCTAAAAGAATTACGTGCAAAAGAACAAACTCTTTGCAACATACTAGGCACTCAACCAATTGTAATTGAGGAAATGTTACCTTCTGAGGAAGAATTCAATAGATTCAAACTATATCTTGAAACACAAGAATCAGAAAAGAATCGTTTAGAGTCTAATTTTAAAGAAATGCGTAGAGGAATTATAAAAATGATGGATGAATTAGGAATTTCTCCTTCTACAAATTTCGAACATTTAGTTTATAAAGATAGTGAAAACTTTGTCTTTAGCAGTAATAATATGGCTAAATTAAAGGAACTTAAGGAAGAGCTTGAACATCAAATGGAAACAGCGAAAGGATATGTAGAACATATTAAACAAGAATTAATTGCACTATGGAAGTATCTTGATGAATCTGAACGAATTTGTCATTCATTCCTTAATAGTTATGTAGGATATAGTGTTGCAACTATAAATGCATTAGAAGCAGAATTAGAGCGGTGTAAAGAAAAGAGAAAACAAAATGTTGCACAATGTGTATCACAAGTGAGAGCTGAATTGATAAAATTATGGGATCTATGTAAATTTAGCGAAGCACAAAGGGGCGAATTTAGATATTTTCAATGTCAAACGTATACAGAAGATTTGCTCACTTTACACGAACTTGAAGTGAAGAGGCTACAAGACTTCTACACAGCCAATAAATCTATATTTGAACTCTTGGAAGAAAGAAATGATCTATGGTCCAAAATGAAAGAACTTTTACAACCTACAAATGCTCCAGATCGTTTTTACAATCGGGGTGGCCAATTATTAATGGAGGAAAAAAAGCGTAAAATAATTCAAAAAAATTTACCAATAATAGAAGAACGATTAAGAAATTTAGTAAAAGAATATGAAAGTATAAATGGAGAAGTGTTTACTGTTAATGGTATGTCAGTAGAGGAATTGTTAAAAGAATCATGGGAACATCTAAATGAAGAAAAAGAAACAATAAAGAAAGCTAGAAAAAAGGCTAAGGATAAATCAGTCAAAAAAGAGGCTGTCTTAAGTTCAACAAAAAAAACACCTACTGTATTGAGTACTCGTCGACCAACACCAACTAGTACCTTAAAGAGGAAGCTATTGTTCACTCCTTCTCCAAATACTTCAACAAAACGTCGAAATAGGAGCTTGAAAAATAGCGGAATTAAGCAGAAGAAAACTCGAAGAATTCCTCAAATAATTATATCTTCTCCAGATAAGGCTCCTCAGGGTTCCAAGAGTAGTAAGAACAAAGAAAATTCAGTACCTCAAAGTTCAGCTGCTACAGACACAACGTACAATGAATTTAAAGAACATTTAGAAAAAAGGAAAGAGTTACGGAGTTCAACATTGCCAGAACAAGTATTGCTGAATTCAACAGTTAAAGGAAAAGTTAAAACACCAGTACGAACACCTGCCAAACCACTAAGGAAACATATACCAGTAGCATTAACACCTACTTCTGCAAATCGAAAATTATCTCATTCACAGCTACACAAATCACCTCGTAGTCCTAGACTTGTACAATCCTCGAGGCTAGCTGCAGTATCAGACCTACCTATAATCTTTTAAAATCTGACAGTTTTAATAGACAAAGACACATTATTAATTAAAACTATATATTTTAATTAATTAAAGCCTAACAGCTTCAATTAATAAAGACATTTTATTAACTGAAAGTACTATATATTTTAATTAATTTAGGCTGTTACTTATTTTTCATATATTTTTAATTCATCAGACAATAATGTCTTAGAAATAATTAAATGAGATTTAATAGTTTCAATTAATTCTGACTACTATATATTATAGTTAGTTTAGGCTGTTACTTATTTTTTATATATTTTGAATTAATCAGAGAACAAAGCTTTAGGAATATTTATATAGAATAATAATATACTTATAATACATTGCAATACTCTTGCTTTTTTGTATATACGTTGTGCTACCTAGTTTGTTAATATGTCTTAATATTTAATTACAATCTATTACGTGAACGTTCTTAAATATGTATTCTAATATTAATTATTATGTCATAAAGAAATTAATGTATAAATTATTTCTATAATGTGTTATTATTAATTAATAATTGCTTTCAATAATAAGTTCTAACGAAACGTACGTTTTATAAGTGCACGATTTCGTTATGTATATCTAATAAATGTATATAATATATATGCTAGAGAGCGCGGTAGAAAATAAGCACACTCTTTGTAAATCTTCTTTATCGAACGAGACCGTTCTTTAATGGTTCGATTAATGAATTTATACAATAAATTAATGATGCAAGAATACTGTAGATGAAATGAAATCTGCTTTTAGGTGAAATGAAAGATCAAAGTAAAACTAGAGAGATTGCCCGGATCGCGACTTGAACTTTTAGAGATTCCGTGCCGATCGGAACAAGCTGGAACAAGCGTTCGGAGAATTCTTCGCGTGACGTCGAATTCAAGCGAGTGCTCCGTGGGCGTTGTGCGAAAATACTACCCCCAGTGATGCCAGATTCGTGGTACTGTGGTAAACCGTGGTATTAAACTATACCCCTACTACGACCTACTGTTGCCCCTACGCTCCTTTACCAACGCGCTCGCGCGCTACACACACCAGCGTACCTCTACTGTCCGTGTGCGCTGCTTGTGCGCTTGCGCCAGCCTCAATCTATTTTTAGCACTTTGCATATACATATTGCTTTACGGAAACGAAACTGAAACTCGTCCGGCCGTCGCGTCGAGCTGCGTCGAGCGTATGAATCGCAATCTGGAGCTGGCGTTGGAGTCCCCGTGCAGCGATTTTTATTTTTATTTTTAATTACATTTTTTAACCTTCCAAAAAATTAAAAATAAAAAAACTATGTTAAAAATATATATATTCATTTTATAGGATACGTTTTATTACTGTAAAAATTGCATTGATACAAAGAGTCTAGCAGGGTAAGAGTCAAAAGTGCCCTTGAACCAATTGTACCGGGCTATGCACTATTTGATAACTCATAAAAAAAAGCATTCGACACCAAGTTTGAACCCTTTATCTCAACCAGGGGGGTAGTTGAAGGGTAAAAACTAATTATTGGTTTTTGCCACATTTTCCCTATTTAATGGTATACTTAAAAATTCTAAAAAAATTCTACAATTTTGTAGATATGATTCCTTATGATTGTGAATTTTTTCAGATTTTTTTGCAAATACTAAGTATGAAAAATCTTTTTGTTCTTGCTTCTGAAAGCGAAGCTTCGAAATCTTCGACCTTCGAAGGAAAGTAACAGCCCTAAACGTTACGCGCTATCAAAGTTGCCCGTGAAAACATTCGGGTTGGCCAGACCTGTTATAATAGAAGACGATACACCGATGTGCACTGCTCAACATTCGGGAAGGTTCTGCCCGTTTTCGTGGACGCGCCGAAATCGTTCCGACGACAACGAGGGAAAGCCCTTTCCGAGAAACGCGTAGAGTTAGAAAATGTTCCCGTGACATGCACACTTTCTGAAAAAGGGAAAGTATCCTAAACGGATCTTTCCGCGGCTAATACGAACACCACATAGATCAAATGATTTTACAGATTTTCAACGTAAAAGGAGTATTTAAAACCATAGTTTTTATTTCAATGCTCGCGCTGTACGCTCAATTTTGTGACGACGAAATGCACTGCGTTTTTTTATTATCGTTAATAAACCGATATAAATTTATCGTTTGAGGCTTTTTTAACCCTTTGCACTCGAGTGGTGATTCTGAGTCACCACTAAAAATAGCTATATACTATCTAAAACGTTTTTCACATTGTTAAATTTGTTTGTATCTAATAAATTATCAAATATGTACATATTGTACGAGTAAATTACATCAGTTTCGTATGACTAAAACGAAAAGAATCAGACACAATGGACATATTCCAGATCGGCAGAAATGCTTGGTTTTGGAGCTCTAACAGTTCCGAGTGCAAAGGTTTAGATTGTTAATTACTTGTTGGGACCCCATATTGTGTATAGAAACATTTGATATGCGAAAAAATTGTTTTTGTTAATCGAACAAATAAACTTCGATTTTCATCACCTTCGAAGTTTCTGGAATCGAGGCTTCGATATTCGAAGCTCCGAAGCTTCGAAATCTTCGACCTTCGAAGGAAAGTAACAGCCCTAGTACGGAGGACTTGAGAGAAAGTGGCCAGGAAACTGCAGATGGGCCCTTCGGAGTCGCGAAGAAGAAATCGGAATACGGGGGGCAATAAAACATTTGGCCGCCAGATTTCCCGTTTTGCCTGCGAAAGACATGCACTTTGCATCGCAAGTATCGATTAGTTTTTCGCCGTAATTGATGTAACATTTGATGCAAATAATAATAATTTATTATAATTAATTTTTCATGAATTTTTATTCAATTGTAACGGATACAGACGTCGTTGAATCCATCTCAAAAGATGATACAACGATACGACATTATAAATAAAAAGATACAGTGTCCATTATAAAATTGTCTTGATATTAAAATTTGTTCCATACTGAATATTAAATTAATTTATATTATTATTTTAATTTTTGTAATCATGTCTGAAAATATAGATTAATTTTCGGTAAAATTTACTTATACGCACCAATAAATTCAAATTTTACTAATCCATAACATATTTAAGAGATCCAGAGTACTATATCAATGTCGGTTGGATCCCTTATATTGCAGAAGAGGGTTCAATTTAAGAGTAAAAAAACGTGGTAATAAGCTTCAACGCTCGGCAGTTTTTCTCCCAACCATATCAGAGTTAAAAGTACATTTTCCTTCTTTCTCTGAATTATACAATACAACGAGTTCTCTTTCTTAATCAAATTTAATTTCGTTATTAGACGTTTGAGCACTCAGGGCAGTGAATTCTAATTTATGCTAGTGTTAGAGCTAGTTTTTATTCATTCTAAAAAATGAACTCTGTAACATGCTAAACGTGGACCTTGGGTTCTAGCACGGACGAGATATAAGAATAGACTGGACATCTTACGGGACTTGGTGGCCATAGGAATCTGTAGTATCGTGATTGTAGCGTCCTCTACGCTTCGAGAACGGTGAATTCGTGAACGATATCCAGTGCGACTCGAGTTCGACTCGTCAAACTTCTACAGCGTTGTCAAGTCTAAAGTACGCAATGTTGTCAGATTATGAGTTTTCAACATATCCGAAAATCATCGGAGAGCGCGACCGCGAAGAGGCTCTTTTCTGCCCGTTCGCCGTAAAGAGAGCGTATTGGAAAGAAATCTCTTTTCTTAATTTCTTTCCATTTAATATTGTGCTATATTTGTAATGTTTCTATTTCTACCTATTGTAAATTTTTTTATTGCATTATTCAAAATGTTATGCTTAACTTTTATTTAATCTCAAATTTATTTTCAAACAATACAAATCGAACTTCAATATAAATGCATAATATTAGTCGTATTGAGCTAACGAAATGGAGGAAGTGCCTTTTTTCATCTTAGTTCCATTACTACCATATATGTTTATATAAACATATATTTAGTTATGTTAACAGGATTGGTCGCGTGAAGGCGTGAACAAATTTATAAGCCGCTCTTGTACTTCTATCGCGTTCTAAATTCCATAATGCAATAACATCAGACCAGGAAACCCGCGAATCATTAATTAGAAAATCATATTTTAATAAGTTATTTCTGATGCTCTTAAACAAATGTAAATAATCAAATAAAAAATAAATTTTATGGCCATTTCGTTTAAAATAAGGCGTATATATCTACTAGGGCTGTTACTTTTCCGAAGCTTCGAATCTTCGAAGGAACGAAGGGAACTTAGAAATCTTCGACCTTTGAAGGAAAGTAACAGCCCTAGGCACGACAGAATAATCACTGTTGAGTCTTAAGCCACAACTGTGCCGTAGAAACGAAAAAATTATAAAAAGGTAAAACTTTTGCACCGATCGCCGCCAGATGTAGTTCAATGGTACCATTGTCTTTAGAAAATACAATTTCAATAGAATAATAGCGGATTTACCTGTAATTTGGAAATCCCTATGCGCCACCATGTATTCGCACAACCCCAAGCAGGTACCCCTCGAGCGTACCCCTCCAATTTCGCGACGACGGAAAACATTCATGCCAAGAACCTGTGTATCAAAATACACAAGAACACAACTTTGCGTTCGCAACAAATTAAAATTAAAAACCCGTCCGGAAAATTGTTTGTACCATTGTAAATTATTGTTCATGTTCCTATGTTACACATGAATGTATTCTACGCTTTGAAAACAGAAAATGTTTGAGAGGAACCACACGCCGCAAATGAACCATTTGGTTAGGAAAAATTGTGAAAGATTTCATACTGTTTTCAGGTCAAAATGCACATTGTTAGGTTTTCTGTCCCTTTAAACGTCGTATTGTGTTCATGTAAGGATACGCACGCACACCATTGAGCCACGCTTCACCGTTCATGTAGGTCCTACCCAAGCGGCAGAGTAGTGGTAGGCCCATGCCTCTCTGTGTAACTCTACACAATCAAAACGTTACGAAATCCTTAACAATTTTTTCTGACTAAACGGTTCGTTTGCAGAATACAATTTTTCTCAAACTTTTTCTGTTCTCAATGCGTAGAATGCGGTAATGTAAAAAAAATTAACATTAATTATCAATGTTATAAACACTTATGCATATACGTTCTTACAAATATCCAACGGCCCAAAGTTGTAGAATCCCACTGTGGTGGTCTTTAGGTATAACTTTTATATGTATAGCTCCGAAATCAAGTATTAATTCGATTATATGCAGCTGAGCAGTGAAATCAGTTATAAAAATAAACATTATAGTGTAACTAAAACTGCCTCGTAGAAATAATGGAATCGGTTACATGATATCAAAGTTGATTATTCATTTTGAAAACTAAGTATCAGCATACTTGCTTATCGTTTAGTTTATTACTAGTTAATTAATTTTTCACAATAAATAAAGTTATTATAAACAACCGGTGGGTAAAAATTTATTAAATGACAGTAGATCTGTGGATATTATTTATATTTGTTCATTACATTTTATTGTAATTATATAGCTATATATGCACTATTAGATCGAAATGTAATAAAAAAGCTATAAACTATGCATATTATGACGAAATGTAATAACAAACTATAAAAACGAAAACATTAGGAAGGCGTAAAAAGTAAAATTACTAAACTTCCGTTAACGATGCATATAGAATGAGCAATTTTTCTATAATTAAAAGAAGGCTTTATAAATGTCATATTCAACATTTAAACCGAAGCATCACGTATGTTTGCTCCCGCAGAATCATATTAAGTACACGCAATGCGAATGGAGTATAATATTTTTTCTTCGTGTTAATAATGCTCAGCACAGACTTAAGACTACTACAGACATTGCATCTTATGGGCTTTTCTGTCTAGGCCTCGGGGGGCCACAGTGGCCCCCGTACCATTTCGGTGTCGCGCTCAATATTACCGATAGTTCACGAATTTACGCATATTAGCAAGAACTGAATATTCCGTATACTGTATTTTTACTACGGGTGTTTAATATGATTTGGAGGCTACAAATGCATACGGCGCGTGTATTTGAACGGTGAAAATAATATTTATGAAGAAAGTATTAAAAAAATACGAATTGTAGTAAAATAAATTTGGTTTCTATACGTAACATTATTTTTATTACTCGTGTCACTAATGAATGTATATTATAATAATTTTATACACTTTAAACCAATAGTTTACTTTCTTATTTACACTTAATATACATTCTATGCAGTTGTTGAGTGCGTACACATTACACATATATTAACTATTCTTGTGTTTCCCTATTTTTAAAATAAGTACTTGCATTCTTTTCATCTGTAGAGAAATAAGAATTCATTAAATTTTCATAAATTTATTAAATTCATTAAATTAAATTTTCGTTATAATATTTTTATATAATTTATATGTAAAGCAATACAAGTTTTCATCTATTGTATTAGTTTAATTCTATTGTGTCCAAGGAGACATTCCTTTATTATACAATATGTAGAAAACAATATATTTTACTGAAAAGATATAAATTTTTGTTTTAATGACATGCGTCATTAATTAATTGCTAAAATTTTATTAACGTGATTTAATATTCCTATTTACGTCTTTTTGCGACTCACCGCCCAGTTTTATTCGATTAGACATATATACAAGCAACTAGTGGTCACGTACAAGCACTACCACATTTACCGAGCTCGAGACTTTTCAAATTCCATCGGCTTCTGTAGACAGATTTTGTCGTCGGAAATGTTTCGCATGCAGTTTTCAGTGCAATGTACGCTGCATGATAATCCGATTTATGTCGTGTTTGGGCTTATTTTGATCAGAAAAACATTTTCAATCGACAGGTGATTTTTCCATTATGATAATGTTAATAATAAACAAAATTGGATTTATTTATAATACAATGTGTGTTACAATGTTGCCTCTGATGCTGAATCACGTCCATATCGTACGTCGCCGCTACGTGTTCCTCCTGAAGACAACAATGTAAAGGTTTCACGAACGCGTATTAATAACAATAAAATGTTTATTATGGTTCATAATTCTGCCATGAAAACATTATGAGTCGATTGCAAATGCTTTTTTGATGAAAATAAGTCTAAACATGCCACAAATCGGATAAGTTAAACTGTATTTGTATGGAAAAGTTTTCTTCGAAGTTCAGGAAAGAATTTTATTTGAGGCTTCCGACGACGTATTCTAATCTGTATAATTTTTAATATATGAATATTATCTATTCTTATATCTCGTCTGTGACTTTACTTCCATTTCCTGAAGCGAAGAAGCAATATTTTCTCACGGGACTTTTTTTAAATACTTCTTGAAACTTTATAAAAAATAAAATTGTACGTTTTTATAAAATCAACTTTTTTCTGTACGCTCTTTCCAAAAACGGGCGACGTAAGGGGACGCGGAATAGAACAAAGAAATTTTTTTAAAAAAGTCCCGTGAGAAACTATTGATGCTTGGTTATCTATCTGTCTTTGTCTCTCCTGCGAGTGACATATCTCCCTCTTTGTCACAGCCCCATAGGAGAAACAAGGATCTCACTATCCTTGTCCGGGAGCTTCCTCATTTCTCCGCAACTGTCGCTGAAGTCAACTCGAAGTTTTGCTCTGGCTCTTGCGCACCCTTAGGACCGCTTTCAATGTACGTTTGACTTTATACTAATAATGTTTGTTTGTAACATTTTTTGAGTACAATAATTAATAATATTTGTACAGCATTCTACTTTATTTATACAGCTTTAAGTCCCATTTTTGACGACCAAATGCTTTACGAGGAACTCGGATTTTAAACCTTCATAAATGTACACTACACGTTTGACTGTTAAAGAATGAAGCAAACAAAGAGGTGCAGTAAACTAAAATTGATCAGTTGCTTAAGAATTTTACATAAATATAAAATACTATCTATATTATTTTTATTGATATTACCTGGTATAGTCCTAGAAACACAGTGTACACATAATTCCGTTCATTATTAAAAGAAGAAGCATAAGAACAGAATGTTGTAATATATTTAGAAATCAGCATTTTATTGTTTTACAGTGAAATTTACAAAGGTGGTTCATCTAATCTACTGTTTAAATTTCACTGTTCCGTGCTTCGATATCCCGTTCACACAATCAACGAGTAGTCACAACGTGTTAGCAATTTAAACCATTCGCGGACAATAGTTATCATCTGTCGTTCCTTTCGTGTATCTCATTCGCGTGACGATGCAGTTCAAAATTATTGAAATCGATGGTACAATTACGCGACACCGTGCATGTTATGCTACCTAAGTAAAACGTTATGTCCTTAATGATACTGATACGCTTTTGTTACTTCATGTGCCTCGATGAGTGAGTACAGTTGATTATAAATTCATACTCCCCTAGAATTTCATCCATTAGAACGATCGACTTGAATCAGTAATTTAACGCGAATTTCAATGATGTCGAGACAAGACAAAAGCCCATCTCACTTATTCGAACCAGTTCGTTCGCGTAACGATTAAGTTAACACATGAGAAAGAAAGGTTGATCGTAGAATAGATGTACGTCAGCGTTGTCAGTTCAGATCCCGTCTATCAATTGCCTTAAAAATCACTCTTCACCTCTACCGAAATGGGAATCGTGTAAGCGCGCGGTGTAATCCGAGCCTTATAATACTTGGTCGAAGAGGAAAACTATTCAAACGAAATCGTTCCCTGCTTTACGATTACATTTTGAGCACACGTTGCGACCAGGATTTTCTTCTGAAATAGACTCTCCCAGACCTTAAACGATTAGGTAATACTCGCACATTAGTTTTAGTAGTCTCGATCTTTGAGCTTGCACAGAACACTCGTGTAACTATCTAGTATACGCACACGAGCTGGTCTTCTGATCGATTTTTAGGGTCTATTTTTAAGGTCTATCTGATCGATGGAGTTTATGAAGATGACTATACAGGCCGAGTAATGGTAACGTGTACAATATTTCCTGCCACAATAAATACAATTCAACATCGTCAGAGATCGTCACACAAACTAAAAATGAATCAGACGAAGTATAAAAATATCAGACGTAAAGGATGTATTAATTTAGCGTACGATAATATTCTATATCTCATTATCATTGTTCAATCATCTTCGGTACATATGACCTGACCCTCTCCCTCCCTCTGTCTGAGAGGGAGGGAGAGAGAGAGAGAGGGGGAGAGAGAGAGAGAGGGAGAGGGGGAGAGGGGGAGAGAGAGGGAGAGAGCGAGAGAGGGAGAGAGGGAGAGAGGGAGAGAGGGAGAGAGGGAGAGGGAGAGAGATCGAGTGTATATGTGCGTGTGTATGTGTTTGTTTTTTGTGTGTTTGGTTTTCACGTATGAATGTATAACATGAATTGTAGTTACGAAAAATTTCTTGGTATCGTTCGGTGACCAATCATACAATACGAGAAATCACGTAGATCGTTACATCCGCAGGACACTACGACGCAGATCACAAGGACATTACCATGTAATTTTAGAAGTCACTTTCGCAACGATTCTTCCTTTACAATTCTCATCCCTACAGACTGTGTAGCATAAAAATTACCTATTTATTGATTATCTGTGCGAATTCGTGCACGACTTTCAGTAGGTGGGATAGAAGAGACACACAGAGGTGACCCAAGAGTCCAGCTCGTCACCGGAAGTTAGGAGTACTTCAGGATATTAACCTAATACCGCATTCATCGATCGGTCACTTGCTCCCGAATACTAGCTACGAGAAGAACATTTGAAGAACACTAATTGTTTTGCAGTGAGAAGCTTCGATACTTTGATCTTTAGAGTCTTGATCTCATTAGGCAGATTTTACCACCTAATTACAATCAATTCTAGCGACAATGGGTTCCTTCACAGTATCACCTTCTCATACCCGACAGGACACTTAAGTATCTCAGGGAAGAAGTCACACCGTAAGAATGGCTGTGCAAGACATGGCAATCACTATAGAGAAGAATATAAATTCTCATAGACAGTTTCTTGTATTACGAAGGAACATTTTTATCCTTTGACTAAATGGCAGTTATCATGTTATCGTAGTATTCCGTACTGTTAATCAATTGCATTATTTCTGAGTGATTCAGATCAACATTTGTTCGATTTCCTTCACAGATTTACTTGGACACTGGTGTTCTTCGAGTTCGCGCTATACTTTCGCGAAATAGTTTCCTATTGGAGTTTCAGTGCACTTGTCCCACATCAGTTCCGCTTCAGCTACGTGTCTGGTTAAGCAAAGTAGATCCAACAATGATCTTGAATCCTATTTATCTTTTCAGAACTTGGACTCGCTAATTGCCTCGAAGTCGACGAAAGTTACCTTCTTAGCTTTTAAGTTGCCCTCGTGGGGCAACCCCTAATGCTATACGGATATCTCCTGTATCTGCACGCGTTTTTTTATGGTGTTCGTTCCAGGGGTGGTGCTGAGCGAGCTAGTTGTCCTGGTAGGCGGTTTCGGAGGTATCGGATCCTTGTGGATAGCGTTACTGGTCCCATGGCCAGATTTCGATTCGTTTCTGACCGGCTCGTCCGTGTCCAGCGATTGGCTTTGGAGAACTTGTTGGTGCTCCTGGATAGACGGACTTCTGGCTAGGGTTGTGTAAGATGGCGGCGGCTCTTGGGTCGATCTGGGACTGTCTGGTCCTTTTATAGACGATCTCGTCGTCATCGGAAGGGATTCTTGGCCGTTCGGCGTGCAGTCCATCGCTGCCCTCTTCTTGTCCCTGTCCCTTTGATAATAGATACCAGCGAATATTAACATATTTAGCACTAGGAGAATGCAACCAACTCCTACGGTGATGGCTAGGGCAGTGGTGGTGCTGTAGTAATGGCGGGAGGCCAATCTTTGCAACAGTTCGGCGTCGTCTTCCGAGTCGTCCAGGATTGGTGTGATGTCTTCAGCGACTCCATCTTCACCTGACGGCGTGCTGCACGCTGTTGTCGAAGACGCACTGGTCTTGGTCGTTCCTACGAGAGGCAGTGGAGTGTACCATTCATCCCGGACTGGCCCTGAAAGCAATTTATAATCATTTCATTAGAAAATTGATTAATGTAGAAAGAATTTTAGTCTTCTAATTTACTAATTAACCCCTTCCGGTCCTGTTGAGATACATATGTCTCAGTAAATTGTTGTGATCATTTGTGGAACAATACGTGCCACATACAGATTCCCTTTTTTGTCTCAATGCAGTAAAATATCTTTTAAGAGAATGATACTATGAAAAAAATGTGTCTAGTATGGAGGGGGCCGTATGTGGTACAAACATTTCTTCTTCTATACGTGCGGTCCTTTCTTTATTGATTTCATATTTTGTTTCGATACTTACAGTCACGCGTTTTCGTTTCGTTGCCGTTGTGATACTGTGCACAATTAACTTCGTACTAAATTGTTATGATTAAAATTCGTTCGACCGAATAGTGAAAACTATACATATATACATTGCATACAAACATTGCTGACAAACGCTATTCGGATCACAATATTCTAACAAATTCTACTGTATATGAATTGTGAATTTTGCGTTTTCTCGTCTGTCTGCAACACTTGTCTTGTGTATATACAGGTTTTCTTGTTATAATATTTTTTTATACATGCGCGCTGTGACGTTGCAAATATTGTGATGTCATTTCTCCGTTTCTTATGGCGGAATTTACCGTGATTCGTATGGATCGGACCGCCCTCTAGCCTAGCGGATCAGACAAACACATGCGAAATTCGAGAGCGCGCCCCGAGGAAATTCCACGTCGATTGTCGATAGATGGCTGATGCGAATTGCGCGCACCCAGTACGTCCGAGCTACAGGACGTGCCCCGTGCACCACCAGCCACTCTGAATGGCACCTTTCGGCGGGTCGCTTCGTGGGATCTCTCTTTGCGACATGCTGGCCACAAAACAGCTCGCGCTCCACCACAGTTATCGCTATATAACATTAATTCCTTAACCCTATTTTTAAATTTGTTGTTAATAAATCACTAGAAATACTGCTCTTTGCAGTAGCGTTTGAAATAAGCTATTGTTTGTTACGAGCTAGGGCCGCGTGCAGAGCGAGAGGCCATCGATAGGGTTATTACCCTTGGATTATGTTTTAAATTTGTTAGTTTGGTGTGGACGAACCGAATGCGAAATCAGGGAGCTGCAGAAGGTTGAAATTTCGTGATCGAACCCAATGCGAAATTAGAGAGCCGCTAGGAGATCGGTTAACTCATAGACGAACATAATGCGAAATTGTGAAGCCCCTAGGTCCGGAAAATCTTTCTTTGAACAATGTACATTTTTCACTTTAATCTGTAGTGCCTCACGAGTCCTTACTAACTCCGCCTATCCTCACCGTTGACACTTCTGCAGCCCCACCATTTGGGCTTTTGAAGTCGCACGTTACATATGTGTGACCGCTGTAGCCAATAGTTCGCTAAAACCGACAATACGTGTGAAACGAGGCGTGCCCCTTCCACTTTGACAGTCATCCCTGCATTTCTTCCACGGGACTTCTTGTAATGCCGTTATCAACGGGATTTCATTAATATCTAATTTTTGTTTCATTACTGTACAAAATCCGGCCATACTTCGTGGTATAGATATGGTCAAGAAGACAGTACTGTAAAGATAGTACTACACAACATCTACAAGATTGGTCGACCCTGTATTTTGTTCAAGTCGACGTGTACAGTTTGGACGAATAAGCTGTTCAATAAAATTATAAGTTACCCGCATAAAAGTGGTCGCCTCGTTCCCGAAAGTGATGGTGCCGCATGGAAACGTCGTCGTCGCCGGGTCGATGAAGTTGTGGTATCAAGTTGAGCCAGACTGCCATTTTATGGCCACGGTAGTGACTCTTCATCTTTGGTTTCATAGCTAATAAAAAAGAAGGAAATTAAAGCCTGTTTTGAGTGCTTGGATGTTAGAACGAAGTCTCGGACTTACCAATGGTTAAATACTGCTGTGTACCAGTTTCGTATTGCTCCCACGTGAGACCGCGGTATCGCGTTTTCTCTTTAGGCGTGCCATAGTCCACCGATTCAATTTTGTGGGGTTCGTTTGGGTTACCGGTTTTCGCGAAATTCGTGAAGAACGTGATAACGGCCTCGGCCACGCCTTGGTCCTGACGAGAGTAATTTCGTGTGAAGAAAGCTCCTCCAGCCACCAACGGCAACCCGAAAATGTAAGGGATGTCTTCGCCACGAATGCTTCCGAGACGCTGGAACAATTACCAAGTATTTTTGGCATGGAAACATCGAACGATCGTCTTCATTTTCTACTGGTCAGGGGTTATTTATGACTAGATGGCGTATTTTGTGCAGACTTCATAATTGTTATACGACAAAATTTAAAAATCATAGTACACAACTTAATTATATTTATTTAACAAATTTTGATTATGAATACCTGTTATGAATGACTAAAATTATTTTGGCAACCAGTAAGGGTTAAAATTGACTTGAATGTAGTTTTGGTTACCAGTACCCATTACTGATGACCGAAATTTCTTTTGATTACCAATTACCATTATCTATGACCGAGTTTATTTTGGCTACCAATATTCATTATTCACGAGGTAAAGTTTTTCGGTTAGCGCATAATGAATATCATCGGCAAAAATCATGGTAACCAAGACCTTGAAAAATGTTGTCAAAGTCAACAATTCTGAACAACTTTTCCCTATTCATGTATCCATAGCTCGATCATAGTTTCCGAGATATTCGAAAAAACTTTAAATAACATAATTTCGTTTGAATAGAATAACATTTTTTCGTTTGACGCCTCGTTTTTTAGAAAATCAAGTTTAAAGATCCGTCGAGTTCGCGTGCTTTAGTATACGCAGGAAGTAGAATCGGTTGGTCATGATCAGACGCGGCAGATCATTCGTAGCTAATAACACGCGTATTCGCTGCATTTACCAACTCGATTTTTTTGAAAACTAAGTTTCGCATGAAAAAATTTTAGTCTATACTTTCTCCTTATTTTTTTTATAAGGAATCACCTCGTGTCCGCTTGTACATGTTATTCGGCCGTACCATGTATAAGTTTATCAAACATCTGATCACATCCCTTAGCAACAGGTCTAATATAATTTTTTAAGTTGGTTGTGGTTAGTTCAGTGAAGGGACGACTAAGGCCGGCCATGAGGCGGTCCCGACCAAACACAAAAATCCATACAAAGTGCAGAACATTGCAAACGTGATCGGTCCGGCCCCCTCTTTATTGAACGGAACCGCCATTAAAATCCGTTATAATTGAATTATATTATATTTGGATAAAATGATAATTGAATTATTTTGTGTTATGCATTTTACTATATATGTGTATAGGTTTCATGAAATGGTTATAAAATAAAAGGGGAAACATTTATACAGGGTACAAGAAAAGTAATGATCATTCATTCTAGAGGTAAATCTATACCTCTAGATCAGGCATGTCAAAAAGTAGCTTAGTTGGAGGCAAAGGGTATAGCCGGATAAGATGGTCCAAACTGCCCTTGAGCCGAATGATATCGCGGATGGATCATTCGATAGGGCATAAAAAAACCATACTGTTTAAAATTTGAACCCTATATCTTGATCGGGAGGGTAGTTATGGGGTAAAATTGAAAAATCAGTTTTTGGCCTATTTGCCCTAGTTAACGGAGTTTAGAAATTCTGAAAAAAATCTGAGACATGTCAAACACCCGAATACATATTCTGCAATTCGTTTTAGATTTTTAAATTGAAAATCCTGCTTGTAAAACATCAAAAAACTCAAAAAAATTGAAAAAATGCAGATTTCACATGGAAGTTCTAGAGTGACTAACTTTATATTTTTACAGTACCGATATATTATTATAAGTATCATATATGAATTTTTTCACATTTTTCGGTTTCTTGCGCCGTTGTTAAACAAAATAAAAACCGATTTTTTCGCCATTTTTTCCATGAAAAGCGAAGCTAACCTTCAAATTGTAACATTTTATTCATTCTGTGAGCCTATTGGATACTGATAAACCTTGAACATTTCACAGAAATAATTAAAAAATGAAATTATCTTAATTAGTATTCTACTACGTCAGCGCATAACATCTGAAAATATTAACCATGTTTCCAACAGCCCGGTTGGGTCAGCGCGTTAGGCGCTCGACTGGAACGTGTAAGTCTGACTGAGAGCATCAGATTGTTTTCACCAAGTTATAGAGGACAAATAAGTGCCAGTTCAATACTAATCACAAATTAAAGTGACGTGAGAATAACGGAATTAATAAACAATAATATTCGGCTAGTGAAACGCCATCTCCCGGAACGTCCCAGAACCAGCCGGCCGACCATGAAAAAAACAGTAACGAAGAATGGATAACTCCCCAAAAAAACCATACACAAACATCCAGTGACCTAATCTCAACAACCATAGAAGAAACCGCCAACAAAGAGGGAGACGCCTACTTCTCCCGCCCGCGCGTCTCGCTCCACGTGGCGGCCGTAGTCCTCCAAGCTCCTCAGACCCGTGCCTACCGTGGGTCCGAGAGTCGCCCCAACGCGCCACATGCGGTACATATTGCAAACGATAGGCACGGGTCTGAGGAGTTCGTAGGACTACGGCCGCCACGAGGAGCGAGACGCGCGGGCGGGAGATGTAGACGTCTCCCTCGAATTTTCCTCCAAGTGAGCTACTTCTGGACATGCCTGATCTAGATGGATGGACATTCGTAAAAGAAAGTTGTCGCAAAATTGCTTATAAGAAAGAATATAATTGCCTAATAAAAAATATTACTTTTCTGGTACAAAATAAATGATATTGTTACCTTTGTCGGATCTATTCCGTATCACTCATCGCGGTACTTTCAATGAACACTTTACTTACACTAGGTTGCTAAACTGTTTATTCACATTTATTTACAACTGTCAGTTGGTATGACAGTTTCTTAACAGCTCTTCGCTTTTACTATTGGCTTAGGGCCACTTAGGGCAGCCATGGACAGAAATTGCTCGATCGGAGGCGATTTTCAAGCGTTAACCCTACTCCACCCGCCCGCGTATTTCGTTCCTCGTGATGGTCCTATGTAGTTCATACGGTACGGGCCTGAGGTGGCTCGAGAACTATCATCATCACGGGTAGAGAGACGCGTGGGCGATTGGAGTCGGGGTAACGCTTGAAAATCGCCTGTTTTAGGGGCTGTTCATTGCAGGGCAGTTTTGCATTACGGCGACTTAACAATATTAATTATGTAAATTCCATAACTTTTTTAAAAATATTATACTTCTGTTCATCGTGTTTCTATGATCTGTGGGGACCTGAACATGATGTGTAATTGAGGTGAAGTATTGTCAATTATTGGGGGCAATTTAGCATCGTAGAATGTTAAATGATTTCATGAATAATTTCCGAGCGTTTAATTCACACTTAGCGATACCATGTCAATTAACGAGTACAGTTTTGCTTCGTGTGCACAACGTTGCTTATGAATTTTAATCGATAGCTCCGCATAATTTCTCTCGTAATTTTAGTACTGTTTATTACACGCGGAAATAAATTAACATCTACTTTACGGGATGGCTTTTCTGTCCTTGACTGCCTATCGTATCGCCAGGCCGCACAGTGGGCTAGAAAGCTGATTCTCGTGGCCGAAATTGATTTTTGAAGTATTTGAAGTATCATATTTGAAAAAATGTTTGTGTACATCAATTGATAACGACCTACGACCAATCAATGACCTACTATACCGTAACCTTAAATCTCGAAGTAACGCTAAAATAATTTTGGCAATAAAAAATGGGTTTCCAGTAGGGATGTGCGAGAACCCGAAAATAACGGGAATCCTACAGTCGGCACAAGTCGGGAAGAGGTCGAGTCGGGTCGGGTCGGGTTCCCGAAAATTCGAGATTCCCGAATGAGTCGGGTTTCCCGAAAATTTCGAGATTCCCAAAGCAATGGGGTTCCCGAAAGAGTCGGGTTTCCCGAAAATTTCGAGATTCCCGAAAAAATCGGTTTCCCGAAAATTTTGAGAACTCGGCAACCGTTTCCCGAACGACTGTGCAGGGCTATATTATATATATATATATATATATATATATATATATATATATATATATATATATATATATAATATATAACACACGTGTATTTACCAGTCTTGGAAAGAATTCGTAATAGACAACATTCTTTCAATTTCTTCTCTTAGTTTCCGTGAAGTTATTAGAAACACGTACTCTAAGAATCGTGTACCCTCATGTAAACAAACGTGTGACTGCGTGCTTAGTACTTCGACATTGTACACGCCGTTGAGCAGTGTCGCTGAGAAGTTAAGGAAGCTCAGACGTATATTTCAAGATCTGTGTAAATTTAATAAAGATTAAAAGTCTTTTAAAAAAAATGAGGAGTAATAATGAGTGTAGAAGATGTCGTGCAAAGGAAGAAGATAAAGAGAAGCTTTGTGTGGGAACATTTTCAGAAAACAGACGATAAAAAAGCGGGAATCTCGATGATTTCGGGAATCCCGATGCATTCGAGAATCCCAATGATTTCGGGAATCCCGATTCATTCGAGAATCCCGACTTTCTCGGGAATTCTGATAAATTCGAGAATCTCGACATTTTCGGGAACCCGTTCCGATCCCGAAAAAATTCTGTGTTCCCGACCCGACCCGATATTTCGGGTTCTCGCACACTCCTAGTTTCCAGCCCACTCTGCGCCGGTTCTATGCATTAAACACACGAGACCTTTTAACCGGCTTTTCGTCTCGTATCTTTTACGCGAAGGCTTCAAATTCACCGGGGACCACGTTGATTACAGCGACGGCTGTAGTTACAAAGATTTTCGAGAGCAACACCGGAACTTATTAATTACGTCACCTTTCCGCGAGCGACATGCTTCCGGTTTAATTAAATTTTGCTTTGTGTGTACACAGCTAGCTCGCGTGGCGAGCAAACCCAGTAAATCGCTATTAACTGTGGTCCCGGGCGAAACTTATTAACTTTCGACCATGCTGTGATTCATGCTAGCCCTTCAGAAACTCGGAGGTTTACGACCTGTCCGCTTAATGCCGGAGAACAGTAGCTACGACAATTTCGAACTATTGTAGTAAACTCTAACTTCTCTGTCAAGATGGTGCTATTCCTGACGAACACACAACGATGAATTATGATTCGCATATTGGGAAGGAACCAGTGATTAGTTCAATAAGCAGTAATAAACGTATAATAAACGTATAATACACGTATAATAAACGTGTAATAAACTCCGCTTTTAATTACAGAAAGTGTCAACGATCTGGTGGTACTAACTGCAAGGAGGTGAATCTACACGAAAGAATAAATCAAGAAGAAAAAAATATCGTTCTTTTTCGTTTAAAGCTTCGTTTTCGAGAAAAATGTGTTTGAAGGTCCGTTGGGTTTGCGTGCACTAGTATTTGCAGAAAGTCGAACTGGTAGGTCATGAACAGACGCGCCAGCCTATTTCTATCTAATAGCAAATGTCGGGGAGATTGGTGCAAATTAATACAGGTGCAGGTTGATACAATGCAATTAACTGGACACTGTGTATATGTAGCACAATTAAGGCAAGATATTTGAGGTTTGTTAATTAACTGGTTCCTTATTTGTAGAAGCAAAGTAAATATTCATGTTGGCTTTTCGATCCGTCTGGAGATATTATACAAAACGATATATTATAAATAGACTGCGGATTTGATACATTTAGGACAAAAATGAATAGGTATAACTTAAAATAGTAGACAGATGAAAAGAATTTGATAATACTGATATATTATTTTTAACATAATAAAGTGATTAGTGATAGAAAGAAATTTCCATTTAGCTTCTGTATCTTGCAATTGATGCGGAACTTCTTTATTTTGCATAAGGATCCACGTTGCCTCGGCCTCCCGTATTCATTCAGTTTTCAAACTCAATTTTTTCGATAACGAAACCTTAGACGAAAACAACATAAATCTTTTTTTCCACTTATTTTTTCATGCAGATCCACCTCCTTATGGATATTACGTTTCTATTATTAAATAAGAACAAAATCAATTTAAATAAGTAGTGCATAACTCATCAATTATCTAACAAGTGGAATAAGACATCGTTTGTGTAAGTAAATAGGACAGGGAGCACCTTTAATAAGAATACTGTATGTGTGTCGCGGCGTCGGCAATTATGTTAGCGACGTTCGAACGACACGGACTGTAATTAGGTTGGCAGAGAACGCGGACAACTACGTGGAATTTTTGAATATGTATTTACAATGTGCTCTACACAAGTCAGACTTTATGAATCACGTTGTGTATAAGGGTGTAGCGCTTATATACAAATTGGTTTGTGGGAGGATCCGACTATTAGCCAATTGGCATCAAGTGGATTTTGGGCAATGCTCCTTTCGAATTACTAGTGACCTCCCACTACAAGTCTTGTGGGGGTAGAAGATGGCCGCTACGGACGGGCACAAGGAGGTAGGAAATTGGCGGATTTTCCTTGCGTGTGATTTCTGACGGCAAGGCCCGTTAGGGTGGCTCGCTCGTGTTACCGCTGTTGACCTAGCGTTGTACGGGTTTATCGGTTTATTGCTCGAAGGCTAGGACACCGGCGATGCACGTGGGTGCCAACTGCAAGCCGTAAAGCATTCTTCGGGATCCTAGTTCAAGGTACATCTGTTTTGGCTTAAGAAATAATTTGCAAGTATACTTTCAAAAAGGAGTTGAGTTATTCTACAAATGTTCCGTCGCCAGGTCGTAAACCGAACTGTTGAAGCCTTAATAAATACGTTTACATTGGAACTGGAATAAACGATCAGAGGGACGATGACACCGAAGCGTAAGAGACATCTCATTACTTTGTAATGGAATCGAGTAATGTCTCGATGTATGTACGTAAAAACTTCGGAATAGAAATGTCACTTGTATTATTTAGAGACACTAACTCCTTGATCTCTTGCCGTTTATGTAAGCATTTAAAAAACAAATTTGAAAGATAGTGCATATAAATTGGTAATATTGAATTCTTTTTTGTTTTATGAAGATAACGATCCTAAACTTAAGTCTAGAGTGGCAGAACAATGGCTAGTGATTCAAACACCATCGCAATATCGAACATTTGGCAGAAATTAAAAATAAATATAACGGAATTTGAAATATTGAATAAAAATCAATTAAAAGAAGCACTACTATCGCGTGGAGAAACATTGTCTCAAATTTTTTAGAAAGATTAGTAAAGTAAATGCCACAGCGATTACAAGAATCTATAAATAACAAAGGGTATCCTATCGGATATTAAAATTGAATTTGTACAGTTTTATTATATAATTATGCGTTATACATATATATATATATATATATATATATATATATTATTTCATATCTTGTACGATTTTGAATGCGAGGTCAATTTCGATCACATTTCTATTTCTATTACATTTTTGTAATCAAAATATTAGCTATTTCATTAATTTCTGTACAAATTACAAAAATATGTTAAAGTAGAAGTTGGTAATTCAATTTTTGTCAAAATGCTCATCGTAGCTGTTACTAAATTCAAATATGTATCCGTCGATACACGCTGTACGATTTTCACTGTGCGGGACACGCGTACACATTATTTCTCCGTGACCCAGATTGAGGGAGTGTGATTAAATTTTGGCAATCTAGCACGGTAATCTGCGGTGAATAACCGTGGAGACGATCTTAGTTCAAAAACCAGCTCCATTGGGTTTCCACGGGCAACGGTAGACGCGGAAAGGCGTCGTAATAACGCGAACTTCCGAGATTCCAGCGGTGAGCAAGTTCGAAGGATAACGTCACGCTTAATTTACACCGGGTGGCAGAGACCTCGGCGATAATGCGAGCGTCATCTACGAGGCTCTCGGGGCGTCTGATTAAATCAGTAGCTTCATCGTGGAATCATGGGCAGCGGTTAGCGGGGAAAACGAGAGGTCGAAACGAAGGAGCGAGGAATCGATGGCGAGGAAACACGGAGGATTGGAGTGGCATCGGGCAATTTCCAGCGTAAGGAAACGAGAGCGCGAGCACGATTGCGTTCTCGCGATTGAATTAAGCTCAACCGAGTGCCTCTACCCCCTATCTCTTCTCTTATTTAACTTACTTTTCATCGAGAGAAAGCGGCTCGCATTTTGTATGAGCTACACGCAAAGACATCCTCAGTGGCCGTTCAAAATCGCGAAGAAGATTCGATGGTTAACTGGCTGAAAGACTTTCGATGAAATCAAAGTGTGGACTAACTTAAATGGGACTTTAAGGGGGTTTTCTTACAATGGTCTTCAATAAATCAATTTTCTTCTTATTCTTCTTTTTAACCTTCCACGTACCGAATTTTCTATTACAAGTGTAGAAAATTTAT
The DNA here is from genome assembly GCA_913789915.3 of Sphecodes monilicornis. Classification (NCBI taxonomy): domain Eukaryota; kingdom Metazoa; phylum Arthropoda; class Insecta; order Hymenoptera; family Halictidae; genus Sphecodes; species Sphecodes monilicornis. Next base: position 33,531,052 of record OU565284.1, on the reverse strand, counting down.
GTAATTAGAAAGCAGCAAATATCAACCTCTGGATAAAAACTAACAATGAATTCACAGCTTAAAAATAAACAATTGAATTTACTCTGATGTGTGAAATAAGAGATCTAAATAGGGCTTTAAAGGAAGTTTTACTCTGAGTCTTGCACTGAGATCTTTAGAAAATCAATTCTCTTCATATTCTTATATTTAACGTTCTATTTTTGTCATAAATTTGGAAAATTTTAAAGCAGCAAATATGAATTCACAGTTTCAAAAAATTGAATTTACTGTGATGTTTGAAATAAGAATTGACAATAGCGATGCGTTGTCATCAGTTAGGAAGGGGACAAAACAGATCAAGATACTTTTGTCACATTGTGGATAAAAATAATATTAGAGTAAAAGGATTGATATGGATATATCATATATATTATAGAATAAATGCGGAAATACGGAAATACGGGTAGTATGGAACATTGTAATATTTCCAGACAAAAGTAATAAACTTTAAATGTAACAATATTGTACCGAAGTTAAGTTAACCTTTTCAGGGATATTGGCACATACGTGTAGCTACGTTTATTATGTTTTCAAATTAAAATTATTTGAAGTAAAACAAAATAAGAAATTTGTTGGAGAACAACAGAACCACAACGGAATCTCTCCACGACAAAAACAAAAAATTCGCCGCGTGCGAGCACCGATAATATTTTAATCAAACAAGAAATTATTATATATTTCTCCTTTGTACTTTAGAAAATTCGTCCCCGAAGTCGTCATAAAATAGGGGATAGTTACCGAAATGGAACGTTGCCTAAATAGGATCATCATTATAACTTGACTGGTATAAGACATTTGTTTTGTAAAATAGGCAATGTACGTTGCTTGAAAGTATACTTGCTTGCTGCATCCATCTTTTTTCGAGCAAGCACCTCGTGGTTACGGTTAATGAAGTGATTTTAGTTTTTGAGAAGTCATTAATTAAAATTTTTATTGAAAATGAAGAAGCACTCATGCCATTTTAAAGTAAGCAACAAAATATATCAGTATACCTTCAGAAAGCAAACCTATTTAGATATGAATTGCTATGACGGTTTTATTAACCCAAGATAAAAGTAAGATTAAGTAAAATCTATAAAAATTTTTGTACATGTTACCCAGATTTGACAAATTTATAGTTTCCTCAGCTGGACCGGACTAATTTCATGTTTAATTAAAAATTTTACTAATAAATTGTAAACTTTAGAGGAATTTTAAGTTTGATTAATATTTATATAAAACTTTTTCAAGTTTCGTTAAAAATTTTATTAATAAATTTTTAATTTTAGAGGAATTTTAAGTTTGATTAATGTTTTTAAAAAACTTTTAGAAGAATTTCAAGTTTAATTAAAAATTACATTGATAAATTTCAAACTTTAGATGATTTCAAGTTTGATTAATATTTTTAAGATTCTTTTAAAAGAATTTCAAGTTTAATTAAACATTTTATTAATCAATTTTAAACTTCAGAGGAATTTGGTCACACGTGGTTCCATACACAATGTCCTGGAGTAAGTCTAAAAATAAAGAAATACCTTTGCATCAGCTGTGGCTAACGAAATTGGTGGTCCATCTTGAGATACCATAGGGCCAAATTAGGAAACCAGTTTTTTTTATTGGACCGATGACTCTAATTTTATAAATGGAATTTTTGGTATTTTAAATAGTTCTTATTAAAAAACACAATGTATTACTTTAAAGATTGAAATAGTAACATTCTATTCCATTATTTCGTTTTTATTAAAATTAATATATAAATATTGTCTTGACACTAATATTGACAAATATCTCAAAATTTCAACTCTCCCCTGTGGTTTTTGTATGACGTGTAACTAAGTATGTTTGTTCTGAAATATTGAAAAACTTCCAACATTAGAAAATTTGTCCCTGGAGAGGTTAAAGAATATGACTTTTTTATGACGTGTCATCAAATATGTTTGTTTTGAACTGTTCAAACCTAGTGTATCGTTAAAGTTATCTTCTGTTAACAAAAGTAATTTCTTGTGGGGATATATGTACATATGTGAACGCAATGTGGAACATTGCCAAACATTTAGAATTACGCAATTTAGTATACGCAGTGCGGAACATGCCCAAGCTTTTTGTATTAAAACTTGTAAGTTATTATACAGGGTGTTATTTGAAAATGTCCCAGCCGAATATCTCGAAAAGTATGAAAGATATTAAAATAGTGTAAAACACGAGTCCAAGGATTTCGAGGGGGAAAGAGGGGGCCGTATCAGTTTTTTATTTGGGTGGCGTTTTCAAAGTCATTTGAAGGTCAACTTTGTTTCTTCAAATGGAAACCTATATTTTTTTATTATGGGATCTTATTGTACGTAAAAAGTGACCCGTTTCAAATTTTTTATTTCACAATTATTGAAGTTGTTAAGATGTTTCCAATGGAAATGATCATACATGCTGCTTTATTCAGGAATGCATTATAATAATAAACGCACAAAATCTAAAGAAATTCAATCGTGCCATTTTCATAAGACAACACATACTAGTCAGCTTTAATGATCAGTAGTTTTAGTATTATAGGTGTTCCATATGAGATACCACTTTCTCGGCTTGTTTATTTTATTTCTTTTAGTTTCCTTATTAAAATCTGAAAATTATTATTATTATTATTATTATTATTAATTCCTTTGTCCCCTAGTCTAAGTTTCATTCAAAAACAAATTCCTCTATACTTGGCAAGGTTGTGAAATCAAGTGTTCCATATTCCAACCTTTACTCTATACTTATTCGAAAAATTGGCAACGATGTGGACCTAAAACCGGAGTTCTTCGTTTCCTTGATAATTGCACGTGAATCATTAAACGTATTTTTTTTGGAACATTTGCCTGGTTGAGGGGCAAACTTCATGAACCAATTATGCGATTTACATATATGGTAAACCAATCACCCCCAGTAGATATCTCTTTATAGTTTCCAATCAAATCGATATTGACAATATTTCATTTCTGCACGATAAAAACCTATCCTTTTAACAAACCAAAACTTTCGTTTTTAAACTGCACATTTCTGATGTATTGAACTACGGTGGGGATTTTTTATGGGCAATAAAGATGAGTCTGATAGATAGGCTCTTTTTAATGACTTAATTATACTTCTAACAATATTTATAAATTGTTTTAATCACAAGAAAATCGGTGAAAAACGTCAAAACGCTCCTTTCTCAGAAAGGTGCGTTTGATTTCAATCAAATTGTGCATGCCTATTCCGAAAAGATGTGATCCTCGACCGTATCAAAATAATTAAAAAGTTTACAGTATTGCTCCTATAATTAACAAATTAGTGTTAGAATTGAAGGTGAAAACAAGGATTTCCTGTTTAACAATGGTGCCATTTTGTTAATATGTTTCAGATCGATATATTTTCATATCCTCATATGGACATCTTACACCTGTTTTTTGACGATGAAAGAAACTTATAAATATTATTAAAAGTACAGTGAAGCGATTAGAAAAAATAGTGTGGACTATATTTACTTTGACCGCCCACAAAGAATTTTGAAAGATCAGAATACCTCCTCGACCAAAATTACAAACATTTAATTTATACTTTAACTGTTCTCGAAGATGTAGGTTCAAAAATACGTAAAAAACAAATTTATGCGTAAGTATTTGAATAAGTCTAGTTATAGCTACCATGAAATCGTTGAAAGCATCCGTCTTGTGAGGGTTAAACTAACATATTCAACTGCTTCGTTAAAAAAGAACCGTACATCGGACTTATCACTGGTCTGTAGCTTGCCGCTGTCCTTGGTCTGTGGTTTCCCCATGTCCTTGGTCTGATGGCTGAAGTGGTAGAAATAGGTCTTAGCCCCTCTCCTGGCATGATAAAAAGCGATCCTCATGAGTGGGGCTACTGTGTGTCCATCGCTCAGAGCTTCCATGGTCGAGTCCCTGAGGTTGATCGGATGTAGGACAGGCTTATCCCAATCCGTGTACTCGTTCCTCACCGCGGAGAAGATCTCGTTCAGATGATAAACATATGTGTTCCTAATGAATGTTCTCAGAATGCGATTCCGATGATCCTCTTCGAACCCGTACTGGATGTCCTCCGCGTTGAAGTCGAGATTCGATTCCGTCGTGGAGACACCCAATATCAATGGCACTTTGATGAAAGTGTCGCTAGCTCTTTCCATGTCGAGGCCTGGATCTGGATTATTTTGGTCCACTGGCAAGCCGGGTCCTATTCGCGGCACGAATCTGCATTATAAAAGACCAGTCTGGCTGATTTATTTAACATGACGAATTGCCGCGTGCCGTGTAAAGTGCCTCGATCGAATTGATCGATCACTGCCATAGTAGAGGTATGACTATTTATACTGTTATCGATAATATCGATATATTACCAATACTTTGATACATCGATAATATCGTTAAAATATCATTAAGGCAAATAAAGGCAGGAGTCAGCGAAATAAGTTATAGTCTATAATCTGCCTCTTCTTTCTGAAAGTATGTGTCTAGCATTCTCTAATATTGTATATATTTGTATTATATTGATATTTCGAATATATTGTATAAAAAATATACGTTGATTTGAACAATTAATTTAAACGGGTAATTTGTTTCTTGATTTTCAAACAGTCGATTGTTTGTTTCTTGTATTTTCTTTAAGTATCAGTGTTGCAGAATATGTGTGCAAGAGGATTTGTTTGAAATCGTAAAAGTGACGTAGTTATAGTCCGAAACATTGCACTCATCGAGACAGACACGACTCCTCGAGATTCCTTTACCTTTTATCGTCAGCGTCGTGCCGAACGACCAAACCAATCGGCGACAGCGTATCGGTTATCCAATACTAACTTTTTTGTCTTTAATCAATTTTTCATGAAACTCTTACCAATACATTCGCGACAATTTTCTTATTAAGATTACAGCAAACATGATATATTTTGGATCATATTTACTTGTTTAATTAGTGATATTAAGCTTTTAAAGTACAAATATACATAGGCAAATATGGACCGAATTATGTCGTATTTGGTCTCATTATATCAGTCATTAAATACGTCCTAAATATTTTGGTAAAAGTTTTATGAAAAAATAAAAAAAAATAGAGTTCTGTTACTGCATTAGTATTGGCTTACCGATATACCTTGACCGGTATCGTGTTACATTTCTCGGCCGAGTTGAGTGGTCGAGCTTCAGGGCTCCTCGAGGGGTATATCTCGCAGTAGTGAGGATCATTTTTTTATATCGTATACAGTCTTTTAGCTTTCATCGCGACAACATTGTATTGAGATTAAATAATTCGAAACGACGCGACGCGACCTGGTGGCTCACAATTTCCAGTCGTTCCCTTAGAAAATGTTTGTGGAGGCAATTTCATTGTCTCATATGTAGTTTCCATGAGTTTATGGGACTTGTTTATGAGAAAATGAAGGCGAATACGTTGAAGTATCCATAGATGTTAAAGGAAGCTCAGGATAAGATCATAAACGGTTAGTATCTTACCGGATTTCCGGGAGTTCAACCGCCATAAGCTCGCGGAGAGGCACACCGCGTAGACAGTCTGCGATATCTTCGTCGTTTCCCGTGGAACATCCTATTTGCTCCGCTACTTTTAAGCGCAGGTCGTTTGGATCGTGAACGGAGGCCCATGGGCTTAACGCTGAACCACTTGATAGTACGACACGATGGAACAGACCTGGAAAAATCATTAAACTGTTCATAACTGAGATAATTGTTTAATTTGCTACCGCTGCAATTTTGCTGTCTACCTTGTAATTAAAATCACATTATTATAAAATGTGGAAGGACTGCTTCCTGTTACTTGAAAACAGGAATCAAGTTGGCAGCGTCTTTGTTTAGCGTAACGTGTAATCGGAACAGATATTAGTTGGAAATTTCGGGTCTTCGCAAATAGTTTGTCGAAATAAAGGTTCTTCGCAACTGAGAAATTCTATTATATTATATTCCAAATACATTAAATTTCAATTACAATGTAATTTAATTGCGCTCATGATTACCGTAATTAGCAATGAAATTAATCGAATGGTTTCAATGATGTGATGCAATTGATATAATATTCAATTACTATGTTGTTTAAATACACTGTAATTCAATTACGTAATTCAATCATAACGTATTTAGATTAGCACAACTGTGCATACAATATATTAATTTTTGCACAATTTGATATTCTTGTCAAGCTTCTAAAGTCAAACGTTCCGTATTAGGTGCAGTTACCTACTTACAGTCTATCTCTAATCAATTTACGAAAATTAAATAGTCTTCCAAGTAGAACAGGCACATCTTTTATCAGACAAGAAAAACTTTATTTTTACCGCGTCTCAACACCGTGCATTTTCTGAAGGCAGAACATTACAATTGCCGCCCCCCCCCCCCGCCTTGGTATCTATTGTATGCCATTTTACTCGTTTCGACGTACTGAATACGATTATGTTTTTCGTTTCCGGCGGAAATTATGAGTTCCCGAGATATTCACGGAAAACTTTCTTACTAGCTCATTGAATTCTGCCCATAGTGTGTCTGTAACATAGATACAAGCATAGCTGATACTGGCGGCAACTTCGGCATTTGTATATAACAGAAGATAACACTTAGGTTCGTTTATATGTCGCTTTCGACTACCGTAAGACGGGCAACCAATGCATAATGCTAAAGAATATGGACAATAAGGGTCGGTACAGACTATCGGTCCGCTGAAGGTCCGTCCATTGCAAAGTGCCCCAAAATGTTCGAGTACCCGAAAAGGGATGATTCCAAAAAAAAAAACACGATCCAACGAGAGCGCAGCTACATGTAACAGATTTCGGCTCGGCGCGGCGCGGCGGCTGATTCTACAGAGCGGTAGCGTTGTTATCGCGCCATGCTCGAATCGTGAACAATACAATCAAGTCAGCATGCCTGCAATTATTGTTCGGTACTAGATAAAAATAATTCGGTATTGTCGTATAAGAGATTTCGAAGCAGCAAGCGCATTTACGGCTGAATATGTGAGATTTATTTAAATTTATTGTTACTCTTCCTCATTCTTACGATTTGTATTGCCTGTAACTTGATATTTATTCCATTGCTCGTAGAAAATTACATACCTTTCTTTATTTTTATGCAAAATATAGATTTTGTTAGCCAATTTTGAGAAACAAAAGTTAAATAAAAATGTGTTCCCTCTTTTAATTATGTTAATAGATTAAAAGTGGTTCAACATTATTCTTAAATTCTTGCACTGTCTTAATAGTTTTACAGTCGATCACAGCCACTGTTATTTATGAATGGCGATTTATGTGTCGTTCACAAAATGCAACGATGCTAATCAACGTCATCCCAAACATTTACCATAAGAAAGTAATTTGTTTTTCATTTATTCTTCTATTGTCATAGTTTTGCATCTATTTATCATAAACGCATAGTATACACAGTCTGCTGATTATATTTAATGAGTATATCCAACACTTTTGCAAAAGAATACGCTTTACTGATTCGTCGTGTCCCTTCTTATTCTGTGATTCTCCAAGGTAAGGTCGATACCAATCGAACAAAATCCTACACCGAATCGACAGAAGCGTTCTTTATTACCGTGGCGGTTTCTGTTTGCCTTTAATCCTTGTCAGCTTCACTAATGAAAAGTATACAATTTCCAGCCTCCAACTTCCTATCGTTTCCTTCCTTAATACCGAGTCTTCTCCGAGTAAGTCTGCGCGCTTCGCCACAAAAAGATGGCACGCCTGATTTATCTAAGGTTTCCGTAATTTGCATGTAATGAAGTAATGCGTTTTAATGGTATATATACTTTAATTGAAAAGTACAACCTATAAGTATAAAAGATTGAAAGAAAAAGTCGTGTTTTTTAAGTATATGCAGAAATAATAAAATGTCAATGCGACAAAATGATAGCACATATATGAAGGATACGTTGAAAATTCTCGAAAAAAATGATAAAAATTGAAAAAGTCATAATTGATAAAATAAATAAAGATTAAATGGTGCCGGTTAGAAGAAAAATACGATTCTTTCAAAGAAAGAAGACGACTGTTATAGTGCTGTAAAGTTCATTGAAATTAAAGGCTAAACTTCACTTTAGGGGACGAAACATGTTCAACTCTTCTGAATGTATTTATTATACAATATCACCAGAAAATGATAGAACTATGAGTTCTGATGCCCGGAATCGAAATTTCAGTGCGGAAAGTTCATTCGTTTAAAAGTTATATGCTGATTGGATAACGCGTAAATACAAAACAAAATATGGCGGCGTTCTAATCTGCCAAACGCACTTGAAATCGAGTAACTTTACTTGCGTGTAATTTTTGAACCAATGATGGCCGCGCACTAAAACTAGAATTCCGCTCGTCAGAACTAAGAGTTTTATCATTTTCTGGCGGAATTGTATAGTATTACATTCAGAAAAGTTGAACATTTTTTGTTTCCTAAGCTGAAGTTTAAACAAATTAAACATATGGTTCGAACGAAATATTTTTAATTTTCTTTTTTCAGACACTGTTCGGACCTTTCTCGCCGTAGCATCTTTAGAGGGACTCTAATATTAATACATACACTCGTTGAAATTAAGTCAATGAATGTTAATTATACAGAAAAAGGGAAATCTAAGGATAGATTATCGGGGGAGGACGGGGGGGGGGGGAGCTGCTAATTAATTAAGGCCAATCGATCGGCGAGGTTCGTCGACTTTCGAGCAAATATTGACTCTATCGTAAAACTGCACACTCCCGAATTTGCCGCAGGATATCTAATATTTATAAAGCGAAGTTTTCATAGTTGTAATTGGTAATTTAATATTAAGTACGGAGCAACCTTCCCTCGTATCAATCGACTGGAATATCGGTTTGCAATCGATACGCGCATGCAGCCACTCGAATTTTGTGTCTCTTGATATGACGGGAAAAAGGAGAACACGCTCCTCGCACGAGACAAATGGCCATCAGTCTGATAATACGATCAAACGTGGATCCATAGTCGTCTGATGGGCAAATAACACTTTCCGAAAATTACACCGGCTCGAACGAGACTGGAAATGCAAATATTTGCCACCCCCCCCCCCCCTCCTCTGGATCGGTGAACATTTTCATTGGACACGTATTGTACCGTATTTCTCTTCGGCATCGCATAGGATTAATCTGAATACGTTGCAACAGGTTCATGCGAAATTATACACGCTTCAGGATTGGCCCTGTTTGTGTAACGTCGATACACGATCTTTACGGATTCGCCATGCAAAATGTCGCGGAAAATCTGGCGGAAGTAAAAACTTAAATTTCCATGTGGCGCATTTATGAAGTCGACAGAGGTATATCTCTTTTTTACTGTGGGAAAAGTCAGTTTTCTTTGAAAATAGTTGATGATTAAAACACGTATTTTATACATTTATGACAAAAACGCGTAATTGTAATTTATAACAGTAGAACTATTAGGAGAGTTTAAAAATACTGTGGTATTATCTTCAACTTATTAAACACATTGAGAAAGAAAGTCTATTTCACTACTTTTGCAATTCAGGTGGAAAATTTTTATTTTGCATAAAGCACCTCTGTTTATTGATGATTATAAATAAGAAAAGGTCAGAGTTAGATGACCGTAGAAGTAATCATCAGTAGAAGTTTATCAACATTATTTAATTTATGATAAGATCGCACAATTTCGTAATATAAATGGGTCATACCACGCGAAATCGGACTCTATTCGAAGTAGTGTTTCGGCTTTTGTTCAAGTTATCGCCAATTAAACAAATAAATATGCACCGATTATGCTATATTTGGCCTCATTTTAATTAGACAAATGTCATGAATATGTTGGTAAAAATTTCATGAAAATTTTTGCCGACTGGTGTTTGAACGCTCGCCTCGACGTTGGCGACGAAGGCTAAAGGAATCTTGAGGAATCGTTTACTGCCCGCAGAAAGCGAAGTCTCGAACCCGAAGTTGTCGCACTATTCGTTGTCGACATTACTGTACCCCACTGCACACTGTGCAACATGCGATACGAGCAGCGACCTGGCGACTATACCTGCAGTTCTTATACCCAGTATGCGACCTCCACAGGATTTAATACCGTTATGCATTATTGAGGAAACTCACTCTTCATCAATGATATTAATAGTTGGAAATATACAGGGTGAGTCACCTAACGTTTGTACCTCAAATATCTTTGTTGTTTCTAAAGATACGTAAAATATGGTAAGGACAAAGTTGAATGGTACAATGGGGCTGACACGATGCAAAAAAAAAATTTTGTTTTTATGTCATTTTTTTTAGAGACATCAAGGTCACCTTGACTTTTTTAAATGGAACCACCCTTTTTTAAACACCTACAATGATAGTCCCTTTCATTACAAATTCAGTGACTATAATTACTCAAGGTCATTCAAGGTCACGGACAGAGTGCAACATTCCTTCAAAGCCCGTTTACAGGCATGTATCAAAGTTAAATCTTATACGTTATCTCTGTCCGCAACCTTAAATGACCTTGTGTAATTATAGTCACTGAATTCGTAATGAAAGGGACTATCATTGTAGGTGTTTAAAAAAGGGTGGTTCCATTTAAAAAAGTCAAGGTGACCTTGATATCTCTAAAAAAATGACATAAAAACAAAATTTTTTTTTGCATCATGTCAGCCCCATTGTACCATTTAACTTTGTCCTTACCATATTTTACGTATCTTTAGAAACAACAAAGATATTTGAGGTACAAACGTTAGGTGACTTACCCTGTATAATATCGTTGCTCTGTGGAAATCACAAGAAAGTGGAAGATGCGTTTCAATGAGGAATGATTGGATAGAGTGTGATGGGAGTGTTCCGAATCGGCGATTCCCTACTCCCACTTCTTCCTATTCGCCGCTCCCCCTCCGCTACAGGCTCGGTCATTTGCTCTGTTTTGGGTGGAAAGCGGTATCATTATTTTTAATGCGCTAGCAAACGTTTGCATCATTCCTTTGAACTGGTAAACTTCGAACGAGGAGCAGCAGAGTGAATTCCCAAAGTTTCAACAAATTCACCGGTTCTGCCGGTGATTCGTGGCCAGCCGGATGCAAACACATATGCCTGCCGCACAGAAAAAAAGTGATAAGATAGAGAGAGAGAGAGAGAGAGAGAGAGAGAGAGAGAGAGAGAGAGAGAGAGAGAGAGAGAGAGAGAGAGAGAGAGAGAGTGAGAGAGAGAATGTGAGAAGAAAGGGGACAGTAAAAGAGGAAGCTCGGGTAAAAGTTGTCCGGTCGAAGCATCAACTTCCTCCCGGCGCTCTTCGGTAGCACTCAAGTGCATTCTGGGGGCGCACGGCCACGAATGGATCGAAAAGCTCTCGTAGCCCCTTATTCACCGGAAGTTAGTAGTCCGCTAGCATGCTGTGGTATCGGGATCAAAAAGAAACAAAGAGCAGAACGAAAAAAACCACAGCCTCTGACCAAGAGCAGAAGCTGTTTCGCCGACGCTTCCTGCGGCTGCTCTAGAAAACGGAGACAACGCACGCCAACCGAGACGGACCCCTCAAGATGTAAACTGTTTGCCGCGTTTCCGCTGCATCCGGAAGCATACGGGAAATGGCTAGGTGGAGGAACAGATTCAGACAGCCGCGAACCCCCCTACAATCTATCTGTTTTATTCTTAGCGTATTGCTGCTCGGCTCTTTGTTGCCTCCAAGATGAAAGCAGTCTGCCATCGCGTACATGGCAGCTGGTATCTTTTTGGCAACGATAATAAGAATTGTTGGAAATGAAAATATTATATTACGTGGAAAGTTGCACGTCGCGGAAGCTGCTGCAGTGGAAATACTTAAAATTCGTCAAACGAGCTGTGTACCTTCAGCTGAAAACAGTTTTAGAAAAAGCAGAATCGAGCAAATAGTAGGTAATTGGAGAAAATGGAATTAGTCACGTAAGGTGGTTCTACCTACAAACTTGTTCGCTTGGATGCGAAGTACTTTGAACTGCAAATGAATTTAAAAACATGAGTAGGAAATGCTAGAAATGGAAAATGTCTGGAAACGCTCGCGTCGGCACTTAAGTTGACACACTTTTATTTTGCGAACTAACAATGCTGTTTTGTAGTTCTTATACAGTGTATTTCAGCTAGTTTAATTACTTCGACCATCTAACAAACCACACGCTATATAAAAATGTTAAAACGGTGCTTTTTGCTTGCGAGTTGGCATAAAGAAATTCTTATCTTATAAATAAAAATTCGCTATTAGACATTTTTCTATCTTGTAATTTGTTCAGTTGTTTGTAGAATGTTTTCCAGTTATTGTTAACTGTTCCTTATTTGTAGCATACCGGAAATATAAGAATTGCACGCATCAGGAAAACGATTAATTTACAAAGAAAGGTTAGAAGGAAAGACTTTACAACAAAGAATTGTAAACTTTAGAATTTCAAAAGAGGTGTACAGAAAATATGTCAAAAGGCACATTCAGGTTGTCCCAAAAATGTTCGAGTTCCTTAAAAAGAATGATCCCTGCGTTATTCTAAGAAACTTTTTCCTTTGCGAAAATATTATACGCGCGGCTTCGTTTTCGAATTATAGGCGAAACATAATGACTGTAGCAACAACTGACTGACTTCGGCGCGGTGCAGCGGCTGAGTTTACTGAGCGATAACATTGTTGTCACGCCGCGTTGCCGTGCTCGTATCGTGAGCAATACAAACGAGTCAGCATGAGTGCAATTATTGTTTAGTATTAGATCAACATAATTCGGTATTGTCGTATAAGAGAATTCGTAACAGCAAGTGCATTTACAGCTGAATATGCGAGTTTTATTTAAATAAAGTGTTACTCCTTCTCTTACTCACGATTCGCTCACTCAGTAGAATCAACCGCCGCACCGCGCGCCGTGCCGGAATCAGTCAGCTGTGGCTGCGTTTTGATTGGCCCGTGTTTTTCGTTAATAACTTGACAATGAATCCACATATGACATTTTCGCAAAGGAACAAGCTTCTTAGAATAACCCTGGGAATTACCCTTTTCAAGGAACTCGAACATTTGTGGGGCACCCTGTTTAATTTGTGAAATGATGATGTCTTGATACAAGTCACTATGCTACAGCCAACACTTTACAACTAATATCTTTACAGGAAGTTTATGCAATATTGTCCGAGAGTGTATGTGTTTGGCCTATACGCCAGTCGCGTATTTATTCTATTGATCGCCGTAAATAATTCCCCAAGTTCTTTCGTGTTACTCCCAAAACCAATCGTTCCAATATGGCTTCCATAAAAACTAGTAGATAGTACGAGGATGGTGGACGACGGCTGCAAAGCGTAAAACAGGAAAAACCTGACAGAGTTCACTGCCGAGACGAGTAATCCTATTTCTTGGGACGATAAAACGAACCAATGAAAGACGAAGAGAGGTGTTTGTTTTGGCTGTTGGATTTAATTCGAGATGGACGTTTTTGTAGGCTATGTCCGTCGGACTCGCTTGATTTTCTGTCGAGCAGAGCTTCGCAATGAGATCGACGGACTTCGAGACAAATTTGTTTATCTCTTCCAGCGCTGGAAATAATGTGAAACCTAACTACGCAATTTTGAGAATATTCTGTTTACATGATTCGTTGTGTGGAAGGTCTGAAATTAGTAGTTTCTCCTTAAGTATTTTGTCAGCCAAAATCATATCGATTTTGCACTAATTTTTATTGAATCTTCCTACTTTTTGTATAGTGTGTATAAAGTTAAACAACTTGGTATAAAGTCAGATAATATCATATTAAATATTAGAATTCTAATTCTTAATCGTTTGAATTTAAAATTTTATGCATAAATAGCCTGTTTTATTCTAAATCTTGTGTGTAGCATTGAAAATAAAATACCTTATGTGATACAAAATGTTTTTGATATAATGTTGAAAAAATTTTATCATTCAAAGGATAATAAAAATGGGTACATTCTGTATTTGAAATAGTTTTGTTCTGTTTTGCCATCTACAAAAAAATAATCTAAATTGCTTTACTCAGCACATGATCAAATGTTTATACAAAAGATGAATTTACTTTGTCAATTATTGTAGTTGCTTGCTTTATAATGTTGCTTGATCATATTGCTAAGAGTCTTCATATTTAAAAACAAGATTAGGCACAAGATTACTAGGTTAGGATAGGATATAGCTACTGATATTTAGTCCCCTGACGGATTCAGATCCATTTTTATCATTCTCCCCCTTCTTCTTCCACTCTCTCCCTTATTCCCCACTCTGCCCACTCTCCATTATCGCTTAATTTTTCAGCATATTTCAGCCTACTTTTCAGAGCGGGACCTACTGTTTATTACGGTGGGTTCCGAACAACCTTCTGCCAACAACACGCGGCGTATAATTAGGGGGTCACCCCCGTGCTTATACCCAGGCGACACCCATCTAAGTACTGGCCGCGCCCAACGCTGTTTGACTTCGGTGATCTGACGTTTGTTTGTAAAAGTCGGTTTATTATTTCACATAGAGTAACCGCGCGATCTAAGTCCTTTTTCGGTTCTCTGCCGGGACTTAGATCGTGAAGGGACACTATTCTTTTGTGACCGCGCCGACCGCGCCGAACGTAGAAAAGGACAGCATGCAAACACGGACCGCGCGGCCGAAGGCGCAACAAAAATAGAATATCGTTGAGACAATACTAGTGCGATAATAAAACACCTTTATTTTTTACTTATTTTTAATGACATTTTACCAATATATTCGTGGCATTTTTCTAATGAAAATGATATCAAATATGATATGATTCCGATGATATTTACTTGTGTAATAAACGATGAAAGTTTTGGACGTAAAGGAGGACAGCGTATGGGAAAGAAAGAGACGCGGAGAGTCGCAGTCGCCGGTACACTTCAAAGGCCCGTGTGTTCGTACAATGTAACGCCAATAAAAAGCTTCCATCGTTCATTACACAAGTAAATATCATCGGAATTATATCATATTTGGTATCATTTTCATTAGAAAAATGCCACGAATATGTTGGTGAATGTTCCATGAAAAAATAATAAAAAATAAAGAAGCTTTGTCATTGGATTAGTAGTGATTCACACCGATATAACCGACCCAGGATCAGATTACGCGGCATGTTTACACTGCTCGGCGACCGAGGCAGCTCGAGCTTCACGCCCCCCCCCCCCCCCTCGGGGATACCCCGCAGTGGAAGGAGTAGGCCAAGGGACATAGATCGCAATGTTCCGTTGGACTTAAATCGTGGGTTTACTGTATTTGCATTTATTGTGATCTGACGAGAACCGGTTTTTGCAGCGAGGCAATGGCCGTTGACTGCACTAGATTACTAAAATAGGGATATTTTATTTCATACAACCCAATTATTAACATAAAAAAACTTCATGACGTTTATGAAACTGTAGAAATCAGATCGTTAAAAAGTAGTGTATTTGCTGAAACTTTGCTTCATACTTAAAAGATTAATTCATCTGAATTGTATGTCATGAACAATTTAAAATAATATTTAAATATTTTTTTCTTAAATTGATTAATCTCTGTATAAACGAAAGTTTATTTTCTCCGCCAACAATTTAAACGTGTAGACGTAGAAATAAAATCTATTTAATCAAAAGTGAGTATTTCACCTTTAAACTAGGTGACTTTTGAATCATGTTACAAAGCCATAATATAAGACTAGTAAAATTGAAATGAAGAAAATTTTACCATTATCAACGTAAGTACAATATCTATAGTTTACAGCAATGTGAGTACTGTAGTGTAGTCAAGTGAATTATTCCAGTGAATTATTCGTTGAATTAAGAAAACAATAAAAACTTTGTAAAAGTTGATGGTGATCTCGAATGACGAATTAACTTGTCATCCTCAGTTAAAAGATTAAGGTTATCTGTAAGTTATATGTATAATGTACAGTGAGCCACGAAAGTGGTCGAACGCCCTTTAAATCAGAATAACTTTTTTAAAATTGGACCCAACGACTTGACTTTTTTTTAGCAATTAGAAGCATTGATTTACTAAATGGCGTGCAAATAAAATTTTGAAAAAATTGCACTTGGTAAGAGTTCCACGAAAAAATAAAAAAGGCACTTTGTAATATAGCTATGATTTCAACGACAAGGAATATTTCCCCACTGCGTAGACTCGCGTGACATCGGTAATCCTTGTTTAAGGATCGAAACAATCCCCACTAATCGATATGCGTGCGCATCGATCCCCACTCGACACGGATCGAAGGAGGTCGATGCGCGACAGATCGAGAGCATTCTACGTTTGGAAGCGGTTTCGGTAAGAACCAAATAAGAAGGTATAGTCGAAATTCGGTACGCGAACGGGAAGTCAAACCGACTTGGTGAATCTAGCAAACCGTCTAATTCATCCTCGTTTCGTACGCGCCTCAAACCGAGGAGTCACAGCTGCAAACCGCACTGTGGCACGGCCAACAACCTTCCAGGTTTAATGACCGAACATTTCAATGTAGTAGTCGAACGCATAATTAATTTAGTTATATTCATTTAAAATTGAAAGTGATTCAAGTAGTTCAAGTATCTTCTATCTAAATTATATATTCTCTGCTAACTCTAAAGAAACAGTTCATATCGAATTCTCGGGCAGGCGTGATGGTGAATTGAATCTTCTGGTTGTTCCTGTTTGCCCTGGCAAGAGGCGAATTCATATGCTTATTCGCGAGATAGATTCTGCCTTCAGGTATCGAGACACATCTTGTGAATCACTCAGGCAACCGAAGTGACGCTCAGCCATCGTACCTGCCGGATCTTCTGGTTGTACCTGTTTTCATACACGAAGTGTGACCGAGGTATCTGCGGTGCGTCCATACGCTGCGCCATAGGCCACGATCCGACGGATCGAGTTCGCGGATTCCTGTCCGCTGCACCGTGATAACGGCAACGAGAATTACAAGCGACGGATCGAGTTGAAAGAAAAGCTTCCAGGCGTAGATTCAAGCAACGAGTTTTGTAAATGCTCGTTTCTCGGCGTTAGGTAACATTTAGTACTCGAGCGATACGCGTATTGTTCGTCGCGCGCGTAGCGTCGGTACGGTGTGTACAAACCTCGTCGGTCGACACAAGGCGTTTATGAAAACACGTGAAAGTCGCATTCCGTACCAATTGTTATGAATACGAGATGACATACGTGCGTACACCGTTGTATAAGAGATTCCTCATCACGTGGCGTGTACATTCGTGATATAAGAATATACTTCACTTTTACCTTCGAAGCCGACTCTCGTCTTTCTATACCTTGTCAAGCCTTTCCGCTTTCCAATTCCTGGAGGCACGTACCTTCTTAAAGTATACTAAGGGTGGTAACCGTCTCTAAGCAATATTCGTACTTAGTTGAATCCCTGCGTGCACGATATTGGAATCTTGATCGAGGTTCGTTTTCTTGTGACTCATCCTGCTGGCTCATTCAGGCAACCGAAGTGACGCTCAGCTATCGTACCTGCCGGATCTTGTGGTTGTACCTGTTTGCCCTTGCAGGGAGTGGACTCGGTTACGAAATCGCGAGATAGATTCTGCCTTCAGATATCGAGGCACGCTTTGTAAATCATTCAGGCAACCGAAGTGACGCTCAGCCATCGTACCTGCCGGATCTTCTGGTTGTTCCTGTCTGCATTTGCGAAGGGTGCATGAGATATCTGTGGCACCGTCGCCAAGTTTGATAGCGAGCATCCATATAATCTGCCTGGGTTACGACATTGTACGCCTACGAATCGTTAAGCGTTTGCAGCTAGACGGAATCCCTGCGTGTACGATATTTGAGTCTTGATCGTTGTTCGTCTTCTCGGGACTCATCCTGTAGGCTCATTCAGGCAACCGAAGTGACGCTCAGCCATCGTACCTGCCGGATCTTGTGGTTGTACCTGTTTGCCCTTGCAGGGAGTGGACTCGGTTACGAAATCGCGAGATAGATTCTGCCTTCCGATATCGAAGCACGCTTTGTAAATCACTCTGGCAACCGAAGTGACGCTCAGCCATCGTACCTGCCGGATCTTCTGGTTGTTCCTGTCTGCATTTGCGAAGGGTGCATGAGATATCTGTGGCACCGTCGCCAAGTTTGATAGCGAGCATCCATATAATCTGCCTGGGTTACGACATTGTACGCCTACGAATCGTTAAGCGTTTGCAGCTAGACGGAATCCCTGCATGTACGATATTTGAGTCTTGATCGTTGTTCGTCTTCTCGGGACTCATCCTGTAGGCTCATTCAGGCAACCGAAGTGACGCTCAGCCATCGTACCTGCCGGATCTTGTGGTTGTACCTGTTTGCCCTTGCAGGGAGTGGACTCGGTTACGAAATCGCGAGATAGATTCTGCCTTCAGATATCGAGGCACGCTTTGTAAATCATTCAGGCAACCGAAGTGACGCTCAGCCATCGTACCTGCCGGATCTTCTGGTTGTTCGTGTCTGCATTTGCGAAGGGTGCATGAGATATCTGTGGCACCGTCGCCAAGTTTGATAGCGAGCATCCATATAATCTGCCTGGGTTACGACATTGTACGCCTACGAATCGTTAAGCGTTTGCAGCTAGACGGAATCCCTGCGTGTACGATATTTGAATCTTGATCGTTGTTCGTCTTCGCGGGACTCATCCTGTAGGCTCATTCAGGCAACCGAAGTGACGCTCAGCCATCGCACCTGCCGGATCTTGTGGTTGTACCTGTTTGCCCTTGCAGGGAGTGGACTCGGTTACGAAATCGCGAGATAGATTCTGCCTTCCGATATCGAAGCACGCTTTGTAAATCACTCTGGCAACCGAAGTGACGCTCAGCCATCGTACCTGCCGGATCTTCTGGTTGTTCCTGTTTGCATTTGCAATTGTGTGAACAAGATATCTGTGGCTAATACGGTCGGTAGGAATTACGTAGGAAGAAGGAGTAGACAAAACGATTACAACTTTCTAAAACTGTTTTCTTTGAGCCCGTAGTGAAAATTCCAAATATGCGTCTTGCAGAACTATGTTAGTTATACAAATGCTGAAAATTTCATCGGAAACAATTTTTCAAATTTTCTTCAATATTACTTATATTCAGTAATAGTTAAAACTGATGCATAAAATCGAATATGAAACTCGATACATATCTCGAAACGCGTGTTATTAGCTGAATTTTTACAGAACAAGCTATGTTTAGTATTATAAGGCCTTTCAAACCCCATGAAGTTTTTCTGAAATTTTATCAATTCTTCCCAATTTTTCATGTTAAATGTTCCTCAACTTTGATTCAGGTTTTAAAAAAAAGTTCGACAGGATAGTTCTCTAATTTTTCGCACACTACTTCTGGATACATTAAAATTTAATTAGCAATCATCCTTATTTTCTTAAACTTGCTCGTATCGAAGAAAATAGCCGAAACGGAACGTGTTCACTCCAGAGGCGTGCAGAACGGTAGTCGTGTGCATCGCGTATCGCATTTCACGCATTTCCGAGAACCTGATAAAACAATTTTTCAAACAAATGTTGGTCAGTAATTATAAGATAATAAATTACAATACAAAAAGTTAGCAACATGATTCGTATTTAGTAAAAAAATGAAGACCAGTTCGATTGTTTTATCATAATTGTAATATTTTTTTAATAATCGTTGTATCTTCGTATGTTCTTTAAAGGGGTATTAGGAGTCTTAGGTCGAAAATGGGTTAGTTTAGAAGTTGTTAATTTTCTGTTGATTCCTATAAGAGTCCGAACACTGTGCAACGACGCGCAGGAAGTTGGTCGACAATATTAGCCGCACATAATCTATTTACATAGCTCTCGCCGCAACGGAACCCGACGTGTCCGCATATTTTCCTTGAAAAATTTTTGCCTCTGTATTGTCACCATGCGATTCCGATTCCGTATCCGTTAACGGGGATTCTGACGGGCACTCGAAACAATCCGGAAACTCTAATCTGGCCGGACAAGTACGATGCCAATAAAAAATACATTCTCGGTTCTCCAGGTATAAAACAAACCTACGCAATTTGGCCTTCTAGAAGTTAGCCCCCCACTTGTTGAAATAAATAATTTCAACAGTTGTGCTCAGTTGTGCTAAGTTTGTTCTACATTGTTCTCGAATATTATAACAATAATATAAACAATAAGACCAAAGATAGAGAAAATCGATTTTTTAGTAGGCCCCCACTTTTCGTTTTTTTTAATTTTCTTAATTGTGCTAAGTTGTGCTAGGTTGTGCTAAGATTGTGCTAAAGTATTACTTTATAAAAATAATGAATAAAGAAGTTATGGTACATAATCGTGTTGGACATGCAATTAAAGTTTAAGATAGTAACAGTTATCCAAACAGTATATAATCATATATCTGAATTGTGCTAACCTAGCACAAGTCAGCACAACTTCCGTTTTCACCAGCACAAAGATATAAAGGGCACTTTACTCTTGCCCGCGGCCCTTCGCGCTTGTATACTATATCGTTAATTTGACTTTCTGGTCATCTGACAAACATAATATTGCATATCTGAGTTGTGCTAGCCTAGCAAAAGTCAGCACAACTTTCCTTTTCGCCAGCACAACGATATAAAGGGCACTTTACTCTTGTTCGCTGTCCTTCGCGGTGGACACTATTATTCATTCGACTTTCTGGTCAGTTGTGCTGACTTTTGCTAGGCTAGCACAACTCAGATATGCAATATTATGTTCGTCGGATGACCAGAAAGTCAAGTTAATGATATAGTGTCCACCGCGAAGGGCCGCGAGCAAGAGTAAAATGCCCCTTACATCGTTGTGCTGGCGAAAAGGAAAGTTGTGCTGACTTGTGCTAGGTTAGCACAATTCAGATATATGATTATATACTGTTTGGATAACTGTTACTATCTTAAACTTTAATTGCATGTCCAAAACGATTATGTACCATAACTTCTTTATTGAATATTTTTATAAAGTAATACTTTAGCACAATCTTAGCACAACCTAGCACAACTTAGCACAATTAAGAAAATTGAAAAAAACCAAAAGTGGGGGCCTACTAAAAAATCGTTCTTCTCAATTTTTGGTCTTATTTTTATATTATTGTTATAATATTCGAGCACAATCTTAGCACAACCTAGCACAACTTAGCACAATTGAGAAAATTGAAATAAACGAAAAGTGGGGGGCTACTAAAAAAATCGTTTTTCTCCATTTTTAGTCTTATTGTTTATATTATTGTTATAATATTCGAGAACAATGTAGCACAAACTTAGCACAACTCAGCACAACTGTTGAAATTATTTATTTCAACAAGTGGAGGGCTAACTTCTAGGAGGCCGCAATTTGTCACCATCCATGCGAGATCGATCCGCGCAATTTTTCCATCTCTCTTTCGGCTTCCTCTTTTTGCCACGAGTGTGTGTGTGTGTGTGTGTGTGTGTGTGTGTGTGTGTGCGTGTGTGTGTGTTTGTGTTGCGCGCGTGTTGTATTTTTTGCATGAGATCTCCCGCTATCTCGATTGTCAGCTCGCTGGTTTCGCCGGACTAATCTCTCGTCGATTAATCTATCGAGTGTCGGCCGCGCTGGATCCCCCTAATCGTGCCCGACAGCGATATTTCTGCTCTATTCCGAATCGATTTTCATTCGATGCCGCTCGTTATTGTACGGTCCTTCGTCATCGGCTGAATCGAGGCCATTGCCGATCGACTGTGATCGTTCCTCTTAGGCATGCGATTCGTCGCAGTTATCTAATTTCGACAATCTATGCGGGGCCGGTTTTCTCGACTTCCTTGCTATTCTATTACCGAACGATTGTTATAGGATCTTCTCACACATTCATTGTGATTAATAGACTGCAGATCTTTATGAGAAGTAAAGACTCTTTAAATCAGTTCTGAGAAATAGAAGTTGAATGAAAATATACTTCTCCTTTTAGTAATTTTAATAAGTCGAAAGTAATATGTATGTATAATGTAATACAGAGAGTGATCAAATTAAAATGAACACTTCGAAACTACTACTAGTTTGAAGTTTGCAAAATCCAATCAACATTTTACTTATAATAATGCGTCTTTTATTACAGAATATTAAACATTATTTTATTACGTTTCGACGAGTGAAAAAAAAAACAGCTGCAGCAAAGTGGTAGCTCCACTTTCGAGTAATTTGAGAAAACCAATGAAAGGCAAGTAAAAATAAACTACTGTTTCAAACGTGCTATGAGTTTATGGTCATTTAATATTCGTGTTGATAAATTTCGACATTGGATATGAAACCTACAATCCGTCACAGTAACATTCGGACAAATTTAAAAAGACGATACTTTTTTAAAATTGGACCAAACGACTTCAATTTTTTTGAGACGTTAGAAAGATTAATTTACGATGTGGCGAGAAAGAAAATTGATGAAAAAATTACAATTGGTCAGAATTGCAGAGGAAACACTGAAATTTTTTTTTCAACTTTTTTATATGGGCTTACACTGAACATTTAAAAAAGACCTTTCGTAGATCTGTGTCATTTGAATATTCTGAAAATTTCATCAAAATCGGTTGTGGAAAAAAATGGCTGACATCGAAACACGTAAGAATCTTCGTATTAAGTTATGTATGATGTTATTTTGTTGGATGTTAGCATACGTTACTAACGTGGAAAATATAGATGTGTAAGGGATCGCGGAGAGAGCGACAGATGTTTGAATTTTTTTGACTCAAACGAGGTTGAATGAATTCACGACGGTTCCGCGAGTGGTGCGGGTAAACCGTATGGTTGAAAACCACTTGCAGTCCACTTGATAAGGTCGTTCATACCGGCGACCTAGCAACGTGACTTTTATGACATTTCATACAGAGATCGAAATAAATCGTTCTGTTTTGTGCTTAACACGTTGACTGCCGTGTCACCCATATATGGGTGATGGAATTATTTGTCCAGATGTAAAAATTAATTTCTACTCTAATAATTCATTGTATCATTTTTGGTTAGAACGTAACAAATGCAACAAGGCTGAAGGACTACTCAGTATTATACAATTTAATTCTTTAATTCTTATTCCATTAAATAAATTATTTTGATTTCATGAAATTCTTGAGGTTGTTTGATTGGCAGTCAAAGTGTTAAAGATATTCTGTTGGAACTTACACGTTGGTAAATATCTAAAAAATGGGACTTCTAACAAATTTCAATGACCTTGAAATATGTTTGACATGAAATTTTCAGAATATGTAGAATTGATACAGATCTACAAGACATATTTTTTTCAATTTTCAATTAGGCCCATTAGGCCCATATAAAAAAAGTTGTAAAATCCAACCTTTAGTATTTTCTCTGCAATTTTGACCAATTGCATTTTTTTTTAAGAATCACTTTTCACATCATGTAATAAAGTAATGGTTGTAACTTCTCAAAAAATTCCAAGTCGTAAGGTTCAATATTAAAAAAGTTATTGTCTTTTTAAGAATGTTCGAATATTTGAGTCGGTCACTGTAAGAATACATACTTTTGTAGGTTTGATTTTTCCAATGATATGTGAAGTGTTTTAGAGATGTGGCGTACAGGGCCAAGTCGTCTAGGGTTTCGTTGCGGTGCGAACCCGAATGGTTTATTTCAGCGTAACCACCGAGCCCTGACACTGCAAGGCCATATGCCACATTTTGGGTAACGGCCATTCGGGATTTTTCCAGTGGTTTCGAGAAAATTCTTTCCCACGGCTTGAGAGAACTTTCTCTTTTTCCACCCCCCACGAATGACGCGACGGTTAAAAGACAAGGGAGACGATTCATTCGTCTTGTACCATCTGACTTGAGAAGAACGCCCGTGTCTGTACGCTATAGAGCAAGTTCCGCGACGACGCGTTGATAGCCATTAAGTTTTCGTTTAAGAACTGTATATACGTATCGTTTAAGTGTAAATAGTGTAAATAAACTCTAGCTTAGTATTTATCGTTTAATATACATTGCTCAGATACGTGTCTGTTGTGTCGTGTCAGTGCTCACACAGTAATTTGTGAGCCGCTGAGATACACACCTCAAAGAGAGGTAAATTAAATAAAGAGATAATCGGGTTTCGGATAACTAAGTAACTTTTAATAAACTGAATGTGAAAGACGGTATAAAAGAGACGGTATAATAGCGACAGATAATTCACGACTGATCTTACAGCTAATGCGTGAGAAACAAGTAACCTCGTGGGGTTGAAAAATCCCTCCACAAAGTACAAAATAGTGGGGGCCCCAGCCAATGATATAATATTTGGGAGGCTACAAATGACCTCCCAAAACAAGGGCAACGCCCATAGACGAAATACGTCGTAACGAGTGTCGCTAAACAGACGACGCTCGGTTTCCTGCAATTTCGCCGGAAACCATAATTTAGGCTTTGGACCACAGGCCCCCCTTGACGCTAAGCGTGGGCCTACGCTACGTCAAGTGTCATTGAGAGCTGCACGGCTAGGCTGACTGTCAGAAGACGCTAGAGGACCCCTTCGACAATGGCACTGTTCAAAATCGATCGTAGCGTAGACCCAAACCGAAATACGAGCCGGCCATACAATAATCACGTCTCAACAGTGTCCATCACGTCAGGGATAACACTCTTGAATGAAATAATCAGACTGCGGATCATCATGCAATATAAAAAATGTCTGTATCAATTGTAAAAAACAGTAGATATATAGAAGTTACTGAAAATTATGTAGAAAAAGGGAGTCCTCGCCGAGTTTTATGGGTTTAAAATATGATGCCAAGGTCAGCATTCTGAACAACTCTTTTTTATATGTATATCTTATCACCGTTCGTTTTCTATTTTTAAGAGTTTTTATTCCCAAAAAACTGTTCGCCTATTCCGATGACTAAAGCACTCCGTCCTTTTTCTCATTGACCGAATTCATCCTTTAGAGCAGGGAAGAGACTTCAACCCCCACCTACACTCCCTCTTCATAAAACCTAATCCAGATCTAACCGAAATTCATTTAAAAGCTCTACAAACCTAACTCTTCTTGTGGAACAATCTAGAAACGGTGTTCCTTCCGAGGTTGATGAGTTCTAAATATGTTACCTGTGGTATGATTCGGAACAACTTTTCCCTATACATGTTACCCCCGCTCGACTTAAGTTTCCAAGATATTTGTAAAAAAATTGTTAGGTCCATTATAGTGGACATCGCCATTTTAAATGAATTTTGGTTAGATCTCATATTTCAAGGTAATGAAAAATTTCGTGATGAGTACAGTAACCCCGCGATCTAAGTCCAACGGAACATTGCGATCTATGTCCCTTGGCCTACTCCTTCCACTGCGGGGTATCCCCGGAAGGGCCGTGAAGCTCGAGCTGCCTCGATCGTCGAGTAGTGTAAACGTGCCGCGTAATCTGGTCCTGGGTCGGGTATATCGGTGTGAATCATTTTTTATTTTTTCATGGAACTTTCACCAACATATTCGTGGCATTTTTCTAATGAAAATGATACCAAATATGATATAGTTTCGATGATATTTACATGTTTAATGAACGTTGGAAGTTTTTTTATTGGCATTACATTTACGGACACGCGGGCCTTTGAACTGTACCAGCGATTGCGATTCTCCGCGACTCTTTCTTTCCTATACGCCAGTCATGTCCAGAAGTAGCTCACTTGGAGGCAAATTCGAGGGAGACGCCTACTTCTCCCGCCCGCGCGTCTCGCTCCCCGTGGCGGCCGTAGTCCTCCGAGCTCCTCAGACCCGTGCCTACCGTTTGCAATATGTACCGCGTGTGGGGCGTTGGTGCGACTTTCGGACCCACGGTAGGCACGGGTCTGTGGAGCTCGGAGGACTACGGCCGCCACGTGGAGCGAGACGCGCGGGCGGGAGAAGTAGGCGTCTCCCTCGAATTTGCCTCCAAGTGAGCTACTTCTGGACATGCCTGCCATACGCTGTCCTTCTTTACGTCCAAAACTTTCAGCGTTTATTATACAAGTAAATATCATCGGAATTATATCATATTTGGTATCATTTTCATTAGAAAAATGCCACGAATATATTGGCAAAACACTAGTATTGTCTCACCGATATGCTTTTTTTTGTTGCGCGTTCGGCCGCGCGGTCCGTGCATGCTGTCCTTTTCTACGTTCGGCGCGGTCGACGCGGTCGCAAAAGAATAGTGTCCCTTCACGATTTAAGTCCCGGCAGAGAACCGAAAAAGGACTTGGATCGCGGGGTTACTGTACCAACTTCTGTGTATAATTCGCGAAATTCCATTTTTGTTATTCACTAAATAAACATTTAAAAATGAATAGCCTATTCTATCTTTTTGTCTGTAACTCTGCTAACACAACCTTACGCTCGTGTGATCCGCCACAGATGTGCTCACAAACTTGACGTAACATAAGGGTTTGTTTGTTCTTGTAGAAAATGAAAATGGCAGATTAATGAATACTTACCCTTGCCGTAGGGAGCAAGCAACAGGAAATTCACCAGCGCGGCGCCGGTGTCGTGGCCAATAAGCGTGATTTTGGTCGGGTCACCGCCGAAAGAAGCGATGTTTTCTCGCACCCACCGCAACCCCATGGCAATATCCTTCAAGGCCAGATTCCCGCCGGATCCTGGACTCCGGTCTGGGTACGGCCGAGTCCTCAGGAAGCCTGAAACACCGCCCAGTGTTAGCGAGCCGGTGGTTTCACTGGCGGAAACCGAATATGAGAAATATTTCGGGCATCGTTATTATCCTATCCCAATCCTATTTCGATTTCATCTGCCCCTCTCGATAGAGAATCGATAGAGAAGTCTATGTCCGAGCAAGGAGATACCCGCGGTTAGAATTTATATCGCAAATGGAATCTAGTTTTTTATCCGGAACCAGCACCGTAATAAAATTGTTTACGTATCGGATGGCCGTAGCCCGATTACAGGAAACGTGCTCGTGGTATCGGTTATTTTCGATATTGTAATGGAATACGGTTACAGAAAAATGAAATATTAATTCGTGCGGCGGATTTATGGCTCTACTGGGGAGTGTGTAATTATTACGTTGCCGCATATGAATTGCGTATCTTTCTTTTCATCGTGTAATTGTACGACCGCCATTTATATCTCACCGAACGACTTCCTGTCTTGAGGATAATGGAAATTTTTAAGGGGATATTCTAGTTTACGTTGTTTTAAGCGAAAGAGTGATCCAAAAATTTTCCCGTTTAGGTCCCTTGATTTTAAAATTTCTTTTGTGCCGAATTATAGCTTATACTAAGACATGATTCGGTGCAAATTATCAAGTCTAGTTGACAATTAGTTTCCGAGATATCAGAGGTTATACCTATTTATAGGTCAACCTGAATCGTACAAACTTTTAGGTCGTTTCAGTAACTTTTTTTAGTTTTTAGTACATATTCCATGATATTGACCTTATCCAAGGTACCACACAATTGTCACAATATGGCTGCAACAGCCAACCTTTCGAGTACCACTTTCACATACATATACAATAATATTCTATAATTGCTTCTCGTCCGATTTTGTAGTTATCAAATGGTATCCGTGGTATCCAAGTGGCTTCCGCTATGGTATCGGGATTTCATATGTGCTTTCACTAATGGGCTTTTCACTAAATGGACTTTCAATTAAAATACCGCATGTTTACTATAAACCAAAGCTGCTGTTCTGTGTTTAGAAGTTGGTCATAAATTTGTGAATAAGAAAATTCTCTCCTTTTGGTGTTCTGCATAATATGAAATTGCATTTGTTATTTGACGAGGACCAAGACTCAAATAATATACAATAGGTCATTTAGCGTTTAGAATCACGATTATTTTCCACATTATCTAATGCTGTGCATTTAAGTTCGCGAAAGTAACATTCTTTAATTGCAAAAAATTGCATAATTGTCAGAGTAAATTTGATTATCTGGATCTGATAATTTGTCATTTAGTTAAACATAATACTTCTTCATTTTTCACTAAACTATAAGTACATATACATAAATGTAGGATCTCAGGAAAAAGGAAGGCACCGCGCCGGGAATCGAACCCGGGCCCTCGCGGTGGTAGCCGATCGACTAACGCGCTTACCCACGGAACCCTCCCCCCTTCTTCCTAATATGCTACGGTATTTGTGGTCTGGGGGTTCCTGATCCCACACTCGGCCGTCCTGCAAAGACATTCGCCCTCGAATGTTCATTACAGCGTCATCTCGTCTTTTTGTGTATGTTTGACCTCAGCGCCATCAACACAACTTCTCGTACTCGTCTCGTAACTCGTATTTTCGCAATTCGCACTTTTTCTCGCTTCGCTTACGTGCGATCTCTTCGCTACGCTCGCTTTGTTTTCGTCTTCGTCCGTTATCGTCGCCGTTGTGCGGTGATCGGTGCTCCCCCCATCCCGGACGAGCCCCCAAGTGTAGGATCTCAGGAAAAAGGAAGGCACCGCGCCGGGAATCGAACCCGGGCCCTCGCGGTGGTAGCCGATCGACTAACGCGCTTACCCACGGAACCCTCCCCCCTTCTTCCTAATATGCTACGGTATTTGTGGTCTGGGGGTTCCTGATCCCACATAAATAAATTCAAATAAATAAATATTTGATTTCATCAATTACAATCTAGATTTTTAACCTGAAATTGGTGTAGAATTTACTCAAACCTTACTAGATGCTGTGTGGAAAATATAACGTTATCTTATTGCTGCAAGTGTCGTGCTGAATCAAATGATAGAAAATGACAAAATTATGTATTTATACTAGAAATACTTTAGCCAAATTACAGGAATGTAAATCGTGTGCATATATTAAAATAAATTATTAAATATACAAAATAATTGATAATGCTACTATTCTAAATAAGAATTTGTTTAAAAATGAAATATAACTGGTAGTTGCATATAAATATAATTATGACCATCAAACACAATGAAAAAAATCGTGAATGGAGACAGCAATATGATTTCGAAGATCGGGAATCAAATGTCTTAATCGTATTTTAATCTTTCGTGGAGTAGAATAGTAAAATTAGAAAAAAATTGTATTGTCTTATTGTTGGTTGCAATACTAGCTCTAGCGACAGGTGTTTTGAAGATACACAACGAGTTTTAATAATATAACGATAATATAAATTTAATAATATAACAACAACATAAATTTTAAGATATCATAACAGTCAATAAAAACGTATTCAAAGGAAACTCATTTAAACTTTTCAGATTTAACTTTGACAATTATAAAAACTGAGAGACACCTCAATTTAAGAGATGCTTAACTACACAATTTGAGAATCTTATTTCCACACAAAAAGTAAAAATTGAATTTTTCCTAACTTCTAAGATAACCTCTTAATTAAATACGTAGCTACTTTCGTCATTTTATTCTTCGTATTCTTTGTATTTGGCATTCTTTGTTTCATAGAGTACAAACCTAAGATTCCGAGACGATAATTAAGCGTGATCACTATAACGTGGCCAGCACTGGCTAACACAGATCCATCGTAGACGTTCCCAGTTCCCCACTCGAAACTTTCACCGTGAACGTACACCATTACCGCATACGGGGCTTCTAACCCTCGAGAGCCTGCAACGATTAATAACTACCATTATTGATAAATTCTGTAATACGTACATTAAACCATTAATTATAGTGACAATACTCTAAGACACTATATATGTATATGAAGCCATAAAAATCTATGTTACAAACAGGAATTCCTTTTCCTTGTGTAGAAAAACAGATGTTTTAATTCTGTTAGTTCTATTGCTATAAATTACAGTTTACCGAAAAATATTTATCCTGAAGCAAACAATAACACTGTATATGTGGGAGGAACAAATTGTTTTTTCATAACACAGATTTGTATGTTTTGTATAGTATCTTATAGTATCTTAAAGTATCTTATAGTATCTTAAAGTATCTTAAAGTATCTTATAGTATCTTAAAGTATCTTATAGTATCTTATAGTAGCTTAAAGTATCTTATAGTATCTTAAAGTATCTTATAGTATCTTAAAGTATCTTAAAGTATCTTATAGTATCTTATAGTATTGTTGAGAAGAGTATTTAACACTAGAACTTCCGAACACTAATCGTGACTAGCATACATTTCTTTACAGTAATGAAAAAATTGTATTCATTCATATTTCGTACAATTTTTATTATAATATGCCAACTTCCACACAGAAGTTCATTAATAAATTTCTCATGAAAATATATTTATAATTTCAGTAATTGTGGACAAAAAATCAATAGCAAGTCATTCCGACTCAACTGGCAGGTTTAGTGTTAATCTACATATAGAAAATAATTTTCCGCGAAATCGGACACTTTTCGGAGTACTAGTTCAAATTTTGTTCAAATTTAGTGTGTCATATGAACGTATCCCAAAGGATTTTTGGAAATCTTAAAAATTGTTGGTTTTACAGGCGTGTAAATGAAAATGTCAACCTCTCTTCATTAATCCTTTCGCTACAGCAGACTGTGATGCGTACCGCTCGTACTATACGGCAGGAATTCAATCGCGACTTACACTGACAAGGAGAAGACGCGGTCATGGGGTCTCAGATTTTCTCGAAACTTTGCATATTGGTAGATTTCGTTCTCCTGGTTATGAAAATATAGCATTATAGGGTCAGATATTACAATTGAAATTTCATTATACCCGTTAAGTACAGTTTCAGTTGCAATTATTGTCAAGTGACCAACGGCATGGTGGTAACGTACTAGGTTGGTACTTATGAGTGCATTTTTCATTTGTAAAATCCAATCAATTAAAATAGATAAACTGAAAAGAAGAGGAAAAAGAGGACAAGGGATTTGAACCCTGGCTTTCCTTGTACCAACCCAGTACGTTACCACCACGCCGTTTATCACTTGACAACAACTTCAACTGAAACTGTACTTAACGGGTATAATGAAATTTCAATTGTAAATATCTCAAAAGTTATTGAGTATCTGACCCTATAATACTATATTTTCATAAACAGGAGAATGAAATCTAATAATATACAAAGTTTCGAGAAAATCTGAGACCCCATGACCGCGTTTTCTACTTGTGAGAACATTTATCAATATAAAGTAAGCTTCTGTAGGCGCATACCGTTTCAGCGGACCGAAGTAAATTGAACGCCTATAGGTGTCAACACTACCACGAAATCAAATTCTAAAAGCGCCTGTAGGCGCCAACTGTAGCGAAACGGTTAAATTACAACGGCTGAACTAACAAACCGATGAAAATGAGTTTTTGGGTGCTTTTAGTGAAACATAAGAGAATCTAATGAAAATTATTTTAGTTGAAAAACAATTTGTTTTCACCAATTGTTTTTCAACTGTTTACAGATTTGTTTTTAAAAATTGTAGCACTTTAAAAATGGCGAAATGAAAATCATTTGAAGTGAAAATTGCATCGCTGCGCGCCGGGCGGCTGTACCTGCCGATTTTACACCATGTACGCGACCGCCATAGAATTTAATATCGTTAAAACCTATTAGGGAAACTCATTCGTTGTCAATAATATTAATTGTTGGAAACATTTACTATCATTGCTCAGTAGACATCACGAGAAAGTGGAGGATACGTTCGATTTAAAAATTGTGCGATGTAGTGTGAAGGAAGTGTAAATTGAAGACCTAATATGTTCCGTTGTGTACATAAATCCTTTTTTACTTAAAATTTAACGCTCTTCGATATTTTGGCATTAAAAATATAGCATTCCATTTAAAAAAAAAACGATGTTGACTTTCCAATCTCCGAAACGCCTCCATTTAAAAAAAATGTATATGAATTACATAATGTATCCCTTGAAACCATATAACTTTTCTCGAAAAAGTATTTTCATGCAATGCATACTTTGGAAGCTATTGTGGGTGAACAAGTTGCGTGGACCACCCTGTATACCTTGTTTACATGTAATATCATGACAGTTTTAATATAAAGATTGTTGTAGATTTTTAGTTGTTCAATTTTAAAGTGAACTTCGTGGCATATGTGACTAAAGGCTACAATGTAACCAGTCCTCCGAAAATATGAACTATTACTAATTGCAATAACATAAGCTAATGGTATTATTCAAAAAGTGTATTCTCTTAACTAGTAAAACAGCCTTAACATTTACATTAGCAATTTAGTTAACAGACCTTCATAGTCTGTTTAATTGTACAGACACTTCATGCACTTCAGTAGAAGTGGTCAGTGCTTATACGGACATGACGTCACCGCGATTTAATTAACTGTTCTCGTTGAGGTAAGACGAGACTGCAAAACTACAGAGCTGTCCAATTGGCCTGATTAAAATACTTCATTATTCAGTGCAGGGCTCACAGGGCCAGGGGAAATAATTTGGTCCAGCAGCAAGATTACAGATTGCGTATCTCGTAGAATCATCACGGTAACTTCGTTTCCTCATTTCCTTGTTTGGTCATGTAACGATAACTCGAAAATTTTATTACAAGTAATATAATTCGAGATTAGGAACGAATTCGAAAAAGACAAATCCATTTTTGGGGGCCGGACATTTAATTACACGAGATCGCGATTGCCGTAATTCGCGTAGACATTTAATCTACTTTAACGTGAAACGTTATGGACGCGGAAAATAAAAATCAAATACTGTGTAGCTCGACGGAAAGCGATCTGCGCGAAATTATTGAAAACTATTTTTCGGCCGATTAGTCCATGGCATCATGCAGTTCAGTCGTCGACGTAACATCTCTCCAAAGTGTCGTTCATCGTGCCACTATTGAAGCTAAATATCGCTCTTTAATCGGTGGCAAAGCGGAAACGAGAGGGCGTACGATTAGCATCCAACGTCGCTTTTATTGGTTTCACCGGAAATTGAATTTCTCTATCGTGTTACAATCCGGTCGGCCGATTTAATTGGCAGCGGACCACGTTTGTCGCCCATCGCGTCAGGACCGGCAAATAACAACGCGAGACACGCTCCCGATTTCGTGAACGCGCGAGACCTGAATGAAAAATACCTCCGTCGCGCTTCAGTCGTAAGTCGAACGAATATATTTTGATATACAGGGTGGAAATTATAAAGCGTTACAGACGAATATCTCCAAAAATATTGATTATACGCAAAAATGTTTCAGATGAAAAGTGTTCAGTATCGAGGAGGACATATGTATTTGGTTTATTTCAGCCTTACAGCCAAGAAATGTGACTTGGTTTACATTAACCTACTGTACAAATCTATCTTATTTCACACATTCGTCCATACCTTCTCTCACACTTTTTCTTTGTCTCCCTCCTTCCTACACTGACCTACTCTGGTAGTCTCCTAATCACTGCTAACCCAATCATTTCACCCTTAACCATTCCCTAACATTTGTTCATTGGTTTGGCATATTCTTTGGTCTATTCATACTCTATTTTCTCTCTTTCTCCTCAACTTCTCCAACCACTCTACGACATTTCTATCTTTCCTCCCAGTCACTACATCCTCAATCCTGATCATTTCTCCCATTACCCTGCATTCTCTTGTCAAATGTTCTAAGCTTCCATACTTGTCCCCACATAGGTCGCATCCTCTTGCCTCGTCCCCCAGCCAATATTTGTTCGAGTTTTCTGCATTTCCGCATCTTGCCCGTGCTATGAGTTTTTGACTGTCCCCGCTACCCTCTTTACTTAAATATTCCGGTAATTCTGCCACTCTTATGTATTTGTACCTTTCATTGTATTTGGACTGCTCTATCCTGTATCGAGGGGGACATCATGTGGTGGAACTTTTATTTTTCCTGGTGGCCACTACAAGTTGAAGGTCAACTTTATTTTTGTAAATGGAATGAAATGTTTTTTTATTCACCATCAAATGCAATTAACAATTCTTTGTTTAAATGTCTCTCTAGTCAAAAAATTAATCGAAAACGACTTTGAACGACAACGAATTTCACCGGCAATGACTCTAGTCGATGAATTTTTGACAATAAACATTGTTACTATCGGATAATACTGTTGTCGGCTAAAGTCACTGCCGGTCAAATCTGGAGTCGGTGAAATGTTGTCGGTGATTTCCATGGAACCCAGGTTATACATGACGTCAAACTAATTGATGATGTTTGGTCCTTCATGAATATACATTGCGTTGTATGCATTTATGACAAGAATAAGTGGGCGCAATCGAAAACAGGAAAAACAGTTAAAAAATGCACTATATCATTACATTATTTCTAACTTACTGAAATTATTAAACACAGAAATAAAGTTAGCTCCTAAAATTTTATTTTCTAAAAATACCTGTAGACATAGATCATAAAATTCACGGAAAACATATTTTATCATTAAAAGCCCTAATTCATGGTATTGGAGATCTCTATTTAATTTCTATGCCGAAAAGTTGTTCGAAATCTAGATTTTGCTTAGTAATAATCGCAAATGGTGAAGGTTACATACATTGTTCATCAAGTGCATACTAGTTTTTTTTAGGTGCACTTTCGTACTATTACATTTTCTTGCAAAAATCATTAACTTTTACGGAGATATCGCAGCCATACTCTTGTTAAACAGACTCCAAAGAGATTTCATGTGATTATGATCTGGTTTCAGTATTTTTCTCCAGTGAAATTGTATAAAATTTTGCATAATTTTCTGCATATGCATCATGATTACCAGTAACTCCAACTCGGCGAGATAATGAGTTGTATTTTTTAGTTTTATATTTCTCGTGTTAGATGTCGCAAACTTCACCTGCAATCATCGCTGCTTTGTCTTTAGTTTCTGAATACCATATTTGGGATTATTTTGTAGTGCTTTTCACCCACATTTAAGTAATGATTTTTAAAGGGAATATCAATGACTAATTTTCTTTGCGATTGTGCAATTGGAACAGGACAAAATCCAAATTTTCTGTGTCTGGCTTTTCAAATTCGTCAACATTACTCTTGGTGATGTCTTAATGGAAATAAATGGAGAGGTGATGAATGTGCGAGTTCGAGGTATTCATATTTAGATTAATTGCAACATGCAAAAGCACTTTTGATTTGTAATAATACATCATGGATTAAAGTTGGTCGTCATTTACTGCGAATCTCATAGAAATCAAAAGGTTTTATCAAAATTTTTGTATTAATATTCTACTTTACACGATAACAACTATAAATATAGTATATACTCTTTTTAAATGTGTCTTCAATTAACCCTTACGTGGACCTTCAAAATGTACTTTAAGAATGCAGCGATTCAATTAAATTATATTTAATATTATATTTATATTTAATATTTATCACTATCGAAACGGCAAATAGAATCGTACGGAGATATTGAAATTCCATCTAAATCCACATATAGTTATACTATTAATGGTTACACATTATGAACAAATTATTTAGCATTTTAGTCGATCCAGCCCCACTCAACGGTTTAGCGTGTTACTATGAAAATTTGAACATTTTTTAAATCGAAAACAAATTAATGGACCCGTTTCCCTGACTTCTTCTCCAGTAACATGACTTCGTAGAAAATTTGCTAAAGATTCTATAATAATGTATTTTAACAGTAATTATCACATGATGTTTTTCAATATACAGGGTGTTCGACTACAGGTGGGAGAAAATTTAAGGGGTAGTTCTCCATGATAATATAAGTCGCAAATGAAGAAGAAAAAAATTGCGATTTCGGCTTCCTTATTTAGTTATTAACAATTAAAAATCCGCCTAAAATACGGCAACGCGACCAACAGAGGTGTACGTTGTGTACACGACAGTCTCTTATCAAGTGACAAATATATGCTTACCTTGGTTTTCATTTGGGCCCACAGCAAGGTGAAAATGTTTAACAAATTAATGATAAGGATTAACAAATTGATCGTTGCACGAAATTGATCTTGCCTGCTCGTTAATAGCCACAAGGGCCACAATGCCCTTTCACATTTTAATTGGTCTCACACAAGTAATTTACTTGAGATCACTATAAAGTGGTATCCATTGTGTCCATAAACGTTGAATGGAATCCTCACAAGTGCAAGTATTCACAAAAATGCACATATGCAATATGCCGTACCGGAATCGCGCACAACTAATTCGCGTTTGAAGCACGTCAATTTCACTTTCGCACACGGAGACTAAAATGGTAATGTAATTAATATGAAGTCTTGCGTTCGTATGCAAACGCATATTGCATATGTGGGTTTAACTGCGTTTTGGAGAACTCTTTCTTTTCAAGTTTTTTAATACAATTTTGTAGATTTCGACGGGGAAACACCGAAAATGAAAATCTTAATGCGCGGAATTCATTAATTAAAAAGTTATACGCATATAAAGTTGAACGCTTTTAAGCCTTTTTGACAGATTACAGCGCCGCCATATTGATATATTTGCTAGGTAATACACACAAAATAGACTAAATACTTCCGAACAAATCCATTAGATGGAAACATTATACCATGGTCGGGCCGGCCTTCTCCGCTCCCACGACGACCTAACCCAAAACCATCTTGGACTGTACCTTCTTTTTGAAATCCTGTATGTGATTCTGTATATTTTAATTACTGGACACCGAAAATGACCGATTCCATGATTATTGTTATAATTTTTCATTTCGCACCGATGAGTACGACATTTTTTAAGTTTCCGCAACAATTCACAATCCTGAGCCCAAGTAATTGCTTCTTCTTTACTACTTGGCATGTCTCTAAAGTTAAAATTTCTGATACTTGAACTAGCCATTTCAAAATCAACAATAAACTTATTAATAATTAATTTGTGAAAAACACTTGAAATTGCTTATGTTTACAAAGTATGTGTAACCACTGAATTGCTATCTAGCGCATACGCTCAGTACTATTTAGCCGATCCCCCAAATATACCATACTATCTAACACATGCGCTGAACACTCACGATCTATCCAGCGCGTGCGCCGAACAGACATACCTACCTATTCCACTCAACGAATATCCAATATGGTGACGCTCTAACCTGTAAAAAACGTTTAAAAGTGCTCATTTTTAGACGCGTATAACTTATAAACCAGTGAATACCTAACAACCATACACACATTTTCGGAATGTCTTCATCGATATCTACAGATCACATACAAAAAAGTTCAAAAAAGTTAAGTACGCGGAGTTCTCCAAAACGCAGTTGAGCCCATATGTGCATTCTTGTGAATACTTGCACTTGTGAGGATTCGATTAAACATTTATGGACACTATGAACAAACCATTTTATAGTGATCTCGACTTGTGTGAGACCAATTAAAAAGTGAAAGAGCATTGATACCGTCTGCTCGATAATTCCATAGGGCGGATATTAGAAATGCCCTTGTGGATTTTACCGAGTAGGCAGGATCAATGTCGTGCAACGATCAATTTCTTAATCCTGTTCATCAATTTGTTAAGCATTTTTCACCTCGCTGGGGGGGCAAATGAGAACCTAGATAAGCATATATTTGTCACTTGATACGAGACTGTAGCGCGCCTCTATGACGTGCGTAACGTACACCTCTGTTGGTCGCGTTGCCGCATTTTAGGCGGATTTTTAATTGTTAATAACTAAATAAGGAAGCCGAAATCGCAATTTTTTTGTTCTTCATTTTCGACTTATATTGTCATGGAGAACCACCCCTTAAATTGTCTCCCACCTGTAGTCGAACACCCTGTATATTGAAAAACATCATGTGATAATTACTGTTAAAATACATTATTATAGAATCTTTAGCAAATTTTCTACGAAGTCATATTACTGGAGAAAAAGTCAGGGAAACGGGTCCATTAATTTGTTTTCGATTTAAAAAATGTTCAAATTTTCATAGTAACACGCTAAACCGTTGAGTGGGGCTGGATCGGCTAAAATGCTAAATAATTTGCTCCTAATGAGTAACCATTAATAGTATAACTATTTGTGGATTTAGATGGAATTTCAATATCTCCGTACGATTCTATTTGCCGTTTCGATAGTGATAAATATTAAATATAAATATAATATTAAATATAATTTAATTGAATCACTGCATTCTTAAAGTACATTTTGAAGGTCCACGTAAGGGTTAATTGAAGACACATTTAAAAAGAGTATATAATATATTTATATTTGTTATCGTGTAAAGTAGAATATTAATACAAAAATTTTTATAAAACCTTTTGATTTCTATGTGATTCGCAGTAAATGACGACCAAGTTTAATCCATGATGTATTATTACAAATCAAAAGTGCTTTTGCATGTTGCAATTAATCTAAATATGAATACCTCGAATTCGTCATTTTCGACTTATATTGTCATGGAGAACCACCCCTTAAATTTTCTCCCACCTGTAGTCGAACACCCTGTATATGTAGTTGTATAGAATTTACTTGTTCTGGAATTTGTTTCACTTAATCGTTCTATTTCTCTTGTCTGTCCAATAAATGATTACTCAATGGATTTTCTCTGTATCGGCGACTTTGATTCTGCAATTACGTGCTGACGTAGAATTAGTTCAAGCTTTTTAATGACAATTCAATGGAGTCCGTGACACAATCTCGAGTTTAACGGTCGTCGAATGATATACGAGCGCGAGCTCTTACTTCGTTGACAATACTCTGTGTAAAGGCACTAATTACTTCGGGACTAATTACTTCAAGAAGCGCGGTGTTTCGTAACGCTGCACTGTTCCGCAAACAGATGATAGATATCGTTTCAAAATTTGCTGACTGTATGTTATTAACGCGGGTTAATTAATTACAAGTATTACATACGTTACAAATCAAGAACATTTTCTTTGAAACATGATACCGAAGTACGACAATTTAATTAACGATTCTCGTGCGCGGCGCACATACTTAACAATCAATATTCAACTGTCTGAGCGTTAATTTATAATACTTCATATTTAGGACTTGTTTACTAGCAGTACTCATTTATTAACATGTTCTTAAAACGTTCGAGGGATACTAATTTATCAGCTTAGTCTACTAGGTTAAACTTCACTTCGGGGGAGCAAAAATTTTGGACATTTTTTACTGTAATCCCGCAGATTTTGACAAGATGAACCCAACAATGTAAGTTTTAAAGTCAGGAATTCACGGATTTAAAATGTATATGTCTGTAAGAGTTAAGGAATTTTAACGTTTTTAATATGCAATTCTATTTGAAATTTGATTGGTCCACATATGTGAGCAATCAACTATTCTTATCTCTCAGATTATTTTAAAGATGTGTTGCATATGAATCGCTTTTATGTATGATGCCATTACATTTATTTTATTGTGGCGGAAAAATCGCTACCACGAATATTTACATATTCGGTCGGCAAAATTATCATCATGGATTGACTTCCGAGCCTTATATTAGGTTGTTGCATATGAAATTCTCCGAATCTAGAATGCAAATGTTATGTAGCGTTTATACATCATTTTAAGGTACAAAGTTGATCTTAAGGACTCATCTTCAATTTTTATTTAGATGTCCAATTTTACTTTTATATAGAGTTTATTTCAATGTTAATCAATGTGATTGTCGGCTATTCATTTTATATGAGTGGAAAAATAATATTTTATCCATAACATCATGTGATGTTTGGTCAAAAATTGTCGATTAACCGTTTCGCTTCGAGCGCCGACTATAGTCGGCGACCATGAGATGACGTGTGGGTACGAGCGCCGACTATAGTCGGCGTCCACGTGACTACCTGTGGGTACGAGCGCCGACTATAGTCGGCACGCAAGGACCTGTGTATACGAG
The DNA here is from genome assembly GCA_913789915.3 of Sphecodes monilicornis. Taxonomy (NCBI): domain Eukaryota; kingdom Metazoa; phylum Arthropoda; class Insecta; order Hymenoptera; family Halictidae; genus Sphecodes; species Sphecodes monilicornis. Next base: position 33,491,591 of record OU565284.1, on the reverse strand, counting down.
AACCGACGTGCAATGTGCACACTTTTCGGCGTGGTGCCCCGTACAGGGGCATTATTGCGGCGGAGCGGACTGCCGTAGCGAAAGGGTTAATCAATGCCTTATTCGTGGACGGTAAAGAAGACTACAAAGTGGAGATGAGAATTTTGTAAATGATGAACGTGAACGATAAAAAAAATCCGATTCATTCACAGAATATGTTGATTAGAATGATGCTTACTTTGATCCATAAGTTTATTTCGATGAAGATTATGTTTGCTTGACGTTACTGTTAACAATCGGTTATTTCATATGCAACGACCTAATATATATTGTGTTTTTATTAATTTTGTAGATGATCTCTTTGCTTCTATCCGTTTAATGGATGTTCTAATGGACGGATTCATTAATCGTTGACAACAATACCTTGTCCAAAAGAAGTTTCGTGTAACAAAATAGTTGGAAATTCGAAGGATGGCAAAGATCGTTATCCTCACCGCTTCCAGGTATGTACAGGTTGAGGAAGAGGCAGTCCTCGCTCTGATTGGTCAGGAACATGTGCAAATGCTTCAGCTGATGATATCTGCCCAGAGGCATTTGCGAAAGGGCAGCTGTGTCATTGCTGATGTCCGGGAAGTACTGTGGGCAGACCGCGCCGAACGAGTCCGCCAGTTTGATACCGTCCCAAGGAATCGGAGAAATCGGTGGTCGAAATCGTAGACCTCCTATGGGCGGTGCCGCGTACGGAATACCTCGGAACACTTCGACAGGATCTAAGTGTCTGCTGTTTAAGTCCTGCGGCAAAGAAAGTTCAGAATATCTGTTACTGTAGAGCTCTCGTTAGAAACTCAAGAGAAAAATCCTACTCTCCGCGACAAAACAATAAGACATATAAGAAAATGAATAAAAAGTGTATTCTGTTAAGAATATTTTATTCTTTTACTGCTAATGTTATTGCTTACATCATGTAGTAACACTTTATACAGTTCTATATCTTTCTTAAAGCTATGGTTCAAAGAATTTCAATAATAAATGACCATATGCTCTTGTAGCGGCGACAAAACTATAACGCATGTGACACTTTTTAGAAAGAATCAGATCATAAATTTTATTTTATCCTATATTAATAATGTGTAGTTGACACTTCATTTTGTACGATCTCCAGAATTCTTTTCGGGAGCGATTTGTATATATTTTTTATTGCTTTTTGCTTTATAGATTTCCATTTTGTTTGCACACACTTAAATTATTTCCCTTTTGAATATGTATACCTCTGCAGTTAAGATCTCCCAACAATTCTCAATTATCTTTTTACAACTTTTAACGTATGTAAACTAGAATTGTCCTGATGAGAGAGATATTTCTGTTTCGCTATGTGCATATTTTGTTAATTGCTTGTTTATGATGTTAACAAGCATACATTTGGCTATTCATTTTGCATGAAATAAACCTAATTTCAGTCTTCCCTTGATATTCCATTGCCGTCCAAATCATTATGCCACCATCACCCATCTGTCGCTTTAACAGAGTGATTTCTTTCTTTCGCAAATCATGAAAGTAATAATTATGGCAGTCTGCGCCGTCCAAATTAGCACTATCCGTACCACGCCGGGTCACATGACCGGTTTCATATTTTGTATTTTATAATTATTGGAATTGCAAAGATGCTTCCATTAGAAATTATTAAATAAATTCCTTCGTTCGAGCATATATTGTTATCAAAGTTGTAAAAAATCTAAATAAATCCTGTCTTGTAATTTTTATAAAGTAACGTATATCAGTCATATTTTGTGCTCGGTACGGTTAGTGTTAAAGCATGTTTCTTCGGAAAAAATCGCATTCTTCCATTTTTTTACGCCAAGGTTTTCGTTCATTTAGATTCTTCAGATGATTACAATTCTTGATTACCTTTTGTACTCTCCTAACGCTACATGTTCTTGGGTTTGGCTGCTGTTTGCAGTTGATAAAGAATTAGATGCAATCTTTAATATTGGAAGTCTTTCTCGAGCAATGGTGACTTTTGGACCACCACATGATTATTGTTTTTTACCGTGATTATCACTATTTTTCAAGTAATTGTAAATTACGAAAACGGCTTCCTCCTAATATTTTTGCAATATCTTTCAATAAATAGTCTTTATCTATTAAATTCTTAATTAAACTGATCTTATTTTCATTTAGCTTTCTTTCAGGTATGGCGGCTGTAGAATTATGAAAAGATGGAAAAAGGAGAAGGAAGCGTTTCGTCCTAGGCCCGCTAGAGGACTCGTCAGTAAGGCTATCTAGCGGACCAGTGCCTTAGAGGCGGAATGTCGTAAGGACAGTTCAGGACAGTGTTGAGACGTGATTATTGTATGGCCGGTTCGTATTTCGGGTTGGGTCTACGCTACGGTCGATTTTGAACTGTGCCATTGTCGAAGGGGTCCTCTAGCGTCTTCTGACGAATTTATTGTTTTATGACTCTGGTGCGGCTGGAAAGTATCAGCTGGCCATGGGAAAGTCACCCTAGCCGTGCAGTTCTCAATGGCACTTGACGTAGCGTAGGCCCACGCTCAGCGCCAAGGGGTGCCTGTGGCCCAAAGCCTAAATTATGGTTTCCGGCGAAATTGCAGGAAACCGAGTGTCGTCTGTTTAGCGACACTCGTTACGACGTATTTCGTCTATGGGCGTTGCCCTTGTTTTGGGAGGTCATTTGTAGCCTTCCAAATATTATATCATTGGCTGGGGCCCCCACTATTTTGTACTTTGTCGAGGGATTTTTCAACCCCACGAGGTTACTTGTCTCTCACGCGTTAGTTGTAAGATCAGTCGTGATTTAAGAGTCGAAACTACCAGTCGTGATTTAAGAGTCGAAACTACCAGTCGTGAATTATCTGTCGCTGTTATACCGTCTTTCACATTTTCTATTAAAAGTTAGTTATCCGAAACCCGATTATCTCTTATTATTTAATTTACCTCTCTTTGAGGTGTGTATCTCAGCGGCTCACTAATACTGTTTGAGCACTGACACGACACAACAACAGACAGCGATGGGCAATTTTGCCTCAATTGAGGCAAAACCGTCTACCGTAGCGCCCTCTGTCCCCTTCCAGCAAGCGCGGTACAATGGGGCAACGAAGACACGAGACATCAGCGTACGCAACGAACGTGCGCGCTGCATGAAAGAGTGGTTGGTGAGAGAAGCAGGCGTTTGAGGGGCTCCACCCGTGCCCACCACTGGTTTAGGACGTTATATATACAAACAGAGGAAGATTCAGGTAGTAGCGAGAAAGGTGTTGTCGTCCTCTCCCTTTGTTGACGAGCATAGGAAGTAGCCGCCGCATAGGTATTTCTATCTATATTGTTGCGTGACCACGCGAACATAGTTACGATAGCGCTACTGCGCCATAGGTCGATTAATGGCGATGAGAGGGAAATTTGAATATAAAAGTAATGTCTAGGCCCAAATTGCGGATTCGTTGTATATTTAATCGCAGCAGGAATAGCTTAGAATAAGTAAAGAAAAAACAAGAGAGTTCCCACGGAAAACCTAGATGTAATCCTGATGTGCGAGACTAATTGAGGAATTTAGGCACAGTCACGTATCTCCTCGAAGGAGTTCTCATATTTCACTTAGAAATTCGTAGTCCCAAACTCGCCAGAACAGGAAGTCATAAACCCTCGGTCAAGGGCCCCTTGGAACTTTCCCTCGGACCTTCTCTCTTTTGCGCAGTCCCACCGTGGGACCCCGCGGTCTAGATCTTCGCGCGTAAACACCCCCACATCCCTTGTTTTGGCGGGCTCCCTCGTATACGCCACCGCCCTCGTGCGCGCGCTTCCACGGTACCACCACCGCCAATCACCGTCAAGCTACAACTTGGAGGGAGACCATCCAGCGAATCAACGTCCACCTGGAGATGCCGAATTTTCCTATTGGCCAAGGAAACGATGCAGGAGCGGAAGACCGAGGGAGGACGAGGAGCCTTCTCGGAGAAGCAGATATCAGCAGATATTATTTTGGAGTCATAGACCTCGAAACTTCATCAATAAAGTCTATTTTATCTTCCACATATTTTGTTTGAAAGAGTGTTTTCTTATATCAACATCCACCTTCCACGAGCAGAGCGCTTCAGCGCTCCACGGGCACCCGAACCTACCAAAGTCCCTAAGTTCCACCACGCGCAGCCGCAACAATATATAATATTACATTATTTAACTAGTGTATTATTAATACTTACTATTACTTATTTAAACTTAACGCACACTTTTCCCTTTGCCTGTTTAATACAGACTGTCTTATAGTTTTGTCGCGCGGTGTACCTTATCTGTTAATCTCCAAAATAATGAAGGATGTTAATAAGTGAGCAAATTTTGGACAGCTTAGATACCTAAAACATTAGTTAGGTGTTACTCCTTAGGCTACAAGAAAGTGTAAGCCCACCATTATTTATCAGCAAAATGATGGGAAAGTTATTAAAAAGGTAAACAAAGTAGAAAATGCAAAGAGGGAAAAAGTTGATACATTTTGCATGGAGCAAGTAAATATTGTATAGCTTATTTTGTACGTACTTTTATAAAAGTTTCACCTACAATATGTAAAAAGGATGGTTCAAAGAATATTTTCGCATACTTTGTTTTTACATAACTGTTTGAAATAAAAATTGAAGAAATGAAAATCTGAAAAATGCATCAACTTGCCCCGGTCTCCCCTATGTGACTGTCGTAATGATGAGGTGTCCAAGATATTGTCGTTGATTTTTGACACGTGTAGAATCACTATTGGTAGTGTGTGCGCACATGAAATTGGTATTATTAGAAAAAAACTGAAATACTTACAATTAGTTCACGCTCTGTCTAGAAGTAGTGTGTATACGAATGGTCTCTATATCTTTCAAACGGTACGGCGGGTATAAAAAGTATTCGTACACCTTTAAAAATCGAATAACTTTTTTGAAATTGGATCAAACGACTTCAATTTGTTTGAGATGCTAGAAGGATTAGTTTGCTAGGTAGCGAATGGCGACGAAAATAGTAAAGATCACACATTGTAACTTTTTTATCTGAGTCCGTAATGAAAATTTAAAAGACGCCTTTTGTAGGTCTAAGGACAAAGTTACACGTGTACGAAGTTTTATCGAAATCGGTTAACGTTGTTATGAGTAACAAACATTTAAAGGTAATTATATAAGGACATATTCCCTGAAAAATCCGAAAAAGGTGCGACTTTCACTCTTAAGCTTTCATCTTGTGATGTTTGTAGCTCATAGCAACATTAATATACAACTTACATAGATCTACAAAAGGCATATTTGAAATTTTCATTATAGGCACAGATAAAAATGTTAAAAATCGTAACTCTTTCCCCTTACGACATTGACCAATAGCAATTTTTAGAAAAAATTATTTATACATTACCTAGTAAACAAAACCTTCTAACAACTCAAAAAACTAAAGTCGTTTGTATACTGTATACGTATACGTACACTGTATACGTACATGCGGAATCGCTGTCGATGGTTGTACGCATGCGAAATTGGTATCATTAAATGTGGTATTGATGACCGTTCGCGTATGAAATTGACATCGTTAGACGAGGTATCCATACTCGTTCACATATGAAATGAACACGACCACGAACCGTGATTCCGTATCTGTTAAAAGCTAACTAGATTATTTGTGGACACTGTTGATTTTCTAGAGAGAATAGAATTTTGATATCCTGTTTAGTAATTTCAGTGCGAAACTTGAAGTATTTCAATGTATAGAATTTTTTAGAAGAATATTAAATAAATAATTCAGTCGTTCATTGAACCGTTACATTTTGTTTTCAATCTACTGACATTGCACACGGAGAGAATGGAATATTGATTTAGAAAAGTGTTTCAGTTTATTTTCTTTTAATTTGTAAAATATAAAGTTTCGCAGCTCAGTAATAGTTTGTATATCACTTATGACACTGCTTCTTATATTATTACAGTAGAACAGTTAATAAATACTAAAGAAATTTACATTACAATCAAGTCGGTGTATGCCGACAACTGACAACCGAAAATGAAATCTTTTCAGGTGGAACTTTTTAACTGAGAAAATCGATTTAATTTATGTTATACGCATTATATTAGTAGTAATTGATTGCTCATGATTATTCATTTTTGCTCTTTATGATATATTCAGCCGATGCGGATTTCTGCACGAATCAAATGAGGAATTAACGTTTCTGCAGAATTTTATTCATACACGAAGAAAGGGAAATCTCATAAAATTGTATTGAACGTTTATCATATCCAGGTAGATTATATAGATTGCAATACTTCACCATCGTCAATATTAATAATCTCGGAAATCCCAACGTTGCTATATTCTATACTGAAAATACCTTTTTAAGAAGTTCTCCCGTTATATAGGTTGATTGCTAGCCGCTGCGCCGAGGAGCAGATTAAGAGGGGGGGGGGGGGGATATGCTGCATACACGCAGCGGCAGTCTCGGGCGCGTAGGTATATGCAGAATTCATGTAGTAGTAGCAGCAGCTTTTCGCGAATATCTCGAAAACTACTCCTTTCCGCCAAAAATGACAATTACATTTTGTGATCAGCATGTCAAAACGAAGAGAATGACGTAAGTCTCGTGCCGAAAGGATGAGGGGACTTTTCCGAAGTCTTACCAAACTTTGTTTCCCCCTTAAGGGCGCGGACTCCTGCGCGCAGCGCTCCAAGCGGCCGCTAGGGGAAGCTCGAATGAGAATGTGTGGCACACACACACTCCAGTAGATTAGCCTATACGTATACGAGCAGAGAGGAAACTCGTACGAGATTTCAAGCTATTTCAAGGTTCCGCGGGGCCCGTTTTCACGGCGAAAAAACGCAAAAGTAGGAGTTTTGAGTATACACGTCCACTAAATGAAAGATAAATCTAGTGCGCTCGACTATAGAGACAGCCTACTTTTGCGATATTGAGGCGTACTTTGGGATATTCGGCAGCATGTTGCCCATCAGAAATCGTTGTAGGGTTCCGTGACGTCACGACATGTTGAATCTTTAAGTATCTGGAGATTTAGGGTTCTTATAGAGACACCTGGATGCACGCCCGCTAGCGAGGGCACATACAATGTTGATGAAACGTCTATTATGTTATTTATTTACGTATTTTATGCGTAAAAAGTAGATTTCTAATACAGAATCAGCGCTCGTAGCGACAAATACCGGAACTATGTCTTTCTCGAAGTCTACTTTTTACGCCTAAAATACGTAAATAAATAATATAATAGACGTTTCATCAACATTGGTTTTATCTAATAAACATTTTTAATTATACATTAACGACAAAAAAAAAACTAGTTCTTCCGAAGCTGATTCTTTAGAAATCTATTTGTAAACAGTTACATTTATTTCAACTCAAATATATCATTTTTTATCTACTCATTCAGCTTCTTTTGTTCGTAAAAAAGGGGAAATATACGAATAAAAAACCTGCTTCGTTAAAGACTAACTAATAAACTGAATCCGTTGCACTACAATTTCTTTTACGGCTACAGCGACGAGAACTTTTTTGCGGTTCACAATTTCCTAGAAGATGAAGAAGAAAATTGATATCTATTATGCCTATTCTATTGTACAAACTGACTGTATGTCGACAGTAACAAAGTAGAACTTTATTTCGGTTTAATGGAAATGAATAACATACGAGATATTTAATAGATTCTGTTCAAAATCTTGATCACAATTCTGACTCCATATTATAGTACAAGGGGTTGCAGAAAAACATCTGAGAAAAACACGTTTAAAGATTCATGTTATCAATATGCAATACGATTACACTTTTAGAGTTATAAATTCAGAAGTTTTATGGATCTCCAAACAAATCATTGAAAGTGTATTGGGAGTGGTATTTAGCCCCTTAAGAGTCATCGATAATATTCTAAAGCTTCTTATAAGTCTAGAAGGTCCTGATGGCATATTGGTGAAAGTCTTATGCATGGTATAACAGAATATATTAACAAGTAAAGTTTTGTTAACAATTAAAATTTCACCGTAAGTAAGTTAATACATCGAAAACACATTCAATTATTTGGACGATGCGCAACTTTACTATGAAATTTAACTAAAGAAACCTGATCCAAACATGTCGCTAATGGCATAGAAGTTGTTGTGACATAAAACCCAAATCGTAAAGAAAGTAACTGTATTTTGAAGTGAAACTTCTTTAGACGCGTTAGGCGCAAAACCTCATCGCGGTGGGCGTAAAACCTCGACGCCGTAGGAGTAAAACCGATCTGGCGATGAAACGATGAAACGATGAAACGAAATTCAATTCTATTAGCATATACGGTTGAGAGTTCGGTGATGCTAAGTGGAGATTTCAACGTGAACTTTGCATCGGAACAATCACAATTATTAATAGAATTTTTTTGGAAATGGTAAATAATCTTAATGAAGCGACAACAAAATCAGGAACAACTCTTGATGCAGTATTTGCAAGATATTTAACGAAATTGAATCAAGAATATTTATATCATATTTTAGCTATCACAAGCCAATTGTTTCAATAATAGAATCATAGAAAATTAAATGTCATAAAGTGTTAATAAAAATTCGAAAAAAAATTAAAGAAAGAAGTTTCACTTCAGCCATGTGGTCTACGCACATACCAATTTTTGTTTCAAACACACTGCTCATGTTTGTACAGAAACGTCACATTTTTATGCATCATGAATCAATTCCAAAAGACACCCCGCGCATAGCCTTTTTAATCCAAAGCATGGTGGAATTAATTCGCATAATAGGACCGTTGCCTGAGCGTTGCGAATAAATTAATTGGTTAATACGATGCTCGGGAAACATCTCTGTAACGGATTGGCGAGTCTTTTCACCTTACTCAGATGAATTTCACAAACTCGAATAACAACGAAAATATCTCGTTACTTCAATCGGCGTGCAGCAGGCCGATAGGGAGATCTCTGACATTAATATCGTTAACGGCGACAACACTGAGTTAAATGTAAATCCTGTATTTTATGTACACGAACCTGGCTGGGTGCGTTCGAGTTTCCGGAAACTAATTACCTAATTACCTTCCGTGTTTCGATTATCTGTGGTTTACGCGAGCTTCACTGAATTGCAACAATCCGCAGATGCTGCGCCACTTCGATATGGTCGCGCGAATAAATAATATGCGTGTGGATTTCTAGCCTCTCTCCTTTTTCAGTTGCAAGTAGACTTTGCCGATTATATCATTTCCAGGGAGATTTCCGACGGTACAATGACTTTAATAATGTTCCATAATGCATGTGTTATTTTCCTACAAATCTAATAAAGTACTCGGCAAGGAAATTAAATTCTGCCTAAATCGCGTTTATGTAAATCAGGGTCTGAAACTGTATTTACACATTACACATATGTATTACACGTACAATTAGTATAATAGCATATCAATTCTCTTTTCTTTTTAAAGAATTTCAGATTACCTTTTTCTTCGCCTTTAACAATTTTCTATTGGTACCCTTATTATCTTGTTAAAATAAGTTTTAACATCATATTCTTCCATTTTACTGTAATTATATCACATAGTAAATAGTACATCACAATTTTCTCATTTTACCTTTTCTAAACTTTATCTTTCCTATTGTTTATTCTTGTGTTAAACAGATTAAACAATAAAAACGAAATTACTTTCCGAACGAATCCGATACTATGTACTGGAGTCTACTCACGACATGTAATATTAACCTTTTCTGTGTAGATTTACGACTGAGAAGCGAAAACGCGACGCATGTTCTACCATTTTGTCTTACATGTGAATTGCAATGTTTACGTCTTTCTTCATAACATTTCTTCAAACCGATAATACGCGTAACCTTCCGTGCACATACAGGGTGGGGCACTATAAACAGGTCACCTGAATAACTCGCTTGCTTTTGAAGATAGAAGAAAATGTATCAGACTAAACTTACTTGATATTGAGGCGCTCGTAATCTGATGTCATTAATTTTTTTATAGGTGGAGACGTCAAGAAGATATGAAGGTCAACTCTGTTCTTTTTTTAAATGGAACGGTATGGTTTTTTATTTACATTCTGATAGTGTGTTTCAAGACGAATATAATGACCTATTATGAAGGTAATTCAAGCTCACGCAAGGTCAACTGCAATAGAAAATAAAGTGTCTTAATTCACTCTTCGAACACTACGACGATTTACATGTAACATATTATTTACGTATTCACTGCTACTTCAAGTGTTTAAAATGACGACCTTGAATTTGAAATTGGTCCATATTTCATTGATGGCACGCTAAATAGTTTTGCCAGAATTGTTAGAGGACATTTCACTGGACATGCGATAGTCCATGTGGTTCCAACAAGACGGATGTCCTGCTCATTCAGCACGAAATGTTACAGAATTACTGAACAGGACATTTGAAGGTCGTTGAATTGGTCGACCAGGAAGTAATAAATGGCCAGCACGTCCCCCAGACCTGACACCACTAGATTTTTATGTGTGGAGAAAGTTGAAGGAACAACTGCACCGTAAAAAACCAACAACCACAGTTGATATGCAAGAACGTATAAAAAAAACTTGCTCTGTAATAGATACAACTGAAATTTGTCAAGCAGTATCATCAGTATTGTAACGTTTTAGATTATGTCTCCTTGTTCAAGGTTGTCATTTTGAACACTTGAAGTAGCAGTGAATACGTAAATAACATGTTTCATGTAAATCGTCGTAGTGTTCGAAGAGTGCTTTGAGACACTTTATTTGACTATTGCAGTTGACCTTGCGTGACCTTGAATTACCTTCATAATAGGTCATTGTATTCGTCTTGAAACACACTATCAGAATGTAAATAAAAAACCATACCGTTCCATTTAAAAAAAAACAAAGTTGACCTTCATATCTCCTTGACGTCTCCAACTATAAAAATCAGATTACGAGCGCTTCGATATCAAGTAAGTTTGGTCTGAGGCATTTTCTTCTATCTTCAAAAGCAAGCGAGTTATTCAGGTGACCTGTTTATAGTGCCCGATCGTGTATTTACAGCTGCCTACGCAATATAATTGGTTTACTGAAATATACAGGGTGTCCCAAAAATGTCTGAGTTCCTTTAAAGGGGAGGTTCCTGAGGCCATTTGAAGCGACATTTTCCTTTGCAAAAATGGCCGTTTCGGTTTTGTTAAGGAGTTATTAACGAAAAACACGGACCAATCAGAGCGCGACCTAGAGGCGTGTTGGCAGAGACGGCCGCGCGCGACAAAAGTCGAGCGATGGTGATACACCGCGGTCGAAAGCAAGGAACAATCAAGAGAAGAAAATTTATCGAGTCCTATGTCGGATAGTTCAAATTTGAATATGTTGTAGTCTTTAGTAGCCTATGAAGGAATCTCGAAGGATTTTTCGAAATCTTAAAAAATGTTGGTTTTACAGACGTGTAAAGAATTTTTTTTCATTAAATTATAACACTAGAACTAACGTACCGAGGAGAATGAATTTTTAGGAGCTTCTAGTGAACACAGAAGGGTATCTATCGAAAATATTTCGATTTGAAAAAAATGGTTTCTTCACCATTTATTTTGAAAAAGTTTTAAACAAATGCAATTTTCCTGTAGCCGGGATTGTTTTAAAAACTCGAAAACAACGTGGTGACAGCTTCAAGTCTCCTCTTTACGGACCTATTTTTTAAAAGGCAGGCGCTTTAAAATTGACGGAATTAGAATTATTTTAAAACCTTGCTTACCTTGGTTCTCCTGTAGAGCCCCAGCGAAGTGAAAAGGATTCCTGTATTCACAAATTATTCTGCGTGCAACACTGAACCTGCCTACTCGTTAAATTCACAAGAGCATTTTAATTATTCGCTCTATGAAATTATCGAGCAGAAGGGGTCAATGTCCTCTCGCTGCACGATCCGGCCCACATTGTTAATTTATTCATGATCACAATAAAACTATTCACATATATCCATTGGGCCCACAAACGTTGAAAGAAATCCACACAAATGATTCACAGAAATCCACATATCACGCACAACTAGTTCACATTTGATGCATAAATCGACTGTTTCGACTGCCGTCCGTCCATGCTGACGATCGTAGGAAGATTAGTATAGGACAGCTGACGAGGTTAACGGCCTTTCAACAGCACACTGCCGATTTTCATTTCAGCAACTGTTCGATGGAACCGTGTTTTCAAATAGAATGGGAAATCGGGGGTCATTCAGGTACGCTTCTACCCCCGAGCGTGGCCATAAACCAGCGCCTAGTGTCGAAGCTCGACCTTGACGATGGCTCGACTTATGGTTACCAAGTGTGTGCAGTAGGTCAATAAAATGCTAAAAGTTTTAACGAAGAAGTCAAGGCGCTTTCCTCGTTTATTACCTGCTACGACGACACCTCTCTGGAACACGCGGATCCTCCGCGTGCGTCACTGGGGTACGGTCCGTTTATGGGGGCAGGTACGCTTGTATCCCCGAGTGACGCGTGCAGGGGATCCGCGTGTTCCAGAGAGGTGTCGTCGTAGCAGGTAATAAACGAGGAAAGCGCCTTGACTTCTTCGTTAAAACTTTTAGCATTTTATTGACCTACTGCACACACTTGGTAACCATAAGTCGAGCCATCGTCAAGGTCGAGCTTCGACACTAGGCGCTGGTTTATGGCCACGCTCGGGGGTAGAAGCGTACCTGAATGACCCCCGATTTCCCATTCTATTTGAAAACACGGTTCCATCGAACAGTTGCTGAAATGAAAATCGGCAGTGTGCTGTTGAAAGGCCGTTAACCTCGTCAGCTGTCCTATACTAATCTTCCTACGATCGTCAGCATGGACGGACGGCAGTCGAAACAGTCGATTTATGCATCAAATGTGAACTAGTTGTGCGTGATATGTGGATTTCTGTGAATCATTTGTGTGGATTTCTTTCAACGTTTGTGGGCCCAATGGATATATGTGAATAGTTTTATTGTGATCATGAATAAATTAACAATGTGGGCCGGATCGTGCAGCGAGAGGACATTGACCCCTTCTGCTCGATAATTTCATAGAGCGAATAATTAAAATGCTCTTCTGAATTTAACGAGTAGGCAGGTTCAGTGTTGCACGCAGAATAATTTGTGAATACAGGAATCCTTTTCACCTCGCTGGGGCTCTACAGGAGAACCAAGGTAAGCAAGGTTTTAAAATAATTTTAATTCCGTCAATTTTAAAGCGCCTGCCTTTTAAAGAATAGGTCCGTAAAGAGGAGAGTTGAAGCTGTCACCACGTTGTTTTCCAATGTTTAAAACAGTCCCGGCTATAGGAAAATTGCATTTGTTTAAAACTTTTTCAAAATAAATGGTGAAGAAACCATTTTTTCCAAATCGAAATATTTTCGATAGATACCCTTCTGTGTTCACTACAAGCTCCTAAAAACTCATTCTCCTCGGTACGTTAGTTCTAGTGTCATAATTTAATGAAAAAAAATTCTTTACACGTCTGTAAAACCAACATTTTTTAAGATTTCGAAAAATCCTTCGAGATTCCTTCATAGGCTACTAAAGACTACAACATATTCAAATTTGAACTATCCGACATAGGACTCGAAAAATTTTCTTCTCTTGTTTGTTCCTTGCTTTCGACCGCGGTGTATCACCATCGCTCGACTTTTGTCGCGCGCGGCCGTCTCTGCCAACACGCCTCTAGGTCGCGCTCTGATTGGTCCGTGTTTTTCGTTAATAACTCCTTAACAATTCGAAACGGCCATTTTTGCAAAGGAAAATGTCGCTTCAAATTTCCTCAGGAACCTCCCCTTTAAAGGAACTCAGACATTTTTGGGACACCCAGTACATTTTCGTCTGATATCATATGGAAACGCAAAGAAACGTAATGTCCTATCTTTTTGTCCGTAACGAGCCATACCAATTTATTTCACTCACAATAAGCTGAAATACTAACGGTCGGGCGAGATTTTAATTAATTACGCCAGTCGTGCGAGGTAGGATCTTTTTCTATCCACATATGCACACTATTTAAAGGTAACTACGAAAAACAACACTGAGTTACAGGAGGACAATATTAACGTTATCGCTTAGATCGCTAGCAAATATATTTCCATTCCCCATGTTTTTATTTACTTCCGGTCGCAAACTGGTTCGAGTTCTTGTTCAGAAGGGCTCAGAATAAGGGCGACGACGAAACTCGATAATTGCTTTCGTTAGACGTAATTGTACAGGGGGGAAAAGGTTGCAGCTCGCCGGCTTTCTTGGAAGCAATTATACCAGAAGACCTAATAAATCTCGTTTGGTACGCGTCGACGTTAATTGCGCCTCCGGGTGCCGCGAGGAAAAGATCGTTCCTTCAACCTCCTCTCGCCCCCATCTGCACCCACCCGCCATTCAGAACGTGGATGGAGTCGCATCGGGTTTAAAATCACGAATTCCCATTAACGTGAGGATCGCCGGTGTTACCGGAGGAATAATAAAAAGGGCAGGGGAAGGGATTGGACGGACGTGAATAAATTTTTACCCTTCTGGCCTTATTCTTAACCCCCAACCTCACAGTATTCTATAATTATGCCGCTTCTTGCTTTGGATGTTGATCATCTACCGCCAAGAAGAATTTTTCGGTGAAATATTCCTTCTGTTCGATCAACTCTGTAATTCATAGTCTGCTGGACTATTATTGGTAACGTTAATTGCAAAGATGATCTAGAAAAATCGATTACCATATAAGTTATTGTTATTGTTCATTCAGCCAAAAATGAACAATTAAATAGTTTTGATTTGGTTGACAAACTACGATAGAAATTGGGTTGAAATAATTAGTACATCATGATGTAGGTATGTTGTGTGAAGCGTGTCCTCGTTTTATAGTCAGTTGTTGTCATGACTTCCTAAAAGCCACATACGCTTAGTCTTGTCGTCCCGTTTGCTTGTGCAGTCATAAGTTGCAATGCAAGACAGACCGTGTATGCGGTGAAATTGTCTGACTTGGTGCATGCGTTCTGCCAACTGTCTGGCATAAACGGAATCACCGCGGTGTTGATTGTTCTGTGCATATTTCGATTTTTTGCTAAGCGAAGCGGATCGTGTAGGCTAGCTACAAGCAGACATGACAGATTTGATCAAACTAGAAAATATAGCGTGTAATCTCTTCATTGAAACGTTAAAAGACGTGGAACCGGAGGCTAATAAAGAAGCCGTTGTGAAGAATATGAATTCTTTAAGAACATGCTTTAGGAAGGAGCTTAAAAAATGGAAAAGTCATTAAATATAATGATTGTATATACAGGGTGAGTCACCTAACGTTTGCACCACAAATATCTTTGTTGTTTCTAAAGATACGTAAAATATGGTAAGGATAAAGTTGAATCGTACAATAGGGCTGACACGATGCCAAAAAAATTTTTGTTTTTATGTCATTTTTTTACAGATATCAAGGTCACCTTGACTTTTTTTAATGGAACCGCCCTTTTTTAAACACCTACAATGATAGTCCCTTTCATATCTCTAAAAAAATGAAAAAAAAACAAAAATTTTTTTGGCATCGTGTCAGCCCTATTGTACCATTCAACTTTGTCCTTACCATATTTGACGTATATTTAGAAACAACAAAGTTATTTGAGGTTCAAATGTCAGGTGACTCACCCCGTTTATATATGTAGGATTTCCAAATTTTAGTTTGGTTTCGCGATCGAGTTGACTAAACGATCAACGCCTGTACGTGTAAATAAGCGATTGGACTCGTAACAAATAATGGTGACTTAATAACAAAACGAAAAAGTAGAACACAGACTAATCCGGATAAAACTCGGAGACAACTGTTCAACGTGGCGGTTGTCGTGAGACTCACTGTTCTCGTCGTCTTCCCAATTACAATTGCTTTACGCCGTTCACGCTTTTCATACGTTTTTACGGGCCGTACAAACCGCACGCACTTAACCTAACAGCTCATTTAGATATTAATGAAGGAATCTAGACATCCCACATATACATATGTACATGGAGATGTAAATAAAGCTATGTGTACTTACACATATACAAACACTATTAACCCCTTGGCCTACAACAACGAGTGAGACTCGTGGTAAGAAATTTGGGCCAAAAACAATAAGGCCGAGTCTGAATCGTGGTACTTCATTCAGACCAAACGTGAACAACGCGAGCCTAGCTCGTGGTACTTCATTCGTGACAAACGTAAACAACACTAACACGCAGATTACTAATTTTCTACGAGTTTTCTCAAAACATTACTAATTTAAATTAAGTATTAATTTACAAATTGTTACTGATACATTATCCACTTGTGGCGGCTACTTCCTATGCTCGTCAACAGAGGGACATTACCACAACACCTTTCCCGCTACTTCCTGAATCTTCCTCTGTTTGTATACAGGGTGTCCCACATAAATGGGTACACCTAAATATCTGTCGTATTTACAGTCCTATCAGAAAACTTCAGAGGACAAAGTGACGCTATTACAGGGGGCAAATATAATGGCAAAGAAAAAAAATTTTTATGTCGTGTTTTTTAATGAAACTCCAAGGTCACCGATGTTTTTTTAAATGGAATAGTATATTTTTTTGCGATAGCATGATAGACAATAAAAAACTGAATTTAATGGATACCACCTTTTTGACCTTGAAATGACCTTGAGCAAGAATAATCATGTTGGAGCGGAAAAAATGTGGAAGTATAAAACTTACGTGTTTCGGCAAAGATTACGCGTTGTTCACGGCGGGTTGACCTTTACATGTCATAATAAATGTTCGAAATGTTGACCATCCTCATTTATGCAATATTGCAGTCTTGCATTAAATGATCTGTAGGCATTGTCGATTTCCTGAGACGTAATTGAAGCACATGCTGCAGTAATCCTTTGCCGCATATCCTCTCGCCTTGTGGGTTTATCTTTGTACACAATACATTTTATCTTGCCCCATAGATAAAAGTCCAATGGTGTCGGATCCGGAGAACGGGCTGGCCATGGAATTGTTCCTCGTCGCCCAATCCAGCGTCCAGGATATTTCGTATTTAGCACCGTTCTAGCAACATTAGAATAATGCGCTGGACAACCATCATGTTGAAACCACATGCGCTCCCGATCGAATAACGTAATTTCTTCTGAAAGGCCCGACAAATCCTGGCGTAAAAATGCAACATACTTTATACCAGTAAGAGTTCCTTGTATAAATTCGTTCGACGTTCAATTACGTCTCAGGAAATCGACACTGCCTACAGATCATTTAATGCAAGACTGCAATATTGCATAAATGAGGATGGTCAACATTTCGAACATTTATTATGATATGTAAAGATCAACCCGCCGTAAACAACGCGTAATCTTTGCTGAAACACGTAAGTTTTAAACTTCCACATTTTATCCGCTCCAACATGATTATTCTTGCTCAAGGTCATTTCAAGGTCAAAAAGGTGGTATCCATTAAATTCAGTTTTTTATTGTCTATCATGCTATCGCAAAAAAATATACTATTCCATTTAAAAAAACATCGGTGACCTTGGAGTTTCATTAAAAAACACAACATAAAAATTTTTTTTCTTTGCCATTATATTTGCCCCCTGTAATAGCGTCACTTTGTCCTCTGAAGTTTTCTGATAGGACTGTAAATACGACAGATATTTGGGTGTTCTCATTTATGTGGGACACCCTGTATATACCGTCCTAAACTGTCCTTACGGCATCCCGCGTCTAAGGCACGGATCCGCTAGATAGCCTTACCGATGAGTCCTCTAGCGGGCCTAGGACGAAACGCTTCCTTCTCCTTTTTCCTCCTCTCACACACTTTGCAGCCGCCATACACTTTCAAATTATAAATCATTTTTGTTCACCGATGAATTGATCATAATTACTTCCCAGATATCTTAAAAGTATTAGTTGTGCCCAAACGTGTTTATTATTTCACAATTCCTTTCGTTGCGCCGAAATGTACATGTCATAAGACGCATACATTTTGGCTCGACGCGTGACCGACCTTCTTGTTTATTATGGCCCGAGCAATCGGGAGTTAGCGGGTACGACAAGGGGTTAAATAAGTATTTTATGTTCATTGTAACTCGTAGACAAATTTTGGATTCCGGAACAATCAATTTTATTTCTTCTACAATAATTTAAGGAAACACAGTAAGAAATCTTGAATTCCAAACCGGTGAATTTGATTTACAAAATGTTGAATTTGGTGTTCAAAAAGGTGAATATGATCTGCGGTAGGGTGAATTTCGCTTGCAGAAAGGTAATATGATCTGCAGAAAGGCGAATTTGGAGAGCAAAATCTGTATAAATTAATTAAGGAATGAATGTATACAAACAAAAGAATTTTTATATAATCAAATAAGCGTTTAGCACTCGAACTGTATACAGGGTGTCCCAGTATTGTTCTAAAAAAAGTCGACAAGTCAAGTTCGTGTGCATAGCATTTATAAAAAGTAGTACCGGTAGGTCACGAAAACGAAGCGTTAAATGAGAAAAATGTGTTCCATATTTTCGACTTGTTTTCTCAGATAGAATTACTCCCTCCATGGTTGTAAGGCCAATACTGGGACAGCCTGTATAATATATACAATACTTAAGGCAATTTATACTAAATATGAACTAAACATAATTTGTTTGTAGGTCACCTCGTACATAAAATATAAAATAAAAAGAGAACATTGTTCAATCCTTTGCCTTTCTAATAAACTTAAAGAAATCAAGCCTATTTATACAGTGGATCCAAAAATTATTTCAACACCAAATTTCGCAGTACCGAGAAATTGTCGATGCTTAAAAAACGATGATTTCGTTAAAAGAAATAGTACAATAATAAACCTGGTCTCATTTTAATGGTACGGACTTCTCCTTTTACTAAGAAACATTCCTTTTAGTTTAAAATAATTTCGCACAGGTGGAAAACTGAAGGCACGTTTTCTCCCCTTTCCGACGACACGAAAAACTTGACGTACGATTTTTTTATTGTTTTGTTGAGGTTTAAATGAAAGGTGTGAACAAAATCGTACATCAATTTTGAAAATGTTGTTGTAACGGGGAGGCTTCAATTTTCAATTCTGTGGAAGATTCGTTCACAGCAAAAATTGTTTTATGTTTTTACAGAGTATAGCATTTTTCAGGAAAAATGGTTCTTCAGTGTCTCATCTATTACATCATGTAAAAAAGAGAAAAATGAAGAATGGTGTGCGGGAGTAGAATCTTCAAGCTTTAAAATGAGTCCAAGTTTATTGCTGTACGATTGTTTTTTACGAAATTTCAAAGAAAACCAGAAATTTTATGTAAGTATGCTTTTTGGATCCACTGTACATATCTCGAAACTTATACACTTAAGTTTTATTGTGCATGATTTTTTTTTATTCCGTGTTTCGAGAAACATATCTACCATGAAAAAAAGAGTTAGGAGTATATATTGCCTGTAACAGTTTCGATGCGTTAATGATAAAATATTCGAAAATTTACTGGCGGAAATAACGCTCGCTAATCTCCGTTTCCGTGTTAATATTGAAATCATCGTTTCAATATTTTTTGGAAAGAGGAGAATAATTGTGACAGGGACGCGGACGGTGCGTTGTAACAAGTTTCAAGCACGAGGACGGAGATGAAAAATAAGGTAAATATTTAAAAATTGCATTCCCCTGTGATTTGACCTCGTTTCCGCATGTATCCCCCGTTCGAGCGTGTTAAAAATTAACGAATTTCACTCGTCGTTCACGGTCGCTCGCGAAAATGCCTATGGAGCAATGGTGTTGACGAGTTATTTATCCTCGTGAGACCGCCGATTTCCCCTGTCGCCCCGATTGATTTCTGATAGGTCGCGGCAGCTCGTACGCGTTTGTACAATTATCGTTTCTTTTTTCTCTTTCTTCCCATCGATCGTCACGTGTATTTTTGCTCTGTGAAATATCCTCATTGTCGACACGATCTCATAATGATGCAATAATCTTGATACCATTTAACAGTAAACAAATATGTTAGTATATACCTGCTCTCAAGGCAATGAGTTGCGTGCAGAAAAATAAGTAAGTGCTTGTAAATATTAACACTTTACCTATCGGAAACCTATCAATAGGTTTTTTAATGACTACGTTACATGTAAAAGAAGCTTAATAACTCTTGTTTAAATAATAATTTCAGAAAAGTTGTTCTATTATGTTAATTCTAAAAATTCGTAGCATTATGAATGAAATTGCTGTAGATTTTGAACAATTTATTGAGAAATTTTCAATTGTTGATCTTTGTAGGCAATAGAACTATTTTGCTAGTTGGTTCTATACTTTCGATTCTTTCAATCAATGCAGTGTAAACAATATCGAGGATTTTAGAAAATTAGTTTCTATGCAAAATAAAAGTTCTTTTTTGGTTCGCAAGAAGCAGGAACCACCTAGACATCTATATCTTATTTTAATAATTTTATTAAGTTGAAAACAAAACTGCAGTATTTTGAAATTTTTAAAATGTTTTTACTGTTTTGCATTTAATCTATTCATTTTTGTCATAAATGCATACAATCCGTAATGCATATAACTTACTTAGCATGTAATGGACCATATACTAACATACGATAGAACTAAAGATTATACACAGTACAACTACATATTAAAGCAGAGAGTTTATATAGGTTTATCACAAGTTGTTCAAGACTGTAATACTGGTACAAAACTTGATTATTACGTTCTGATACTTTATCGATATAAGCCGTTCGCTTAAGTTCCTCTTTTTTAATCTTCCTTTCTTTGTAGAGAATACTTTTTATTACATTCTATAACAATATAGTCAATCAATAAAGGTACATAATCTCTGTAAAATTGCACCGACAAAATAGTGTTATACATATTGGTTGGAAGTATACCTACTAGTTAACTTACTATTTATATTGAATTTATCTTAAAGTGTAAGCTTAAAGTGAATTGTTAGACAATTCTTTTGAGGAAACTTATTTTCAGTACAAACTCCTATACATCCTAAACTTTATAATTTTATGTATAGAATTTCTAGGTTTTTATGAAATATTATTAAAATTAACGTTGTAACGATCTCCTTCTTCACTAAAAAAATGAAGATCCTAACTAATTTGACAGGAAACCAATTGTTTCTGATTCTGAGCACTAGCGCACGCATCAGAAGTTTTAAATATAGCAAATGTGAACGGAAAATTAGTGGCAGAAGAGTGTCTGTGGTCAGACACGGGAGGAATTCGTAGAAGTAGCTACCAGGGACAAAAAATAAAATTTAACCAAAAAAACATTAACGAAATGTTAATTTTTATTCAAATAAAAGTCAGGTGTTAGTAAATTTTGCAGAAATTTTTAGAAAAACGAAGGAATTAAAAAACTTTAAGATTTATCTGTTATAGTTGCAAATAACCATTATGAGTGCCTAAAATTTTTCTGATCATTAGCCCCCTTAAAAACATATAAATTCTATAATTCATTTGATATCGTGCGTAGATAAGAATTACTAGTACTATTATTAAACAAAGAAATAACATGATTAAAAGTAACCAACACAAAAGTCTCGGCGTTGATATTGGTTATTCGTTACCAAAATAAATGTCCCGCTATCGATATTGATTACTCGTAACCAAAATAAAAGTCTCGCTGGCGATATGTAATGGGTAACGGTGACCAATAAAGTAATTCTCATCAGCGATAATGCTTATTCGTAACCGACAACAATTTTTGTTGTTAACAATAGTTATTCTTAACCAAAAACAATTCTCGTTCTCAGTAATAGTACTTCGTAATGAGAAATGAATACCGTTATCGACGATAATTACTAAGGATCAGAAAAATTTTGTCACTCATAATGGTTATTCGTAACCAAAATCATTTAATGAATAATATTAACTCTTATGCCACAACTTTTAAAATTTTGGATACAACGATTATGGTTTCTGTGAACTACGCTTAGTCGGACATGTGAAAGGAGTGTACTATAATTGATAGTAGCTACCTATATTTAGTCGGACAGGCAAGTAAAGGCTCTGGTAGTTGCGGTCCGCCTTTAGCCAGACACGATCGGTGTTCAACAGAGTTGATACAACTTCCTGTAACTTTTAATATAAGCATACCTTCGATAATTCGTCTAAGGAAATCTCCCTTGTCGAACTTTAAGCGAGAATGTGCAATTTACTGGAACTGTTGTTACGAAGAAAAACGAAATTACCAACCTCCGGAAAATTTTAATTGAATCACGTGCCGTACAGTGTAACCGATTACTAATCTAACTGGACAAACTTCAGATTCAGCGATTTTGCTACATTTATCGGTTGATATACAGTGAGTGATCCAACTACACGGTACAACGCCACAAATATTTTGCAATATCCAAAAAATTAGGTATTCCGTGAACATTGAATAGGCGAGAAGGTTCGGGTTTTAGTCACAAGATAGAGGGGAGTTTAATCTACATATCCACGTGAACAATTATATTTTTTTGTACTTTTTAATAGTCGTAAGTGATTGTTAAAGTTTGAAAATTAGCTGATGCGAGTAGTTTATACGCACCACTATTGTATTTATGTGAAAGATCCTCTATCTAGTAGGAATTTACAATAATACATTATTGAATTCTACAGACGTTCCTGGTAGAGAAACCGTTTACGAAAAGTATTTGGTTCGGTTGGTATATTAGCAGGTTAAAAAAATATTCATTGACAGCTTGTGTCCCTGTTCGGGCGCCATTTTGTAGCTATGCGGAGTCGATATATTCGTGGGTGCTTGATTGATGGAGCAACTGATTGGTTTGCCTCGTAATAATATAATTTATTATATACAAGATGGTAATTCACGAGGAGTAGGTATACATTATATGTACATGTACAAATGCGATGATTTCTGATCGAGTCTACAATTTCAGTTTTTTGAGCTTTCTAGAGATATTTTCGCAAAAAAATATAAGTTTCTTAATATCGGCATTTTGCATACATATTTATTTATGTTCTTCGAATGTTCACAATGTTTTCACGTGAAAAGAATCAAAACTGATTGAATTTTATGTCATTAAACAAAGTTCCTTTCTACTGTAATTAGTTGTTTCCTTAACAGTCGTCTGCTAAGCACTGTTTTTACGAATATGGAAAAATATGAAACAGAAGAATAAAACAATAAAAGGAAGTAGACAATGATGCCAACATACCACCGTTTCAGATGTATTCACTTCAATGAAACTAACACCAGAATAGTTGATATATCAGAATAAATAAGGTGCTGGCCACATGTGGTGTCATGGCCACAAATGGTACATCTACCCTATCATGAGCCGTGGCGGCGGTGAAACTATTTCAGCGAGCACATATCTATCACGGCGAGATTTCACAAGCTTTCCATCTCGAGGTTTGAGACTCGCAAATATTTACGCGAGTCTGCGACAAAATATTTCACTGTCTGGAAAAAAAACGATGAGTCGCCGCCGTGCTGTTAGGTCCATGATCGAGCGGAGCAAGAAAATCGGACCACGTCGCAGCCACTTGCAACTCAGATTGCACAATGCACTTACCCACGCGTAAACGCTCAATCGGCCATGTTTAAGGAGCGGATCACGGCGCTAAATTGATCGGCCAGAAAATCGAGCACGTTGCCATACTCGGGCCAGTTCCTTTGGACTTTAAACGGTCTATAGATAATACGTTTTGTCGTGTATCTAATTGTACGACGTACAGTGGCTCACGAAAGTCTCTTTAAATCAGAATAACTTTCTTAATATTCGACCGAACCACTTTTTTGAGCAATCAGAAGCAATAATTTACTAAACGACGTGCGAAAAAGATTTCGAAAAAATTGTAATTTGTCTTCGTCTGGCATATTTTAAAATGTTTATGTCAAGTACGTTTGTAATATTTCTTTGAATAACTACTGGTTAATTCGCCTTTTAACACGACACAATAACCTAACGATATATTATATAAAACATTTCCATATCATGAGTACAGCAGCACCATCTTGTACAGTCTGTTTCTCATGCCGTTTTTGTCATTTTTGCCTCGTCGAATCCAACATCAACTTCGTCCAAATCTGTTAATTCTCGATTCAACTCACCAAATAACTTTTTTTAATTCCTAATGATGCAATTTTTTATTTATTTGTAAATACTCAACGTGCTTTGATATTTTTGTTTCTCACACATGAGATTTCTTCCATAGCTCTAAAGTTTATGTCGCGAATACTTCAATACTTACGACCTATCTTCTTGACCGAAGATCCGACTACGTCTTGCGTCAAAATCTGTTTTTTATGTTTTCGTTGCCATTGAGGTTATTTTTTTGCATCCGCTTTTGGAATATATTTAACTACTCTTTTTTACGAGTGATCGTTCCACATTTTTATTCTACCTCAAAATTTCATGGAAGATTCAAATGCCTTTACTGATTTCTTTGTACACTTAATAGGAATATTCCACACTTTTTAACAACTACACGGTTGACATTCCACCTCTTAATACAATAACTACTTCTTAAAGTGTTCCGTTTAATGTTTTATACAGAGCTAGTACAGATTACACTTCGAGAACTTCATAACTAGTAGATGTGAACAAAGGTTTTTCGACAACGCATTCAATACAAACATCGTTCTGTTAATATTTTGGATTGGTGTAAAATTGAGTGAAGAATAAAATACTGCAACTAGAAAATTAAATATAATGAAATTAGAATATTAATCTTTCTTAAGCTAGAATCAATATAAAATCATATGTTTCTTGAAATCTATGGGCCATTGGTTCAATTTTGTTCCTCACTGTATTGCATACAAATCTTGCATAATGTTAGCATATTGTTTGTATATTTTCTGGATGTTGTATATTGTTCGCGTATTTATTGCATTTGTGAATTCGTTTCAGCGCGGGCCTGGCCAATCCAAATGGTGTCACGGACCACTTTGATGACGCGTAACGTTACAGCGGGCCGCACTTCAGGTAAGCATGCTTTTAAAAAATGTAATACAAATACAAAATGAATAGAACTTTATTGTTATACTGTGATTCAATATAATTAACTGTCGAGTCTTAATTAATGAGATATTTGTTTATCCTTTCTTTCACGTAATTTTTGTAAATCTATATTTATGTTCGACGTTGCACATCTTATCTGGTTTTCTAAATTGGCATGAGTTAATGAAGCACGTGACGAATACTTTGTAAATTTCATCTTCGAAAAAAATGTTTCACAAACATGTGGATTCAAAAGATTTTACAACTCATTTCTTAAAAAACAATGTTACTCGCTTTCAGTAACATTTGGCTTTCGAGGATATCAAATATAGAACTGGAGTTCGTAGTCGCACTTGCGCATTATAACAATGATACATGCAAATTTTCATTTATTTAATATTTTTTGTATACATACAACGAGAAACAAAAGTTTCAATAGAAATATAAAGTCGCCCGGCGGGCCGCACAATTTAACGTGGCGGGCCGCGTGCTGGACAGGCTGTTTTAGCGCATAAAAATCCGCAGTCTAGTTATTATTATTTTATAAATAAGCTCATAATAAAATTGAGAATATAGTGCAAAGTAAGATAATTGGAGAATAATACAGTGGATTAAAATGATCATTATCACGGTGCCTCGATACTCTGATAAAGTTGCAAATTCTCATTTAATTTTCCGGCGGTTCTACATTCTCTAAAGTTTAGCGTCAGGCGTCCCTTTAACGTATTTCGCCACCAGTGGCGGCTTTCAGCAAATAACAATTGACGAGTAATCATTGGAAGCCCGGTGTAACGCAACGGTCCGCTGTCCGATGAAAAGCGCCCGTTCTTCGGGGTAAAATTTTTATCCATAGTTGGCCATCGTTCTCTGACTAACGGTTTCTCATCTAACGATCGTGTTACCTTAATCACAGCGTAATTATGGTTACGTTAGTCATACAGTCAAACAGCCGGCCCCTATACGCGCTCTCCATAGCAATCTGGCAATAATAATAGCCGGCTGGTAATGCCGGCATAATTACGGAACGATGACATTACATCGGGCCCGGCCGCCAGCAGACAGGCGGACATTGTATACGCTACTAGTGGTTGCCACGTTTAGCGACGCTGCACCAACACGATGCCCGTGTAATAAAATATTTAGCAGTTTACATGCCGATTGTACGTACGCGACGCGCGCGCGCTTCGGTCGAGCAGCTGCCGCATGTTAGGGATTTTATGGGCACTAAACGCGCCGGAAATGAAAATATCCGTGAATTTGCCATGGCGCCGACTGCCCCGAGGTGTCCGCGACCCCTCGACTGGAAACGGTGCACGCGCGAATTTTTATTTTATCCACGCGCTCCCTCGTTGGGATTTCACGGACAAATTGTTGCGCGACTAATGACAGCGCATGGAAGAAGAATTCCTGGAAATTCCACCGAACACCCTTTTAATATAACACTCTCTGCTAAAATATAAGCTACTTAATATCTGCACATTACCTACGGGGTAATTCAAATGTTTTTTTTCTTTCATTTATGTCAGAAACGAACGAGATTTAGAAGTATGAATACGTATGCATACACACTTCGTGACAATACTACAGTGAACCACGAAAGTATTCAAAAGGTTTCAAATGAAATGTTTGGAGCTTTAAAAAATGTACTTACATTACGAATGCCATAATGCTTTTATTCTAGTACTAATTTGTAAGTGTCGTGATTATGTACATGTTAACTTTGAAGCCGATACACTAATGTTAATAATAGTTATCAAATATTTCTTGGAAAAATCGACGATACGAAGGCCACAAGAGTGTTTGAACGATTATACGTTTATCACAAAAACACGAAATTTTAATACTTTGTTGGTCCACCATGAGCACCGATTACATCCTGCAGGTGCCGTTGCATAACATTCAACTAATTTTCAGTGATATTTTTTTCAACGCTTTTCCAAATCTCCATAATTTGGATAATCGTTTTCCTATTTCTACCCATAAATACTCAATGGGATTGAGGTCCGGACTTTGGAGAGGTGTTTTCAATATGTGAGGTACATTATATTGTATAATCCAATTTTGTACAATATGTGCGGCATGTATTGGATCATTATCTTGTTGGAAATAACAATTGTCGGTAAATATTACGATTAGGGGAGGCACCTCGGATGACCTTGACCTTCACATTGTTACGTACAGAGAATTATCTCTGCTTTATTTCAACCAGAGTTTTCTAACCGCTTTCCTGAGAACGGAAAATGCCCTATTCCACCCTTTGCTTATAGAAACGATGACTATGCTCCAGCTGGATGCAGCCGGCACAAAGCATGATTCAGTACAGGGACAGTTGCACAAGATTCCCTAATATGGAAATCTTGAGAGCATCCCCACTTAGATTTTACAGTATATAAACCCTCGAATTTTAACCCTCGGGGACAGTGCTTAAAGTAGAAACGGACTATACACGTCGTTACGCTGAATCTCGTTTTAGAGTTGGTTGTATTTAGTGAGATCGGGCCTATCCACCCTTTCGAATCAAGTAACCTTATAGATTCCGCAAGTACGGTATTAATCTATCTTGGCATAATTATTCCACCTCCCTGTGTTCCCCGCATCGCCAGTGCGTCATCCAACAGGCAGTAGTACTTGGGTAACTACATAACATTTTCTTACACACTCAATTCTTATCGCGACACTAACAGTTGTAACAGAGCCAGTTTTCTGTAATATACAATTTAGTTCAAGGTAATTTTGAGTAACAATTGATTTTAACCCATCATTCAGATCCAGTAATTCTTAGTTGACCGTTCCAACATGATACAATCTTACCGCTCGGGTTGTATCAATTAATTTATAATATTAAAGTTACGACGCCGTTACTAACATATCCTAGGAGCTACCTGATCTTGTATCAGGTACCCAAACTGTTATCCAACCTATGCGGCTCCCTGATTTCGCATCAGGTTCGTCCGTATCCTAGCAACTCCCCGATTTCGCATCGGGTTCGTCTGTGCTTTTATTCAACCTCCCAGTAGCTCCCCGATTTCGCATCGGGTTCGTTTGCGCGTGTACCTCCTAGTGGCTCCCCGATTTCGCATCGGGTTCGTCCACGAAGTCTCTCAAACATCCTAGCGGCTCCCTGATTTCGCATCAGGTTCGTCCGTGCACCTTACTAACAATTAAAACCATATTCCTCTTTAAACCATAAACCGCTCGCCGGCCACGCGCGCTACCGCTCGGCCCAGGCTCGTAATAATATATATTTTTCAAGGACAACATTCTGAACAACTTTCCTCTATACATTTACTCGTCGCTCTAGTTTCCAAGATAATTGCAAAAAACCTTCGTTAAATTTTGGTTGTAAGTACACTTTATTCTCCTATAAGCTGTCCAAAGGAGACATAGTCCTAGTTGATTTGTTAACATTTTTTATAGAAAACGAGCGACGGCCAAACACTCAAGATGGTTTTAAGTCTGGGTTAGATCTGGGTTATGCTTGGCTAGATTACCAGACCTAACCCACACCTAACACCATCTTGAGGTCGTCCAATTTCAGAGAATGTCTTCGATAACATATGTCCAATCCAAAATCACATTCATTTAAGTATAGGCAAATTGCAATATGTATAAGTACAGGCAAATTGCAATCGGTATATTTTTGTTCATAACTTTTTAATAAAATACGAGTGACGACTAAAACCTCTCGCGGGTTACTTAGAAAGGTGACCTTGATAGCATATGTCAATACAGCATATTGTTTTAGCCTTCAATACTTAAAATAACTGCTATATTTTGAAAATTTCTTTTGTTTATAACTTTTTAATAAACAACGAGTACCTTCAGAACCCTCTTGGGGGTTACTCAGAAAGGTGATCTTGACAATATATGTCAAGGTCAAGGACATCCGAGGTGCCTCCCCTAAACGTAATATTTACCAAATTGTCTATTACGCCAAATTTCTCCGCACTTTGTTTTAAATTTTCCTTTAATATATGTAAGCATTTATATTTGTATTTTGAGTAGTGTATTTAGAGCTCACGAAGAAACGATTCCATGATTGAACACCTCTTTTCACACCTTCTCGTCACGCATTATACTCTTCGCCATCCTGGTCAGCATACAAGAGGCGAAATATCAACTTCGTGATACGTGAGAGGACTGTGTGACATGGGAATCATTATAATCCTTTGCGGAACACCTATCCTACCCCGAAATCAGTTGCGTGGAAACGTGATCGTAATTCTCATTACCGTAGAGCTTGGGAGCTTTCAGCCCGATGAGGGAGGGACGAAATATTCTGACTGAGAAATGTAAGGAAAAAATCACTCGACCGTTCGTTCCGACCCGCGATAAATTGGAGAGAAAAGAAGGAGACATTTAAACGAGGGTTGAAGAGGTGGAAGAAAAAACGTCTAACGAGTCTGTTCCGGAGTATCCGGCGAACAATTGCTTCAGATAGAGAGATAGAGAATGAAAGAGGTCGCAGCCAGTCAATTTTGAATCTTGATTTAACTTTATCTGTTGACCAATTAATAATCCATGAAAATGTTCAAAAAGTAGTAGAAATACTTATGCAGAAATCGTCTAATGCCAGAAACTAGCACGTTATTAAATAATTGTAACGTAACAGAAAGATTTAACCCATGAAAAACCTGAAGAGATATTAATAGCAGCAAAGAATTCAACGATACTAATGAATTTCACAAAATAAAGAATATGAGAATAACAAAACGGACTTTGAATAACAATATCAGACCTTGAAAACTATTCAAAATTAATCAAAATTAAATAAAACCATTTTATTAGATGTTGCTCCTAAAGAAACTATATCTGAACAAGCTCGCCCGAAAGAAACAATGTTTTAAGGCATTGAAGGTTCTATTTAACACTAGGTTTACGGGGCACTAAAATTGATTATTTTACATTGCTTTATAAAAATAATAAAATTGTATTTACTTAGATCTTCAGCGATTTTTATTGTAACATGTACACAACAAAATAAATCTATTTAATAATTCCTCACGAATGCCCTCTTACACTCTTAATAATCGTATATTAAAAATTTTTGAATCCGTCATTTTGACGGGCCCCGTAAATCTAGTGTTAACGACCATAATCGTTTGACCTTGAATGGGCAGATTAAATTCATGTCAAGGCATGATCTTTCAAAGCCTGTAACACAGATAATTTTCATCGAAAAAAGAGAAGCAAGTGGTGTTTTAGAAACATCTCGATTTCAGCTTGAACAATGCATAATAAAAAAAATAGGATATTCTATCTAAACGTCCATGTTGACTTCGCCGTGACCTTCATCCTTCCACTCAAGGTAAAACAGTTATACCCATTCAGTAAAGCCTTTAATACTGTAGAACTTTTGTCTTAAACATTTTTTCCCCGAATAGATTGTTTCTGAGATAAGTGACCATCCCAGGACTTTTGTGGGATCCTGTATAATTTGCTCATAAATTCCTAATGATTAGATTGCAGATTTTATGCATTTATAAGAAATATGGGTAGAGCCAATTTAAAATAGAGCAAATATTAGAAGAATGAAAGATAACCGTCCTATTATTTTCCATGTATCATTTTTTTCGTGTTTTTCATTTTTTACAACCAGAGTTTGCAACGTAAAAATCAAAAAAAGTTCTCTGATGAGTGGCTCAGTAACCGAAATGTGTTAGATTTTTTTCAGAAATTTTAATTACGATTGAATAGGGAAATAGGCAAAAACTAGTTTTTCGATTTACCTCTCTAATTACGCTTACAGGTGAGATATCGGCTTGAAACTTGGCAGAAGGTTTATTTTTCAAACCCAGCTACAGTATTTTCTCCGTGAGTGTCGCAAAGGTGTATGCCGTGAAGCAAAAGATTGCAACTTTTCTAATTTTGACTTTTTTTTATGAAACTTTTATCATTATATGCTTTTCTCTAATTAAAATGACCCCTAACATAATATAGTTACGATCATGAGATACTTGTGAAACAAACAATTGAAGTTTCAGACTTCACATTTATGGTAGAGACACGAATTCTGTAAGTGTCAAGTCCAACACTTTAGTCGCTTGTTACACAAGAAAAACTAAAAATAATGAATTTTGATTTTTTAATTTAAAAGGCTGAGCTCACACGAGTCCCTACAAAGCATGTAGTCCCTATTCTATGAATGCCGCGCGGCCGACCCAACACTACAACTCTTACGGAGAGAATACTGTATAGCTTTTCCACTTTAACAATAGTTTACCATTAATTCCGTTACTCTGAAGTGATGGCCCTTCCATTTGAGAAATAAAAGTATATCTTCCCCTCTTGAGTTGTCAAAGCTTCTTTATGAAGCATCTGTTGACCGAAACATTGCGATTAATTTGTGTCCCACGCGACAAATAACCGTTTCAACGGAATATTCGTTTGCGTGTTAGTATGGAAGCAGGAACCGATCTAGCGAAACGACTGACGGAACAGCATTTTCCCTTCTGTCGAGCGTACATAGCACTCGATCGCGCGAAATGGGCCGAGCGAGGCGAACGAGAAACGAACGAATTGCATGGCACGGTGCAACGTGGGTTGCGATGGACAACGCGTTACAACGTAATGTAAAGGCCACCGGACGTACCGGGCGAAAAACTTTTCTCGTTATCCATCTATCCACCGCGGGGACGGCAGTCGGCTTTAAAAACGCCCTGTAAATTACGGATCCGCAGTCCCCGGAAAACGAGTACGTGTTCACTCTTTCCAAACGCCTGGGATAGCCTCCTTTATTCTACCATTGCTGCTTCTCCGTTCCTCAAACTATTCACTCGATGGGTCACGTAACAAAAACTATATAAACAAGTTATTATTAATATGAGGCTCATATGAGACATTAAGGTTCCGGAAATCGCTTTTTGGGCGATATATATATATATATATATTATATATACTTTGTAGTTTGGCAGCGGCTGAAATGGGAGAAAAAAAGGAAAGGGAGCATTGCGTTCTTAACATAGAGGGTTCATCTGTAAGGCTATCTAGCAGGCCTTGTCTTATATGCGGGGACATCGAAAGGACGGTTTAGGACGGTATATGTATACAGGGTGAAGCATCTAAACCAAGCCATTCGAATAACTTGGTTGATATTGGTGATAGAAAAAATGTGTCAAACGAAACTTGCCTGGTTTCGAGGGTGGAATTACACATACGATTCAAGATCGTTGAATATCAACTGCGTTGAAAAATATTCTACTTTGGGAATCTGATAGAACGTTTTCACGGCTGTCGCATTACTCTTTAAATAAATAAATAAACCCATTTTCGCTCCTCGTGAAAGTAAACAATCACATTCGACAGATTTTACAGTCTAGTAATACCAATAAAAACCAGAAAAGCTTTTTTAATAATCTGTTACCATTCGTCCTAAATTACAACTTTTCAATAATACTGAAAATCGTATCGCGAATTATAATTTCTTACTTTTAAACTACACTTAAATATATACAGTAATGCCGCGAAGAAAGCAATAATGTTACGCTAGGTGCGATGACAATATCCCTCCTATTGCGGGCTATACCCCTCCAGGAGCTGAGAAGTTCGACCGCTCGACTCGGCCGAGAAATTTAACATGATACGCATCAGGTATATCTGTGAGATATACCAAAGATATAGGAATCCTGTCCGTCCCGTAGAAAGCAATGTGTCGGACCCGAAGTCGTCGCACTCCTTGCGACATTACTGTACTTTCTATTTCAAATAAAATCCTTAATTGTCATAAGCATTCTACGTTAAAATGCTTTCATATTTATGAAAATATAGAACCAATTATACTGGAATAGTTATATTGATCTGTAACTAGTTTTTCTATCGATTCTGATGCAAACGTTTCTTTGGCATGTTCAAAGAATAATGATGGACCGTTTGATACGACTCCGCGACAAAACTATTAGGTTGTCCCATAAGTTCGTGCCGAGGATTGAAAAGTATTTTAATGAAAAACCACAGAAATTTTTTAGTGACGGTATAATATCTTTACCAAAAAAGTGGGACGAGGTTATAGAAAAGGTGGTTATATTTTTTCGTTGACTTTGAAAGTATGTTTCAAATATTAATTTAAATAGCAAAACAGTAAACGGCACGAACTTATGGGACGACCTAATATTATATTGGAAACTATACGAAACGGAATACCTTCTATACGTGTCTATACTACGTATTATTGTTTATTCGAAGAGATTTTGTTTCACACTAATACTGTAATTAATATTTCTAAGAATTACGAAGCTTGATGAGAGTAGCTGATAACAAAATCCAGATAAATAACGTTAATTATAAGTTAAATAACAGTTCCTACTAAGGAGGTATTCTGATTTTTGAT
Organism: Sphecodes monilicornis; assembly: GCA_913789915.3. Lineage (NCBI taxonomy): Eukaryota > Metazoa > Arthropoda > Insecta > Hymenoptera > Halictidae > Sphecodes > Sphecodes monilicornis. Next base: position 33,458,421 of record OU565284.1, on the reverse strand, counting down.
ACCGTTCGTGTACGAATTTTTTGAAATCTTTTTTAAAAAATCTATCGAACCCTTTGCAATGGGATTTTGCATACATAAGTATTGGAATTTGAAGTGTATGTGATTTTTTTTTAAAGTAAAAACAATAACAATTTCTTGAGTTATATATTTATTTTATAGAGTATGTTTTGAAAAACATGGGCGGTTGCCATGATGTTGGTTTGTCAACTGGTCGAAAACAAAAAAATGAAGTTTATTAACCAATACGAATGTAGTTATGAGGCGAACCACAAGAAATTAAAAATCTTGATTATTTACATTTTTAAGTCATATTTCCGATTCGTTTATATTTTCCGGCCTTTAGTACGATAAAAAAATAAGAACAAATTGACGGATTCCAAAAATGTATGATTTGAACAATAACAGGTGCTGAAAATTCTCTGGAAATTTCAAGTCAATTGACCAATTAGAATTGGAGACATCGAGGCAACCATTTCGAAAAAAGTGGTTACGAGTAAAACGCATTTAAAGATTCAACTATCAATGTCTTTCAACGCGAGTTACATTCAAACAAATTCAGTTACAAACAAAATTCTTTTGCACACATATTTTACATACTTATAGAAATGCAAAAAAAATCGATATTTCGAAAATGAAAAACCAGAAACCTTAATGTCGAAAAATTAGAAAGTTACAAAATTAAAAACAACTGTAAATGAACAATAAGAATAAAATACTCGTATTCAGCTTTTACGAAAAACATTACGTGTCTTATAGTTTTATCGCGGAGTGTAGTCGAAAGCCAAGAGGATTTTTTGGGTATCTATCCGTCGAAACGATTTCGGATTCGCAGTTGCAATGAATTTGATAGTTGAACTACGCCCAGCAATGATTTTATTTGACAATTTCCCGTGCTCGGTTTCTCGGTTAAATCGCTGGGAATCGATATACTCAAATATTCCATGAATATCGTGTCGAAGATTTTCGTGCGTAATGCGACGGCACTTATCCTATCTGAAATTATTTATTCCATCGGATACGTGTTTTATGCTCATAGCACGGTCGATTTTCTTCGCCCTCCCGGCGTGCCACGCGTCTCACAACGTTCGAAGGCTAGCTTTTTAAGGCTCACGAGCATGCGAATTTTATTCGCCGTTTGATCCGGTTTCCGCGACACAATCTGCTTCTCGCTGCAGACCCTTTGAGATTCCGCACGCATTATGCATACGGTATGCAAACGAGCCTGAGTGTATGACGGATGCCTGTCTATTTCGGATTCTTTTTAAAAAAGATCGCACGGGTCTGGCGCGAGGGAAAATTTCTTTTTACCTTTTGCGAAACGAGACGTCGGGAAAGTGCTTGCAAAATGTTACGCGAAGCTTACAGACGTGGCTCGAAAGATTAATATTAATTTACTTGCATTGTGTCTCGGCAATGGCCTTCTAAAAATAGGTTTCCGGTTATTTCTGTGACCAGTTAATGAGCGTTTGAAAAGGTTGGTTTATTCTCAACATAAAACTTGAACCTAGCAGAAAGAAGAAAAAGAACAAGGAAGAGGAGAAGATCAGTAAAGAAATTTTTTCTTGCGAGCTCTCTTTCGCTTCATCTCCCAGCCCACTTTTCGTGGAATTGACATTCGAACAGACGTCCACCTAAATACACATTTCTATCTTATTAAATTGTATAAGGGATGCAAACATAAACTAATTAAAGACCACCGGTAAGAGTACTTCTTCCTTCTCTTTTCATATCTCCTGATTGCAGAACGACGACAGCGGGTTTCCGCTTTTTCAGCTTTCGTTTTTTCCGTTCCTCGGTGTTACAACTTACCCCATTGACCAACATTAATTCATATCATTATTCGTAATGTAAGAATGTAGCTGCGGAATGTCTAGATGCGAGTTTTGTGTATATGAAAGAAAGGAGTGCGAGATGAATGAGTATATCGACAAAAAGTTACTGGTCGATATCGCCCAGCCGTTGTCAACAGACATATTGTACAGACGCGTTGTAATTTGTTGAATGCAATATATTTGGTATTTAATTATAGTAATTTAATAAGTAAATTAATAAGTATAGTAATTTTTCTCCTTCGCCCACTCGGCAAGGCAAGCACGAGCCCTACGATGCTGCATTGACAGGTAGGTGCAGCATCGTGGGCCCAGTGCCGAAGTGAGAGTCGGAGTGGACGTAGTGGGGATCGCCTCGCCGAGCAGGCGAAGAGGAGAAGCAGCAACATGTGTTTTTTGAGCCAGCGTCGCCCATGCCTGGCCTACAATAACGAGTGAGACTCGTGGTAAGAAATTTGAGCCAAAGACAATAAGGACGAGCCTGGCTCGTTGTACTTCGTTCGGACAAAACGTAAACAACACGAGCCTGGCTCGTGGTACTGCGTTCGTGACAAACGTAAACAACATTAACACGAAGATTACTAATATTTTACGAGTTTTCTCAAAACATTACTAATTTAAATTAAGTATGGTAAAACTTACGTTTAGGGGAGGATGCTCCGATGACCTTGACCTTGACATATGTTGTTGAGGACAACATTCTGAACAACTTTTGTCATTACAACTACCCGGTGCTCGGTCTTAGTTTTCGAGATATTTGTGAAAAACTATTGCTAGCATTTCTCGCTATGGTATACGTGATTATCATTATACTAATCATATTGCCGAATTTTTATTTAAAAGAACGTACAATTTTGATAAACGCATTGATGCTTTTTTCGAAATAATGAATTCTATGTATCCATTAGACCATTTAAATACAGAATAAAATTCTCAGTTTGATATAGATACTATTCGAGATACTCATAATTTCGTCTGCGTGAACTCCGCCCCCCGCCACCTAGTCCTAACCAACACACGACACCACACACACCCACCCAGTGTTTCTGAGACGGAGGTTCTCACATTAAACAATGTAAAATCAACTGAAACCAATACCAATTTGTTTTACTATCAAATGCGATAATATAATACATGTATGCTGTATTGGTCTGGGTTAGGTCTGGGTTAGGTTTTGCAATTTGTTTTACTATCAAATGCGATAATATAATACATGTATGCCGTATTCGTCTCAGCTGATTTTATATTGTATAATGTGAGAGCCTTCTTTTTAGAAACACTGGGTGGGTGTGTGTGGTATTGTCGCTTCTCATCCCCACAACGTGTTTATAAACAAAAACTAAATAGATGCGGCCCCGGAACAGGTTTACGTTGCCACGGAGCGTGGAAGAATACGGAAAATTTAATACACTATTAGCAATAGTTTTTCGCAAATATCTCGAAAACTGTGACTGAGCACCGGGTAGTTATAATGACAAAAGTTGTTCAAAATGTTGTCCTCAACAACATATGTCAAGGTCAAGGTCATCGGAGCATCCTCCCCTAAACGTAAGGTTTACCTTAAGTGTTAATTTACAAATTATTACTCATACATTATTCACTTTCAAACTATAAATCATTTTTGTTTACCGATGAATAGACCATAATTACTCCCCAGACATCTTAAAAGTATAAGTTGTGCCCAAACGTGTTGATTATGTTATAATTCCTTTCGTTGCGCCGAAATATACATGTTATAAGACGCATACATTTTGCGCAAATTCGAGCACACGGCTAAACAGCTAAATGGCTCGTCGCGTGACCGACCTTCTTGTTTATTATGGCCCGAGCAATCGGGAGTTAGCGGGTAGGACAAGGGGTTAAACTTAATTTTTAAGGATTTACAAGAGATGGTGCAATAAACATCTAATAGCATCGACCAACTGAAGTCAACTTCATATGAAAGCCCTGTTATTAGGCTTTATGAATCACTGTATTTCATTTGGTCGAATTGTGAATACTTAACATATTTCTTTAGCGCATTTGTGGGAAACGGAATTTGTGGGAAGCTTTACTTTTCTGTTTCCATTTGAAAAAATCGGTAGCTGAAAGGCTTCGTCTGCTGTCCAAAGTTTATGGACGTTATGCTCCATCGATCTCAACTTGTGAGTACTGGATTAGACGATTCAAAAGTGGAGATTTTTATTTAGAAGACAAGGAATGCTCCGGTGTACCGAAAAAGCTTGAAAACGAAGAGTTGAAGGCATTGCTGGACGAAGATCGATGTCAAACGCTTGAAGAATTGGCAGAAGGACTAAATGTTACCAAAATGGCTGTGTCTAAATGTTTGAAGTTGGTGGGAATGGTTCAAAAGCAAGGAATTTGGGTGCCGTACGAATTGAAGCCAAGAGACAACTAAAGGCGTTTTTTCACGTTTGACAACGCTAAGCCACATGTCGCTAAACCGGTGAAGGAAGCGCTAGAGCTGTTCGGAAGGGATGTTCTGTCCCACCCGCCATATTCATCAGACATTGCTCCTTCTGATTTTCACTTGTTTCGATCCATGCAGAATCAAACACTGGTTCGATTCATGGATAAACACAAAAGAGTTCTTCCGTCGAGGAATCCGTCTTTTGTTAGACAGATGAGAAAAAGTTGTAGATACCGATGGAAAATACTTTGAATAACACGTAGCTATCACTTTGTTCCGAAATAAACGTTCATTTTCACAAAAAAGTCCTTTAAAATTAAGTTTAATACCGAATACCCGCGTTGTTGACAGTCTCGATGCGAGTGTATGGTTTGAAACGGAATTATCGATAGACATCAATATATGTAGTATGGGCTCGTAGTAGGGGCGGTTATTCGTACTTATCGATAACATTATCGTTAAGCAGCAACTCCGCAGGGGAAGGCTCTTGGCCCCTGATTTGGCCCTGTCCCCGGTTTTGGCCCTTCGCAAATGCAATAGGGATAAAGAGTTAGCTGTACGATAATGTAACGAAGATAGATGCAACTGAGTTATCCTATGCCGAATGGCAAGGATTATAATAAATAATATAAATGCTAAACTAAGGACACCTCCAACTAGTCGCAGATAATTATTCCTTATTAGAACATTAGTAATGCAAACTGTAACGAACAGAACACGGCAAGGCAACCACACCCTATTCAATAATTGATAATCATCAAGAGTTGCCATTACAATTATTCAGAATTGGGACAAGAAATAATGTACAATGGTGCTTAATAGTGTGGAAGTATCTGATTGTCGCTGATTTCCTATTGATTGTGCTGATAACAAAATGAACAGAATCAGCGGTTATAATAGGTTGAAAGTGACCCACCTTAAGGAATTGTTAAGAAGAAAGAATCTTCCCAGTTCAGGACCGAAAGGTGAATTGATCAATCAGTTAGAAGAATACGATCTTAATGGCAAATGGGTAGGTGAGGTTAACGTGAAAGGAGTGGCAGAAACTAGTGGCATTGCGGAAGCGGATTTATTATCAGGACCTTCTGAGAAGGTGTTGCATATGCCCAATATAAATGACCAGTCTATGCTGTTGCGGCCAGACTTAGGCACTTCTAAAATGACATTATTTGAAGTATTATTTCAAATAACATGTTATTTTATTTATTCAAAATAAGTGCCGCAACCTCAGTTTGAGTTACTTTTAGGTAAATACAGTATTACTATTAGCAATGTTGGATATCGCCGAGTAAGTTGTCTCATAATTGTTGAGCAGTCAACTTTAATCATTTGTGCTGTAATTTAAGTGTATATAATACATGTTATATAAAGTAAAATTTAGGAAGAAAAGAACACTTATCTTTTAGAAGATGAATCATGTTCTCTGTTTGAGAAAAGTGTACAGAAAAAGAAGGAAAAATTAAGGGATCTTTTAACACAACATCAAATTTTCGATCCCATTAAAAAAAAGTACATGGAGCGGAGGAACTCAGTAATTTTATTAAATATAAAAAACTAAACTCCTCAAAGAAAACAATTGAAGGAGTGAGCACATCCTTTTCTACATCTAAAAATATTAGTATTTCTACATCTTCTTGTAAACTATCGTACTGTCGGCAACAGTTTGAACAGGAGGTTGTAACTTTTGTTATTTATTCTTATGTGCATTTGGCAACCATAAAAAATGAAAAATTGAAAACTATTTTTAAAAATGTGGGTATCAGATGGATTTTCAGTCGTATAACATTATGTACGAAGATAACAGATGCGTATAAAGTACTAGCCACTACTGTTATAAAAACATTGGAAAACGTAAGATATATTTGCACTACTGCTGATATTTGGTCCTCGAAACATCGGCGATTTTTTGGAAACACAGCTCATTGGATTGATAAGGATACATTTGAAAGAAGATCGTTGGCTTTGTCATGCCGCGCGCGCCATCGCTTCAAAGGCACACATTCGTTTGATCGAATCGCTCAAAAGTTGCAAGAGGTTCACGCTTTATATAACTTAAGTTTTTCTAAAACTGTAGCAATAGTGACTGATAACGATTCGAATTTTGTCAAAGCCTTTCAAACTATTGGTGTACAATGCGAGATGGATGTGGCACATTTTAACGAAATTATTGACTTTGATGGCAGTGGCTGTTTTCTTCCTCCACATTTCCGCTGTAGTGCTCATTCACTTAATTTAGTCGCGTTTACTGATGTTACGAAAGCAATAAATAATTCCAGTTTCAAAAATTTACATGACGCTGTATTACAAAAATCTGCACAACTTTGGAATTTGTCATTTCGTCCTAAAACTAGTAGGTCCTACACAATCCAAACTTTGAATTGCTACGTATCATCTAGACCAGACCTGGCCAACCCAAATGGTGTCACGGGCCATTTTGATGGCGCGTAACGTTACAGCGGGTCGCACTTTAGGTAAACATGCTTTTAAAAAATGTAATACAAATACAAAATGAATAAAACTTTATTGTTATACTATGATTCAATATAATTAACTCTCATGTCTTAATTAATGAGATATTTGTTTATCCTCTCTTTCACTAAATGTTTGTAAATCTATATTTATGTTCGACGTTGCTGGTTTTCACATCTTAGCTGGTTTTCTAAATTGGCAGTAGTTAATGAAACACGTGATGAACTCTTTGTAAATTCCATCTTCGGAAAAAAAGGTTTCACAAACATACGTGGAACCAAAAGCACTTACAATTCGTTGTGCAAAATATCTTAAGTTGGAATATCTCTCGAATGTAATATATGTATTATAAAAATTAATTTTTGATGCAAAAATTTGTTTAGTTTCATTGTTGCACTGTAACTCAATTAACTCAATTTGCAGATTTTCAGGAACACTGTTCATGTCAACGTGAAATGGGCATGAAAATATTTCAAACATTTTATCATATTTTGCTAATTCTGAGAAACGACTATCAAATGCAGTTATAAGTTTCTTTATTTTATCAGCATATTTCGAGAAATTCTTAAGTTGGCTTTTTGGTAAGTTATTTAACAGCGGAAAATGGTGTTGGTTGCCGACCGATGGTTGCCTAACGAAACTGATTCTTTCAGTAACATTTGGCGTTCGTAGATATCAAATATAGAACTGGAGTTCGTAGTCGCATTTGCGCATTATAACAATGACACATACAAATTTTCATTTATTTAATATTTTTTGCATACATACAACGAGAAACAAAAGTTTCAATAGAAATATAAAGTCGCCCTGCGAACCGCACAATTTAACGTGGCAGGCCGCGTGTTGGCCAGGCCTGATCTAGACGAACGGGAAGCTAAACTTATGGACATATTTGATAATTGAAGGACAAGGCATTGGAATGGTTTCATTCCTGTCCTGAACATGTTGAAATTCCAATGACTCAAGTGATGACTAATATGAGGAGATTACTTAATGTTCGTCAAAGTAGGGCGATACTGCGCAAACAGTTTGAAAATAGAGTATGAAGGTTTGATGAATCGTTCGGTACTTATTTTCACGAAAAAAATCATCTTGGCAAATTCGGCATCAGTGAAGGGGGAAGAAGTAATAGAGTATATCGCTGAGGGAATACCAGACGTACAAATGCGAAATCAAGCTCGCATGCGATGATTTGGCACGGGAAGTGATTTATTGGCAACCTTTGAAAATGTAACGCTGACAAGTGGAATGACGTTGATAAACCCAAGTTCAATTACATCAGAGAAGCAGTATGGACCGCGTCGACTAGTGGCGCATCAAGCGGAGCGATGTTGAAAATTGCGGCGGAAACGAAGACGCCAGCAAAACATTGCAATGCAGTGGTAAGGAAAAGATGTTACAACTGTAACAGAGTTGATCACATCTCAAAGGAATTTAGAATGCCGACACGGGAAAAAGGTAGTTTCTTTTTTCTGATTAAAGAGATACCAAATACGACAGAATTACTTCTGTAACAAATGATTGAAGTTTCGGACTTGACATTTAGAGTATTCGTGTCTCTACCATAAATGCCAAGTCCGAAACTTCAATCGCTTGTTTCACAAGTGATTATAATCTTAACTATATCGTGTTTGGGGTAATTTCAATTAGAAAAACAAGACGAATACAGTGGTAAAAGTCTAGTAAAAAAATCAAAATTAGAAAAGTTGCAATCATTTGCTTCGCTTGCATTAGTGTGAGTCTTACCGATACTCGACCCCTCGCTGGCTCGGTCGTCCAGCGTGTTTACCGCTTGCCTGGTTCCAAGGGGGATCCCCCCAGTGTTGCGGATAAAACCTCGACATTCACGGCATAGACCTTTGCGACACTCACGGAGAGAATACTGTAGGCGTTTTCCAGCGTGCAAGCAAAAGGAAGAAAAATCGATACACGTACCTGAAGGATCCCTCGAATTTGTCCGCTTTTCGTCTCGACGATGCGCGAAGCGTAGCGGATTTGCGAGGCTGCGAGCGATTCCTCGCAGTCGATCAGAACGAGGACAGCTATCAGGAGGAGGCAGCGAACTGTCGTCGATGCGGAGCTCGTTAAGCTGCTCAAGGACGTCGTGGCCAGCGGCCTCTTCTTGGCCGCCGGCTGGCATGACAAGAGCATGACAGCATTTGCTGGCGGCCACCCGAAGCGACGCCAGCAGCATAACCGTGGAACGCGACTTTAGCCACAGCCGAAGATCAGCCTCGAGATCGTCGAGATGATCACCGCAACTGCCACTGCATGATAAAACAGTCGATTAACATATAACGTTGATTTTAGCTTTGATGGATGACACGAATTGAATGGGTGTCCAGTATTTGGTTGTTGCATATGAAATGTTCCATTCTAAAAAGTAACGTTAAACGAACATAACTTTTTGCAAACAAAACTTACTGGTCAATGTAAGCATCATTTTAGTCAACATATTCTGCCAATGAATTACAGGTTTTGCCTTTGAAGTATGTATGACAGGGTCTTACCCAGCGTGCGGTCCCGGAAGTGGGTGATTGGGACTAAAGGGATCTTCGGGCGGTGGCCGATGGCCTCCTTGGGTGATGGGCACAGAGATGTTTATGTGGAATGTGCTGAGTGAGGGTTTCCAGAATGGCAACAGAGGTTGTCCAGAAAGGTTGTCCAGAGAATTGGGTACAATGAGTCTTTATGTACATGTACGACGAATTTTTAAAGTCGCGGATGTAATGCATACGGGATCGGTTACAATGTCGCCTGCCGATTTCCGAACTCTGCCCGTGTGCCCGTGTGTGTGAAGAGAGCGAAGAGTCGAAACAATGCGTATACTTTTCTAATGGAAGCGATTACGTTGAAGCTGTGAGTAGAGCTACGCTCACAGTCAATCATCGCAAGCGCCACTCTGTCGACGCTCTTTTCGCTAGTATCGAAGCTATAGTATCGCAGATCCGTTGTACTCTTACCCTAAGTCATGTTCTCGAAGGATCTGGCTACGGACTGGGAAAGGTGACGAACCTTCTGGCAGGAGAGCCATAATCAAAGTTACCAACATACTGTACGTTTCCCTCTTTCTCCACCAGCAAATTCCCCTCTCGCGACTCTCTGCACGAGGACATATCAGCGGCACGAGGGAATACGTAGAGTTCGAAAGGAATACGTGCCGTATGGTAACGCTGGCCATGATGAACCGCATGGCACTTACCCCAGAACCTTCAAAGGGAACGTTTATTGTATTATGGTAGCATACGTTCTTTATTTACAAAATTGTCATTTTTATTTTTGGATTCTTTCAATCATTCGCGAATAGTGCGTTCATTCACCACTACATTTTGATCAAACATCGCATAATGATTGTCAATATGTGTACTTCTCCGCGCATATCCGGTTCAAACTATCTAAAGTTAGGCTCGGTACAGACTATCGGTTCACTCACAGTCGTGTGTACCGACCCTAAAGGTCAGCTTCGTGCCTAGAAGTGGTTTATTATAAACCTACAAGTTATGATAGTATTTCTTGCTCAAAACGTTTCATAAGATATGCATCCTAAAATCATTCATTTCATATGGAACAACCTAATAAAACGGCGTATGCTGCATTTTGTAAAACAAGAAGGCGTAAAAACATTTCGTTGCTCCATGTACCAATGAAAGTTTGTGTAAAATTGTATAATATAGAACCTCTAGTACCACTGTTGAGTACTAAAAGCTTTGCCAACGTAATTTGGACTCATTTCATGGAGAAATGTACAGTGACCGAAATAATGATAGGTTCACTAGTCGCGTCGGCTGGTCTACTGTTTCTACTTTTGTTTACGTTATCGAAAGTGTACTGTGGTGTTTGTTATTATTCCGCAAGAATGTGCCCTACACACTATATGAGCAGTCAGTCGACTATTAAAAGCGTTAGTATGAAGACGTGCTTCTTTCAAAACACTTTGAAAATTCTCGGGTAAACATACGAAAGAATCTTAGGTTCACGGTGAAATATATGAAAAATACTATTGATAGTGCAATTTTTTAACGGTTTTGTATGGTAAGTACATAGATTAATAAAGTTTAAAAATTATAAAAAATATATTATGTTCGTTTAATATTTTTAAAGCACAATGGCACGGGGAAAATCGTTAAATGATAACGAAAAGGGCCAAATTATTGCCTTTCACAATATGGGTCTCTCTAACAGAGAAATTGCAAGGTGAATTAAAAGATTTTCAAATGTTATAAACAATTTTTTAAAATTAAATGAAAAATACGGCAGTAAAAAGTCTGCAGGCCGTCCAAAAACATTAACACAGAGGGACAAAGGGAAAATTTTTCAAGAAGCACGGAAAAATAAACTTGATGCTTCTAAAATAAAAACAAAATTAGACTTGCCAGTTAGTATTCGACGTGTACAGCAAGTTCTGAGATTGAGTGGAACATTTAAATATACTAAAAAGGCGAAAAATCCACCGCTAACTAAATTCTACAAGGAGGAAAGGTTAAAGTTTGCAGAAAATCGTATGTCATGGACTGAAAAATGGAAAACGGTGATTTTTTTTAATGAAAAAAAATTTAATTTGGATGGACCAGACGGGTTTCAATATTACTGGCACGATCTGCGTAATCAAAAAGGTGTGAAAATGACAAGAGTCCATGGAGGAGGATGTGTAATGGTTTGGGCTGCATTCGGCAATAACGGTAAGACTCCGATAATGTGGTTCCTGCCAAAAGCCAATGCTGAAAAACATCAGGAACTAATAGAATACGTACTAGATGAATATGGCGACGGATTGGTGGGTCTAATTTAATATTGCAACACGATAATGCAGCGATATATCGTGCAAAAACAATTCAAAACTGGCTTGAGAGGGTAAAAGTTGAAGTTTTACCCTGGTCATCAAAGAGTCCGGACTTAAATCCCATTAAAAATCTTTGGGGAATTTCAGCACGAAAGGTACACGCCAATGGAAAACGGTATTGTACTGTTTCCGAATTAAAAAATGGGATTAGAGTGGCGTGGTCTGCAATTAAATTGTAAACTTTACAAAAATTAATTGAAACCATTTCACGCAGAATATTTGAAGTGATAAAAAACAAAGGAAGTTCAACTAAGTATTAAACTATTTTTATTTCTTTTCTTATATTTTTTATGTAAAAATATATAATGGACCTATCTTTATTTCGTACATGAATTTTACGGTTTTCAATAAAAAATTTGTAATTGACACAAATTATATTATTTTATTCATTTGAATTATGTATTTTGTAAATTATATTAGAAAGAATAAATAATAATAAATAAATTCAAAAATACTATATAAAACACATGTTTATGTTAACAAATTAAAATGAACTTATCATTATTTCGGCCACTGTATTTCAGAAAATGTTTGGCATAGCCTTTCTTCCAGACAGTCATTCAGTTACAGTACTGTTCGAATTCATGTGAACACAACATTGTTTGAGACTTTTGCGGGTAGTCATGTTGTTACGTTGCGATCAGCACCTATTGCATCCAGAATATAAATTATACACATAACATCATGCAGCCCCCTATTCTGCAGGTTTGCGTCGCGGTTCGCACACATACGTAGTCTATAACATCAGAAAATTGTGGTAAGTACCTTAGGCGTGCCCGTCACCGGAAGGGATGGAAAAATATTTCCAATTGTGGCTCCGGAACAGCTTCCGAACTATTTCGTAGGCCATCCAAGGCGCCGCCGACAAATCACTTGGTGATTTCGTTATGCAAAACGATGCGCCCGTACTTCTCCGCTTCGAGGCGTTCGTCGCGCCCTCTTGTGTCCTCCACCCCTATCGAGTTCCCCGGTCCCTTTCGCGTGCAATTTAAATTACACTCAAAACATCCCCTGAATGATAAAATACGAGCACCGTCTTGTTCCCGACATGGTTCCGCCGATCAGCGTCGGTCGCCTGTTCCCGAAAGCCGACACAGCTATTCTTTGCACCATCTGAAATCAACAGAGCGAAAGAAAGGTGGCATTAGATACAACTATTAGTGGCGAAAGGCGTGCGGTGGATACAGGAGAGAACAGAGAGGCTAGAATCCGTGTGAACGGGTTCAAGTCTGATCTAGGGGAATGACCCGCTCTGCTAGGTCAGCCTTCTTTCAAGCAATCAGTGCCTCGCATCACGTTCTTGCTTCGACGTTTAAGTCGAAACTAACCGAGATATACCCAAGGTCGAAAAGTAGCTCGACGTAGGTTAAGTATTGAAGAAAGGAGGATGTTAAATAAATTGGCGAAATTTTGGGTAGCTCAGACATCTAAAATATTGACGAGATGTTATTCTTTGTGAGATGTATTCCCGTAAGAATATTTTTATTCTTTATTCCTAATGTTATTGATTACATAATATAGTAACACTTTATACAGTTCTACGCCCTCCTTAAAGCAACGGTTCGAAGGACTTCAATAATAAGCGAAAATACGCTCTTGTAAGTGCGACAAAACTATAAGACAAGTAACACTTTCTAGAAAGAGTCCAATCATTATTTTGTACGACCTTCAGCATTCCTTTCGGGAGTGATTTATATACATTTTTTATTGTTTTTTGCTGTATAAATTTACATTTTATTTCTACACACTTAAATTATTTCCCTTTTGAATATACCTCTGCAGTTAAGATCTCCCTACAATTCTCAATTATCTTTTTACAACTTTTAAGGTATGTAAACTAGAATTTTCCTGATGAGAAAGATATTTCTGTTTCGCTATGTGCATGTTTTGTTAATTGCTTGTTTATGATGTTAACATGCATACATTTGGCTAATCATTTTGCATGAAATAAATCTAATTTCAGTCTTCCCTTGATATTCCATTGCCGTCCAAATCATTATGCCACCACCACCCATCTGTCGCTTCAACAGAGTGATTTCTTTCTTTCGCAAATCATGAATGTAATAATTTTGGCAGTCTGCGCCATGCAAATTAACATTATTCGTACCACGCCAGGTCACATGACCGGTTTCATATTTTGTATTTTATAATTATTGGAATTGCAAAGATGCTTCCATTAGAAATTATTAAATAAACTCCTTCGTTCGAGCACATATTGTTATCAAAGTTGTACAAAATCTAAATAAATTCTGTCTTATAATTTTTATAAAACAACGTATACCAGTCACATTTTGTGCTCGGTACGGTTAGTGTTTAAGTGTTTTTCTTCGGAAAAAATCGCCTCCCATTTTTTTACGCCAATGCGTTCGTTCATTTGGATTCTTCAGATTCTTAGTTACAATTTTTTATTACGAACTGTCCTAACGCTACATTTTGCTGCAGTTTAGGTTGTTATTTGCCTGGCAGTTGATGAAGAATTCGCCGCAATCTTTAATATTGCACTTTTTTCCCAACAATTGTGGCTTTTGGGCGACCAAAATAGAACAAAAAATTGAAATTCGTTAATTTCAAATAGTTATTGTCTTGTAAAAAATGGTATGAAATGTAAAATTTCAAACTATATTTTTCTGTCAAAAGTCAACATTTGTACTGTATGTGAAAATAAACTGCTAAAAACATAATTAACATTCGTGCAAAGGATCAATGTAACTTGTACCGTAACTTGCGTGCAGAGTTAGTCGAAACATGTGGAAAGTATAGTAGGGACTGATTCAGAACACTGATTTTGTGTATCTAGAGTTGCTATTCTTTTTAAAGTTTTTAATACTGTTTCGTTAATACAATTACGCTCATTCTTTTATAAAATTGTTTGAAACCCTTCTTAATTTCTATTTTGCATAGCTAATCGTTGCAATTATTGTATACAATCATTCATGGCCTCCAAAAAGTCATACAAATTGTGATACCGATTGATATTAGATGGAGTTTTAAAGGTTGGTAATATTTTAAAGCTACTGTATCATTCTTTACGACTTCACTAATTTTCAAATTATGCTTTATAGTTAAAATCCAAGGAGAAATGTTCCACAAAAACATTAGCTTATTTTATAAAATGTTCCTAACAATTAAAATACTTTATTTCCGATAATCTCCAAATAAAACACTGTTTTAAATACCTCAGAACGGTTTTCTTGTATTTTATTTTAAAAAATCTCGTCGTATGTCTAAAATAAAGTTGACTATGTAGTATTTACTATTTGAAACAGTATTATACCGAGTTCTGATTCCAAGTTATTTTAAACTTGGCCACGTTGTGAGAAAATTGACTTAAAACTTTATTTGATACACATTATTATCTATTGAATCTATTGAATCGGTATGTAGAACTCTTTATAATATTACTTCTTTTAGAACTAATACATGAAAATGAGAATTACACATGAATTGAATTTTTCGTTATTTTTATTTGAGGAGCAAAAATATTAACGCACGCATACTAGGCAAATAGTGTAGAAGTATGCTTCAAACTTTTTTTTTCTGTACTATACTAACAGTTATACGCCAGACTGAATATTTAGTTGCATTCTCTTTGTTTTTTTCCGCCTCTAACAATTTATGCTAGTCCATTCTACGCCCTGATAACACAGAATTTTTTCTCTTGAAAGACAAAATCTTAAATTTTTTATAATTAGTAACATTGTATAATTTTAATTGAATATGAATGTAATACTAAGTATTGTAGGGCTTAATTGACGATTAATAAGGTCTTGGGATGTAAATCAATCTTCCTGAAAAATTAGGTCTCTTGATACCATAGTACTCGCGTGCTTATTGATAGTTCCCGATAAAAGAACACTAGTTAGGGGTGGATTTCATATTGATAAAGGGTGAATGAATGAACGCAGGGAAACACGATTCGAAACCGTAACTCACACCGGTAACGAAACGATTTATCAACTTCATCGTGAACATAACTCTGCGCAAGCCTAGTAGTGTTACAAGCATTGTTTCGTGACAAAAAGGTTGCGTTATTCTATATCGTTACTTAAAATGAATGTATCTGTCGATGCGCAATATTATGGCAGAAATTAAACATTCACAATTATAAATGATTACAGCTGAATACATTGTATCTCGAAACAGGGAGATTATTCGTCAAAAAGTGTTTCACCGTAAGTTCAGTAACAGTGCTCGGACATTGATCGCGTACTGCTAGTATTTTTGACCTCAATGACCGTGTCGAACGTAGACAAGGACAGTTCTCAGAAAAGGACTCTTCTACGTCCAAAAGTCACTATACATACCGTCAATTAAAACACTAAATACAGTTCACATTACATCATGTTTAGTGTCATTTTAATCTGAAAAATGCCACAAATAATTTGGTGAAAGGCAGCTCAAGCTTCTTGCCCTCTCGCGGGTATGCCCCCCAGTGGAGGGGTAGGCGAACTTATAAAGATCGCATACCTCCGTGTGACTTAGATCAAGACTTTACTGTAAATAGATTTATTTGAACGGAATAATTGTTCGAGTTAACGTGCATCTACTTAAATTTTCTCCGGCTCATGGGCGCATCAGCGATTTCCTTAGGTGATTGTAGATGCTCGGAAAATACCGTGGCAAGACAACGCGTTTATAACTACGTTACACGGGAGACGTTCAAGGAATCGAAGTTCCGCTAATTTACTTCTGAGTCTCAATTATCGGTCGCGTCGGATTCCCTGAGCGGCTCTAACTTTCAACCCTCTCCGCGCACAGCTCTCCCGAAGAATGAGCTGCTCGGCCGACAAACGTGGAGCACGGCCGAGATCTAGCCCCTGTATTCCGCCACTTTATCTTGGGATTGACGTTTCATCCGGTGAAACCGACAGACCGAGAATCGGGAGGATTGCTCTGCGCCAGTGGGTTCGTATCTGACGCCGGGGAATAAAACGGTGAAGTGAAAGAAACAGCGACAAAACCTGGATCCAGGGAACACCCGCTGAAAGAAATAGAGACTGCAGCTGCTCAATGAAGACAGGATAAGAAAAGGGAGTCAAATTTCAGAGACAGTCTTCCTTGTAACCTGTCTTTTTATCTGAAACTGTTAGAGTTGGATAACATTTGGCGAAATAAATATTTCAAATGCTATTTAATATCTCAGATTTTATTTGGCTTAAAAGTATAGTATTTTAAATATGGTATATAGGGTGTCTGTTTTGTCTCAATGCAGTGAAATGTCCTTTAAGGGAATGATTCCATGAAAAAAATGTTTTAACAAATGTTTCTTGATATGGAGGAGGGGAGGGGGGCGTTATGTGGTATAAATATTTTTTTGATACCTCTTATAGTGACAAATTTCAAAATTAATTTAATTTCTTCGAATAGAATGCTATTCTTTCGTCTACTTAGTGTGATAGCGCGTTTTTAGTCAGCTAGTAAAGTAATTTTCTGTAATGGAAGACCGTAAAATTGTAAAAAAACCGTGCCTCGGATAACAATACGGTCTAATTGCTCAGAAAACGTCTAATCGTTCGGTCCAATTTTAAATAAGTTATTCTGATTTAAAAGGCGTTCGAATATTTGCGTGGCTTACTGTATGTACAGGGTGTATAAAAAGTAATCGTCATCCCTCCTAGGGGTGAATCTACCTCTGGATCGGTGGACATTTGTAAGAGAAACTTGCCGCAAAGTTGTTTATAACAAAGAAAATTGTTGTTAAAGTTTTTTTTTACATCGACGTCTTCTACTCATCGAGAAGAGAAAAAGTTTGAAAGAAGCCATATTTCGTAAACAAATAGTTATTGAGATATAAGCTGTTAAAGTTTTTGCAAAGTTTGATTGTTTCGAATTATACGTATAGACAAAAGCCTACTACTACAGTACACCCGACGGTATCGATGA
The DNA here is from genome assembly GCA_913789915.3 of Sphecodes monilicornis. Taxonomy (NCBI): domain Eukaryota; kingdom Metazoa; phylum Arthropoda; class Insecta; order Hymenoptera; family Halictidae; genus Sphecodes; species Sphecodes monilicornis. The sequence continues at coordinate 33,440,990 of OU565284.1, read as the reverse complement.
GACAGAACATGATCATGTGCGTGCCTTGAAACAAACGAAAAAGGAGACATTCGTCGCTAGGCCCGTAAGATGTGAACGTCTCCCTGTCCATTCAGATTATACATTTCAATTTGCAAACTATCAAATAAAACCTTATACACATACATTGTTCAACATAAGAATATTTATCCTACATGATAAAATACTAATTTAAAGTACAATTCTTACAAATGTTTCATAATCTTCTATTCCTTTGGTGGATCCACAGGACACTACCATTTTCACGAATTCGTCTTAATAATTGTGCCTGTCTTCCAACTTCAATGACACCACCACTGTCTTTTACATCGTCTATTTAAGATTGTAAACTTGAAGGAATCGAATGCCTGTACTCACAAAAATCGATATTTCCAGCTGATTCTCGAAAAATCAATATCTCCTTGGAAACAATTTCTTCTGTTTCAATCGGAGCAGAGTTTTCGCGCAAAAATCGCAAAGAACGCAAAACTTTTTTGATTGTGGCCGGAGTAATTCCTAGTTCGCTGTCACCATTTCTAAAAGTGTGTTGTGTAGTCTTTAGTGATTGCGTAAAAGTGTGGTGTTTTGTTTGAAAATAGTGTTTATAATCTTAAATAAACGATATAAAAGACACTGGTGGTGCCCACATTGAAGCTGGAAGACAGGCTCAATTATTAAGACGGATTCGTGAAAATGGTAGTGTTCTGTGGATCCACCAAAGGAATAGAAGATTATGAAACATTTGTAAGAATTTTACTTTACATTAGTATTTTATCATATAGGATAAATGTTCTTATGATTAACTTAAAAACTACTACTTATGTAGTATGCTTTTGTCTATACGTATAATTCGAAACAATCAAATTTTGCAAAAACTTTAACAGCTTATATCTCAATAACTATTTGTTTGCGACATATGGCTCCTTTCAACCTTTTTCTCTTCTCGATGAGTAGAAGGCGTTGATGTAAACAAATCTTTAACAACAATTTTCTTTGTTATCCAGAGGTGTAGATTCACCCCTAGGACGGATGACCATTACTTTTTATACACCCTGTACAATATATCAAGACATTACTGTACAACATATTTTAAATAGTTTTTAACACTACATCTACGGAGCACTAAAATTGATTATTTTACATTACTTTATAAACACAACCAGGACGTATTTATGCAGATTTTAAGTGATTTCTATTATTATAATATGTATTCAAATATATTTATTAAACTATTCTCCAGAAGTGTATCTTTCCGATCTCAGTAGCGATACATTTGGAAAATTTAGAGTTAGTAGTTTGGTAATTCTAGCGGTAATATATGCATATAAAAGGAAACAAAATAAATCCTGATGTCTACTAATCCATCAATGAATATTTGGGTAGAATTTAGTCAAGAGTCTTGCATTTTCTTCGTTCCGAACGTACCACATTTCGAAAACCTTTTAAAGTGGTGTTTGCAAGGTTTCCCAGTTCGTTGGTATTAAAATAGATGGAAATGGGATTTCATGGAAAATTTGAAAAATTCTAGTACATCTCGTGTACGTTTTATTGAATGGTGACATATATATTTAACGTCCCGCACTGAACAGAAATAGTCTATTGCACATGTAAATTATTTTAGGTCAATAACTGTAAAGTGTAGCATATACATTTTTTCATAGATGTTTTGTCTGTCTTGAAACTCCGATAATTCAAACGTCTGAATGTACATATGCGTACATAAAGTACAACAACCTTTACATTGTTTCGACTACAAAAAAGAATGCCAATATCTCCCTCGTATTTGTTTTCTTGCATAAACTAGTTCAAGTCATGCAAGAATATTTTAAGGAATTGGAAGAAGAGAGTATAAGAGACAATTTTGTTGTTATTTATGAGTTATTGGACGAGCTCATAGATTTTGGCTATCCTCAAACTACAGACAGTAAAATCTTGCAAGAATATATCACTCAAGAGGGCCACAAACTTAAAATTCAACCACGTATTCCTATGACTGTGACTAATGCTGTGTCTTGGAGATCCGAGGGCATCAAGTACCGCAAAAATGAGGTGTTCCTGGATGTAATAGAGTCTGTGAATCTTTTAGCAAATGCCAATGGAAACGTATTGAGCTCAGAAATAGTGGGTGCCATAAAGATGAGAGTTTATCTGTCAGGAATGCCAGAATTGAGACTTGGACTGAACGACAAGGTCTTATTCGAGTCGACAGGACGTGGAAAATCTAAATCTGTAGAATTAGAAGACGTCAAATTTCACCAGTGTCTGTCTTGAAACGAGCAATGACAGATTCAAATCTTATGGAATCGGGCTCGTCTTAACGTATGCGATATTGCGCTTGCTTCTGTGCATACATATGTACTGTAGCTCTCTAGCTTTTCCCTTGAAAATTATCAAAATTCTTTGACAGCGTTTCATGTTTAGCAAGATTTTAGATAAAAGCTTTTCATAAATAACTTCATAATAATGTGATAATCAACTGAAATTGTATTAACATAAGCGTTCAAATTAATTGTTATTTTATAAAATGTAAACCTTCACTTTGCTTTGAAAAGGGAATAACTGTTCGAAGATAATGAAAAGGAATTTAAAAAATAGTTTACGGGATATTAAACTTGTATAAACATAGTAAATTTTACTTCAATTCAATATACCAGCGTAAATAATTTATTTGAACACGCCCTTAAATGAAAACAATGCTTAATGGATTGATTTAACTTGAAAAGAAACTCAGCGTATGTTTCATGTTTATACTATACATGTACGTATATTATGCTTGTACATAAATTTCTAAAAAATATTCCAGGGAATCACAGGAAAACTTTTATTCAGATAAATGAAAAACCGAGGTGCTTGGGAAATTAAATTTGTTCATTTTTTTCTACTTCAAATACGTACTTTCCGAATCAGTATGAGGGACTGGAGGAAAAGAAGTGCGAAAAAGTCGAGTTTAAAAGGTATCGAAGGGAGAATGAGGGGATTATAGTAGTGCGAGAGAGAGGTAGGAAGGAATGTGGTGGAGAAAATGCATTCCCTTCATGCCGGAAGAACTTCTACTTCCTTCCATCGATAATTTGACTTTATAATCGAGCCATCCTCGTCTAATTACGATGCAATTTCTCGCGGAATTTCACGCAAACAGTGCCACGACTCGAGAGAAGTCGACCATCGACATTGTAAAAATACTCTTAAAACTAGTAAGATGTTTATAATATAAATGATCACCGGGTTAATAATTCATCAATGATACAAAACCAATATTTCTGTGACTTTAGTACAGTAGACCCGATTATAAATAACGCGATTAAAAAACTGTATATACATATGCATTATACGTGGCAGGGAATAATTTTTTTATCTAAACAGTTTTCTGATCGTGCTGTACGGAGCACTACCATTTACAATTGGTCAATAAAATATTTATACAATCAGCTCTTTGAGATTACTTCCTCTAAGGAGAACCACGTTAGTGTAATTAGTATTTTTTAATGCAACATTATACACTGGAACAATATGCTCGTTTTGAAACGTTATTACTTTACCATTCGAAAATCGTAATCGAGTAACAGTATCGAGTGGAATGTTACCGTTAATTAGATTTTAATTAAATTCAAATCGCCCCACTAACTTCGTGTAGCTTCCGGCGGAATGGGCATGGCGACTGACAGTATCTAGCTCGAACGCTATCTTTTTCTTTCCGTTTTCTTTTCAAAGCCACAGTCAAACGGGGTCCAATCACCCTCGCTGTTCTTTTATACACTGTATAGGTGACGCGGGACACGGATCGCCTTCCAATTTGCTTTTCTGCTGAATAATTGTCTACTTTGGTACACTACATTTTTATTACGCAACACCTGAGTGGTTGCCACTGTGTTGCCACAAGTCACATTGAAATGTTCTCGCAGTACTCGGAAATGTGACACCATACGACGCTGTTCTTTTTGACAACCGAAACGCTAAGCTACTGACGAATATCTCTCGTCGAAAGCCATAAGGGGCGAAGTCCTTATAAATGTCTTATTTTTTTAATCAATTTTTAGGAATTTATTGCTAAGAAACTAATGCGCTAATCCATTCGGATCTTTATGGGTATGCGCCAACGTGTTTTAAGCGAAATCGAAAGCTGATACCGAGACGACCCTTAGCTTTCGAAGGATTTATTGCAAGATCTTGGCCTACTTCTAAGTGCTTGCAGTATAAAGCAGAGTTGGGCATTATACGAATTGTTCCGCATAAATTTTCGTCTAAAATAATTATTCGAATAAATTCTTTATAGTCGAATATTTTGTACTCCCTATTTATTTGAATAATTCAACATTATCTAAGTATAATAATAAAATTATTAATTTTGATTTTATTTAATTCTCCTAAATGATTTTATGCGGATACATATAGTGACGTATGCTCACAATAAGTGCAATTCTTACTACGTATTATGATGGTGACATTGTGTTTATGACTGGTTGACTTCGTCCTTCTAGTCATAAATCATAACGTAAATCGACTGAATGTACAAGTGACTGCGAATCTTTTTGCAAAAAAATTGTTTACATCAATTTTGAAAGAAAAGATTTAAATAAAATTATTAATGTTCTTAATAATTTTAATATACAGAAAACAATATAACATCATTGTTAAATTCTTTATATATTTAAATAATTTCATTTAAATATTTAATTTGATGTAGTAATTTTTGTCATAAATACATAAAATTTGCAGTCTGATGATAACTAAATTAACGATTAAGTACATGTTATTGTTGTATCTAATAATCTAATATCTCATTTAAAAGTAAACAAATTGATTTTCAATTTAACTGGTTCCAGTTTCTACGATCTTTACATACTAAACAATATATATATATATATATATATATATATATATATATATATATATATATATATATATATATATATATATATAAGTGCTTCATTTTTTTACTAAAATCTCTATGATATGTAAGTATATTTTTTATACACTATACATAAATGTATAAGAAAATACATGAATGAGTTGTGTAAACAATTTTATAAATGCACGAGATAACAGTTCAATATATCGTAAATAAATAAAAAGGAAAAATGAAATACCGTTGAACCACAGCTTAACAAAATTTACGATTTGCCAGTTGGGCTTTTTTGTTGAGACAATAATACTTTTTTATACAATTTGAGAAAACATGATCGAGTAAATACTGCCACATATAAACCATTCGAATGGCACGGAGAAGAGGCGGGTCGATATCAAGCGAGAAGTTGGCAACGCATGCGCTTCGATTGCGCTCGCAACCCGTGACGACTTCAGGGAGGTCCACAGTGGCAATCGGGCACTTGGGAGGGGAAGACTTATTATCAATAAAAATCTCTTTTATTATTTTTTCAAAGAGAAATTCTCATCGATGTAAATAACCGTAGAATTGTTATTCCTTCAGGAATTGAACCGGTACGTAAGTATTTAATATATTTGACCAATTTCTTCTTTCTCCTCTTGTTCATGCACCTTGACGTACGGTCTAGTGTCAACTTGAACCTTCTACGTGTTCACTTCTCGCTTCAATTTATCGTTTCCATCTGCTGTCTATTAATATTGATTTTTACGAATTTTTTGCTATTTTTATAATATAATTTGTTGCTTTAATGCTTCTACTCTTCTGCTTGATAACATAACCTCAATTGAATTTTACTTGTACACTGGATTTGCGTTTTTCAAATCTTACTGTATCTGGATTCCTGATCTATCTACTATTATTGACAAAAAATGATGTGGAATTGACGTTTTTTTGCAGTTTGACACATCGTAAAGATGTCGACATCCGCAATATATATTTTAGATGTAAAGGGGAAGGTGTTGATCTCACGAAATTATCGTGGAGACATAGAAACTGGTGTCATAGAGAAATTCATGCCTCTAGTGATGGAGCGTGAAGAGGAAGGAAATCTGACTCCGATAATTCAAACGCCTGAATGTACATATGCGTACATAAAGTACAACAACCTTTACATTGTTTCGACTACAAAAAAGAATGCCAATATCTCTCTCGTATTTGTTTTCTTGCATAAACTAGTTCAAGTCATGCAAGAATATTTTAAGGAATTGGAAGAAGAGAGTATAAGAGACAATTTTGTTGTTATTTATGAGTTATTGGACGAGCTCATAGATTTTGGCTATCCTCAAACTACAGACAGTAAAATCTTGCAAGAATATATCACTCAAGAGGGCCACAAACTTGAAATTCAACCACGTATTCCTATGGCTGTGACTAATGCTGTGTCTTGGAGATCCGAGGGCATCAAATACCGCAAAAATGAGGTGTTCCTGGATGTAATAGAGTCTGTGAATCTTTTAGCAAATGCCAATGGAAACGTATTGAGTTCAGAAATAGTGGGTGCCATAAAGATGAGAGTTTATCTGTCAGGAATGCCAGAATTGAGACTTGGACTGAACGACAAGGTCTTATTCGAGTCGACAGGACGTGGAAAATCTAAATCTGTAGAATTAGAAGACGTCAAATTTCACCAGTGCGTCAGACTTTCCAGATTTGAAAATGACAGAACAATTTCTTTCATTCCACCTGATGGTGAGTTCGAATTAATGTCATACAGACTGAACACCCACGTGAAGCCACTTATATGGATCGAGTCTGTGATCGAACGGCATGCTCACAGCAGAGTAGAATACATGATAAAGGCAAGGTCACAGTTTAAAAGGCGCTCCACTGCAAATAATGTAGAAATAGTCATTCCAGTACCAAACGATGCAGATTCCCCCAAATTTAAGACCACAATCGGCAGTGTCAAATATTCTCCAGAGCAGAGCGCCATAACTTGGTTCATCAAATCATTCCCTGGAGGGAAAGAGTACTTGATGAGAGCACACTTTGGCCTGCCATCTGTTGTTGGAGAAGATGTGGAGGGGAAACCGCCGATTCAGGTCAAATTTGAGATTCCCTATTTCACGACTTCCGGTATTCAGGTGCGCTATCTGAAAATCATTGAAAAGAGCGGGTACCAGGCGTTGCCGTGGGTGCGGTACATCACCCAGAACGGAGATTACCAATTGAGGACGAATTAAACAAAAGAAGTCACCGAAGTGAAAATATAGTCGGTTTGCTACGCTTAGTATGCTTCCGAATATTTGAGACCATCTTTCTAGCTACCTACTTTTACAACATTTTGTGATCCACAATAAGAAGATTGAAATGAATAAATCACGAAAATAGCGTATCTCGAATGGTTTGACTTTTCTGTCCAAGGTTTTAATACTCCTGTACAACGTTGTATAAATGCAGTAACTGACTTGTTTTTAGAAGGTTTTAGAAATATGATGTACTTAATTCCTCGAGCGTACACGAGTTTCGCGCGACGCGACGTTACTCTTATACCATACGATTAGTATTTTTCTTTATACAGGGATTCGTACTGTGCCCTCCGTCGAAACATTATTATTCCAATACGAGAATGTAAATAATTTGATCGCAATCGCGACCTAACGTTTTCACGGAGCTGTTAACAATTTCGTCATTTTAATAGACGTCCTTTATACTAATTTAAGCTCTGATAGTATTACATCAGAATTAATCTTGTATATCAGTATGACAATAGATATAATGCTGTTATTATTGTATATCAGTGTATTAGTAATTTAAAATATAAAAGAGATGTATTAAATTTTTAATAGAAATTATTCTCGTCTTCAATCTCCTACAAAATCCTCTCCATTTCATGATAAATTGTTTCATTTTTCTGTAATAATATTCAACCGTCTTTCGTGTCAATTTAACACATTTCTCACATAAAGTACTTCTGCCATTTGTAGAACAATTGTTCCGAAACTTTGTAACTTTTACTTAGATTTATATACATATATTTTTTATATTGTTAATAGCAAAACGTGCGATAAAAAAATATAATATTTGTTACAAGAAGAGATGTGTCATTGACATACATGATTTTTAAGTTTTTCTCATCGTGAGACAAAGCTAAGAACTATAAGATCGAGACAAAGTGGAGTCAATGAAATTGAGAAATGCAAATATGCGAGCAACATACTGTATAAATATTTATCACTTTATTCTCCATTAAATAATTAGCAAAGTTAAGTATGTATCGTTTCGTTTCATTTGATGTTTTACCATTGCGTCAATTTGACAAACGAAGGATACATTAAGTTGAGAAAATGATGGACGGATGAGGGTTAAAGTCAATCTTAACGCATACCATAATTTAAACAAAACTGTATGGTATTTTAAAATCGAGGGAAACTAGCTTCATTTAAAATTGTCTGAACAACTGTCGCGTTTCAGCCCTACCACCTGTAAGAATCGGTCTCGCACAACACACCCCTGTTCTCCGCCTCAGGGAAAGTATATAGAATACACCCTCTGTTACATCTTCCGACCCTTGGCCCTTTCAACGTTTCCCTATCTCTTCAAGTGCTCGAAAGGTGTAAAAATACTCTACCCGCTACCCTGTGGCAGTTTCGTGTCGTGGTAAGCCCCAGCATCTGTAACACTTGTCGAGATATTACTGTATATCGTTCCAGTGAGAGGTCTCGAGCGACGAATAGAATATGATCCGGCAATAGGTTTAAAACAGCTGCGAGAAAGGGCGCGAAAAGCCGACTTTATCGTCAAGATTGATATCACGGATGTTACTGAAGGGGTTCGCGAAACGTTCGTACCAGTAAGATGGTAAATATTCTATCAGATGATCGCGATTTTGAAACGCGAGTTGAGACGGGGACACGGAGGACAGTTTAGATCGAAACGCTGCTACGCGGAGACTTTTTATTCGCCGGGACTCCGAGACGGTCACGGTATGCAAATTTCCGGGGCTGTGTTGGGAAGGGGAGGGGGGGGGGGGGAGTTAACACCAGCCCGTAATAATTTTATGGAAATTGGTGGTCCTGCAAAGAATTTCGAGCGGCCGAGCGAAACGCGTATCGACCGAAGAACATGTAAGCGTATCGGAAAAAGAATGAGAAAGTAGAGGGGGCCGAGCGAGTCGCTACGATGCACCGGACGAGGAATATAGCCTATTCTCTCATTCATAGCGGTAGGAGAGCCAGATTCTTTGTTCGGTGTCCTTTTTTTGGACTGTGTTTTTCTTTTATCTTGCCGATGCTGTGACTGCAATACGAAACTAGTTACGCGCGCGCGCGCAGAGGCACATTACGAATTAGATACACGACCGAGCGCTGATAACGGTGCTCGCTTAGAAGAAACAGTTCTCGTGAACGGAGATAAACCACTTTAGAATAAGTGAACTGGTTTAATGCATCCGCGGAACCCATAATTTGTGGATTTCCCGCGTGACCGTAAATACTTATTGCAAACGGAGAAACTCTTTCTCCTTTCTTCTCTAGCGATATCTCTGTGAATTCAAAGGCCCTTGATATCGTAACCAATTTGAAAGAAATTGAAGCGCGAAAGGAGCGTCTGGATCCGATTGAAGTTTTCGTCAGAAGACGGCAAAGTTTGGATACCATTTTCCCGCATATGCTTTAAGTCGTATTTTTATTCGAGACTCCCTCGCGTCTCCGAACGTATCCAGTCGAGTTGACAGCCGGTATATATTTCCCGGCTAAGTTTTAATATCCTGCGGCAAAGATAGAAAGATGTCACCCACGGATTTCGCAACAAGATCTTGAGCGTAACTTTAAATCAGCCTCGCTAGAATCTCTTGAATCCGCGGCCGAGGTTCCGGCCGATCGAACGCGGTACCATCTCACAAGGAACGCGAACTTGCGAAACTGCCGCATAGTGGACCGTTTCTATAAAATAGGTGGAATTAATTAAAAAATGTCATGAAGCAGGTTAAGACTAGGTTCATTCATAAGCTTATATTCGATTGAGAAAAGCTGAAAAGGACACAGACTTACATCTGAGATCATTTATTAAATAAATAATATTCAAGTTCTGATCGCGTGAAACAAGTTATAGTCATGGACAAAAGGATAGGACCCTCTACGTTTCTTTGTGTTTCCATATGATATCGGAAGAAAATGTACATTTGAGAAAATCAATTATATTGTACACACAGCTGTCAATATCTTTACGGAAGATTATGCGTAGTATCAGTTTCTAAAAAATGTTATGAAAAAAGACGTAAACATTACAGACCTCAATTGTACATTTGCACAGGAAATGTTAATACTACATGTTGTGAGAAGTTTCTGGTACATAGTATTGAACATAAATAATTCAGCGCATAAAATGAGTCGTGGAAAAACATGGTAATTATTGCGAAAAGGTCATTATACCCCGGTTTTGATGAACTTTAGATATGTTATAGATTTCGTCATTTTAAACAACTTTTTCCTTTTCCAATATAGGGGGGTCGCTTTTAGTTTTCGAAATATTTGCAAAAAAACTATTGCTAATACTATATTGAATTATCTGTATACTTTATACTCCGATTTTGATGAAATTTAAATATGTTATGCAGCAACACATTTTGAACAACTTTTTCCTTTTCCAATATAGGGGGGTCGCTTTTAGTTTTCGAGATATTTACAAAACACTATTGCTAATACTGTATTGAATTTAACATATTGTTGCACGCTCCGTGTCAACGTAAGGATGCTCCAGCGCGCCGTCCGTTTACTTTCTTTTTGTTAATACGCTGTGGTGATGAGAGAGAAAACAGGGTCTCACTCTGGTCATACATATATAAGGTGAGCTTTCAATTTTGAAAGACTACTCTTCGATTTTTGCATGCATGCTCTCCGCCCCCTCCGCGACCTAACCACAACTCATTCTATTCGCATAATCTTTGCATTGTAGCTGTCATCCAGAAATTGATCTAGTAATAGAAAAATCATGCGAATAGAATGAGTTGTGGTTAGGTTGCGGCGGGGGCGCATACGAGAATTCAGGAGTAGTCTTTCAAAATTGAAAGCTAACCCTATATAGAGATAAACCCTGTTTTCTCTCATTTCCCACAACGTGTTTAGGAGCAGCCTTATATTGACACGGAGCGTGCAACAATATGTTAAATTCAGTATTAGCAATAGTTTCTTCCAAATACTCGCTCCGAATTCGAAAATGATGCCTACAATTTTTAAGGCCGAAAACAATTTAAAAAATATACAAATCTCTGCCTAAACGAATAATTTCCGTAAATTTCAAGGAATCACAAATAAAAATATAATTCATTAAATGGGATACATTTATGAACTAGTTTTAGATGACGAAGTAAAGGGTGTGAAAATAAAAATTAAGTTTTTCATCAGTAAAAATACAGATAGAAGAATTTAATTAGGTAAAGTAATAAAACGGACTGCGGAGAAAAGAGAGCTTGCTTATATTTAGCAACAATAAAGTAATGTTAATACTTTATAATATCTCATATTGGTTTTCTTGCTGCAGATGTTTGTTGTGTGCACGAACTCGTGCTAGTTGATAGAAAAATGACCACCTTAATTTTCATTGAGCAGTTTAATACATATCAGCGAAGAAAGCATGCCAATAATATGAAAAGACACTATGCTAGAATTGTTCTACAAATTTTGAAACAGATCAGGAATTGCTTGGGCGTCAAAATTGTGTCAGGATTAGTGTCACTATCCAGAACTGCGCGTCTTATCTATCTAATCTCGTCTCATGTTGCCTTTTCTTGTTTAGAAAGAATGCAATCTATCAAAGAATTTAGAGAACATACTAAATATAAAACGCAAAAAAGCAAGGATTTTTGAAGAACCTTTCAAAATGCAAGGAGTGGTATAGTTTTGCGTAGTGAAAATGCCACAGGAATAAACGTGTAGAGTTCTTCAGGATAAGTTAAATATAACAAATTCTGTTTCTCTAATTATTTTGGAAGCCCTTTTGAAATCCGTGAATCGACTCTTAAGGAAGCTTGGTATCTTTATCTTGCATAGACGTAGATAGTTATCGTGTAGATAATATGGTTAAAGTAACAATCTTGCTGTCACAGATAAGAAAACAGCTGGGTTCAAATGACGACATAGTTTACCGAATGATTAGACGAAGAGATTAGGGCAATCTTATGTATTTTGGTAAATTTTTAAACAAAATTATTTTAAAATGACTTTTTTAGGTTATTGGGAAAATAATTTATTTATGAAATATAGAATATTAAGTGTTCGATGAATTATTAAATAGTATATTTGCTTCCTATTTGGTTTCAGCAGAAATAAGTAATTTTTAAATACCTTTTTTAATACGCAGTGCCATGTGTTTGTATTACTTGATGTACATATATGTGTATAGACTTTATTTGTGTCAATATCTGCAACAAGCTTACTGTTAGGTTTATCGCAAATTCACTGTTCTTTGCTCAATGTAATGAATACTTAAGATTACTGTTCTGCAAACATAAAAAGCTGTGTAGTCATAATCAATTAGTTCTTATTACAGAAAATAATATCACAGCCAGAGTATCTAATCTTATAAAATTAATTCTTAGGCAAATTCTTCCAAATGGACAGTGTGAATAATATAGGAATTTCATACTTCTTAAAAGCAAACAAGTTTTATAATTAAACTAACAAATTAAGACCTTATTTCAGTAACTTTAGGAAAGGAACATTCAAATTAATTTTCAAATTACGGTACAGTCAAATATATTGTAGTATTATATATCACTGCTCTTTTGCATCAAATATGACATTAAAACTTTTATCTCTTAATACTGCGAGCATAAAGACAATTTTAAAATAAACTTTTATATATTAAATAAACCATACCACCTGAAATTTTTAGATTCCAAGTTTCTTTTCAGAATTTAAGATGATTAAGACTCAAATATGTGAATTTTCACATTTTCCAGTACTTAATGTCGTGATATTCGTTAACACTTCATTAACACAGTTCAACATCTGTTTTGTGTTTTGGTAATCAATGAGCGATTGTTATAGATTATTGTGGTAGGTTGAACTATTAGGTTAAGTTTTTTTAGGTAAATTCGATTTTAAAAGAACAGAAATCCATTTTTTGAAATTCCAGAATTTGTTGTGCTTTAATCGTAAAAGCTATACAAGATGATTCTATAAATTCTCACGAATACAACGGTATAATAATCTAGAACATTCGAAATAGTGAAACATGTGTAAACAATATTTAAAATAAGCGGAAGATGTACTAATTCATCCGGATATTTTTTAATTCATTCTGAGAAAAAAATTGCTAAATCTAGACACACGACATTAGACACACGATTTTAAAAAAACAGTTCTTCAGTGATACTCAACGCCGACAATCGCTTCGCTGCTTACAGAATTATGCAATACATATTAACATTACGCTTTATGTGTTAGTATTTTTTCTAACAACTGTTGTAAATGTTCTTGCAGTGTACACTGCAAGAGGGCTCAACAATAAGTGCTGTAAAGAACGTAGAACAATTCTGACGTTGAGGATCGCTGCCCAAACCTTGTCTCTTGTGAAAATATTTCATTTTGTCAATCGAAAATGAAATCTGCATTCTAGCTCTTTTTGACGTGCTCCGAAGAAAAAATATACACAATATCGCGTGGTGCAGATAGATCTTGCTTCCGACCCTTTGTTTTTTCAAATAGATTGATAAATACACAGGGCCTTTTTTTAAAAAAGAGGTGCCAGAGCTCACTTCTTGTCAAGCTATTTACTAAAAAAGATTATATTCAAGTATCATTTAAATGAAATTTAAAGCAGCTTTTCCTATGCCACGGAGCGCATAAAAAATTACACAAAATTTATTATATTTTTTATTTTAAATGTTAAATCTAAAGTTACACAGACAAACAAATACAAATTTACAACTAAAGACTAAATGTAAAATAAAATTAAATAACGTTATACTTAATTACATTAATTAAAATACTTAATTAAATCACATTTAAATAATAGTTTATATTGATTTTCAAAGTTTTGTGCAATTCTCGTCTGGCAAATCGTCTCGACTCCTTTTCTTAATGTTAGGGTCTATGGCCGAATGTCTTCCTCTGAGTAAACACCGATCAACGTATTTTAAAGGATAGAAAAGTATCAAAGGTGTTGCGACGAGTAGTGATGGGATCTGAATCACTTCAAATTTTCTTCGATTTAATATTTACGTCAAAAAATTCGAATCGCTTGCAACATAAATCGAAGCTTAGAACTCTTGAAACTCTTGGACGTCTTGAAAGTCTTCATAGTCTTGAAAATCTTGAAAGCCTTAACACTTTGCAAGGTTTGTAAGAATATAAATTTTTGAACTGTTAGCGAAGTATGTAGACAAAATTCAATTAACGCTAAAAGTATCGAACCGATAAATGAATTGGGATGTTACATTGCGGAAAGCTGGATTACTAGATATTCCGATCCTGTACAGTATTGGACAGATAATATCATTAAATATCCCAATCTATCAAAATTAGCTCGTAAAATTCTCTGTTGTCCCGCAACTTTAGTTCCGTGCGAAAGAGTTTTTTTTTAAAGCAGGAACCATTCTTAACAACAAAAGAAACAGATTAAAAGATACCACTTTATTATAGATACTACAAGAGTTTTTTCTAAAGTAGAAACCATTCTTAATAACAAAAGAAACAGACTAAAAGATACCACCTTAAACATGATTTTGTTGTTACATAGAAAAATATAGTTATTTTCTCATGAAATTTGACGTAATTAAATTCCCAAGACCTTCAAGATTTCCTAGATTTTCCAAGCTTCCAAGATATTCGAAACTTGCAAGATTCTTAAAAGTATAACATTTATTACGATTACACTGTCCAACAAATTTCAACTTTTTTTATGTTTCCTAATAGAGTTTTTTGCGCCGATTCCGAATCTGCCCGTACTTTTTCGCCTACACACACAGTTTTTGAGAAACATGATTTTGAAAAAAAAATCCATTTTGAACTTTAAACAAATATTGCGATGTTATTATAAAAGATATTGATTTGTTCTTCGCAGCAAAAGATTCTGTAGACTTTCCTGAATACAGTGATATCCAATATTAATACAGTATGAATGTTTAAACAATCATTAAAGACGGAGAGACACCATTTTTGCACCAATTTTTGAGGATATTTTTGTATTTATCTCAAAAAATAAGGGTTCAGCGTAAAATCAAATTATATCACGCGATAGAGCAGACTTTTATCTTGAGAAAACCCCTTTGAAGTTTGCAACATAGATGTTTATACCGAACCAGAAAGCAAAATATCTACGCCCGATATGAGTTGCCGCCAGTGGTGCTCTTCCACTAGCGCGGTCGTTCGTCGGGATACGGCGCGGTGTAACGGCGATGCAGCGGCTAAAAGCGCGCAATTATGTCAGCTTACTTAAATGTTATTTATTACTTACTAGTACATTTATTCTGTATAAATTATTTTATGTATTTTTTTAATTTTAGTCTCTTGTTCATAGTATTTTTCATACTAAAAAGATCTTTTGTAACAAAAAATAATTTAGTAAGTTTTTCTTTTGTATTTAGTTTTCTTTACTAGCATTTCTACAATAAGCGATATTAAATAGATTTTTGTATTAAATTATGTTTTGTTACAAAAGACCTTTTTAATATGAAATATACTATGAACAAGAGACTAACATTAAAAAGATACATAAAATAATTTATGCAAAATAAATATACTAATAAATAATATAGAACATTTAAATAAAATTTAACATTGAAATAAGCTGACATAATTGCGCGCTTTTAGCCACTGCATCGCCGTTATGCCGCACCGCGCCGTATCGCGACGAACGACCGCGCTAGTGGAAGAGCACCATTGGTGGCAACTCATGTCGGGCGTAGATATTTTGCTTTCTGGTTCGGTAAAAACGTCGATGAACGTTCTCAAGATAAAAGTCTGTTCTATCGCGTGATATAGTATGATTTTACGCTGGACCTTTATTTTTTGAGATAAGTACAAAAATATCCTCAAAAATTGATGCAAAAGTGGTGTCTCTCCGTCTTTAATGATTGTTTAAACATGTTTAAACATTCATAATGTATTAATATTGCATATGGCTGTATTCAGGAAAGTCGACAGAATCTTTTGCTGCGTAGAAAAATTCAATATCTTTTATAATAACATCACAATATTTGTTTAAAGTTGAAAAATAGATTTTTTTTTCAAAATCATGTTTCTCAAAAACTGTGCGTGTAGGCGAAAAAGTAAGGGCAGATTCGGAATCAGCGCAAAAAACTCTATAAGCAACACCCAACAGTTATTAGGACAGAAATTTGGTGTTGGACAGTGTTATCAAGACTTTTAAAATTTTCAAGAGTTTTAAGAATTTCTGATTTCGAATAAATACCGAATTGATTCGAAACTCTGTGGTGATTGATTTGTTCGAAAACTTGCAGGGCAGAGTATTGTATGTCCATCACTAGCGACGAGTTTGCTGAACAAAAGTGCCGCAACTGTTTTAGTCTTCAACGAAACTCTAATTGGGGTAACAATTAGATTCATTTGCGAAAACCCGCGTTCATATTCACTTGAAGAAATGGGAATAGAATTCAGTGCATGTATAAAACCCAATAGTTTTTCAGGATATGTCTTTTCGAGCATATATTCGCGAAATCCGCGATTCATTTCTGCTTCGGCTACACTCGCCGAAATTTCTATAAAATCACTATGTTTTGTATTGAATTCTTATAATTATACCATACCAGTGAAAAATTTGTATTTGGTTGCATTTTGGGATTACATAAAGAAAGCATACACATCGATTTCAAAACGTAACTTATAACATTTATTTGTAAAAAAACACATAAATTTACAGAGAACAAACAGCGAATTATCTATAATGTCACTTTAGTTTTACAGGAATAAAGTTTAAATTAACAATTGCTTTTTTATTATTTCTATTTTAATATTTATTGTAACCTCCATTTTTTTTAAATTAGATTAAAAATACGGTTGGGCACTGACGAAACTAACTTTTACAACGTTCCTGTCTTAACAGAGGCCCACGCTTCGTGATGCTTTTCTTCGCCTGTTAATATTTTTCCTCTCGGCATTCTAATACACGTGAATTAAATTATAACACATACGATTTTGATGAGTTCTAAAACTAATACTTTTAGATTATTTGCAATTTTCCGTAGTTGTCTGCTTAGAATACAGAGAAACACTGAGTGACTTTATAGAAATTTCGCACCTATATTATGCACCACGCAGAAAAAAAATTAAAACAAACATAAATTGCAAGCATAGCGGTATAGAGTGAGCATTCCTTCTATCAGTGTCAACAAAGCACAAGGCCAGATACGATAAAGCAACAAAAATGGTGATATTTTTAAAATATCTATGAAAATGAAGATGACATTATAGAAATTTCGCCGAGCATAGTAGTAGTCTGACTGACATGTTTCTAATTTCCATATTTCCAAACGTCAAGCGATTAGCAATATCTTCAAGCCAATATTTTTGGTCATGTACACGAGCCCAAAGTGCAAACTCAACATTTTTGCTATCTAGCATCCTTTTCTTAATTGACTCTTTCAACGTGGAATAAAATATTTTCGGGTCAATAGGAGGATCATTTTTTAATACCTTTTCGTGCAGTGAAATTCCACGAAAACGGAGATCGAATACAGCAGCTGCAGCACATTTATAGCAGGGTAGATAATTCTGTTTTCATTCTTCAAAAACTTGAACTAGTTCAAACTTGTGACTAGTTCGTAATGGTTTACAAAAAAGCCCTGTAAATATCTAAGAATATTCGTACATTAACGGTACATCATTCGTTTCAAATATTGTTTAAGCATGTTTAGATGTTTATAATTATTATGTGAAAAGAACATTTGTTTACCATCTACAATAAAACAAAATTTTATAATAATCTAATTTTTATCTAAATAACCCCCTAAATTTCTAAATAAAAATTTTCATCCTATACAATTTTACTGTTAATAAATTATTAATTTAAATTATAATCAAAATTTTATAATAATCTAATTTTAATAAGTAGAAAAAGTTCTACTTTTTTCAAAATTTGGAAAACGATTTCCAGATTCGCATGAAAATCTACTAGAATTAGTTGAATTGTGTAATTAACTTTTCAATTTCCTCAGGATTAAAAGTTAATACATAAAAGTTTGTATTTCTTATTCTGAATTTTTACTTAATTTTATTTTGTACTTCACATAAAAGTACGATAGGGTAAACTAAATTAAATCGATTAAAATTCATTAAATATTGTCCTGTACCTTTCAACATATAATTTTTGTATTGCTCTTTTCACATTTAAACGAATCTATAAAATGCCATATAGGGCGATCTGTCCAGATAATGAACGCCTCCCAGTGAATGGACATAATTCGTACTAAAAGAAAAAAAATAACATTTATAATGCGCTTTTCATGTTATACGGTAATTCTATAGTAAGTTCACAGATGTATCGCTAAAGAGCTAAAGAGCATTGTTATCGTGAGTTCAGTAATTTGTATTTTGAGATGGTTCAATGGTGGTATGATCAGATTACTTATGTAATTATCATTCACTGGGATACCTTTGTTCATTCATTAGAGATGGATGTTCAGTCGTTGGTCATTTGGCCTATTTTTCGTTTATTTGTATGCTATATTTTTAATACAAGCTGTAACCACCAAATATCGTTAAAATTGTGTTCTGGAATGTAAGATCTTGAATTGATACAGTTGGCTAAAGCAGGTATGGGCGACGCTGACTCACAAAACACATGTTGCTATTTTTCTCCTTCTCCCGCTCGACAAGGCAGTCCCCACCATGTCCACTCCGACTCTACCTTCAGCACGAGCCCCACAATGCTACACCGGCAGGTTACTC
Organism: Sphecodes monilicornis; assembly: GCA_913789915.3. Classification (NCBI taxonomy): domain Eukaryota; kingdom Metazoa; phylum Arthropoda; class Insecta; order Hymenoptera; family Halictidae; genus Sphecodes; species Sphecodes monilicornis. Next base: position 33,422,258 of record OU565284.1, on the reverse strand, counting down.
ACCACTACTACGTAAACATGTACACCAGGGATGGGCAATTTTGCCTCAATTGAGGCAAAACCGTCCACACCGTAGCGCCCTCTGCCCCCTTCCAGCAAGCGCGGTACAATGGGGCAACGAAGACACGAGACATCAGCGTACGCAACGAACGTGCGCGCTGCATGAAAGAGAGGTTGGTGGGAGAAGCAGGCGTTTGAGGGGCCCCAACCGTGCCCATCACTGATGTACACGCACATAATACCGTTTACATGGTAGTGGTGAGTAACCTGCCGGTGTAGCATCGTGGGGCTCGTGCAGGGGGTGTAAGCTGGCGTGTTAAAAATTTTTACAGTATTGCAGCGCTCTCTGTGTCTCGGGCCGGAACTAATGACAGTATATATAGATATAAACGCTACTCACTTATGCATAGATACTCGCGTGACTCACACAACTCTATCTACCTTAGCTATATGTACTTTAATGTATATGCGTACAATTAATGTTTCAAATGAAAAGGGTAGAAATTTATACAGCTTCAAATAAAATTAAATGTTTATTATAAACCTATTTTCGTTTACATATTTCATGCACATACTTAAAATATAATGAAAAATCTTGTGAAAAATGTATTTCAATTTTGCAGCTGGGACAAAGAAAAACAAAGAAAGTATTAAGTCTTACACTACGATACAATACGTATTGTATTATATTGTACAAGCTATTAGCTTGATATTATCCACTACATGCAAGATACTATAATTTTTAAGTTATAATATCTTGCAAATTGTGGATAATATCGATTGCCCAGATCTCACCACGAGGAGGTTGCTACAGTACTGCGTACCGGCATGAGCTTGGCTTGGCTTCACTTCGTTCCTTATGTGCGCATCAGTGCGCATGCGCCCCCATCACGTGATAGGGAACAACAACGCCACCTCCGTCTCGGGCCAGAATTATAGTGCTTGAAATATTCCCATTCCAGCTTACACCCCCTGGGCTCGTGCTGAAGGGAGAGTCGGAGTGAACGTGGTGGGTATTGCTTCGCCGAGCAGACCAAGAAGTGAAGCAGCAACATGTTTCTTTTTGAGCCAGCGTCGTCCATGCCTGGGCTAAAGAGCTAAAAGACTGTTGTAACATCGGTTTCGATTCTTGAAGCGGTTATGAAAAACTTTTATTCTGAATAACTGTTATAAAGGATCCAAATTTTGAGCTATATCAGTTTCAGTTACGGTTCTTATATCGGCGCCTGTATCGGTTCTATAACCGTGTCCGTTTTATCGCAATACAATGAAATATCTTTTAAGGAAATGTTTGAACAGAAGTTGCTCGGTATGGAGCGGGGCATTATGTGGTATAAATATTTTTTTGATACCTGTTATGGTGAAGGCGATTTCAAAATCAATTTAATTTTCTCAAGGCAGATCAATTGGACGTCGAGACTTTATGACAGTTGGATATTTAGATGTAAAGTCATTTGAGTGGTTCTACATTGGAATATGGAGGGGTTTAGCTGCACGAGGTTTTCCGGTAAATTGATTCCAGAATTTATTTGGCCAAGTGTTCTCATGCACAGGATTTTCCGGGAGTGCTTTCATTTTGAATGCGTAAGAGAAGCCAAGTTTGATACGTTGAAAATTTAGAGGTTTTTTAGGCGAATCCAACGAGGTGCTAAAAAATTTATTTTCTGTAATGGAAGGTCGTAAAATTGTAAACAACTCTTCTATAACTGTTTTAAATTGTATAGGACCTAAAAGGTACCGGTTATTCAACTCATACAGAAGCTGGTGATTTAAGAATCGTAACTAAAACTGATATAGTCCGATTTTTAAAGTAATTAATATGTAAAAGCTTAGACTCGCCGGTCATACATTCTCAAACGTTTCGGCAATGCGAAACTGCTATAATATTATGTAACAAGTTATTCATAATCAAATTTCTTTATAACTAGGCTACGAACGACTAGATGACTAAAAATGGTATGGTGGATACAATTTACAACAGTAGAAAGATGATAAGAATATAAGAATCTCTATATATTGTTTTCAACTTATTGAGATCGTTAAAAAGTGGAACAAACTTCAATATGCAAATCGTGTTTTGTAATTAATGTAGGCGATTTTTATTTTGCATGAAGATCATCTAGCTATTTGTAACTGTTTCAATCAGACTGTCTATTTGACATTATGTTAGAGAAAATGTTATCGGCGCAAGGTTCGATCTTGTTGAAAAAGATAGAACCTTGCGCCGATAACATCTTCTCTAACATAATTCAAAATTCGATCGATAGAAATCACAATTATGTCTATTTGACAGTTTGAAACACTTATTTTCGAAACTCTATCAAGCCATGGTTGAATATTTCGGTTCTTCAGAACAGTTAATCGAAATAAAAGTTCTTCATAGCCATTTTAATCAGAACTTTTACATAACAGTCGACGACAGTTACTTTCAGAACCGTTTCAAGCTTCGACTAAATGAGTCACAATAGCTGTCCATTTCAACCCAATTACTCCAGACACGTACATAGTACATGGGTTACAGACATGGTGTGGACAGCTATTGAATTATATCAGTACATCTCGAGTCTCTCCTTCCGGAAGAGAGAACACTGCATATTTTCTTAGACAATTTGATGCTGTTGTCAAGAATTTACATTGTCACTGATTCTGACTAATTATTACGAGTAAAAGAAAATTATGGATCCGATGTAGGGCCATAAAAATCTAGCGAAATTTTCTCTACACTCGACGAAATATAAAGTCATCTTCATTTTCATAGATATTTTAAAAATATCAGCATTTTTGTTGCTTTATCGTGTCTGGCCTTATGCTTTGTTGACACTGGGATAGAAGAATGCGCACTCTATATCGCTATGCTTGCAATTTACGTTTGTTTTGATTTTTTTCTGTGTGGTGCATAATATAAGTGCGAAATTTCTATAAAGTTACTCAGTGTTTCTCTGTATCCTAAGCAGACAACTACGGAAAATTGCAAATAATCTAAAAGTATTAGTTTTAGAACTCATCAAATCGTATGTGTTATAATTTAATTCACGTATATTAGAATGCCGAGAGGAAAAATATTAACAGGCGAAGAAAAAGCATCACGAAGCGTGGGCCTCTGTTAAAACAGGAACGTTATAAAAGTTAGTTTCGTCAGTGCCCCACCGTATTTTTAATGTAATTTAAAAAAAAAAGGAGGTTACACTAAATATTAAAATAGAAATAATAAAAAAACAATTGTTACTTTAAACTTTATTCCTGTAAAACTATGTTCTCTGTAAAATTATGTTTTTGTTTTTTTTTTTAATGAATAAATGTTATAGTTATGTTTTGAAATTGGTGTGTATACTTTCTTTATGTAATCCCAAAATGCTACCAAATACAAATTTTTCACTGGTATGGTATAATTATAAGAATTCAATACAAGACACTGATTTTATTGAAATTTCGGCGAGTGTACGTCACGCGTTGCTTATAATATCAGCGAGCCACGATAAAAGTTCAGAACTACAAATCACCCGCGTGGATAATAAATAGACTGCGGATCTTATGCGTTCATGGCAAAAATGGGTAAATTCAATTTGATAGGATACAATGATTAAGAGAATTTATGGGTATCCAACTATCCATGCATTATTTTTCGCTTTTTGAAGTTATTGAAGAAGGAAAGAAATTTTTCCTTGGTTCCAATTTCTTGTAATTGATGTAGACAATTTTTATTTTGCATAATGATCCGCAGTCTAGTAATAAAGAACGTTCCTTCTGTACACAGGGTGGCCAATAACTTTGACAAAAGTTACCAATAACTTTGAAAAAGTGATATATACAATATTTACATAGTATAGAGGGGAAAGTATCATAATGCAAACATTGTTTGGATAGGTCTATAGGTGATGGCGTTTCGGAGATTTCAAAGTCACCTTGACTTCTTTCTGTGGAATAAACCTACATTTTGCATCGTGAATCGAGAGTCTTAAATTCTGCGTAAAAATGTATTGACCTTCGTATGTCTTAAATCTAATAGTTTACGATGTATTGTAATACTATCGAAATAATTTTTCATATGTAGTCAGCTTGATCAATTCGAATACATACTATGTACGGTAGAACCTACATTATCCGATCGAAACAGGAACACACGAGAGTTCGTATGATAGAATAGTTACTCAATTACAATGTTAGATGGAATGTTTATTGATTTGTACAATAAATAGTGTTGTTTATGGACCACCTTAAGGTGAGTTACTTATATTTGACACATTTCCTGCTGTATGTATTAAATACGTATTGAAAATGATTTTGATAATACTTCGTTAAGTATTAGGTTGAAGACATAAAGATCAGTACAATTTGACGCAGAATTTGATGACTATCGACTCGCGATATAAAAGCGAGGTCATTCCATTAAAAGAAATCGAGGTGACCTTGAAATCTGCGAAAATTTTCTCATATTATTACAAATAACGGAAATATTCAAAGTGGTCATAGTTGTTTGTCCATCTTGTTTGTACATTAGGGTGGACCTTGTTTTTCGACTAACGAATTTTTTTCACGACACCCCCTTGAATTGTGCCACTGGACGAAAAGATAATCTGTGCGAAATTTGAAATTGATCGAATAACGGGAAATCGTGCCGCATCGACTTTGAAAAATTTTGAATTTTGTAACTCGTTTTTTTCCATTGCAGTATATTATCAGTATGTATGTTTATATATCATTGAATTTGTCTTTTTACGGACTATAATAATATAGAAACAAAATGTAATATTGATTTAAAGAAAAATTCGTGACCTTGAAATCTCAAAAATTGACATTTAAAATATTTCTTATTCTTTTGCATTATATTTAATTTATTAAACAGTACAGCTTTTGTCTAAGAAATTTTTTTATATTTTTATAAGTAGCAAAGATATATATATATATATATATATATATATATATATATAAATTTCTTATACAAAAGCTATACTGTTTAACAAATTAAATATAATGCAAAAGAAAAAGAAATTTTTTAAATGTCAATTTTTAAGATTTCAAGGTCACGATTTTTTTTTTTTAAATTAATATTACATTTTGTTATTATATTGTTATAGTGCGTAAAAAGACAAATTATACAGTGGAGAAAAACGAGTTACAAAATTATAAAATTTTCAAAGTCAATACACAATTTTGGGGGGTGTTCCACAAAAAAATCTGCGAAATAATTTTCGTCAAGTATAACTAAGGTCCACCCTAATGTACATATACGTAAATGTATACCTATACAGATTTATACGTATGTCTAGTGGCTCTCTCCGCGACTCCTTGAGCTGAAAATTTTTCTTTGACGCGGAGAAGATTTTATCCATCTGATATCAGCCTCGAAGACTACGATACATGTAGGCATATGTACATATATGATACATGTACACATATGTACATATATGATACATGTACACATATGTACATATATGATACATGTACACATATGTACATATATGATACATGTACACATATGTACATATATGTACATATATGATACATGTACACATATGTACATATGTGATACATGTACGATACATGTACATATGCACGTAGCGGTATAAACTCATCTCAACGGTGGAAACTTCGGATAAATGCATTATCGTAAATACCAGCAAACATCGTAGAATTGATACACATAAATTCTAGATCCCAAACGGGGAGGAAAAGGAGAAAAGGAAATGGCCCGAGCTGCTGGAGTATTTATTATGAGATCGTGAGAATTATGTTAGGGCGAACGGCTTGATGTGTGGGGTGCCGAGACACGGGCTAGCTTTGTAAATCATCAGACACGAGATATATGTATGTATGTATTCCCCGCAATTGGGTAAGTACATTAGACGAATCGAAAATTCAGGACAGTCCGTAGGAAGACAGAGTACATATTGCGTAACACCTATAACTTTCATCAAGTAAAACACTCCTTCTCGTAAAAGAAATATTCGTATTGCGCAACTTAACACTACGCTGCTGGATAAAATGATAGTACGCGTGTGCTATATTTAATCCTTTGTACTAGACTGCACCCTCCGAGACACCACTAAAAGTAACTGTACTACGATATACAGTATTTCATCGATAATTGTCCACAACACGGGCCTGCGGAGGGACAATTATGCGCGAGGGATATCATTGTTTGAGGTTTGCCGAATGTAGAGAAGGACAGCCGAGCTCGAGAGGCCTCGGTCACCGAGAAATGTAAACACATCTAATCCGAATTTCCAAGTTCTTTATTAATCATTATTTTTTTATGGGACTTCGATGACCATATTTGTGGCATTTTTCTAATAAAAATGATACCAAATATGATATAATTCCGATGATATTTACTTGTGTAATCGGCGATTAAAGTTTACTCTGTTTGTCTGTCACCAAAACTTACTCCATCGTCAATTACAAAAATAGATATGTATGTATAATCAGAAAAATTTTGATCAGAGAAATATTACAAATATGATGGTAAAAGTCTCCTAAAAGATTAATTAAAAATGAAGAAGTGTCGTCATTGCATTACTGTTGCCTCGTATCAGTTTAATCAGAACAATGTCACAAATCTATTAGAAAAAGTCTCATAAAAAAATAAGTAATAATAAAAAAGTTATTCCTTGGTAATACATTGTGAGGACGCGCGAGCTTTTGAACTGTGCCACCGACTGCGACTCTCCGCGCCTCTTTCTTTCCCATACGCTATCCTTCCTCGCGCCCGAAACTTTAATCGTCTATTACACAAGTAAATATCATCGGAATTATATCATATTTGGTATCATTTTTATTAGAAAAATGCCACAAATATGGTCATCGAAGTCCCATAAAAAAATAATGGATAATAAAGAAGTTGCAAATTTGGATTAGTGTGGTCTCACCGATATACCCGAGCCGCATGGTGTCATATTTCTTGGCGACCGAGGCCTCTCGAGCTTCACGGCCCCTCAAGGGGGTACACACCCCGCACTAGTGGGGATATCTCAGGGACAATTATGTCGGAGACATTTGGGACAATTACCGATGAAATACTGTAATTCAAAATAATTCCTACATTACTAACTATCTTTTAGGGGTGTGCGAGTACTCGGAATTTTGGGTTCGAGTCGGGTCGGGAAATTTGTTCGGGATCGGGTGGGAATTCCGAAAGTTTATAAACTTCGGGTACCTGCGATTTCGGGTACCCGAAAAGGTAATCGGGTCGGGTCGTGTTCAGCCAACAAGAACCGACTGAATTGTTTAGATAGTTCAGCCTCACTCTCTTTTCATCCGTCACGTACGATAGCCAGTTCATTCACCAAAAACTCCTTGCAGTAAAACAGTTACCTTAAAACGTTATAACAGCTAATAAATCCAAGAAGCCATATTGCCATTAAGACCTTAAGTTTATGAATATTGTCGCATCTGCCCAGCAGATTAACTTCCAATACCGAATTCTTTAGTTTCCGTTTGCCATTGTTCAAAGTCAAGGGGCTTCTCAGGTTTATTACCTGTTACGGTCAAGCCCTCGAGACTCGAGACCCGCGAACGCAAGGCGACGCGAAGGCTAACCGTAGCGCACCCGAACATGCTACCCCTACTTGTGACCGATCAACGAGGGCGGTCTTCGAGGGCGGCCACTTTAACCATTTCCATAGATTTCACATAACCAATTAGAAAACTACTTCATTTCCCATTACCATCTTCATTGAAAATATCACCCACCAATCAGTACACTTTCAACATAGCACACGCCCACGCCGACACTTTAAAAACACACGACACACAGCTCTCAGCGTCATTTTTCGCAAACAACAGCCTCTTTTAACATAGTCTCATCGTTTCATTTTAATACCATCTATTTTGATTAATTATTGTTAAAATATATTAAAGTTTTTTACTCGTGTTACAAAATCAGTGTTTACTACTTTACTATCCCTATAACTAGACCAGGTCGTAGGGAATTCGTTTCAATACGCGTTGTCAGGAAAACCTGAGTCGAGGATTTACGACCTTCGGCGACGTCGAGTCTTGAACGGCATCACAGCGCGATACAAATGAACAGGTCGAGTCGAGGACCTGAAAGTTTGCAATATTCGGGTACTCGAAGTTAAAGTTGGGGCAAGTCTGCGGTCAAACCACGGATAAATAACTCTGTGCATATTAAAATGTCCAATCATCGGTAGTAATAATATTTCGATTTGTAATAAACACTGTTTAGTAAATAGTTTAGTCTAGCAGAGTCTAATAAATACGAATGTTATCCATTTCTTTTAAATCGAAATACGATTTCATTTTGCATTCATCAATATTGGAGCATTAAAGTAACTGTAGATATAGAATAAGTATAGATTTTCTTTCTCTACTTTGAAATCATTAAGGACAAAGAAGCTCAAATGATTGAACCTATACAAAAAAATAATACGGCAAGAGATTAACTTACGGTCAATAAGATTCTAAAGATGTATTCATCGGAAATTTATTTATTAAAGCTTTTCTTCGGACATATTTTATGATAAAATTGGTAAAAACCTGAATAAACATATTTTTGTAATTTTTATAAACTAATGTAATTCACTTTTGGTGCTCGTTGATTTAGCGTTAAGGAAACAAATTGTGGATACAATTTCGCTCACACGAGGATAAATCGAGCGAAGCGTCCTCAACCGACATCGCTAATTCCCAACGCTTCGTTAAATTACCGAAATATGAATCGTAAAACGCGCAACAACTTCAGGCACGCCTGGTGTACATATTCACGGAAATACGTTCCTGTGGAGTTTCCCATTAGTAATTCAACTCGAGTTTATGTTCCTTGTGTACAAAATGTTACCGTAAAGTTATACCGTAGAAATACTCTGTTATGAATCTGGAAAGTTATCCGTTCCCCGACCAGAAGTATGCACCGGTGCATAGGTTTGTCGATCGTATGTGACGCGCGACGGCTTCTCGTGAATCGAAAACTGTCAAACTTCGGTTACATTGATTGTTTATTTTAGTTTCACCGCATCTCCTTGGACTTTACGTTTGCTCCCCGCCCAGGCTCTTGGGAAAACTTCAAACGTCGGTGAAACTTTGTCAAACTTCCAACCATATCAAATTTTAGAAAATCTATCATTGATTTATATTGGAAGTAGTGCAAGTTAGAAGCTAACTTGATTGTTCCGTCTCAGAACAATATTATTTTAAGAGACCCATTTCGCATCGAACCTAGGTAGCCAACGTAGGTAAACCGCGTCAAACGTAGCCACGCGGACCCACGAAAACCCAAACCTTTGCAAACCTTCGACATGATTGAACGATACATAGAACTAGAAGAATATATATGGTGCGGCCGAATAACATATACAAGTAGGCATCGGGTTATTCTACATGTAAAAATAGATCGAGAAAAAGGAATAACATTTTTTTGTGTTTGACACCTCATTTCAGAAAAACGAGTTTCAAGATCAGTCGGGTTTCCGTGCTTTAGGATATGCAGGAAGTAGAATTGGTTGGTCGTGATCAGACGCGTCAGACGGTTCCTATCTAATAGCACACAACCCGCCCGACCGGACCCTATATGCATACAGTCATGTCAGAATGCGGAAGTTCTGTTGATACTTTGAACAGAGAAGAACTAAAAATTCTTAAGAATGTATTGATGGAGCCGATATAAAATGTAATAATCGAAATATGTGGCGATCAATACCCGACATGTAGCATCACAATCCAGGATCAGAAATAGGACCAAAACAAACAAAACTACAAAATGCTAGATGCAATAGATTTAAGAAGTAGCGACAATATTAGATCCTCGTTTTAAAGAAATCGTTTTAAATCGGATTGATTATATGGTTAAAACCATTCAACCAGTGTTACCAACAAATGTATCTCAAATAAAAAAGGGTAACAGCAATAGCATATGGGATTTCCACGATTCGTTGGATGATGATCAAAGATCACTTACTAGTTCAAATACAGTTCCTAATCTAGCAAGGAATTTTCAGGAGCAACAATACCTACAAATTCAAACGATTTCGAGGCACGAGAACGTTTTTACGGACCGGAAAATGTAGAAAAAACTTTTTTATGTTCAGGCAAAGTGGGTTTGAGGCAGTTATCAATAATTGCATCGATTATCCCTTCGGAAGGTCTGTCTTCCAAAGCTCGACTAATCAAACGTCTTTATAGCAACGTTCGTAAGCACTTAAACATGTTGATATTTTTAAGTTCAATCTCTTGAGATGACTGGTGTGCGTTGTAAATATTATTATTATTAATAGACTAGGTAATAGGTTAGGTTTTTCTTCATGAAATTCTTTCGCTTGGTGTTTGGTGCTTGGCTTATGATTGTTTTTTTTATGAAAACGTGCATATTGGTATGGTCATAAAATATTTGCCATAAAATCCAATACTCCATTTTCCATCACATGTTCAAATCAGATCTAGGCAGAGTTAGGGGATAAGTTTCCCTATCACCGATATGGATGAAATTTTTATTGAAATGAGATTTACCCAGGTCTGGCGCAACTACCTTCCTGTTGTCGGCTTGAAAATAAGTATGTTCCAGCTTCAGTCTATATTTTCATTCATCATCTCAATCTGCCACGCAAGTTGCTAATCTATAATCACTGTGAAAATCTAAAATTAATTTCTTTTTAACTGTTTTTATTAAATACGTTTTGAATTTGATTGTTAATGGAAGTTTCGATTTAATAAAAAGGATGCATGATATAATTAAGCTTTTAAATGTGTCCTTTGTATTTTTAATAATTTTCTAATTACAATCTTTTATTTTTTAAACTGGCAAGTGAAAATGGCATACAGATGTTGCAAATTAAATAAACTAAAACTGTGTATAAAAAATGAATTTGTACAAATTTCAGAGATGTATAGATTATAATCTTTTAATAAGATTTTATAACATATATTTAAAGCAAAGAATATATATTATCTTTCCCAATATAATGATTATATAAAACTTCAGTTTATTTCACATTTCCATTTATGACACTTTTCTACATCATATTCTTAATATGTAATTCTTTTCAACGATTAATCGATTCTTTTGAACAGAATCGCCAATCTCCAGTCCTGACCGTAGTGCCGCCAGATTAAGACTTTTCTCCCACTCTACCTTACTCCTTCTACGACGCCATTTCCCCATTCACCAGCGGCGAGCATCCTTAGGCTTCCGACCAGTGATGGGAATGTTGGCGCTTTTCATGTTAGCATCAGTCAAGCACGAAAATCGGGTACCTTGGTCGCCCCGCTAATTTCGCAAAATTTATTATGATTTGATTTTGAGAAATGAATGTACAACATGTGTAGGTATATATATATATATATATATATTAAAATGTAATATATACATACGTACATAGAATATATAATATATAAATATATATTATTTATGTATCTATGTACAATATAATATAACTTACTCTTCTTCATCATCTTGGGAATAAGGAAGGGAAGGGTACTAAAATAACTTTAAACGAAATATATAATAACAAACCCACTACTTTCGCCCCAATAGTACCCCACAAACTTCGGACGTAGCTTCGGCGCTGCCGAAACTCGCGCATGCGCGTGAAAAGCGCCAACATTCCCATCACGTGACGTAGTGCGCACACTCAATGCGCGTTGCGTCTGCGACTGCGTCGTGATTAACTCAGTGATGGTAGAGAGAGGGTAACTGTATTCCCCCGATTCCCCTGTCTGGCAACACTGCCTGACTGTTTTGACACAGCCATGCTGCACTTCCTGCTCAAACGATTGTCAATTTTTTTGCGCGCAGTTGTTTTACACGCATACCATTACGCAAACCCTCGGCGGCAGCTACAGGGCAGTGACTGACCACGTTGTCCCGCGTTGTGCTCAGCGTAATCCCTGGAAACCGTTATTCCCTACAGAATTAATTTGTACACCTAATACATTGAGTATTTTTTAACTGACTTTTATAAGCAGTACTTGTAAAATCAATTTTCACAATTAGTTCTACCCTAGTGATCTGGAAATGGTGAATCTGATTTAGAAATACTGTCGGGTCTAAATAAACTTTCTAGTATAAAAAATTCCAATGGGTTCGCGCTTACTGACAAGGTACTTTCAAACGGCGCGCCTGTTTGGAAGAAAATTTAAGAAACTGGGACAGCTGAGGGTATCAAAGTGTCAGACAGCGAGTAAATTAAGGAACGTACATGTGTACGAATCACGGGGTCGCGTGCTAGAGAGACACCTCGTTTGCGAAAATATGCCACGCTCATGATAAATAAATGTATCCGTTTAAGTTTCAAATAGCGGTTGCCAGCCTTGAGATGAAAAGAGTTTACGCACGCGTACTGGGGCGTGTAAAATCGGAGAAAAGGCAGCGGCTGCTCGCGTTCCTAGATCCTGAATTACGGGAGTCCCTCCTGAAAAAACAGCCTTTACAAAGAAACGAGATCGTCTTAAAAACTTGCAAAAATACCTACAGTCACTCGCAATAATATTCGGACACTTTTAAAAACGAGATCATTTCTTTGGAGAAGTTAGAACAATTAGTTTACTACATAACGTGACAAAGAAAATTTTGCAAAAATTGCAATTGGTCGGAATTGCAAACTAAACACTAAAAGTTGTGTTTTACAACTTCTTTAAAAAATCTGTGTCAATTATTCAATATAATTTGCTAGTGACTGTACCTCTATTCCCGTCTGCTTAAACACTGACAGAGATATGAATTCCCAAATTTTCTGCCAGATGATAGCAGAAAAAGCCTAGATAATTCATTTAAAGGCATATTTCGCTTTGACTATAACGTTATAGTTGTTTACAATAATTTACTCAATTAAATGAAGTTTGAATGAATTATTCACATTAGCGATTACTAGCCGATTTCGATGACCTTGAAATATGTTGTGAAGGTCACTAATTTGAACAACTTTTCTTGATACATGTTACCGCCGCTCGGTCTTCATTTTCGAGATATGTAGAAAAATCTATAGATGCCCACTGCAGCGAATTCTGCCCTGTTTAATTGATGGAACACGTGCTTTAGAGCGGAGGAACGGCTCCGCTCCACCCCCTGCACAATTTCCTTCCAAACCTAACCCAAACCTAACCGATATTTATTTGAAATGGCGAAGTTCGCTATACATATTTGAAGTTCGTCAAAATCGGTAAGAAATCCCGTTTCTAGATTGTTACTATACGGAGGGTTAGGTTTCTACAATCATTAAACGAATTTTGGTTAGGTTATGGGTTAGATTTCTTGGGAAAGGTTGAATTCAGTCACTGGGAAATGGCGGAGATTGCTCCAGTCATCTTATCAGTTTTTGCGAATATCTCAAGGACGAAGACGGAGTGGTGGTAACATTCATTGGGAAATGTTGTTCAGAATGATGACATTAACAACATATTTTAAGGTAATCGAAAACGGTGAGGAATCGGTAAAGTTAAATAATTACTAAAAATTTTGTTAAAATAACTATGTAACGGTATGCTTTCGCGGCATCCTCTCGCTGGTAGTTCGACCTCTCCAGGATACGTCGAGAGAGCGTAGGTGAGCGATAGAAAGGAGTATATGTTGGGTTGTATATGAAAACTGTACTGTGAGCACCTGCGGGGTTTACAAACAATATGAATGAGCAGCCTCAGTCCCCTGCCAGTCCCGGGGCGGAGCTGGTCGAATCCGCCATGAACATATGAAATCATCAGTGGACGCGGCGCGTTTCCCCGAGGTGTTCGCATGCAGCCTTAAAAACTACGGTCGCAAGTCAAATACGAACGCAAGATACGAACACGAACTATCGATACTAGGGACGAATGCTACAAACGGACGTGAAACGCGGATGTAGAATACGGGCGAAGCGGCCGGTACCATACACCACGTGTCAGCCACAGGAAGCGACTGGCGACCGGTTTCCCTTCTCCACACAGTATGACGGATTGCCAATCTAGCTGTACAAAAAGTTATTTTGATGACCATCACAGAATTCTTTAAGTTTTATTGCCAGTTATTGGAAAAGAAACTACATTCATAACTTAATTTTGACGTATAATGACCATCGCACCTGCTTAAAGTCGACCCTTCCAGCGATCTGTTTTATTATTTAGCGAGGCCATAATTTACAATAATTGAAGTATTGAAATATTTGTGGGTACCCTTGTAGCTATACCACTATTAATTCAATAAACCATCATAGGCACCATCCTTATAGAACTTTTCCATACACTCTCTCGTTACTTTTTCACAAAAAAACCAAAATAATATTCAATATTTTATAGTCAATTGATTTATTGTACATTTCGATTTTCAGTCCGTATAATATGATTGTACGAAATTATCAATCGCCAGGCGTTTATGAATCTTTTGTAGCCCGGTGGTATAACTGCGAAGGACATTTATAATATATCCAAAAGTGACTGTATTAACACATTTATTGTCACGGCACAATCGAACACAGTCACCCCTAAAGTCACGCTAGATGGTGGGTATAGTTCTATGTTAATTGATTTTCTTTATGTGAATTTATAAACAAAGCTAATATACTAGCCTTTGACGCGCGCAGACCATAAATTGCATTTATTTGCTAACAATATTTGCCCGCTTGTCTTTGTCCACACAATTAATGTTACGAAATAATTCATATTTGGCTCTAGTAACCGCATTGGTTAACGTCTGAAAAATAATAATACTATTTTTATTCGTACTAGAATAAAGAGACCATCAGAGGAAATAAATACGCAAATATTTCAAATTTTTCCTTTGTACTATCTTTTGATTTCCAAATACTTCACTATCAAAAAGGTGGAACCGTGGTTTACTAACTAATTATTCTGAAACAATGAGATCTCATTTATGTTCGGTGTTCTGTAGAAAGCTTGCACAATTTTCGATATTGAAAAATAAAATTTTAGAATTTTATTATTATTTATTTTATTTAGAATTATACTGGCGGAAAGTGTTTGTATAATTGTTATAGGATAAATTCATATTAAAGTTTCTATGAAATGAAGATAATTTAAATTAAGTTTGCTATAAAATGTAAGTTCATTTTTCAAAATTCAAAATTGCATTTTCTAATTTGATGGGCATGAAAATACAATTATCTTCAATTTTAATTTTAATTTATTTAGGCAATTTTAATCTCAGTCGAGATTATTTTGCGTTAAACTACATGCATGTGTTGGAGATTACACATTTGTCTTTGTCTTATTGTTAGATTGATATGTTACAACTTCTTAGGAACGGGTATATGATATTATAAATCGCTGTTGATTTATAATCAACACTATAACACTACAGTATAACACTACATTTGACCTTGCATGACCTTCAATGATAGCTCATTGAAGTGGTCTCAACACCGGCTATCACATCGCGATAAAGAAAACATGGCATTCCATTAAAAAAAATAGGGATGACCTTGAAATCTCCTCTATAACATTTTTCCATATTATTACAAATAGTGTTTAGGGTCTGAATAGTTATTCAGAATCATGTCCTTGGAAACGTATTTCAAGGTCATTAAAGTCGTAAGTGAGTATTCTTTTGTATTCTGATTATGCAAATTAATAATAACAACTTTTCTTTCTCGTATGTAATGTAGTTTTCTTACGT
The DNA here is from genome assembly GCA_913789915.3 of Sphecodes monilicornis. Classification (NCBI taxonomy): domain Eukaryota; kingdom Metazoa; phylum Arthropoda; class Insecta; order Hymenoptera; family Halictidae; genus Sphecodes; species Sphecodes monilicornis. The sequence goes on along the minus strand of OU565284.1, from coordinate 33,406,706 downwards.
TCCTGTCCCACTATTCGACAATACTATTAAATTACTGTGTAATAACGTTTCTAAATACACTCCCTAGTAGTATTTATGGTTAGCTAACGGTGTTCAACAGTTGGTAGTTAGTTGGGATTTACTTAGTGTTATTGTCTACAAATCCACACAAGCGTTGAGAATTACATTATTTATTTTTGTATTTATAATTTATGTAATATGGTATTTACGTTTATATTTTTTCAAGTGTGCTCTCATTTTATCTATGCCCATTTGTGTGTTTATATTTTTACCAAGAGAGCTCATTGATGTAATGCCAATCTAAGCCATGTTTACACAATTGTAGAAGGCAGCCTTTTTATAGAATTCAGTGTTTGCGCACTGCCATAATTATGTATATTATTGTAATTAGGAAATTATATTGTAGATGGCATGTGTGAGCCTATATGTGTCTAAATATATAATATATGTGTTTGCATATATTATTTGACGTCTAGCGTGATCTTACGTTTTGATAATACTGGTTATCGTGAGTTTGACTTACAAAGACGTACGAACCGATTCGAGTAGTATCGGTCTCTTAAGAGGATAGTGGCTGGAACCGATTATTTTAAGAGACCCATTTCGCATCGAACCTAGGTAGCCAACGTAGGTAAACCGCGTCAAACGCAGCCACGCGGACCCACGAAAACCCAAACCTTTGCAAACCTTCGACATGATTGAACGATACATAGAACTAGAAGAATATATATGGTGCGGCCGAATAACATATACAAGTAGGCATCGGGTTATTCTACATGTAAAAATAGATCGAGAAAAAGGAATAACATTTTTTTTGTTTGACACCTCATTTCAGAAAATCGAGTTTCAAGATCAGTCGGGTTTCCGTGCTTTAGGATATGCAGGAAGTAGAATTGGTTGGTCGTGATCAGACGCGTCAGACGGTTCCTATCTAATAGCACACAACCCGCCCGACCGGACCCTACATGCATACAGTCATGTCAGAATGCGAAAGTTCTGTTGATACTTTGAACAGAGAAGAACTAAAAATTCTTAAGAATGTATTGATGGAGCCGATATAAAATGTAATAATCGAAATATGTGGCGATCAATACCCGACATGTAGCATCACAATCCAGGATCAGAAATAGGACCAAAACAAACAAAACTACAAAATGCTAGATGCAATAGATTTAAAAAGTAGCGACAATATTAGATCCTCGTTTTAAAGAAATCGTTTTAAATCGGATTGATTATATGGTTAAAACCATTCAACCAGTGTTACCAACAAATGTATCTCAAATAAAAAAGGGTAACAGCAATAGCATATGGGATTTCCACGATTCGTTGGATGATGATCAAAGATCACTTACTAGTTCAAATACAGTTCCTAATCTAGCAAGGAATTTTCAGGTGCAACAATACCTACAAATTCAAACGATTTCGAGGCACGAGAACGTTTTTACGGACCGGAAAAATGTAGAAAAAATTTTTTTATGTTCAGGCAAAGTGGGTTTGAGGCAGTTATCAATAATTGCATCGATTATCCCTTCGGAAGGTCTGTCTTCCAAAGCTCGACTAATCAAACATCATTATAGCAACGTTCGTAAGCACTTAAACATGTTCATATTTTTAAGTTCAATCTCTTGTTTATATGTGTCTAAATATATAATATATGTGTTTGCATATATTATTTGAAGTCTAGCGTGATCTTACGTTTTGATAATACTGCTTATCGTGAGTTTGACTTACAAAGACGTACGAACCGATTCGAGTAGTATCGATCTCTTAAGAGGATAGTGGGTGGAACCGATTGGTAACGCTGTCTCTGCGAATGTAATTTGCAATCAGATGTCGAAGTCAAGGGACGAAAACAAAGAAATCTGTTTGGCTTGAAGCCAGTGACTGATCCCGTGGTTTTCCTAAAGGAGTAGCGTTATGTCACTCTTGTCACCCTAGAGACCAGATACGACCCTCACCAGTGAAAGCTTAACGGGTATCTCTCTCCCGTGGAAACTAAATCAATGGAGTTCGTTATTTTGCGGCTCTGCTGAATTTTTTCACCAACGATCCCGACAAGTGGCCGCGTCATCAAAACCTTCTGAGATCCAAAAAACCCCGTTCGCTGCAAAGCTCGCCGGCTCTTCACTTCGGATTGTCGGGGACAGAATTGCGTCAACTTTATCTAGATCCTCGATAAATAAAGAATAAACAGATCCCCAGCTCCTCTTCTCGTTCTATCCAGAGGAAAATTGTTTCTAGGTAAACGTTTTTACTTCGTCTACGTCTACGTGGATGACGCGGGATTGTTTTGTAGCTCGAGTGAAGTCTTTTTTCGCGCATCGGTGATCGAGTAGATTACTTGTTATTCTACTGAAGATCGATCTCTATCCGAACCGTTTCTTGTTTCGGCATCCATTCAGCCGTTCCTTCGACGTACCGTTAATTACATCGTGGTGTGGTTCAAAAAGCTTTTTTCTGTTACGTCGGAAGGACTTATTGACGTGATTAATTACGGAATTTAATTAGATACGCTGCTGACCCCCGGAGAGTTTAATTCCGACATACGGAGAAATGGAATTAAACATTAGGAAAATGAATGCGAGTCTCTGGAGTGTACATCACTTGCCAGTTCTTTGCCAACTAAATTAAGTAGCTTCTACGATGACCTCGGAGGAAACGCTACCATTTTAATAAGCCTCCGTAATCGTGTGTAATGCATATGTACATATATAGAACGAAGAGGCTTGCCGCTTTGAGAAAAATAGTATCTACCTATATCGTCCTATGAAACTTTCTCGTGTTCGTCTTTCATTGTCGAACGGAAATATCACGGAACGATGTGTGTAAATATTCTCCGTTGTTTTCATCGCTAATGAGAACGTTGCGCAACATTGAACGTCGTGGGAAAAGTATCAGAAATACTTTCGAAAATGGATTGCATAAACTGCACAGCAAATGCAGATTTCTTTGCACGCGGAACGCCTTTCGTCGTAATACACATCACTGGTAATATTGAAAAGTTGTAAAGGGATTTGCAGAGGTGTTGCGAAACACGTTTTCCGATATCTATTCTATACGTTTCTTAGTGTCTACCGTGAACCAATAGAGACTGTTCAAGCTACTTCAATTTCCTAAAGTAAATTATTTGCTAATCATATGAGAATTCGATTTTAAGCAGATATATGGAAAACATTAATAAAAATAAAAAAACCACAAATTTTTCAACTTGGCTTAAGCGTTGGCACTTATATTTTGTAGAGAGAGGGAGGGAGGGAGGGAGGGAGGGAGAGAGAGAGAGAGAGAGAGAGAGAGAGAGAGAGAGAGAGAGAGAGAGAGAGAGAGAGAGAGAGAGAGAGAAAGGGAGAGAGAGGGGAGAGGGGGGAGGGAGAGGGAGAGAGAGAGAAAGAGAGCTGCTAAGGAGCATGGTAACGAATGTCCCAATTTTACCCACACCAAGCTGTCCGTGGCGTCGTGTAGTGCAAAAGAAACAAAAGGGCACCCGTTATTTTCCCTACCCGGTCCCACAAGCGAAGCAGTGGGGGAAACGATGGCCGGCTTAGCAGCGCAGTTAGGCGAGAGGTGGAAAGGTACGGGGCCTTGCGGGACGGACATATGGCAACGCTGCCGCGAACCGGTTCGAGGGTTGGCACACCGCGCCGTGCCGCGTCGCACAGTAGCGACTTCAGCAATCTAGCTTTGCTAAATCAATAATGTCGCAGTTTTCGGAAATTTTGAATATAATGAAACTTATTTGCTGTATTCATATGACGATACGATCGAATACATACAAATTTTTAAAAAGTATTCAGGTTTCTTTTTACTAATAGTATATTTCTCGTACTTAAGAATGCTATTGTGTCTAAGAAATATTGCTTATAATTTACTTAAGAAATTAATGTTTACTTGACTAAGGAGAATCGTTAACGTTTTATATTATTTACAATGAATATTTTTTAAGTTCAAAATAGTATCGCTTTTTTTCAACATGGAATATTTTCAACATAATGTTCCCTGTATCATCATATCAATATCACTTGCCGGTTAGTCCTGGAAAGCAAATTATTATTGTTTAAAGCGGTTCGGTAGGCAGAACCGCGCGGAGCGTTAACACGTTCCTTAGGTTGGCATATGATTCTTTTAAAATAAGACAGCAAAATAATCGCAATTCAAGATAATAAAACCCATTATTTCAAGAATTAGGGATTCTTTTTTTTATTTCAAAACCTGATCGAATAAGGTCACAATCTGAAAGTTGAGGATAAAAAACATTTTCCACGTATATCTTGAAAACTACTATAGATAGAGGAATGCTGTGCATGTCAAAGTTCTGTGTCTGTTTATAAGGAATACACTTGCGAAGATATTTCCATTTGTTTAAATAATATATTAAATATCATTCATTGTTCACATGTTATCGAAACAAAAACTAAACACTACTCACTTTTCTATGAACTTTAATATAAAAGGTTACAAGAATTTTTTAAAATAAAAAATTAAGGTCACCTTGATTTTTTAATCGTAACTATATATTTTTTACTTAATAATTTTATAGCTCAAGATGTATTCAAAGACCTATATAATGCGGTCTTTGAAGGTACGTGTCCACTAGCAAGTAACTGGCGACACTTGTTGCGAGACCGACTTGCAGAATTGTGTACATTTGTCTGCAAATATTGATGCAACTCACTTTCTGCAATAATTGGTGAGAGTCGTCTCTGAACTTTTTGCTCAATAAATGTCGGGAGTGTCTACATTATTAGAGTACAAATTGCTGCTAAAGAGAATCATAAGATCAGTTTTTCTTTGGCTGTCGATCAATATGTCAGCACAACCAGTTAAATGTGCTGCTGCTGTCTGTGTATCAATAAGGTAATTATATAGAAAAGGTCTGCGTACTCCGATTTTGATGAAATTTTAATATATCATAGATTTCGACATTTTTAACAACTTTTTCCTTTTCCAATATAGAGGGGTCGTTTTTAGTTTTCGAGATATTTGCAAAAACTATCGGTAATGTTAATTTCATAACGAAAACCTTCTTTTTAGAAACACTGGGTGGGTGTGTGTGGTATTGTCGCTTCTCATCTCCACAACGTGTTTACAAACAAAAAATAAACAGATGCGGCCCGAAAATCCAGGAAATGGAATAACAGAAGAAACAAGCAGAATTAACTCCTGTAGATAACTCTGATCATACATAGATAGGCTGAGCTTTCAATTTTCAAAGACATGTCCTGGATTTTCGGGCTGCATCTGTTTATTTTTTGTTTGTAAACACGTTGTGGAGATGAGAAGCGACAATACTACACACACCCACCCAGTGTTTCACACGCACCCAGTGTTTCTAAAAAGAAGGTTCCCGTTATGAAATTAACATTACCGATAGCTTTTTGTAAATATCTCGAAAACTAAAAGCGACCCCCCCTATATTGGAAAAGGAAAAAGTTGTTAAAAATGTCGAAATCTATGATATATTAAAATTTCATCAAAATCGGAGTACGCAGACCTTTTCTATATAATTACCATCAATAATATTAAAAAGAATGAGGAAAAACAAAACAGTCCGAGTGAGAAATTGGATATTAGCTGCTGTGATACACATTTTCATTCCATTGCGCTTCATTTCATTTTTTCGCAGTTCTTGATGGAAATGCGTGCGTAAATTGCATAATTTGCGAGTAATTTCATTCTCAGCACCATTTAATTCAATCGACGGACATTTCAATGCGTTTCAATACGTCCCGAGTTCGGGTAAGCACTCCTACCGAGAAATTAACACAAACGTTTCATCTTTGGACCAGCAATTCTTTGCTGCCATTTTTTTTTCTAAAAACGCACAAAAAGGTGCTGCGTATACACAGTGTCCAGATAATCGCATTGTATCAACCTGCCCCTGTATCAACTTTCCCCGTTCGGAATTGAATTTTTCGGAAGGTCACGACGTACGAGGGGTTTCGGACGTGTTTCCGCGTCGCGGCTGAACCACGGACATCGGGAAATGCAAATGCAGGGTAGTTTGGCGACGTAGGCATCCCCGTTGACGTTAAGCTCGACGAGTTAATGCATTCGAGTATCGCGGACGTCGACGTACGCTTGCATGCAAATACGCAGCGAAGAGGCCGAGCGCGCGACACACAGTACACGGCTGCGTCAATCCCTTGATTGCCGGCGCGCCGCGCCGTCGCCCGTCGCCTGTTACCCGTTACGCGAATAAATACGCCGAAACGACGTCGTACCATGATCCTGTGAATTACGTCGTAATCATAATTCCTTTCGACGTGGGGCCCGACAAACGCAAACACGCCAAAACTTTCGGAAGCTTTTTCGAGGTTCGATTAAATTGAAGTTCAGGATCATGATGCTACAGCGAATAACAGAAGCGTCCGTCTTCCCTTAATGCGTGGACCGCAATGCGTATTTTATATTTTTGACACAAGATCGGCTTTATTAATAACAATTGTTAGCAATATGATAACGAAGCCTTACGCCCGTGATGGGCACGGTAGGGACCCCTTAAATGCCTCCTTCTCCCACCAACCTCTCTTTCATGCTCGAGGCCTGGGCACTGTTCGCGATGGGCGAAACACTTTCTTCCTCTATGGTAACGGCGGATGCTGGTGGGGGACAGTGGACGGTGCGGTGGGGACGGTTTCTTTCAATTGAGACAAAAATACCCATCCCTGCCTTACGTTATAGTCTAGTTAATTTTGGCATTAATAAATTGATATTTAGTGGTGTTCATGTTATGATAATCATTTTTAAGTAGTTCCATAGCGCCATAAAATTTTATTTGAATAAAAGTAAGGAATAAATAATTATTTGTTATTCGATCATTCATCATTCTAGTTATTCATTATTCATTTGAGAAACGCCTTATTCGTTATGTTATTTGTCATTCACCATTTCTTATTTGTGGTTATATTTGGGTTGATTTGGTTTATGATAAGGTAGTATTAAATTAGAAAATTATTTCTTAAGTATAACGCATCATTACCATCACCTACATCAGTAGGGAGATTATTTTTTTCTGCCACAAATAATAATGAATGCTTCGAGCCTGATCAAATTTTAAATAATTTTTCGAAAAGAGAGTGGTAATGAAAGTAAGTTCAAAGAAATCAATTTAATTGATTATTTTATATGAATTCTGATAATGTGTTTCATGCTTGTATGATGATACAACGAATTGCGTTGGAAATGTTTATCACATGTAAACAGTTTAATCTAAAGCAATCCGTATAAATCACGACATATTGCACAAATCAGTAATGTTTAATCCAACAGGTAATTATTCTATTATCCGAACACCCATGTTTCACTGATCAGTACGGATAATAGAGGTTCTACTGTATCGTGAATTAACGAGCCGATGCACAGTGGGCGAAATCCGGATGAAATAGACAAAATTCGATAACTCAGTGAATTCAGCAGTAAATTTTTAGAAAATTGGTATCTCTAGGTTGTTTTGGACGTAGATTTCAAATTTTTAATCAAGATGATCAAATACAAAATGATCGATTCAATATGGCGGACCGAAAAATCAAAACTGAATGTTTTTTTTTGAAAATTGATATATATGAGTTATTGGGGATGCTGATTTTGAATTTGTATTCAAAATTATGGAAAATGTGTACAAAAATCGATAATTCATTGAATACTGAATGAAATTATTTGAATATTGCTAGTCCAATGTGTTTTTGGGGTCGCTTATTTCGAATATCAAATTAAAATTGTAAAATTAACAATGGTGAATTTAGTATGGCAGACATTTCATGAAGACAATAAGTATATACATATATAGGGTGTCCCAAAAATGTCGTTCTTCCTTGAAAGGAGCGGTTCCTGAGACCATTTGATGCGGCATTTTCCTTTGCAAAAATCCCCGTATCAGCTTTGTTAAGGAGTTATTAACGAAAAACACGGAGCAATCAGAGCGCGACCTAGACGCGTATTGGCAAAGACAGCCGCGCGCGGCAGCAGTTAAGCGATGGTGATACACCGCGGACGAAGTAACGAACAAGAGAAGAAAATTTTTTCAAGTACTATTTGGGATAGTTCAAATTTGAATATGTTGTAGTCTTTTGTAACCTATGAACGAATCTCGAAGGATTTTTCGAAATCTTAAAAAATATTGGTTTTACAGACGTGCAAAGAAAAGTGTCAACTTTTTTTCATTAAATTATAAGTCTAGAACTAACATACCGAGGAAAATGAGTTTTTAGGAGCTTATAGTGAACACATAAGAGTATCTATTGAAAATATTTCGATTTGGAAAAAATGGTTTTTTCACCATTTATTTTGAAAATGTTTTAAACAAATGCAATTTTCTTATAGCCAAGAATTGTTTAAAAATTCGAAAACAATGAGGTGATAGCTTCAAGCCTCCTCTTTACGGACCTATTTTTGAAAAGGCAGACACTTTAAAATTGACGGAATTAAAATTATTTGAAACGAACGCTGCACCTCGATATTACAGTCGCGAATGGCCCCGAAAGCGCGCGGCACGAACTGCTGTTAGATACGCGATCTCCGCACACTCTACATTGTCAATACATACTGGTAAAACTCACTCTGTGTCAATGATAATAATTACTGGGAGCATTGTAATAACATTGCCCAATAGAAAACACAGTATTAGAATTAAAAAATCAAATGCGTACAAGACGGAACTAAAGGATAAAGAAAATTGCAATTTCGGCTTCACTTTTTAGTTATTATGTTACGTTCAAAACTCAGGAAACCTTGCTTATCTTAGTTCTCATTTAGAGCCCCAGCGCGGTTAAAATGCTTTTTGTATTCACAAACTATCCGTTGTACAACATTGCACCTGCCCACTCGTTAAATTCACAAGAGCATTTCTAATATTCGCTCTATGAAATTATCGAGCAGAAGGGGTCAATGTCCATTCATTGCACAATCCGGCCCACATTATTAATTTATTCACGATCACAGTAAAATTATTCGCACATATCCATTTGGTCCACAAACGTTGAATGAAATCCACACAAGTGATTCACAGAAATCCACATATCACGGACGACTAGTTCACACTTGATGCACACGTAAATCGACTGTTTCGACTGCCTGTGCACGAAAAATCATCCGTCCATGCTCGCGACCGTAGTAAGACTAGTTCAAAACAGCTGAAGAGGTTATTGGCTTCTCAACAGCACACTTCAAAAGGTGTCGCTCGTCGCCAGGACGCTGCTTTTCGGCATCACGCCGCTTCTTTGCGATACCACGCCGCAAAGGATGCAGCGCAGATCCAAAATGAAACGCGAGTTAAATAAATAACTGAGCACCGATTAACATTCGGCTTAGACTGCAGTTCGTCCCGAATACGACCGACGGCAGTCTGCTGTTGAGAGGCCAGTAACCTCTTCAGCTGGTTTGAACTAGTCTTACGTCGGTCGCGAGCATGGACGGACGATTTTTCGTGCAGTGACAGATAGTCGAATTCGAAAGTCGAATTTACGTGCATCAAATGTGAACTAGTTGTACGTGATATGTGGTTTTCTGTGAATCACTTGTGCGGATTTCATTCAACGTTTGTGGACCCAATGGATATGCGTGAATAATTTTACTGCGATCGTGAATAAATTAATAATGTGGGCCGGATTGTGCAGTGAATGGACATTGACTCCTGCTTGATAATTTCATGGAGCGAATATTAGAAATGCTCTTGTGAATTTAACGAGTGGGCAGGTTCAATGCTGTACACTGGATAATTTGTGAATACAGGAAGCATTTTCACCTCGCTGGAGCTCTACATGAGAACCAAGGTAAGCAAGGCTTTCTCAGTATTTACGGTGTTAGAGTGTGCAGTGCTGTCGTTCCGCGCGCCTTCGCGGCGTTCGCTTTAAACAATTTTAATTCCGTCAATTTTAAAGCGCCTGCCTTTTCAAAAATAGGGCCGTAAAGAGGAGACTTGGAGCTGTTACCTCGTTTTTTCGAATTTTTAAAACAGTCCCGGCTATAGGAAAATTGCATTTGTTTAAAACATTTTCAAAATAAATGGTGAAAAAACCATTCTTTCCAAATCGAAATATTTTCAATAGATACTCTTCTGTGTTCACTATGAGCTCCTAAAAACTCATTTTCCTCGGTATGTTAGTTCTAGTGTTATAATTTAATGAAAAAAAGTTCTTTACACCTCTGTAAAACCAACATTTGTTAAGATTTCGAAAAATCCTTCGAGATTCGTTCATATGTTACTAAAGACTACAACATATTCAAATTTGAACTATCCGACATAGGACTCGAAAAATTGTCTTCTTTTGTTTGTTCCTTGCTTTCGTCCGCGATGTATCACCATGGCTCGCATGCTGTCGCTGGCGGCCGTCTCTGCCAATACGCCTCTAGGTCGCGCTCTGATTGGTCCGTGTTTTTCGTTAATAACTCCTTAATGAAGCCGAAACGGGGATTTTTGCAAAGGAAAATGTCGCTTCAAATGGTGTCAGGAACCGCCCCTTTCAAGGAAGAAAGACATTTCTGGGACACCCTGTATATATATATATATATATATATATATATGTGGCGTGCAAGAGTATCCGGATACCCTTTAAAAACGAATAACTTTTTCAAAATTAGTTCAACCGGCTTGAGTTTTTTTGAGATGTTAGAAGGATTAGTTTACTCGGTAGCGTGTAAATAATCATTTATACAAATTGCTAATGGTCGAAATTGTGAAGAAAAAAGTAAGTCATGATTTTTAACTTTTTTATCAGTGCCTGTAATGAAAATTAAAAATATACCTTTTGTAGATCTCCATAGGTTATGTACATGCGCAAAGTTTCATCTAAGTCGGTTAATGTTGTTCTAAGCTACGAACATTGGAAGATGGGAGCTTATGGGTGAAAGTCGCAGATTTTCGGTCTTTCCAGGAAATTTTGTCCTTATGTAATCACCTTTAAATGTTTGTAACTCATAACGACGTTAAACAATTTCGATGAAACTATGTACATGTACATAACTTACTTAGCCCTATAAAACGCGCCTTTTAAATTTTTGTTACAGGCACAGATTAAGAAGTTAAAAATCGTGACCTTTACTATTTTCGTCGCAATTCCGACCAATAGCAATTCTTAGAAAAAATTATTTACACGCTACCTAGTAAACTAAATAACATCTCAAAAAAACTCAAGCCGTTTGAACTAATTTTGAAAAAGTTCGTTTTTAAAGAGTGTCCGGATACTTTTGCACGCCACTGTATACATATACAATATATACAAAATATTGTTAAAAAGTTGGACTGTATAATACAATCCAACGACTTTTCAACGGTGGCTCCAATATGAGGAGATAGGAATTTTGTGGGAAAGTAAATTTTCGTACAGCGAGGTTATATTGATAGTGACCCACCTAATGGTGGGCCGTTTATTGAATCAAAATATTCCCCGTGGATGCAGGCGATCCGCGTGCTCGTCAGTCTCCTCTGGGGTCGTTCCTTGGACGTCTAGCGACGTTGGCGTTCGAAAATTAAATAACGAACGAAGATGTCAAACCACCTATTCGATACGATACGTATCCGTTCGTGACGCTGTTTCCTGTACGCTCCTGACTGCGATAATCGCTATCGAAGGAGGGGAAATACAGCCAATCTGCTCAAAACGCAGAGTTAGTGGACTGTATATTTGTGACGTATCTCGATAATCGAGAATCCGTCCGCTCGCACTGGCGTAGTCACGGTTAAACCGATTCTACTGCGTGGGCGTTAGCGTAGGGGTGGCGGTTAATCTTACAAGGAGGTTGTAAGGCTCCAAGTTCGATAATCCAGCCGAATTGACCCGTGCTTCAACAACCTGGTTTTCCAGCACACGCGTGACTCAATACGTCACGCAGCTGTAAAAAATCTCGGTAGAAGACGTGGTCCAACTCACCACTGACACGCACAAAAGCCACTATATATAGAGATATATAGAGGGGGCATATATTGTAAGTGTGTTCAACCAGCCACTATCCCCACTCGGAATACTATCTCCGTCTCGTATTGACGACGGCGTATATGGCAGGTGCGACTATATCGGTTGAACAGGTCAAGCCTGCCTAGATCTGTGTCGCGCTCTCTCTCTCTCAGAGGAGGGGGACGTGCTAGGCCTTACCTGTCAAGACCTGTGGCTGGACCAGCCAATTCCGACACCGAATAATATGCCAGTTCCGTAGAAAAGGCGAGGGCGTATAGGAAATTGACCTTCACAATCCGAGTCTCGGTGTCTGCTGCGCTGGGACGTCAAAGCGTATGCCAGGGCTTATTGCAAGTACAGGACTCGAAAAGAGTGTCCTCCGTGTTACACGGGTGGCCGTACGGAATCGGAAACACGATTCCGTCCAAGAGTTTCTCTTGAACGCTTACACGCACAAGATCGACTATCTGCGCACAATAGAAGCGGCGTATAACGTGAGCGTGTTAATTAAGAGTTTCTCTTGAACGGCGGGAAGTGAATTCAGAGAACCAACACGAATCTCGCGTCAACCACACCGAAATACATTTGTTGTGCGGTAAAACAATAACCATGCACTTTTTATGTGATCGAAGCACGGTCAATATCGGTGCTCGATCGTGGTCACTATTGCCTGTACGTCTCTATTCGAATATCCTGTCGCGAGCTCGTAAAGGGAGCGTCGCTTGGTCCGAAAGGTCGTATGGCAGTGAATGTATCACGTTCGATTATCAAGAACTCTTAAAATCCGGAGTTCGATATCTCGCTTGTGCTTGTCAATCCTCTTACAACGGGTGGAACGATCTCGAACACGAGACCAGTTCCGTTCGTACAGTCGTTGCCAATAGCGTCGCCGTCAAAGACTTGTAACAAGTATCCGACAGCGCGACTGAAGAGTACGTGACAGGTTATGGTAATCGAAACTCGAAAAATCCAGAGTTTGATCAATCTCGCTAGGGCTTGTCGGCTCTCTTATAGCGAGAGGAACGATATCGTAAACGAGACCAGTTCCGGTCGCACAGTCGTGCCAAAGCTCGCCGCCAAATACTTGGTACAAGTATCCAACAGCTCGACTGGAGAACAATGATAGCTGCGAAGACTCGTAAGCGAGTGTTCGCTAGCACGCCTCACATTTGCAAGAGCTCGCCAGCACGAGTCGTGAGCAAGTGTCTACGCGAACTGGCTAGCGGCGACGAGCGTCGCGAGAGAGTGTCAGCTGATCCGCTACGCGGCGCTGTCTCTCTTTTATCCGCCTGTCTCTGACACGAGTTTGATTTCAACGTTTTGCACGGTGATCGACCGATCACCGTGTTTATCAGCTGACATTAGCTGGTAGCCAGAAAGTCACGCCGTTTTTACTTGAATTATTGTTGGCTATTTGTCTGCTCGGAAGAATAACATCGACGAGGTCACCAACGATTATAGATCGCGATAATCGCGAAATTCAAGCACGTTTCAAACTAACGCGATATTTAAACAATATACAATATATACAATATATACAATATATATACAGTATATACAATATATACAATATATACAATATATACAATATATACAATATATATACAATATATACAATATATACAATACATATACAATATATATACAATATATATACAATATATATACAATATATATACAATATATATACAATATATATACAATATATACAATATATACAATATATACAATATATACAATATATACAATATATACAATATATATACAATATATACAATATATATACAATGTATACAATATATATACAATATATACAATATATATATACAATATATATACAATATATACAATATATATACAATATATACAATATATACAATATATACAATATATACAATATATATACAATATATACAATATATATACAATATATACAATATATATACAATATATACAATATATATACAATATATACAATATATATACAATATATACAATATATACAATATATACAATATATACAATATATACAATATGTACAATATATACAATATATACAATATATACAATATATACAATATATACAATATATACAATATATACAATATATACAATATATACAATATATATACAATATGTACAATATATACAATATATATATACAATACATGTAATATATATACAATATATACAATATATATATACAATATATACAATATATATATACAATATATATACAATATATACAATATATATACAATATATACAATATATATACAATATATACAATATATACAATATATACAATATATACAATATATATACAATATATATATTAATTCATACATATATATTAATTCATACATATATATTGAACATTATCTTCAGATTAAATAGTGACTGGATTTGGTTTAATTGCTATTTTAATAATATTTGAAAATGTATGCAATTATAAGCCTTTTCACCGCGACAAGGTATCAGTCTAAGAGAAAGTATTTTGTGTTTTTTAATTTTTTTGTTTTTTTTGTTTCTTTGTTTTGAATTTTTATTTTTTCTTTTAATTTATATTAATGCGGAAATATTTAATTTTATGCTTTATGTAGTGAACACAATTTATTTTTAAATATATTTATTTGTTAATAACAGTTTGCTATTAACTTCAAAATGTTATTAACACATGAAATAAACTTAATTCAAGCTATTTTTTTTACAACAGATTCACATAAATAGCCTTTCTTGATTCTGGGTATTCGCATTTATCTGTCTGCATGAAAATACATACAGTATTATATTATTAATATCTTTTCAATAGGAAAAGATAGGCAAACGGGGTTTGTTTCATAACTTTAAGGATACTTTAAGAGAAAGATTTATCCCAGTTTTGTTCAGGCATAATGAGGCAAACTTATTAAATTGCGCATCGGAAAACTTTTTTTATTCAAAATCGTGTTAATACACTGGTTAATTAATAAACTTGAAAATAATTATTAAACATATTTCAAAAGAATATTAAACATTTTTTATCGATACTATGTATAAAGAGCAATATAAGCAAATTTTTTGGAATTTTACATGCAACTCTAGCTGTGTACGAGGAGTTTGAACAGACAAAAATATTATGAAATTAAAGGGATGAGCGTTAACGACAATACTTAAATATAAATATCAACTTATACTTCATAACTTTTAACTCATTTGACTTGTTTTTCATAAACTTTAGGGTATTGTTAAAGACGTAAAATAATTGATTTCGGTCATTTAAACAAAAGTTAAAAATCGATTTTTGGCTGCCTTCGCACCACTGTGCGACGTCGCGTGATGGTATCGTGTCAAGTTTTCACGCGGAAGACCAGTGTTCAAATCCTGTCAACTCATTCACTGCATCGTGAATGAAACGAGTAAATATGATTCAAATTGCGTCGCGTTTCGTGTTATTTTAATTAGAAAAACGTCACAAATATGTTGGTAAAAGTTTTATAAACGAATAATTAAAAACAAAAATGTTTTATTATGGAATTAGTATTGTCTACATTCAATGCCAGTGACAAGAAATTGTACTTACTCTGAGATACTTTGTACATTATTTAGCGTTTTTTATGATATTAAAGGTGTTGAAGAAAATATTGCACCACCCAAATAGCAGTAAACTGTTTCATGGAAGATTGAATGCAAGTAAAATTTATTATGAGGAATGTGCAACATTTATTTTTGCAGTAATATTTTTAGTTGCCACAGATGTCTATGCCATTTTCCGTTCGCCAGCGACGAAAATCTGATTAGATTTTCAATATCCGGACGTTGGAAGGCATCCATAAATACTAATATTATGCTCAAAAGTTAAAGTTGTCCCGGTAAATGAAAACCCGAAGTTTGCGATGGAATATTCGATGAACAGCGGCAGGTTAACGAAACATTTTTAGACACGGTTACGTACTCCGAGTCTAATAAAGGCAGGAAATACGAGGGAGGGGGGCTTCGTTTATTTCCATTACCGTCACGGTCGATTAGTGGAAATTCCATCCTGGGGAGAGTTAGTTATTACAGGAACGCTGTCAGATAATCGAACTTCAGATAAATGCAGCCGACCCACCATGTACATCCCCCTGTATATTTGCCTGTGTGTAAACGTCGACAAATTACCTGCGCCCGAATAATGTGTCGGTCCACGTTAAACATGGGAATTGTGGTAAACTCTAGCTTGCACTAAGTTTCCTAATAACGTTCAAAATTCTATTGGCATTTCGATTAATTGCCTATCTCGCTCTCTGTTTTTTTTTCTATAGAAAAAGTTCTGCTCTTCTTTCACCTTAGGGTGCACCCTTGAGCAAGCTGAAAGGATTCCGAAGTTTTGTCAGCTGAACCCTTTCACTATTTTCTGACTCAACAACTTCAAGAATTTCCTAAAATTAAAGTAATTTATTTAATGAAATAAAAACTTAAAAGTTAAAATGTACGAAACCGAGTACTCTTTCAACTTTCTGGTATTTTGCAGATCGTAACCTTTGGTACATTGAACATACCATATTAGCGCTCAAATTCATTTTTACAGCTGGATAAATTATTCCGTTTATAGCAAAATTAAACCGTTTATTATAGCAAAAAATGCTACAAATTTTCTGGTTCTTTTGAAGTATATTTACCTACAAAGTGCCCCTCATAAGTAATATTAGTATAATATGAGTTAATATTACTAATTAACTCACGATAACGGCTCCCCTCTTTGTGGGCATTCTTATTGTTTTTACGAAGTATCATATCTTTATCCATTGGAGCATTCACCGGGTTACAATTTTTCATTCCATAGCGCTTGAGTGACTCGTGAATGTATTCACTAGAAGCTGAAACATTATGAAATTAAAATCTTTTCATAATTGGAGTTGTTCCACTTTCATAATAAACAGCTCATGTACTGACACTTTTTAAATTGATTTCTTGCGTACTACGTTGTAATCAGGGATTGAAAAGTTTCTGAAAATAATTGTTTCAAACTGTTATATGTGAGTTCTGACTGAAACAGTCGTGGAGAATCGAAGAAGTTTCATAAATGTTGTAAGATATATCGATTCTGACTTATGTGTATCGGTTACAGTTTCGGTCAGGGATTCATACCGGTATACAAAATACCGGTATTATACCGGTATTACCTCCATAACCTTTATAGAAACCGAAATACCGGTATATTTCAAGAACTCATACCGATATTATACCGGTATATACCGGTATTTTCCGATATTTTCCGGTTGTACCTTCGTAACCTTCATAGAAACCGAAATACAGGTATGACGGCATATCGCTATATGAAAATACCTGTATATTTTCTGATATTTGCTGGTAATTTTTTAAATTATCTTATTTTATTTAAACAAAAAAATTTCATAATCTTTTTAAATCAGAGATTGAAAACTTATATCGGTCCCGGTTCTCGAAACAGTTATGAAGAACCCAATTATTTATAATTTAAACAATTTTTAAATAACTAAATTTTTATAATTTGTTTCTATATTCATAACTTGTATTATAATTTAAATAATTTACTGTGAGAATAATTGTTTAAATAAATAAATTTTTATAATGTACAGAAATTTAATTCTATATTTATTATTTGAATTAGTATTGCAATAATAATTTATTGTGAAAATAATTGTTTAAATAAATAAATTTTTACAATGTATAGAAATTTATTTCTATATTTATTATTTGAATTATTATGTTGATCATAATTTATTGTTAAAATAATTGTTTATATAAATACATTTTTATAATTTATAGAAATGTGTTTTTATATTCATTATATAACTTATCCGATGATATTATTAACGATATGTTAATACATAGAAATAATAAAAATGTAAATTTATAAATTCTTAGTTTGTACATATATTGTTATTGTTCGATTCGAAAATTAAATCGCGTCTTAATTTTAAATTATCATGTTTACCTTTACTAGCGTAATACTGGTAGCCAAAGTATATCGGTTTAAAATTGTAAGTCTCTAAATGCAATAAAAATTATATTGTACAATTATATTGTCCCGGGCTCTCGGTCGTGCGCTAGATGACTATACGCACAAGACACACGAGCACGAGCCGCGCCATGAGCTCACGCACACTGTGACAGTTCAGTTTTATAGATGGCGTTCGAACGACATTGTATCGCGGGATATAGAAAGAGACAGAGAAACCGAAAAATACCGGTATTTTATATCGGTTACCGGTATAGCTCTGTTTGCCCAATACCGGTATGAAAATTATACCGGTATTAAGTCCCTTGTTTCGGTCCTTCAGAACCGATATGATATCGGTTCTATAACTGTTACTTTTCAGCTCTTGGTTTCGGTTATGCATTTCGCTTATAAAACAAGTCGATAATGTGTGCGGTGTAATTGCATCTTTGTAATACTTCGTATTATTGACAAGCTGCAGCTACGGCTGAACTAGCTTTTTTGACTATCACACAGAAATATATGTATATAAACAAATGTAGAGTTGCCCCTGATGAGAAAAGCGTAGGTTCATCAGAGAACGAGCGATAGAATCGTTCTCGCTTACTGACCATAGATACACAGTGGGAAACCCAGAACCGAAAAATAACAGTTATAAGTAAATAGAAGAATCTGAAGAACCAAAACCGTAACCCATAGGTGACATACTTGCGGGCCGCGGACCGCAGTTGGTCCGTGCCACCACTTCATCCGTTGCGGGGTAACAGGAGAGGTAGCCCCCTCCACATGCCGTCCACAGGTGACGAGCTTCTTCTGTTTCCCGATTCTCTCACCACAAACGAATTATTTCACGTTCACGTTTCTAGAGATAGTTTGTGAGCAACGCAAGTAAGGAAGTAAACTAAAAACGGATATTTATGTATACTATTGCCTACACATCTAATGCGAAAAATGTATGTATACACATAGATTATTTTTCTTTACTTCGTTGCGTTATTCGAGCTTGAGAAAGATGCATGAAATATGAGAACTAATTTATTTTTAGTGGGAGAATTGGCAGACAGATGAAGCTTGTCACCTCGGATCGAAGAGAGTGATGTGAAGGGGGCCTCTCCCCTTACCCCGCAACGGATGAAGTAGTGGCACGGGCCAAATGCGGCCCGCGACCCACCGCGGGCTTGTCACCTCTGCGGTAACCGATATGAGCCAGAACTAATATACTTTATAACAGTGACGAGACCTTTTCGGTTCTCTATAATTGTTTCAAGAACCGAAACCGATATAATAACTGTTTTCAACCCCTGGTTATAATGGAGTGTATGTATAATGTAGAACGTTGTAACATAGTAGAAATAAAAATATCGATCTTCATGAATATTGAAAATCCTTATTCAAATTCGTTATTAAAAATCGGAAAAACGTACAAATAGTTTTTGATGCCACCCGAATGATTGCAAAACAAAGGTGACAAATTTCTTTTTCACTGCGGGCCGCACGAGCTGCTCTCCCACTTTGTCGCTTCTTCCAACAAAGGAAGAATGCAATTATGCATCTTTGTTTAGGCGTTAAATGGGGGAATCAGCAGACAGAAGGAGCACGTCACCTTCGATGAAAGAGATCGATGTGGTGGGGATCGCTCCCCTACATCGCTGTGGAGCATGGAAGTACAGTAATCCCGCGAATAGTGTGACAACGCACATTGGGCTTGCAAGTTAAATAATATCCCTCCTATTGCGGGATGTACCCCTCGAGGGGCCAAGAAGCTCGACAGGTCGACTCGGCCGAAAGATTGTAACATGCTACGGCTAGGGGGAGATCCCCTAGTACCGGAAACTTAAGGTTTTCCTTAAATAAATTAAAGAAATGGTGATTTATTTTAATTCCTTCGGCATTAATTAAAAGTTAAGAGTAATAGAAATCAAAATATACTAACAAAGGAACCAACATTATTGTAATATTTAAATTACATTAACATTAATATAGGTGATTGATACTAAAAGAATATACAGTGTCCCCTAATACCGGACATAGCCAACATGCGTCATTTAACGTACAATACTTTTAACATTGTTTACAGTGATCGCAAATATAATCATTGTCGAAGCATTGAGGGATGTCAGCACAAACTTCGTGAGCCCATTCTATTTTGTGTACCTGAGCCCCTCTATCAAACTATTTTTTCATTTACATCTTCCGGTTTCACTGCTCTGGTTTCTTTTATTTTACTTCCTTTAGTCGTTGTGGGTGCACGGGAGAATGAAAATTATACGTGTTTGCTAGTCGATGATCTTTATTGATACCGCAATGGTCGTGTCGCTCGATCGTGTAAGTTCGGGTCGAATCTCTATTGCCAACTTGCGCGTGCAAGGGTTCGTCGTCGAGAGACTTTCGTGCATCGGTACGACTGCCCGCAGAACCGATCTCTGACTGTCTCTCCAGTTTACCGAGAATAGTCGTAGGTGTTAACCCATTTACTGCCAACTACGAGATATCTCGCAGTAAGCGTCTGTACCAAAACTGCCAGCTACGAGGTATCTCGTAGTGGGTGCTGCAAGGTTAGATACGAGATAACTCGTACGTGGCACCCAGCATAGAAGTCTTATTTTGTGACGCCAGCTACGAGTTATCTCGTACTGTTTTTTTTTCAATAAAAATACTGTAAATGCCATTGCAATATTATATCAGTAACTTAATATTATTATATTTTGTAAAACTTCATGTTTCCTTTAAAATAAAACCGTGGCGCTCAGGGCAAGGCGCGCTAAATTTGCGTGGCAGTCGATGGGTTAAGGCGCAGCGTATCGCTGGCGACGATTGACACGTGCACGTGCTGAGTTTCGTTGCTGTGTCCTGTATACATTACTTATGTGGCGACGCGCGACGGTTGGCGGCGTGCTCGTGCACGGGTCGCCACAGTCGTTGTTTTGAAGTTAGTTTTTAAATTCTTCTTTGATTCTTTTATGTTTTTTTATTTTTTTATCATTGACCAATAATTCATAGGATTGCGAAGTAAGCACATGACTGCTTTCTGATTTACTTTTCCTTGCTTCTGATCGCATTTTTGCTGCATCAGGTAACGGGGATAATTTTAAAATACATTCATATATGTCAACAGCAGAGCTATTTCATGGTTGCATGTCTGTCTTTTGACTTGTCCCATTAAGAACTTCGGTGTTGAAGGTGTCTCAGTTGTAAAATCTCTTCTTTCTTTTAATGGAATATTTGTTAAAGTAGAAGACAAATAATCGATGTCTGAAAACATGTTCTTATTAAAAGTATAAACCTTTATCCTATCTTCTATCCCTTATCCTAAAAGGATAATATAGGACAATACTTCGTCCGATACTAGGGGACAGCGTATGCATTAAAGAAACAATACTTTTCTGAAAAGTAGTTCACTCTATACAAAAAGCGGAAGGTGAATGTAATAATTCTTACCATAAATTGCAATTAGACTGTTTAGATATCTTTTCTTCACGGAAACTGAATAAATATAACACTTTAAAATTTATATGAAACACTGACTGCACGTGTTGATCGTCAACAATGGATTTTATGAAGTTACGTACACGGAACAAAAGCGTGCGAGTTCTGCGTATCGTTTGTTTTAATCCTGCTTGAGTTTAACGGTTGAAACCTTATACATCGCATTTGAGCTATCATTCCTATAACTAATGTCTGATACTAGGTGCCGTGAGGGGACATGCCCGTTGGTGAGCTAATACTAATGCAATGACAAGATTTTTTTGCTTATATTATTTTTCCATGAAAGTTTTACCAATACATTCGTGACATTTTTTCTGATTAAAATGATACCAAACGCGATATAATTTTGACCATACTAACATGATTAATTGGCGATAACTCCTCGAGGAACCTTTTCCTTTCCGTCGAAAGCAAAGTTTCGGACCCGAAGGTGTCGCACTATTCGCGGGACTACTGTAGTTGCACGTGCCGCAGGTTTGTAACCTCTGGTCTGAAAGGCCGTATATTCTGGTTCTAGTGTAGGAAATGTTGCATCAATGAACTTTGACTTGCGATATCTCAAAATCTGATACTCAATTCAACTTAAAAATTTGCAGCGATGTCTTGACGTAAACTATCGTTTGACACAAAAATTGGATTTAAATTCATGGGGACCCAAAAGGGCCGTGAAAACCCTAATTTTTGGGCCACTCTTAAGTTTCTTTGTACGCCATTTTTTCTTTCCTTCGAAATAGATATGGAAATTCATGAATAGCTGCAAGAATGTACATAAATATCATTGAGTTTATAATTATTCATAGCACTGTACCTCTGTAAAAAACTGTTTTGCCCACCTACCGGGAAGAATTGCGCAGGTGTTTTTGCAATTCATTACATCCATAATACCGTGATTTGAAAAATGAATGACTCGAAAAAAAGATGTTTCGAATGACTCGCGCAGATGTTATCAAAGATCGAATTTCTGAGGGTAATCGATGAATCGGTAATACGAAGTTCGAGACAATCGAGTTCTATTGTATCTCGCTCGCAAACGACAGATTAAAAGATGTCGTTCTTGTGATTGATGTGCGGTAACAGGTTTCCGTGGTGTTCGACCGAGTTTCAGGAGAAAACGCATGTCCTCGGAACGCATTATCAGAGGCACTCGGAAGCGGCGGTAATTAAATAGAGTGACACAGCCAGGACTTTGCACGAAGGTTGTACATAGCTCAGAGTTACCGGAGTTACTGGGGTCGGCCGGGAGGTTCGTCTCATGGAGAGGGGAGGGTCGATGAACCGCGTTGCTTTCGTTGCACTTGAATGCATTAGCTCAGCTTAAAGTTGAGACGCCGACGCCGACGACGACGTCTCTTTGCATTTGCATTTACTGCGGTGCCCACACGCATTTGCATTTACTTACGAATCATTGCCCCGACCTAACCGCCCGAGATCTCACAGCTTTTGACAAAGGCGAGAACCGCGAGCACAGAGAAAAGAACGAAACGACACTAACGCCTTCGAGAATTATTCCTCGACCACTTTTGTTACAAAACAAATACAAGACAATCGAATTTAATTCGACATTTTTTGCTTTGAATTAAACATTCGATAAAAGGCCTGGGACGAAGAAACTAGATCAGCTTTCTGCTGGATTTGTTGGCTGGATTAGATCTCAGGTTTGAAAAGTTTTGTGCGATTTGTTTGGATTACACCAGAGTTGGGCAATTTTGCCTCAATTGAAGCAAAATCGTCCCCATCGTAGCTGTTCCCTTCCAGCAAGCGCTATACGGTGGGGCAACGAAGATACGAGATATCAGTGAACGCGACGAACGTACGCGTTGTATGAAAAAGAGGTTGGTGGGGGAAGCAAGCGTTTGAGGAGCCCCAACCGTGTCTAGGCTTGGATTATACTGTGGCGACCGTGCATGGTGAGTCACTCAAAATCAAATTAATGTATTTTCAAAGACACCAATACGTTGGATATCGACAAAAATGAATTTCCGGAAAGTATACAGAACATCTAGAATGTAGAAGATGTTTTGATTCTGCCCATGGTAGAAGTGGATTTGAATGAGTCCATATTTCAACAGGATAACGTGGATAATCAAAACCAATCAGGGAATGGTTTCGCAACAATAATGATAAGTTAATTGAGTGGCTCGTTTTCCAGACCTCAATCGCATAGAAAACCTTTGGCAAACACTAGTCCGCAAGGTGTATAGAAGTGGGAAACAATTTGCAACAATAGCGGGACTTAAAGATATCTGGATATATCAACTATGCAATGTGGTAGCGAAATAAAGTGAGAGTGTGTGTATGTGTGGGTACAATTTAAGTACAATAGTAGTAAATTCATGTGCAGTAGTAGTAATCATTTATATCAGGCCTGGGCACGGTTGAGGATCCTCAAACGCTTGCTTCCCCCACCAACTTCTTTTTCATACAGTGCGCACGTTCGTTGCGTTCACTGATATCTCGTGTCTTCATTGCCCCCAGTGATGGTATATGGTTTCAGTTTTCTCACGCATGCGCGACGATTTTAGCGTCAGTAAAGTACAAAGTTGGGCTAAAATGGGGTACCTTGGTCACCCCGCATAGTTTCGCAAACTTTTTTTCGATTTTCAAATATGAATTGACAAGTAGCTCCTTCTCCGATACTAGTTGCCATTATGAAATCGAATATATTAACATTAACTTACCAAAATTTCGAAGTACGGTCGTCTCGTCATGTCGTCTTGCACTCTTCTGTCCGGTTTCCCGTCAATGACAGTTCTCCCCTACTTTCCCCACAAACATAAGACGTACGGCACGTTCCTGCATTTAGTCGCGCATGCGCGAAAAAACCGAGACCATATACCATCACTGATTGCCCCCACGGACCTAAAGGACTGAGCCTAATTCTGCGTCGGTAAACCAAAAGACGGAAGGGGTATCAACTTGTCAACTATCTTGTGTGGCAAACACTGTGGTGATCTTTATAGGCAACTTTAAATACTAGTGTATCCCACGCCACAGATTTGTTTATTTTTACTGTTTATTTATTTTATTTTTATTTTTCAGAGAAGACAGCCAAATGTGCAATATTCTGTTTTGTTTTATGTATTTATTATTAACGTAAGTTTTGCTTTAGTTATAAACTATTTTATAATAATACAATGTAATTTTTGTTTTGTGAATACTGGTAAGGTTTTGGTAGTTATCCTTATCCTAGCAGCAAATTTTGGTATTCTTTAATTGTTTCTGCCAAATAAAATATTTTATTGTTTTATTATGTACTTTGCTTAGTTATTGTAGCACTCCTTCTCTTTGCTATCCTCAAAATAAAGAATAAGTATGAATTATATTATATTTTATATATATATTAAATTTTAATATCTCATATGTATATACAGATATATATACAAATACACTTGTTACACATTCATTTTTCAGAATGAAATCATATCAATGTTCCCGCAGCGTTATGTAGATGGCAACATTAGTTTTGCCACTCAATATGGCCGCAGTCTACCATTCCTCCCCGCTCGTGTCAGAACCCCTCTCACCCACATATCTACTTTACGCTCAGTCCTTTAGGTCCGTGGTTGCCCCACCGTACGGCGTTTGCTGGAAGGGAACAGTTAGCGCTACGGTGGGGACAGTTTTGCCCCAATTGAGGCAAAATTGCCCAACTCTGATTTATATTATTCATGTCAATACATTGTTAACCAATAAAAATTCTATTGTGTAATTTACTAGAACATTACCAGTATACTAAATGAGTATAAATTATCTTACGTAAAACCAGACCTTTATTTCATAAAAATCATCGTTTCATTCTGTCACTGACTGTTTACTTATTTTTGTTACATGGTGTACAGGTTCGGTAGTTTCTCTGAGAGCATCCTTAAAAACGATTCTTATATGAATGTTGCACCTGCAAACGTTTCATTGTGTTTTCAATGGCAAAACGGAACGCGACAAAAGAGAATGTGGAAAAAGCAGCAAAAGTAAGTTCATCAGTTCCATTTGATTTACAGCACCCGTAACAAGTATTTTATAGTCGGATGACAGATATTGGCGACGTGACACTGACACAATGAGAGAGCAGACTCCTTCGGCTGATCGTGAGCGTAACATTATTAATGTCCCGCTGCATTGAAAACCATCTTGAAAGCGTTTACTACACTTTTCCGGTTGGCGTGCACAGAGTCGCAAGTCCGTGGGTATTAAAATGCAGCGCCCCCATTGAAAATTATTGAAAATCGAAATGAATGCAAAAGACGTAGACTAAATACGAGGACAGCTATCTCGATGGAAAAATTGGAATTACGCTGGCTGGATTAAAAATAAATTTAATTGTCCTGCGCTCGTCGAACCGTGAACACCACCGGCACATCCAATATTTGCATTCAATATCTCTGGAAAATAATCAAGAACGATTGCTTTGTCAGTAGTCGTTTTTCTATTCAAGTCAACGTACAATTGTATCGAGCAGATCAATATTTAGTAATAAACAGTGGTAGTCTGTCTTTCGTTCACGTTTCTCGTCTGATTGTGTTCTGATGCAAATTTTTGTGCTAATATGAGCCTCCTCTTTCTTTCCTTCTTCTCATTGTTATTTCTTTGCCTAATGGATATCAGGTAATTTTGACTAACTGTTCTTAATGCACAGGTCTTTTTCTTGCTACTCTAGCGTAAGCAGTCACGTGAGATTCGTATTACTGGACTGCGGATCTAGTAAAAAATGTCCACATTAACATATTGCGGAAGAGTAACAAGATATATGATATACGATATTAACGAACAAACATTAACGGTATTTATACTTCGCTTTATTATACTTTTATAGTATTACGCTTTATTATTATATTCTTTTATTGTACTTCGCATAACCAGGTCTATGTAACCCGTAACAGGCTTGCATAACTAGTTAAAGGATCTTTTAGCTAGTGGAGTAAATGTTGCTTTTATTTAAAAATTTTCAAATAATCAACACTGCCAGAATAGGTGCAGTATATAAATGTAATATGTATTTGAGGAAATACAACTAATAATAAATATAAACACAGGACAATAAATGCGTACGTAACGAAGGATTAAACAAACAAACAATTTTCACACTAAACATTCATCACAATAAAGTTAATGAAACACTATTAGATATAGTGATTCACCCTGTATTCGGATAACCGACGCACAGTGGGTTGAAACGCGAAAAACGCGGACAAAAATCATTTTCCTGACTAAACGACAAATGTTAAATTGTATTATTACCTTGTTGGTAGATAAATCTTCTGCATTTCGTTTTCCAAAATTCCATATCTGTATCCCACAATTAAATGCTGAAGTTCAATAAAAATGCATAAGATTAGCTTCTCTTGAATTTTTTAGAATACCGTTTCATTCACCAGGACGAAAATAATAAGCATGGATTTTGTTTGTTTTTGTTGTATATAACACCTACAAACATTGATGAAACAAAGAGTAATAGTTAAGCTTTTTCTCCACTCAAGCAGGTTTATAAGCCGATTGCCGTCGATTGCTGCATTAAAATTTGTTACACGTTATTGGTGGATATGTATACAATAAAACTAAAAAGGTTTCAGCTGCCAATAGCTGCCTGTTTGTACACTGTATCACAACAACGATGACGCGAGAGAATGCGCGGTTGCGCCGCGCCGTTCAGGTAGTCGCTATGGTGTCTTTTGGCATTCAAAGAGGAAAGCCATTTCCAAAAGAAAACCAGCCAAATTTTGTCGTAAATTTAGATTAGGATCGAGGATCAAAAACCTAACCCGAAACAGATTCGATAATACAAAAATGGGGTTTTTCAGTAGTCAAAAACGTTAGATAAAAGATCGATCTAGGCAGCCTCAAAAGTCCTATTTTATCGTTTACGAGGCTTCATTTGCATTATTCGCAAGCATACAACTACCCATGTAGCTATTTTCATATAGCTGTGACTGTGAATAATGCAAATTACGCCTCATAAACGTAAAAATAGGACTTTCGAGGGCGATTGCGGCCTAGATTGATCTTTTGTCTAGCGCATTTGACTACTGAAAAATCCCCGAGATGAGAACGCGCATCCCGCACCCCTGCAATTCTGTAAAGGAGTCTACCGCCTTAATAATTTTATCAGAGGAGAAATCATATATTGACATCTTCAATTTTTAAAATTTTCCAACAATTTTGAATTTCATCTTTTCAATTTTGCTGTAAATGCATAAAGATCCGCTGTCTAATAAATAATATAATATAAATGTGAATAATAAGACAATAATGCGCAAAGAATGCCTGGCATTGTTGTTGGAGCGCCGATTGGCATTTGTTTAGAGACGGAAGGAAATTAACATCAAGTAAATTATACAGAATTTAGTATATAATAACTTAAAAATATTCCATTATTAATAATAAAATAATTAATAATATGTACGCCCAAATTCGAGAAAACCGTTTCGAAAAAACCTTATATAACTTTTATGGGTTTGGAATTAAACAAAATCTGATTATTAATTTCAATTCAGCACCTCAAAATCTATAAAACTGTACCATTTTTATTATTTTAATCTTAGAAGTAGCTTCAGAAATTATTTTTGTCCGCGTTTTTCGCGTTTCAACCCACTGTGCGACGTTTCGAATAATCAGAATTCCGATAATCGGCATGCGGATAATCGACGTTCTACTGCATTTTAAATTAATCAATTAAAAGAAACAATATTGTCTTTTGAAACTATCCCAATATTTTTTAAAAATTGGATTAAAATTACAAAGAAAGTACACATGGAATTATAACTATAAAATTGTAGAACAAAAACTGCAATAATTTTTTCACGCACGTAATACAGTTTCCACAACATATACCATCCTCCTTCGTTTCATGCTACCGCAAGTTTCAGACTTAAAACTATAAAATTATGTTTCAAACGCGTGTCCTATCGGTAATACACGTGGCATGGGACGGATTGGATAATATTTGCATTTAAGCTTTTGAAAATGTCTTATTTATGCGACATGCTTACAACCTGAGAGTAAGTAAAAGTCGAATAAAAGGGATTCGTTGAGGTATTTTATTCTTGTAAGCTCTTTCTTTCAGTTCATCTTGCAACTGGAAATTTAGGTCGAGTCCATCGAAGCACGATGAAAATGTATTGTACTTCCGGCGAGACACTTATTGCTTGATACTTTAAACGTCCTCCGCAACCGCACAACGATTCGACTGGATGTCTTAATAACGCAATCTCTTCTCTTCCAAAACAACCGACGCAAAAGCTCCTCAGCCATGGAAGTGTCTTCGTCGAAAGCGTACAAATTTAATGAAAGAAAAACACAGTTAGAGGAGCCGTGGAAATCGTCTCGTCGAAATGGCGATCGCGTCTTTGTCTGTACGTGGAATTAAATTCGCCTTCTTTCTCTGAGAATTGATCGCAGTTAATGTTATTTTTGGATAGAGCGGGATTTCAAAGGACAAAGAAAGTGGGCAATTTACTGTATCACTTAAGAAAGATCCGATTCACTTGTTACTCGTAACAAAGTAACGTTACCAAACACGAGACTGTATTGATTTATATTGTATTTGATTAAATATCGGACAATAGAAAGAGAAGAGATTACTTTTTATAATACTACTATCGTCTTTTTCTCTACTATACGCACTTAAGAAAAATGTTGGTTTTATACATATCATTATTCATTACGAGAATGGAGATAATGTCTACGAGTAGAAAATTAATGGTTTTAAAAACTGCTTCTAATATGAAATCTTGTTAAATATTAAAATCTAAAGTTAATACTGTTGTCTAAAATTAAAAGATGATGGAATCAAGGTTTACATTGATATAATAAACAAAGTTTATTACTAATTACATTGGAAATGCAAGTATAACTTTCATTCAAAATGGAAACAAAGTAATCTAAGTCGTTAATCCTGTTTAGTGTCAGAGATATCCGTCCTTAGCAAAATAGCGTTCTGTCCAGTTTTAATAATAATTGAATTTGTCTTTTGTTCTAAATCCGCTTGCTTTTGAGCATGAAACAAAGGTACTATTTGCATTGTTTTAATTAAGGAACACATACATCTTGCCGAGCGTGCTTCAACAATTTCAGAGATTGAAAAGTTCGGTAAAATTAAAGTATTTTTGCTTTGAAATTAACAACCTCGCTTCCGGTATAATCCTGTCGAGAAACTTCCTAGCAAACCTGGTTAGCAATCAAAGGAAGGTACAACAGTCATTTTTTAAATCAGAATCTTACTCGGATTATTTTTCGATAATTTTGTGAAAGCTTTAATTTCAGATCCAGATCGTGCCATGAGGACTCTTACTAAAGAATGGGCTGAGATATTATCTAATTAACCCTCAGACTTTGGGTCTGGGTAGCACGCGCAAACTTTTTAATCCACAGTTGGAAAGTTCTGATTAACTACAATTACCATATTCATATTTAGGATGTACGTCTAATAAATTATACAAGTACATTTACAAAAAGGTACTCCTTACCGAGTTCCTAGGGAGCCCGAATATGAACAACAAAATATATTTGATACTGTACTGTACATGATACCTTAAATGTTTTCAACACTTTTGTATAGGTTTGACTTAGCATTGTCTCTCCACGTACTCTTTTGCTTCATGATACACGATTTTTAGTTATGAAATTATTGAATTGAATTCATGATTAATAATAATTATGTACTTACAGTGAATAATTAAGTTATTAGAGGATTATTATACATTAAGTTATTTGCATAAATTGAAGATTTTGTACTATACTATACAGGGTGTTCGTGCTATCACTAGCCAGCGTTTTAATTGTAAATAGTAAATATTAGAAAAAAAAATTAAAGAGGAAAAAGTATTACTGTTTTTTATGCGTAATACAATGGCGTATGTAATTGTGTTCTGTTTATGCTATTTTGTTAGATATGAAGGTGACCTTCAATTTTTTTAATGGAATGCTGTACAGTATTTCATCGGTAATTGTCCCAAATGTCTCCGACATAATTGTCCCTGAGATATCCCCACTAGTGCGGGGTATACCCCCTTGAGGGGCCGTGAAGCTCGAGAGGCCTCGGTCGCCAAGAAATATGACACCATGCGGCTCGGGTATATCGGTGAGACCACACTAATCCAAATTTGCAACTTCTTTATTATCCATTATTTTTTTATGGGACTTCGATGACCATATTAGTGGCATTTTTCTAATAAAAATGATACCAAATATGATATAATTCCGATGATATTTACTTGTGTAATAGACGATTAAAGTTTCGGGCGCGAGGAAGGATAGCGTATGGGAAAGAAAGAGACGCGGAGAGTCATAGTCGGCGGCACAGTTCAAAGGGTCGCGCGTCCTCACAATGTATTACCAAGGAATAACTTTTTTATGAGTCTTTTGCTAATAGATTTATGACATTATATCGTGTTTGGTATCATTTTAATCAGAACAATGTCACAAATCTATTAGAAAAAGTCCCATAAAAAAATAATGATTAATAAAGAAGTTGGAAATTCGTATTAGGTATGTTTACATTTCGCGGTGACCGAGGCCTCTCGAGCTCGGCTGTCCTTCTCTACGTTCGGCAAACCTCAGACAATGATATCCCTCGCACATAATTGTCCCTCCACAGATCCGTGTTGTGGACAATTATCGATGAGATACTGTATATTTTTTTATATCACATGAAAGCGTGTGTCTAGACGAATTCATCCGTATACTGCACAGTAACCTTCAAGGTCATGCAAGGTCCGAAATGGAAGAAACATTTTGAATATTTCATACAGATGATGAATCAGACGATGTTCATTCACTATCAGAGTGTTTACTTCTAGTTTCTTCTATGATGAGACAATTTCAGTATTACTTCCGACACCGATTAGTGATATCGCACAGTAATGTATTATTATTCGATGGGCGAGAAGGCGGATATGATACGCATTTATCACCAGTGCAATGAGTTTGTTTTGCTTGCAAAGTGTTTGCGGGAAACAGGGTCTTTGCAAAATAAGTATTTACTGTAGCCTCACCAATAAAGAATACTTATCGGCCTTTGGTTGGGCCGTGTTTTTAATTAATAACTCGAAAACGAAGACGTGTATAAAATTTTTACAAAGGAAAAAGCTTTCTAGAAAAACCCCAAGAATCACACCTTTCAAGGAACTCGAACATTTTTGGGGCAATGTATATTTTCAGAAGTGTATTCATGTGACTGTTATATCCAATGAATTTACGGGTTCATAACGCATTAAATTATTTTAATGTAGATATTCAACGTGAGCACGAAATGTGTGTATATATATATATATATATATATATATATATATATATATATATGTAGGAAAAATAACATATGCATTAATATTTTGCGTATGTTTTCAATCATAAATATTCAGAGCATATGCATTCTACAAAAAATGCAAAACCAAAGATGTATTTTTAGAACCTCCAAATCGTGAAAATATTTATGCCTTGGCCCCACTGCTTCATTTATTGTTTATAAAATATGCATTTTCATAAACATCCGGAGTCTAATAATAATAAATAAAAAGTGTTCATATATAATGCTAGTGAAATCGATTCGAAAACCTAGGTACATTGTGAAAAAGTTCCGATTTGAATACGAATGGACTAGAGTTCATAGTTCATTGATTAAATAAGCCGAGTAGAGTAAAAGTTTTCAATTGATGAGGATCTTGTTGAGTTTAAAGTTATCGTATCCCTAGGGGTTGTAAGAATCTTTTAGATTCCCATTGGAAAAATGATTTTAGCCCCGGCGAGAAATTTTAACAAAATCGACGGTATGAAGGTTTCTCGATGAATCGGCTATCGAGTTGTCCATTTTCTCTGTCTACCGGAGGAAAGAGGCAAAGGTTAAGGATTTTATCTTTGACGCCGGGTAGAACGAGGTAAATCTCATTAAAATCGCAGTACGAGTTTCGTTTCTCTCGCCTGGACGAAGAAGAAAGGACGAGGAACTCGAAGGTATCGTTAATTAACTCTGTCCGTCGCGCGAAAAAGTTCGTGCTCTTGCAATCTCGAGCACAGTCACTAGGATCCGTTTTCAATGTTTCTTGGGGAGATTAAACGGCCGGCTATTCGAGGATCATGGGTTCGACAACGAATTCGAGTTTTCTGCAAAGGAATCTGATACTTAAAAATTCAGAAATCAACTGTTTTCGCTTGATCGACAGTCTACCGATTATACTTATTTTTCCATTGTACTTTCGCCGTAAAAGCTACAAGGCTTCACGCGATAAGTGTAATAAAATTATCCCCACTACTGCGAGGTATACTCATGGAGGAGGCAAGAAGCTTGACCGCTCGACTCGGCCGAAAAATAAAACAATGACAAAACATTTTTGTTTTCTATTATTTTTAAATTAAACTTTTACCAACATATCTGTGACATTTTTCTGATTAAGATTATAGCAAACACGATATAATTTATATCATATTTACATGTTTAATTGGCGATAATAAGTTTTGGGCGCAACAAAGACAGCGAATAACGAGAAAGAGTAAACTAAAAGTCAAGTGGTCGGCAAACATCGACAACATCGAACGCTGAAACAATAAATGCTATTGTAAATCTTTTTTATTTTTCATTACTTTGTTAGGAAACTTTTACCAACATATTTGTCACTTTTTCTGATTAAAATGTGATCAAATATGACATAATTCGGTATATATTTGTCCACGTACATTTGTACATTAAAATACTTATTATCGTCAATTAAACATGCAAATATGCACTGTCTATTGATCAAGTAAACAAATTATATCGTATGGGGTGTCAGTTTAATCAGAAAAATGTCACGAATGTGTTGGTAATACATAGTTTCATGAAAAAATAATTAAAAAAAAAACAGTTTTGTACACATACACGTGTTTAATAACCTGTTCCAGCAGCTTCCAGACGGCTTCAGTAGTTTATAATGATGTGTCTTAATGTTCTATTTTCAACATGATGGTATCCATTAGTGAACGATTTATGTGAATGTGTTTTTTACAACGTTTCACCCTTAAATTATTAATACAATATATGCACGATTTCAGTAGATTTTATGCCTCCAATAGGCAAAAACTCAATAATACTTAAATTAATGATACGTCACGCAATAGAGGTTGCTGCTGTTTGCTCACTACAAAAATTGTTCAAATGTAATGTCGTAAGTATATCGTGCATCGTACCAGTCATCTTTTTCTTCTAACATTTTTTTGTAACTTTAACAAAAAAAACATGTTACTTGTATGTATAGCTTGTATGTACAGTTTCTCAAAACAAAAGCGCAAGAATTTCCTGAATTTTGATAAAGTAGAAATCAAGTACCTTTGTATTCAACCACATATCACTGAATTAAATTGCGGATGCTAATGAAGATCGATGTTTCTGCTAAATAATTATATTTAATCGTAATAATACGATGAATCAATTAAATTCAATAAAGGAAATTGAGAGTCAAATAAGCACATTAAAACTAACATTGCATTCACGTTTCATTGATAACTAGACTGCGGATTTTTATGCAAAATATATATTGTCTGCCTTAAGCAGTTAGCTGTTGCGACCTCTTTGATAAGTGTTTACCTAAAATGTGTCGCAAAAATTAAGCGAACTACTTTGTGCACACTGTAATATCCAAAACATCTTGAAATTTAAGAATATATTTTAGTTTTCACTAAAATTGCAATGTAAACAGCAAATTGTAACTACCTTTTACGCATGACGAGTATATTCGCCATAACAAAAAACTGTGCCATTTCTTCATGGCGAGTATACTCGTCAAAAACAGCTAACTGGTGAATTGCAAGATACAGGAGCTTTGTAGGCGGTTATTTCACTTCTCAATAATATTAATCAGTTGGAACTATTACAAGTATTTGTAAATTCTGTAAATGATTTTACTTTTTTGCATTTGATCTACTCATTTTTATTATAAATGCATAAAATCTGCAGTCTACTGATAATATTGTCCAAGTAACATTCTTTTGACTTTTATTAGATTTTAATTAGAAATGGGTAGCGGAACATAAACTTGGTGTTTGATAGAGTATGAAATTAGATTGAACATATTAGATGACAATCACATACCACTACTTGTCTTGATGGCATCTCTACTGGAAACCAACTACAATATCAAAGGGACACATATCTGACATACTGTGTATTCAATCCAGTTACTTACATCATAGCTGCACTATCATTAACGTAATACAAAATATTTATTAAAAACCGTGACCAACTGCAATGGGCAATGTTTAAAATGCTTTATTATATGTATAGAATATATCCTTTTTATGACAATTATAAAAAACCTTTAAAAATGAAAACTTGTAAATTTTTCCAGATATGTTCTTTGTATAAAACTCGTGCAAATCTTTGAAAAACAATCTTTTAACTTTAAAGTTCAGGTATCCCATGAATCATGAATTTTAGAGACAATTATAATAGAGGGGAATAATAAAATGTACATGATCAAACTTAGGATTTTGCAATATAAAGTGATTGCAACGTTCGATGAAATATCTAGTATGCAATCCTTTGTCTTTTTTATAACAGCTTCCAGACGATAAGAAATTGAACTAATTCATTTTTGTGATTTCTTGTCCTATCGTGTGCAATTCTTCAAAAAGTGCTCCTTTCAGATCTTACTTACAATTAGACGTAACAGGACTGTTCTAATCCTTCTTCCTAATTCAGTGATTGTGAGTCGTTAACATATGCGATGTATTGAAAATGGTCCCTTGTCTAATAACATAGGCAGTATTTTTAGGACCATTATCTTGTTAATAACAATAATCTTGTCCTAAATTTAAATTTTCGCACATTTTTTAAAAATTTGGTTTTAAAATATTTAATTAATCATATTTATCCATGGCATTTTCAATAAAAATAAGATCTTCCACACCAGAATAGCTCATACACTTTCATATCACTAATCCACCACCCCCGTGTTTGACGATTTGGACAACGTTCTTTTCATCTAATTTAGTATTCGATTTCTTCAATTTTTGGTTTTATTAATTTTGCTAATGCATGGATTTTGTCTTGCAACTTTTGATTCATAGCCAGCAGTTTTGAATATTCTTAGAATTGTTACGGGTTGTATATCCGTGTTCAATCTGTCTTTTACTATTGCTACTTTTTCGAGGATGTACTTTTAGGTTAGATTTTTATAATATTTGCTGTCTTCCTTTTTACTTGGTCGGTAAGCTTCTCAGGACATCCGTTTCATGTGGCTTTTATTAGACATTTTTCGCCAAGAAATCGTTTAATCGCACTTCTCACAGTAGAACGACTTGTGTTAATAATTTTTCCTATTTCCGAATGAGATTTTATTTGCTCATATAAACTGAACACAGTCTTTCTTTCAGCGACCGTTATTTTTTTTGTTTTATGTCCCATTATTCACGTTTGTCTTTTTTTCTCTGTAAAATATTCTTACTATCTTGAAACAACGACGCTCAGTTTGAATGGAAAATATTAATTTTATTAATTAAATTAATTAATTAACCTTTTCGCTACGGCAGACTTTGATGCGTATCGCTCGTACCATGCGACAGGAATTTAATCGCGACATCCACTGAGAAAGGCGAAATTTTACGTCAGCGTACATTTGTCATTGTGAAATGAACGCCAATAGGCGCCTATCGTTTCATGAGACTGAAGTAAATTAAGCGTCTATGTATAGGCGCCCACGGTACCACGAAGCCAAATTTTAAAAGCGCCTTCAAGCGCCAACAGTAGTCGAAGGATTAATTAAAATATGTATTTTATTATTTTCCTCTATTACACCTATCATTCAAATTCACGATTCATGGTATACTTAAATATTAACGTCAAAGTTTATATTTCACAAAAAAAAAAAAAAATGAAACAGAGAATCATATTCCTTACATATTTACAAAGAATTGTCTAAGAACATCTGGGCTGTGTCAACGCTTTTGATTGGCACTGTATGTCTGACAGTTTCATCATTTTCAATTTAGCAAATTAGATGGCAATCGCGAAGTAATACCGACGCACTAGTATTCTTCCAGCAGAAACCTTATCCAGCACAAAACGACTCGCACCTTTTACTGTGATACAATTCGCAAAGGGGACAGGAGTTAGGAGACAGTATACATATGGCCTAAGAATTCCAGGAAACTGGAGCTCCGTGTTCCCGACCAAATCAATGTGCAGTTTTTCACCATGGCGATGCGATGCGACGCACGGTGGGCGGAAACGCCATTTCGGCGCTCTAAAATAATCATTTCTGAACCGTTAGAGATAATTGAATGAAATTTAATAGGTAAAAAAGGTAACATTTATAGCTTTGTATTGAAACAAAAATCAATTTAAATTTACGGTGTTTTTATTAATTTCACAGTGTGTAAACAAATGACAGAATGATTGGAATTAATTGGAATTAATATTCCTGTTCCTCTGTATTAATATTGCTGAAGTAAATCCGCAATTTCTGGTGGATAGCCCTGTTGATGCTTCTTTTTTTTTAGATGAAGTTTTTAGGTCACATGTCCGTTTAATTGTTCTTCTGTGCCTAAAACAATGTTCATCCATTCGCTGTGTGTCCGTCGGAAGACCTGGCGATTTCTACAACTTTTCACCCAAAGTTTTATAAAATATATAGAATTTATTAATTTTTCTTCTTCAAACCTCTCTTTACCTAATCTGTGCAAATTGTAATGATGCACTGTCACTGCATTTATAAAGAGATGCACATTTTTGTTTTAAAACAGCACTTCACACAATTTCCTGTTTGGAATTTTCATGTTTCACTATTGACGGATTGTACCTATCACGTGTAAGGGGTGGATGGAAAATGCAAATTCACTCGCTTCCTCGGTTTTGTTGAAAATTTAATTTTAATACTTTCAAGGTCGCCACAGTCGTTCACACTGGCCTTCACTTTACGAGAACTGTGTAACGAATGAAAGCAATTTTTATCGTGGATTTTATGTGGACAGTAAAACACCCTCATTTGGGTTTTCCTATGGATTATAGAAAACACATGTACGTATACAGTGAAATATTGTCGTTATTTGGCGGAAGTAGTGATAAATGAATTTTATCGCATCGTGTAACAACAAATCATAGTTTATCCCACTATAGTAAATGTTAGGTTCTATTTGGCTCCGGATGAGATATGCATATTTAAATTTCAATTTTAGGCGAAAAACTTGTGTTCATTTGACTGAACTATAATTTTCAAAACGTAATAACAATTACCTGTTTTAACCCTTAGCACTCGAGTGGTGACTCTGAGGCACCACTAAAAATTGCTATACCGTTATTCAAAATAATGTTTACATTATTAAATTGTTATTCAATAAATTAGTTACCAAACATTTAAGTATTCTATGAGGTATTATATCAGTTTCATTTTTTCAAAATGTTAAAAATCATATGGAATGGAAATATTCAGTTCTCGCGTTGCGTGGGAGGGTCGAAGAATTAGAGTGTCGATTATACGAGGGTGATGCGCCGGTCGCAGTTAAATCGACATCGTGTTCTACAGTATATGAAAACGTAGCCCGACGCGTCGCGTCGCTTTGAAACTACTTACATTCTCCGTCTATTCTTTGACTTGCTCCATTGTCGATCCCGGTAAACATTGGCTTGTTTGGCCGACGGAAAAGTGGTCGACCGTCAGAGAGGACCGTCAGAGGACTCGTCAACGACTGTGACACGAGGCTAAAGAATACGGATCCGTCGGGTTGCCGATGAGACGACGGAGGCGACGAATCCTTCGAGTTCCTTTTATTTCTCTGTCTCATTCTCATTTCTCTGTTTCTCTCTTCACCCGGCGACTCGTTCTCGCTTTTCGTTCCTCCTCGCTTTCTTCTTTCTTTCTTTTTCTTTTCCGTCCATTCCAATGGGGAGCATTCATTGTCCACTCGCGAACTTTTCGAGCACTCGTGCAAGGCGCACAAAAAGGAGAATGGAAGGAGGAGATTGATTGTGAGACCGCCAGGTACAGGCCAGCCCCTCTCGCTTTTCCAACCCTTCGCTCGTTTCGACCACCCCTCGCCTCTCGAGGTTTGATGAATTTATGATAACGTTTAATGTCTCGCTCGGCGACATGATTTCTCTGCACGCGTGCTCGAGTCCATTGTTCGACCCCCGGCTTGTTTGGATCGCGTTTGTTGGCGCGGTGTTCTTGTTTTTCTTTTTGTCGTATTTTTCTAACTGTTCAATGATGCAAAGGGTGCTTAGATAGAAGGAAAGTATCGTTGCGTGGTTCATTGAAAGGATGCGGATTTGTCGTCAGCAAGCGTGCTTCGTCGTCGCAACAAGTGTTGATATTGTTGACGTTTTCTGTTTATTGGAAAGTTTGTAACGTCCACTGCTTTCGCTGTCGAAATTAATAATCTGTCGTCAAATATTCGATATTTTGTTAGAATTTATCAGTACAGTTTGTTGCGTCAAGTCCGCGAGCGTTATTGTCGCGGATTACTTGTTCGCATTAGTAAAATGTGTTAGACTGGTTTTGGTAATAAGTAATTATATTTAACAAATTGTATAGTGTTGTTGTGCTGCGTTGCCACGGAGCGTGGAAGAATACGGAAAATTTAATACACTATTAGTAATAGTTTTTTCGCAAATATCTCGAAAACTGAAACCGAGCACCGGATAGTTGTAATGACAAAAGTTGTTCAGAATGTTGTCCTCAACAACATATGTCAAGGTCAAGGTCATCGGAGCATCCTCCCCTGAACGTAAGGTTTACCGTGCTATTGTATAGGTGTGTTGTCGAGCTGCGTTTTGGTTCAAGTTTCAAGCGTTTCAAGTGCGTTGTTTCAAGTGACATTTCCAAGTGATTTCGGTGTGAGAAAAGTCTGGTATTTATAGCTTGTTGGCGTAGTGCACCAATCAGGCGTGACTTCGTTTGGTCGCAGGTAGTTTGCGGGGGTCACGCGAGGTCGCTGCATCTTCGGTCGCAGGGTGTGTTTTTGGCGAAAGTTAGCTATTGTCGAAGGCATGAAGGAGTTTCGAAAAAAACATGGTGTTCAGAGACTGAGCACAGTTTTTTTTTTTATTATGAAATCTCATATGAGATTTATTACACCGTAACATATATTACAAAGTTATTACAATCTATATTTAGAAACGAGAACATCAATAACAGTATGAATATAAAGAAACATCCTTAGGCACGTAGGTTACATATATTTAAAAAAGCTATCATAGATACGCACGCCCCAATAGTAGGTTCAGTTATTAAGCAACCTATGTCCAACGGCAACTGATATCCTGCTCTAAAGAGCCTATGGATAAATTTGTTCCTATGTTCGTCATAAAGGTTGCACTGCCATAGAACATGGTTAAGCGCCTCTTGGTTACATTTACATTTGGGGTTATCGATGATGCCAATGCGAGCAAGTGAAGCAGCTAGATGATAATGATCCGCCCTGCATCGATTAATTGAAACAATACATTGCCGAGTTAACTTTTTATGCCTAAACCAAGGTGCACAAACATCCTTATAAAATCGTTGAAAATAAGCTTTACCCTTATATAGCCCTTGATCTTTTATTACTTTAACTGTACTTAACATCGCAGCCTTCTTAAAAGTTTCGGATAGGTTCGTGAATGGAATCTTAGTGATCTTCAAAGAACTGTAGACAGTAGCGTCCTTAGTTAGGGCATCGACTGCCTCGTTGTCCGATATCCTCGAGTGGGCCGGAATCCAGAAAAACTCTATCGAGTGATTATTGGACTTTTCATGAAATTGAATAAATTTTCTTTTAATTTCCAACAAATATCTATTAATCTTAACATTAAATTTAGGAGATTTCAGACTTTTTAGAGCACTAAGTGAGTCCGTCAGGATAACAAAGCTTTGGTTATTATGCCTAAGCGCTACATCAAGAGCATCATTCATGGCTATACACTCAGCTGCAAACACAGAAGCGTTCTTGTCGCTACTTTTAGTTGTATGAAAATTTAACTCAGGACAGAAACAGGCCGATCCAACAAATTCTGCATTTA
This sequence comes from Sphecodes monilicornis, assembly GCA_913789915.3. Lineage (NCBI taxonomy): Eukaryota > Metazoa > Arthropoda > Insecta > Hymenoptera > Halictidae > Sphecodes > Sphecodes monilicornis. Next base: position 33,366,439 of record OU565284.1, on the reverse strand, counting down.
AAATCTTACTACCATCAGTAAATACAGCAATAGCAGAGTGATCCTCGATCAAGCTCTCAATTCTTTGATCCCGATCATCACTTTTTTTAAGACTATACCCAAATTCAAAATCAAAAGGAATTGAGGTAACAAGCGTTTTATAATCATACCGAAAGATATTGAAATTAATTTCAGATTCACTTAAGTTAGAAAATTTACAAAAAGAAATTATGCAGAAGGTTAATACGTCATTAGTCCTAATGGCTCTATTTTTAACTCTATTATAATAACCCTTAATAACTTGAAGACATAATGAGCTTTCATTAGAGTAGAGTTTTGCAAGGAAATTGTTAAAGAGTAACATGGAACGTTCTTTTATCAACGGTAGCTTGGATTCAGCCAACATAATATTGGTAGGGGTACTTCCACGATATCCCAAAGCCAGCCTTATAGCCGAGAATTGCAATTTCTCCAGTTTGCCAGATATAATTTGTCTTTTAGGCCAGTACACGAAAGATCCATAATTTATAATGGAACGCACATAACTTTTATATAAAATAAGGAGTGTGGCTGGATCAGATCCCCACCACGTGCCTCGTATGTATTTTATTATTATTGAGGGCACTCGAACATTTTTTAACAACATAGTCAACTTGCGGAATAAGTGTCATTCTATAATCAAAAATAATGCCAAGAAAACGTGCAATTTCACTGGATTTGACAATAACAACATCTATTTTAATTGAAACTGTACCAGGAAGGATTTTTTTATTATTGAAACTGTATCAGGAAGGATTTTTTTATTATTGAAACGAAGTAGAAGAGTTTTTTCAGGGGATAAATCCAAGCCCAAGTCAAAAAGGTTATTTTTAATACTTTTGATCGCCTTTTCAATAACTTTAGAACCTCTCTTTATGGATTTGAATTTATAGTAAATTGCTATGTCGTCAGCAAATTGAGAAATTGAGACAAATTTTTGTACATTATCAGTTGTGCCAGATACATAGATTAAATACTGAGCACAGTTTGTTATAGAACTTGATGAGCAATCGACATTCAACAGCTCTGAAGTGCAGGTTATAAGGATGCACTTTCTTCTAGTACAAGTTAGTGTCTAGAAACTGGTTTAAAGAATTGATAGGCTGGTTGATATTATGTTACTTTAATGAACTCAGAGTCAGCGTGACGTGCTTGTCTAAATGTTTGATACGGTCTCTCGTAGTAGGTACATTTTTTTGGTCTTATTTACTAATTTCGTGGCCAAGTTTTGGGCAATAGTATTCATTGGTTTGGTCTATTGTTTATATCTATAAGAAGGAGTATAGTCCGGGAGGCGAGCTTCGACGCGCACGGTTATCGCCATCTGAATATACATATAATAAAACAATTACCGGGATCCTAGCTCAATTTAGGGATTGATCTCGTATAAGCGAGAGTCAACAAAATTCATTGAGATTGATTGCTTAATTAATTGACCGCAATGACTGACACAACAACAAAGATTATTGTATTAATTAACGCATTAATTACGTAAAACATGCGTCGCTACACCAATTACTGTACTAATTGTTTACAGCATACTGGGGTGGATTAATTGAAGAGCAGTGTAATTAAGGTTAATTATTTTATAAGATAATTGGTCTTTAGGCTGTGCAGTGAATGTTGTTAAACAAACTATAGTAAAAGACAATTTGAAACATTACAACATACGTTTAATAAAATATAAATGATAAGAAAGCTTAAAGTCTGCTCTAATTCTACCAACAAAAATTTTTTCGTCTTTTGGCGTTTATTGCCTACTTTCAGCTTTTGAATATTGTATACATAACCGTAATAATAAAAATAATTCATGGAATTAATTCAGACAATGAAATGTACCTTCGCCGTTCATTTTCATTATACAAATTTGCTTTAGAATACAAACAAGTAAATACAAAACTTATTTTAAAAATATCGATTAAGATTAATTGGATATAAGAAACTTCTATGGACCTGGGAAATATAAATTTAAAATGCTTACACATTCTGCCAAAAAAATGGACTTTGCGTGTAATACCAACAGAGAAATATTAATATTCTTACTGTCTAGACATTACGTGCATCATCGCGGACGTAAACCACGTCTATGCGCAATAGCACATCTCTGAAAATGGGTATTATACTTATATTAAAGATTTTAATTGTTTAAACATGAATTGCACCAATTAAGACAAGAAAACAATGAATAAATAATATCAATCTTTGCCCAAGCGAATAATTTCCGTGATAAAAAATAAAGTAGGTACTACGAAATATGGAATATTACATAAAACGTGTAAATTCTTTTTGTACATGCCATTCTTGAAACACATGTTTCAAAATTGTCCCACAAATTTATATTGAAAATTTACATTTTCCAAAGAAACAAGAATAGTGCAAAACGATGTTTGTGCAAGAAATTGCACTTACATTATCTATTAAATAAAAATTAACGAATGAATAGGATGTCCTATCTTTTTGTCTCTGACTGGAAGACGTTGCATATTAATAAAACGCAAAGTTGTAATGTAACAGTCCCGGAATAAGAGTTCATTCATAAATAATCTGCGGAGGATCATTTTTTCGGAAGCAAAATGATGCTTTTCAAGCGTGCAAAATCCCAAAGTCCACATTCACGTTGAAGACAGCATGCATGAGTAATTCAAGGAGGTACATTTCGATCTCTTATCCTTCACGGTGAGGTAGAAGGTTCATATTTTCAAGTCTGCCATCTTGTCTTCGCTATTTCTATATCTCTTTTCCGCTCGTGGATGTTTGCACGCTCAATATGCACACGCGTCGGTACACATAACTTGTCGAGGCTTTTCTTCTTTTCTATTATTAAATATTAGTATGCCTTACGGTTTCCGCAGAAAACATGAATTGCCGCGGAAGAAATACGAACGCAGGGAAATCCTCTAACTCGTATTTCTGCTGCGCGCTCCACGCTGCTGTGATTGGTGTCACGCCTAACAACACAAAAATATGAATTCGTCGAATTCCATCAGAGTACAGTGCTCTTCAAATTAGATTTTGCGCGTGTGTATTCGTGCGGTTATCACGAATTTTTTTTTCAATGCGTGGAAACCTGTTTCATCATTTTTCATCATCTGGTGTAAATAATAGTTTTCTTAGAAGTGTAGAGAAGGTGTAGCATATTTCGAATACGAGGTCATTTAAGGTGAATACAAATTTAAAGCAAAGGATGGAAACAAATAAAAGTCTATAATGTTATAGGGAAACTAATGAACTATACAGTATTTTATTTCTTCTTTGACTTTTGCTGAACGTAGAAAAGGACAGCGAAGCTCGAGAGGTCTCAGTCGCCGATAAGTGTAACATAATACAGGTCGAGTATGTCGGTGTGAGACCATTAGTAATACAATGACAAAACTTCTTTATTTTTTATTATTTTTTTATGGAACCTTCGCCAACATATTCATAGCATTATTCTAATGAAAATGATACCAAATAAGCTATAATTGCGATGATATTTACTTGTGTAAACCTTATTTACTTGTAGACAAATTTCAAGAAGCTGGAAGCAAATTCAATCCTATCTTCTGTGGTAATAGCCACTGTAGATTCAAAATAAATAAAAATCATTGTAAGTTCTACTGAATTTTCTATTCCAGCATTTTTAACCAATTTTTATCCGCAGTCTATTAATTAGGAATTAAAAGACAATATCTTTTTTGTTATTATTTCAGATAGTTTGCATGTGATTTATAAGTATTAAACGTTCACAATTAAATTGTGAAATTTTATACGATCTGAGAAAATATGAATAAGAGAAATGCTATACAATATGTAGCCTTGTAAAATTGGGTGTTGTTTGCTTTTCAATACTAATTTTTCAATACTACTATGTATTAGATAGACAGGATATAATCTTCCGTTTAACTTAAGCGTTCATAATTAATGCCCAGAAAATGTTATTTTGCACAAAGATTCGCTGCATATTCATGCTATTTCAAGTATCTCCTGAATTATTAATTTTTAATGTAGTAAATCAAATATTTTTCTGGATTTTTATTTGTGAAGGCAGTATCCATTTTATAAGGAAACTTACAAAACATTATATTTCTCGTGCAACTGTTAAGCATTATCAGAATTATTATGTAATTAAATTTTTAGCATTACATATCGTTATTATTATCACAGTATTATCCCCGAAAGTTTCACTTCTGTTGCGAGTGGTTTGTGCAGCTTTACTGACTTGTTTATGTAAGAAAATTACTCGAATATCGGCAGAATCCACGTTTGTCTCAATCTATTGAAAGATGACAAGAATGTACAGTTCTGTAAAACATTCTGTAAAACATCGAACTGTCTAAGAGATTATATAAACAATAAAGAAATAACAAAACCATATAGAAACATACTTTCTCGTATAAACAAAATTCGACATCTCATGAATACCAATGTAATAAAATGACAAATTTTTGTCTCTTTAACTCGAAAAATGAATGGAAGTGTTAACAGATTGTCAACGATAGTTCAGCAAAATCAACTTTTAGAAATTTTTATCTGATCTACTCGTCTGTAATAAGCGTCGCCACTGTGATCTCCATCTCCGGATAAAAAAGACGAGGATTTGTTCTTAATCTTGATACGCCGTGGACCAGTTTGATTTCAGATTGAACGAACATATTCCCAACTTTCCTGCGTGGATCGATGTCGCGTTCCCGACAATTGACTGTCTCCTCGTCACATCAGCAAATTAGATTATTCCGAGGAGGTTTCTCCTTCCTCTTTCTTTGCCGTCTGGTAGCCGTCCTTTTCGCTACTTCCGTCGTTTACTTCACACTACAAGGATCACCCCGGATTGGCGGAAAATTAGCGCGTTCTCCGTTTCCCTTTAGATCCTCCGGAAATTCTTGCAACAGCCAAATAAATTAGAAGTCGATTCTTCACTTAAGTTAATAAAAGTTTCTAAGACATCTTTTATTACAAAGGTTTCGTTTTTTTCATATCCACCGAAAAATTTGATGAACAATAGTCAACATTAAATTGTTATACACGAAATGTAAAAACTCGCAATTTCGACCTTGTTACACGTTTATGTCACGAAATAGATTGGTGTGTATGAAATATTCGATTTCGTGAAACTTGGATTGCTCAATTGTTCAATGAAAAATAAATTGAAATGACATTTATTGCATATGAATATAAAGTTTCATGTTAACTAGAATGAATAAAGCGAATCGTATATATATAATGAAAAAAAGGAAAAATCGCTTGGGTCTTGCTGAAGTTTAAATTATATAATTACACTGAAGTAATTAAAAACATTAACACTGTTTTTAAAGAATATACCATTCTCGAATAAACATTTCAACATTAATTCAAGAAACATCGAACTGGAGCTCTGTAAACCTAGAGGGGTCATTTTTAAAAATTTCATTTCGACAAAAATATAAATTTGCTCTGGAAGTGATAAATGTAGTAGGATTCTCAATGGATGAAATGTATTAATTGTGCCTTTAAGAAATACAAAATTATTCTGGACACTTATTCAAACTCTACACGCAGGACAAAATGGAAAATGAAAATAGTTTGTCCAATTTTCTCAATAAATGCAAATTAATATAGCATTAACGCATTGTACTGTACGTAATTCGATTTTTAGATAGTGCTCGTTTTAGTATAAACATAGTATTTGTGTATTTTCATAGTACTAGTGGGAAAGTAAAAAACATTTGTCGATATTACGAGAATTCAAAGATTACGGCGAAAATCTTCATGTCTTATTCAAAGACGAAAGCAGGTAAATGTTTAAGCGTGGATCTTCAAATTTTATAAACATATAATGTAGACGTCCTCTTGTGAACTCGAATTATGTCAATTCAACAATAATGTTTTTACTACTGAGAGAAGTTATAAATTTAATAAATTTCTGCTGCATCGGCTGCTATTTCGTTAAAAAAACATTGTTTTACTACATTCTCCGTCACAAGATAACTAGCGTTTCTATACAGGGTGGCCCACACATCTCTTAACAGCTCAATATCTCGAAAACTATGCCATCGATTTTAAAGTTCTTGGTCTTAAATTGCATGGATCTGAAGGGCCTTTCTAACGACATAAACGTAAAGTGGCCCCCCTTCCTCTTTAAGGGGGGGGGGGGGGGGTACTTTCATAATTTTAAATGCAACCCCCTATAAAACGTTACATATTAAGATTCTACAGGAAAAAACAAGTAAATTTTGTCTGAAACATTTTTTTGTCAGATATTTCCACGATGAGATATAACAGTTTAAAGTTTCAAGTAAGTACCTATGTACAAGTCGAAACTTTAAACTGTTATATCTCATCATGGAAATATCTGCCAAAAAAATGTTTCAGACAAAATTTACTTGTTTTTTCCTGTAGAATCTAAATATGTAACGTTTTATAGGGGGTTCCATTTAAAATTATAAAGGTACCCCCCCCCCCCATCTTAAAGGGGAAGGGGGGCCGCTTCATGCTTATGTTGTTAGAAAGGCCCTTCAGATCCAAGTAATTTAAGACCAAGAACTTTAAAATCGATGGCATAGTTTTCGAGATATTGAGCTGTTAAAAGTTATGTATGCCACACTGTATATTAATCCTTTGCACTCGGAGCTATTTCAACTAAAAAACCAAACATTTCTTCTAATCTAGAATATTTCCATCGTACGTGATTTTTTTCATTATATACGTACGAAACTGATGTAGTACCTCATACAATATTTAAATGTTTAGTAAGTTGTACTGGTGTAGCAATTTGTACTGGCGCCTCAGAGTCGCCATTCGAGAACTAATTGTTAAGATCTGTTTGACTTCTTTCAGATACATAACAACCTAATTCGTCGCAGCCATTCAACATGATATACTGTACAGATCATATAATAATTTATACTATAATAACAAGGATAATCGCTCAAAAATATATTGTATTATTTTTAAACATGAACAAACAAATATATGAAACTTCATAGCCCTTACTCCGCGGATTATTATGCAAAATAAAAATTGTCTGCATCTTTTGCAAGCTACAGTAGCCATTTAGAACTTTCTTTCTTTTAATAAACCTAACAAGTTGAAATTACTACGTCAACATTCCTAAATTCTTTTAATCATTCTATTGTTTTAAATTGCAGTAACTCATTCTTGTCATAAATGCATAAAGACCACAGTCTAATAATAATCTCATAAATCGCCTAAGTCTAATCGATAATCAAATCGACAGCTTCTAATGCAAATATCCCCTTAAGTCTTAAAGCTTTGCAGTAAGAATGATAAAATTGACGATCATTTAGATTACAATAGTTCATTCAGAGAAGACCTAAATAATAATAATAAATGATTTCAATTATTATTAACATAATGATTTATATTATTGCCTTTACAAATCACCAATCCCATCAATATAGTACAACGGTAATTATCGTCCAGAGTGAAACAATTGATGATTTGTAACATTCACGGAACGATGTTAACGAGTACATAATTAATTGCTACATTGGATCAATTTAACAACTATTATTTGGAATATGCATTGCAATGAAATCTACTGATATCTGGTGATTTATTTTAGGTAATAATTAACATGGTTTTATGAACAGAGTATTGTTCTACAAGTGCATTGTAATACCGTCGTATGATATTACGTTTCAATAGGTCATATTAACCGTGCAAAGTATACTTTCAATTGCAGAGGGCCGCACAATAGCCTCGGAAAATTATTCCATAAGCTGTTTCGAAGAACCTTATCCTCGGAAACGGATGTTTTATTCTGCTGGAAATATTTTATTGCCTGTTTCATCAATATACCCCCTTTTCCGAGGTTCTAAGTATTTGCGTTTCAATTATCCTGTCAAGGAAGCCTGCATAATTCTCTCTGGAGATTGGCGAGAGCTGGGTGCTCCGTTAACGAAGATCAAAATTTAGGTGAATTCACTGTCGAAAGACGTTCCCCCAACATTTGCGATTTCGCTCGAGATCGAATGAAGCTATCCCTCAGTCCGGAATAACGCGCAATTGCCTGTAACTCGTAATATTACAGACGTAATTTCCTACCCGCGCCGCGCTGCGGTTCCTTCGGCAAACTCTCGCCGTCTATCCCCTGTGTCCGACCGAAACCGAGAGGAAATTTTCAGAAAGACGAGACGGAGATAACGTAAATTTATTGTCCGGTTGTTTTCGATTCTCCCTGCGATGTTTGTGGGATCTAACTTCCTTTTAATAAACTTAAAGAGTTTCATCGCTGGTGCTTACGGTTTATCAAGAAGGAAGAATAATCCTTCGTTTACCGGGGGAGAATTCATTTCTGGACCCAGCCTCTCTCTCTCTCTTTCTCTCTCCCTTCACCGTCCCCCGTCGTTGTCCACGTTGCTTTTGATACCTTTGACTGAAAAAGGGAGCCGAGGGGGTTGGGGCGTAACAGTCGCAGCTTTATGAAGCAACGCGAAGATTTTGCTTGAAACTTTCCTTATCGTATCCCCTCCGGGATTGTGAGTCCCCTCGCATTCTTTATCGGTAATCCGGTACTTTGGTGCCGCTATCAGATACGCCGTAATGGAAATTAAATAGATTGAAAGTTTCGGTATAAAAAGAACTTCGAATCTGATTTTTGTGTGACCCTTGCCAAACTGGCGGACCGACGATGCTCGCTGGACGTTTGGGAATGCTAGCAACTTATGCGAAAGTCACCTAACGTCGGATACTAGGTAGAATTTTATTAACACTAGATTTACGGGGCCCGTCAAAATGACGGAGTCAAAAATTTTTAATTTACGATTATTAAGAGTGTAAGGAGGCATTCGTGAGGAATTATTAAATAGAATTAATGCGAATGGGCCGTTCCACGTGAGTTCTTCTAAATCGCAAATGTCGAAAGATATGATGAAATGGCTGAACAAGTGTTATATCGTACCTTTGGGCCCATAAATCAGTACGAAAGTTTTTTTGAAAAAATAATTTTCTTTATATTTTTTGTTTTTTTTTTTAAATATATTTTTGTACAGATTTATGCGTGTTGACATCTTGATAACCCATAACGGAGAATAATATGGTCTCTGGGTGCCATGTCAATGAAACTGTGGCGGCTACTTCCTATGATCGTCAACAGAGGGACATTACGACAACGCCTTTCCCGCTACTACCTGAATCTTCCTCTGTTTGTATATATACCGTTCTAAACTGTCCTTACGACATCCCGCGTCTAAGGCACGGATTCGCTAGATAGCCTTACTGACGAGTCCTCTAGCGGGCCTAGGACGAAACGCTACCTTCTCCTTTTTCCTCCTCTCACACACTTTTCAGCCGCCATAACATCCTTTAGTAAATTAATTCTTCAACATTTTTGAAAAAACTCAAGTCATGTGTTCCACTTTTTAAAAAGTTGTATCAGTTTCAAGAGGGTACGGAGATTTTTTTGACAGAGCATATAACGTAGATCATACAGAACCAAACAGACAATCCATCGTTGTCCCTTAAGAGTTAAATACAATCTTCTACTTTCTAGAATATCAATACCCGTTCGTTCCATGTTCATTTTATAGTTTACATCTGAACGTCCTACGTCCATTTTGAACATCCCTACGACGTTCGCAAGACCTCTTCGTATGTTCTAGGAACGTTCACTTCTTAAATCTTATGAATCTTCTTAGGACTTAAATTTCAGATATTCTGGAAACGTCTGTCTTGAAAGTTCTGCTATAAAATTATGCGATCATTTCAAAAAGAAACGATGAGGAACCTCGAAGAATTCAGTCTTGTGACAGTGATCGCAGCAATCGGATCGATCTCATAGCATTTATATTTTCTCTCATATTAAAATTTTATTATTAGTTAAAGTCAGAGTTAGACTACAACCTAGCCTAATCCTACATATACAGAGTATCCCAAAATGTTATGATTATTTGAAAGGGGTGATTCTCGAGGTCGTTTGAAGTAAAATTAGAAAACTGTCCGGTTTCTATTTGACGGTCCCTCGTAATTGAAACATACCGATGAGATTTAATCAGTACTGCATTAACCAGTAAACAAAATAAGCACGTGCTTAGAGCATTAAGAGAAAGGGGAGCATTACAGAAATGTTCTGAATTTTAAAATCTTTTACGTGGTAATAACATTGCTAAGTGTGGAAGGAGAGAACGAAAGAAAACAGTGGGAAGGTGAGAATCAGTAGCGATCGTTTAATAGAAAAATTTTCTAGTAAAATTATCGGAAATGTCTCAGAAATCGTACATTGCGTTGAAGTGATCACCATATAAGTACAAGGGGACCTTAAAATCTTTCAAGTACTTGGAGTCTCCAAAGAACTTAAACCGGTAATTCAGTTTGTAATGAGCGTAAGGAAAAATTAGGAGTGAAGAATTAAAATCTTTAAAAAGTAAGGGCTTTAAAAACTACAGTGGGGTAACCTATAATGAACGATCTTACAACAAAGGAATGCTATAACAAACAGTTTTTCGCAGTAAACCAAAACGCTTACACTAAACGAACGTTTGTTTTGCAAAAAGCTTTTCGTCATGATGAATCTACCACAGGACCATTCTTCAAGATAGAATTGATAACTACTTTTCCTCTTCTTCTTTATAAAAATTATGCTCTTTATAATTTCTAATTGTGTACACGTAATTCGTACTAATAGTGTATCATGCAAAATTTTTTCGAATTATGATATGATAATTCTTAATGGCAGCTCAGAGTCATCATTCGACTGCAATGAATTAATATTGTAGTATTAGTATATTAATGCATCAATATTATAGTATTAATACTACTATTAATACCATTATTAATACTATGGTATGAAGATGTATTTTCGCAATATTTTGATAGAATGGTATACCATTGCACTCATTGTTTCAAATCAATCAATGGCGTAAGATGAACATTATACTTATCGGTAGGTGTGTGCGGGTACCCGAAATTTCGGGTACTCGAGTCTTGCGTCGAATCGGACAATGATCGGTTCGGGATCTCGAAAGTTTATAAACTTCGGGTACCCGCGATTTCGGGTAAGTTTGCAATATTCGGGTACTCGAAGTTAAAGTTGTATTTATGTAAGCATAATGCTGTTTTATGATTTTTCAGTTCAATCTTTTATTTTCAATGGCAGGTTCAGAATGATATTTGTATTTTTAGTGTAATTGGTTGTGAAACTTCGCGAGGAAAAAATATTTTAGAATACATTATGTGAAATAATGTACGTAAAGGACGTTTCTGTTCCTAGTAAACACTGTTCTTACAAGACAAGGACTCCTCGTCCGCACACTGTTCGTATAAGAGCACTGTTTCGTAAACAGTGTTTACTACAAATCGAAATATTATTACAACCGGTGATTGGACGTCTTAACATGCACCTCTGTGACTCTTCACAGAGTTATTTATTGCTGATTTCATTTCAGACTTGACCCAACTTTAACTTCGAGTACCCGAATATTGCAAACTTTCGGGATCCCGACCCAACCCGATCCGACTACCATTTCGGGTACCCGAAATCGCGGGTACCCGAAGTTTATAAACTTTAGGGATCCCGACCTGATCCAGTACAAAAGCGTTGATTCAAAATCGGCCAAAATTACCCAAGACCAATTTTCCTGAAACTTTGCATATTGGTAGACCTCGGGGGGTAACATTGATTCCGTGCAAAAACTTTTTCCCATGAGTTCACGATTACGGGGGAGAGGGGGCCAAAGTACGTATCTTGCGAAATCTATTATGTGCTGTAACTTTTAATAAAAATAAGATATCGACCCGGCACTGATACCAAAAAATCATAAAAAATTCAAGCTTTCCAACGGTGTATAAGTTTATGTAATTTATTTATTGCTAACATAATTTTTTCACGTTTTTCGTGTTTTTCAAAGTGTAAAAAATTCAGAAAAATGGCATTTCAGTAAGATATAATATAAAATAAGCAATATCTGCATTCTGGTATAATTATTGTAAAATATATCCAATGTGTTTCACTGTTTCAAAACAGTAGAATTGGTAACAACAGCATAGCTGTGTTATGTACAGTGTATATATAATCATAGAAAGCGTATTCTCCACGTTTGAAATGAATATACAGGTCAAGTAGTTGACCGCGCGCCTCAACTTCTACTCACATTTTAATTTATAACTCAAAAATGAATAATTTTCCCAAGATATGACAAACACCATTCGAAAGGGCATGAAATGTACTATTAATGCAGCGTTTTTGGTTAAAATCAGGTGATACTTTTTTCAGGAATTGCAATTTTTCTGAATTTTTTACACTTTGAAAAACACGAAAAACGTGAAAAAATTATGTTAGCAATAAATAAATTACATAAACTTATACACCGTTGGAAAGCTTGCATTTTTTATGATTTTTTGTAGCAGTGCCGGGTCGATATCTTATTTTTATTAAAAGTTACAGCACATAATAGATTTCGCAAAATACGTACTTTGACCCCCTCTCCCCCGTAACCGTGAAGTCCTGGGAAAAAGTTTTTCACGGAATCAATGGTAGCCTCTGAGGTCTACCAATATGCAAAGTTTCAGGAAAATTGGTCTTGGGTAATTTTGGCCGATTTTGAATCAACGCCTTTCCCGACTTGACCCGAACCCGAAATTTCGAGTACTCGCACACCCCTACTTATTGACCAATTTCATTTCTAAATATGCTCAGACAATTTCTACTGTATTTAAATTTGGGATTTGAGAAGGCCATTCTAATGTTTTAAATGGTTCTACATCAAGCCAATTTTTCACGCGTTTATCTTTGCGTATTGTCGTTGTCTTATTGGAATACGGCACCTCTGCCTGGTATTTGCATATTCTCAATTGTTCCCCACAGGCTTCTTTTAATAGAATGTCATTGCAGATGTACTAGTCGATTATATCACCGATTCGATGTAATGGACCTATGGCAACTACCTCTTACGCTCGTCATCAGATGGGCAGACAGACAAGCCTTTTTTGCTATTACTTGATCCGTCACCGATTCATATATCTGTGGTTGTCAGGAAGAACGCCGCATGCCACATACTTTAACTTTCGAGATATTACTGACATAGGACATTGGTTAAATTGACTTATATTTTGAGCATTTCGAATATGTTTTCATGACTTTTTTTCTGGTAAATACGTAAATCCTATACTATAAAGCTCAATTAATGCATAAACTCAAATTTTTTGAAATTGTGACATGCGGCGTTTTACCTTGCAACCACAGATATGTACAATATACAGGATGGGGCAATAACTTCCGTTATTTGTTATAATATGGAAAAATGTTATGAAGAAAATTTGCACGGTACAGAGGGGAACATGTTGTGACACAAACATTTTATGCGTGGGTGGGGGTTGGGAGGGGATTTCAAGGTCATCTCTATTTTTTTTAATGGAATGCAATGTTTTTTTATCGTGATGTGATAGCTGGTGTTGTGACGACTTCAGCGAGTTATAATTGAAGGACATGCAAGGTCAAATGTGGTAGTAAAATAAACTTTCTTACATTAGAGGAGATGCTCGAAGTGCTGACCGTTTGCGTCATTGCAAAGTTGCAATCTACGTATCGCTGCGTCACGTGCATGTCTTATCGTTTCTGAACTTATTCTAGCACATGCTGCAATAATCCTTGTTGTTTCAAATTTTTTGGTGTAATGGGTACTTCTTGATAAACAGCATTTTTCAATGCTCCCCAGAGAAACAAATCTAATGGGATTAAATCTGGAGAGCGAGCTGGCCAAGAAATTAATCCTCCACGTCCTATCCATTTATTTGGGTAAAGTCCGTTCAGTATACCTCTTACTCTCCGAACATAATGTGCTGGACACCCGTTGTGCTGTAACCACATCATTTGGCGAACGTTTAGTGGTTCACTTTCTAATAAAGTCCCTAATCTACTTCGTATAAAGTGTCCATATCATTCGCCAGTAAGATTTCTGTAGATAAAATGTGGTCCGATTATTTGATCATCAACGATTCCACACCACACTTCATTTTGATGATGTTACGAGCCGAGGGCTAAACGGGTGATGCGTGACCGAGGTTATATAATTAGGAGACTTGGTTTTGTGGACTGGCCGGTGTGTATTTCACCACCGGGTTGCCACCTTGCCAAGGTATGGAGCAATGGACTGGCCGACGTGTATTTCACCTTCGGGTCGCCATATAGGAAAGGAACCTGTGGACTGGCCGCCGTGTATTTCACCGACGGGTCGCCACCTTGGTTTGTAGGATAGGTAATACCGTGGACTGGCCGGTGTGTATTTCACCACCGGGTCGCCACTTCGGAAGGGTAGGGTTACCGTGGACTGGCCGGTGTGTATTTCACCACCGGGTCGCGACCTTGAACAATGGACTGGCCGACGTGTATTTCACCGTCGGGTCGCCATATAGGAAGGAACCTGTGGACTGGCCGCCGTGTATTTCACCGACGGGTCGCCACCTTGGTTTGTAGGATAGGTAATACCGTGGACTGGCCGGTGTGTATTTCACCACCGGGTCGCCACTTCGGAAGGGTAGGATTACCGTGGACTGGCCGGTGTGTATTTCGCCACAGGGTCGCCACCTTGGAAAAGGAAGGATTGTCGTGGACTGGCCGGTGTGTATTTCACCACCGGGTCGCCACCTTGAACAATGGACTGGCCGACGTGTATTTCACCGTCGGGTCGCCATATAGGAAAGGAACCTGTGGACTTTCCGCCGTGTATTTCACCGACGGGTCGCCACCTTGGTTTGTAGGATAGGTAATACCGTGGACTGGCCGGTGTGTATTTTACCACCGGGTCGCCACTTCGGAAATGTAGGGATACGAGGACTGGCCGACGTGTATTTCACCGTCGGGTCGCCGCGTGGATCGGGAAATGGATCATTGTTATCGGCTCTCGTAACGTTATATAGAAATTGATATACTTTGAGCGGCTAAAGTATATCGTTGTGGGAATACTAGTTCTAGGATAGAAATCTGATGTGAATATGGAATTAATAGAATTGAATTCCTTAAAAATATAGTACAATATATTCAGTAATTAAATGAGGGTTACAATTGTATTTGTGTAAAGTGTGGTCGTTGATACTAATATCCCTAACTCTCGGATTTGACGCACTGAGAAATGCGGGGGTTACGGTTATCTATCTATTTGCGCGATGGAATACGTACTGTTGAGTTAATGCTCGAAAAGGACTTTATACCCTATCTTGCTATACGTAACTTGTCGCAACGTGACTAGGTTTCAACTGTGCCCGTTTGTGGTTGGAATCGTGGTCTTTATATACCCCGAAATTGTCTAGAAATTTGGGTGGGAGTAGGCGTGCAGCTGGGTGGAAATTCCTGAGAATTTCCCAGATGCAGCACCCCCGTGGGAGAGTTAGTTTTTTAGATAAACTAGCGGACCACTGCAGAGCAACATGTGGTTTCAAAAAATTACGTAGATGAATTTTCCGCGCGTAACAATGATCATGCAGCTACTTGTCTTAGCAATCAACCGAGACTGACTACAGATTCATGTTAATGTTACGAACTGATGAGATGTTTACATTTTTTGCTATACGCGATGTATTTCCACAACATAAACAATGTTGCAAGACTATTCGTGTATGTAAAAGTGAGGGTCTATGAAATAATACAGCATGTGCTAGAATAAGTTCAGAAACGATAAAGACATGCACGTGATGCAGCGATACGAAGGTTGCAACTTTGCATTGACGCAAACGGTCACCACTTCGATCATCTCCTCTAATGTAAGAAAGTTTATTTTACTACCACATTTGACCTTGCCTGACCCCTCAATGATAGCTCGCAGAAGTCGTTTCAACGCCAGTTATCACATCGCGATAAAAAAAACTTAGCATTCCATTAGAAAATATAGAAATGGCCTTGAAATCTCCTCTATGCCCCCACCCACGAAGAAAATGTTTGTGTCCTAACGTGTCCCCTCTGTACCGTGCAAATTTTGTTCACAACATTTTTCCATATTATTACAAATAACGGAGATGTTCAAGGTGGACATAATTATTGCCCCACCCTGTACACCATCAGAAACCGTCCTTACGATATACCTGTGTCTAAGGCACGGGTCCGCTAGATAGCCTTACGGGCGAGTCCTCCAGCGGGCACAGGACGAAACGCTCCCTTTGCTTTTCCTCCTCTTTCTCTCTTTCTCACATATTTCAGCTGCCGCACAGTGCGGCCTGCAATGGACAAAAATCAAAATAATCATGGTTCGATTCTAATCTAATTATCCAATAAAACCATCATTTGGTATATAAAGAATCCGTATGTGAAAGTATTAGCCGAGAAAATCAATAGGGGTCAATTACAGCGAAGAGTTTACTAATATCTAAATACTTGAAGATTAGATTATTCGTGTCTCAGTTGCTCTTTTAGGTTGGTTTTTGTTTTAAACTATTTGTTATACCTTAGACATGGAGGATTTGACCAGAATTATGCATAATTTTAACTGTCAAATTAGAAATTTTGTTTTTTCCTTAAAATGCAAATTACAAAAAAATGGTTCAAAACATCCTGTAATTTTCGTTGTTCTGTATCGACAAGGTCTTGTACTATATTGCTATATAATTTTTTTCTGCGACAAATTGCAACACCGAACGTTATTTAATTTTTTGGCAGCGAGGTGCATTCGTAATCGCGATTTGATTGAAGTGTGGATGTCTCAACACACTTAATCGGACAAATTATTGAAAGATAGACAAAAAGTTTGTTCTCTATTAAACGTGAACACTATGTTTGATGAAATGGAAAAGAGTACAAAAGCTTTTTGTTTGTCACGTTCAAGAAAGTGGAGAGACTGTTACCGAAATGCATAGAACAATATATTGATATTGTGTCTGAGACGGAAAATATTTTTGGAATGCTGAATTTAGATAACATAGAATGGAACGGGAGCGATAGTAGCGAAGAAGCAATTAGCGAATAACTTAATTTTCGTATAGTTTTTGTTTATGCAATTAAATTTTTTGATTTACTTATATATATTATATTTATATTAAAACTATTATGGTTTCTGAGTAGTATGCCGTTTAGTTTATTTCGAAATTCGCAGAAAAATGGATTTATCTACCAGTCTGTATTAACCCTTATTTAACACTAACAAACAATACGGTATTGCATTGGGTCAAATAATTATATATTATCGCAGATATAATTAAATTTAACCATAAAACAAAAAAATATTTCGAACAAAAGTTATACAGTATACAGTTGACAACAAATTGCAAAAACAACTAATCATAAAAAACTTTTCATTCAAAAAAAATTAGGATGACCTTTTTTACTAATGGAACTGTATGTATATTTTTTGCACTAATTGATGCATCTTTGTATTCCCTTTAAAAAAGTATTAAGATACATAGGTCAAAAATTGATTAGTTTAGAAGTTATGATTTTTGTTCCGAACCTCCATTGACAGGCCGCACTGTGTGCCGCCAAAGCCCTATACCGCATGGCGTAATGCACCCTCGTGTCCGATGAACGAAATGTCGCGTCGCTTCACCAAAAACTGTTTGTTTCAGATATAAATATCCATCCGATGAAATTCGATGAATCCATGATGTTCTAACTTGTAGCTTCTGTTCAGATAATC
This sequence comes from Sphecodes monilicornis, assembly GCA_913789915.3. Taxonomy (NCBI): domain Eukaryota; kingdom Metazoa; phylum Arthropoda; class Insecta; order Hymenoptera; family Halictidae; genus Sphecodes; species Sphecodes monilicornis. The sequence goes on along the minus strand of OU565284.1, from coordinate 33,348,890 downwards.
CTGCCAAAAAACGTTAAATTTTTTGAAAATATAAGCTTGAAGTCGGTACATAAAGAAATATATGCAGAAAACACAATCTCATTTTTGAATTGAAACATCTTTAGGCGCGTTAGGCACAAAACCTAAACGCGGTAGACGCAAAATCTCGACGATTTAGTAAAACCCCGACACTGCAGGAGTAAAACCAATCTGGCGATGAAACGATGAAACGATGAAACAATGATACGATGAAACAATTTAGTAAGACCTCGACGCGGTAGGAGTAAAACCGATCTGGCGATGAAACGATGAAACGATGAAACAATGATACGATGAAACGATTTAGTAAAACCCCGACACTGCAGGAGTAAAACCAATCTGGCGATGAAACGATGAAACGATGAAACAATGATACGATGAAACGATTTAGTAAGACCTCGACGCGGTAGGAGTAAAACCGATCTGGCGATGAAACGATGAAACGATGAAACAATGATACGATGAAACGATTTAGTATAACCCCGACACTGCAGGAGTAAAACCAATCTGGCGATGAAACGATGAAACGATGAAACAATGATACGATGAAACGATTTAGTAAGACCTCGACGCGGTAGGAGTAAAACCGATCTGGCGATGAAACGATGAAACGATGAAACGAAATTCTATTCTATTAGCATATACGGTTGAAGGTTCGGCATTGCTTATTAAAGATTATGATAGAATTCCGATGATGCTAAGTGGAGATTTCAACGTGAACTTTGCATCGGAACAATCAAAATTATTAATAGAATTTTTTGGAAATACATTAAGATTGGAAATGGTAAATAATTCTAATGAAGCGAGAACAAGATCAGGAACAACTCTCGATGCAGTATTTGCAAGACATTTAAACAAAATTGATTCTACAATATTTATATCATATTTTAGCTATTACAAGCAAATTGTTTCAATAATAGAATCATAGAAAATTAAATGTCATTAAGTGTTAATAAAAATTCGAAAAAAATTAAAGAAATAAGGTTCAATTCAGCCATGTGGTCTAAGCACACACCACTAATTTTTTTATGTTACTGTACGTAAAAAGCTATTCAACTTTATAGTTTAAATTTCATAGTTTCTCAAATTCCTTTGGTTCCATTTAGATGGATGTATAAGAATTAGTACTTGCAATAACATTCACATTCTACTTTGAAAATTTACTAGTTAGCTTTTCGTTTCTTCTTCAGACGAAACGAGAGCGTAAATCAACATTTGCTGCTGCGGTTATTCGTTTTAGCTAATCGAATTTCGTGAGCTTAGTCGATGTATCATCCTCATGATTAATAGCTACGTTTCGCAGCCAGAATGTCGTTAGCCCTTGAGTAATGTGACAGTAGTGTGTACCGAATTACGATTAAAATGATTGGAAATCACGAATCAACATAATGGAAAATTACCAATTTAATTGAGTATCTAAAGAATGACGGTATTTGCGGACGCAACGGATTCTCTAAAGTTTGATAGATAAACTGCGGATTTTATACATTTGTGACAAAAATGAGTATTTGAAATACAAAATTATAAATACAAGGTGTTTCGTCTAAAACAGGACACCTAAATATCTCCTCTACCTCTGAAAATACAAAAAATGTTTCTAACGTAATCTAAATGGTTTCAAAAGACGAGTCAGATGAAAGAATCGTTTTTCATAAATTGTAATTTTTTAATCGTTTTTTCAAGGTCAATCGTGTTTTTTTACACACACATATATATATATATATATATATATATATATATATATATATATACACACACATTTTTTGTTGTTGTATGTTATAGCAAATATTATTGTGCATTCATCCATGTTACCTAACCCAGCACGACCTTGAAATGACCGTGAACTCTAAAATTTGCTAATTAATGCAGAACTTACTTTCAGCGACATTTCAGATTTCAACGGTAACAGAAATTCGACCATGAACTTGAACTTGTAAATAATCACATTTATTACTGCAGTAAATGTTCGAAATGATGTCCTTCTGTTGTGATACATTTCGTGAGGTGAAAAACGACAGATTGTACAGCTCTTTCGATGACTTCATATTTTCTGGCGTCGTGGGCTGCTCTTGATAAACCGTAACCTTTAATATCCCCCATAAGAAAAAATCAAGAGGGGTGAGATCGGGTGAACGAGCCGGCCATGATACAGGTCCATTGCGTCCAATCCAACGATTTGGGAATTTTTCGTTGAGGACACGTCTTGCAATACGGGAAAAGTGTGCTGGACACCCATCGTGTTGATACCATAATACTAGACGGTCCCTAAATGGTACATCTTCTAATAAAGCTGGTAGAATATGTTCTAAAAATTCAGCATACTTCTGTCCAGTTTGCGTACCGTTGATCAAATACGGCCAAATTATCCTATTATTTAGAATAACACACCAGACATTTATGGTCCTCGGTCTCTGCTTATCGAGTTGTCTAAACCATCGTGGATTTTCAACCGACCAATAATGCATGTTCTTGAGGTTCACCTGACCATGATTTGTAAAGGATGCTTCATCCGTAAACAATACTGTTTGAAAAAACATTTCATCACTTTCATATTTCCGTATACCCTATTGAGAAAAGTTTACGCGGTTTTCAAAGTCTCTTCTATGGAGCTCTTGATGAAGAGATAAATGGAAAGGATGGAATTTTTGTGAATGAAGAATCCAGAATATGCTTGTCACACTAATACCGGTTTCACGTCCAAGTTGCCTTATACTAACATGAGAGTTTTGATTAACTTTAGCGATGATATTGTTCACATTTGCTTCATGAGTAACAGTCTTACGTTTCACACGAATGTTTCTGTTGACACTACCAGTCTCACAAAATGTTTTAATAATACTTGAGTATGCAGAACGTGATGGACAAGAACGTTCTGGAAATCTGTCTTTGTAAATTCGTATTGCTTCTCTTAGACACTCACGAACTTCACCGTAAATTAAAACCATTTGAAACTCTTAAATCCATATCTCTCTCTCTCTATGTACACAGAGGAATGATACAATGTGTTTATTTACAAGTTCAAGTTCATGGTCGAATTTCTGTTACCGTTGAAATCTGAAATGTCGATGAAAGTAAGTTCTGCATTAATAAGCAAATTTTAGAGTTCACGGTCATTTCAAGGCCGTGCTATTATACATGGATGAATGCACAATAATGTTTGATATAACATACAACAAAAAATGTGTGTATATATGTAAAAAAAGACGAGTGACCTTGAAAAAACGATTGAAAAATTACAATTTATAAAAAATGATTCGGTAAATATTTACATTAGGAGCTTCCTCACCGATTTTGATGACGTTGAAGTATGTTGTCAAGGTCATCATTCTGAACAACTTTTTCCTATACATGTTACCGCCGCTCAGCTTTAGTTTCCGAGATATTAGCAAAAAAGTTTCAACATCTCGAAAAGTGATCGGAGTAGGTCTGGGTTAGATTTGAAATTGTGGCCGCCGATAACGCCACGGTCACAACTTAAAACGACTTCAATCAGTTGAGACCCACTGTCTTGTCTGTTTATGTTTACGAACTGAAACGTTAAATGAATCGTGTCGAACGCGAACTCATTTCATTGTTAGCTGTGTTAGCATACAGAATATTAAGCATGAAACTATACGAATTCTTGGATATCTGCAACAATCAAGAAAATATATAATGACCCAGTATATAAATATATAAATAATATATAAATAACCCAAACCTAACCCAAACCTAACCCAGACCTACTCCGATCACTTTTTGAAATGTTGAAACTTTTTTGCGAATATCTCGGAAACTAAACCTGAGCGGCGGTAACATGTATAGGAAAAAGTTGTTCAGTATGATGACCTTGACAACATATTTCAACGTCATCAACATCGGTGAGGAAGCCCCTAATGTAAATAATTACCAATGATTCTTCCATCTGATTCGTCTTTTGAAACCATTTAGATTACGTTAGAAACATTTTTTATATTTTCAGAGGTAGAGGAGATATTTAGGTATCCTGTTTTAGACGAAACACCCTGTATATTAGAAGAAATTGACAATCTTAACATATCATTTTCAACTTACTAGAATGATTAAACGATTAAGTACATTTTCACCTGTCTACTGTGCTTAGCAATCGACTTACAATTACAGAATTTGTATTTTACATAAAGGTCCGCAGTCAATTGATAAATAAAAATCATTTGTCGTCGGCCATCAAAATCTACAGGCGCTTTAATATTTGATTTTTGCAGTAGATTGTCACTGTATAATAGGAAAGATTAAGGAAAATTGATATTGGAAATTAAAAGCAAAAGATAAAGGTACGCTTCAGCATAAGTAGCTTTCTGTAAATATTGTTAGGTTACGATTGTTTCAAACAAATTTATTAACTTAGAATTATTTTATTAAAGAAAGTGTATTTTCGTGCTGAATTACGTAAGTTTTGTATTAATTTAGGTATATACACGGTGTCCCGTCACTGGTGGTACAACCGAATAGGGGGTGATTCTACGTAAAAGAAAAAATTGGTGTGTGCTTAGACCACATGGCTGAAGTGAAACTTCTTTCTTTAATTTTTTTCGAATTTTTATTAACACTTAATGACATTTAACCCTCTGTCGGCCGAATTTTTGTTTTAACTCCAAAAAAATTGTTTGAACGAAAAATCAGAAATTATAAACCTATATATGCAAATGAAAACAAATTTTTGCGTTTAAACAATTTTAATGCGATATATTTACTATGTGACTTTCAAGTCACACCGGCCTATAAAGTTACAAAACTGTATCATCAAAAACAGTAACAAATTGAAAATTCAAATGCAAACAAATAGGTTGTTATTGATATACTAACCCAGAGTTATTATGTCCACTATTTTTAGTTTGGTAATCACTGACAAAAGCACAAATAATATCAATTGGATGAAATGGTTTCGCGTAGTTTTACTGCCGATTTGTGCGCCATCTCATGAAAAAAGCTAGAATTATTTTGTAAAATGTCGATAAATTAAAATGTGACCTGAAAGTTACACGAGCCCATAGAGGGTTAATTTTCTGTGTCTCTATTATTGAAACAATTGGCTTGTGATAGCTATAATATAAATATTCTTGACTCAATTTTGTCTAAATGTTTTGCAAATACTGCATCGAGAGTTGTTCCTGATCTTGTTGTCGCTTCATTAGGATTATTTACCATTTACAATCTTAATTTACTTCTAAAAAAAAGTAGCTACATTATGATATAAATATTCTTGACTCAATTTTGTCTAAATGTCTTGCAAATACTGCATCGAGAGTTGTTCCTGATCTTGTTGTCGCTTCATTAGGATTGTTTGCCATTTACAATCTTAATTTACTTCTAAAAAAAGTAGCTAAAATATGATATAAATATTCTTGACTCAATTTTGTCTAAATGTTTTGCAAATACTGCATCGAGAGTTGTTCCTGATCTTGTTGTCGCTTCATTAGGATTGTTTACCATTTACAATCTTAATTTACTTCTAAAAAAAGTAGCTAAAATATGATATAAATATTCTTGACTCAATTTTGTCTAAATGTTTTGCAAATACTGCATCGAGAGTTGTTCCTGATCTTGTTGTCGCTTCATTAGGATTATTTCTAAAAAATTTTTTGTAATAGATCTTCACCGAACCAGAGGTGCAGAATGATGTTATAGTGGTCACGACATATAATTTTGAAACACCCTGTACAATAAGTAATCGTGCGAGGCGTCAGTAGAAGCGTGTGGGATAAGTCAGTAAGAGGTGCAAACTGTAACAACGGCTAACTGCATCGACGACGAACATCGCCCGTAGTAAAACGCATAAATAATGGAAACTTGCAGTAGATAATAGAACGGACTCATTGTGTTTTCGCGTTGCCGGTGACGATATATAACCCTGCAACAGTGTAAGTAGTAGTATTACATATAAGTCAGACACTGGTGTTACCCTACTGTCCACTGCTTCAATTAAGTTTGCTGTTTATGAAAAACGGTAATGCCACCAGAAGGAACAACCATGCTCGTTTACGTACGATTGCAGCGCGCAAATAGAAATTATATTAAATACTCATAGACAGAAATGAAAGATGAAAGGGTTTTAATTCTCGAATGTTATTAGAGCATATGTTTTTAATCTTTCTGCGCAGAGTTTTATGTACGTTGGAAGTTATGCATTTAACCGTCTAATATTTCATTAAAATGGCTTATGAAAGTGCTACTCGAAAGAACAACTGCACCCTCTTGTAATTAGCTGTCACGAATCCGTTGATTTTTTAAAATTGAAATTTCAATTTGTATATTAACCACTTGCGCTACGATTTAACTTTCGGTTGCCGTGCCGCGCTCTACAATATAACATGCAGCAAAGCGTTACATTGAAGCCACACCGCGTCTATGATTAGCCGTGGGTTAGCCGACGTGAAGAACACGTCGTTTTTGTTTGTGCGACAAATACCTATCGACGTGGTGTACACGTCGCTTTCGGCTTTGGAACAAAAGCATCTCGACGTGCGTGGCACGTCTTTATAGCGCAAGTGGTTAACGAGAAAAATACTGATACGTAATAGTTCTGTACAATTTTCTTCTACATTTTTAAAACAAAATGTTATTTTTGTCAAATGAAGCTAAACAGTTTGGTAAAATCCAATTTGATTTTATTCATACATGTTGTTAAACAAATCCTAAAATAGTGTATGGAAACAAATTTCAGTTGCAATTTCAATATAAATTAAAATCATGTGAACGGCGCAGAAGTGTTCGATTGCTATTTTGGAGAGAAACATATTGAATTTACGAAAAATTGACGAAATATAATGTTTGCTGATATAAACAATTTCAATATGGATGGGCCAGAGAGATTTAACTACAATTATCATGATTTAGGGAAAGAAACTTAATTATTAAGCCGTCTTCAAATAATTGGTAGCAACGACGTTATCATTTGGGACAGTAGGCTGCAATGGAAAGACGAATATTAAGTTTATTAGTGGTAAAATGGATAGTCAGAAATCAACAATCTCGCAGAAAATAAAACTGGTAAATTCTTTTTTTACTAAATTACTTTACGTGCTAAATAAAAGTTAAAAAATTAATAGGATGGCGATATTTTGTCCCTGACCGTATAAATGTATAAAGTGTGTAGTTTCATCATTAGTAAATGTTTCGAAATCATTTAGACTCGACTTACACCGTTACCAAAGAAATTCATCCGAGTGCTGGCCTAAGAATCCGCGGTGGGGAATGTAATTTTCTATGGTTATTTGCCATTTCTGCTGAAGAGGGTCCAGTTGTAGCAGGTGCGGACGTAGGGCGAATCCCTATGGAAGGCTAGGGAACGGTTGAAATTTACTGCGCGACTCATTTCGGTCTCCGGAATAAATGGAACTTGTCCGTGAACGCTGTAAGCTTGTGGGAAAAGACATGGCTTTCGTGGTTTATCGCCGAGACAAACGGACCGATTAAAACAGAAATAAACGCTTCACTTACCGGCGCTGCGCGGGTCTCGTAAAACTTTCTAAGTGTCCATCCAACGCCGCTAGACGTGTCAGACATGAGAAATAATCCGCGGATTTCCCTTCACCCTGCTTGTCGTACCCGCGTCCGCTGGAAATTAAGCGTCCTTTGAAGGTAGGCAGGTTTCTTGCGTTGGTTTCATCGTGTCCGTCACTGTAATAAAGCAAATGAAATTTGTTATTTAAACAACAACAGATAAAGGTGAAGACTTTCTAGAAAGAAGTGCCCCGGAGTTTATAATGAAGTCCTGCGCTTGTTTAACCGTTTGAGTCCCAGGGAGTATTGAAAAACACTGTCGAAGAATCCCAAACAGCGCAACCGCGCTTTCTCTAAATGACTACGAAAAGACCCAAGCAGCGCGATAGCGCTTGTTTTATTTTATTTTGTAATGTATTATTGTATTATTATAGTATTATTCTAACTATTGTAAAATGTACTATTTACATTAAAAGGATCTGTGTAATTTACTTGCGTCAGTAAATCTGAGCGCGCGATTTCGACAGTCGGTAACGCATAATAGACTCGACATAAAATCTCAACAGCACGATCGCGCTGCTTGGGACTCAAACGGTTAAATAAATATGGTATATACAACTGGAATTTGTGAGGCAGTGTCATCAGTATTGCAACGTTTTAAATTATGTCGTCGTGTTCAAGGCCGTCATTTGAACACTTGAAGTAGCAGTGGATACGTAAATAACATGTTACATGTAAATCGTCGTAGTGTTCGAAGAGTGCTTTGAGACACATTATTTTCTATTGCAGTTGACCTTGCGTGACCTTGCGTGACCTTGAATGACCTTCATAATAGGTCATTGTATTCGTCTTGAAACACACTATCAGAATGTAAATAAAAAACCATACCGTTCCATTTAAAAAAACAGAGTTGACCTTCATATGTCCTTGACGTCTCCACCAATAACGAAATTAATGACATTAGATTACGAGCGCATCGATATCAAGTATGTTTGGTCTGATGCATTCTCTTCTACCTTTAAAAGCAAGCGAGTTATTCAGTTGACCTGTTTATAGTGCCCCACCCTGTATATACTGTATATACAGGGTGAGGCACTAACAATTGTCACCTAGAATAACTCTGAAAATATGATAGTAACAGAAAAGTTTTCGAAACGAAAGTTATATTGGATAATGAGGGCCGTAGTATGGCGTTAATCTTTTGTTGCTAGGTGAAGTCGATTCACAGATATGAAAGTCACCTTGATTTTTTAAAATGGAGTGCCCTACTTTTTGTACCATAAATCGATAGGGGGTCAAATTCTGAGTACAAAAGTGTTGACCTTCATACGTCCTAAACCTAAGAGTTAACGAGATATTAACGAAAGTTTGTTTTATATATATATATATATATATATATATATATATATATATATATTGTTACGCGAGCGACCGCGTAATTTAGGCATACTTAATAAAAGACCGTTATAAAAAGGTAATTAATCTCTTTATTAAAAGAGGAAGGGAATTGCACGTCCGACCGGTACGACGTTCGTGAAGCGACTCTGTCCTTTGTCCTTGTTATATCGTCGTTTAGGCAACGACGATATAACGGGAGTACCTATTTTGCCACATTCGTAACAATATATATATATATATATATATATATATATTCGCGACTTTGCATATATATATTTATATATATATATATATATATATATATATTCGCGACTTTGCATATATATATTGATTTATATATATATATATTCGCGACTTTGCATATATATATATTTATTTATATATATATATATATATATTCGCGACTTTGCATATATATATATTTATTTATATATATATATTTGCGACTTTGCATATATATATATATAAATGTATATACAATATATATTGTAACCAGTGTTCCGTCGTGGAATAACATTATTTCGAGAGACTCATTTTCGAAGTGTACGCAGGTCACTCGTGTCTAATAAATCCATTCGGACGATCACTGCTTGCACGTAGGAAAACCCAAACCTTCACAAATCTTGTCGAACACCGATAATTTTCGCAGCCAGCTTTCTGATTTGTGCGGAGCTAGTCCTCCAAAATAATATAAAATTCTGAACTCAGTCTCGTGCGTACATTCAAACAGACCTAAATTCTGTCAGTCGAGACTCCGGAGCAGTGGTATTCCGCCAATCAAAGCACACAAACGCAAAGCAATATTTAATCAACTATACAGTCCACTAATTATATTTTATGTAAATTTTATTAAATGTACATTACATATACCAAATTGGTATACATTTCACTCAACAATCGGCAACCCTTACGAACAAGCAAACCGCAGCGATCACGTTCGTGGATTGATCCAACAACCAGGTCTCGAACTTCAGTATTATCAAAAAACAGGTTTAATCGAATCTTTACTTCAAAGAAACAAACAAAATACAATGAAAAGAGTAAAAGATACGTGTGCTCATTTCAACAATTTTCAGAATATTTATTATTCTTAGAATTACAAAAATGTAACAAAATATAATAAAATATACTGTGTACAAAACCGAATAAGTGAAACAAAGAACACTGAAAGCTCATATTAGCCCTTTACGGACGATTGTGTAAAATATTAAGAAGTATTTTTCTTTGGAGAACCAAATCATAGGTTATACATACAAATAAAACTACATGTGTATATTTATATATACCCTGTGATATTTAAATGATTACAAATTGTAAGAATATAATCTATACTTTCTTCATATTAAAATCAGAAAACAAACTAAAATAACTAATGTACATGGTGGAAATTATAAAGCATTACAGACGAATGTCTCCAAAAATATTGATTATACGCAGAAATTTTTCAGACGAAAGTTGTTCAGTACCGAGGGGGACATCATGAGGTGGAACTCTTATTTTTCCCGGTGGACACTCCGAGGTGAGGTGAAGGTCAACTTTCTTTTTTTAAATGGAATGATATGTTTTTTTATCCACTATCAAATAGTACGTTTTAAGATGAGCTCAATTACCTACGACTCAAGGTCATTCAAGGTTAAACTTGCAGGGAAATGCAGAAAAGGTGTGATCGTTTTACAATAATTATAATGTATTGTATAATCTTGAAAATCGTTGTGTCGTATACGAATGAATATGTCATGACAATCGCTTTTACATGATATAAAATAATACATAGCATTCCATTTAAAAAATTGAAGGTCCCTTCATTTCTAGAAAAATAGTGCAGGCACAAAAATATTATATACGCCTGCTTGCGTTAACAGTATTACTTTTTCCTCTTTCATTTTTTTCTAGTATTTATTATTTGCAAGAAAAATGCTGGCTAGTAATAACGTCAACAACCTGTATATTAACCCTTATGACATCTATAGACGAGGCATCGCGTGTTCTCTAATTAAAAAGTATTGAAAATGTGTTTTGCTGTGGTTCTAGTAATTTGCTCATGCAATGGATAATGAAGCGTTGGATGGACATTGGGAAATATAACTTTGTATAATAAATAATTCTAAGTTGTTTTCAGTATTTTGTTACTTATTCAACTAATACTTGTTGGTTTTTATAGCACGAAAAAGAATCGATACAAGAATTTCCGATTGATTATCACTGCTCCTTCAGTGATAATCCAGAACCTGGTCCTTCGATAGTCTCGTTTCTTACAGCGAAGACACCGGAGATTTAATTAGTCAGGATGTATTTGGTGTTAGGCGTGACCACACGAGCAAAGTAATGGCTTTTACTAGATGTGTACTTTATCAATATTGATGTTGGATCAGGCTACAATTCATTCGACGCTTTATATCGAATATTGGAAGAAGTGACAGGCTAAGCTTGGTTTACGACGACGGATAAGAGTAAGTGCGAAGTGGTATGGATGTTGTTGATATACCGAACGGTCACGTTAACAGCAAAAGTCCACCAATAAATCACCTACTGCAGATTTGTTTCGTTGATTTATCGATTAAAAATATTTGGCATCAATAATACTTCTGCTTAAATAAATTGATCTCGGCCAGGTGATCTTCAGAAACGACATCGCAAGGACGATTTTCTCAAACAATTTTTTAAATAATTATAGACCAAACGTTGGATATTCATTGGCAAATTGTCATAATTTCTTCGAAGTATTATATATTATATATTTGGAATATATAGGCAAAAGAACTATTATATTCCAACTGCCTACTATGTTCCAGCTACTAGGGATATACTGGATGAAAAAGTGAATGAATTAATACGACGAATGCCTCGATTAACGAAAGCCACAATAAAGGCCAAAGGAGGATACAAGTTTTTCGACCTTACAGAATTTTGTTGGCATTATCCTGCAAACTTATTAAAGTATTCTTCAAGCAGTGTTTATCCTCAGTGAAGTAAACGGTAAGCATTATGCCTTCCTCTACTGTTTACAATACGTATGTTTCATTTACTACCAAAACCGTAAGTATGATCGCCTTTCTCTACTTTCTATGAGCTTCAATGACCTTATATAATGGGTCGTTGAACTCGTTTTAAGATCCTCTATCATGATACATACCGATCCATTTAAAAAAATGGAGGTGACCTTCAAATGTCCGAAGTACCTCCACCTGCGAAAAAACTATTATCGCCACCGGATGGCCCTCTTCGTACTGTGCAATTTTATTTCAGTAAATATTTCTGTGAAACTTATTATTATTACTAAACACCCTGTATATTGGTATTATAGCGCAGAATATAGCAGAGATCGAACCGATTTCTTCCTCCAGAATATTTACCGGTATTATACTGGTATTATACCGAAATACGTCTATACCAACATATCGTCGCTTTGATGACTTCATATCGGTATTCGCAGCCTTTGGTTTTTCTTCAGGTAAAAGTACAAGTATCTAAAAATACCGTTACTTTACTGGTATTTGTAATACCTGTTCGATCTCTGATATAGGCGAGCTACACCAGCGATTCTACGTATTATACGAGCTCCAGCCAATTATTATTGTATCGACTTAGCATCTAATCGTGTCCGAATACATGTTCTCGGCCACCAGCTGAATCGACGGCAATCGATATAATTATACGCTCCTGTACCATTCTCCAAGGAGGAACTAATTACCAATCAATGTTTCAGCAACTTCCAAAAGGCAGTAGTTCGACGGTAGTTTGTCCACAAGTGGTTATTCTCGGCAGAGCATGATGAATGCCCAATTATAGAGATCCTTTCAAGAAAGGTTAGTGAACTCCGAAATTATGAAACTTTGTGTGCAAGTATAGTTTTAGCGAATACACTCCATCCCTGAGAAAAATGCAGAATTTTCTTTCCTGCAGAGTATCGCAAGAACGATGAAAGATATTGCGAAAAGGTTACAGAAAATAGTGTAAAGAAATGTTAAGTTTAAAATGATTTTAAAAATACGTATTGTTCCAGTTACTCTTACTATCTGTACATAAAACAGAATTTTTGCATTTTGCAGGTTCATGTAAAAATATTCTCCGATGAGATGTTGCCATATACCGTAGCGTGTACGTAAATATATGTACATGCATAATTTACAATTGAATTATATATTATTTATAAAGTATAAAATGTATTTTTTGTAACATTACTTCATGGAACATTATGTATTAAAGAACATCTGCATGCTTTGTCCGACTTATTAAAATAATTAAGAAATGAAATTTCTATATGGTTTCTATGTACACCAATTGATGAAGAAAATTTGTTTAACACTCTATTTATAATCATTAGTAGCGTAATTACTATTGCAAGAGCATATAGTTGGATTTGACTTCCATTTTTTTGAATAGCGCAACATAGTTTTTAAATTACAAATAATAAAATGTTTGGTCTAATACTACGTGACATAAGTGAAGCTATACCATTTTTTAGCAAAACAAGGAACTATCACTGGAAAATTTAATGTCCGTACAATTTAATCAATTTCCTTTATTATGTTTTTCCATCTACATTTGTGGAAAATTGTTTGTTTGGGAAATTTTATCAATTTGCGAATAATAAGTTTTCTTGTTTTCTCTGATTATATTGAGATTTGGATTAAAGGTTTCATGAAGCTTGATGGTAAAATTTAGATAAAGAATATTTGAAAAGATTAATAAGTACATTTACAATTTGTTCGATTTTTAATAAAGATGGCTATTGGAATGTAACAAAAAGTCAAATACATGTACATAGTATTTGCATTGTACATGCATAGGATAAACCTAAAAATGAACACTAAAAGATGCAATAAAAAAACCAAAACTAGGGTTAAGTGTTAATAGCTCATGGTAAGATAAGTGAAGTGGTAGATAGTGTACAATTGTTGTAGTCTATAATAGTAAGGAAATATGTGTGTAAAAAGAATTGCAAGTTAAATCCATTTCTAGATTTAAGAGGCCGAAACAAATAAATATTGATTAGTAACAAAAAAATTTGAAATTTAAGATTTTGATTTCACACAAGTATTTCCAAATTTCTATACATTTTATTTGTGTTGAAATAATCATATGAAATGTAAATTCGATTATTGAACACACTTCCATATTTACGAAAATCTACAGTAAACGACTGTTTTTGGCTATTTACTAACATAATACAAATTACTGGGACTGGCAAATTTCAACTTTTATAGTTTCCTTATATAAAAACTAGACAAACGAAAAAAACTATATTCACGTACCACATACCGAATTTCAAGGAAAACACGGGAGTGCCATAAATGTGTGCGAATGTACATGTTTTATGTTCTGCTAAGTGGGTATCATAAAGTTCATGTATTATCCACTTTTACTGCTCCTGATATCGGCAATAGAGAAGATTGTCGTATGATTCATTGACAACGAGAGTTCACCGTCCATTGTTCGGCGTTGTAATCAAACCTTGGTGATTTTATTTGATCGCCGACATCGTTATGCACATTGCACGTAGATACCCACCCACGCGAAATCGAGAGCAGCGGCAGTAAATGTTTTCAGTATTCTTTCAGTGCGCCCTTGTCGCGCGGCGACAAGTCATCATTTTAACGATGAAATTGAATCGACAAGCCCTCTGCTATGAAACCGACGCAACAACGATCGCGGAAGTGGTCAGGAGGTACTTGGTCGATCGGGAAAATCGATCACGAGCGAGGTCTTCAGTCCGTGTCCGATAAAAACTTTCTCAACGACCCTTTCCGGCCCAGCATTCTACTTCACGTCTTCCCCTCTCCCTTTGTTCTTCTACAATATCTTTTATACCACGACCTCGTTTTCTCGGAGAGCTCGTAGCGATGGTGAGCAGAGAGAATGAGTACGACGAAGAGAGAGAGAGAGAGAGAGAGAGAGAGAGAGAGAGAGAGAGAGAGAGAGAGAGAGAGAGAGAGAGAGTGGGAGAAAGAAAGAAAGCGATAAAGAGAAAGAGTGAAGGGAGAGACCGTAGAGAACAGCTGAAACATTAAATTCTAAATGAAAAGGCAGTGGCGAGCAGGACTTCGGAATTTCAGGTCGAGGGAAAGAAGGGGTAGAGAAAAAAGTGGAAGAAGAGGAAGCTGAGGAACGAACAGGGGAGAAGTTGGGGAGGGGGGGGAGAAAGAAGGTGTAAAAGCGAAGCTGTAAAACGTGGGCAGAATCTCTTGGTTGATTCTCGTGTACCTCGGCTATGTCGAGCGGCTGGCTAGCAGAAGAGAGGAGGGGAAGGGTGAAAAAAAAGAAAGTCGAAACTACTCGACGAGATCTGGCGGTTTATTTGACGTTCAGCGTAAATGAAGTTCCGGAAGTGACGCGTACCCGGCCGAAAAAAAACTTGTTAAAATACGGCGCGACGCCCGGAACGTTGCTAGGTGACACGATATGGACGCGGTTCACGACAGACTGACGTGGCCCAACAGAAGAGTGAGAGGAGCTTGATGTTTTACTTCTTCTCTCGACCTGCTTCCGAAGCGACTCCATTGATTCGTAACCGTCGCATTAAATGATTAGCAATTTATAACGGGACGTTATAAATTCTCTTTTGTACGGGGAACTCACGTGTGGACTCAATTAAGGATATTCCGGTTTTCGAGGACGTTTCTTCACCAATCCTTGGGATTTTTTTCAGAAGTGTGAAACTTCTTGTATTATAATTTTACACAAATATTTATGGGTATGTGAAGTACAAGTTACTTTTTAAACTAAAAATAATCAAAATTAATAGTATAGAGATTCTGGTACTTCTTCTGATCGAAAACAACAAAATTAGGAAGCATATTTACTAAGTGCACAAATAGTTACTAAGGAAACAATTTAGTGTCTTTGTATGTAGATTGCTGTGCCTTGCGATTAATACAGACATTTTTTATTTTACATGAAGATCCACAGTTTAATTATCACTAGACTGCGGATCTTTATGCAGAATACAAATTTTCTACCTGAATTGCAACCAACTCGAGTGAAATAGAAAATTATTTTATTTTTTAAGTGAAACTTCTTTAGGCGCGTTAGGCGCAAAACCTCGACGCGGTAGGACTAAAAGCAATCTGGTGATGAAACGGTGAAACGATGAAACGACGAAACGCTGAAACGTTGAAACGATGAAACGATTTAGTAAAACCTCGACGCGGTAGGAGTAAAACCGATCTGGCGATGAAACGATGAAACGATGAAACGAAATTCTATTCTATTAGCATATACGGTTGAGGGTTCGACATTGCTTATTAAAGACTATGATAAAATTCCGATGATGCTAAGTGGAGATTTCAACGCGAACTTTGCATCGGAACAATCAAAATTATTAATAGAATTTTTTAGAAGTAAATTAGGATTGTAAATAGTAAACAATCCTAATAAAGCGACAACAAGATCAGGAATAACTCTCGATGCAGTATTTGCAAGACATTTAGACAAAATTGAATCAAGGATATTCATACGATATTTTAGTTAATGTTTTTTAGAAGTATATTAAGATTGTAAATGGTGAATAATCCTAATGAAGCGACAACAAGATCAGGAACAACTCTCGATGCAGTATTTTCAAGACATTTAGACAAACTTGAGTCAAGAATATTTATATCATATTATAGTTACTTTTTTTTAGAAGTAAATTAAGATTCTAAATGGTAAATAATCCTAATGAAGCGACAACAAGATCAGGAACAACTCTCGATGCAGTATTTGCAAGACATTTAGACAAAATTGAATCAAGAATATTTATATCATATTTTAGCTATCACAAGCCAATTGTTTCAATAATAGAATCATAGAAAATTAAATGTCATAAAGTTTTAATAAAAATTCGAAAAAAATTAAAGAAAGAAGTTTCACTTCAGCCATGTGGCCTAAGCACACACCGATTTTTAATATGATTAATAGCCTGAAAATATTACAACAGCGTTTTTAAATTCATTTAATGCCTTTGCTGTTTTAAATTACACCTACTCATTTTTACCATAAATCCATAAAATCCGCAGTCTAGTTATCACATACGCATGATAAAGACATTTAAAACTTAATCTAGATTTAAATTTGTTTAGGATCTTCGAGTTGAAAGAAGTTGTTAAGAGAGATAACAGACATACTCCGATATTTTGATCTGATCGAGGTGGTTGACGTTGTATTGAAAGCGACTAGTGAATAGTTATTAAAGCAAATTGTTATTAAAGTAAATCTGTTGGTTCAACGATCGTGTTAGGCTCAAGCTAATATGTGGACAGGCGCGCTTTTACCGAGTTTCCACGGCGTGCGTAAGCACGACCGAGGATGGTCCGTATGGTTGGGCCTTAGTCGCACTACCTGTAGGTCAGAGTGCATCCAGGTGGTTAGGTGGTTGTAAAGTAATTTAGTTAATTTTGAGGTAACTTGCTTAATTAGTTTTCATGTTCCGCGTCGGAACATTCGACATAATGCGATCTAAGGACACTTAGGTCGATCGACAATTATTACCGGAACGTGTGAGGTCTTTTAAATCACGGTAATGTTGAAACTATTGTGTACATTGTCCTGCTGTGCTTAAACTATCGACAAAATAAAAGCCTGTTTCATTTATTTTACTACTTTCATATAATTTTATTACTTACCTACGGTTAAAAGAGTAACTATTGCAATTAATTTTAACTTTTGAGTTTTTCTTTACCTGGACTTTGTATGTTTACTGATTTGGTAGTGTGTAATTATAAATGAGGAAACTATATTCTCTTTAATTATGTCTTATATGTATGTTTAAACTACGATTAGATTGTAGATTTTTATGTAAGATAAAAATTGTCTGCATTAATCGCAAGCTACGGCAAGCTACTGTACATACATAGGCACTAAATTCTGTTTTAGTAACATTATAGAATTGAAAACAATATAACAGTATTTTTAAATACTTTATATTACATCATAGATGCATAAAATCCATAATGTAATTATGATTATTGCAACCATTCGATTATTTTGGAACGATAACGTATAAGCATGGCAATCAAAGGGAAGAAAGAATGTCTTTCGATTTCCATGAAATTGACATCGACGAGGTAGAGAATTTTTTCGAGACACACGAAGATTCTACTGGATAGAATAATTTCCCTTTGGTCTCATAGCAATTTCGCGGAGGAAGTCGTTGAAGCTCGTGGCACGGCCGTAGCGATCGCGAAAAGCAATCCAAGAATTCAGAAACACATACAGACGAGTTGTTAGATTCAGTTGTTATCAATAGAAGTTCTCACTCGGAGAAAAATAACGTTTTACGTATGCATTGCGTGTAACTTGGATGCAGACATGCTTCGCAGTGAATGAATATATACGCGTTACCTCGAACTTTGGAATTCGAGGCAGAGAAGTTGGTCCCGCGGGATGATAGTCGACCTGTAGATGATGAATAACCAAGCAGAAATACGATCTTTGACGGTTCATTAGCGGGTTCAGTGCTGCCCGAAATTTCGGGTCTCCTATAACGCTTCCTAAGTTAGTCAAAATCTGAATTACCATGTTTAATTGCTATTAGCGACAACATTCAGCTGAAGAGTAAATTGTCTCATGCGCATACATTATTAGCATTTCATGCATTCATTAATCTACTTTACGTCGCTGATTACAATATGATGAAATCAGTGGCGCAATATTTTTTACAATTCTTCAGTAAATAATACAAAATTTTGAATAACTAAACAATATTTATGTTATATAAGAAATATTTCTTGTGTAAAATAAAGGCGTTGATTCAAAATCGGCCAAAATTACCCAAGACCAATTTTCCTGAAACTTTGCATATTGGTAGTCCTTTGGGTCTAACAATCATTTCGTGAAAAAACTTTTTCCCAGGACTTCACGGTTACGGGGGGAGGGGGTCAAAGTACGTATTTTGCGAAATCTATTATGTGCTGTAACTTTTAATAAAAATATGATATCGACGAGGCACTGATACCAAAAAGTCATAAAAAATTCAAGCTTTCCAACGATGTATAAGTTTATGTAATTTATTTATTGCTAACATAATTTTTTCACGTTTTTCGTGTTTTTCAAGGTGTAAAGAATTTAGAAAAATTGCAATTCCCAAAAAAGTATCGCCTGATTTGAACCAAAAACGCTGCATTAATAGTACATTCCATGCTGTTTCGAATGGTATTTGTCATACCTTGAGCAAATTATTCGTTTTTGAGTTATAAAGTAAAATGTGAGTAGAAATTGAGGCTCGCGGTCAACTACTCGAGCTATTTCAAACGTGAAGAAAACGCTTCCTGTGATTATATGTATATACTCTTTGGAAGCGATAGTTCGTACATTTATTTAAGTATACACATGTTCCGTCCCAAATGGTAAATATATTATTTTCATTTTCCTGAATTTTGTTTAAATGACGAGCTATATTTGGCGTCTCTTGTTTTAGTTTCTCTCTTGTTATGTTCCCTAAAAAACGAGGAACAAACTTTGACATAATAATATCTCGCACTTCCGAAATTATTCTACATACCGTAGGTTGTGACTTATTTATCATAGCTCCAATGTCTTTTTGAGACGAACCACGATATAAATGCATTAAATAAATTGCCACCTTGTATATTGAGTTAGTGCCCTCATTTGTATTGAAACAGTATTCAATTAAGTTTTGTAGTTCGCTTTTTTTTAAGCCAGTCCAGGTTTTTAATTCGCTGTTGTGTAATTTATCAAAAAAATTACATTCATATAGTTTATTTTCGTTGAAGTTCCGTAACTGATCAATAATATTTACAATTTAATTGATTGATAACGTTGTTTCGTTTTGTAAATTGTCCTGTAGTGCAAGTATCGAAGATTGCTCTATACTGACGTTCGTGATATGCCTTTTGCAACATACTAATCTTTCGTGGATTATAATACGATAATTTATGAATATTTCTGTCCTTAATTTTTTATTAACAAAAGAAAGATTTTTTCTTCAACACCTCTACAACCAAAGATGCACTTCGAATGGCACTTAGGAGTTGCTTTTATTGGTAAAGCAGCGGAAGATTCAGTGTCCCTCCCCCTCTCAACTGGTACTGAACGTGATATTACACCTTAGAAGCTTGTTCCAGCTTCTTGGTCATCAGTATTTGAAAATGGAGATTCTAAAATACATTTTTTACAAAACACTTGATTTGATTTAATCTTTTTCTCCTTCTTCGTTTTTCTTTAAAGAAAAATTCCACATTTTTCGCATTTGTTAGAACTCACATTTAGTTATTTCAGTTATTATACTAATCACGTTTACTATTAGTCACATGTACTGTCAGAAATACTGTTATTTACACTATGTAACTTATACACTACACCGCTATTCATAAAAGAAAATTAAAATAATCTAATATTCTAACGAAATGTTGCGCACATACAAAATTCTTTTACAGACGATGAATCTTCATGACACGACAACGAAAATGAAACTGATGATTTGTCTTTGGTCTAGTTAAAAGAAATGCATAGATGTCTCAAAGCGCGAAACGTGAAAAAATCAACACATCTCGTAAATACTTGATTTCTCTCTCGAAATTCTAGATGGTTGCGTCCGAAGAAAATGATTGTTTCTTTTAGTCCTTTGATTCTGGGTTAGGTGAATGCACTCGATGAAAGAGTGAATAGTTCCGTTTCGGAAAATCTTAAAACACTGTATGTTTCGTTTGAGATTATTAAATACTGTCGTGAATATAAATCGAAACAAACTGACGAGGATACGCTACCTGATAATTGTATAATAAGATATAATATAAAATAAGCAATATCTGCATTCTGGTATAATTATTGTAAAATATATTCAATGTGTTTCACTGTTTCAAAACAGTAGAATTGGTAACAATAGCATAGCTGTGTTATGTACAGTGTATATATAATCATAGAAAGCGTTTTCTTCACGTTTGAAATGAATATACAGGTCAAGTAGTTGACCGCGCGCCTCAACTTCTACTCACATTTTAATTTATAACTCAAAAATGAATAATTTTCCCAAGGTATGACAAACGCCATTCGAAAGGACATGAAATGTACTATTAATGCAGCGTTTTTGGTTAAAATCAGGCGATACTTTTTTTGGGAAGTGCAATTTCTCTGAATTTTTTACACCTTGAAAAACACGAAAAACGTGAAAAATTATGTTAGCAATAAATAAATTACATAAACTTATACATCGTTGGAAAGCTTGAATTTTTTTATGATTTTTTGGTATCAGTGCCGGGTCGATATCGTATTTTTATTAAAAGTTACAGCACATAATAGATTTCGCAAAATACGTACTTTGACCCTCTCCCTCGCGTAACCGTGAAGTCCTGGGAAAAAGTTTTTTCACGAAATGATTGTTAGACCCAAAGGACTACCAATATGCAAAGTTTCAGGAAATTCGGTCTTGGGTAATTTTGGCCGATTTTGAATCAACGCCTTTTCTATTGATGATTCGGCCGCGACACATTACAATCACGACATTCAAAGCAAACGGACACGCGTTTCTTTATCTCGGAATCACCCTCTGTCCTTGCGAACCGCGTAGTAGTGTTGTGTCGTGTCGTGTCTTGTGTTATTGCGATGCAGAAAGTGTACGCCGCAAAACAAGGACCGTTACTAGGTGAGCACCCGTTTCCGTTTTTCATCATTCGGTAGAAATCAAGATTATTAATCCTCATGTTGATTAAAATTAATTCTTTGTTCGAGCAAATTATATATTATTCGCTGGATTAAATTTATTTTCAAATTACGTTACCTTTTCAAGATAATTTACTTTTGTGTTGTTACGAGCCTAGGCCGAGCGGTAGCGCGCGTGGCCGGCGAGCGGTTTATGGTTTAAAGAGGAATATGGTTTTGATTGTTAGTAAGGTGCACGGACGAACCTGATGCGAAATCAGGGAGCCGCTAAGATGTTTGAGAGACTTCGTGGACGAACCCGATGCGAAATCGGGGAGCTGCTGGGAGGTTGGAAGACGCGCAGACGAACCCGATGCGAAATCGGGGAGCTGCTGGGAGGTTGAATAAAAGCACAGACGAACCCGATGCGAAATCGGGGAGCTGCTGGGAGGTTGAATAAAAGCACAGACGAACCCGATGCGAAATCGGGGAGCTGCTAGGATACGAACGAACCTGATGCGAAATCAGGGAGCCGCATAGGTTGGATAACAGTTTGGGTTCCTAATACAAGATCAGGTAGCTCCTAGGATATGTTAGCAACGGCCACGTAACTTTAATATTATAGATTAATTGATACAACCCGAGCGGTAAGATTGTATCATATGGGAGCGGTCAACTAAGAATTACTGCATCTGAATGGTGGGTTAAAATCAATTATTACTCAAAATTACCTTGAACTAAATTGTATGTTACAGGAAACTGGCTCTGTTACAATTGTTAGTGTCGCGATAAGAATTGAGTGTGTAAGAAAATGTTGTGTAGTTACCTAAGTACTACTGCCTGTTGGATGACGCACTGGCGATGCGGGGAACACAGAGAGGTTGAATAATTATGCCAAGATAGATTAATACCGTACTCGCGGAATCTATAAGGTTACTTGATTCGAAAGGGTGACTAGGCCCGATCTCACTAAATACAACCAACTCCAAAACGAGATTCAGCGTAACGACGTGTGTAACCCGTTTGTACTTTAAGCACTGCCCCCGAGGGTTAAAATTCGAGGGTTTATATACTGTAAAATCTAAGCGGGGATGCTCTCAAAATTTCCATATTAAGGAATCTTGTGCAACTGTCCCTGTACTGAATCATGCTTTTTGCCGGCTGCATCCAGCTGGAGCATAGTCATCGTTTCTATAAGCAAAGGGTGGAATAGGGTGTTTTCCGTTCTCAGGAAAGCGGTTAGAAAACTCTGGTTGAAAGAAAGCAGAGATAATTCTCTGTACGTAACAGTGTCGATGTCGTGATGATCAATTGAATGTAAATTCAAATGTTTCATTTCGCGCCTTTCCAGATGAGCGAGTGGCGAGATAGCAAAATAGAATCTATTTTCCTGTTTGTATTTTACGTGCATTCGAATGCGCGCAGCCGCTACACGCGTGACGGTCTTCGCGGCCGTGATGCGCGAGGCCTGCGTACCTTCGCAAGCGCGTCCTTCTTTTATCGCGTTTTATCTCAATGGAGACAAAAAGTTTCCGTACATACTTTAAAATGAAATAACTTTTCTAAAATGAGTTCTGACGAATTTAGATGTTTTGTGATCTTAGGATTAGTTTATCAGCTGATGTACCGCAAAAACTTTGAAAAAATTTATTTTCGTTGAAATAGCAGAGAAAATACGAAAAGTTTATTTTACAAATTTTTTATGTGGTCTATATTGAAAACATAAAAAATAGCAGCAAACGTTTCATGATTAGAGCTTGAGAGTGAAATTCTCTGACATTGCCGACAATCTGCGACTTCGTATATTGATAATATATACATATATCATTCCTCATATATACAGGGTGGCCCACATAACTCTGAACAGCTCAATATCTCGAAAACTATGCCATCGATTTTAAAGTTCTTAGTCTTAAATTGCATGGAACTGAAGGGCCTTTCTGACTACATAAACGTGAAGTAGCCTCCCTTCCCCTTTAACGGGGGAGGGGAGGTACCTTTGTAATTTTAAATGGAACCCCCTATAAAATGTTACATATTTAGATTCTACCGGAAAAAACAAGTCAATTTTGTCTGAAACATTTTTTTGTCAGATACTTCCATGATGAGATATAACAGTTTGAAGTTTCGAGTTGTAGGTACTTGAAGCGCTCGGAAATAGCGTTATGGAATTATACGCGCTTGAGTCCTTTGCTTATTCGTGAAGAAATAAAATGTACTTTAAATTAAATGTTCAAAATGTCCACCACGGGCTTGTAAACATTTATTTACTCGAAACATCAAAGTTGTTCTAACATTTTTTAACATTTCGGGAGTCACTGAAGCGCAAGCGTCACGTATTCTTTGTTTCATATCCTCTATTGTCGTCGGTGGTTCAAACATAACTTTGTCCTTTACATATCCCCATAAGAAAAAATCTAATGGTGTTAGATCGGGGGATCGAGGAGGCCATTGACGAGGTCCCCCACGACCTATCCATTTGTTCCCAAATTTTTCGTTCAAAAATTGCCTGGTGATGATTGCAAAATGTGGAGGAGCGCCGTCTTATTGGAACCACATTTCTCTTCTAACGTGCAGTGGCACATCTTCCAAAAGCGCAGGCAAATGATTTTTTAATAAATCACAATAACTTGCAGATGTTACAGTTTCTTGAAAAAAATAAGGTCCAATCACAAAATCTCCTATTAGGCCACACCAAACATTTAAAGACCATCGATGGTGAAAGGGAACACATCGCATCCAATTTGGGTTTTCCACGGCCCAATAATGCAGATTATGTCTATTTATATGCCCTGAATTCATAAAAGTGGCCTCATCGAAAAAAGTCATTTTCCACAACACCCTGCAGCCACTCACAAAATCTTACGCGGTGATCGTAATCTGCTATAGAAAGCTCTTGCGATAAAACCATGTGATATGGATGATACTTTTGCCGTTTCAAAATTCGTTGAATCGATGAACGACTAATATGTGATGTTTGTGCAAGTGTACGTTGACTAATATGAGGATTTAATGTAATTGCAGCAAGAATACTGGCACTATTATTTTCATTAGTGACAGCTTTAGGTTTATTGCGAATTTTTTTACACAATTCACCGTGCTCGCGAAGCCGCTTTTCTAAATTATGAAATGTTGCATGACATTTTTTGATCCCATAACGTTCAAAAAACATCACTGCTGCACGCCGATAATTTTTTTGGCATTCACCTAACGTTAATAACATATTCACTTCTGTGTCAAAAGTAGCCATAACCACAATGTTACTGCTTGAATAACGGCTCTAAACTGAAAACGTTTTCATAGATAAGTGAGTCAAACTCAAGAATTGTAAATATTATTGTTTGTGTTTCTTCATTAATAAGCAATGGACTCAAGCGCGTATAATTCCATAACGCTATTTCCGAGAGCTTCAAGTACCTACAACTCGAAACTTCAAACTGTTATATCTCATCATGGAAGTATCTGACAAAAAAATGTTTCAGACAAAATTGACTTGTTTTTTCCGGTAGAATCTAAATATGTAACATTTTATAGGGGGTTCCATTTAAAATTACAAAGGTACCTCTCCTCCCCCGTGAAAGGGGAAGGGAGGCCACTTCACTTTTATGTAGTCAGAAAGGCCCTTCAGTTCCATGCAATTTAAGACTAAGAACTTTAAAATCGATGGCATAGTTTTCGAGATATTGAGCTGTTCAGAGTTATGTGGGCCACCCTGTATATATATATATATATATATATATATATATATATATATATATATATATAATTCGAACAGTTATACAAAGTATTTCTTACAGAAAAATTTAATAAAAAATAGATTTGTATATGTTAGATCTAAAATTTGTTATTTATACATGTAATATACACGATTTATAGAATATAATATATAATATACAACACAAACAAGTAATGGCGTCGGGGTCGTTAATGTAAACCACTAATGTAGTGAAGAAAACTCATCGAAATGATCAGTGATGTGTAAGAAAAGTCTAAGTGCAGGTAAATTTCCCTAGTTGGCGGATGGACAAATTTTTGTAAAGATGGTGATATTGAAATGACGCACTGGTCAGTAAGGCTGAAATACCGTATACCGTATCCAGTTGTATAGATCAGTCTCAATCGTTCAATGTACGGTGGTTTCAGACACAAGAACAATATTTCAATATTTTTACATGTTCAATTTCCAATATTTTGGACCAAAAAATCGTGAAAAAATATCTTAGATAAAAATAATCGATGGATTGCGAAAGTAAAATCTCCAAGTTTTAAACTGACCATTGCGTGGAAATATAATTGCTGTATTATTTTTTTTTCCACTCTATAAGAAAGATTGTGCAGAAATAACAGTCCGCCGTTCTTCCTTGCAAAATAGAATACACCTTAATTGACGACACCTTCGAGTCTGTCAGGGCGCGAATATTATTCATACTCGGAAAGCATTTTGAGACAAAGGATGGTTCGTGTCATATTCTGCGGGAGAGAAATTTTTCAAGCCGTTTAAACCCATTTTTTCTGGCTTGGACGTCGCCGTGGAAAACGTAGTCGAGGGAAACCGATGATAGAAGTGGACCGAAGGTCCTTCCGGTCACGTAAGATGATAAATCATGCGGTTACTGCATCTCCATGTGAAAGCGTGTGTGCATGAATTACGCTCGCGGTTATCCGTGCGAGCACATCCACAGTCGCGAAAGTTTGGCCACGCTGTCTATATGAAACAACGTTCTGTTGGCGGTCACAACTGTAGATTACAGCTTACAGCTGGCTTGCACTGTCTTTATCTACGATATTACAAGTACTTAATATTTTATGTATAATATTCCTTCTTTATGTCCTATTGTTAGTCGTTCGGGTCTACCTAGCAATATACTATAACGAGGTCAAGCACAGATACCTTCTATTAGCATGACCGGTATATTGATCGATAATGTTATGTCGCTCAGAATCAATCGACAATAAGTAATGTAAAATGGCGGACAAAATCTAACTTGGATTGAAATTAGGAGTAGAATACAAAGATTGGATGTAAT
Source organism: Sphecodes monilicornis (assembly GCA_913789915.3). NCBI lineage: Eukaryota > Metazoa > Arthropoda > Insecta > Hymenoptera > Halictidae > Sphecodes > Sphecodes monilicornis. The sequence goes on along the minus strand of OU565284.1, from coordinate 33,322,410 downwards.
ATGGCTTTTTATTGTTAGGCGATATTAGTTAAAACTGGACTGCGGTTGTTTATGTAATTTTCAATTTTTGTAAATAAATTCAAACAAAATGGAATAAATAAAAATCTTATTTTCGGTGGTTCAGCGGTAATAGCCTTTGTGGATTTAAAACGAATAATAATCTTATTAAATTTTACCAAATGTTATTGAATTTTGGTATTATTTTCATATGCTATGAACATAAAAATCCGCAGTCTATTGTAGTTATAACAAGACCGTTAGGCTATCGCAGTATGCAACTGAAAGGATGAAAATTTTATCTAATTGATGTTTAATAAATATACCAACTGTTAACAAAAGTTATTTTATTTTAATGAATAAAAGTTAACATTTTTTAAGATTTCGAAAAATCCTTCGAGATTCGTTTTATAGGAGCTTTATTTAATAGAAGTTTTTCATATGACGGTTTGTTACAATCCGAATCTCGCTGACGAATTAATATTTACTAGAAGAACATCGGGTTGTTAATAGCAAATCGATCGTCGGCTCAGTATGACAGTCTCAGCTGATTGCCGACGATCGATCATCACCAACATCAATGTTCTAACTTCTGACACCTACAGTTCGGCCAATCCTGACCAAAATGACCGTCCTCGGTCATCGTTTTGTCTTAACCAACTTTAAACAAGATAACAGAGCACACAAACATAAAATTAAAACTAGAATATAACGGAATATACAGGGTGTCCCAAAAATGTCTGAGTTCCTTTAAAGGGGAGGTTCCTGAGGCCATTTGAAGCGACATTTTCCTTTGCAAAAATGGCCGTTTCGGCTTTGTTAAGGAGTTATTAACGAAAAACACGGACCAATCAGAGCGCGACCTAGAGGCGTGTTGGCAGAGACGGCCGCGCGCGACAGAAGTCGAGCGATGGTGATACACCGCGGTCGAAAGCAAGGAACAAACAAGAGAAGAAAATTTTTCGAGTCCTATGTCGGATAGTTCAAATTTGAATATGTTGTAGTCTTTAGTAGCCTATGAAGCAATCTCGAAGGATTTTTCGAAATCTTAAAAAATGTTGGTTTTACAGACGTGTAAAGAACCGGCTAGTCGAAACGATCGATTTACGTGCATCAAATGTGAACTAGTTGTGCGTGATATGTGGATTTCTGTGAATCATTTGTGTGGATTTCTTTCAACGTTTGTGGACCCAATGGATATATGTGAATAGTTTTATTGTGATCGTGAATAAATCAACAATGTGGGCCGGATCGTGCAGTGAGAGGACATTGACCCCTTCTGCTCGATAATTTCATAGAGCGAATAATTAAAATGCTCTTGTGAATTTAACGAGTGAGCAGGTTCAGTGTTTCACGCAGAATAATTTGTGAATACAGGAATCATTTTCACCTGGCTGGGGCTCTACAGGAGTACCAAGGTAAGCAAGGTTTTAAAATAATTCTAATTCCGTCAATTTTAAAGCGACTGCCTTTTAAAAAATAGGTCCGTAAAGAGGAGACTTGGAGCTGTTACCACGTTTTCTTTCGAATTTTTAAAACAGTCCCGGCTATAGGAAAATTGCATTTGTTTAAAACTTTTTCAAAGTAAATGGTGAAAAAATCATTTTTTCCAAATCGAAATATTTTCAATAGATATTCTTCTGTGTTCACTATAAGCTCCTAAAATCTCATTTTCCTCGGTACGTTAGTTCTAGTGTTATAATTTATTGAAGAAAAGTTGCCACTTTTCTTTACACGTCTGCAAATCCAACATTTTTTAAGATTTCGAAAAATCCTTCGAGATTGCTTCATAGGCTACTAAAGACTACAACATATTCAAATTTGAACTATCCGACATAGGACTCGAAAAATTTTCTTCTCTTGTTTGTTCCTTGCTTTCGACCGCGGTGTATCACCATCGCTCGACTTCTGTCGCGCGCGGCCGTCTCTGCCAACACGCCTCTAGGTCGCGCTCTGATTGGTCCGTGTTTTTCGTTAATAACTCCTTAACAAAGCCGAAACAGCCATTTTTGCAAAGGAAAATGTCGCTTCAAATGGCCTCAGGAACCTCCCCTTTAAAGGAACTCAGACATTTTTGGGACACCCTGTAGTCATACATAAGGTAGAATAACGCAGAGTAATAAAACCATAACGTTAACGCAAAAAATACAATACAAACTTATATCCTACTCGCTATTGTATAATTAAACAATACAAAATTGACGCAAAAATACAGTACACACTTATTTTCTATTCAGCGTCTTTCTCATTTTCGGGTTCCGACTTGATCAAAAATCTCATCTGATCAGGGCCAATAACTCCTGTAAAAGGCACACGTGACACTTGATGGCCTTCTACATCTGTTACAACATAATTATCTCTGTTTAAAATTTTTTTAATCCTGTACGGACCCTTAAATTTAGGTAACAATTTTTTATTTGGTTGTTTTTGTAACAAAATTGCTCCAAATCCACTACTACTAGCGTCGCAGTGGAGCTCAGTCTCTAATTTCGGAGAGTAAATTGCTATAACCGGACCATATGTTAGATGTTGCTCCAACATCTCAAACGCCTGGTTTTGTTCTGCTCCAAAGTGAAAAATAGCATTTTTTCGAAGTAAATCATATAAGGGTTTTGATATTTCTTGGGGCTGGATAAGTTACTACAGATTCAATGTTTTCCCTCGCTGGTGCAATACCATTATCACATATCAAGTATCCCAAATAAGTTATTTGGCCATATAAAAATAAGCATTTATCTAGCCTAAATCGTAAATTAAACTTTCTCGCTAAACGAAATATTTCTCGTAAAACATCGAAATGTTCATAAACCGTTTCCGTTGCAATTAAAAAATCGTCTAAATAGAGTAATAATTTGTTCTTTCTAAGTAAATCACTAAAGATTTCATCTAAAAATCTTTGAAAAATACGTGGTGCATTGGTTAGTCCAAAAAACATTTTCAGGTATTCATATTGACCTAAGACGAAGTATATTTAATCGACGTTTCAGCGACTTTCACATGATGAAATCCGTTTTTAAGATCTAATTTCGTATAATATCTTTTGTCTCTAAGTTGATCTAAACAATCATCTATCAATGGTACCGGAAAGTTGTCTCTGATTGTATTCTTGTTTAATTCGCCGTAATCAACGCATAAGCGAATTTCTCCATTCTTTTTCCTGACCAAGACAATCGGGCTAGCAAAAGATGAATTGCTGGATTTAATGGTACCCTCTCTTAATAAATCGTCAAGGATTATACGTAATTTTTCCTTATCTGCAAAAGCTAGACGACGCGGGCGAAAACAAATCGGATGATCGGTTTTTAACAAAATTACTGCTTCGACAGTGTTTCTGGTCTGTTCGCTTTCGTCGACCCGAACATCGTCACAAAAATAAATTTCTTTAAGTTTCCCTTTTATGGAAATATCCAATTCTGGATTAACATTTAATTCATGGCTCACAGAAATCGGGTTTTCAACATAATCATTTTTTAAAATTTGTTGTACAAAATTTTCCGTCTCCGAAACTTTCAACTCACTTTTCTTAACTTCCGCTGAATTTCCCAATTTAATTTCAATTGTTGGTGACCGAATAAAATCTCTACCTAAAAGTGCAAAATGTGACATCGTCGTATACGGAACAACAAAAAATGTAATAGGAACGCTCGCACCGTTTATACAAATTTCTGTTCCAAAAGCGCCAACAACATTGACTGGTGAATAATTAACACCGTAAAATGTACTATTCTCCGGTTGTTCAAAATAAAAACTAGACGGTAATGAGTCTCTTCGAATTAAGCTAACGGGCGAACCTGAATCAATAATCGCAATGGTAGAAACGTTGGTTCTCGCTCCGCGCCTGTCCTGGACTGTGCAGGTAATTGGTACACTGGACGGGGCTTCCAAACTATGGGGTTGTACCAGATGCGTCGTCGTTCCCGGACCTGGAGTCGAGGCCGTCTTCAAGGCAGGGGCTGCAGGGGCTTGTTGCTGGCGTCGAAACTGCGCTGAAGATGTCTGCTCCGGGCAATCCTTCGCCCGGTGTGATTTTTCCCCGCACCTGAAACAAGAACCCCATTCCCGCCTGGGTTTCGTGCAATTTTTCTTCCAATGGCCCGTTTCATTGCAATTGTAACACCGCACGAGCTTTTCCTGCGCGGAGTCCTTAGAGATGCGGTCGCGACTGCTAATGTCCCTCGTCGACGCCAACCTCCCTGGTACCGGCCGTTTCGAATCCTTGGACTCCCGATCGCTTCTTAACGACAACTTTCGAAACCTACTCAAAAGGTCATCTGCCGTCTCCAAACGCTGCATACGTGCCTGATCTCTAAGATGTGGTTCTGGAACACCGTCGATCACCAGATCCACCAACTCTTCCGGATCCACCAAAATTTTATTCGCCAACGTGATTTTATCATGGAAGTAGTCTGGAAACGACTCATTCCTTTGCCACGTACGACTTTCAAACTCTCTTCTCAGAGCCAATTTATCTATCCGATAGTCAACCATTTTTCGTATCTCTTCCAGCAGGAGTGACGCGGACAATTCTAAAAGACTAGGTTTTGAGTGAAACCATTTCAAAGCCTTACCTCGTAGGCGCAACGTAATTATGGTGACCGTTTCACGATCGTCCAAGCTATACATCGTCCTCAGTCGCTCTACTTGCTGTCTCCATATTTTAAATGAATTTTCCTCACCCGAAAATTCAGAGAGCAAATCAGCGATTGTTCTGATGCTAACAGTAGGCCTGGCGGTAACACTACTCCCCATAGAGCGCAACTGCGTCATAAATTCTCTCTCTCGTCTCAACAAGTCCAATTCTCGTTGTAAAAGATCGCGTTCTTGGCGAAGAATTTCCATCTCCCTTTCCGCGAGAGACGTCCCCGTCCCTATTTCCTGGTTGAATTGTAACTCTGCTATTCCTGTTACGTGTTGCTCTTGAATGGTGTCTTCAATGTTCGGGTCAGCGCCGATCAAGCGGTCAACTAATTCGGCTTTTGAGCCTGAGACAATCAATTCTTGATATTTTGATCATAATGAAAAAAGTAATTATTTTATGATTAATGATTACTAAGTTATAATCATGATCAATGATCAAATCATATTTGCTTTGATTACTTAAGTTATTCGTTAGTCATTCATCAGATTACTTTTTTACGAACTCTGGATATAACATAGGAATTGTATAAGTTTTCGGGATTATGCGTGATACGTTTCTGGAAAAATATTAACCTATTTTTGTTGATACACTCCCAGACAAAAAGATAGCACACGCGTGTGCCATCTTTAATTTCTCGTGTTAAAATTATGCTAGCATGGAACTCTGTGTGGTATGTAAAACATACCTTTTGCGAATATGTAAATAGAGCATAGATTGACTTCAGTTCAATGACTTCTCTTAGTTGAAAGGGAAACACAAAATCCGACGCAGACAAAATGATAGCACACTTGAAAAATAAAGATATATATTTCATACAACACAACTATATGTTCCATGAAACAAAAGTATACATATTTCTCATAACAATATACACACCAAACTACATTTTTTTAATAATGTGTTGAACCTCCTTTGTTTTCTATGACTTCCACCATCCTTTTAGGTAATATAATTCTTTAATTTTTGCCTGAGCTAAATTTTCCCATTCAGTTGTAATGCAAGTCTTTAATTCATTTATATTTGAAAATTGTCGGCATTCAGCATGAAATTTGCTCAGCAAATTTTCAATTATATTAAGGTCGGGTGGGCACGCCGGCCATTGAAGAGTGCAAATATTTTCGTTTAAAAAATATTCCTTAACAATTTTAACAGTATGTACTGCAGCATTATCTTGTTGGAATATATATGGTGTTTCAGCAATGCGTTCTCCATATGTATAAAGATTTTTTATTCGAGATAACGGACGCTATTCATTGTGCATTGAATAAACTTAATTTCTGTTTTTCCTTTATATCCGACACCAGCCCAAACCATTACTCCACCTCCATGCATTTGACGTCGAATTTTTGTTAGTGGTTGCTTACAAACATCACGATAATAATATGCACATCCGTCTGGTCCATCAAGATTGAACCTCTTTTCATCCGTAAAAATTACTTTTCTCCAAGTCTTTTCTAATGATGGTTTTGCTATTATCCTAGACTGATTTATAATGTCACTAGTCTGAAGTACACGACGAATATTTTGTATATTTGTTTCGACTCCACCTTTCATAGCGATCTCCCTTGCAGTACCACAAGAATTGGAAGCAGCACGTATTATTGTTCGTGTATCACGTTCAGATAATGCCGCTGGCCTTCCTGTACTTTTCTTCTTTCCGTATGCACTTGTATCTTTCAACAAATTATATTCAGGGTGGGGCAATAACTATGTCCAGTTTGAATATTGCCGTTATTTGTAATAATATGAAAAAATGTTACATAGAAAACTTACACGGTATAGAGGGGGACATATTGTGACACAAACATTTTCTGCGTGGGTTGAGGTATAGAGGAGATTTCAAGGTCAACTCTATTTTTTTAAATAGAATGCTATGTTTTTTTTATCACGATGTGATAGCCAGTGTTGAGACGAATTTAGCGAGTTATCATTGAAGGTCATGCAAGGTCAAATATGGTAGTAAAATAAACTTTATTACATTCCGGGAGATGCTCGAATTGATGACTGTTTGCGTCAATGCAAAGTTGCAATCTTCGTATCCCTGCATCACGTGCATGTCTTATCGTTTCTGAACTTATTCTAGCACATGCTGTATTATTTCATAGACCCTCACTTTTACATAAACGAATGGTTTTGTAACATTGTTTATGTTGTGGCAATACATCGCGTATAGCTAGAAATGTAAATATCTCATCAGCTCGTAATGTAAACATCTCACCAGTTCGCAACATTAACATGAATCGGTCAGTCAGTCTCGGTCGATCGTTAAGTCAAGTAGCTGCGTGATCATCAAAATGAAGTTTTCTTTCGAAGAGCAAGTGGATATGATCCTCATTTATGGAGAAATGCGACAAAATTCGATAAGAGCTCAATCCTTGTATGCTGAACGATATCCAAACCGTACACATCCTTCGCACCGAACATTTGGAAGATTGTGCAAAAAATTATATGATACGAAGATTGCAACTTTGCATTGACGCAAACAGTCATCAATTCGAGCATCTCCCGTAATGTAATAAAGTTTATTTTACTACCATATTTGACCTTGCATGACCCTCAATGATAACTCGCTGAATTCGTCTCAACACTGGCTATCACATCGTGATAAAAAAAGACATAGCATTCCATTTAAAAAAATAGAGTTGACCTTGTAATCTCCTCTATGCCTCCACCCACGCAGAAAATGTTTGTGTCACAATATGTCCCCTTCTATACCGTGTAAGTTTTCTATATAACATTTTTTCATATTATTACAAATAACGACAATATTCAAACTGGACATAGTTAGTGCCCCACCTTGTATAACTTTTCGGCTACGACTAATTTCTTTTGCAATTTGAGAATAGACAACTTTTGTTTTCTCAGAGCTAAAATTGTGCTAATTTCGCTTTCAAATTTTTTTCCACGACCCATTATGAGAATAACAGTATGACAAAGCTCTAGACACAAATTGAACACTATAACTCCGTACAAGCTCACGAAACATTGACGAATATGTATACATAGTTCCAGTGTGCTATCATTTTGTCTGGGAGTGTAGAATGATATGTTATTCATTTATAAAATTTGACTGCTTTAAGAAAAGCTTGTAGAGGAAAGTTGAATGGCGCTATTCGAAATTGTGTGGAAATATACACTTTAATTAAATCTGATTGTGCCGACGCGAAAGTGTTCTAATTGAATGCAGACAGAGAATGGAGGACTTAGTCAGAAGCTAGTCTACAGCATAGCATTTCATGTGGCCATAACATGAACTGTACCTTGGAACAGTACTATCGTAAAACAACGTAATACTTACAGGTTTAAACAGTATTAATATGCAAAGCAGAACGAAATAGGAAATGACTTTTGTACAATTGTGTAGGAGAAAATGTGCTGAAAATATTTTAATTTATAAAAATACTGGATTTTTTAAGGACTTGAAAAGTACTTCCTGTCAACTTGTAAATAATTATACAACTCTTTTTATTTTATTGAGGACTACTTCCTTACTAACTAATTAGCAGTACATTTAGTTGACACTATTATTCATTAACACAAAATATCTCCATTAAAAAGTGAACTGAAGAAGAAACATTAAACGAGATCGAGAGAGCATTTTGAAGAAGAGGAATTCCAGGTTGGTTTTAATGAAAAATGATGTTATTAAAATATATCATTTTAAAGTGTTTTCTATAATGAAAACTTCCGTTTCGTTTTAATAGATCATTTATTTTCGAAGGTAACAATCAATTTACAGAGTTCAGTAAATACAGATACCAGAAACTTGATTTTTTACAAAAATTTCGTTAAACGTAAATTTTAAATGCAATTGCGCGACAGTCTATTACTGTGACACAAGCATAAAAGTAACCTTATAGAAAATACATTAACAGTCAATAACGCAAATGCGTTCCCATAAATCTCTTTTCAGGTTTCCATTTTATACATTATTTTTGCATGGTAAATTATGAAAGTTTTTAAACCAGTATTACAATAACGTGTAGAATAAATGCACTACAAAAACGAAATTATATCAATCTAGATTTCAATCGTTCGACATTAACCACGTTGTAGATGTCACTATAGAGAGATACGTGCTAAACAGGATTCCACGGTTTTACAATTTATTCAGATTTCATTGGTCTGAATCAAATTGAAACGGATTTTTAAATGATATAATGTGATTACACAAAATTCAATAAAATCTGTATCTACATTGAAATATAATGCAATTTAAATGATATAATGTAATTACCCAAAATTCAATAAAATCCGTATCTACATTGAAATATAATACAGTTTAAATCACAGTAAACAAATTTTTTTATACAATCATATATTTTGCGGCAGCTGAAATGCGTGAGAGAGAAGGAAAAGGAAAGAGAAGGAAAAGGAAAGAGAGCGTTTTCTCCTGGGCCTAATAGGGACTCGTCAGTAAGGCTATCTAGCGGGCCCTGGCTCACACACAGGGATATCGTAAAAACAACTTAAGACGGAATATACAGTGAATGCTCGATAATTGTCCGCAACACGGGTCCGGCCAGGGACAATTATCCTGCAGAAGCTATTATTTTTCGACCTTTGCCGAACGTAAGAACGGACACCGAAGCTCGAGAGGCATCGGTCGCCGAGAAATGTAATACAATACGGGTCGAGTATATCGGTGTGAGACCACTACTAATCCAATAACAAAACTTCTTTATTTTTCATTATTTTTTTATGGACTTTCATCAACATATTTTTGGCATTTTTCTAATGAAAATGATACCAAATGCGATATAATTCTGATAATATTTAATTGTGTAATGAACGATAAAAGTTTCGGACGCAAAGAAAGACAGCGTATGGAAAAGAAAAAGACGCGGATAATCGCGGCCGCCGGCACAGTTCAAAGACTTGCGTCCGAAAATTTCATCGTTCATTACAGAAGTAAATATTATCAGAATTATATAATTTTCATTAGGAAAAAGCCAAAAATATGTTGGTGAAAGTCCCATAAAAAATAATGAAAAATAAAGAAGTTTTGTTATTGGATTAGTAGTGGTGTTCTGGTTTCACACCGACATACCCGACCCGTATTATGTTACACTCCTTGGCGACCGAGGTCTCTTGGCCTCTCACGGGGTATACCCCGCGGTAGTAAGGATTGTTCAGGGACAATTATGGGCAAGATATTTGGGACAATTATCGTGCATTTACGGTATATGAATCGGTGATGGATCTGGTACTAGCGGGAAAGATCTGTCTGTCCATCTGGTGACGAGCGTAGGAGGTGGCCTCCACAAATTTCAATCTTCCAGAGAGTTTTACAGATAAAACCCAAAGTTTAGGGCCTGTAAGATGTAAGGAGATTGAAAAACTAAAAAACACCAGAATGTTAGAATGTGGAATTGTGGAACAGTTCGATTACGATTTGTGGTTCCTTTTAACCCTTTCGCTACGGCAGTGTGCTCCGTCGGAGTGACATCGCTGAACGGGCCACCGTGCCGCCGGAGTAGCGGTACTGAACGGAGCACTGCGCCGGAAAGTGTGCATGTTACGCTTAGGTAAACTGGTGTTCGGATTTACATCTTACGGTGCAGTCTAACTATTATCCGGATCGTACGATTCTTTAAGTGTTATACGACAACAAATTTGTATATGCATGTTTATATTTCGCGGGGCTCATGGTCAAGTAGTATCACGCTGACGTCGTCTATAGGCGATCCTCGTACACACAGGTCATCACGCGGATGTCGTCCATAGGCGATGCTTGTAGCGAAAGGGTTAACGTTTAGTTCTTCTTGACGAGTACAATACGATGCAATCAAAAGAAGGTTGACCTTGAAAATTTAAGCAGTCATTGCTGCGGCAAAATCTTAGCATAAATCTTTTTCGATTCAAAGATGTAGAATGATATCATGATGGCCGCGACACATGCACTCTGCACAGCAGTTCCATACTCTTTGAAACAGAAAACAATCCCACACCCGTCGTCAGTCTAGAAAATAATCAATCCTACTTGTCCGACATGTCTTGAACCAATTGTATCGAGAACCGGTTCAGTAAATTCTTGCCGAAAGAAATTCCACGCAGTCCGATAAATCGGAACTCCTTCCATGGTAGTTACCGAGTTGCGAGGGAATTCCGCCGGTCCGCCGAAACAATCTCGCAACTTCGGTCGCGGTCATTCGATAACCGGGAAGCCGGTTTCCCGTAAAGCCAGGCGAACTGCACTTTGCGCCGGGATCTTCATCGGCGATAGGATACTCACGTGCAACTTGGCGCGCTAATAATCTTTGCGTCGCGTCGCGTGCAAGTTTCCCACGCATATCCGCGTGTATCCGTAGTCCCCGCGAGCACCGCAGGGGAAGCTTATGCGGCAACAAACTTTCCGGCGATGGCCGATATCAATTTGGTAAACGACAGGGGAGTTTTCAACTCGAGAACGAGGTGGACGAGAGCCCAGGCCACCTTCCGCATGCAAGACATATACCCATCGAATAGCCTCGAATGCTTCTAGTTCCACACTTCTGTTGGCAAACACGAGCTGGAAACCGGTGTCACTAGCTGTAGACAATTCACTAACTCGCCACGGCGTACCGCCCGTTTTTGGGACAAAATTCAATAATTTCCGGTCTATTTATGATAAAGACATGAAACAAAGTGGGTTTTTTTCATTTATATTGAAAGCAATCTGAATATGGCATTATTATAAATATAATGATATATTTGAGTATAAACAAAATATTGATTTATTGCGGCTTTTCAGTTGATTCATTCTCATTTTAGTTCTTCCAAACTTGAAACTTTGTTCCAAACTGTGAAACGTGTTTTTGAAGTGTATTAAAACTGGGTTAATACCAATTTTTGGTTAATAACTTCTTCTATAAACAACGAACGCCGAGTAAAATCTTTAAAATTTTTATTTATTCGATCATATCTGTAATTAATATAATATCGCAAATTCTTTTATTTCTTAAATAATCGTTGTTACGTCTCATATTTCTACAAGTGGACATCCGCGTATATTTTCTTAAATAACTTTAAATATCGCAACTTTTCGCAAATAAATCTCATATAACATCAAAATATACTATCTTACGAATACGACGCTATAAAATTGCCAGGATATTTTGAGCCGCATTTTTAAAACCTTATTTAAAGAATAGGGAAACAAATAAAATTTATTTGTTTCATTTCAGGTCAATTATTATATTTCATATAAGTATTACAAAACTTCTGAAGGTTGATTACAATTAGACAACCATTAGTCATCATTTTCTATAAAAATGATTTCGTACATACGTTTTTTGTTCATAAGACAACGTAAACAATAAGTTACGTAATGAACTGATGCACTATTTGATTTTCCTAATATTCGCTTGAAGAATTTGCTTGCAGTTAATTTTCTACCGAATTTTTTCAATTTTCTGTTCAAAAACATCATTATTTGGACATTTTGAAATAGTATGAACATAGTTTTGAACCTATGTTAAGCAACGGCTTTGTCCCTGGTGTTTCTTCTTTGGAATGCTTGAAAACCATATATCGAAGACAGATTTATTCGTACTAAGTCAACGCTGATATACAAAAAATTGTTAAAAATTAACGGGCATAATTTACTTAATTTACCATAGCATATATCTACGAATTCTACGAGTATTTTTGAAAAACTGAATGATAGTTATCAGTAGCGTTTAAATTATGTTATTAATTTGATCTTGTAGAATTATGGGTATACAATAAACCACACTCTTTAACATGCGAAATAGAATGTATTCTAAGTAACACGTGTAAAGACACGTTGTGAGGCACGTCTTTATTGTTCGACAAAATACACACGAGTGTGGATTGCTCTGGAAGGGAAAGTAAACGAATGTGTCTACTAAGTATTGTAACAATAGATTATTTTTGTCAATTTGTTTCTTAAATAAATTTCAACAAATTTCAAGAAAATTGAGAGGACAGACAAACTAACATCAACATGAAAAGTACACACCTCCAGTAACATACTCTATGTGATAATAATGAAACAGTGAAAGTGAATTGTAATTGAAAATTATCTCTAGCAGGTGGAGTATCCTGGCATAGTTAATACTCCGTTTATTGATTTTAATATCATTACTCACTTTTGTAATAGATATCTCGGAATACTTCTGTGAAGGTTTTAAATACCAATATGAAAGGTGATTTTTTATTTTTGTCCATTCTCAACGCACTGTGCGGCGCTCCGTCGTATTCACTTTTATTTCGATTCTCGAGAACCGGCGCGGCGGCCACGAAATGCAAGTTTACGCTCGATCCGAGTTCTCGCTACTCGATATTTTATCATTTTCCGTTCGAGCATACGCGGTTGCACGGCTCACACTTGCCCGACTCGATACTACGAATATCCGAGAACAATCTGGTACACGATTGCAACTTGCGAAGAAAATGCATATTCAGCTGAGCAATAAACTTTTATAGTGTACGGACCTAGCTCCGCGGATGGTTCTACATATTTCTTCTTTGATCGAACGGAGACAGAGCGCCTTGTAAGAGGAACTCGAATGTTTTAGCCGGGTCTAATTTTCCTGATTGTACGCTGCGCCGTACCTGATGACACTCTGATCAAACCTTCAATTTGATTGGCAATTTTGGCAACCTTAGACGTTTGGACAGCGTCTACAATGGTAGACATTGGTACGTACGGTAGTGTCGCATAACTGATGATGAAAACGAGAAAATGGTGGTTCTACTGGACGATTGTACAAGTTCATGCCCGATTTTCGAGACCTTAAGCCCTTCTTTGGAGAAAAATCACCCAATGTTTACGAAAATGGAATCCACCAGTTTGACAATCAGAAAATGGTGGTGACTGTGTAATTGATTAATAAAATTGTTGTTTTAAAATGTAATTGCTTGTGTTTTATATTCATATTGGGCGCGAACTTTCATAATCATCAAATATACGCGAAAGTATATGATACATCAATCCATTACTTTGTGATTCTCTTGATAACTAAATCGACGAACGTTGCTTTATTAATAATTTCCAAGCAAGAACAGAAGTTACAGCGAAGAGAAAAACTGAATCAGTAAAATCATTCTTTCATAGAATCATTATTTGTGTATCTATTAATACAAGGTTACAAAAGGTTTAAATAGTACATGATTTTACGTTTAATGCGAACGTAACGCATCTACCAAATGTTCACGTTTTGAAGAGTAAGAAGAAACTTTTTCAATAGGGTTCATCATTGAAGAGTATCGTAGTAGAAATAGTAAAGTGTGCATTGTAGATGCTACTTCACCCTCTCGCTATATTATATCCATTCAATTTTTTAAGTAGTTTTCGAAAGAAATTGGCAAAAATGCTTAAAGTAACCGTACAGTGTTTGCCTTTTGAGTGCAAAGCCAGTAGGATGTGCACAACTTCAACTGAAATCACAATTTCATTCTCGAGTCACCACAACGTGAATTTAATTTGCAAAAGGATGAATTTGGTCTGTGTAAGTGCAGAGTGCAAATGTTTGGAGTGCAAGACCTCTATAGCATGTTATAGATTACTTGAAGAGATATTGATCGACAACCTATTGTAATTTATATCTCTAAGAATTGCGAAGATAAATAAGAATAGCTGATAACTGTTTCTATACACCATAACAAAACTATAAGACAGTCTTTATTGAATTGATAAACTGAACACTACGAGAAGAGAGTTTCGATTGAACGAGCTAATACTAAACATGCAATTAGAAATAATAGTAAACTTGTAATAATTTTTCTTTGTACAACAGGCACACCAACATATGTATTTCAAGGGGTAAACTCGATGGCAACGGGATGGAATCGTTTCTGGTCGGATGAGAATTTTAACAGTAGGTATTGTACTCGATTGGGCAAACAGAATGGCCTTCTAGTCTCGCGCGTAGAACACGGTCCATTACGGATCAGGCGGTAGAAAGAGGTCATGTATGCACAGTCAATTGTAGGTATATGTATAGACAACCGTAGTGTTGCCGACACAGTAGGGATTGCGTACATTTGACGGCCAGTAGAATAGGATTGCCTGCGGCTGGACACGGAGGGAAATTTGACACTTCGAAATCTGAGAGAATTGTGTTTCAACATTCTTGCTGATCCAATCAGCAGTTAATTGCTGAAAAGTATTTAAGCAGCAAATATTCTGTTCATTTGAGCGGCTTGTAGAATAAAACTATTGTCAGACTTGTAGTGAAATCAGAACAAAACAATTTTATAGACACGCTGTTTGAGACTTTGAAATGTCGAAATAGTAGTTTATCCTTCAAAAGTGTATTATGGTAGCCGTCAAAAGAGAGTAAATTCGTTTCGCGCAGCTTGGAACATGGTAGGGGGCGCAGCAAGCCTGTCAACTCTCTTTCCACTGCGCACTCCCACTTTCTTGACTGCGAGTTTAATAGGGATTGGCATTTTTGTCTCAATTGAGACAAAACCGTCCCCACCACAGCGTTCACTGCCCCCCACCAGAATCCGCCGTTACCATAGAAGAAAGAAGTGCTTCGCCCGTCGTAAACAGTGCGTAGGCCTCGCGCATGAAAGAGTGGTTGGTGGAAAAAGCAGGCGTTTGAGGGGCTCCACCCGTGTCCATGTCTGATATACACAGTGGAACAATAGTGCGGATAGAGGTACGGATTAACATGCTATTTAACCCCGAAATCGTTATGTGGCAACACCCATTAGAACGCTACGAATGACGCGGCTTGACGTTGTACATTGGGAAGGGGGCATACGGAGTGGAAGATGCGCAGAATGAACGAAAACCGGTTACTGCGTGAATTTACTCTTTCCTGACAGCTACCATAGTAATACGTCTATAAAAATTATGTAGATTGGTCATGCTTTAGTATACTTTCTATTAATTACATACAGTACAATATCATTCATTATTAAGTATGGTTTGGACATTTTCCAGCATACTTTATATTTATTTTTCGCAAACTCGAGGAAAATTCGAGACGTTCTTCAAAGTTTTTATATTTATGCTTCTCTAGCAAAATACACGTGCCTTTAATTTGGAGTGGTGTCCAACGAATTAATTGATAGGGACAATATACAGGGTGTCCCACATAAATGGGAACACCTAAATATCTGTCGTATTTATAGTCCTATCAGAAAACTTCAGAGGACAAAGTGACACTATTGCAGGGGGCAAATATAATGGTAAAGAAAAAAATTGTTTATGTCGTGTTTTTTAATGAAATTTCAAGGTCACCGATGTTTTTTTAAATGGAATAGTATATTTTTTACGATAGCATGATAGACAATAAAATACTGAATTTAGTGGATACCACCTTTTTGATCTTGAAATGACCTTGAGCAAGAATAATCATGTTGGAGCGGATAAAATGTGGAAGAGTAAAATTTACGTGTTTCAGCAAAGATTACGCGTTGTTTACGGCGGGTTGACCTTTACATATCATAATAATTGTTCGAAATGTTGACCATCCTCATTTATACAATATTGCAATCTTGCAATAAATGATCTGTAGGCATTGTCGATTTCCTGAGACGTAATTGAAGCACATGCTGCAGTAATCCTTTGCCGCATATCCTCTGGCGTTGTGGGTTTATCTTTCTATACAATACATTTTATCTTGCCCCATAGATAAAAGTCCAATGGTGTCGGATCCGGAGAACGGGCTGGCCATGGAATTGTTCCTCGTCGCCCAATCCAGCGTCCAGGATATTTCGTATTTAGCACCATTCTAGCAACTTTAGAATAATGCGGTGGACAACCATCATGTTGAAACCACATACGCTCCCGATCGAATAACGTAATTTCCTCTAAAAGGCCCGACAAATCCTGGCGTAAAAATGCAGCATACTTTATACCAGTAAGAGTTCCTTGTATAAATTCGTTCGACGTTCAATTACGTCTCAGGAAATTGACAATGTCTACAGATCATTTAATGCAAGATTGCAATATTGCATAAATAAGGATGGTCAAGATTTCGAACATTTATTATGATATGTAAAGGTCAACCCGCCGTAAATAATGCGTAATCTTTGCTGAAACACGTAAGTTTTAAACTTCCACATTTTATCCGCTCCAACATGATTATTCTTGCTCAAGGTCATTTCAAGGTCAAAAAGGTGGTATCCACTAAACTCAGTTTTTTATTGTCTATCATGCTACCGTAAAGAAAATATACTATTCTATTTAAAAAAACACCGGTGACCTTGAAATTTCATTAAAAAACACGACATAAAAAAATTTTTTTCTTTACCATTATATTTGCCCCCTGCAATAGTGTCACTTTGTCCTGTGAAGTTTTCTGATAGGACTGTAAATACGACAGATATTTAGGTGTTCCCATTTATGTGGGACACCCTGTATATTAGAAAAGTTCTTTATTGTGTATTTATCGAAAAAAATGTGCACTCCCCATAAGGACGTGATAGAACCAAATTGCTTGACATTGCACAGGTGACTGACACCGGTATAACGGGAACTGGCAGAATTATTCTAGAAAATTCTTGTTGACAGGTCAAGTGCTAACCGGTGAAAAATGATTCAACGGACGATGGAATTGATTCGTTTTAGCCGTTTATCGCGAAACTGCGGTCGTGGGACAGTTATGAAATCTTTGTCCGGCATTACACAATCTGCCGTGTCCCGGTGATAGATTTATCTCGCGCTGGCCATCATCGAGCCGAAACGATTGCGTAATTAGTCGAGAGAGCTTATTCGAGAACAGTCAAACGGAAATGCGTCCAAATACGTTAAAACGCGGACGCATGCCGGTCGGCCGAACTAATTAAAAGGATCGTGAAAAATGTAAGTATGCATCGATAAATCGTCAGTGTCTACGGTTATGACTAATGGGGATTAAAATATCTGATTCCGAGTAAATTGCCGCGGGCACATTGCTCCGTCCGACTTCCCGATAAACGTCAATAAAAACACATCGGCCGTGTTAAATGAGCACACCAAGTCCGTCACGTGGACGTTCGAGAATTTAATAAATGCCCAATATTACTGAAAGCTCTTTTCATTTCCGTATATCGCTTCGATTTATTTGATCGCCAACGAATTGCCGGCTATTGTTAGCTTTATCGTTCGCGAACGTCATTCAAGCAATCGAATTTCTTTTTAATAATCGCTTTACTGTTGGTTTCAAACACTCGCATAAAACATAAACCCGTTATAACGGGAATAATTTTATTCCAAAAATACCGAGGGATATTTGCAAAATTCCATGTAATTTTTCACGGAAATTCATATGAGTTTACTATACCGCCCCCATATGATTTGCCAGTACATTTAAGTGCAGTTTAATTTAATTGTTCCCATGTAGGGCAGAAATGTGTTGAAACAGTGAAAATAAATTATTCGGTTGGCTCGGTACTCCAATGCACGAAGGAATTTTGTACAATATTTCATTTATTTGACAATGTGAACCGGATACATTTTCGCTACAAATTCATGATATATTGAGAAATTGTTCATTTGGATCACAGCGTTCTAATTTCAACATTCCAAAAATTATCAACGTGTGTACTCAAGAGAAATTATAGTCTGTTAGACAAGAGCGAATACTCGATATCTAAATTCATCTCGATACACAAAATTTATGGTCAGATTGAAAATACACTATAAAATGCTAATACGCTTTTATTCAATAATAAGTCTAATCTCTTATATACAGGGTGTCCTACGCAACTGGAACAGGCTGTACCTCCTAAACGGTTGGGAATAGAAAAAGATGTTATAAGTAAAAGTTAAATAGTGTCAAACGGTGCATAATATGCAAATAATTTTATGCATTTTTTTGCATCGGCGCATCAGAAAAATGTAACTGCACTTCTTTTTTTGAATGGAAACCTATGTTTTTGACTGCATCAATCGATGCAATTTCTTGTGATCTACATAAAAGTACTAACATAATTATGCCCTAAACTTATTCGTTAGGAAGTTTATATACAGGGTGGGGCACTATAAACAGGTCACCTGAATAACTCACTTGCATTTGAAGATAGAAGAAAATGCATCAGACCAAACTTACTTGATATCGAGGCGCTCGTAATCTCATGTCATTAATTTTTTACATGTGGAGACGTCAAGCAGATATGAAGGTCAACTCTGTTTTTTTAAATGGAACGATATGGTTTTTTATTTACATATTGATAGCGTGTTTCAAGACGAATACAATGACCTATTATGCAGTGAATTGCAATAGAAAATAAAGTGTCTCAAAGCACTCTTCGAACACTACGACGATTTACATGTAACATGTTTTTTACGTATTCATTGCTACTTCAAGTGCTCAAAATGACGACCTTGAACACGGAGACATAATCTAAAACGTTGCAATACTGATGATACTAGTATTTATTACAGAGCAAGCTCTTTTTATACGTTCTTGCATATGAACTGTGGTTGTTGGTTTCTCGCGGTACAATTAACAACTTTCTTCTATTTTCGACACAAATAAAAATCTAGTGGTGTCAGGTCTGGGGAACGTGCAGCCCATTTATTACTTCTTGATCGACCAATCCAACGACCTTCAAATGTTGTGTTCAGTAATTCTGTAACATTTTGTGCTGAATGAGCAGGACATCCATCTTGTTGGAACCACATGGACTGTCGCATGGCCAGTGAAACATCCTGTAACAATTCTGGCGAAACGTCTTTTTTTAAAATTCTCTCGTATTTATGACTATTTAGCGTGTCATCAATGAAAAATGGACCAATTTCAAGTTCAAGGTCGTCATTTTGAACACTTGAAGTAGCAGTGAATACGTAAATAACATGTTACATGTAAATCGTCGTAGTGCTTTGAGACACTTTATTTTCTATTGCAGTTGACCTTGCGTGACCTTGAATGACCTTCATAATAGGTCATTATATTCGTCTTGAAACACACTATCAGAATGTAAATAAAAAACCATACCGTTCTATTTAAAAAAACAGAGTTGAACTTCATATCTCCTTGACGTCTCCACCTATAAAAAAATTAATGACATCAGATTACGAGCGACTCGATATCAAGTATGTTTGGTCTGATGCTTTTTCTTTTATCTTCAAAAGCAAGCGAGTTATTCAGGTGACCTGTTTATAGTGCCCCCCCCCTGTATATATATATATATATATATACATATATATATACATATCATTCATTTAAATATTATTAATTTAAATCAATTATACATTAAAGATCTAAACATTATTTTTTATATAACAACACGGAGTTTTCCCGTTTTGCGTACGTTTCCTTTTCAGCTTCTGCTTCACGTTTGTCCACATGTTTTATATCAGATTCGTATCTATAAACTGAGATGCCCAGTAAAACAAAGTATACACATGACTAGTATAAACAAGACACAACAACAGTGGAACGTACAGAACCATATGGGGGAACAGAACAAAGCACGTAGGCGCTTATATGATTAATCATATTAATAGTTTGCTCTAAACGTCTCTTTTCGCAATGCACTTGATGTTGCTAGACAGTATAATGCAGGCATGTCCAGAAGTAGCTCACTTGGAGGCAGATTCGAGGGCAACGCCTACTTCTTCCGCCCGCGCGTCTCGCTCCCCGTGGCGGCCGTTGTCCTCCGAGCTCCTCAGACCCGTGCCTACCGTGGGTCCGAGAGTCGCCCCAACGCGCCACAAGCGGTACATATTGCAAGCGGTAAGCACGGGTCTGAGGAGCTCGGAGGACTACGGCCGCCACGGGGAGCGAGACGCGCGGGCGGAGAAGTAGGCGTCTCCCTCGAATTTGCCTCCAAGTGAGCTACTTTTGGACATGCCTGGTATAATGTATAAACTCATTGATATACGTATACAAACGATTTTTTCTGGGTGTATAATTACTTTAAAAATTTTTCCTTGTTTAATCATGACTTAGCTAAACATTTGCAAAACCGAGCTTGTAATAGGTGTAACATGATTCAAACTTGGCAGAACAGAAAAAATGATAAAAGAGAAATGTATAACAGAAAAGAAAGTTCATACAATTATGATGCGAAGAACATAAGATACTATGATAAGAAATATATTGTGTTAGCATCACGATAGAACGTAAACTTGTACAAAACGTGACGTATTCGAATAACAATCATACATATTGTTCAACTGTTGATTAAGAACATATTGTGTTAGCATCGCGGTACAACGCAAGTTTGTACAGGATGTATCAAAATTATATGTTACGACTACCATAACGGGATTCTATGTCTCTCGATCGGTGGAGATCTATTTAAAAAATGGGCCGCAAAATTGTCCTTGACTCTTTTTTCAAGGTCAACATTTTTTTGTATTTCATCGTATAGTACTCGTCGCGAGGAACAAAAAACGGCTTTAAAGTTTCGTAAACTATTTTATTTCACATGTCTACTGGGTGTCTGAAGGTGGTATGAACGTGGAGGGGGTGATTCTACGTAAGGAAGAGGTATAAAATATAGAATAATTTTTTTTCATTTGACGTCGTCTTGTTTTCAAGAAATTGGAGTGTGGAAATCCGTCAAGTTCGCGTTCCTGGCATTTGTAAGAAGTAGATTAGGTAGATCATGAACAGACGCGTCAGACGATTCATATTCAATATCAAGCGTATTCGCCGAATTTTCAAACTCTAATATCTCGAAAACGAGGCGTCAAATAAAAAAAATTATTGCATATTTTAGACTTGTTTTCTCATGTAGAATTATCTTCTCCACGTTTATACCATCTTGGGACACCCAGCCGACATGTGAAATAAAATAATTTACGAAACTTTAACGTCAGTTTTTGATGAAATATACAAACATTGTAGACCTTGAAAAAGGGGTTAAGGACAATTTTGCGGACTATTTTTTCAATAAATCTCCACCGATCGAGAGACCTGGAATCCCGCTATGGTAGTCGTGACATATAATTTTTATACTGTTGATACAAACTATGCCTTAATTCCCCTCAATGAGGTATTACGATTAATTTCACCTTCGCCAGCGTTGCATAAATATCGTCGCAAGCAGGCGTAACAAGATTTACGACCCCGCAAAACTCGGGATACGAATTGTGGTATTTGGCGGCGCAACATCGCCAATGAGGTTTGTTTTGTGTACGGGAATTATATTGTGACTATTGAGAAAGTTTAAAATCAGATCATTTCACTTGGATGATCAAAAATGCAGTAATCCTCTACACCAGTGAACAAAATTATAAGGCACCCTGAAAATTAATGGAATGGGTAATGGTTTAATATTGCTATTATAATACATTACACAGCATTGTATGTAAAGTAGGGCTACTTAATTGTAGCACAGGTCTTTATAGACTAAACAAATAATACGAGAAATGTTTTATTTAAACAAATATAATAGAATTTTACTTGTGGAAATTATAAGACACTATTGCTCTTTATGCAATTCTGGATGAAGTTTACACATGTGAAATTGCTCTTTTAAATTCATCTGTATCGTTATTTAAATAAAAATATAATTGTTTAACATAAAAGTAAATGACGTAAAAATTCATCTTGCTTAACATTGTGCTATACTCTGTTCCACGAGAGAGTAGACTCATTTCGCGCAGCTTGGAAGGTGGTAGGGGCCGCAGCGAGCCCTTCCACTGCGCACTCCACTTTCTTAACATATACACAGTGAAACAATAGTGCGGACACAGGCACGGATTAACATTCAGTTTAACCCCGCAATCGTTATGTGGCAACACCTGTTAGAACGTTACGAATGACGCGGATTGGCGTTGTACATTGAAAAGGGGGCGTACGGAGTGGGAGATGCGCAGAACGAACAAAAACCGGTTACTGAGCGAATCTACTCTCTCGTGGAACAGAGTTTAGTACAGTAGATCCTCGATTATCCGAAGCTGCGATGTCGCATGTTTAGTATCCCAACATGCTTCAGATGCATCTAGCTCAATCTAAGACGATCTACATGCAACATTATTTATTGTACGAATTAATAAAAATGAAATCTAACATCGTTACTAAGTAACTGATCTAATATTCAAGCAGTAGTGTTCCCCTTTTTAGTTTGGATAATCGAGATTCTAATGCACCGAAAACAGTAATGAAATGGTATTGTAAGTATTTAATAAGTATTTAATTTGTTAAAAAGTGATGCAGTGAACATCTCATATTATTTTGTATTATTATCATTCATAATGTATGGGTACTATTTTAGTGAGTTTTAGAATTCGTGAATAATCTATTTCATTAGAAATAGTCACTTTCGCATTTTTATATAGTTAAGTCGAAGTTAAAAGGAAAATTTTTTATTATAAATTCCTCTGAACTATTCTCCCTAGAAATGTACAAAGTGTTACTTTTCACATAAAAAAATTATTGTCAAACATGAATAATTTATTTATATTATACACAGTGAGTCTAGTCTACCATGTTCTTAAACAGGTACGTGAACGTTAAAACAGTTGTTTGTTGCACGATTAATTCATTAATTAAAAAGAAACTCTAGAACAGTTTAATAGAAGTCTTACTTGTAAGTTAACATAATATTTTTTAATCTGTTATACATATTCAGTGGCCGGGAAGCTATGTTCCCGGAAGCAATAATCGCATGTTTATGAAATTCAGTAACTTTAAATAAAGTCGCCACTTCAGCGCAAAACTCGGGGAAATAACCTGTCTGTAAATTAACGAATCATTAATAATTCATTTAACCATTGATGGTCTTTTAGCCATTCAAATGTGCGGAGGAGCCTCTCTTCTGTGTAATTTTCCAAACTAAATTATTTAAGTCACTGACAAAGTGTATAATAATTAAACTTTCCTCGCGAAAACTGTGGACAAGGGACGACGGGTGAAAAATAGGAAGATAAGCTGTCGAGTCGCAAGTGCGGCAGGCGTCAACGGCAAAAGAGAAAAAATAAGTCAACACCAAAGGGGATGGTGCTATGACGAAGTTTAGACATTATTCGTCCACCATTGCGTATAAACAAGCGTGTGCGGCACTTTGCGCAGCAGAATATATAGTATATAGAGCGACTCGCATGAAACAGCACGATCGTTTTTGAAGCTTAAGGAAAATATTATTCTTTGAAATTGTCCATTTCCTGGAGATTATTTTGTAACCAGACTTTCAGAACTTTATGGATAGACAGAATTTTCTATATATTATTATGTAGAAACGAAAGCTACGCGCAAGCCTAATTCTTTTGTTAACAGTTTTGAGCAGTTAAAAATGAATTAAAAATCTTATTAAATAAGAGCATAACATTTATAATTCATATCAACTTGTAGAAAGCTGGATAATACGTAATTCATGATCATAAAGTTATAGGTGCATGCAACAGTTTTAGCCTTTTTGAATTGTTCACGGTTATAATTGGACTGCGGATCTTAATACAAAAAAAAACTGCAAGACAATTAAGCATAAATGAAAATGTATTTTATCTGTAACACAACAATATTTTTAATAATTATAGTCTAGTCCCCTCCTAGGAGAGGGAGAGGGAGAGAGAGAGACCACGCACGCGGACCGCGTGCTATCAAGGGTTTTTTTAATTCAATAAACGGCCCACCATTAGGTGGGTCACTATCAATATAAAACCGCTGTACAAACATTTACTTTCCCACATCATTCCTATTTCCTCATATTCCAGCCACCGTTGAAAAATCGTTGAATTGTATTATACAGTCCATCTTTTTAACAATAACCAACTTCATTATCAACCGATAAATTGAAAGAAATACTTAAACTTTCATATACATTAAACACGTTATCGAAGTATATTGACGATAAGAGTAAAATATATTTTCTATAGTATGAAACTTGCTTTTATCGTATAATATGTATACAAAACATAACTGTTACTACGACTCTTTAGACACTTCTAATAATATAACAAAACTACGAAATAAAATATTTCAAATAAATATATTTGTTTCCCATAAATGTGTTATTGCTTATGTTAAGATGAGATCAACGACTTAATATACAATACTTTAATTAAGTGGGAACAGTCCAGAGAAAAGTTAACGTAAAAATGATTTTATTTATTATTTCAAAAACATACGCCGAGACTAAGAATCTCGGTTGCAATTTCTCGCAAGACCTGTAGCTAACTTCACGAGTGCATCTGGATTTTATTGCTGTTACGTTGTCGATAAATTTTCGGTGTAAGTTTCAGTTATTACAGATTATTATTTTTCACAGTATTTTGCTGCCTTTTTACGAGTTTCTTTCGAAAGCTAAACGGAGTGGCAAAACGGTAGCGAAGGAAATACGAAAAGTTGTATCACCACATGTACAGGGTGTGTAGAAAGTAATGGTTATCCGTCCTAGGGGTGAATCAGCACCTCTGAATCGGTGGAAATTTATGAAAGAAACTTGCCGCCAAATTGTTTAGAACAAATAAAATTGTTGTATAATTGTTGAGAGAAAAAGATTGAAAGGAACTATATGTCACAAACAAATAGTTATTGAGATATAAGTTGTTAAAGATTTTGCAAAATTTGATTGTGTGGAATTATACGCATAAACAAAAGCCTACTACTACAGTCCACCTGACCGTGTCGATGAGACAGAACAAAATCGTGTGCGTGCCTCGACTAAACAAATTTTAAAGAGACATTCGTCGCAAATTTTTCCAAAATATTCTAAACCAGGCAGTTCCAACCAGTAGCTCTGGAGCTTTTCAAGGCACCTTCCCCGCTTAGATTCTTCCCCCACTCTTAGACTTCATTGTTATGATATATAGTAGTGGGAAGCTCCCACCACGAGAGCTACGCGGCGCGCGCAGCACTTACTAACTCTACGGCTGTACGTAGTAGTGGGAAGAGGTTCGATAGTGGGGACCTTACAGTTCTCGGAGGGGAATAGGTTAGAACTCCTTGTTCTAAACGATGAAAAAATGACTCGCGGATTCGTGTTCGGCGTCAGAAAAAGCATAAGAAACAATTTAAATGATCTTTATTTATCTAAATAGGAGCCAAATAAAAACTTTTTACTTTCTTTAATAATTTCAACAAGCCGGAAGTGATATATGGGCATCCGTGAATTCTTTTAAGCTTTGTATTGATTTATACTTCACCTACTCAGTTTTGCCTAGAACTGCATAAACTCCGGAGTCCACAAATAAGAAAGGGACTAAATCGCAGTATTTTGCCAAGACCACCCAGTAAATTATATCCACATTGTTTTCCACTGTCTGCACGGCACCTACCCTTTTATTTGTCCCTTGTCATTCTCCCTTCGTACGTGCTTGGTGTCACGTCACACGACAACGTCCATTATGCCTTGCGAGCGCGAATATGGGCTCGGTGTGTTTCGCATTCGAAAAGGGGAAGTGCTTTTTGGGATTTTTATAAAATCTCGAGTTCATTTAGGTATCCAGATGATTAATTGGCCGTGTGCTTCACACTTTCCCCGACGAAGAATATCGCGTATACTGCATACCATATACAGTGAGCCACGAAAGTATTTAAACGCCATTTAAATCAGAATAACTTTCTTAAAATCAGACCAAACGGCTTAACTGTTTTTGAGCAATTAGAAGCATAATTTAGTAAATTACGTGCAAGAACGATTTTGAAAAAATTGCAATTTGTAAAAGTTACATAAAAAATGACAAAGGCACTTTTTAAAACATTTTCATTTGAGCCCATAATGAAAATTTAAAATATACATTTTATATACCTATGTTAGTTATACACATGCCGAATGATTCATCGAAACCAATCGACGTGCACATGAGCTACAAGCGGTTGAATTTGGTGTTACGAGCCTGGGCCGAGCGGCAGCGCGCATGTCCGGCGAGCGGTTTATGGGTTAAAGAGGAATAAGGTTTTCAATTGTTATGCGGCGTACAGGGCTAGGTCGTCTAGGGTTTCGTTGTGCCGTGATCCCGAATGGTTTATATCAGCGTAACGGCCGAGCCCTGACACTGCAAGCACATGTGCCAAATTTCGGATAACGACCACCCGGGATTTTGCCAAGATGTATCCCAGAAAATCCGTTACCACGCAAAGCGACAACTTTCTCTTTTTCCACACCCATGAACGTTGGTTGAAAGACAAGGGAGAGAATTCATTCGACTTCCATCATCTCGCTTGAGAAGTACGTTCCTGTCTATACGCTACACTCGTGTCTGTACGTTACCATCGCGAATAGGGCAAGTTCCGCGACGACGCGTTAATGCAAAGTTGGGCAATTTTGCCTCAATTGAAGCAAAACCGTCCCCACCGTAGCGCTAACTGTTCCGTTCCAGTAAGCTTCGTACGGTGGGGCAGCGAAGACACGAGATATCGGTGAACGCGACGAGCGTGTGCGCTGTATGAAAAAGAGGTTGGTGGGGGAAGCAAGCGTTTGAGGAGACCCGACCGTGCCTAGGCCTGCGTTAATGTGTATTAGGTTTTCGGTTAGGAACTGTAAATATAGTTTAAGTGTATAAAGTGTAAGAAAACTCTAGATTAGTATTTGCGTAATATTCATTGTTCAACCACGTATCCATCACCTCAGTTAGTAAGGTGCACGGACGAACCTGATGCGAAATCAGGGAGCCGCTAGGTTATTTGGGAGACTTCGTGGACGGACCCGATGCAAAATCGGGGATCCACTAGGATCTGCTGCTGGGAGGTTGGAAGACGCGCAGACGAACCCAATGCGAAAGAGGGAGCTGCTTGGAGGTTAAATGAATGCACAGACGAACCCGATGCGAAATCGGGGAGCTGTAGGATACGGACGAACCTGATGCGAAATCAGGAAGCCGCATAGGTTGGAAAACACTTTTGTGTTCCTGATACGAGATCAGGTTGCTCCTAGGATATGTTAGTAACGGCCTCGTTACTTTAATATTATAAATTAATTGATACAACCCGAGCGGTAAGATTGTATAATGTGGGAACGGTCAACTCAGAATTACTGGATCTGAATGGTGGGTTAAAATCAATTATTACTTAAAATTACCTTGAACTAAATTGTATATTACGAGAAACTGGCTCTGTTTCAACTGTGTAGCGGCAGAATTTCGGATTATGAAAAGATGGAAAAAGGAGAAGGAACCGTTTCGTCCTAGGCCCGCTAGAGGACTCGTCAGTCAGTAAGGCTATCTAGCGGACCCGTGCCTTAGACGCGGGATGTCGTAAGGACAGTTTAGGATGGTACACAGGGTGAGACCGAAGAAAGAGAACACCTAAATATCTCCGTTACTTTTCGTTGTACAACAAAACTTCTTAGAACAAAGTTACATTGTCTGAAGAGCTACATGTAACGGTGTAAGGGAAAAAATTGTCAAGGTCATTTTTTATGAGATTTCAAGGTCATCAATGTGTTTTTAAATGGAATGATATATCTTCGTTAACGTAATGTTGTAGCTGACAAAATCAAGAATTCATCCATGTAACACAATATGACCTACAAATGACCTTCAACCCAGAAAAATGGAATAAATAAAATTCAACGTGTAAGATTCATTTGCTTTATTTCTGTTACGCAAAATGTTCAATATTCTGTGGCGGCTACTTCCTATGCTCGTCAACAGAGGGACATTACGACAACACCTTTCCCGCTACTACCTGAATCTTCCTCTGTTTGTATATATACCGTCCTAAACTGTCCTTACGACATCCCGCGTCTAAGGCACGGGTCCGCTAGATAGCCTTACTGATGAGTCCTCTAGCGGGCCTAGTACGAAACGCTTCCTTCTCCTTTTTCCTCCGCTCACACACTTTCCAGCCGCCATAATTCCTTGAGCTACTTACATTCAAATGTATCGCAATACACAACATAATAACAGATTCGGTGTTGACAGGAAGACATTTATGATATCATAAATACCTTCATCTATGCGTTCGTACAGAATCGTGTTTATCAACTACTAATTACTCTGAAGACCTTCTTGCTATCAGATTTCCACTGTTTCTAAGCTTTCTAATCTATCAGTTTATCGATGAACGTTTTACAATGCGTTACTCGAAGGAAGATAAGATTGCTATGATTCTCCTTTATGGAGAAAGTCGACAGTGTTTGTACCCCTGGCTCATTGTATGTACCCCGAAATTATTGGAATATAGACGATTCATTGTCTCGATGTGGAAGAGTTTCAATGAACTTAATAATCAGGTTAACTAGTTGATGAGATATCTTATTCAAACAAGTTACCTGACAAAATGAACGTTTAATATTAAATTATTAAACGTCCATCGCGTAGAATTATGGCTGCCAAGAACAACGTATAATTGCTGCTTTATTGCTCATCCAATCTCTTCCGAAAATTCGAATCCATTAGATGGAACGAGATATAAGCAATTTTAATGAACGAACTGAACATGTGGTTGTGCGTGCGTGGTCGTGAATCAATTTATGAGATTAGTGATGAAATTATAATTTAAACCGTGTCCAGTTGCTTCGGGACAGTATACTACCTTCTGCAAGCTGCGGTTTCATTGTGCAATTAAGAAACGAATTATAATTTTTTACACAGATATGCTATACAGAGGTAGTATGGAGGTGTATTTTCTTAACACTAACCGTATTGAGCATAAACTGTGTCTGGTATTTGTTGTTTCATAAAAATTGCAAAAGTAAATTTCTCGAAATTGTTGTAAAAATGTAAGGTGTTGCATTTAAATCATACATCTAAATTATTTCCGTTGCTATCAAAGGTAGAAAGAAGTGGCGAAGATGGATTTGAATAGTTTCAAGGCGTGCATCTAACGGTAAGTTAGGCCTTCTCCGCTCCCACGACGACCTAACCCCAAACCATCTTGGAGTGTACCTTCGTTTTGAAATCCTGTATGTGATTCTGTATATTTTAATTACTGGACACCGAAAACAACCGATTCCATGATTATTTTTATAAATTTTTATTTCGTACCGATGAGTACGACATTTTTTAAATTTCCGCAACAATCCGCAATCCTGAACCCAAGTAATTGTTTCTTCTTTGCTACTTGGCATGTCTCTGAAGTTAAAATTTCTAATACTTGAACTAGCCATTTCAAAATCAACAACAAACTTATTAATAATTAATTTGTGAAAAACACTTGAAATTGCTTATGTTTACAAAGTACATATGTGTAACCACTGAATTGCTATCTAGCGCATACGCTCAGTACTATTAAGCCGATCCCGCAAATATACCATACTATCTAACAGATTCTAACACATGCGCTGAACACTCACGATCTATCCAGCGCATGCGCCGAACAGACATACCTACCTCTACTACTCCACGAATATCCAATATGGCGACGCTCTAACCCAGGCTTAGACCATATATATTAATAGACTCGGCATAGGTATAGTATGTGTATAGGAAAGCCGAGAGTTCAGTGAGGCAAAGACCACGGAAAGTGTGACTCATAAAATAAGTCTTTAGATAATTTCAAAATAGCTGACATAGCAGACCGCTATGTCAGCCTTACTAATAAAATTAGTAACATTTAAGTATTGTAACTTGAGATTGTATCATATTGGGAAATGTACAGTAGAGCATAAGAAAATACGCAGTAAGTTAACAAAAGCAATTTTATTTTGTAATCAATAAATGTAATAAACTATATTGAACGTTATTTCTTCCTTTAATGATTGTAATAGAGCAAAAATCATATATTGACATTTTCAATTTTTAAAATATTATATGCGAAAGTTGTTAATTATCAGAATCAAATATCGGTTACTAAAATAGTTAATATATAATACTATTATTACTTCATACTTCATTGTAATACCTTAACAAAACATATAGAATAAACATTTTTATCTCAAATATATTTTATATATTGATTATTTCATGATAAAATGCCGAATTCTTTGAAATTATTCTTTCCATGGCGCACCCGCTGACCCCCCTCACCACCCATATAAGTCAAGCGTAGGCACTGTCGATGAGCATAGCTTATACATCTTTTGAAAAGGTGAGTCACACTTTCTAATCATCTTTGCCTCAGGGAAAATTATCTGTGCCGTGTCTATAGGTTTATATGGTCTAAGAACCCAGGCATGTCCAGGAATAGCTCACTTGGACGCGTTTTCAAGGGAGACGCCTACTTTTCCCGACCGCGTGTCTCGCTCCCCGTGGCGGCCATAGTTCTCCGAGCTCCTCAGGCTCGTACCTACCGCTTGCGGTATGCATTGCGTGTGGCGCTTTGGGGCGACTCTCATACCCATAGGTTTCCACATCACCCATGAGGTACTATGGTCAATGCGTTTTTTTTAATTTAAATTTGGAAAATCGTTTTTATTATACTGTCAAAATTTTACTAACAATTAGGGAAGCTTGCAATATCCGCATCAAAGACGATAACGAGGAATCGCTCAGCAGTGTACGTTGCTCTGTTTTAATGCTACGCATTTTTGAAAACGAACATTCGCACAAATAAGTCGACCCGAACATTGAGAAGTATTAAAACGTAGTGAGAAGTATTAAGCGTAGCATTAAAACAGAGCAACGTACACTGCTGAGCGATTCCTCGCTATCGTCTTTGATGCGGATATCTACGTCCAATCTCCCCTTCCACATTTCGGATTTGCCAAGCAGTTCTAGTGAAAATGCGTAATAGTCAACCTTTGAATAGCGCAATAAACATGCTTTCCTAATTGTCAGTAAAATTTTGACAGTATAATAAAAACTATTTTCCAAATTTATTTTTTCGAAATTATCGTGCGACGCAGTGGAATATGCCTATAGGGGATACCACTGACAAAAAAAACGCATTGACCATAGTACCTCATGGGTGATGTGGAAACCTATGGGTATGAGACTCGCCCCAAAGCGCCACACGCAATACATACATCAACCGGTAGGTACGAGCCTGGGGAGCTCGGAGAACTACGGCCGCCACGGGGAGCGAGACGCGCAGTCGGGAAAATTAGGCGTCTCCCTCGAAAACGCGTCCAAGTGAGCTGTTCCTGGACATGCCTGCTCTAACCTGTTAGAAATCACGGACTTAAAGGACTGAGCATAAAGTGGGTTTATTGGTGAGAGGGGTCGTGCCGCGAGCGGGGAGGAATGGTAGACTGCGGCCATGTTGGATGGCAAAACTAGTGTTGCCATCTATATAACGTTGAGGGGACATTGATATGATTTGATATCGAAAAATGAATGTACAACAAGTGTATTTGTATATATATCTGTGTATATATACAAAATATTGCACATTCAGCTCCAATATAACTGCCTCAGGGCTCTGCTACCTCATCACCTCACGTTACCCAACACTACCCTACAATTTAATGGCCAGAAAACATTATTAGTTTATTAAAATAGGTTCTATTACTACTGTCAACATTATTTTTTTGCTTAGATATATAATTGTATCTAACCTTAACATAGTTATTAATTATACACTTTATAAGGTGTATCCTGTGGTCGTAAAGTGCATTTCGATCATTGCAATGGTTGAGTAAATTTATAAATAAATTATGTGTATCTATTTCCCGCATGATTGCATCGCCTCTCTGGAATTGCAAATTCGCGCAACTAGTATTTAAAGTTGCCTATAGGTAGCGTTGGAATATGGTGCAAGATTTCACGCGCATGCGCGGCCAAAACAGTAATGTGTCTATATCATGATTACAGAGGTAGTGGAGCCCTGAGACAGTTATGTTGGCGGGAATGTCTCGAAACAATCTGTTCCGGACAAAAAGACTTCAGGCCGTGTCCTACGAGTTACGAAATATACACAAATACACATGTTATACATTCGTTTTTCAGAATCAAATGATATCAATTTTTTAAAATTCTTCAGGGTGCTCAAGGTACCCCATTTTATCGAGAATCTTACTTTACTGAGGCTGAAATCGCCGTGCATGCGCGTGAAATCTTGCACCATATCTCAACACTGCCTATAGAGCGCACCACAGTGTTTGCCATCCAAGATGGCCGACAAGTTGATACCCCTTCCGTCTTTCGTCTCACCCCCGCAGCATAATGCACAGTCCCTAAGTCCGTGTCAAAAACGCTTAGAATTGCTCATCTTTACACGAGTATAACTTATAAACCAGTGAATTCCCAACAACCATACACACATTTTCGGAATATCTTCGTCGATATCTACAGGATCACATAAAAAAAAGTTCAAAAAAGTTAAGAAAACGGAGTTCTCAAAAAAGCAGTCGAGCCTAACTTTCCCTTAGCACCATTAGATACACGCCTTGAAACTATTCAAATCTATCTTTGTTACTATTTCTACCTTTAATACTAACGGAAATAATTTAGATGTTCGATCTAAAAAGAACACCCTGTACATGCTTAAATCAAGAAAGTTATTTAATAATTTGTAATAGGAGCATTTTTGTGATTTCAATAATTATTAAATAAACAACGTGAAACCGATCATTTGACTGGTCGTCGTATGGTTAGGGTGAAACGAAGCACACTCTTGTACCAATATAAGGCGGCGGTGTTTGTTTCGAAATAAGGAAATCGCTATCCCTCTTCTTCTTTTGAAGTTGTTCACTCAAAATCGTTTTTAGTGCCAGAACGAGAGAATATGGCTACTTAGCCGACTACTTTATGGTCAGTTGCTACCTCTCATCTCTCTCTCGTTCTCCTCTTTGCATTTTCTACGATGAGGTAAACGGATGTCAACGCCCGCTGCTCGTTCTAACGCTTATTTCCTACACCGCGGTATATCAAAATATTTCGGCGATTAGAATACCTTCGTCGATGACGCAAGCACACACACTCATTCGCACGTGTCTATCGGGCATAGGAGAATTCACGAATCTCGATCGGCTGTTTCCTGAGCTTTCCTATTAGCGCCTGCTTTCTAAATTAATGATAACTTTCATGTTAAAATTATTATTTAACAAAATCTGAAGAAGAATGGTTACAATGTTTATTACGCAAAGCGTGGCTGCGTGAATTTTGTACTATGTGCGGTCCTTTGTTTAATTGTTGGGGCTGGAAAGTCAAAAGAGATAATGTGTTAAATAAAAAATAAAGTAATTTCAGTGAATATTACTCACATTTTGATACTAATGAAGTTTAAGAGATATATTTTATAATATTTTGTTAACAGCGATATAAAGTAATTGGGTCATTCCATGCCAACTCGATCACTTTTTGCAGGCACCATCGTCGATTTTGTTTTAAATGAAATATGTTGTAGTTCATGTGAAATTAGGGGGGGTTTAAGTCATCATTTCGCCGGTTCCGAATTTAGAACAGACAACAGACCATAACAGCGGTGCGCTCGACTCGCCTCTACCTGAAACGGAGATACACGGCGTACTTTACCAGCTCATTGTGACGCCAATCTTGATGGCTCCATCTTTTTCAAGGGCTCATTTTAAAGGGGAAACTTCAGGGAATATAACCATATTTTTCCAAAATTTAAATCACTGGGGCTCGTCATCGAAAAAAACGTAAAAAAAGAATTTGTTTAAATTTTTCGACGTTATAAAGTTCGACAAAATGGGCAAAAATTGAAAACTTTGAAGGCCCGCCATTTCTAAAAAAAATCGAAACCGGCGAAATGATGACTTAAACCCCTCTAATTTCACATGGACTGCAACATATTTCATTTAGAACAAAATCGACGATGGTGCCTGCAAAAAGTGATCGAGTTGGCATGGAATGACCCAATGACATAGTTATGCCGGTCCGTTTTACCCGACGACTGTACTGTAAAACGTCCCACGTAAGGTTTCAAGAAATGATTACTTGAAAATATTTATTGTTAAATGCAATTGTAAAAAAATTTTTAAATTACAAAAATTTATGAGTGTTGTTGACGTTTTTGTAAAACTGGGGCGTATTGTCTAGTTTTACGGTAGCATTAATGAATGTATGCGCACCTTTCACCAGGTGTTGATAACAGCTATTATATCGATTATGGTTTCTGAAACAGCTATGGAGAACCAAAAACGTTCTGACTTATATCGGTTCTATAACTGTTATTTTTCTGTTCTGGGTTATGTCAGTAGGTCGGAACCTGTACAGGATGGAAATTATAAAGCGTTACAGACGAATATCTCCAAAAAATATTTTTTATATTTATTTTTCCCGGTGGACACTCCAAGGTGAGATGAAGGTCAACTTTCTTTTCTAAATGGAATGATATGTTTTTTTATCCGCCATCAAATAGTGCGTTTTAAGATGAGTTCAATTACCTATAACTCACGGTCATTCAAGGTCAAACTTTCAGGGAAATGCAGAAGAGGTGTGATCGTTTTATTTATACTTCAGTTTAGTATGTGTTGAAAACGATTACCTCTTACTTCAATGCACTTAACAATTCTTTGTTTAAATGATTCTCTAACTTTGCTTCACATTTCAACATTTATCACAAGCTTCGCATATTCTGACTTTTTGGCTTAATGGACATTACTCAGTTTTTAAGCACAGAACCTGAACGGAGAAAGCGCTGTACTAGTCTTTTAAATGCCATATGCGATTTTGATGGTCGATCTGGGTAGCGTTGTGCATACAAATTAGCAGCCATTCTGTAATTTTTCCTGCATTCTCCTATTATCATAAACATACCAAAACAATTTTGATACATTTCCATTGTCATCACTTATTTAAGTACTATCGTTCAGCGAAGGATACCTTAGAACGAATAGTAATGGAAGTAAACTGACTATCTTGCAGAAGAGCACAATAATACATAAATACGTTTGTTTTCATTTCATTTATAATGACTTAAGTCCTACCACTTGATGTCCCCCTCGGTACAACTTGACCTGAACAACTTTCATCTGGAACATTTTTGCGTATAATCAATATTTTTGGAGACATTCGTCTGTAACGCTTTATAATTTCCACCCTGTATGTGCATCGGTTAACCTAACCCAGAACCGAAAAATAACAGTGATAGAACCGAAACCGTAACCGATATAAGTCAGAACCGATATACTTATAACAGTTATGAGACTATTTCAGTCTCCATAACTATTTCAGTCAGAACCAATACAGGGTGGGGCACTAACTATGTCCAGTTTGAATATTGCCGTTATTTGTAATAATATGAATAAATGTTATATAGAAAACTTACACGGTATAGAGGGGGACATATTGTGACACAAACATTTTCTGCGTGGGTGGAGGCATAGAGGAGATTTCAAGGTCAACTCTATTTTTTTTAATGGAATGCTATGTCTTTTTTTATCACGATGTGATAGCCAATGTTGAGACGAATTCAGCGAGTTATCATTGAATGTCATGCAAGGTCAAATATGGTAGTAAAATAAACTTTATTACATTACGGGAGATGCTCGAATTGATGACTGTTTGCGTCAATGCAAAGTTGCAATCTTCGTATCATATAATGTTTTGCACAATCTTCCAAATGTTCGGTGCGAAGGATGTGTACGGTTTGGATATCGTTCAGCATACAAGGATTGTATTAATAATTATAACACATAAATGAGAATCATATCCACTTGCTCTTCGAAAGAAAACTTCATTTTGTTGATCATGCAGCTACTTGACTTAACAATCGACCGAGACTGACTGACCAATTCATGTTAATGTTACGAACTGGTGAGATGTTTACATTACGAGCTGATGAGATGTTTACATTTCTAGCTATACGCGATGTATTGCCACAACATAAACAATGTTACAAAACCATTCGTTTATGTAAAAGTGAGGGTCTATGAAATAATACAGCATGTGCTAGAATAAGTTCAGAAACGATAAGACATGCACGTGATGCAGGGATACGAAGATTGCAACTTTGCATTGACGCAAACAGTCATCAATTCGAGCATCTCCCGTAATGTAATAAAGTTTATTTTACTACCATATTTGACCTTGCATGACCTTCAATGATAACTCGCTGAATTTGTCTCAACACTGGCTATCACATCGTGATAAAAAAAACATAGCATTCCATTTAAAAAAATAGAGTTGACCTTGAAATCTTCTCTATGCCTCCACCCACGTAGAAAATGTTTGTGTCACAATATGTTCCCCTCTATACCGTGTAAGTTTTCTATATAACATTTTTTCATATTATTACAAATAACGGCAATATTCAAACTGGACATAGTTAGTGCCCCACCCTGTATATAACAGTTTGAAACAGTTATTTTCGAAACATTATCAATCCCTGCCTTTCGCAACCGATAAGTACGCAGAGTATTAAAACGAAGCACAGAAATTATGCAGTCGAAGAAATTCCGCCGACTGACCACAGTTATCGAATATGAACGGCGGCAATTGCAATTCTTCATCTGGTTAACAAGTTATCGAGGATACTTACCAGCCGACTTGGGTTAGGTCGATCGATTCGCGAAATTTAATTATGATTAATTTGTCCAGAGCATTTCGTGACGCCTGGTTCGTTCGAACGTGCACAGTCCGAGTGACATTCTATTTGAAGAAATTTCTTGCCTCTCAATTCCGTTAAATTGCTCTTGTTACCTTTATTAAGCACTACTCACGTTGCATCCTCAAAGACCCTGTCAACACATACGCAATGAACCGGCTCGTATTTGTGCGCGTTTCTATTGCCACAGTAATGTTCAATCACAGCTAGAAGTATGGTTCACTTTCAACTTCTGAGCAACGGAGTGTATGTACTTGGAAAACCATCCGAGCCTTCTCGTCAAATGTCACGAATAATTTGATAATTAGAGTACTCATGTTTTATACAGGGTGAGTTACCTAACTCTGCCACCATAAATTATTTCTAAGCTGTTTGAAATGTGAAAAAATGTTCGAAACTGAAATGTACATACGGCGACAAAACATCGGACGAAATGAATAACAACTATTTGTTGTTATGTAACTTACTATTCTAGTAAGAACAGTTTTCATCCTTTATTTCTTACGTTGTTGTTTACATCATATAATAACATTTTATACAGTTTTATGCCTTCCTTCAAGCGAAGATACAAAGGTCTTCAATAGTAAATTAAAATACGCTCTTATAGCTGTGACAAAACTATAAAACGTGTGATACTTTTTAGAACGAATCAAATCATAAATTTTATTTTACCCTATGTTAATAATGTGTAATACTAAATACCTTTATTTTGTACGACTTCTAGCATTCTTTTCAGGAGTGTTTTGTATAAACTTTTTATTGTTTTTGCTTTATACATTTTCATTTTCCTTCCACACTTGTTTTCGAATCCTCGATGTTATTAAATAGTTTCTACATATAATGTTATTCAATTATAGATTATAAATAAGCTTTTACAACTTTTAGGGTACGTACACTAGAATGATCCTGTTGGAAGATGTATGTACCGTTCGTCCATCAGGAGATAGCAGTGAGAAACTTGTCGGTACCACGTGATCTCCCTTCTACGCGCAACACGTCTAACCGCTATTGGCCGAATCGCGCGACAAAGACGGAAACGCGCATATTAATGTGACTGGAACAGAGATGTGGTGACGCTGCGCGCCAATGTCGACCGTTCGTAACGTAAGCGTAAGAATGGGGTTCGCTGTCTGGCGTCTAGAGTGGGGTTTCGCAGTCCCCCCTGCACCCCACTGTCGAAAATCACTGCCATCTCCTGATGGACGGACGATATGTGTTTCTGTTTCGCTGCACTGAATCTGTCGCATCCGCAGAATGATTTTTTGAATTCCACTTTCTTTAGCAAATCATGAAAGTAATAATTTAGACAATCTGGACCATCCTTAAAACGTTTTTCGTCGGAAAGAATCATAATTTTTCATTAAATACGCTAATGAATTCGTTCTTTTGCAAACTCTAATCGGGACTTTTTATTACACACTTGTTAGTGTTGATATCTTTAACATTTTACGTTTCTTCAGATTGTTACAATTCTTTATTTCCCTTAGATTTGTCTTAACACTGCATATTACTGTAGCTTCAGCTGCTATTTGCTGGACAGTTATTGAAGGATTATACTCAATCTTTAATATTTCTCGAGCAGATGTGACTTTTGTGCGACTACTTGGTTCCGTAAGTCATTAACTATTTAATACCCAACATTTATCATACCCTATTCGCTTTTCTTATTTAATAGAGACTGTTTTATAGTTTTGTCGCAGCGACAAGATCGTGTCTTCATTTCTTACTGAAATTCTTAGAACCGTATCTTTAAGTAGGGCCTGGAACTATACAGAGTGTTGCTATACGATGTAAACAATAACATTAGAAATAAAGGAAGAAGAAAAGTCTTATCAGAATACGCTTCTCATTCATTTCCTTATGTGTCTTGTAATTTTGTCGCGTTAGGCCCTCCGTCCACGGGGCGTTGCGTCAGAGACGCGTAAAAATATCGCTTGCTGTACGCTTCAATGCTGCGACCAATGTAAAATAATGGACGTCTGTCCACGAAGCGTAATCGTCGCGTAATCGTCGCTACCTGCAGTCGTCACGCGCGTATCGTACGCTGCCGCGATCATCCGTACACGAAGCGTAGAGTAAACTTCACGTTAGTTACGACAAACAAACAGAAATGTCGAGTGACGAGGAGGACGTGAGACTTCTTTATAATTATATTCGACACAAAAGAAGAAGGAGAAAATTCTGGTTGCACCCTTACATTCGCAATAACATTAACTGCAGAATATTTGTGGCTGCAAGAGAATTAACAGAAGACGATGCTAGGTTTCAAGCATTCTACAGAATGCATAAAGACACATACAAAAATCTTGTACGAATAGTGGGTCCAAGTATAGAAAGGCAAGATACAAATATGCGAGAATGTGTAAAATATTGTTTGCGGTAACGGTTGCTGTATTTCTCGGCACGAACTTATGGGAAAACCTAATATTATCTTATAATTCTTTTGCAGCTATAGCCGTTCTGCCATAAATATAAGAGTCGTTGATTTTGATAGTGGGGGAATTCCATTTTGTGAAAAAAATAGAAGTAATTTTTATTACAAATTAACATAAAATATTTGGTAATGACATAAAATGGACATGCCTCACTTTCAAAATCAACGACTGATTTCTCTGTATATAAAGATGCACCCAGAATTTTCTTCTTCTCTTCTTTGTATTTATATATAAAATTAGCATGTTCTCATCGTCACTCAAGATTCTCTTAAGATTCAAAATTTGCCGTGTACGCTTCATAAATAACAGAAAGCGTCCACATCACATACGCTACGCGTACGTGGACGCGTCTTTGACGCGACGCGCCGTAGACAGAATCAAATCGTGCCTCATACGCTACGCGTACGCGTCTCTGACGCAACGCCCCGTGGACGGAGGGCCTTACTATGCTACTCGTACATACGCAATAATTAGTTTTTAAATATTTTGTCTTTTTATTAAGATACGAAGAATGTCTTGAGTATTCCAAATGTAATGTGGAATGTGTGATGGTTTCGATCGAAAAACATATCAAAATGTAATGTGGAATATTTGATTCTCAGGTTTTGTTCCGTCCTAAGGCGGAACAGATGTTTCGCTACATGCAAACATCTACGTGGCAGACTTCAGTTAACCCTTAGCCTGCCACTTTTCCAATTGCACTATCAATTGAGGTAGCGGCCCGGGCCAAGGTTACAACACCTTACCGGTTCCATCACCTTACCGATTCCATCGAGCGTGGGCACCGGCACCTCGGACTCTCCCCCATACCCAAGGGGGTGAGATTGTTGGGGGAGGCGCGCACAAGGTTACCCTCTCCTCCGCAAAGGTAGGCATTCACAAGTTATTATAATAACTAGACAGCGAATTCTATGCATTTATGACTAAAATGAATGAATATTCTCGTTCCTACAATTCCTGAGCTTCACGCCTTGTATACTTATTTCATTTCTTCATCTGAATTTCACGCTGTTACATATTTCATCTCTTTTCTTGTACCACATTTCATCGCTTCTCTTGTACATATCGTTATATTATTTTTCTGAATATATCACCTTCTATCGGACAACACTCTTACCGATTCACTCTTCTACATCCTTTTCCCCTGCATTCATAGCTATAGAGTTCAACAATACTGTTCTATTATTTTCAACCTATTAAACGTATTACAAAAGAAAATAAATTTCTATTTCACTCAGGTTTGTTACAATAGAAAATTTATATTTTGCATAAAGATCCGCTGTCTAATAATAACCAATGAAAGATAAAATAGAAGAGAGAGATTCTTGTGTCCCACCCACAGTGAGGTTAGCTGCAAACAGACACAAGCGACGGAAGTCAGTCTGCTCACAACTTTTAAACAAGCAATTCAAGTCAAAGAGTCAACCTCCGAGCGAGCAACCGTTACAGTTAAGTTTTTTACAATCACACGTATTTGTTATATATTTTTCGGTTCTGTTAACGTCAGTGCCGAAAGTGCAAGCAGATACACACAATAGTATCACTTGCACACGCTGCACTATTCATTTCAATCGGGCAAGTACACAACTAAACAGGTTTGAAAGATAAAATAAAGACTTGCTGAAGTATATGGATTTTTAAAAGTCTGTACTTTACCGTGCAGTCATACGTTTCACATAATATTTAGCGACACCCATAACTTGATAAACAAAAGGACAGAAAATTAATTACTACGTCGAAAGTTATAATGTTATATATTAAACGATCTACTACGAGTACCTTAAAGCTACATTTTCAAGAAAATAATTATCTCGGTACTTGGATATCAAAGAATGGAAGTGTCGGTAGTTTGAAGAGATTAGGGATATAGTGTTGCATAAAAGATATTACGGAGCAAAGGACTTCAGTGTTAACAGACTCTAGTATCCGGAGATTCATAATTATTATTCTTTGTAAGAATACAAATATCAACAATTGAAAAAGTTCACTTTAAAATTTTTAGAAATGAATGAGTTGGAATTTGTTTAATAGATAAAAACCTAAGAATATAGGATTCAGTAATTCATTGTCGAATGGACCAAGATTTCGAGATGTAGCTCATGAATTCAATTTATTAAAATCTAAACATCCATGGTTCGAAAATTTTCAAATTCAAACGTTCTACTCAAATATTTCAAATATTTCAAATATTTTTGGCAACATTATGAATATAATTGATAGGTCAAAGAAGAATTTAGTAATGCCCATGTATTATTTTCAGTTCATTAAAATTATTAACCCGGCAGTGTCCACGTGGGGGTCCAGCGAATCCCCACCGTTGAGATATGCTATCTATTTCTCATATTTCTTTCGCTACAGTTTTGCCATACAATGTAGGTTCTTAAAACTCGATACCGGCTGTATTGATGTGTCACCGACTTTGTGTTGTGCGCTCAAAATGTATTTCTACTGTTTCGGCTCTCTTTATGTATACTAGCGAGTGTTTCAACCGTGTGTTCTTGATATTCAGTATTTCAGTTTCGATTGAGCTTTCTTCACAGGAGCATCGTTTACTTACACAGTGCAGTCAGTTTATTCTTGTTTTTGTATCACTACAATTCTTACTATACTTTCTTTATATTTTGGTAAGTATTTCTTTCTTGTGCGTGCACCTTCCTGCAGAAGGCATAGATGACTACTCTGATAACTAGTTTGTATATGGTGTATATATATTTTATACTGTTATTTTAACAAAAGCATAAATAAATGTTACAATAAACATAAAACATTAAGTATAAATATTGCTTTTCACTGGGGGTCTATGAACACCCCACGTGGACACTTTCGTTTCAGAAGTTCACGTGGGCCCTGCCGGGTTAAAGAAGAATTATCAAACATCTTCCTATGTGGCTTCGATTTCTAGCAATTGATAGGATTTTTATTTTCCATAAAGATCCGCAATCTAGTCACAAGATTCGAGGAAGCATGAATTTAATTTTTCATATTCTTAAAATATATGGAACTCGAATGAAGAAATCCGAGATCCAATGATCAACAATTTTAAAACTCTCAGGACCGAAGGACCGAATTACTTTACATTTTAGTAAACGATGAGTAAAATTTGATGAACATGGAAGGATAAAATACTCAAATTAGCAATTTCATTCTCCGGAAGATTTAAGACGGAGGTTCACCGATCGGAGGAGTTTGAAATCTAAAAATTCAAGAACTCTCCGTTGCAAGGATTCAAAGTTCTAAAGAGGCAGAGTTGCCCAGCTTCAAAGTTCCATAGCTCCTAAACTCCGTCTTGCTAGAGTCATGAAGCCTAAACTTCTGATACTAAAGCTTCAAAAGCTTCGAAGCTCCAAGTTTCTTCTAACAACCGAACCGTTAGTGGATTACCGTTGTTTGGTAGAAGCCTGTAGCTGACTTGAGCCAATAAATGGTAGCGTTGTTAGCAAACCGCTCCGCAATCATTTAAAGTTCACTCTCAGCATGGTTTTATTTTCACCGGGTTCCAAATAATATTCGCGAAACTTGTTACATCGCATCATCATGCATAACAGTGCGTGGATTACGCAGACGAGATTTTAATCGTGCTGCGACACAATCGGCGCGGATCTAATTACGACAATTAGCTTGTGTCAGTTTTGCTGTGAACCACGTACGCTGACAAAAATACCGTGTTATT
Organism: Sphecodes monilicornis; assembly: GCA_913789915.3. Classification (NCBI taxonomy): domain Eukaryota; kingdom Metazoa; phylum Arthropoda; class Insecta; order Hymenoptera; family Halictidae; genus Sphecodes; species Sphecodes monilicornis. The sequence goes on along the minus strand of OU565284.1, from coordinate 33,279,498 downwards.
TAAATTATACTCGGTCATTGGCCCTCGGCGAGCGATCGATACGCGATTGCCCCCTCGTCACTCGACTATCGGCCGTTTACTCGAGCATTTTATTGCAATGATGGCAAAAACGACGGACATGGTAGACCGCTAATCGGTGCTTTATTTCTCGGCAATTTCACAGATTTCCGGCAAGCTGATTCGTTCAATTTTAAGAAGTAATGTTCCCAAAGAACTCCTGCATAGCGAATTTAAGTCTCTTCTTCGTTTCAACAAAAACAAAAATGAAATTTTTTATTTGAAATTATTTATTTAAAAATTGATTTATTGAAATCTAATTGTATTCCAAACGCATTCTGTTTTTTCAAACAAAACTTTCTTGTATAATTGGAACGAAGTGAGTGGAATATGTAAGGTAAAGGCACCAGTAGTTGACCAGTTTTTAGAAAAACATCAAAAATAAGGTTATTATAAGTTCTGCACTTTTGATGAAAGCGAACCTCGGATGACACAATATCTGTTGGTTAAATTTTAAAACAATTACGTGCGAAGTGAAGTATGCATAGTAACAACGGCGTCTAAATTCATTAAGGTAAGTAATGTACCGATATATTTCTATTTCCTTAACGTTTCTGTTAAGAACAGCTGTACGGTTCAGGTAAACAATCCATAAGTTGTGAACTTTTCGCGACTGAATTATTTACTTTTTAAATTCTCACAGCGTTTTATAAGTGATAAATGCATCGTTTCTGTTATCCTAACCTCAAAATAATAGTTTATTGAGTGGTCAAATTCTGAATACTGTTATTTGAACAATTTTCAGAAGTTTTCTGTTGTTTACGATATATAATGTATCCATTTTACATCTAAGATTGTTAGGAGTACAAAACATAATTCTAAATTTTGTAGCATACTGTGTTTTAGAGGATGACCACATGGTCAACTATTGATTGCATCCACGGTCAAATATTGACTCGCAACATCTACTCTGTTCCTGAATTGAATTTGTTATAGAATTGATTTGTTTTATTTCTTATTTTATTCTTTAATTGTAATTTGTGCTGGTAATTGTTGAAACTAAATGATACTAAAATGATTTCCAACATTATTGCTTTAACCTTCTTTCTAGTATAAGTGGTCAACTACTAACGAACAGAAGGTCAATTACTAGGTTTTTCATTTTTAAGAGTGGTCAACTTCTGAAGCAATTACTGAATTTTTAAATATCTTTTTTTAAAATTGTGTAACTAAACTTTTTTTAAAAAGTGGTCTTGTTACATAATTTAGAAGACTTAAAGAGTGTCTTCAGGTATCGACTCTCGCTATTTGATGACAGAGCAAGTGGTTACTATTGTTACCTTTACCTTACAGTGCGTATAAAAAATATGAAGTGTTAAAGAACTGTTAAAAAAATAGACCGCAAAATTGACCTTGACTCTTTTTTTCACAATCAAATTTTTTTGATTGCATCGTATGTTATTCATTGCGAGGAACGAAAGACTGAAAAGAACCACAGGTTCAAGTTAACCGTTCTCGTAAAAAACGAACTTAAAGTGTCGTAAACTATTTGATTTATTTGCAGCATGTGCAGTAGGGACCAGGGTTGCCATGTGCGGGCCCCTTACACTTCCGCTCCTCTCCTAGCTGCGCTGCTATGCCGGCCTTCGCTTCCTCCACTCTTCCCATGAACGCTCATGCGTACCGCGTGAAGCATGCTAACGAGTGTCCCAATTTTACCAAAACCAAGCCGTCCGTGGTATCGTAGCGCGAAAGAAACAAAAGAGCACCCGTTATTTTCCCTACCCGGTCCCACAGGCGGAAGAGTGGGGAAAACGAAGGTCGTCTTAGCAGCGCAGCTAGGCGAGGGGCGAAAGAGTAAGGGGCCAGGCGGGACGCGCAGATAGCAACCCTGATAGGAACACCTTTGTTCGTTATAATCCCCAAAAAACTTTTTGTGTAGATTTATGCTGTTTTTTTTAATTGTTTTAGTATTTAAACACTTCCACTTTTCTTCGACGCATATTTGAAATTCTTTTACATTCAGACTTTTTTCCTCTAGCTAGCATCCCTCAATAGTCGTCTATAACGTTCAAGTCGATGGATGGATCTTACGGGCCAGTATAAAATACTTATTTTTTACTTTCGAAAGGTGCTTTACGTGTTAGATATTTTAAATTTATCAGCGTGTTGGAAAATAAACTTTGGTTTGACTGTATTATGTTCACATTTTACCAGTGACATACTTGTCGAGGATGTCTATATCTATTTTACTACTCATTTTTATACGAATAAACTTTATAAGTGTTTTTATATGATACCCTATTACTGTCTATATCGTAATACAATTGACACATATTTATACATTTGTATTGTGATTTCCCCTTTCTTTAAATTATGGAAGTAATCATTTGAATCATTATATCTGTCAGAAATTCAGTGGAGCTGCCTCGAATTTAAAATTGTGTCCTTTGACGGTTCTGGGGTAGGTCCTGAGCGGTCAATCACAGTGCTCTTACTAGAGGGCATAATCACCTTCCCCGTGGCCAGATGCTTCAAGGGAAAACTATCCTTGTTTTTTAAGCAAGCGGTACGATCTCGGCTTGCCTGCCATACTTAAAAACCCCTAACTTTCTAAACATGTGGCAACGAATGCGTCCCATCAGATATCCGCACAACTTCAAGTTGCCAGCTATTATCTCGGGTTTCTTCGTTGACGGAACTACACTTTGAGGGGCAACCCTGAATCGCTAACCCTACCATAAAATAACTAAAAGCGGAATAGCGTCGAGCTATCTGCCTTCTATTACCCTAAAAAACAGGCTGTCGCTAACATACCTGTTGTGTCAGTATTAAAACGAACAAATATATTTAACAAATACAAGCCGATGAAGACAGATACCACTTAACAAGCTGGGTGTAAGTAATTCGTAGGCACGATTTTGCATGGCGTTTTCTAAAAGCTCTGGCGAACAACAGACGCTCGCAGTTTTCGTAACGGCGGAAGGGTGGACCTGAACGATCTATGCAACACCGTCGGAATTTTACAATGAAACAAAGGAATGACTTTTTTGCAGCGGTCACAATCGAATTTTTTCTCCACTGTAGTATATACTAATGATATACTACAGTGGAGAAAATCGAGTTAAAAAATTAAAAAATTTTCAAAGTCGATGCGGCAGCACTTCCCGTTATCCGATTGATTTCAAATTTTGCACACATTATTTTTGCGTCAAGTGTCACAATTCTAGGGGGTGTCCCGAAAAAAATTCGACAAAATAATTTTTATCAAGTATAACTAAGGTCTACCCTAGTACACAGGTTGTCCCAAAAATGTTTGAGTTCGTTGAAAGAGGTGATTCCTGGCGTTATTCGACGGAGCTTTATCTTGTGTAAAAATGTCGTACGCGGCTTCTATTTCGAGTTAAAACGAAAAACACGGGCCAACCAGAGCGCAACTATAGCTGACGGATTCCGGCTCAGCGCTCGCGACGACTGATTCTACTGAACGGTAGCGTTGTTGTGACGCCGTGCTCGAATCGTGAGTAAGAGAAGGAGTAACAATTTATTTAAATAAAACTCGCATATTCAGCCGTAAATACACTTGCTGCTTCGAATTCTATTATGCGGCAATATCGAATTAGTTTTATCTAATACTGTTCGAGATTCGAACAAGCTAAGAATCCGTTAGCGGTCGCCGGTTTCGCCGTTAACTAGTCAAACGGAACGGCGACTCTTTCACGCGCTATTCTCGAGCGTTCGCGACATCTTTGTTTGAATTTCGATCATATTGTCTCTTCCGAGCGATGTTTGCGTCGATTTTTCATTGTCGTGTTATTGCTACGTTCTTCACCTGTTTCGATTCGAACCAGATTCCATTGTCTAACCGCTTTCTGTATATTCAAATTTCCTACTTTTCTGGATCTTTCGATCGCGTACAGCGTCTACTGTGCTCGCGTCGCACTCGCCTACAGTCGTCTCAACGCTCTTCGACGAGACACATACTTGTACGTTCTGATCTACGAGATAAACTTTGCTTCGCACCGATTGAACGCGATCGAGCGTGTTCCTCTCGCCGTGTTCAAAGCTCGAAGTTTCGCCGGTCCTCTGTTCGACCACTACTTTTTTGACTTTCGCCGGTCCTCTGTACGACCACTACTTTTTGACGTTTCAATAAAGCTACTTTTGTTCGCGACGAGCCATCGACTAATTTACTTCGTTTCGGAAGCGGCTACACTCAACAACCGTTAAACCGAAACAAATACCAAATAATAATTGCACGTGTGCTGACTCGATTGTATTGCTCATGATTCGGGCATGGTGCGACAACAACGCTACCGCTGAGTAGAATCGGCCGCCGCGCCGAATTGGAATCTGTCAGCTGTAGCTGCGCTCTGGTTGGCCGTATTTTTCATTAAAAATTCTCAAAGGAAAAATCTCCTTCCAATAACCCCAGGAATCGCCCCTTTCAACGAACTCGAACGTTCATATACCTCACAATTTTATCGAAATCGGTTAACGTTGCAATGGACTACAAACTGTTAAAGACTAATTAAAGATAAGACTAATTAAAGACAAACTATAAAGATTCTTATATCTTCCGACGACTGTGGTTTGTCATCAATCGTAATATTGGATGATTGCAAAAGGTCGTGCCCGATTTGTAAATAAAGCACACGCGTTATAGTTAGTAATTATACTGAAACCACATTTTATAGTAAGAATTTGATTAATCAATTACGTCTTCCAATGTTTTATAAGCTGATGAATTGCGTTTGTCAATAATAACCGCGTGCCACCATTTTTAATTGTTTATAACTTAAAAACCAATTGAACATGTATATAATTTATATGAATCTATAATATGTACACTTTAAATTTTCGTTACAAGACCCAAATAAAAAATGTTTAAAAAGCATCTCTTACTATTTGTTTCGTAATTCCGACTAAACGCAATTTTTCCAAAAGTTTCATTACACGTCATCCCGCAAGCTAATCTAGTGTGTGCCATCAATTATTTAACAGATTCTATATGTTATTACACATATCCGGAGATAGTGTATAAGAACAATATCTTAGTATATGCTATCTTTTTGTTTCGGAGTGCATAAATGTTACACAGACGGGTCCAAGTTTGTGCTTTAACCAATCGACTAGAACGGGATTGAGTATTGGTTAGACAAGTGTAACAGAAACTTTGTGATCAAAGTCATTAATAATATACGTACCGGGAAAGAGTTGAACTTTTCCGGGTCTGTTTTCTATGTTTTGCGCACGAGCCACGGAGAATATAGTAGCCGAAATCGTATTTCGATGGAAGTAAAGTGCTATTGTGTCCGCATTTGCCGTTTCTTCTGCGGCCAGTGTTCCTCCGTCGGGTCCGGTAATTGATGCGCATATTTTCAAGGATTCAGGTTGCTCCGGGGCGAATGCTCGGCACGGAAAAACTCGTTAGATCCCGTAACAATGTTTCGTCGAGTGGCGGCGATGTTGGTGCGCCGGATTTGACGGTGGTTTCGCCGGGCTCATTGATTAAATTCTGCTACCACGACCTAAATAAAACACCGGGGGCTCCTTCTTGGTCGGCTGATTGCAGGAAATGCAGATTAAGTGCGCGACCGATGGCGTGCGGGTTTGCCATTCGAAATTGAACGACTGATTCCTCCGCCGAGACCGTTACCGTTTATCCGACAAACCGTCCTGACTAGACTCCGAAAAATCGTTCGCTTATTCGATAAACGCTTTATCCAGAGGAAGACGTATCGGAATTGATTCGTCTGCGCCAGATTAGGCGAGCTTTTTCCACCTTGCTGTTGCCTGTTGCGAGGTATCAGTTAACCGTTCGACAAACTTTTTGCGAGCAACGTTCAACTCTGCGTAATACAAATCTGGACTTGTGCAGTTTACGTTTGCGAAAAAGGGGAGTTTGTCAAAGATAACGACAGAAGGGAAACGGAACAAAAAAATGCTTGGAAATATGGAACAATCTTTTAATCTGACACAGAGTACTCGGACAAGTATTCCTGATCTAACAATTTGGCTACAGTAGTTTGTTCATGTGGCAACGATTAATAATAACGAATATAGTTTATTTTTAATACAACATTAGAAAAATAAGGACAGAACTTTGATAAATTTTGCGATATTCTTATCTTCGTTATTTTTTGTCCAAACAAATTTTTCAAAAATTTTTCAACTTGTTGATTGTTTGAATTGTTCATTGCTTTCTTAGAAAAAATGTGAAGAGGTTTTTATATATTCTTTTTAATTGAATGGAAACTAAAATGGCGTAAAGACGAACTTAAATATCCGTTTTAAAAAATCTGGAAAAAGTCAAATATTTTTCAGATTGAGCTTCATGGTGTGAAAAAATATAAAATCATTATTCATGTTTATACTACTACATTTAATAAATGCATTGTTCGTTTTCCTTTCTTTCTTATTACATCAAATAATTGATATGTTATTCTTACGTATAATACATATATATATACATATATATATATATATATATATATATTCTATTACTTTTATTAAGAGATTAAAACTTAGATTATTTTGTTTTAATAAACAATGATAACAAGTAAATATAGTACGGAACTAAATAAAAATAAACAGTATAGTAATTTAGTTGAAGCATTATATGTAATGGAAATTTGGCAATGTTTCATTTTTAACTTAGATTTAACGTCGCATCAACAACTATATTATGAGAGATCGTAATAGAAGAAGAATTAAAATTCCTTTCTGGAACGGAAACATTTAAAAAATCAATGAGATACATCGTGTTTAAAATTATCAAGAGAAAATGGTATTAAAGGTATGAAGAATTAGATTCGACTAGCACCTTGCTTGAGACAGACTTATGTAGCAACTAATGATGTGAATTGAGCAATTGCTAGTTAATCGAGACGTGATCATGCTCAGCGATAATTGCTTGTCACTTATAATGTGATGAGAAATACGGGGACATCTTGATCGTGTATTTATTTCCCAGCAACTATTATAATATAATTGTTCGGGACGTTTCCGAATTCTGTTTGCGACGATTGCGGGAATATTGGAATGGTCAGCCCTTATCAAAGACGAATCCAGACGGCTCCAAAATGTACCACGACCCTGAAAATCAGCGTGCTTTTCGGGGTCGCTTCCGGTCGTATTACCGCAACTGAGCGTAACCCCCTCGGGATTACACGAACTGCCGGCAGTGGCAGATTGCTTGGCAAATAGGATTGTGCAGCCAAACAACTGCTAGCAGTTACGAGAGATTGGTATCGTGAAACGATGCCGACGTAGTCTATGCCGGGCGTCTAAATCGACTCAAGTTTTTCCATATTTGCATTCACCTCGAACTCGCGGCGAAACATATCCGACGGAAGTGGCACCGAGTACCGGAAGTGCGAATAACTTACGCTGCTGAATATTCTTCGCGGCATTGTTTCCCTTTCCCGGTTAACCTTGCGAGAAACGACGCGGAACGGAACGCAGTTTCCTGTTCAGCGAAAATGCAGAACACTGTCCTCGCCCCTTGGCAGAATATCTAGAAGGTCAATTGCAATTGCACATTGTGAAATTACGTTCCTTTACTCTCTTAATTCCTTGCGCTGGAAATTAAATGGGAGCCCGGTGTACGTAAGCTGCTGAAAATTAACGTACTTATGGGAATTTATTTCATCCCTCACCCCTCCCTTATTTGCGCAACTTAATGTCTCCCTCGTGTATCAAATTGTATTTATACAATTTGTAGAAATAATAGATAAACGTCAAATACTATGCTTGCTGTTATCTATAGGTTTAGCAGGTTAACTAATATTTATAGTATGTTGTTGGATTCGTATTAACGTTAGCTATATTATTATTGAGTAAAAAATTAATTTTTTATTTAAAAGATTGAATAAAAAAGGGACTTTCACCTTGTGTTAAAAAATATCACTTTTAAAATTTTTATATTGAATTTTGTGGACTTCTGCATACTAATTAAGTTTTGTTGGAAATATTTTTTTGTCAGATTGTCGGATGTGGCCGAAAAATCTGAATGAAAATGAGATATTTGCAATTCGAAGGCAGTAAAAACGATGTCATAACGATAATCGTAAATGTATCCCTTACTTTTTCATTTAAATTTAGGGCATGCAGTATACTGTATGTATACTATATATGCAACAAAAAAATGTGTGTATGTGTTGAATGATTTTTAGTGTATAGATAAACGTTGTTCAAAATGTTAATTTCTACAACATGTTAAAAAATTATCGAATTCGGTCAGGTGGTACCGTTATCGATAATTACCAAACATTTAGTAAAATATTACAAATAGTATATACAATTTGTATTCGTATATTATCTATAGTAATACAGAGGATCATTCAATTACACTGTCCAACACCAAATTTGTTTCCTAATAACTGTTGGGTGGTTCTTATAGAGTTTTTTGCGCTGATTCCGAATCTGCCCTTACTTGTTCGCCTACACGTACAGTTTTTGAGAAACACGACCTTGAAAAAAAAACCTATTTTTTAAATTTAAGCAAATATTGTGATGTTATTATAAAAGATATTGAATTGTTCTTCGCAGCAAAAGATTCTATAGACTTTCCTGAATACAGTGATATCCAATATTGATAGATTATGAATGTTTACACAAGTTTAAACGATCATTAAAGACGGAGAGACACCACTTTTGCACCAATTTTTGAGGATATTTTTGAATTTATCTCAAAAAATAAGGGTCCAGCGTAAAATCGTACTATATTACGCGATAGAGCAGACTTTTATCCTGAGAACCCCCCCCCCCCCCTTTGAAGTTTACAACATCCTCGTTTTTACCGAATCAGAAAGCAAAATATCAACGTCCGACATGAGTTGCCACCAGTGCTGCTCTTCCACTAGCGCGGTCGTTCGTCGCGATACGACGCAGCGCGGCATAACGGCGATGCAATGGCTAGAAGCGCGCAATTATGTCAGCTTATTTCAATGTTAAATTTTAGTTAGATGTTACATATTATTTATTAGTATATTTATTCTGTATAAATTATTTTATGTATCTTTTTAATGTTAGTCTCTTGTTCATAGTATATTTCATACTAAAAAGGTGTTTTGTAACAAAAAATCTATTTAATATCGCTTATTGTGGAAATTCTAATAAAGAAAACTAAATACAAAACAAAACTTACTAAATTATTTTTTTGTTACAAACGATCTTCTTAGTATGAAATATACTATGAACAATAGACTAACATTAAAAAAATACATAAAATAATGTATACAGAATAAATGTACTAGTAAATAATAAATAATATTTAAGTAAGCTGACATAATTGCGCGCTTTTAGCCACCGCGCTAGTGGAAGAGCACTACTGGCGGCAAATCATGTCGGACGTAGATATTTTGCTTTCTGGTTCGGTATAAACATCTATGTTGCAAACTTCATAGGGGGGATTCTCAAGATAAAAGTCTGCTCTATCGCGTGATATAGTTCGATTTTACGCTGGACCCTTATTTTTTGAGATAAATTCAAAAATATCCTCAAAAATTGGTGCAAAAGTGGTGTCTCTCCGTCTTTAATGATCGTTTAAACTTGTTTAAACATTCATAATGTGTGAATATTGGATATCACTGTATTCAGGAAAGTCTACAGATTCTTTTGCTGCGAAGAACAATTCAGTATCTTTTATAATAACATCACAATATTTGTTTAAAGTTGAAAAATGGTTTGTTTTTCTAAGTCATGTTTCTCAAAAACTGCACGTGTAGGCGAAAAAATAAGTGCAGATTCGGAATCAGCGCAAAAAACTCTATAAGAACCACCCAACTGTTATTAGGAAACATAAAAAATGTTGAAATTTGTTGAACAGTGTTATTAAAGCCACACTCTCAAAACCCATTTTTATTCATATCAAACATCTCCATTTCTCCATAAAAGGATAATAATAATAATTCTGCGTATCTAAATTTTAATTTATTATGTTGCAACACAAATTTGTTAGATTACAGATATAAATATGTTCTAATATGAACAACTTAATTGTAACTCGATGCAAATGTAGATAACTGTGATTAAATGCAAACCACTTCTCGTATAGTCAACGATTTCATAATTGATCGGTTGTATAGTAATTCTGTACTTTGTTAATAAATAAAACGATGACATTAAAAAAAAATCGGACAGATTTATGTCACGATCAATGAACTCGTCAGTTTATGAACGAGTTTGTTGAGATTGTAGAGATACGTTACTACAGTACTGAAGTAACTTCTAAAATGTTACGTTCAAAAGCGCTGTAAATATTTATGCTATAGCGGCTCATGTGCAACCCGTCGTTAACAAAATTGCTCCGTGCCATACAATGTAGCACCTGTTGTATTCATTAGCCTTTCAAAATCCAAAAATATTTCTGCTAGTTTATGTGTATATCCACAGCACGGACCTATTTTTTAGTTAAAAAATGGAACATTGGAGAAATGGTAACCCTTCGAAGCATATTGCGATAAAAGTGTTTACATAATATTGGGTATATAACTAGATTTATTGTACGCACAATATATTAGCGAATACGTGTGAAAAAATCAAGTAAATCGGTTAAATATATTTATGTTTTAAATAATAATATTTATTTATTTTCTTCTTGCTTCTAGAATATTCTAGATTTTGAGTTTGTTAGATTTGTTTATATTTTGGCAAATGATTTCTTTTTTCTCTTTTCTATTTTCATAGAGATGCACATATTCATTGTTTAATACTTGAAAATTATTGCTATAAGGTTCACTTTTCAAAATTACTTTAAATAAAAGCCATAGATAAGGTATAGTATTTATAAGCTATTTTATAACTTGTTTCTTGAGAATCTAATGAAGATGTTAACTTTGTTTGTTTTTTCAAATTATGCGAATGCGAGCGCTAGGAGGAAATGCAAAATTGGATCTTCAGATATTTTCCCAGACATAAGCAATTGCAACTCTGTATACGAATAGGTACACGTTCCCATGTGCTTAATAATACAGAGATGGCTTCCCCGAACAATGATACTTTCGTTTACATTTTCTAGCGGGAAGAACAGACATTTTCACTATTTGCAAGCCTTCCTCGTGGATGAAGTGTTTAACATGGCTAACATTGACAGAACTGTTGTTAATTAAGTAATATTAATTAATTAATATTTTCGCTATAATTCAGCAACCATGCACAACAAAAAATGGTTCAAGTAAATGTTATTTAGTTCGATAAATTATGAATAATCAAAAATTAATACTAACTCTCATTTCAAAAAATGTTAGGATGACCTGCTTTTTTCTCTAACAGTTGCCCTAAAAAGTTTATTGAATACTAAAAGACTAACCACGGACTATTTAATTTTAGAAAAGATGATATCTTCATTATATTGTGACAACACACATTGTAACATTTTATTTGCCTCGTTAATTCTTCGAATTTCAGTAACTTATTGAGATCATATATTTTCATAGAGTTGTGCTATCGATTTGTGCTGGAAAAATCGGTTCTTTTTCCAACTTCCTACTTCAGTTTTCTTACTTTAATTGAGTTATGAACGTAACACATTCGATCGAGAAGAGTTGGAAAGAAGTTTTCGTGAAACGTGGTTTTTACAGAAATTTTCAATAGATTACGCCCGTGATGGGCAGGGTAGGGGCCCCTCAAACGCCTGCTTCTCCCACCAACCTCTCTTTCCTGCGCGCGGCCTGCGCGCTGTTCGCGACAGGTAAACCACGTCCTTCCTCTATGGCAGCGATGTCCAAACTCGGCTTCGGGAGCTGGACGCCGTCCCCACCACCGTTCGCCGTGTTCCATCTATTGTTTTATGACACGCGGGTCGGTTACTCGGTATCCTGGTCGCCGGGGAGAGAACACATTGCACCTGCGCAAACTGAGTAGGAAGGGGAAGCAGGCGTGTGAGGGGCCCCTACGCTGGACACCGCTGCTTTATGGTAACGGTGAGGACGGTTTTGTTTCCATTGAGACAAAAATGCACATCCCTGGATTACGCAATTAAAGACGTATATAATTGTTGAAAGAAAGTAGTCACATTGTAAGTAAAACTCACATCCGGGAATGTCGGGACGTCGGCGCGGCGTCGCTTTGGCTGTTACAATGTAACAACTCGAAAAAGGCTAATGGAGTGTGTGTCATAAGTCGAAATGACGATCGGCACGAGACGAGAGTGGGGAAGACGTTAGTTCGACAGAAGAGTCGGTTTGGGCAGGACATACCTGGTGTACATATAATAAGTTCATAGTTCCAAGTTTTTATATTAAAGAAAGTTCCTACTCACTAACGCTGTGCTTTATGATAAGAGAAACACCATTCCTATCATATCCTCAACAGGTTATGGGCCCAGAATACGATAACCTTTGCAATTCTCGATATATCCAACAAGAAACCCTTTTAACGCCTTCTTATCTAACTTTTTCCTTTTCTCTACAGGTACGTGAACAAAGCACTCAGTCCCAAAAACTTTTAAATTGTCAATATTCGTGACTTTCCCATACCATAACTCGTAAGGAGTTTTATTCCCTTCTTTAGTCGAACCTATTCTATTAATTACGAACACTGCGGTGTTCATTGCTTCAGCCCACAAAGACAAAGACAAAGACATTCCCGACTTAGAATAAATCATTGATCTTGCTGCCTCTACTACAATACGATTTTCGCGCTCCGCGATACCATTCTGCTCAGGTGTATATGGAACATTTACCGTATGTTTAATCCCTTTACTGTCCAAAAAATTTATGACCTCTCTATTTTTAAATTCTTTTCCACCGTCTGTGTGAAACACTTTGATATTTTCATTGAATTGTTTTTGAATCTCATTACAATATATTTTTAATTTATCGATTACTTCCGATTTATGCCGAATAAAATAAATTGTTCTAAATCTCGAAAAATCGTCCTTAAAAATTACAAAATATAATTTTCTACCCAACGACTCTTGTTCCATAGGCCCACAAACATCAGCATGTATAATTTCGCGATGTTTTTTAACGCGTTCTATATTCTTATGAAAACTCAACCTGTGTTGCTTTCCGTAAAACATATCGATTTAATCGTGCTGTGCGGGCCATACGGGGATACCGAACCATCACTGGTGAGGCGGCGCAACTCCTCGCCGGTTTTCCCCTCCTGTGTCTACTGGCCACTGAGCGGGCGGCCAATTATGGCTACGTCCGCTCGGCCAGAAGGGGGGAGATAGACGGCGAGGAGCTCGCGAACTTGAAACGCCAGGCCTTGGAAGACCTGCTGGCCCAATGGCGTCAACGGGTGGTTGACGCCAATTCGGGCCGGCCCATATCCCGGGCCCTCCTGCCCATTCTTCAGGAATGGTGCCGGAGGCGTGTGCGGCTGACCTTCCGCGTCACGCAGGTGCTCACCGGACATGGTTGTTTCGGTCAGTTCCTGTGTTGGATCCGGAAGGAACCAACAACGCAGTGCCACCATTGTGGCGAGGACCTGGACACGTCGTTGCATACGCTGGAGGAATGCCCAGCGTGGTCGGCGCAACGGCGTGTCCTTAGAGGTCAGATCGGGTGGGACCTCTCCCTGCCGGCTGTGGTCGACCACATGGCCGGCGGTGGGGGTCCCTGAAACGCAGTGGCCTCCTTCTGCGAGAACGTTATGTCGCAGAAGGAGGCCGCGGAGAGGGAGAGGAAGGCCGACCCCCTCTCCGAGAGGAATGTGTGGAGGTGGACGGTGGCAAACGCCTCAGCGGCTGCCGCCGTCCCGCCTCCCTGACGCTGGGGGGGGGGGGGTGTGACACCCCCCTCCCCTTAGTCGAGGGCGGACGATTGGGAGATCGTGTTTCCGGCAGTGGGCGTGAGGGGCTGCCCACTGCCGGAGTCTGGGGGGAGGACGGGGACATCTGCCCTCCCCCTTGGGGTAGTTACGGGCCGGGGCGCCGTGGCGAGGAGCCCACATCTCTTTTTAATCCTCGCCCCGACACCCCGGCCCGGCCGCAGCGTCCCCCCCCCCCCCTTACCGTGGGGGGGGGGAGCGACATGCGCTGCGGGAAAACGGAGAGTAGGGGCCGTGGAAGATAGGGCCTCCCTCTCCGTCGCGTATTGGAGGTGCTCGCCCTAGGCTCCAACTAGGGGCGAGCCCTCCAGGGGCCGCGGGCGACACGCCTTGGGGGGCGTGTCGTCCAGACCGACGGTCCCCGGGATGGGGGGGGGGGCATTGCGCGGGTGACCGGCGCAATGCCCTGGTAGATGTAATTTGGGGGGGTCATGTCCCCCCCCCCCCGTGAATGGGGCGGCGGCTTGCCGCCGCCATAGCGGGGGAGTGGTCCAGTAGTGTTCGTTCCGAGTTCCTGGCCACTCCCAAACCGCTTAGGCAGGCTCCGCAGGGTTTTAGTGGGTATACCCCCCTTCGCCTTCCAACGAGGAAGGGGGGGAGTCCCACATATCCCCGTCCCTCCCCCAAGGGGGACGGGGAATGCGTAAAGCATTTAACTGCGTTAAAAAAAAAAAAAAAGAAAAAAGGGAGAGTGTTGAAATAAAATAGTCACATTGTAAGTAAAACTCACATCCGGGAACGGCGGGACGTCGGCGCGGCGTCGCTTTGACTGTTACAATGTAACAACTCGAAAAAGGCTAATGGAGTGTGTGTCTTAAGGCGAAATGACGATCGGCACGAGACGAGAGTGGGGAAGACGTTAGTTGCACGTCCGCCCAATGTTCAGTTCGACAGAAGAGTCGGTTTGGGCAGGACATACCTGGTATACATATAATAAGTTCATAGTTCCAAGTTTTTATATTAAAGAAAGTTCCTATTCACTAACGCTGTGCTTTATGATAAGAGAAACACCATTCCTATCATATCCTCAACAATAATCATGCAATATGAGTGGATATAGATAAAATTAACAGTATGTCAAACATCTGTATTCATAATTTTATACAGTATGATTAATAAAGAAATGTAGAATGCAATAAAATATTGTACAATACAATAAAATATTTCATACATTCCACAGTAGCTTTACTGCTTATTTATTTTATTATTATTTGTTGCATTTGTAGGCGTTGAACGTTCGACCGTTAGCAACCGGTCGTTGGCAACCGGCCGTCGAAGGCTCTCGAACGTTCCAGAGTCATCGGTTTGGTGTTTGGCCGTTAGCAACCGTTGCGACCCGACGGTTTTTGTTTATCGCGAGGACCATGGTCCGTCGCATTTTACTAAGCGAGTTCGCCGTGAGTCGTTTCGAGAGTCACCCGCTCTTTCTTAGACCGATCACCCCCTACAAATCTCAGAAGTGGGATTCGACCGATTTTGGGATAGTGCGCGAAAATTTGGGTATTTTTGTTCGCGACTATCGAAGTTTAGAAATTTAGAAAACCAGTGTTTTGAGAAACATTAGTGAATATTCTTAGTGTAGGAGGTGACCGAATTTTAGTGACGATTAAACTTAGTGAACGTGGACTTTAAGAATTTGAACTTTCGCGTTAGTATTGCCTTTGTGTGGTTTATATTTGTGACTCGCGATGCCATAAAATAAAAGAAATTTGGCCAACTGCACGATCCACCTACCTACCTCTACCACTCAACGAATATCAAATATGGCGACGCTCTTTACACGCGTATAACTTATAAACCAGTGAATTCCTAACAACCATACACACATTTTCGTAATGTATTCATCGATATCTACAGGATCACATAAAAAAAAGATCAAAAAAGTTAAGAACACAGAGTTCTCCAAAACGCAGCCGAGCCGTTTTATCGACTTCGTTTTTAAGAACTAGGAAAAGTTTCGAGATATGTATTTGACTTTCCCCAAGTCATCTGAATACTACTTCGTTGAATTCGTACAAGTTTATTTAGAAGAAAGATGGAAATTAAATGGACGGTACATTATTAAATGAAGTCTGACAAATTAGTTCACGAAGTGAATTCACGCTGAAAAGTTGTAAGATTCGGTTGACCGACAGTTTAATTATCACTGTAAATAACATCGAACAAGAATACGAATTGAATTATTTGTTAGGATTTTAGCGTTGAAATAAAAGGGTATGAATTATGTGTAGAACAATTTTACAGTATCTAACCAATTTCCTGCAAAGTAACACGCGGTGACGTAATAATCGGCCATCTATAAAGAACAGTGACATCCCATTCTTTCTGGCTGACACCCTCAATTCTTCGTCCGCGGGAACAAGAAATTGCATCTGTCTCGGCGGAAGTGCTCGTTAAAAGCCTCGCGCGGGCCTGATATATATTTCAAATTATGATACATTTCACGGAATATCAAGAACACACCGCTAAAAGCACGATGCATTTCCTCATTTTCGCACAATTTTTCTCTATTATAATTTTCTAGACTACGCAGAGTTTATGTGATATACCTACAGATACATAGAAATGAAAAATGAAGAATGAATTCACTTAATTGAATAATACTATCAACAAAGCCAATTCCGTATTTTTCAAGAACAATTATCACAAAATGTAATGACTTGAAAACCGAAGAATCCCAGTATGCACCACTAGAATTTCTGAATATTTGCCTGAAATGAAAAATCGATCCAAAACTTTAGAATTTTCTCACGATTTAGAAATTTGGAAAGTCTAACGCTGAAACTTGTAACGAGGAAATCGCACATTTGTTACACGTTGATCGACGTTTCGATGACCACAAAATTTCTCTAAAAACAAGCAAGTTATTTAATAAAACAAGCACCGAGAAACAATGATTTATAATGTTAATTACTCTTTCATACATTCATAAGAAATTTGATACCACTCAATCCAGCAGCGTGAGAATCAGCTTTGAAGATTAAATACGGTGCTGTGAATAATTATAAACACAGTGATATTTTTA
The DNA here is from genome assembly GCA_913789915.3 of Sphecodes monilicornis. Taxonomy (NCBI): domain Eukaryota; kingdom Metazoa; phylum Arthropoda; class Insecta; order Hymenoptera; family Halictidae; genus Sphecodes; species Sphecodes monilicornis. The sequence continues at coordinate 33,262,694 of OU565284.1, read as the reverse complement.
CATTTTTCATAACAGTAAACAAAATTTGTGAAGAGGCATTTACATATATTTGTTTTTATAAATCGTAGGAGAACACAAATTGGAGAACAAAAATACAGAGGAAGTTTGAAATGCATACTTTTTCTGAAATCTGATAAAAGTCAAGTTTTCCATTAAAGGATGAGTTTAAAAGTGTGAAAAACATATGAAACCATTCTTCAGTTTTATATTATTACATTCAGTAATTAGCTCATTTTTTTCTTTCTTATTACATGTAATAATTAACCAGGAATATTGTTGCGGACAGAATAGTGTTTTCCTTTTTTCCAGCTGCGTTGCTCTTCTAAATAGATTGTTAAGTTGCGTTTGTGTGGGCGTGTGTTTTGTATTGTTAACCAATTGTATGCGCGTTAGGGTAAGTTGTGCGTTTAATATGTATTTATAGATATGCGTTAAGAGTTAATTGAGTTTCTGCGAGTCCCCGCGGAGGGGATTCTCGCCCGGATCGCGAAACATGTGCGGAAAGCCGCATGGTTGGAAACCACATGTATGAAGGCCACTGCTATCAGAGATCTAGGCCCGTTTTATGAACCAGGAGCAGAGTAGGGCGCAAATCAACTAATAATTAAAAATGACTAATAGTCTCATTGATTACACTGTCCAACACCAAATTTGTTTCCCAATAACTGTTTGGCGATTCTTATAGAGTTTTTTGCGCTGATTCCGAATCTGCCCTTACTTTTTCGCATACACGCACAGTTTTTGAGAAAAATGACTCTGAAAAAACCTATTTTTCAAATTTACACAAATATTGTGGTGTTATTATAAAAGATATTGAATTGTTCTTCGCAGCAAAAGATTCTGTAGACTTTCTGGAATGCAGTGATATCCAATAAAAATTAATACATTATGAATGTTTAAACAAGTTTAAACGATCATTAAAGACGGAGAGACACCACTTTTGCACCAATTTTTGAGGATATTTTTGAATTTATCTAAAAAAATAAGGGTCCAGCGTAAAATCGTACTATATTACGCGATAGAGCAGACTTTTATCTTGAGATCCCCGCCTTTGAAGTTTACAACATCTACGTTTTTACCGAACCAGAAAGCAAAATATCTACGTCCGACATGAGTTGCCGCCAGTGGTGCTCTTCCACTAGCGCGGTCGTTCGTCGGGATACGGCGCGGCGTAACGGCGATGCAGTGGCTAAAAGCGCGCAATTATGTCTGCTTATTTCAATGTTACATTTTATTTAAATGTTATATATTATTTATTAGTATATTTATTCTGTATAAATTATTTTATGTATTTTTTAAATGTTGGTCTCTTGTTCATAGTATATTTCATACTAAAAAGGTCTTTTGTAACAAAAAATAATTTAATACAAAAATCTATTTAATATCGCTTATTGTGGAAATGCTAATAAAGAAAACCAAATACAAAAGAAAACTTACTAAATTATTTTTTTGTTACAAAAGATCTTTATAGTATGAAATATACTATGAACAATACACTAACATTAAAAAAATGAATAAAATAATTTATACAGAATAAATGTACTAGTAAATAATAAATAACCTTTAACCTTCCGTAGGGCGCAACTGATCTGAGAGGCACAGCGCGGTTATTTGGGTACCTCTCCCCCCCACCAGGCAACATTGTCATTTGGCGTTCCCAGTAATTGCCTGTTTTGACGTGCTCTAAGGAGCTTTCCCACTTAGTTTGCCTTTGACCATCATTACCGGAAGTTATTCAAGTTTTGTTCAAATCTGCTCAGTGCGTCCGAACTCATCACATTTTTGAAGGTACGTATTTTCGAAATATTAGCATAAAAATTATTTATTATCTTCGCTTTAATTTAAATAATGTAAGGGATTTCATTCATTTTGTGAAAATACATTGGCCGCATCGTAAAGTCCCAGTGCCGAAGGTTCAGGTAGCACGTAAGTATCTGGAAAACACAAGCGACTCAGTCACCCCCACCCTTGGAGAGGGCCCAAAAGAGCGTTCCCTCAAGTATAGACGGTACCAAGTGCAGTGTTTCCCTAACAGCAGTTGCATGAATGAACTTAATTAGTTGTTTTTTTGAATGTGTGCCCGTCAAGCACATTGCGCCCGAACTCGGCGGTCGAGGCATTGCGCCCGACGGAAGGTTAAGTAAGCTGATATAATTACATGCTTTTACCCACTGCATCGCCGTTACGCCGCGCCGCGCCGTCTAGCGACGACCGACCGCGCTAGTGGAAAAGCACCACTGGCGGCAACTCATGTCGGACGTAGATATTTTGCTTTCTGGTTCGGTATAAACATCTATGTTGCAAACTTCAAAGGGGGGTTTCTCAAGATAAAAATCTGCTCTATCGCGTGATATAGTTTGATTTTACGCTGGCCCCTTATTTGTTGAGATAAATTCAAAAATATCCTAAAAAATGGTGTCTCTCTGTCTTTAATGGCCGTTTAAACATGTTTAAATATTCATAATGTATTAATATTGGATATCGCTGTATTCGGGAAAGTCTACAGAATCTTTTACTGCAAAGAACAATTCAATATCTTTCATAATAACATCACAATGTTTGTTTAAAGTTGTGAAATAGGTTTTTTTTTGGAAACAAATTTGGTGTTGGACAGTGTTATTAGTCATAGCAAAATAGTCATTAGTCAAAACTAAGTATTAGTCATATCAAAACTCATATTACGGAAACGCACCACGTGATAAGAAGTCTAATTCATCCAATATAGTGGTTCACTGTATCCGTTTCCGTAATACGAATTTTAAAATTTTGCATACATGTAAAGTACTGCATAGTTAGTTTTGAGTAATGACTATTTTGCTATGACTAACAATCAATGAGACCATTAGTCATTTTTAATTATTAATTGATTTGTGCCCTACTCTGCCCAGGAGTCTGAAGGTCGAGTCGGGGTCGTTAGGCCTGCGAAACCTGCGAGGATCAGTTCTCGCAGAAACATAATTGTCGATGAGGAAAAGTGATGGAAACCGCGGGCCAACGGTTGCCGTCGTCGCGTGAAGGACATTCGTTCATAGTCTTTTCTGAGCAGAGGAAAACGAGGAAAGCTCTCCTCGCTGCCTCTTACGAAAGTCGATCATCGATTCTGCGCGAGCGTTGGCGTTGGAGTAGTACGGACAACGAAGTTATTGTTTGTAACATTGACGAGCGCTGAGTAGAACAAAGGATTGTGTTACACACTATCGCGCGAGTTGATCCGTGTTTATCTTTATTCTGCGGAAGTGTCAACAAATATTGTCAATTTGACTTATTCTTAGACGATTTAGCGTTTCGATTTGAATACCTTCTGAAACAGATTTTATGCTATTTTTAAAAATGGAAATTTGCATATGTCACACATATTTGGATATAAATAAGTTTTTGGTACTCGCGAAGTAACAAATCAGAAGAAGTGTATGAATTTATAATTACTCTAAGTACTATAATTTGGCCATTTAAGTACGACTGACGAAACAGTCAACGTATCAAATTCTTATTTTGTGTATTATTAACACTAGTATAATATTAGGCATTCCGGTTACTTTTGATGGCTTCCTGTACACGGCTATAACTATAATTATAAATCCAATTGAGATATTAGAAAATTTAGTGTGTCACATCAATGCTTGAAGGATACTGAAAATATTGGAGTTGAGGTTAATGTAATATTCATGATTGTCTCATTTAATGATAATTTTAATAGCAATTTTTGTTTCAATTAGAAGGGTAGTTTCTCACCCTAGACAAACAGTAATATTAAAATCACACTTTACAGCTCCAAAAGCTATTAAGGCTATGTTGCTGGTACCTAATAATGTAAAAATAACAGAAATATGAGTTTTGTCCAGTTTTTACACGATTCTGGTCGACTGTGCGCTTGGTGGAAAACGTGTTAACGTCTTTCTAGAATAAACGTATCTTTTTTTACAAAATATCCCATAAAACTAAGCGGAATAGATTGAAAACAACATGAATGAAGAGAAAGCTTTAACAAGATATAAATAGCTCAACCGGCTGTATTGGCTGAATTGGCTGAATATGCTTGCCGTTGCGAAATCCGGGACAGTTAACCGAAAGAAAAGCTTTCGATTGTAAAGTGAATGGGGTATCATCTCTCCAGGGGGATACCGGGCATTTGCCTAAGCGTCAGCGTGATTCCGGTCCCGTGAAATCCAAGTGTCCGGGCTCGACGGAGGCCGCATTTCACACTGTACATCCGCGTCGGTCTCGTTCGGAAGCATCGTCCGGGACACCGGAAGTAAGTGGGCACGAATCGATCGATAATTCCTTCCTGGCTTGGCACGGTCAGCCCGGTAACATTCGGGTACACGCGACTGCATCGTCCCGACATTGACGTCTCTGTACAGCCGACAATCGCATGCGTTATGGGCATCCGTGAGTTCTATGCCATTCGCCGGCGTTAGGACTTTGATCCCATAGATTTATGACGCGCGATGATGGAAGGATGTCGCATAGCTTCCTACCGATACATTGTAAATCATCCGTAATGAAGAGGATGTTGCCATTGACATGTTAACAGGAACTCGAATTCTAGATTTCGTGTAGAACAAGCTTACACTTTTTAATTTGCGGTCATTCCACGCGAAAACGGATACTTTTCGGAGTACTGTTTCGGATTTTGTTCAAATTTGGATATATTGTAGTTTTTAGTGATGAGCAAAATTGTACCTATAAAACCATTTTTTTAATAAAATCATTATCTGAGAATTCGTTATATAATCGATAATCGGGAGTCGTATGCGAGACTCGATACTCTCGATCGACGAGCATAATAAATCGTCCGTTACTCATGTAATTTTGATCATTTTTACTTATAAAAAATAACGTACTGTGGCGGCTACTTCCGATGCTCGTCAACAGAGGGACATTACGACAACACCTTTCCCGCTACTACCTGAATCTTCCTCTGTTTGTATATATACCGTCCTAAACTGTCCTTACGACATCCCGCGTCTAAGGCACGGGTCCGCTAGATAGCCTTACCGATGAGTCCTCTAGCGGGCCTTAGGACGAAACGCTTCCTTCTCCTTTTCCTCCTCTCACACATAATTCAAAGCCGCCATAGTACCTACAGTTTAATAGTTTTTCTGAAAAGATTCCCAAAATTTGATGAAGATACGATGTCGAAATCCAAAAGATCCCTTTAGTTTGATTTCCTCTTTCCTTAATTTTCCTTAACGATATTTGGACGGTATTATCGATAACCCTCTAGTAGAATCACGACAATTTTGCGAGAGCATGCTATTTTGCTGGCAGTTAAAATAGCAATCTCCCAATCTGCTTATTGCCATGATTCTAGAACGCAGTGTGTAATCTCCACCGTTATGAACTCATAATTACGATTTCTAGTTGTGTGCATCCTGTACTATCGCAGCTCACAGAAGATTAAGAATTTTAAGGAAAGACACGACGTAACTCTCCGCACCAAGGAGTCTGCCATCGTAAAAATGAGCCAGAAGCTTCTCCTGTCTATGGAATTACGTTCCACGGACAATAAACCGTTCGACGATAAGAAAATCAGTATTTCTTCCCGGGCAATCGTAACCGGGTGTACTCATTGCTTAACGATATAAAAACACTGTCATGAGCCCGAGTGTATTTCGCAGATAAATTCCATGGCTCACAACCCCCAGCCGTAACTCCGGAATGACCGTGATGGACGGCATTTATGCGTCAGTGTAACTGCAAATTGCGGCGAGTGCGTTTACTTCGCGGCGCGCTGGCTAAGAACTCCGAAAGCGAACGGCGAGGCGGCGCAATCCATGGGCATCCGCTTGTCGTGAAAGCAATTTTGACGCCATTCCCGTAGTCGGCTTAATTTCCTTCGAGGCCGACCGAGTGCCCTGCTAGGTGCTCGTAACTTCTCCGACCCTTTACGACTTCTCGTATTGCCACGCGCGCTCCCGTTACTATCGTCGCCTCATCTGACTGTTCCTTACCCCTTTACTTCACAGTACGCCGATCCTCGGATTTGCGAATTTGTCGGAACACAGTGGACGAAATTTCTGTACGAACACTGCGATCTACGAAGAGATACTAACATTAAACAAACGCAACTTTTATCTAAATCGTTTTATTAATAAAATTAAGGGCTCGACTGCATTTTGGAGAACTCCATGTTCTTAACTGTTTTGAACTTTTTTTTATGTGATCCTGTAGATATCGATGAATACATTACGAAAATGTGTGTATGGTTGTTAGGAATTCACTGGTTTATAAGTTATACGCGTGTAAAGAGCGTCGCCATATTGGATATTCGTTGAGTGGTAGAGGTAGGTAGGTCTCTTCGGCGCATACGCTGAATAAATCGTGAGTGTTCAGCGCATGTGTTAGATGGTATGGTATATTTGCGGGATCGGCTAAATAGTACTGAGCTTATGCGCTAGATGACAATTCAGTGGTTACACATATGTACTTTGTAAACATAAGCAATTTCAAGTGTTTTTCACAAATTAATTATTAATAAGTTTATTGTTGATTTTGAAATGGTTAGTACAAGTATTAGAAATTTTAACTTTAGAGACATGCCAAGTAGTAAAGAAGAAGCAATTACTTGGGCTCAGGATTGTGGATTGTTGCGGAAATTTAAAAAATGTCGTGCTTATTGGTGCGAAATGAAAATTCATATCAATAATCATGGAATCGGTCGTTTTCGGTGTCCAGTAATTAAAATATACAGAATCGCATACAGGATTTCAAAAAGGAGGTACAGTCCAAGATGGTTTGGGGTTAGGTCGCGTGGGAGCGGAGAAGGCCGTCCCGACCAGGGTATAATATTTCGCATTTTGATTTATTAAATGTGCTATTATGTATGACGTACGTGTTCGTGCAGCCATCTAAAAGATCTGTTCGTAAGTATTTAGCCCATTTTATGTATATCACCTAGCAAATATATCAATATGGCGGCGCTTTAACCTGTCAAAAAGTCTTAAGAGTGTTCAACTTTATACGCGTATAACTTTTTAACCAATGAATTCCGTACAATAAGATTTTCATTTTCGGCGTTTTCTCGTCGAAATCTACAAGATTGTTTAAAAAAAACTTGGAAAAAAGAGTTCTCCAAAACGCAGTTAAACCAATCCTGTATCGGACGGCTGTGTATAATCCGACCTTAAGGCCCCACCCTGAGTACACGGAAAAAATGGGGAAAAGGGGCGGCCCCCAAAGGTGACGACGACCGGAAAACTACGAGCAAAATTAGAAATACACAAGACGTCAAACAGTTTAGAAGTTCACTAGCAGTCATACAGATCAGACAGTCAGAAGCGTTACCTCAATTAGATTCACAGCAACGTATATTCATTAGTCGTAACGGTTAGGTTGCGAATAAACAAAATAAACCAGTGTTCAACCCAAAAGTGGTTGTGAGTTTTCAATTAGTCCCACACCAGTTTGTGGTCCTTCGAACTTTAGTCAGGCACCAAGTGCAATACTCAAAGGATCTCGATTAAACCAATAAACGAGTCTTTAACAAACAGTTTTGTGCGAATATCTAAAAAAAATAAGGCTGAGCAACGGTAACATGTATAGGGAAAAATTGTTCAGAATGATGACATTGACAGCATATTTCAAGTTCATTGGAATCTGTGAGGAGTGCCTTTTAGTAATACATAATATGCAAAATATATCCTTCCATTCTGAACTTTCATATCCTTGAAGGTCATGATCATATCCATGAATGAGTTCGCCTTCGCATACGGTTTTATGAACAATATTGGAGATATAAGAAATATACGTACAGTGAGCCACGAAAGTATCCGAACGCTCTCAAATGAATAGTTTGACGCGTAAAAAATGTGAGGCCCATTAATAATTGCAAAATATTTTTATTCCTGTAGCAACATACAACCATCACGGTTATACACGTTAAATTGGAAGTGTCTTTGACAACGTAAATAATACTTATGAAAGATTCGTTGCCGACATTGGCTAAACGGACGCTACAGAAGTATTCGAACGACAGAACTTGTAAACAAGACAATCCTTGAATTCGACAAATTGTAAGCATTGGTTCCTTCAGTTGATGTTACACACTTCCCCTGCTCAGTACAGCAAGTGTTAACAAGTGTGTCAAATTTGAATTAATAATGTGTGCAAAAAAGTCCGAAACTAGTATCACTGATAGAAAACTGGTAATGAAGTGGCACAATGAAGGCAAAAGCTATGGCGAAATAGCAAAGTTATTAGGAAGAAGTAAATCTACTATTCACTACATGGTAAAAAAATTAAAAACAACTGGAGTTCTTCAAGATGAAGTCCGTTCTGGTCGACCCAAGAAATTAACGAAAAGGGAAGAGAATGTAATTTTGCGAGAAATAAAAAAGACCCAACAATTTCGGCCCCCAAACTTGCTACACTAGTCGCTGATAGCTTTGGGAAACAAGTTCATCCGGAACTTTGTCGAAGAATCCTCCGTGAAAACAATTTTCATGGTCGTATTCTCCGAAAGAAACCATTTATTAGCAAAATCAACAAACAGAAGAGACTAAATTTCGCTAAAAAATATGTGAGCAAGGATAAGAACTTTTGGAAACGCATTATTTTTTCGGACGAAAGCAAATTTAACATATTGGATCCGATGAATGTCATAAAATTTGGAGACAACCAAACAGAGAGATGGACTTTAAAAATCTACGTCCAACCGTGAAACATGGAGGTGGATCCATAATGGTGTGGGGGTGTATAGCGTCCGGCAGTGTTGGAAACCTTGTCATTATTGATGGAATATTAGATAAATATAAGTATATGCAGATATTAAAAGATTATTTAAAGCAAAGTGCGGAAAAATTAGGGCTAGTTGGTGATTTTCATTTTCAGCAGGACAATGATCCTAAACATACCGCATATATTGTTAAACAATGGATCATTTATAATGTACCCCACATTTTAGAAACACCTCCAGAAAGTCCGGATATCAACCCCATTGAGCACTTATGGGCAGAAATTGGCAGAAAACTTAGTAAACACAATATTAATTTCAAGGAAGGATTAAAAACAAAAATTTTAGATGTTTGGAATAATATAGGAAAAGAAATTACTGAAAATTTGGTTGACAGCATGCAACGACGTTTGCAAGCCATAATAAGTGCTCATGGTGGACCGACAAAATATTAAAACTATACATTTGCGTTAAAAACAAGTTACTCATTTAATCGTTCGAATACTTTTGTGGCGTCCGTTTAGCCGATATTGGCAACATATCTTTCATAAATATTGTTTACATTATCGAAGACACTTCCAATTTAACATGTATAGCTGTGATAATGAAAATATTTTGCAATTTTTAATGGATCTTCGAGTTTTTTACCCATCAAACTTTTCATTTGAGAGCGTTCGAATACTTTCGTGACTCACTGTACATCATTGCGAAGCTTATAGAGAACAGAAAAGCTTTTTGTCTATAACATTTTTTCTAGTACTTGCCGTTTATGATAAAAACGATCCTAGTAATTCTCTGCACATCGTGTAATACCCATTATTAATTACCTAGTAAGTAGTACATAACCTTCTTCTTTGTAAAAATAAACTTCCTATATGTGCTATCATTTTTGTCCGGAAAGCCAGAGAGGTGAACTTTATTTACTAGCAGGTTCCTTCTTTCTACGTCGTAACAATTACGACACTGTGTGTTTAATTCAGAAATTCTATGTAGTCTTCGCGAAAATTAAAGATTGCACACATGTGATATCATTTTATCCAAAAGTGTGCAAATCAGATTGTAGGAAGAAATAAAAAACTGGGAGGCCATACTACCATCTCTTCCTCTAGAAAATATCACCCTCGCTTCACACCTCGAAGTTATTCAAACGTAATCGGTAGGTCTTTTCGTCGTTTATTGTTCATGTTTAATTCCGTCGCCAGTGTGGTTCGAGGAAACTACCCCTCGTTACTCTTACACCGTCCCGGCGACGCCTCGCTTTGCGACGCGATGCGATGCGGCGAAAAGCTGCGCACGAAAGTTCGCTCCGGTGTCGGCGACAAAGGAACCGACCGCTCGCCAGAATCGGAACGCGCTTATAATGGGAATTCGGAAACAATGCAGCCCACTATCGAACCGACCCGATTCATGCACCGGGTGTTCTCCAAGTTATTGCCGATTTTAGTATTCCGCGGAAGCGTGGCGCAGCTCGTTCTGCCGGGAATCGATAATTATTCTGCAAAGTTATACCCACCCGCCTTTCGAGAAAAGCTCGCCCGCTTTGCATGATACGTTCTCCGGTTCGTAAAAAAAGGAGTTCGCTGTTCAGTCCAATTGTTCGAGTCTATTATATCGGTTTTTGTCCGACTGCCTCTTAACTCACTAACTGGCCGAAGGAGGATTTTCTATTTTATGGATGAAAAAATTGATTTTTTCCTTTTACTGTAAAGCCTCCCACAGCCGAACTAATAGGGAGACAAAAGTGTTCGAATAACGGAATTTTCGGATAACAGAAGATTCTCTTCTCTGATATTAAACTTCATCTATTTAAATCAAAATCAAGAGATTTTACAACTTGTATAATATTTAATGATCCCAAATCTTTTTGGCTGCTAAACCACACACATGTTTTTCAACCTAAAAACTGTGTAAAATTACATTATTTTCGTACGCCAAACTCATTATCTCCAGTTACAATTTTCAGCTTGTGAAATACAATTTATGTGTGTGATATACTAGCATCTGAAAATAAGAAATGTACACAGTGCATGTACACATTTTTTAATATTAAGGTTTTGTTTTATAATGTCTGTGATTCTAGATTTCCAACACCATGCAAGTGCCAAGTTTGTTGCACTTTCACAGCTTTCGAGCTGCTCAATTCGTACTGTTAAGTTTCGTACAAAATTGTTATGGTTAAGATTCGTTCGATCGAATACTGGAAACTATAGGTACGTACAGTGGCTCACGAAAGTATTTGAACGCTCTTCAAATCAGAAGAACTCCTTTAAAATTGGACCAAACAACTTGACTATTGTTCAGCATTGATTTACTAATTGACGTGCAAAAGAGATTTTGAGAAAATTGCAATTGGTTTGAATTACATGAAAAAAATTTAAATTGCACTTCTTAAAACTTTATTTCAATCCGTAATGTTTAAAATATGCACCTTGTAGACCTATGCTAGTTATGCACATGCTAAAGATTTCATTGGATTGCTTTGATCGCTCGGCTTGACGCTGGCGGCAGAAGGCATAGGAATCTCGAGGAATCGTTTCTCTACACGATATCTGTGAAGTTACGGACCCAAGATTTTGGGTAAATATTACGTTCACGGCGGGCACCTCGGATGATCTTGATCTTGACATAGGTTGTCAAGGTCGCCTTTCCGAGTAACCCCCAAGAGGTTTTACCCGACGCTCGTTGTTTATTAAAAAGTTATGAACAAAAATATACCGATACTACCATATTACAATTTCCCAGTATCTACATGAATGCGATTTTGGATATAACATTGGACCGTTTATTTTGAAAGCGGTGTAAGTCCATTTTTAAAAAAAATGAGATATCAAGTAATTTGTGTTTAATTTAGTGTAAACTTTTTATTTATGACTAGTTAATATTTAATATCTTAAAAAATGCCAATGCTTTGTTCAATTTAAAATTGACCAATAAAAGAAATTGCGTAGCCATTGATTATAAAAGTGTTATAAGTCCAATTTCCATAGACAGGTGACGGGATCAGTGGTTACATTTGTTTTATTTCACGTGTCGAAAGTAACCTATTATAGATTACTTACTTTATTTTCCTCCAAAAATGGGTAATTTCATATTAACATCAGATAGTGATAGAGGTATGAAGAAATAATAAATAAATATTATTTTATTACAATTGAAAACATTTATTTTATTTAATTTTAAATAAATTCACACAAAAATAAAACGCATGAATATAAACAAAGGAATGGTCTTAGAATCGGAGGATGAAGACGATTCCACTAAGAAAAACAAATTAGTGAAACGTAAAAAGGGAAGAAGTAGAATCTTCATCAGATGAGGATATTGTTTATGAAAACTTTGATTCTGCAAAACAAAATAAAGGAAAATATACGCAACGAGTATAGAAAATTAAGCGAAATGCCGGATAAGAGTATTATACAAAAAAACTTGTATATCGATGCCAGACCTATTACATACGAATAATATAGTGATATGGAGCAGTTATTACCTTATACATATACCTCCTATGCATCATGAATGTTTCAAAACACTGTCACATAAAGAGCATAAATAAATTTCATAATAGCAATATCTTATGTTAAGTTTAACAATATATAAATATAATTAACGTTCAAAATAAAAGGTACTACTTCTATTTTATTTCTTGTTATTATTTATAAACAAAATTGGATTAATATAAAATATATTTCAAGTGATATTTGATTTTTCAAAATTGAAATTAAACGATTTTTACAATTCACTAATTATGAAAGTGGTGTAAGTCCGTTTGTAGACTGTAAATATACATTATTTTAGTTAAATTCGCCTAAAAGAAATTTATATAATCAAATTACATATTGATAAATTTGTAGAAACATTACAAAACTTGACATAATTAACCTATACTTTTTAATTGACAGATATCCTAACCTTTAATTTTCTCGAAACAAAAGAAAATGGACTTGCACCATGTTCAAAATAAACGGTCCATATGTTATCGAAGACATTCTTTGACATTGGACGTCCTCAAGATGGTGTTAGGTCTGTGTTAGGTCTCGTAATTTAATAAAACCTAACCCAGACCTAAACCAGGCCTAACCACAAACCAACTTGGACTACATCTTCTTTTGACAGGTTGTACGAGAATAACGTGTATTTACAACCAAAATTTAACGAAGGATTTTTGAGCGCCAGAAAGATGTGTAGAGAAAAGTTGTTCAGAATGTTGTCCTTGACAACATATGTCAAGGTCAAGGTCATCCGAGGTGCCTCCGCTAAACGTAATATTTACCAAGGTCTTCACTTATATTGCGACAATACTGTATTTGGATAATGGGAATCCGGATACCGGGGGCTCAACTGTACTTGCTTTCAGTTTTTTAACGTAGAACATCGTCGTCGGGTGGATTGCAAAAATTCTCAACATTATCGGAGTAATAGCACGTACAACCGTGGACTGCACAGCAATAAAAAGTAATATATCAACTGTGTAATTTCTCCCAGGATATAATTTTTTCATGGCTGTACCGTGTTCTCTAGATATTCTTCTATAGGCGGAACTAGAATTGCGTTGCCTGATTCTTTTATTCTATTTGTTATATTTAATAACGGAATGAAAATATTAAAAGACATGCTAAAAACTGAATCCTTTTTTCAAAAATTGCACATTATCTAGTAATCTAATCATTCAAGAATCTCAAAAAACTCGTCGTTCGGTCCAGTTTTAAAAGAGACGTCAGTTATTAATGATTGTCCACTTAATTTTGTCCTCGACTGATTGTGAGTATACAAATATGGTTATCAGATGTACGTGAAATTTTCCAATTTCAAACAACTCGCAAATTCAATATCGCATTCGATGTTTTAATTTGTTGCAAATTTAAGTCGTCTTTAAAGCCATCTATTTTTAAAAAATGTATTCTATATCAAACATTGTTGATATGGGTATTTGAAAGTGGGTTTTCATTTTCTCTAAAACGAATTCATTGACAGTCAGTTTGAAGAACTGTTATTTCCAGTTTTTCTCTTTTGTATTTTTTTTATAGTTTGGAAGCACTATAATAAATTTACAAACTTTCAATGAGGATCTCGTAATATTGCATATGTAATTCTAAAATATTGCAATATAGAAATATGAAGTACTATTCAAATATATAAATTTTTATCCAATAATAAAGGCTTCCGCAGAATAATATTTTATACAGTATGTGTTAAAATTATTCCTCTTTACAATAGTCAAAATGATTTTACCGTTGAAAACGGTAATTATTTCGAAAATGTCATCATACTCCGATTTTGATGAAATTTAAATATGTTATTGATTTCGCCATTTTAAACAACTTTTTCCTTTTCCAATATAGGGGGGTCGCTTTTAGTTTTCGAGATATTTGCAAAAAACTATTGCTAATACTGTATTGAATTTCCCGTATCCTCGCACGATCCGTGGCAACGTAAGGTTGCTCCGGCGCGGCGTCTGTTTACTTTTTTTTTGTTAATACGCTGTGGAGATGAGAGAGAAAACGGTGTCTCACTCTGGTCATACATATATAAGGTGAGCTTTCAATTTTGAAAGACTACCCTTCGATTTTTGCATGCGTGGTCGGGCCAGCCTCACGCCGGCCCTTTCCGCCCCCTCCACGACCTAAACACAGCTCATTCTATTCGCATAATCTTTGCATTGTAGCTGTCATTCAAAATTTGATCTAGTAATGGAAAAATCATGCGAATAGAATGAGTTGCGGTTAGGTCGCGGAGGGGGCGCAGAGGGCCGGCTGTTAGGCCGGCCCGACCACGTACACGAAAATTCAGGAGTATTCTTTCAAAATTGAAAGCTCAACCTATATAGAGATAAACCCTGTTTTTCTCTCATTTCCACAACGTGTTTACAAAGAAAAGTGAATAGACGCCGCACCGGAGCAACTTACGTTGACACGGAACGTGCAACAATACGTTAAATTCAATACAGTATTAGGAATAGTTTTTTGCAAATATCTCGAAAACTAAAAGCGACCCCCCTATATTGGAAAAGGAAAAAGTTGTTTAAAATGGCGAAATCTATAACATATTTAAATTTCATAAAAATAGGAGTATAATGACCTTTCCGCAATAATTACCGAAAACAGCACAAGGTAAAGACACCAGTAGTTGACCAGTTAAAAGAAGTTTTCCACGCGAACAATAGTAACCACTTACTCTGTCATCAAATAGCGAGAGTCGATACCTGAAGACACTCTTAAAGTCTTCTAAATTATGTAACAAGACCACTTTTTAAAAAAAGTTTAGTTACACAAATTTAAAAAAACATATTTAAAAATTCAGTAATTGCTTCAGAAGTTGACTACTCGTAAAAATGAAAAACCTAGTAATTGACCTTCTGTTCGTTAGTAGTTGACCACTTATACTAGAAAGAAGGTTAAAGCAATAATGTTAGAAATCATTTTAGTATCATTTAGTTTCAACAATTGCCAGCACAAATTACAATTAAAGAATAAAATATGAAATAAAACAAATCGATTCTATAACAAATTCAATTCAGGAACAGAGTAGATGTTGCGAGTCAATATTTGACCGTGGATGCAATCAATAGTTGACCATGTTGCCATCCTCTAAAACACAGTATGCTACAAAATTTAGAGTTATATTTTGTACTCCTAACAATCTTAGATGTAAAATGGACACATTGTAAATCGTAAACAAATTTAAATGAGTCACGTCAGTAATTGACGTTGATTTATTGAGGGGTCAACTTCTGAAAATTGTTCAAATAACAATATTCAGAATTTGACCCCCCAATAAACTATTGTTTTTGAGGTTAAAATAACAAAAACGATGCATTTATCATTTATAAAACGCTGTGAGAATTTAAAAAGTAAATAATTCAGTCGCGAGAAGTTCACAACGTATGGATTGTTTACCTGAACCGTACAGCTGTCCTTAACAGAAGCGTTAAGGAAATAGAAGTGTATCGGCATATTACTTATCTTAATGAATTTAAACGTCCGTTGTTACTATGCATATTTCACTTCGCATGTAATTGTTTTAAAATTTAACCAACAGATAGTGTGGCATTCAAGGTTTACTTTCATCAAAAGTGCACAACTTAGAATAACCTTATTTTTTATGTTTTTCTAAAAACTGGTCAACTACTGGTGCATGGTCAACTACTGCTGCCTTTACCTTACAAAACAGAATATCTCCTCGAATTTTTGGATATTCTATTTGTCTGATCATTAACCGTTTGAGTCCCAAGCAGCGCGATCGCGCTGTTGAGATTTTATGTCGAGAAAACCCAGCACATTTCGAGCATTGTGGACAACTGACGGTGCGTTACCGATTGTCGAAGTCGCTCGCTCAGATTTACCGACGCAAGTACATCACGCAGCTCCTTTTAATGTAAATAGTACATTTTACAATAGGTAGAATAATACTATGATAATGCAATAATACATTACAAAATAAAATAAAACAAGCGCTATCGCGCTGCTTGGGTCTTTTCGTAGTCATTTAGAGAAAGCGCGGTTGCGCTGTTTGGGATTCTTCGACAGTGTTTTTTCAATGCCCCCTGGAGCTCAAACGGTTAAACTGCAGATCTTATGCATTTATGGCAAAAGTGGGTAAGTGAAACACAAATAAAATTATTAAGACAGAGATTAAGTACTAATATGAAACCTGTTTCTTATAATTCAGACAGGAAATTGTTAGTTTACATAATGATTCGCAGTCTATGGATCATTAGACAACGAATTTTTATACAAAAAAGAATTAATTTGCAAACAATTGCAAGAAATAAAACACGAATAGAAAGTTCTTTCTTTTGTTTCGTAATTGTAATAGATTTCAATAGATTGAAAATAATACAATGACATTCTTGAATTCTTTTAATTTTCCTACTACGTTACATTTCATCCACTCAATTTTGTTGACACAAATGGGTAAAATCTGCAGTCTATTCATTATACATATATGAGTTTACTTACAATTAGTATTACTAGCTTGATTTATTTTTCGGTCAAGAATGAATTTCGATCCAAATAACTATTTGATTCTGTAGGATGCAATCTTGTCACACACCTACCCTGTAATGCATTTGATGGTATTCAATCTTTTATTCGATCTTTCTATTGTAATCACTTCCCTTATATGATTAAGAACGAGACCCACTCAATGTATCCGTTGAAACTCGGTTTCACACATTTCTGACTATGAATTCTGTTTATTCTACCTCGAGGTCCTTCTATGCAACTGTCGCCGATAGAAACAAGATTCTACGCGTCTGACCTCATTCTACTTGCTTGAGCAGGAAGCATCTTCGTTCTTATTGTCACGATACAAACTGTCCTATTCCGCTTCTGAAACTCTTTTTTCTCTCCTTGATTCAGGACCGTCCATTCAGGTTTTTCTAAAGAACCTAGTCCGCTTAGCGAATACCGAGTGTTTATTGCGTTGGGACGAGCACATCGGACGGATGCTTTTAGCAGCCAACAAGAACAGCTTATTAATTTACGATTTGCTAATTAATATGTCGTAATTGGGTCCGATTCGATCAACTTCTGAAATATTCAATTCGCTGAAACGAACTCCTACTGACGCAACCGGCACAGGCGGAAGTCACGCATTTTCAATCTGCGATTGCGGCTACGTAATGGTAGTCCATCGACAGAATAACGGATTACAAGTCACTTTTAGAACGGAATTATTTAAACACTACGATGCCTCCACTGGGTGGTACATAATAAATACCGGCTGGAATGATTAAACTCGTCTAATTGCGGAAAAGGAAGACAAGTCGCGGAAAATGGAATTCGCGAGCAATAAGTAGTACAGGTAAATGCTTCGCGCAATTTTCTGTTGATGACCGTACCGCTGATTAATTTATCAGAGCGGAAAAGAAGGATCTATGTATAACTGCAACGGCTGATTCTTTTGATATATGCACGAGCGAATTGGTCCCGCATGCCCTGTGTAACGGTTACCATTGAATTTCAGGTCTCCCTGTGGAGCAATTTTCTGCTGGATTTAATTATGCTTCTAATAATGCTTTCCGGGTGTTTAATTTTGCTCGATTATTCGTCCGTTAATAAATTCGGTCGATTTATTTTTATCGTTCGGTTCAACAACATGAACGACACGCGCGTGCAGTGGTTTTGTAAGGTCGATTATAAAATTACAATATCGGTATTGCGGTATCGAATAAAATCGTTGCTATCGGAGCGCAATGTTCGTCGTAACATCATCGACCTTTCGTCATCAATCGACCATTGTAACGCACAATATTTTCAGAATGCCTTCGAGCTGACGTCTACCGGATGGTTTCCGGGGAAATGAAAATGTTAAAATGCGGCCAAATCTTGGGCAGCTCAGACACTTAAAATATCGATAACGTGTTAATCTTTAGATACTTGGAAAGACTAAATCCATCATTATTTGTTGACAAAATTATGACAAAGTTGTTAAAAATTTACCTACACTCCGCGACAATAGGTACCATAAGACATAGGTACGATATAAAATCATACAAATCTATGTTACAAAAAGGAATTTCTTTTTCTTGCGTACCATGGATTATACAATAGTTTACTTGAGACAATTTCCTTGATCACCATGTTTTAATTAATATTTCTAAGATTTACGAGGAAAATATGAGTAGCTGATTAAACTTCCTATTATTAATCACGACAAAACTATAAAACAAACCTTACTTTTCCTACTTTTTCTTTCTACAAAATACTACTGTTGTGTCGTGTCAGTGCTCAAACAGTAATTTGTGAGCCGCTGAGATACACACCTCAAAGAGTGGTAAATTAAATAAAGAGATAATCGGGTTTCGAATAACTAAGTAACTTTTAATAAACTGAATGTGAAAGACGGTATAAAAGAGAAGGTATAATAGCGACAGATAATTCACGAATGATAGTTTCGACTCTTAAATCACGACTGATCTTACAACTAACGCGTGAGAAACAAGTAACCTCGTGGTGTTGAAAAATCCCTCCACAAAGTACAAAATAGTGGGGGCCCCAGCCAATGATATAATATTTGGGAGGCTACAAATGACCTCCCAAAACAAGGGCAACGCCCATTGTCGAAATACGTCGTAACGAGTGTCGCTAAACAGACGACACTCGGTTTCCTGCAATTTCGCCGGAAACCATAATTTAGGCTTAGGGCCATAGGCCCCCTGGCGCTAGGAGTGGGTCTACGCTACGCCATGTGCCATTGAGAGCTGCACGGCTAGGCTGACTTTCCCATGGTCAGCTGATACTTTCCAGCCGCACCAGAGTCATAAAACAATAAATTCGTCAGAAGATGCTAAAGGACCGCTTCGATCATGGCACTGTTCAAAATCGACCATAGCGTGGACCCAAACCGAAATACGAGCCGGCCATACAATAATCATGTCTCAGCAACTACAAAAAAGGAAGTTAAATTAGACTGATCGTTGTGCTCTATTTAATTATTTAAAAAATAGCTCGCATTTCGATAAGAACAAACTCGGATGACGTATTGATAGCATAACAAATAACAGTAGAAATCTGTGTAAAAAACAGATCTCAGAACAATTCAGTGAACAGTAATGTGGCGGTTACGCTCGTCACCAGATGAACAGACAGACAACGCCTTTTCCGCTAGTACTTGATTCGTATATACAGGGTGTTAATTTTAACTCGAACACCTTAATTATTTCCGCTGCTATTAAAGGTAAGAAAAAATAACTAAATAGGATGTAAGGTAAAGGTACCAGTAGTTGACCAGTTTTTAGAAAAACATAAAAAATAAGGTTATTATAAGTTGTGCACTTTTGATGAAAGTAAACCTCGAATGCCACACTATCTGTTGCTTAAATTTTAAAACAATTACATGAGAAGTGAAATATGCATAGTAACAACGGACGTCTAAATTCATTAAGGTAAGTAATATGCCGATCTATTTCTATTTCCTTAACGTTTCTGTTAAGAACAGCTGTACGGTTCAGGTAAACAATCCATACGTTGTGAACTTTTCGCGACTGAATTATTTACTTCTTAAATTCTCACAGCGTTTTATAAATGATAAATGTATCGTTTCTGTTATTCTAACCTCAAAATAATAGTTTATTGAGGGGTCAAATTCTGAATACTGTTATTTGAACAATTTTCAGAAGTTGACCCCTCATTTAAATTTGTTTACGATTTACAATGTGTCAATTTTACATCTAAGATTGTTAGGAGTACAAAACATAACTCTAAATTTTGTAGCATACTGTGTTTTAGAGGATGGCCACATGGTCAACTATTGATTGCATCCACGGTCAAATATTGACTCTCAACATCTACTCTGTTCCTGAATTGAATTTGTTATAGAATTGATTTGTTTTATTTCATATTTTATTCTTTAATTGTAATTTGTGCTGGTAATTGCTGAAACTAAATGATACTAAAATGATTTCTAACATTATTGCTTTAACCTTCTTCCTAGTATAAGTGGTCAACTACTAACGAACAGAAGGTCAATTACTAGGTTTTTCATTTTTAAGAGTGGTCAACTTCTGAAGCAATTACTGAATTTTTAAATATGTTTTTTTAAATTTGTGTAACTAAACTTTTTTTAAAAAGTGGTCTTGTTACATAATTTAGAAGACTTAAAGAGTGTCTTCAGGTATCGACTCTCGCTATTTGATGACAGAATAAGTGGTTACTATTGTTCGCGTGGAAAACTTCTTTTAACTGGTCAACTACTGGTGCCTTTACCTTACATGTTTTTAATGCGTGCATCAGATGGTAATAAAAAATCCTTTGAAGGTCATTTTAACGGTTTCTTCAAGGTCACCGTATTTCTTTGCATATTAACATGTATTTTTCATAATACAATGTGGTAGTCTGCGTCAAGATGAGTTCAACGACCTACACACCATGACTTTGAAGTGACCTTGAAGACGAAAAAATCAGTTTCAGTTTGAAGAATACAAAAGTAATTAAACGGAAAGGGTAATATCACCTTATTTGATTATTTGCCAAAAATGCTGGCCGTCCGCAGCAAGACACGTCTGTACACGAGAAGTAAATGACTGAATGGCATTTATTATGGCATTTCCGCGATTCATGGTGCAACATGCATTCCGTATTCGTTCTTTCATATCTTCTGGCGTCGTGGGACTTTCGTTATAAACAGTAGATTTTAAAGCTCCCCACAAAAGTAATCTAGTGGCTATAAGTCGGGTGACCGAGCTGTCCAGATAATACTTGCATGTCTCTTGCTGCCTACGGCCAGCATTTTGAGCAATTAATAAAGTAAGGTGATATTACCCTTTTCGTTCTATTGCTTTTGTACTCTTCAAATTGAAACTGATGTTTTCGCCTTCGAGGTCACTTCAAGGTCATGGTGTGTAGGTCGAACTAATCTTGACGCCGATTACCACATTGCATTATGAAAAATACATGTTAATATGCAAAAAAATATGGTGATCTAGAAAAAACACCTGATGCACGCCTGCAAACTATGTACATCCTATTTAGTTATTTTTTCTTACTTCTAATAGTAACGGAAATAATTTAGATGTTTGAATTAAAATTGTAGGATCTTAGGAAAAATGAGGAATTCCGCGCCGGGAATCGAACCCGGGACCCTCGCGGTTGTAGCTGATCAACTCTTACACATACCCACGGAACCCTCCTACTTTTCCCAATCTCCATACAGTATTTGGTCTGGGAGGTCCTGATCCCACAAAATTAACATCCTGTATACCATTCTAATCCGCGTCCTTACGATATCCGTGTGTCTAAGGCAGGACCCGGTAGAAAGCCTTACTGAAGAGTCCTCTAGTGGTCCCAGGACGAAACGCTGTCTTTCCGTTTCTTTTTCCCTCACACACTATTCAGCCGCCGTCAAAGTAAAGAGATCTAATCATTTGGAAAACCGTAAATTGTTTTAAAAACCATCAATAACCAGCCGTCACAAGGATGCGCGATTAAGTTTTGCGAACTACCAGTCTCGTTTCTTTTTTCTAACGAGAAACGTTTTAATCCATGAGGGTCTAATGATTCAAATTATTACTTTCACAATTTGATGAACGATGAAATCACAATTCAAATGTGTAAATAGGTGGTGATGGTATTTTGGTACAAACAGTATGGTATAGACATCCTCAACAAGTAACTGGTAAAATATGATCATAATACAATGGTATCAAAAGTTTATTTGCTAACGCGATAACACAACCTTACGTACAGTAGGGATAGTAAACTGCTTTTGAAAGCAACAAATAGATATTTTATCGTGGCCTGTAAGATCCTCCCAGCTAAATATGATAGAGTACTACCGAGGAATGATAACTAGAAAATTGTGCTCCACAGGAAATAAGTCTTAATGTAGACCAATAATTATAAATTGTGTCGAAGAAAAGTGAAAATGTTAAAATCAGAGAACGTTAAAAAAAGCAGCATAAATTTATATAAATATATCTGTTGGAGGTTATAAAAAATAATGATGGCTGTATCTGCTTTCAGTGAACAATAAAAATAAAGCATTCGTATACAGATTTTACAAACAACTTCGTATGTATATGTATGTCTTATACTTTTATCCGGGATAAATACAGATGTTTTTAGTTTTATTGGTTTCATTGTGATAAATTATAGTTTATCGAATAATACTTCTCATGAAGTAAACAATAACACTGTATATATGGGAGGAACAAATTCTTTTTTATGATACAGATTAGTATAGTTTTGTATTGTGTCCTATAATGCGTATAATTGTTTCTACTTTAATTACCTTTTTAACAACTTTCCCATCATTTTTCCGACAAATAATAGTGGGTTTACACTTTCTTAGTACTTAAGAAATAACACTTTGTTAATATTTTAGGTGTCTGAGCTACTAATATTTGGTCACTTTTTAACATCTAGCTATCACTCCTCTACTACTTTAATCTTGAATAAGTAATGCCACTATTTCGTCACACTGAATTCATTAAAAGGTCCTACAGCGAGGCGAACGGCAATTCAGCCCATCTTGACATTAAATCCAACACGAGTACCAGGGATTACCGCGAAGCCCCTAAATTTCCTGCGACCGGAAGTTCAGCGTTCTACACTTTCCACTTGAAATTAAACCGTAACTTTCAACCTGGACTGCCTTGGTCGAAAAAAGGCCTCGAATTTTTCGCCGAACGATTGCGTTGTCTTGAATTTCTTCCGCCAACATTTTCCCGTCTGCCATACGGTCAAATTATAAAACTCATTGAGAAAGTTCACCGGGAAAGTTCACTTCGAATATTCACGAATAGTCAAATTAGTCGGAAGGCAATTACTTCGGCCTAATTGCAATACACGAATGAAAATGAACCCTTAAGTACTGTAGTCTTAGGAACTTACTCAACAATTATAGAAGGTCTCGCAGAGTACAAATATTGATTGCTATGTTACGATCACACAAATGTTAAACGAGACACCATTTGTTCTTGCCTTATATGTATACAGTGAAGAACAAAATTGAATCAATGGCATCATTTAAAAGAAAAAATCATTATTTATTAGAAAATTATTTTATTTTACAATTATTTTAGCTTGAGAAATGATTAACGCCCTTGCACTACGCGATTTATTTTAAGGTTGCAGTAATTAGATCTTCTTTGTTGTACATAATTTCATAGAGGAAGGAATTCTCAGTTTTGTTACGATTTTGAGTTGCTAAGATGATCACATTCTAATAAACATTTATTTCATTCGGTACGTAAAAAATATTTTTCATCTTCGACAAAAATTATAATCCGAAATGATGAAAAATTTGATGCAAACACAGCTATATACAATGTGAATCTGTTAGAGGAAACTATAAAAATAGTTTGAGACGATTCATTGGTCGCGAGAATCGTTTCACAGAACGATCTTACGGCATCGGGTTTCAAGGTTCCTTTGTGGCGAATGAAAAATCTCCGTCCCCGTCCGCGTTGATGGACTAGAATGACCGGATTCGTGCCATTCAGAAACTTCTGCGTCTCTTCAGTCGTTAACGGAGTTTCACCTTAACGACTAAGTCCACCCCCGATAAATTTCAATCCAATCCTCGCAAACCCGGTCGACTTGGATGTGCTGTGTAAATATGAGCCAAGTTGACCTCCGGTCGAAGAACTACCGCGGAAACCGGCCCGCGTTCTCTAAGCACCGGGGAACGCAAGGTTCCGGGCGAGTTTGTCTTTGGTATTAACGGGTTTTGGTACAGAGGCCTGCAGGGCCAACTGCTTTAGTGCCATAAATTCTGCCGCACGCCAGCTACCCGTTAATATCCCCCGTTGGAAAGCGGTTTACGAAGCCCTCGAAATTACCTGACCCTTTGTTCTATTTACCCTCTGCTTGGTGCCTTTTTACGACGATACCTGACCTATTCTGCGCTGACACGCGTCAAACCGGGACCGTATTCATGCGTTTGCAGTACGAATCGCGTGATCTTAACGCGATTTTTCCATGGGTTTTTAATTTATTAATCTCACCAATCACCTACGTGGGTTATTTAGCTTTACAACTATGTAGTAATAATATTACATTCTTAATATGCATAGCTTACAATTTTTTGAGGAAGAAGTGAATATACATACAGGCTTTAACATGAAGTTTGGCTAAACTTCACCTTAGGGACCAAAAATGTTCAAATTTTCTGTATGTAATATTATACAAGTTTACCAGAAAATGGTAGAACTCTACGTTCTCATGCGCGGAATTGAAATCTCAGTACGCGGAGTTCACTCGTTAAAAAGTTAGACGCAAGTAAAGTTGCTCGATTTCAAGCTCGTTTGACAGGTTAGAACGCTGGCATATTGGTTTTCGGACGTAGGAGCGTGAATGATGTTTGGAACGAGTTCGCTAGATGACAGCACAGGCACGTAGGAGTGGCGATTTTTTTATAGTAATTCAGATTCGGTGTTATTTTTAAACTCACTGCATATGTAAGCCGAACCGAAATAGGTTAATATCTTTTTATAAAGAATGTCCAACTGCATCGATTATGTATTAAAAAGTATATAATTCCATTTGAGAAAACGAAGTTGACCTTCGCATGACCTTAGCGCGTTCACCCACGAATAAACTAATAACACTAAATTATGCCCCCCTCAGCACCATTTAATTCTTATCTGAAACATTTTTCGGTAGGATTAACAATAACGAAGAAATTAAAATGTCAAAATCGGGTGAGACACCCTGTATATTATATAATTTATACTAATATGTTGTGACGTTGCTTCTTTTTCGGCGCGTTTTCCGCGGACGAAAGGAGATGCAACTCCGGGATTTTACAGGCGCTGAAACCGGGCCTCGGCCGGCCGTACGGACGAGGTCCTCCCGGCACAAAACGCGATTCGAAACTCGATAGCGATACGAATGACCGATGTTCGGGCGCCAGGTATCGGAAAGATACCACGCGAAGCGAGACGGTTTTCTACACTTAGAGAAACGAATCGAGAATTGCCGTACCGAGTTTCGAGCTACGTTACGCGATTCGCGAATGGTCAGAGGTTCGGACGCAGGAAGGACGGGCACGGCCCTTACGGCAGAGCGGATCTCGCAGGTGAAGAAATGACAATTCGATTTGTCTCGAGATTAATTTAATCGGTGTCAGTGAATTACAATTTTGGCGGCCACGTGGCACAGTGGTACCGATCGAGAAATACGGGGACATTTTGGTATAACTTTTAAACTATTAAAGATATCGAAGTGAAATTTGGAGTGAAGAATATTAACAAGAATTCATTTTTAATACTGTAAAATGTAATATACTTTATGTTTATTTAATAGCCTTTCTTGCAATTTTTAAATATGTGTACAAGTATAACAAATTTTAGCACTTTTTTTTTTAAATAAACAGGTCCAAATTAATTAATTAGTTAATAATACTCTTCTACTTGATTAACGAATCGCTAGTTGAGTAAACTTGTTTCTGTATTTTCCAGAATCTCCAGGTAAGATTTAAAAATTCACAAAGTCTATGGTACCTGTATAAAGCACAAATTAAAATATAAGCAATAATAAATACAATAAGTTTAATTCGTGATCAGTTGAGAATTATGTGACACAGAATTAAATTAATTATTCTTACCTTCTCTGTTAAAAGTTTTTATTTAATTATTAGTTCCTCAGCCTCTGAGTCCAGGGTTTTAGGTTTATTATTGTTGGACTTTATACGCAAAGAAGATATATATGGATCAGAAGTTAGTAATAATCTATGAAATATATCTTCATTTGTAGCAGTGCGTGAAAATTTTCGGCTTTTATTAATTCTATAATTTTTAAAATCTTTATGTCTCCTCTCTAAGGCCTCTTCAGACAATTGACTTATTTTGTAAATGACTTACGCTTTTTAAAATTCGTTTAGCCGCGTCATCTAACAAACTTTGTGACTCAACTTTTGCATATTTTTCGGTTACATCTATAGCTTCCTTTGGTGGATAACAATTTTTTTTCTTTTAATAATGCCGCATACGACGGCCATTGATTGGTTTTGTACAGTATAGCGTCATTTCTAATGGACGTATACTGAAATTTGGACAGGTCTGCTGTTATAAACGTACAAAGAGCTTTCTCTGCTGATAACATTTCTCTTGTATGCATAGAACTACTTAAATTAGCTTTCATACGTTTATAATTGCATTCAAATTACAATGTAACGCTCAAACAGTTGCACGATTCACTCTCGTATGGCTTTGTATCAACCGAATGCAGAATGGCAGTGAATATCATTGTTGAAGGTTTATATATATTATAGCATAAACATTTGAAAGTGTGTATCTTCTGAAGAATTCCCTATGATGTCGCTCTATGTCCTGAAAACCTCACTTCGTGTGGCCAAAGGAATTTTAGTGTAGCATAGTCTCGACGATGAATGCGCCCATAACACCTATACGCACAGCGAAGCGCGCAGCTTTAAACAATGATAATTCGTAAAAATGGAAGAAGGTGATTCCGATTCTTGCAGGATTATATAAAAGAAAATATGCTGAGAATAGTCCACTTTGTAAAATTCTGGGAATATTCGAGAGTCAAAAGATATTCCATGTGAATTACTAAGAATTTTTAGGATTTTCCCCAATGGAGTCAGCATTAAATTTGTTTTAAATAACAAACAGTAATGTTTAATTGTCAGTGATAATTTGTAATTTAAAGATATACTTTTCATTTTTAAAAAAGTGATGGAAAAATATTGAAAAGAGTCGTCAGGACATGTTAAAGAAAGGAACCAATTTCTTCCATGAAAAATGCTATCTTCAAAACATCCAACTTTAACTGTCGATAACAGTAACAATTTTTATTGCAGTTTATTACTTTTTTCATTTTCGAGATTGCTGGAAATTGAGAAAGCAAAACATATTCGACAGACATCTATGCGAGATAGTTGATTTTTTGGCAAAATGTCCCCATATTTCTGGATCGAAACCACTGTGCGTGGCCGCGACCCGAGAGCCCGCGCTCTTCATACAAGTTTAGCGAATTGGTGGACGTTCGCAGCGCGGGTTTGTCAATTTTTTAAATAGCGCGAGGATACGGTAAATCGGTATTGAGATCGATGAAATCGATATTATTGCTCGCGAACGCAGATGAACGGCGCAATTACGCGACCGAGATCGATAGACGGTTTATTCCAACGCCACGAAAATTACACTCACTCTTCCGACGCGACTCCTCCGAGGAAAACTTCCTTTACGTGACGAAACAGATCTACGTCTCACAACGCCGGCAAATGGCATGAGATGCTACTCGTAGGCGAGACACGCCTCGGCCCGTACGAACGCGAGGACGATGCGGGAAGCGTATCGCCCTTACGCGAAATTACCCAACTACTTCACGAAAATTTTAAGGGGAAGGATCACTGTTCGACTTACCGTTTCTCGGAGACGTTCTTTCCTGTCGTCCTCGTTTCTCTCGTTCGGGACGCACTACACTCGTTTGGACGATACTATTACGGCCAAGCGCGGTTCGCAAAACGGAAGTCGGCGCGACAGTGATCCTTCGCGATTTCGGCAACGAGGATCTACCCGGCGATCCCCACCCTACTCATTATTCGAAATGCCTAATTGGTCGGTCTCGCACGCAAAATCTTTAGTTTTGTGGGTCTCCTACGGATGGCCCCTGGCCCTAGGCAACATCCGGATTTGCCATAACGATCGCTGTGTGGCGACCGGGGTGTCCATGACAAACCCAGGACGCTTCCACACCACCCACGCGTATGGAACCCCTTCCTGCGGGATGAGACGACTTCAAGGCCTTTTAGGTGGAGTTCCTCAGGAGGAAAGTCCGATGTTGGGGGGGTTCTAGGCTTGAGCCGTCTCCGGGTTGTTCGGCCCGTGTGTGTCGGCAGATCCGTTTCTTCACCAGTGCACTGGACGTTTTGGGTGGCCAGCAACTCACGCGGAAAGATCCCACGAAGGGAACCGCCTTAGGATTCCTGAGAGGGCTGGTGGTGCACGGGGCACGTCCTGAAACTTGCCGTACTCGGCGCGCGCGGTTTGAATTAGCCGCCGATCGGGGAGCGCTCTCGAAATTCGTGACTGTCGATTCGGTACGCTAGATGGCGGTCCGGTCCATTCGAAATGCCGTTTCGGCCGCAAAGAATAATGGAAAAGTGACGTCGCAAAATCTGCAACGTCACAATGTATACTATGACATAGCGAAATGAAAGAGTCATTTATTGAATTCAGAAGAAAACTAAACATTTTCGACAGACGATAGTAAACACGAATGATGAGTGAACTCGTCATCCCCAGTTAAAAGATTAATTCTTTGATTAAATGCTAATTCCTTTTGGTTATGTTCGTTTACAGGACCTGCATTCTTCAATAAATTAATCTTTTTATACTTATATAATTAAAGAAGTTGTCATACGGTATTCGACTACAAGAGTGAAACGTTTTGAGGGCCAATTCTTTAGAACAAGTTTCAGCTTCGTTGTTCAGTTATTAACAATTTAACTACACTAACAACGGCGTGGGGAGTACATAAAACCACAAAGCACCGACCATCAAGCGACGTTTGTACCAAGCGCAAGAGTTTGAAAGCTTTGTCAGCGGATTAAGTCAACCAAAGCAAGATTCCGAGAAACACTGGAATTAGAGCCACTGCGTGGCAATTATAATCTGCGAATACACGTTTCGAAATCTATCCGGAGTTTTAGTTTCATGTTCGCCAATTTATTAATGTAAAGCGCCGAGTGGTTTTGGAGTTTAGAACCAGCTCCGCATTTAAGTACGGCGCCGAATGGAATTATTGCTAAGTGATTTTAATAAGAAATAAAAATACTTTTAGCCCTTCGCGGACGAGAACATTTTCTAATTTGTTTTTCGATGGGTCGAAATATCTACAATATATTACGGTAAAAAGGAGTAAAGAAGTATAAGAATTAATTGAAGGAAACAGTGCTGTGTTCAGTAAAAATTTGCTTCATATCTTGTGAGAGCGAGGATTTCTTTAAAAGTAACTAGCAGTCACAGACCAATAAAATGCTTGTGCGACTATCAGCAGACACGCGTCCTCAAAGGGTTAGATGATGGTGAATAATAAACCAGGTCGGCGATTAGAGAAACTATTTTTTTTTTCTGTGTAATCGCACATCCTGTACAGTGTATTTAATTATTGAACAAGCATCCTTTTTTAGTTTAACATTGCTGCTCTGTATCTGAACACATCGCACAGTTAGGAAAATCTCCATAGTTCCATTTAAAAATTCATGCAATTTTTTATATACTGGCTGTATTCTTGTTTTCTTAATTCGTATCTCTAATTGTTGCATACAATCGTGATTATTACGATAATTGCTAACAGTGCATCGCGAACATCAGCGAAATTACCAAATTACTATCCAGCCGATATATTTCTGTAGATTTGATAATGTTTTTTGTAAGTATTGTATAATGTATAGATATTTTATCTTTAGTCATACATATCAAATGTTATTGTGTGTTTTTATTATTGTGACACCTCTCATTAAACTGAATAGTATTTACTTGAACACTTGTTTTTAATTGCGCTCCTGAACCATTTAACGCACTTAATATTAGCCCTCCTTAAACTATTAATTTAGAGAAAAAATTAAATCGATATCTCCATTAGATTCTGAGAAAACAGCTTATAACACTTTATTTGGTACATCCTGTATATATTTTTTGCAGATAAAATCAAGGAACCGTGAATGATAGCCGAGAGAATAATTGTATATGATTTTTTGTTCGAATTACATGAATAAATAATACGTAATCGTAGTAGACATTTTGCTTGGATTAACTTTATTTTCTTATTTTTTTATTATTTCAATGAATTGTATTTTTTTTAAACAAATTTTACGTTCCAGTTTAAATTAGGAACGTAATGGACTGCTTTCTGCATATTCATGCAGGCGTATGTTTACTTCTTGGTAGTTGGGACAAGGTGTAACTTCCGAAAGTTCTGAAGGAATAGATAATTAACCTTACGGTGCGTATGTATCAAGTAACTAACAACGCTTCTCGGGTTATTCTCGTTTAAACTGACAGCGAAATGTAGGAAAACTAGCAGGACTTTGCCGTGCTTAGCATATCCACTGAGCACCAGCTATTTCAGGAAACAAACTACGACTGGAAGATGGATCTGTAAACGGAGGTTGGTTCACGAAGTTCCGCAAACTTTCTATCCCCTTTGTTTACATTTGGTTTGTCATTTTCACGTAATATTCCCGAAAGTTAGTTTGATGTATGTTTACTCAATCATAGTATCCTTGTGTCGAATGTACAGTCGGGAACAAAATTAAGTGGACACACTTTAAGAAGTAACAACTTTCCTAAAATTGAACCAAATGACTTGAGTTTTTTTTTAGATGTTAGAAGGATCAGTTTTCTAAGTAATGTGTTAAAAACATTAACTAAAAATCACTATTGGTCAAAATTGCGAAGATAAAAGTAAAGCTCACGATTTAATGGTTTTATCTGTGTCTATAGTGAAAATTGAATATATTCTTTTGTAGACACAAACGTTCATCAAAATTGATTAAGGTTGCTTTGAACCACAAATGATTAAAAATGACATAAATTGTGAAAAAACTGCGATTTAAACTAATCGTAAGCCCAAAATTCAAAAATTCATTACTGTTGATCCTGTTGATTATGAGGTTAAACAAAAACGTATTCCTCCTTTCAACAATTTTAATAAATTGAGAGTCATGTAACAATGGTCTTAAATTCCTCTAATGTTTTTACGGTTTAGTAGTATACATTATTGTTATAAATAAATAAAATCCCCGGTCTAATTGTATCTTACAAACAAAATACATTGAATTTATGTAAAAAGCATGAGGCTCGCATAACAATCAACGTGATATTCTATAAAAACATCCTGCATAGAATTTTATTTTCTGTATGGGGATTATTTTAAGTCCATAATGGCTAGGACATGCTGTGCAATGTTTTTAAAATGACAATCTATATCCTTCAGAGATCAGTCTTAATTACATTTTATTTAAATCTCATATGTACCATAAAAATAGTTGCATAAACGATCCTTGGATAATATTTCACCCATTTTTGCTTTACACTTTATATCAACAAATTTTATTTCATTTATAACGTTACATTTTAAAGAAGTACATCTCACAACACAGACCGAAAGAAATCGATCAGTTTTCAGTATGTAAAGAAACTAAATGTAAAATATATAATAAACTAATTTTTATTATATAAGGATTAAGGAAGCTGTCTCTTGTAAACGATGAAAAATTTATGAATTTTCATGAATTGTTTTCGAAGTGTGGTACGTCTTTTGTTATAATTTGTTTTTGGGATTGATTTAGCTACTCTTTCTCTATACAGAACAATTTTTTATATAGTCTTACTTATTTCTTTCTTGGTTCTATCTCGCTCACAATAAATGCAAATTTACAAATTATGTGATCCTGGCGTAGATAATTCGAAATCTCAGGGTGGGCAAAAACAAAAAATGAAGATGATTTTTAATCAGTATGGTTGTAGTTATTGCCCGTACCAAAATGAATAATTTATCATGAAAATTGGCAAAATGGCGAAAGATTAAACTGTATATTTCGAAATTTCATTTTGTTTTTTTTTTTATTAAGCATTTGAAGTCTCAACAAGACTTATTTCGGCTCGACTGCGTTTTGGAGAACTCCGTGTTCTTAACTTTTTTGAACCTTTTTTTATGTGATCCTGTAGATATCGATGAAGACATTCCGAAAATGTGTGTATGGTTGTTAGGAATTCACTGGTTTATAAGTTATACGCGTGTGAAGATGAGCAGTTTTAAGCGTTTTTGACAGGTTAGAGCGTCGCCATAATGGATATTCGCGAGTGTTCAGCGCATGTGTTGGATAGTATGGTATATTTGCGGGTTCGGCAAAATAGTACTGATCGTATGCGCTCGATGGCAATTCAGTGGTTACACATACTTTGTAAACATAAGCAATTTCTTGTTGATTTTGAAATGGCTAGTTCAAGTATTAAAAATTTTAACTTTAGAGACATGCCAAGTAGTGAAGAAGAAGCAATTACTTGGGCTCAGGATTGTGTATTGTTGCGGAAATTTAAGAAATGTCGTACTCATCGGTGCGAAATGAAAATTTATAACAATAATCATGGAATCGGTCGTTTTCGGTGTGCAGTAATTAAAATACACAGAATCACATACAGGACTTCAAAAAGAAGGTACAGTCTAAGATGGTTTGTGGTTAGGCCGTCGTGGGAGCGGAGAAGGCCGGCCTGACCATGGTATAATGTTTCGCATTTTGATTTAGTAAATGTGTTATTATTACGTACCTGTTTGTGCTGCCATCTAACGGATCTGTTCGGAAGTATTTAGCCCATTTTATGTGTATCACCTAGCAAATATATCAATATGGCGGCGCTTAAACCTGTCAAAAATGCTTGAAAGTGTTCAACTTTATACGCGTATAACTTTCTAACCAATGAATTCCGCACAATAAGATTTTGAATTTCGATGTTTTCTCGTCGAAATCTATAAGATTGTATAAAAAAAACTTGAAAAAAAGAGTTCTCCAAAACGCAGTTAAACCTTTATTTCTGCTCTATATTGTTTTCGGTAATTTATTAATGAAAAATATATTTGTTAAAATCTCAGAGCATTCGGACATGTAGTTTATGAGTCTTTTTTGCAACTGTCCAAAATGGTTAGCCGATTATGTGACAATTGGCGAAATTATTAGCGGAATATATGGTTAGATGATGACGTTACCCTTCCGAAAATTCAGGAACTAAGGAGACATTTTTATGTCTCGGAATAGTTCATCACTTGAAGCCATACTGGACTCAGGCCGAGCGCATATCACCAAGTCCGAACATACTCGGTGTCAGCTCGTTAGGAAATATCAAGCGTGTGAACTATGACGGCAGCCGGTGTCCATTAAATTAAGTTCTCGCTAGTTAACAGATTGCAGTGGAACATCGAGGATCCTTGACATTGCAATAATTTATATGCTAATTATGGTCCGGACTACTGTGACTATTGTTTCCATTAATTACGATTCATATCTTTGCTATACATTGTCGAAGAACATGGCAAATACAAACAAAGAGCAACGGTTATCTAGTGTATACCATATTATTCTGCACTACCAATGGTACCCTCTTTGTTATGCGAAGACAGGACGGTACATATTTTGTACAGAAAAGTGCTTACGTACATGAAAATAAACTTGTTCTATGTTCTGTCCTTATTAAATCCCAGTGGAGAATAAGGTGTTATTTAGTTACATTTAATCAGTGATTTTCATATTTTAGTATTAAACACACAAACTTTTATAGTCTATGGGAGGGTTATCCAAACTGTGCTCCGCGCGAAGATAGCAAGTGCTCCGCGAAAAAATATTAAGAACAAGGTAATTTTACGTTTGAATAATTCATGACATTCATATTCGCACCACAAATAATTAGAATTCTCAGCATCGTCGAAGTCATTAAAAAATATTTTTATGAGTGGGGCAGTTAAATGGAAGTTTTTATTATAAAATTCTAAATTTTGGGTAAAATTTTTTATTGTTTTGCCAATGTTAAGAAAAAATCAAATGCTGTAATATTGATGAGTTTATAAATTTCTATAAAAATTTAAATTTTAGCTCTTAAATTCTAAATTTTCTTATTTAAGACCTATAATTTACGATTTTTAAATACTAAAAGCTAAATTCAGAATGTTTCGATATTTCTTTCTGTCAAGTGTAATAGAGATAAACATTGCTGTGTTCAGAAATGTATCTGACAATGTGCTATCATAACAGGATAAGTTTGTCACTGAAGTCTAGCAGACAGAAAAAAACATGTGGTTTCAGCACGACGGTTGCCCAGCTTCACGTACAGTATTTCGTCGATAATTGTCCACAACACGGGACTGCGGAGGGACAATTATGCGCGAGGGATATCATTGTTTCAGGTTTGCCGAACGTAGAGGACAGCCGAGCTCGAGAGGCCTCGGTCACCGAGAAATGTAAACATACCTAATCCGAATTTCCAAATTCTTTATTAATCATTATTTTTTTATGGGACTTCGATGACCATATTTGTGGCATTTTCTAATAAAAATGATACCAAATATGATATAATTCCGATGATATTTACTTGTGTAATCGACGATTAAAGTTTACTCTGTTTGTCTGTCACCAAAACTTACTCCATCGTCAATTAAAAAAATAGATATGTATGTATAATCAGAAAAATTTTGATCAGAGAAATATTACAAATGTGATGGTGAAAGTCTCCTAAAAGATTAATTAAAAATGGAAAAGTGTCGTCATTGCATTACTGTTGCCTCACCGATGTTATGTACCTGACCTATACATAATGACCATACACCTGCATATGATCCGAATTATATCGTGTTTGGTATCATTTTAAACAGAACAATGCCACAAATCTATTAGAAAAAGTCTCATAAAAAATAAGTAATAATAAAAAAGTTATTCCTTGGTAATACATTATGAGTACGCGCGAGCCTTTGAACTGTGCCGCCGACTGCGACTCTCCGCCTCTCTTTCTTTCGAATACGCTATCCTTCCTAGCGCCCGAAACTTTAATCGTCTATTACACAAGTAAATATCATCGGAATTATATCATATTTGGTATCATTTTTATTAGAAAAATGCCACAAATGTGGTCATCGAAGTCCCATAAAAAAAATGAATAATAAAGAAGTTGGAAATTCGGATTAGTGTGGTCTCACCGATATACCCGAGCCGCATGTTGTCATATTTCTCGGCGACCGAGGCCTCTCAAGCTTCACGGCCCCTCAAGGGGATACACCCCGCACTAGTGGGGATATCTCAGGGACAATTATATCGGAGACATTTGGGACAATTACCGATGAAATAATGTATTGCATGGCAATTACTAGATCGGGATTTTACTGACCGTTGGATAGGTCGAGGTGGTCCAGTTTCTGAACAGCGAGATTACTTGATCTAACATCACCCGATTACTTCCTATGGGGTTATCTTAAAGAAAAGATATACATATTCGTACATATCATGATCCACCTACTACACCAGAAAACATGAAAGAGCAAATTATAACTGCGTGTCGTAATATCACGAAAAGAACTTTATTATGTGTACATGAGTGTTTTGTTAAACGAAGTACTAATTGTCTAGAAGTTGAGGGTAAAAATTTCGAGCATTTATTATGATGTTCTTAAATGAAGTAAAATACCTTTCAGAAGAAAGTAACGTTGTCATCCTTGACAATAAACATGAGAAATCAGCTAAATATTTTAAGAAATATTGAACTTACAAAAAAATGTTTCAAATAAAAGTTGTGCATTTTTTTATGTAAAATATGATTCCGAAATAAAAAATGTGAGTTTATTATAAAAAAATACAAAATGACCGTGAAATAACCTTGAAATCGCTCACGAATAAAAAAATTAGTGGTGCCATTTGACTCCCCACTCGAAACACTAAAGGATATGTGTCAGTTTGTTTTATTTAAATCACATGTATTCGAGATTTTTTACAATATCAACTTAAATGGGACATCCTGTATAGCCATTGAAGAACACATAGACATACAATAAATATAAACTCCCTGTTTTCTCTATGATGTCATGAACAACAAAGAAGTTTTAATCATTCTAACCGTAAAACAAATCGTAGTGTAGTTAATTTCGTTGAAAATCATCGTCTGCGAGTCATGGACGATTTTTTCAAAAGTCGGTTTTCATGTGACCTCTAATCAATACTTCTTGTAAAAATATATCTGCTATATCCCTGTGACATACATTGCTTAAAATCTGAATTTATTTATCTGACGATACACGATCTTGATCTACTTAATTGACTCGAAGCCATTTTGATTTGTATGATTCGTATGATCAATATTGTTTTATGTATTGGAACGACCATAATCTCACTTCATATCTTTAAATTTTACATATTTATGCGGAGTGTATTTTTCGTCTAGCGTTTATTTCTTCTTTAAAATGTCTAACTAAGAATGGACCTTCTTCTAAACTAAATATTTTCGCCGGGAACTCCAATAACAAGAGTACAGTAGAGATACTTGTTCCACTCAATGGTTTTCGGTGAGCAATGACCGGAAGCGAAATACGTCACGTTCCTCCGTAAATGTGGTACTCTGAATGGAGTCCTTGCTGTTTGTCACTGTTTGCGTCCGACGCGAAATTAGTTTTTCGGAAAGCAAATCGTTCTAAGCGGGACAGAGTAACGTATGGACACATCAATATACCGTGCTGGCTAATAACGAGTTTGAACTTCAGCTTGACTGTATATGCTAGGTTTCAAACCACCAGCAATCTCATGGGTTTTGATAAATGTCTGTCTTATAACGTTCTTCTTCTAATACTTTCATTTAAGAATGTTACGCAGTGACAAGTATAATTTTATGTCATATTCTAAATACACGCTTACCATTAGACAGCAGATTTTATGCATTTATGGCAAAAATAGGTAGATGCAAAGAGTACAAAGATTGCAATAATTTAAGTGTGTCAATACATTGTTTTCATCATTTTGAAGTTATCAAAGAAGAAAAAAACATTTCTGTTCGGTACAAGTTCCTTGAAATTGATGTAAACAATTTTTATTCTGCAATAAAGACCCGCAGGGTATATAGCATTTAATATTCAGCTTTCAATGAATTGCTTTAAATACTCAAGCAAAGTGAACAATTTTAAAATACTATACTTTTAAAAAATACATTAAAAAGGAATCGATATTTTAGACCAGTTACATGAGAATGCCCCCTTAATTCTTTTACAAATCGTTGCAAAATTTAGTTCAGTCGGATTCTTCACGATATAAATTAATTTATAAATATAGTTAAAGTCGGCGGAGTGGTAGTCAACGTGTTATTAGGTCAGTCGTCACATCAACCTTCAAAAACTAACAACTTTATTATAATTGGACCAAACGACTTGAATGTTTTTGAGATGTTAGGAAATATGTACATCAAATTTTTTGGAAATGCTATTGCTCGGAATATGAAACTAACAAGTGAAAGTTACGAATTTTAACTTTTTATCTGTGAATAGAATAGAAATTTGACCTTTTCTACGAACTATGGATTGCTTACTGTTCTACTGCTAATTGTATCAATTTGTTCGTCGAAGAGATTAAAATCTGTAGTAATTAACTTTACTAGTTAAATTACTAAGGTTAAGATTGATCGATTATTTTATTTTGCATACATGTCTGCGTCATATACAAAATAATTACAATACGTAGGTTGTTATTCAAATAACAATATCTTTGTTAAAAATTATTTTCTCAAATTTTGACTTATTTAAAAGGGAAATCGTCAAACTATCCTATACCTAAAAATTACAAAAAATATTGGGTAATTATATAGAATAGGTCTGCGTACTCCAATTTTGATGAAATTTTAATATATTATGGAGCAACACATTCTGAACAACGTTATCCTTTTCCAATATAGGGGGGTCGCTTTTAGTTTTCGAGATATTTGCAAAAAACTTTCGGTAATGTTAATTTCATAACGGAAACCTTCGTTTTAGAAACACTGGGTGCGTGTGAAACACTGGGTGGGTGTGTGTGATATTGTCGCTTCACATCTCCACAACGTGTTTACAAACAAAAAATAAACAGATGCGGCCCGAAAATCCAGGAAATGTCTTTGAAAATTGACAATGCGGTATAACAAAAGAAACAAGCAGAATTAACTCCTGTAAATAACTCTGATCATACATAGATAGGCTGAGCTTTCAATTTTCAAAGACATTTCCTGGATTTTCGGGCCGCATCTGTTTATTTTTTATTTGTAAACACGTTGTGGAGATGAGAAGCGACAATACCACACACACCCACCCAGTGTTTCACACGCACCCAGTGTTTCTAAAACGAAGGTTTCCGTTATGAAATTAACATTACCGATAGTTTTTTGCAAATATCTCGAAAACTAAAAGCGACCCCCCTATATTGGAAAAGGAAAAAGTTGTTCAAGATGTCGAAATCTATAATATATTAAAATTTCATCAAGATCGGAGTACGCAGACCGTTTCTATTTAATTACCAAATATTGTTCAGTTATTATAGCACTTGCAAAGTATGAAGAAGTATTCACAGTTTGATACTCTCATTTGAAGGGTGAAATTTAACCTGTACACAGTCATACTACACACAATATTGGCGTGACGATTCAAAAAGTTGAAACTTGAATGTTCAAGATGACGTTTGTTGTATCAATTTTGAGTGATTTTCAGCAAAAATATGTGAACTTGAAGATTAAGCCAATATTACAACAGTTTTGTCCGGCCTTTCGGGTAAAATAACGTGCGGCGTAACCGCCGTGTAAGATGACCAGTAAAGTGAATGAACACCCCCCAGTGAATGATCATTTTCCGTATTATATGAAAAAGTAAGGTTTATCATACCCTTCCCACGTTGATATTTATACAGTTGCTTTACAATACACCACAGATGGCATGCAAATGCAATTTTGATTCTGCTTAGCATTTGTTTCACATTCCATTTGTTTTATTAGCAGTCGTCTCAACGACGTCCCATGCGTTCACGATAAGTATTACTACGTGAAATCTACAATTTGTATTTTAAGGTGCATTCAATGAAATTATGCTAAATTTGTTTGTATAATATATAGTATTTTATTGTCTCCCCTCGGGGTTGCAATGCTCTTCCATTACTCCTCTCTTACCTCTACATCTTCCTCCTTAACCTATCCTTATCCTATCCTTAATTTCGAACTTAAAATAACTTACTCTACCTTATCTAAATGCTTACAATTACTATATCTGAAACTTAAACCTAGTACTAAAACGATAGAGAGAGAGAGAGAGAGAGAGAGATCTATGTACAGAAAAAAAACTTACAACTACTTAAAAACTACTCCTTCTCATTCCTTACTCTAATTGTGGGCCCCCCCTTCCGGTCGCTCCTCAGACATCCCAGCCCCTTCCAACTTCATTCTTTCCCTCATTTTCCTGCTCACCTGACATTTTACCTTCCGCATTTTCCCTCCACTCCTCCACCTTCCTCATCCACTCCTCCCCTCCACCTCCATCTTCTAACACTTCTGCCATTCTCCCCTGCCATCCAGTCTCCTCATCCACTCTCATGCATACCTCCCATACATGCTCCCACGTCTCTTCTTCCCAACCACACACTCTGCATTTCCTCTCATCTTCATCCAACCAATATTTCCCCCCTTTCATCTCATTCCCCAGCCTAAACCTTGCCACCCTCTGCCATCTGCTCTCCCCCCATCCTACCCCCAGATATCCCGGCAACCCGTTTCCCTTCACCATCCCGTACCATTTGTTGTATCTTGAATTACCTATCCTCTTCCATCTCTCCTCCCTCTGCCTTTCCTTCTCTCTTTTCCATATCTCTTCACTAACTAACTCCCACCTTTCATCCAGCATTTTTTCCACTTCTTCCCCTGTCCACCCCCTCTCTTCAAAAAAGTTCATTCTTTCCTTCTCCCATCCATCCGTTACTCTCCCCCTCTTAGCCCTCACCCTCACCTCTTCCCAACACCTTCTCGCCAACTCCCCTCCTTTCCCCTCTCCCAACTTTTTCTCAAAACCCCATACTCTTAAGCCCGCTCTCCCCCTCATCAACTCTCTCTGCATCTCTTCCCTGACCATGTACCCCGGTGTACATCTTTCTACCCCTAATATCCATTTAAGAAATCTCTCCTGCATCCTTTCCAATTTGTTTGTATAATATTACAGTTTTGAAGCTCCTTTAACGAAAACTATTGCACGAGTAACGATTTCTAAAAATTTCTCGATTTGATAAAGTGTTCATTCATTGGTCGTTCGACATATTCTCACTAAATCCTATATGAGCCGTTTATTTTGAAAGTGGCCTAAGTCCATTTGTCAATTATTTTCTGTTGACCGTACTAACGTGTACAACTTGAAGTTATCTGTCATAAACAACATTTGCTGTTAAGTATATTCAGGATATACACGATAATTTTGGACACAAGTTTTCGCAGTTAGATCAATAATTAAAACCATTACTTTGAAAGTAGCCCAAACCCAGTCAATTATTGATAATGTCCGAAAGTGCGGATTTTCAAATGTCCGAAGGCAGTGATGAAGGTAATTTTAATCAATTAGTATTTAACAAGTTATCCTCAGTTCTTTGACAGTTGCTTTAGTTGAATAGTCAGTACGTTTAATTAATGCAGTGAAAAATAAATTCACGCAACACACACTTACAACTGAATATAAAACTTCAAATATTAAATTATATAAATTATTACACTCGTAGGGAAGAATAAAACAACAAAACCATTTAATTCAGATATTGAACACGAATTCGTAACTAATGATTTCAACAAAAAAAGTTCGAAAATATTGTATTGACACCACTTTATAAAAATATAACACGAATTACAACAGCGTAATACAAGGACATGAGGGATTTATTACGATATATACCACTCGTGCGCCATGACATCCATCCCGCATACACAAAATGTAGATGAGCAGTGAATTATTATGTAATTTATGTAGTTAGAAAATTTGCCGAATTGCATAAATTGTGTTTTTGAAGTGTTGTAAACAAATATAAAATAAATTGAGTATTGTTTTTTAAATTTGAAGCATTTTAAATTATGTCGAATGGACTTGGGCTCTTTCAAATTGTTGCGACAAGAATTGTCAGAAGGATAGCCGGGACTATCCTGACGAGGATATACAGTGGTCGACGAGAACAAAAGTATGTAATTGCACGATTAATGCACGAAAAGTTAATTTATTTACGAATAGTGCTCTCGCGACGCTGTAGAGCGGAACTTTTTTGAATTCTGAACACAAATTTTATAACGAATCTGGTTGTTAACGTTGAAAGTGGCTTAAATCTATTTTTGGTAAGAACACACATATTATTCACTTAATAATTGTTATTATTTTAATAGGAATTGTAAATGTAACTCTTTGAGATACACTTAAGCAGTATGATACATTGGTATCCTATACGAATATTTTTAATTTTATTGAAACGCAAACTCTTAAATATCTCAATTTAAGTATAAACGGACTTGGGTCACTTTCAAAATAGACGGCTCATATTATACTTTTAAAAAAGACTATAACTATAAAAAAAATGCTAGAATTGTGTGCAGGGATGTGTGAAATATATCAGAAATAGGTTTGATCTCCTTAGGAATTCAAATAAATTTCTTCCCATATTCATGAGGACCGGTAAAAAGTAAGTAATGCAAATTGATTCTGCGACAGACGGTTTTATTAACCTCTTCCCGGTGGCTATTGTTAAGCGTTCCTTTGCATATATTCGCGTGCACCGTACACCATGAGACGGTAGAACGTTCTCGCATTGCACACCTTTTCACGGGGTCCAATTTCCAATCGCGTCCCCACTTCTAACTGCAATCCAGCAGCGTTATAGGTTCGCCAGGAAATCGAAAGGAAAATCGACGTTTCCTCGAAACTGGAGTGCACTCACCACGGTATCGAAAATCTTCGGATCGCCCCGGCACGATGGTCGAACTTTCGTATTAAATTCTTCAAAGATCCGCCGGGATCTTTGAAACGGGTCCGCATTTTACGCTGTCCGTAACAGATAACCAGATGTTTTCAGGGTGTGGGCGAGGGGGATCAAAGCGGTTCCAATTAAATTAGCAGCGAGAAATTTTGCGGCTACTCCTTTGATATCAATCCTTGAGGATTCGCGGACGAATATTGGACCTTTTCCGCAGAATCACGAGCGAATTAACATGCCAGACCGATGCTAATCTGAAATTATTCCAGACGAAACGACAGATTAATTATTAACTAGAAGTTCGAATTTCTTTTACCGGTAGATCTTCATTAGCATCAACCCCGTAATTTTTCATTGGTCTCGGATAAAGTTTAAGCACTAGTTTG
The DNA here is from genome assembly GCA_913789915.3 of Sphecodes monilicornis. Taxonomy (NCBI): domain Eukaryota; kingdom Metazoa; phylum Arthropoda; class Insecta; order Hymenoptera; family Halictidae; genus Sphecodes; species Sphecodes monilicornis. The sequence goes on along the minus strand of OU565284.1, from coordinate 33,220,700 downwards.
GTTACACACTAGAGTGCAAAGTGAAATTACCTCACATATCCTTTCCACGAATGTTAATTATATGTCTGTCTGTTTGTTTTCACATGCTGTTCGTTTTTCAAAAATATTTCTACGTTAAAAAAATTGTTGTTAGAAATAATAATATGGGCACATTAGATTTTGTGGGAATATCTGTGGTGAGAATAAGAGAGAAGCATTATGAATAAAACAAAAGTGTATGAAGTGAATTTGGTTGGTTGTTAAAATGAAATAAATGGACATGAAGAAGTGATTTTGTTATTAAAAGTGTGGCTGTGATTTAGAATGGTTGTCATTAATATGTTGTGCTAAATATATAGTTATTTGTTAATATGTGGTGCCCGGAATTTCATACGCAAGCAACACGGAAAAGGGGTGCTGACGATCGGCGAGTTAACGACCGCTATAGGCAAACTCAGCAGCACGTGTCCTTGCCCCAGCGGTAGTGGCCAATATAAATATCCAGGGCACCAACCGGAGCGGCAGAAGAAAATCGGGAATTCTATTAATACAGATTAGTTAAGCAAATTCGTATAGTTAACGTCTTTCCTACTCCGATCCTGTCGAAAACTCATTAGGAACCCGTCAAAGTGTACCACGGTGGTAATCCTCAACCCCGGGGCACAACAAATATACATGATAATTCCATTCACTGCCTGAACAAATGGTAGCAGAGCGTGGTTACGAGAGTTAACCCATTGGCCTACAACAACGAGTGAGACTCGTGGTACTTCGTTCGGACCAAACGTAAACAACACGAGCCTGGCTCGTGGTACTTCATTCGTGACAAACGTAAACAACACTAACACGAAGATTACTAATTTTCTACGGGTTTTTTCAAAACATTATTAATTTAAATTAAGTATTAATTCACAAATTATTACTGATACATTATCCACTTTCAAATTATAAATAATTTTTGTCCTCCGATGAATTGATCATAATTACTTCCTAGACATCTTAAAAGTATTAGTTGTGCCCAAACGTGTTTATTATTTTACAATTACTTTCGTTTCGCCGAAATATACATGTCATAAGACACATACCGTATTTCATCGGTAATTGTCCCGACTGTCTCGCACATAATTGTCCCTGAGATATCCCCACTACTGCGGGGTGTACTCTCTTGAGGGGCCGCGAAGCTCGAGAGGCCTCGGTCGCCGAGAAATATGACACCATGCGGCTCGAGTATATCGGTGAGACCACACTAATCCGAATTTCCAACTTCTTTATTATTCATTATTTTTTTATGGGTCTTCGATGACCATATTTGTGGAATTTTTTAAATAAAAATCATACCAAATATGATATAATTCCGATGATATTTACTTGTGTAATAGACAATTAAAGTTTCGGGCGTGAGGAAGGATAGCGTATGCCATACATACGCATCGAGCCCGAAACTTTAATTGTCTATTACACAAGTAAATATCATCAGAATTATATCATATTTGGTATGATTTTTATTAGAAAAATGCCACAAATATGGCCATCGAAGTCCCATAAAAAAATAATGAATAATAAAGAAGTTGGAAATTCGGATTAGGTTCGTTTACATTTCTACGTTCGGCAAACCTCAAACAATGATATCCCTCGCGCATAATTGTCCCTGTGCAGACCCGTGTTGTGGACAGTTATCGATGAAATTCTGTACATTTTCCGCAAGTTCGAGCACACGGCTAAACAGCTAAATGGCTCGACGCGTGACCGACTTTCTTGTTTATTATTGCCCGAGCAATCGGGAGTTAGCGGGTGGACAAGGAGTTAAGAGAAGATAAAGTTAAGAGATAATTAACGAGACCCGCGTGAACATACAAAGAAGAAATAATGGCAGATGGGTGGAATTTGACGAGTGTCGAGCCGTTAAATGATTCAAACTATTTCATGTGGAAGGAAAAGATAGAAGGAATATTGAGGTCCAAAAAATTATGGGAAAAAAGTGATAGGGGTACAGCCGCCTATCAAACCGCAACCATCAGAAGAAAAATACAATGAGCAATGTATGAAATGGGACGTATGGGATGATAATAATCATGCAGCCAGGGCCATAATGATAAATACGATGTCAAAGGCGCAAATATTACAGTATTGTAATGAGAAATACGCGAGCAATTTATGGAATGCGATTAATAATATGGCTATGGAAACTGAACAAATAGAATGAATGTGTGCTTATAATGTATGAAAAATCAATTATCGTTCTCGTCGTTAAGTATGTAATATTGTTTTTTTCTGTAACGTAGTATATGCATAAAAATTGTTTCTTATTGCAAAAGTAAGGTAAATATGTATGAGAATTATTGTTCTTATTGTAACTGAGAAATATGTATTCAATAAAAACAAGGAGGATGAATGTGGGGATATCTGTGGTGAGAATGAAATAAAAATGACTGTGATTTAGAATGGTTGTCATTAATATGTTGTGTTAAATATATAGTTATTTGTTAAAATACATGATAATTCCATTCACTGCCTGAACAGATTGAAGATCTAAAAATAATAGTATAACTATACAGTGGCGTGCAAAAGTATCCGGACACCCCTTAAAAACGAATCACTTTTTCAAAATTAGTTCAAATGGCTTGAGTTTTTTTGAGATGTTAGAAGGATTAGTTTACTAGGTAGCGTGTAAATAATTTTTTCCAAAAATTGCTATTGGTCGGAATTGCGGCGAAGAAAGTGAAGAGCACAATTATTAACCTTTTTATCTGTACCTGTAATGAAAATTTTAAAGACGCCTTTTGTCGGTCTAGGTAAGTTATGCATATGTACAAAGTTTCATCGAACTCGGTTAACATTGTTATGAGCTACAATCATTTAAAGCTGATCACATAAGGGCGAAATTCCCTGAAAAGGCAGAAAATCTGCAACATTCACTCTTAAGTTCTCATTTTGCAATTTTCGTAGCTCATCTGCTTCGATGAAACTTTGCGCATGTACATAGGCTATGAAGATCTACAAAAGATATATTTTAAATTTTCATTACAGGCACAGATAGAAAATGTTATCGGCGCAAGGTTCGATCTTTTTGAAATTCAACAGCAAATTTGCAATTTAATTAAACACCCAACGTTTCGATCCAGGTGTGGATCATTATCAAGGGAATATTGCGTTTGCTGTGCACTATTTTTAATAAATCCGGACGAAAGAATTTTTGTTAAATATAAGTGAGTAAGAGTTGCGATGGCAACGTGCTTGTAACATCGTGGCCAAACGTAACTGAGCCATGTGCCCTGAACGTTGGGTGATTAATTAAATTGCAAATTTGCTGTTGAATTTCAAAAAGATCGAACCTTGCGCCGATAACATCTTCTCTAATATAATTCAAAATTAGATCCATAGAAATCACAATTATATCATGGATGGCGAAACATTTACAAACAAAAAAAGGCACATGGCTCAGTTACGTTTGGCCACGATGGTACAAGCACGTTGCCATCGCAACTCTTACTCAGTTATATTTAAAAAAAACTCTTTTGTCCGGATTTATTAACCCTTTACACTCCGCTGTCCCCTCTCATAGGACATCGTAATTCTAGCATATCACTCGGATGTCCCCTCTCATGGGACATTAAAGTTTATTAGTGATTACGGGGAATTAAGTTATTTCAGCGCAACTTTTTGAGACATGCATGTTTCCCTGAAGTTTTCTCTTGAAATGGCACAAGAAATCAAATCAAAATATAGTAAAATTACTAAGATATATAAAAAAAACGTCAGCGAGTTTTGTGTCAGAAGAGAACGTGAGAAGCATGCTCACGACTGTCCGAGCACTTCTAGCACCACTTGAAAAGAGCGATAAGGAGAGTTTGTAGAAGAAAGGTCGGTATGCGAGCATACCTCGCATTGTATAGTGAGATTTATAAATATAAATAAACAAGTCTAAAACTGGAGGAAAAGAATTTCAAAGCTGAGGTCAGTCTGGTTTGAAGCGTAGAGCGGTATAGATAGATCTAACGAGTGAGAAAATCGGAAAAGTGATTTTTCTCTTGGTAAATAAGTTCTTTTGGTAAATACCATTTTGTGAGTTAGTAATAACAATTAGAAATTTTCAACCCATGTATTTGTTCACTTTTTTTATTAGAACAATGGCAAAATGTTCAAACACGAATGAGTCTTATGAGACAAGTAGTAGTGAAGATGAGCTCCAGACAGACGTTTATACAGATATGTTAGAAAGACTAAATGCAGAAGAAAACGATAGCAGTGATAGTGATACCGTTTTACAGTCAATAAGCCTGAAATGGTTCTAGAATACACGACAAATATGGGTGGTGTGGATCGTGCGGATCAATACGCTTCGACATATTGTTTTCTCCATAAGTCGCTGAAGTGGTGGAGGAAGTTATTTTTTGGGGGTTGGCAATGTGTATCATTAACTCCTACATTATTTACCGCATCTTAAAAGAAACAAATAATCAAACGCCAATGACGCACCACAAGTTTGTCAAGGTATTCATTGACCAGTTGAGAGGTGATTTTCGTGAATCGAGAACGCGTCCATCCACATCTTCTGCAGACAGTAGATTAGATAATAAACTACATATTCCCGATGTGGGACAAAGAAAACGGGATTGCATTGTTTGTTCTGACAGGAAAACACCTGGTGGCAGGCGTCAAACGACTTATTATAGTCAAACGAGCACAAATTAGCCTGCAATGCATATTGGGGAGTGTTTTAATGTTTATCACACTGTACAAAATTATAAAAAATAAAATATTGATTTTTTTGCAAATATACATTTCTCGATGTCAACCAATTCATATAAGTCTAATATCATTATAATACGTTACTTGGTTCTAAAACTATTCTAAATAATACGAGGGTTTGTAAATGCACGTTTCTGCCACAAAGTAGCGCTGAGTAGCTGATAGCCAACGTCCAGAATTTTTCGGAGTGCAAAGGGTTAAAAATAGTGCACAGCAAACGCAATATTCCCTTGATAATGATCCACACCTGGACCGAAACGTTGGGTGATTAATTAAATTGCAAATTTGCTGTTGAATTTCAAAAAGATCGAACCTTGCGCCGATAACATCTTCTCTAATATAATTCAAAATTCGATCGATAGAAATCACAATTATACAGATAAAAAAGTTAAAAGTCGTGACCTTTACTTCTTTCCTCACAATTTCTACTGTTGTGTCGTGTCAGTGCTCAAGCAGTATTAGTGAGCCGCTGAGATACACACCTCAAAGAGAGGTAAATAAGTAATAATCGGGTTTCGGATAACTATGTAACTTTAATAGAAAATGTGAAAGACGGTATAACAGCGACGGTATAATTCACGACTCTTAGTTTCGACTCTTAAATGGCGACTGTTAGTTTCGACTCTTAAATCGCGACTGATCTTACAACTAACGCGTGAGAGACAAGTAACCTCGTGGGGTTGAAAAATCCCTCCACAAAGTACAAAATAGTGGGGGTCCCAGGAAATGATATAATATTTGGGAGACTACAAATGACCTCCCAAAACAAGGGCAACGCCCATAGACGAAATACGTCGTAACGAGTGTCACTAAACAGACGACACTCGGTTTCCTGCAATTTCGCCGGAAACCATAATTTAGGCTTTGGGCCACAGGCCCCCCTTGGCGCTAAGCGTGGGCCTAGGCTACGTCAAGTGCCATTGAGAACTGCACGGCTAGGCTGACTTTCCCATGGCCAGCTGATAGTTTCCAGCCGCACCAGAGTCATAAAACAATAAATTCGTCAGAAGACGCTAGAGGACCCCTTCGACAATGGCACTGTTCAAAATCGACCGTAGCGTAGACCCAACCCGAAATACGAGCCGGCCATACAATAATCACGTCTCAACATCTACCATTAGCAAGTTTTATAAATAATTATTTACACGTTACCTAGTAAACTAATCCTTCGAGCATCTTAAAAAAACTCAAGCCGTTTCAACTAATTTTGAAAAAGTTATTCGTTTTTAAAGGCTGTCCGGATACTTTTGCACGCCACTGTATATTCGATGCAAATTTCGGGAGCGACACGCGGATAACTCTTGTCCGCTTAAGGTTGTAAATCTTAAGGCCGGTTGTAGCAGACGTTTCGACTCCGAAATCATCGATTCACTATCCGACAAATTAATATTCGGTAGTCAGATTATGATCAGTTCTATGTGTGAATTTCGTTTCGTCCCAGACCTGCTAGAGGATTCGACAGTAAGCAGGACAGTGCGCGACGATCAACTCCACTTGGATTCTATGAATGTTGATTGATTCGATAGTATGAGATCTTTGAATGAACTTGACATCGACTTCGAGAGACTCTTTTGTCTTGCTAGAATGTGTCCTCGTTTTCGTTGATCTATACTTTGTGAAAGCTCGACTTCGACTGACTGAGAACCGGGTTTTTCGTGAGGACCCTCCAACGTGTCGTGATGGCGTTCCTCTATTTTGGGTGTCAATACGGTCACACCCATTGCCATGCAGAAGAAATGCACTGATTGGTCCCTGCCAAACACTGCATTCCCCAATCAGCGCATTTTTGATGACTCGTTGATCTGCCCTAAGCGAGCCAAGCACTGGAGAGAGTGTGGGACGATACCTGAAACTCTCCGAGGTCGACTCTCTGGTAAACTAACCTTTCTAAGATTTCAAAAAATCTAAAGTCGTCAGAACTCATTTTAAAAAAGTTATTTCATTTTAAAGTGTGTACGGAAACTTTTTTGACTGACTGTATATAAACTATAGAAAGTCAATGTCGACCTAAAATATTATAAACATGAAGCTCTTGTTGGCAATTTAGCATTTATTCAAAGTAATTTTTCTGCTTTGCTAGTTACTGCAACCAAAATAGAAACAAACACGTTAGCATAAAAGAGTCGACTGTCGATACAAAAGTATGGTAATTATATAGAAAAGGTCTGCGTACTCCGATTTTGATGAAATTTTAATATATCATAGATTTCGACATTTTTAACAACTTTTTCCTTCTCCAATATAGGGGGGTCGCTTTTAGTTTTCGAGATATTTGCAAAAAACTATCGGTAATGTTAATTTCATAACGGAAACCTTCGTTTTAGAAACACTGGATGCGTGTGAAACACTGGGTGGGTGTGTGTGATATTGTCGCTTCACATCTCCACAACGTGTTTACAAACAAAAAATAAACAGATGCGTCCCGAAAATCCAGGAAATGGAATAACAGAAGAAACAAGCAGAATTAACTCCTGTAGATAACTCTGATCATACATAGATAGGCAGAGCTTTCAATTTTCAAAGACATTTCCTGGATTTTCGGGCCGCATCTGTTTATTTTTTGTTTGTAAACAAGTTGTGGAGATGAGAAGCGACAATACCACACACACCCACCCAGTGTTTCTAAAAAGAAGGTTTCCGTTATGAAATTAACATAACCGATAGTTTTTGCAAATATCTCGAAAACTAAAAGCGACCCTCCCTATATTGGAAAAGGAAAAAGTTGTTCAAAATGTCGAAATCTATAATATATTAAAATTTCATCAAAATCGGAGTACGCAAACTTTTTCTATATAATTAACAAAAGTATAAATATGCTCCCATCATGTTTTTTGTTGTTGAGAGGATAGTCATAGCATACACTTAATTTTATCGAATGGAAGGCACCAAATGACAAATGAAAGTGTAGAAAATATTATTGAACATATTGTAATGCAAATTACAAATAATGATAAATGTACTACTATTCTATATCTTGTAATATTGTATTGTATTTTATTCTAGCGTACTATTTTCAATAAATTTTGTATATATTTTACACATTTTCTGCATACATGTTGCACATATTTTAATATATAAAATTTAGATAAACATCCGCAGTCGAATCATATGTTCTAATTAGACTGTGGATCTTTATACAAAAATTTTCCAAGTCATTTTCAGGGAACAGAAATTAAATACAATTATATCCCTTCTTTTGCTAATTTGCATAACTCGAAAATAATGTAACAATCTTCTGAAGTACGTTCAATGTCACAGATTTGTATCTGACCTATTCATTCTTGTCATAAATGAATAAAATCTGCAGTCTAGTTATAATCATACGTTAATATCAATCGGCATGCTGTAAATACAGTGGAGCGTTGCCTCTTACATGAACTGATAACGAACCGTAAAGAACTGTATCGGATAAACTACGATAAGCTAAACTTGGCTAAAAATAAATAACTGTAATAAACTATAATATTATAGGTTCTAATAGCAAACGTTCGAATACTTACGCGAGCCACTGTAAATCTCTATTGAGATTTTCTAAATGAAGAGAACAAAGAAACTACGCTTTGAAGCTGCTGTATGTTGGTAGCTGCTGCGTTATTTTCCCCTATATAGAATATTGATAAGCTCTGAAATTCGTTTGACGATAACACGAGTTCGGTAAAACAAAGTGGATACACTTTACTGCTAGCGTTGTTCCGTTATACGCATAACTCGGTGTGTGTAGAACGCAGCGCGCTACGAAGTACTGCAAACGTTCGCTTCCATATCCTGACACAGCCGTGTCTTTGTTATTACAGCGCGACGCAACGGGCGGGTTAAACATGCCGGCATAAATTGAGGAGCAAACTTTCCGCTTAATATCGCCTGCGAGAAAACAGTTTGCAAAGCAGAATCAGCTGCCCTCCACCGGTAAGCCCCTGTTTTCACTTCGGTTGATAGTACAAACCCCGCAATGGCGAAATAATGGTAACAGTAACAGTTTCGGAGCTATGGCTCCAATCAAATTCATTTCGATCAACAATTCACAACCGCTAAGATTTGCATCATACTTAATATATGTTTACATGTTAGACGGAATTTAAACCTAAACGAAGTTATGTATTAAAGATTTCAAAGCAACTAGCTCGATTGCGTACGCCGCTTTAGACAAGCTTCTATTGTTGTCACACGGGTTGCATTCTTTATTATAGTAGCTACAAGTTATTATCTTTATTTTAACTTAGACAATATTTCTGCCACGTGGATGAATTAACTCAGCCCAGCAAAATATATAGAAAAAATATAGTAGGGTAGACCTTATTTTTCGACTAACGAATGTTTTTCACGACATCCCCTAGAATTGTGCTACTGGACGAAAAAAATGATCTGTGCGATATTTTTAATTGATCGAATAACGGGAAATCGTGTCGCATCGACTTTGAAAATTTTATAATTTTGTAACTCGTTTTTCTCCACTGCAGTATATTATCAGTATATATGTTTATATATCGTTGAATTTGTCTTTTTACGCACTATAACAATATAGAAGTAAAATGTAATATTGATTTAAAAAAAAATCCGTGACCTTGAAATCTCAAAAATTGGCATTTAAAATATTTCTTTTTCTTTTGCATTATATTTAATTTATTAAACAGCACAACTTTTGTACAGTACATCATACAAAGAACTATTAAAAGTATTGTTATAGCAATAAAAAAAGATCCTTTTAGAATATTTCGTTAAAATATATTATGTGTCTCTTGATGATTGTTTCGATACATCTGGAAATTGTTTCCTATTTTTGGAAATAATTTGTAAAATATATTTTTTCTCCTCTTCATTTTTTGACAATAACGGATTATAGTCCTGAATAAGTTTAATACCACGCTCAGCAGTGTCGTTAAAAACTTCTAATGTTTAATCCAGATTTGAAATCCTTGTCATCTTCCCATGAATCGGGATCTTTTTTAAAAAATTCTATAGAAATTGAGAATCTTTCAAAAAAGAGTTATTTTATATTTTTTACATGATTCGTCGGCTTCAATGTTAAGCGCCTTCACCATTCGTAATTTCGTATTCTTTTCCACGGTTTTGTCAAAAAATGCTAACGCTACCGCTTTTGGTGAAAAATACCATAAATGGTTGCAAAATTTTTTTAATCCTAAATAACTTATTTTTTCGTCAGTAGAACGGTATGCATACAGTTTCTGTAAAAATGCCAAATCTTGACGTGGAGCTTCTGTTGCCATTGGAACTCGAATCCACGCTTTTATGTAAATATTAGCGAGAAAGACGCAAATCTTTAAACAATATAAAGCTTTCGCTATCCAACGAGCGTGGTGGAAAGCTCCTGGGGCCCGAAATCTTATATTTCTTGGTGGAGTCCCAACCAGCAAAACAATTATTAGTTCCAAAAATTCTTTATTATCTTCTCTTGGTTGCTGTTCTTTTAGTTCTATTTTCGAAACAATCATTAAGAGACACATAAAATATTTCAACGAAATTTTCTAAAGGGATCTTTTTTTATTGCTATAAAAATAATTTTAATAGTTTTTTTATGATGTACTGTACTATATGTATAATGTATATTCATTATGTATAAGTATATGTTAGATATTATGAATCGCGCTCTGCTCTTTCACGGTTCTGGGGTAAGTGCTGAGCGGTTTAACGCAGTCCTCTTACCAGAAGACACCCCGTACCTTCTCCACTCCGTGGCCAGCTCCTTCAGGGCAGAGTCCCAATCCTTGTGCAACGCACTCATCGCTATCTCTCTCTCTCTTTCTCATAAAGTCATTCCAAACTTTCACTCATCTGTTTCACATAAACATCCCCGTGACGGCCGATAGCCGGAAGACCCAGCGCGGTCGCCTGCCATCGTCCATGGACGGTTCTGTTTAGTCTCAAGTATCCCTCTTTCAGACATCACGCAGGCCAAGATCCTGCCATAAATCCTTCCAGGCCTAAGAGTCGCCTCGATACAAACCCTTGGCCTGGCTTAAAACACATTGACGCTAACATATATGTATATGTGGGATCAGGACCTCCCAGACCAAATACTGTATGGAGATTAGGAAAAGTAGGAGGGTTCCGTGGGTATGTGTAAGAGTTGATCAGCTACAACCGCGAGGGTCCCGGGTTCGATTTCCGGCGCGGAATTCCTCATTTTTCCTAAGATCCTACATATATATATTTTTGCTACTTATAAAAACATAAAAAAATTTCTTAGACAAAAGTTGTACTGTTTAATAAATTAAATATAATGCAAAAGAAAAAGAAATATTTTAAATGTCAATTTATGAGATTTCAGGGTCACGAATTTTTTTTTTAAATCAATATTACATTTTGTTTCTATATTGTTATAGTGTGTAAAAAGACAAATTCAATGATATATAAACATATATACTAATAATATACTGCAGCGGAGAAAAACGGGTTACAAAATTATAAAATTTTCAAAGTCGATGCGGCACGATTTCCCGTTATTCGATCAATTTCAAATTTCGCATAGATAATTTTTTGGTCCAGTGGCACAATTCTAGGGGGTGTCCCACAAAAAATCTGCGAAATAATTTTCGCTAAGTATAACTAAGCCTATATATACAGCTGTATACAGGGTGCGGCCGAAGAACATGCACAAGCAAATACGAGGTGATTCTTTCCGAAAAGATAAGAAAATAGTACAGAATTTTAAGATTACGTGTGAAAGTATAGATTACGCGTGCTATTAGCTAGGAATTTTCTGACGCGTCTGATCATAACCAACCAATTCTACTTCCTGCGTATACTAAACCACGTGAACCCAACTGTTGAATATGTTCACGGTTGATCAATAGATCGTTCGAACTTCTCGTATACTTGCACGCGAGGTGCCGACTAACTGCGTAGGACTCGAAGGACCACCTTCCTTTCAAGGGAAGGACAAATTAACTATATGGTCTAAAAACGATGTTTATTAAACACTTCTATGTGAAATTCTCGACTGCCGCTACAAATGATCTACGCTCGAAACTACTAATTCGACAGTCGGACAGAATCTGCCTCTGCCAGCGCATTACAGCAATCAGGAAAGAGCGTCCCTTTCCTTTCCTTTTACAATTTTAAAGAGTGAGGACAACGATGGAAAAAGAATGGGGCGAATAGCAACATTAATGATTAGAAACGGGCCCACGGGTGGGCCCCGGAAAGCAAACAGAGTTCGAGTATGGTCGCCAGGGTGACGGTAAGACGACACTCGATGGCGTGATGTAAATAGTTGAACGGCGCAAGAAATCAAGTGGTGCCCCAGGAAATGAACTAGGGGAAGAATTTCGGCGCCTGGCCAAAGACGAAACGACTCTCAACGAAATACATGGGCCAGGCGGACAACTAAACAAAGGGCACCCTATTCTAAAGAAAACGCTTTACATTTACCTAAATACCGCCGTATATTTAAACTGGATTTTCTAGAAAACGAGGCGCCAACCAAAAATGGTTATCCCTTTTTGTCGTTTGTTTTTTATATGTAGTATCATCCTCTCCGCTTGTATTATTCGGCCGCACCTTGTATGTACACCTTTTATCTACAGTGATATTACTTTAAATTTTTTTTGTAGATAATATAACATATATAACTTCTAACTTTCCATGTTATCTGATTGTTGCTGAATTAAGTTTATCTAACAACATGTAAAAACTTAATGCGCGTACATAAAATATTTTAATTTAGAATGTATATCTTTTCAACTGTATTTTTGTAAGATTGGTGCAAAAATAATTTTACCTTTGAAGCATCAACTTTAATACAATATTCATGTTTCAGCTTACAATACATTTCATGCCTATAAGTTTTATAAAATCATTTCTATTTACACAATATTTTTAAAAAGAAACAAGTTTATTTATCCGGTTAACTTAGAATTTTGGAAACATCTGATGACATTTGGTATATCAAACGAAATCTTCGAAATCATTTTTAGATGGAAATCTTCCTTTATAAGACACTGCTGAAACGTTTTCATTAATGTTGGAAGCAATTTTTGTATTTCTTTATCCCATTTTGAATGCGTTCACTAAAACCACTTGAATTTGTATTTTACATATCTGCGTCAACAGTCGCCGAATAATGAAGTCAAAAACCATTTGTACATATGAGCAAAGAATATTTTATGATCGTTTAATACACAAACTTATGATAATAATAATTTATCTTAAAATAAGCATGATAGGTGACAGTAATGAAAACCGCAATTAAACAAAGTGTCCCAGTAGTGATCGTACAATCGTGGAGGAGGTGATTCTACATAAGAAAATAAGTCGAAAATACGGAATACAATTGTTTCAGTTGAGGCTGCGTTTTCGAGAAAAACGGTCTTGAATATCTGGAAAGTTCGCGTGCCTAGCTTTTGTAAGTAGAAACGGTAAGTAGTAAGTCAGACGGATCCTATTCAATAGCACGTGTGTTCGCCGAATTTTCAAACTTGATTTGCTTGAAAATAAAAAGAATTTATTCCATACTTTCGACTTATTTTCTTATCTAGTATCATCTTCTTCAAACTTGTTCCATCAATAATTGGACACCCTGTATGTACACCGACCTAATATCATTTGAGGTGTATGTTCATCATATCTAGTATGTATACTTGCGGGTGCAGTATACTTTTAAAATATCTGAATAAAAAAGGGAGCAAATTGTTCAGCCCGACAAGAGCCGACTAAATTGTTATTAGTTAGTTAAGCCCAGGGGTTGAAAACAGTTATGATATCGATTCCGGTTCTTGAAACAGTTACGAGAACCGAAAAAATGTTATACTTGTTATGAGAATAGCGGTTTTCGCCTATATCGATTACGGTTACGTTTCTTGAGAACCGACATTATGACGGTTCTATAACTGTTATTCTTAGGTTCCCGATTTCTGTTTCGGTTTCGGTTCTTTAGACTTTCGAACCTATAATAAGTCACGTATCGGTTTCATATCGGTTTTGCAGTTCTGCAACTGATATTTTTTGGTTCTGTATCGGCTATACAGGGTGTCTCAAAATTCCTTCAACATCCGGAAATAAGAGGTTTCTGAGATCATTTGATGCCACATTTTCCTTTGCAAAAATGGCGTCCACGGTTTTCTTAAGGAGTTATTAACGAAAAACGCGGACCAATAAGAGCGTGGCTACAGCGAACGGAGTCCGACTTGGCGTCAGGTCCCGCTTAGCGTGGCGTTGCCGTTGGCCGATCCAGAATCAATCCGCTGTAACTGCGATCTGATTGGTCCATGTTTTTTTTAATAACTCTTAAACAAAGCAGCGGACGCCATTTTTGCAAAGGAGAATGTCGCTTCAATGATCTCAGGAACCTCCCATTTCCAGATGTTGAAGGAATTTTGAGACACCCTGTATAGCGGATACAAAACCAAAAAATATCAGTTGCAGAACTGTAAAACCGATAAAGGACATACTATATGTTCTGAAGTATCAAAAACCGAAACCGAAACCGAAATCCAGAACCTAAAAATAACAGTTATAGAACCGTTGTAATATCGGTGTTAAGGACTGATTTATGTTAGTTTAACTTTGTATTTACGTTTGTACGGATAAATTGTATGCGTAATTCATTTGAGTGTTGCTATGTTGTATTTCTTCGGCGTTCAAGATAAGCGTGAAGAGACAATGAAGACTGTAATTTGTTGTGAAACCCCTCCCACAAATATGCAGGGTAGGGATAGACTAAATAGAAGGAACCACGAGCAAACCGGTGTGTGTGCTAGTAGAAGGCAAACGGAACGATCACTTTCTGAGGGTGCTCGTCGACTTTCGTCAGTTTGGTCAGGTATGAAAGAGTTCCAAGAAATCTCGGGTAGGACCGTCACTCAGTGATCACCATGGATCACGAAAGGAGTATGGTCAGCATTTGGGAAACCAAATGTGTAGTGAGCCACCCAAGATAGGGAGCTAGTACCTGAACTCGAACAAGTACGACAATACACTGTCAACAACAGAGCCGAACCGTCACTCAGTGACCACCTTGGGTCACGGAAGGAGTACGGTTGACATATGGGAAACCATATGGATAGTAGGCGGCTAAGTATGGTTAATGCTATCTGAGCGCGTGAAACACAAGCGATGTACAACGACTCAGAAAGTGACCTGTCTTTGTCAGCAATAATCGGTTCTCAAGAACCGTAACCGATGTTCTGTTACCGATCTAATATATACAAAAGTTTGAAGTTGGTCGGATTTGAGGAACATAGTTAAATATTGAAAAAACAAATGAAATTACGGCATTATAATGTAAGGGTAATACTATTACTTATTAATGATTCTAAGATACTCTGGCTACGATTTTGACTGTGGCACTTTTAGACTCACTCTCTTTTTGCGACTCGCTCTTAAGACGTTTCAATCATTCTGTTGGGTCCACATTTGACAACAGCAGAAGCAAATTCATCACGCTTTGTAACCAAAATAAGATGGGTTGTTGAAGCCGTCCATGATGATATCGCACAAAAATATCGTTTATTACACCACAAAATGGATGATAAACTCCTACCTCGTCTTACATCAATGTATCAAATTGCATCCTTTCTACACGATAAATTTGGTAAAAGATTAGATACCGATTCAGAAATTACAGATCCAATTATTAATTATACAAAGAAACAACGGATAGAAACAAACACGGTTGAGAAGATAGTAGGAGCAAAAAAATTAAGTCGCCGTAGAATACCATTTACACCAATGACTGACAATTCTGTAATGGATTTTCCAGAAATAACTGAGAAATATTTGAAAATCTTATTTACAGGTAAATACATGCTTTAATACTATTATTTATCCGTATTCTATATGTAAATATTACCATATGTAAAGCTATATATTACTTAAGTAATATTATTTACAGGTACCTATCAATTAACCCAGGCAGTATGCTATCTCGCGGAATTAATGAGGGATGATAATATTTTAAATATTGAATATTTAAAGGAAACTAACAATATTATAAGGGTGAAAGTTCACTCGAGGCATATTAATTGCAAAACATATCAATGCTACATTACTATCAGTATTAGTTATTGAAGAAAATTAGTGACGAAGACTGAATAAATCTATATTATGATTCCTAGAATTCTCTTTTACACCTACGTAATGTCTATTTATAAATTCGGGAAGATAAGAACAGAATACAGGGTGTCCCACATAAATGGGAACACCTAAATATCTGTCGTATTTACAGTCCTATCAGAAAACTTCAGAGGACAAAGTGACACTATTGCAGGGGGCAAATATAATGGTAAAGAAAACATTTTTTATGTCGTGTTTTTTAATGAAATCCCAAGGTCACCGATGTTTTTTTTAAATGGAATAGTATATTTTTTTACGATAGCATGATAGACAATAAAAAACTGAATTTAGTGGATACCACCTTTTTGACCTTGAAATGACCTTGAACAAGAATAATCATGCTGGAGCGTATAAAATGTGGAAGTGTAAAACTTACGTGTTTCAGCAAAGATTACGCGTTGTTTACGGCGGGTTGACCTTTACATATCATAATAAATGTTCGAAATGTTGACCATCCTCATTTATGCAATATTGCAATCTTGCATTAAATGATCTGTAGACATTGTCGATTTCCTGAGACGTAATTGAAGCATATGCTGCAGTAATCCTCTGCCGCATATCCTCTGGCGTTGTGGGTTTATCTTTGTACACAATACATTTTATCCTGCCCCATAGATAAAAGTCCAATGGTGTCAGATCCGGAGAACGGGCTGGCCATGGAATTGTTCCTCGTCGCCCGATCCAGCGTCCAGGATATTTCGTATTTAGCACCGTTCTAGCAACTTTAGAATAATGCGCTGGACAACCATCATGTTGAAACCACATGCGCTCCCGATCGAATAACGTAATTTCTTCTAAAAGGCCCGACAAATCCTGGTGTAAAAATGCAGCATATTTATACCAGTAAGAATTCCTTGTATAAAGTACAAGCCTATTATTTTACTGCATAAAATTCCGCACCATACGCTGTTTACTACGAAAAATATTTCAAACATTTATTGTGGTTTGTAAAGGTCAGCCCGACGTAAACAACGCGTAATCTTTGCTGAAACACGTAAATTTTAAACTTTAATCCGCTCAGACATGATTATTCTTGCTCAAGGTCATTTCAAGGTCAAAAATGTGGTATCCACTAAATTCAGTTTTTTATTGTCTATCATGCTATCGTAAAGAAATGTAAAGTTCTATTTGAAAAAACATCGGTGACCTTGAAATTTCATTAAAAAACACGACATCAAAAATTTGTTTCTTTACCATTATATTTGCCTCCTGCAATAGTGCCACTTTGTACTCTGAAGTTTTCTGATAGGACTGTAAATACGACAGATATTTAGGTGTTCCCATTTATGTGGGGCACCCTGTATAGTACGATATGCGTCGCGTTTAAAAAGAACAAATTTATCAAGAAGGGACTTAATCTCCTGATAAGAATTATTAATTAGAGTCGTAAGAAACATTGCACTGTGTATACATTATACTATTATAATGGCGTAATTTCATTTGTTTTTCAATATTTAACTATGTTCCTCAAATCCGACCATCTTGGAACTTTTGTATATATTAGATCGGTAACAGAACATTGTTCTTGAATTTTTTGAAAGTGGTCACTCGAAGAGTTGCTTGCAAACCCCACCCCTAAAAAATTAAATGATTTTTTCTACCCTTAATAATTTGATCACAATTGTGAAAAATATATATGATATGAAGGAGGTTAGATCGAGTATTTTCGTTTTTATTCCATCTGAATATCTTAATTATCAACTGAGAAAAAAATGATACAGTTAAGGGTTAAATACCCTCATATTATCCTTATATGAAGGGTTAGTGACTTAAAATTTTGGGGGATTACCTTTCAACCTGAAACCATTGTTTTCCCCACAATACCAATTACAATATATTAATACACAAAAAAAATGGTGGCCTGGGACCGCTAGACCGATCTTATCTTGCTAGACCCTTTGCTAAACTTGTAAGTTTAACCGGCCCACATTCGTTATTATGGAAGCATTACTTTAATTTTGCATAAAGATAGGAGGTAACATGTATAGAGAAAAGTTGTTCAAAATGATGACCTTGACAAAATTTTTGGTCATCAAAATAGGTGAAGAGAACCAATTTCTTAATAATTACTTACTATTGTAGCTGCAATTTGAAGATTAGAATGTATTCCGTTGGACACAAATAATAATTAGATAACTGCATTTTATTTCTATAGTAAATCTACAGAAAATAGTGCTTAATGCCGATGTGCGAGATCCTGCTTGTGACGCAAAGCCAGAACTGTCCATGATTTAAAAAAATATTCAATTCTATATAGTAAAGTAAATAAAACATGAAACAAACCATATGTAAAGTAATACCATGCAGTACTAATGCAAGTATTGAAAAAAGTGTATTTTACTATATTTATATTAGGCAAACTTTACACATAGCAAAGTTTACAGGTAGAAAAATCTGTTTCGTTTTATTCAAATGACTTACTCTGTCTCCATAAATTAAAGCCTACTCTTTAGAATAGCCTGATACAAATTGACACCAGAAGGTATTCCTGATCAGTATGATTTTTTATCAGCTAAATTTAACGTTTAGCTCACTGTGCGCACCGCCGCGCCGTTGTAACCACACCCACTTAAACCTCTTTCCGCAGGGCATTCTACCAAAAGTGTCACGTCAGACCTAAAATATTGAATATAACCCTTTTACAGGCAGCGCTTCAATTTTCGTGTAACAATTTTGTTCTACGCATACAGGCGCGCACACAGGGGAACGCTTACTGACATTTAACGCAACAGTATAGGCGGCTGATACAAAAGCAACGACGAACAATGCCGGGCCAAATTGAACGTCGAAAGGGAACTTTATGGGTGGAAATGCGCGTTTCCGTAAATCGTTCCGCCGTTACCATTATTAAGCGGCAGGTTTCAATAAATTGACAGACTCGTGCTAACAAAATCACATTGCGGCCCGAGATGCGAAGCCGGCGTCAACAAATCGGCGGTTCCAACGATCGGAGGTCGTTTAATTTTGTATAAAATAGACCATCGAATATTTTTCATATTTTGTGTGTGTTTTAGCTTTTTAAAATTGGACCAGACAACTTGACTTTATTTGGACAATTAGAAGCACTGATTTACTACATGAAGCGCATAGAATATTTGAAACAATTGTAATTGGTAAGAATCACATGAAAAAATAAAAAAGACACTTTTTAAAACTTTTCCATTTGAGCCTCTAATGAACATTTAAAATATGTGTTTTGTTAATTTATGTTACTTATACGCAGGTTTGTTGACAGTCGCCACTTGTCACCGTTGTCATGCAATTGTTGCATTTTCGCGATGCATCGCGCGAACGATCAGACAGTTTAATTCTAAATGAAAATACAGGTATATTTACTGGTAATATTTTCGGTTTTTCCAATATATAGTTACAGTATACAATAACTGCTTCACGACCACAAATGAGATAGATAACAATTAATGTTAATACTTAATGTTCATGTTAATTAATTTAGGTAAATTTTATTAATGATAATAAAATATATTTATCGAACATGATTATTCAATATTATTGTTAATAAGTATAATGTTTGTATTAATATAAATGAAATTTAATAACTTTAAATATAGTTTATTAAATTTGTTAAAGTTTTATTATAATAGTTAATATGAACGAGATTTCCCGTTTACAGTCACGAAACAATTAAGAATTAAGATTGACACTGGAAAACTACACATAAACCAATAAACTAGTAATACATTAATTATCCACTAATATTTATAAGATCATTAATAAACTGAAACCGATACGTTGTAATTGTTAAAGAAAGAAAAACATCATAATCGTAATTCTTAGTTGTGTTGTGACTGTAAGCGGAAAGTCTCGTGAATATCAACTAAATTTTTAAAAGATTCAATAATTTATATTTAAAGTTTGTAAACATAAATATTAATATTAATACAAGCGTTGTGCTTATTAAAAATAATATTTAATAATTCTATTTGTTAAATATATTTTACTGGTATTAATAGAATTTATCAAAATTTGTGTTAACATTAATTACGTATAATATATTATTAATGACTATTAATAACACATGCGAGTCGCGGAATATCTCGATTATGGTCTCGAAGCAGTTAATGACATTAACTAAATGCTTCCTTCAGATTGGAAAAATCGAAAAAATACTTCGGAAAAAAAAGATAGTTCTGTACAATACCGGTATCTGTGAAATACCGGTATCAGTACAATACCGGTGTAGGTATTTCGGTAATAATCGATTTCGGTATAGCTTTCCTGGCATAATACCGGCATCAGAATTATACCGGTATTGAGTCCCAGCTTATACGTATGTTGAAAAATTCATCAAAATCGATTGACGCAGAAAACAACGACACACAATAGTCAGAAATATTTGGACATTATTGAGGATCAAATTAATAAATATTCCACAAGAATTGCTGGTACTAATTTCATAGTAGAACACGATTGTTTTTCCGTTCACACAGCCAAAATAGTTTCTGTCTTTTGCATCTAAAAAAATTAAAATTTTGGACTGGCCAGCAGGGTTTCCTGGTCTTAACTTTATCGAAAATATCTGAAGGAAGACATTGAATATAAAACAAAACTGGTACATTTTTTTTATATTCCATTGTTTTAGCACATGTCCGATTATTTCGTCCCATTAGTCTGCCTTGAAAATTTACATTATTATAGATAAATTCATGTGGTGCAACAACATATTAGTTTTACCAACTGAGCTGAATAAATAAAAACAGTGTAAAACGATGTATCTACAAGAAATTTCAATTATGTTATCTACTGAATAAGAATTAACAAAATAATAGGGTGTTCTATCTTTTTGTCCTCGACTGCATGTAGTCTCCGAGAAATTAAAGATAGCACTCATATACTGTCATTTTGTCCAGAATTTGAAAATGGAATATCGATCAGTGAGAAGCAATTGTATTCTTTCGGCTTTCGAGAAACAATGTTGCTGCGAGCTGTATCCTCCCTTGTTGCAGTCTTCTCTTGTCCACCTGTGGGGAGTTCTAATTAAAAAATAATTTAACGAGCTCTCCAGGCTGTATTACTTTCTTCCACAATTCCCATAACACTTGGTTTACTCGAGCTCACTTCTCGTCCCGCTATAACGCGTGATTCAGTGCACTTTTCTCCCGGGTTCCCATAGCGGCCGGCTTAGTTCGCTCGGTCTCATTGTCTTCCACCCTTCCATTGTCGATGATTCTCCCTACTTTGCGTTTATCTCTTAACAGGGAAACTTCTTCGCGCGTTTATCACCGTAACAATGGCCAACGATGCCGGACGATAAAGGGCAAGTTCGTGTTTTCATAAGTTGTTTCGCATCCCAAGCGATATTAACCAGAGGGCTCCCGGTGAATTTACGCTCGCTTGATTCACAGTGTCATGAAACAACCACTCCCGAGATCATGCAATAGAAAAGACCCCAGACAACTTTACTAAACTGCGGATTTATCGCCCAAGAAAATCATTGCGTCGATAAACGTTCCCATTCTTCAATTGATGGGCTCACTACCGACACGCCATTAACAAGGCTGTCTCATAAAATTGCTGTAACTTCTGATTAGATCAATATCATTGTCCCACACCTATTTTGTATTTTTTTTTCATTTAGAAAATCTATAGAGATCTATAGAGAAAGTGTATTTACAAGGGAACATGCCGCACAGTAAATCACCGATTTTTATGAAATTGAGCGAAACCGGGAAGTAATCTTCCTTTCGGAAAAGATAGTTCTTAGACGAATATTTTACACATATTTCTTTTATCGGCAATCGTCCACATTGGAGGAACGAAAACAGCCCTCAAAGTTGGAGGTCGAAAACAGTTATGATATCGATTCCGGTTCTCGAGACAGTTATGGACAACCGAAAAAGTTTCATAACTGTTACAAGGTATATCGGTTCTGACGTATATCGGTTACGGTTCCGGTTCTTCAGAACCGATATTATATCGGTACTTAACTGTTATTTTTCAGTTCTGGGTTAGAATAACCGATGTATATCGGTGCTGACTGACTCACCTAACCGAGAACCAAAAAATAACCGTTAAAAACCGATATAATATCGGTTCTGAAGAACCGGAACCGTAACCGAGAACCAAAAAATAACAGTTAAAAACCGATATAATATCGGTTCTGAAGAACCGGAACCGTAACCGAGAACCAAAAAATAACAGTTAAAAAAACGATATAATATCGGTTTTGAAGAACCGGAACCGTAACCGAGAACCAAAAAATAACAGTTAAAAACCGATATAATATCGGTTCTGAAGAACTGAAACCGTAACCGATATACGTCAGAATATACAGGGTGTTCCAAAATTGTTGTACTTCCTTGAAAGGCTCATTCCTGAAGCCATTTGAAGTAACTTTTTTCTTTGCAAAAATTTTCTCCGTGGTTTTGTTACGGGGTTATTAACGAAAAACACAGACTAATCAGAGCGCGGCTACATTGGACGGATTACGGCTCGGCCAATTCCAGCGTCACGCTCCGTGGGAGCCGCTGTAGCCGTGCTCTGATTGGTCCGTGTCTTTTTATAACAATTCCTTAGCAAAACCAAGGAGAAAATTTTTGCAAAGGACAAAGATGCTTCAAATCAGCGCTTTCAAGGAAATACAACATTTTTGGGATACCCTGCATATATACCTTGTAACAGCTATGAGACTTTTTCGGTTCTCCATAACTGTTTCAGTTAAAACCGAAAAATAACCGTTTGAAACAGTTATTTTCGGAACCTTTTCAAACCCTGCAACAAACACAACTATACATCTTACATAATAAGTTCGACACGTATAATTTAGTCTTCAACGTTAACATTATAATTTTTTAAACATTTTTAAACCAATTTGCTTATCCAATATCATTTAAATAGTTCACATTTTACTGCAAAATTGTTTGCAAAAACATAATCTTTTTCTTCAAAATGCTACCATATCATCAATTTTGTATTTTCTAATTTATCAATAGATTCATACTGTGCGTATATCCATAAACTAAGGAAATATTTTTGGATTTTAAGCTTTTCATGAAGACAGCAGGTGCTACATTATAAGGTGCTACATCATACAACTTTCTTGACAACGGGCTGGACAGAAGCCGTTGTGACATTATTTATAGTTCTTTTCGACTGAAGAATATACTAGTCATTTGAGTAGTGTAGTGAAATATCTCCATAATTTCTAAAAGGTGGGTTTAATGCTTCGTTTAAAACGAATTCGCAAAAATTCGTTAATTTGCAGTGGTTTACACCAGAACTCCCTTACATTATAGTCTTTTGTCTATCTCGTAGCATTAAAAAAATCGAATGAAGATGAAAATTGCAGTTGGCACCTAGGGAACATATACTGTTAAAAGATTGATATTATGAGTAAACAAAATTTACCAATGATGGAAAGTGTGAGAACAATCTAAATAAAGGTAGTTTATGCTGTAAATTTATTTATAACGCGAAATGTACGTGCGGACGCGCACGTGTGTGTGTTAAGGCAAGGACCTCAGGAATGACTTTATGGTACGGTCGAGCATCTGCGAGTTTGTCAGCAATTTCTTTCTAGCATCGAGCTATTGTAATTTCTTTAACAGATCGGTCTGCAGCCAACATGCGGCACGTAGAAATAAGGATATTCAGCCAGTTATAAAGTTCATGTTTTCACGTTAGTCTCCCAGGTCCAAGAAACCGTATCATAAAGTCCCATGTCTGAAGTAACAGAGAGTCGGCTCTCAGGTATTGGCACCAGCGAGCCGGGCCAGCCGGAATTTCCCACCGTAGCCGAACACCCGTCCACTCGCGAGCGGCCCGGTTACCCCCGCCAAAGGAGAGCGCGCTTCGGGCGCATTGGAGGTGGCAGTCATCCTCCCGACTCTTCGGAAAGTCGGAAACCGCCCTGTAAGGTCTCACTCTGAGTACACGGGAAAAATGGGGAAGAAGGGGCGGCCTCCGAAAGTGACAACGACCAGAAAACGGTTAAACTGCGTTTTGGAGAACTCTCTTTTTTCAAGTTTTTTTGTATTTGCCATGTTCTTCGACAATGTATAGCAAAGATATGAATCGTAATTAATGGAAACAATAGTCACAGTAGTCCGGACCATAATTAGCATATAAATTATTGCAATGTCAAGGATCCTCGATGTTCCACTGCAATCTGTTAACTAGCGAGAACTTAATTTAATGGACACCGGCTGCCGTCATAGTTCACACGCTTGATATTTCCTAACGAGCTGACACCGAGTATCTTCGGACTTGGTGATATGCGCTCGGCCTGAGTCCAGTATGGCTTCAAGTGATGAACTATTCCGAGACATAAAAATGTCTCCTTAGTTCCTGAATTTTCGGAAGGGTAACGTCATCATCTAACCATATATTCCGCTAATAATTTCGCCAATTGTCACATAATCGGCTAACCATTTTGGACAGTTGCAAAAAAGGCTCATAAACTACATGTCCGCATGCTCTGAGATTTTAACAATGATATTTTTTATTAATAAATTACTGAAAACGATATAGAACAGAAATAAGGGTTTAACTGCGTTTTGGAGAACTCTTTTTTTTCAAGTTTTTTTTTATAAAATCTTATAGATTTCGACGAGAAAACGCCGAAAATGAAAGTCTTATTGTGCGGAATTCATTGTTTAAAAAGTTATACGCGTATAAAGTTGAACACTTTCAAGCCTTTTTGACAGGTTAAAGCGCCGCCATATTGATATATTTGCTAGGTGATACACATAAAATGGGCTAAATACTTCCAAACAGATCCGTTAGATGGCATCATAAACACGTACGTAATAATAACACATTTACTAAATCAAAATGCGAAACATTATACCATGGTCTGGCCCGCCTTCTCCGCCCCCACGACGACCTAACCACAAACCATCTTGGACTGTACCTTCTTTTTGAACTCCTGTATATGAGTCTGTATATTTGAATTACTGGACACCGAAAACGACCGATTCCATGATTATTGTTATACATTTTCAGTTCGCACCGATGAGTACGACATTTTTTAAATTTCTGCAACAATCCACAATCCTAAGCCCAAGTAATTGCTTCTTCTTTACTACTTGGCATGTCTCTAAAGTTAAAATTTCTAATACTTGAACTAGCCATTTCAAAATCAACAATAAACTTATTAATAATTAATTTGTGAAAAACACTTTAAATCGCTGATGTTTACAAAGTATGTGTAACCACTGAATTGCCATTTAGCGCATACGCTCAGTACTATTTAGCCGATCCCGCAAATACACCATACTATCTAACACATGCGCTGAACACTCACGATCTATCCAGCGTATGCGCCGAACAGACCTACCTACCTCTACCACTCAACGAATATCCAATATGGCAACGCTCTAACCTGTCAAAAACGCTTAAAACTGCTCATCTTTACACGCGTATAACTTATAAACCAGTGAATTCCTAACAACCATACACACATTTTCGGAGTGTCTTCATCGATGTCTACAGGATCACATAAAAAAAAGTTCAAAAAAGTTAAGAACACGGAGTTCTCCAAAACGCAGTCGAGCCCGTCAAACAGTTTAGAAGTTAACTAGCAGTCATACAGATCAGACAGTCAGAAGCGTACCCTCAGTTAGAGTCACAGTAACGTATATTCATTAGTCTTCAGTCGTATATTCAGAGTTTTCAATTAGTCCCACACCAGTGGGTGGTCCTTCGAACTTTATTCGGCACCAACATTAAACGAGTCCTTAACAGTCTGTGTGTGTGGCCAAACGAATTAAAAACGGCAAAAAGGTGTTTCACCAATGTTAAATGAACAGTAGGAGATCGTCGGTCATCCCACGGGGAGCTTTCAAGCTTCTCTCCGCGCAAGTTATGAGATTCATACGGTGTATCAATCCGCTTCGCCACCGTGCACCAATGTTCCCAGCGATGCGTCAAAGGAGAAACTACGATGAAATTTTACTTTGGTTGCTCGATTGCTCGGGAAGAAGTAAAATCCCGGATAGTCCGACCCTTTTTATTTACACTCGCTCTCGTCGGGACAAGGCGAAAATGCGACTTCAAATCGTCCTTCCGTGAACCACATCCGCGTAGGCGTAGTATTAAATGCCGACCTCGCGTAAATTCGCTCGACAGACGGAATTCGAGCGCCGCCAACCGCAATTTTTGTTTTCCTCGGAACGTCGCATCTTTCTTCCCTTTCGACCTCGAAACTCTAACGCTATCGAACAGCACTTCGCACGACGTGACAGCTGATTTTTCAATACTAGCACATTCCGTGCTACAAGAGGATTTGTTATTCAAACGTAGAAAGTTCTCATTAACGAGCTATGTGCTTTCATAATAAAATAAGAAATATTGAAAAATAAAATTAATCGATTTATGAAAAATGGTATAGCGGCTCTCCTAACAACGATCAGCATCTACTGCCGGACAGAAGCTATAGCTTTAACATCTGAAATTCTACCGAGCTGTTGTATCGTGTAATTTATAGACGAAGAAAAAGAAACAATCGTCACGTTTTATCAGGCTCCTATCGCGTGTGCACGGTTAAGAACATCAGTTGATTATTGCGGCTGACAAGAATCCGGTGCATCGTTCAAATTATATACTATTACGTCTATTCATTTTTGTTGTAAGAAGACGGGTGAGTTGTGTTATATCTACTTTGTTAAGCAGTATTATTAATTATCATTCTATAGTGCGCTTTGAGTGAATGGGTTTTGATAAATAAATTTTTCTTTGATGGGTTCACTGTCTCTTAGTACCGGACGGAGCAATTTCCCTTATTGCCGGACAGTACAAATCGCAGTCCTGTGTTCAAATCCTGATTTGTCGCTTTGATAGAAAATGATCGTTTGAGCCAAGCTTTCACGTAAATGGAAACAATAAAAATACAAATATCACGAACCGAGTCTAGTTCTTTGGTCGAAATTTTATATTGATGGCTAAACAGACAAATCTTGAGACTGCGAAGTGATATATAATTGAGATAATTGAAAATAGCCTTACACTCGTAGAAAAGAACAAATATGAAGTATTAAAGCGATTGTTGGGTGAAATTCCTTTTAGCACCCACCTCCGAGTGGCTCCGAACTTATCCGAAATATTGAACATGCCGAGTAGAGTCATATGGGTTGGTCACGTGACGCGGAAATGCTCTGCGCATGCGCAACAAACTGTTTGCGTTAATGACTCGTATCCGCTATTTCCACTTATTAACACACCCTAAACTGTTGTTTCTGGCCTTTAATAAGTTTAATAAGTTACAATGAGTGACAGTTCTGATGAATCACATCAAAATGATCCCGAGTGGAAGCCGCAAGAAGTGACCCAACATGCTGCGCGTGTTGTAGTGAGATCAATGGCATGGAATTGGGAAAGAAGTCAGGCTAATATTAAACTAGTTATATTACTTTATTTGGTTAGATTAGGTTAGGTCTGGGTTAGGTTAGGTTTTTATACACCGATTTGTACTTTCATACCTCGATTCGGTATTAAAATTGTGTTTCGACAGCAAAAAATTTATATGATTTCCGCGCCACAGCGCCACCTTGATTTTGTCAGACACCTCGCGGGACGTCTACGGAGTAAGTTTGAAGGCAATCGCAAGTGGGTGCTAAAAGGAACTCTTACCCGATTGTTTATTACGCAATGTTACGATAACGCATTTAAAACAATAACTGGATGAAAGCCACACGGAGGCACGGGTTAATGACTTTTGATTGCTTCTTGCTTTTACCTCCTGTTTTATATTCACAAAAGGAAAGAGAATAGAGGGTGTACGTTTTTAAATTATAAAATTTGAAAATAAGGGACACGCCTTTAACCGTCTTCACGATATCCCAGCGTCTAAGACAAGGCCAGCTACCTAACCTTACCGACGAGCCCTCTGGCAGGCCCAGGGCGAAACGTTCCATTTCTTTTTCCTCCTCTGTATTATAAACTGTAATTACAAATTATAAATATAGGTTCCAGACGATCTTGTAACAGGTCCAATTTTTTCATAGTGGGATAAATTAGATAGAACAGTTCGAATTAACTATACAAGAAGAGAAAAATAGCTATGGATAACGTTGAAGACAAGTTGTCGCAAGACTATTGCCACTGGTTCAAGGGAATATTTCGAAGAGAAGAAGATATACAGGGTGTCCCACGTAACACTTCTCACGATATTTCTAGTATTTGCGATAATCTGACAAAAAATATATTTTAAACAAAAGTTGATCAGTTTTTGATTGGCTCTAGAGTGCAATAAAGAAGAGTTCAACATTTTTTTCGATAATTGTCAAGGTAACCTTCATTTTTTTAAATGGCACATTATATTTTTGACTTAATAGTATTATAGCCTGTATCAATACGAATTCAACGACCTAGTATATCATGACCTTCGGATGACCTTAAAGGCAAAGAAATGAAACTTTCAACAAAGTTACGACAGTATCGTAAGACCAACCACTACAAACTTACTACATAGAGCGGAATTGTGACTACAACAACATGGATTTCATTTCGTACATTTGATGTGAATTTTTCATGAAAACTTTTTACTCAAGGTTCCTGAATTGAATGAAATTTAACAATAAAAATAAACACAAGTTATTATTACCCATCATGACCTTCGGATGACCTTGAAGGCAAAGAAATGAAACTTTCAACAAAGTTACGACAGTATCGTAAAACCAACCACTACAACATAAAGCGGAATTGTGACTACAACAACATGGATTTCATTTCGTACATTTGATGTGAATTTTTCATGAAAACTTTTTACTCAAGGTTCCTGAATTGAATGAAATTTAACAATAAAAATAAACACAAGTTATTATTACCCATTCGCGCAGATTTACATTTTTTGTTGAAATTTCCATTTCTTTGCCCTCGATACGGGCTATATTACTATTACATCCAAAATATAAAGTGCCATTTGAATGAATGAAGGTGACCTTGACAATTATCGAAAAAAAATATTTCGAACTCACAAGTATTTGAAAAATCGTGAAAAGTATTATGTCGGACACCGTGTATAAATGAAAAAGTATTGCATAATATCTTTATATTGCGTCCATTGTTTCTTTTGTGCTACTTACATGATCATTAGACTGCGAATGTTTATGCAATTTTCAATTTTTGTGCACGAATTTTGAGAAACTGGAATCAAATAAAATCTTATTTTTAGTGGTTGTAGCCTTTGTAGATCTAGGATACATAAAAATCGTATGAAATTCTATAAAATTTTATTTCCTAAAGTTTTTCGAAAATGTTCCGAAGCTATAAATGCATATAGATCCGCAGTCTAATGATCAATGAAAATTATTGAGAGGTAATCGCGTTACTGTAGCATAAATACACAATTTACAAGACATTGCTAGGTGCCCGGATACTCATAGGCGAGAATATGTAAGTATCTTTTGTAAAAACATGATGCGTACATACCTTATCCGATCTTCTCAATGAGAATGGCATTTACGTCCTGTAACCAATGAAATTTTTTATTTGTATATAATATTTTATTATAATCACTGGAAGATAGTATCATAACATATAAATATTAATACCTTAGATACGAATAAAAAAATGTGTTTGATTCATATTTTTATATTTTCAGCAAGCTCGTTACATTAAAATATAACGAAAGAGAGGTATAAAGCTTTACAGTATCTAAAAACACAATACAAACAGTGTTATTTTATTTATCTCGACAAAAGAACAACTATTTTACTAGAAAAGTTTCACTATTTTTTTTAAATATTATTAAAAAATAGAAGAAAATGCCCTGAAGTGATAAAAATCTTGATAATCCTGATAATCTTTAATCAAGGAACGCTAGCTTCATTCTGAATAAATATGATGTGCGAATTTTGTTGCGCACAGGCATGAGAAATAGGACTTGTTTCAGCTGGAAAAATAAATTGCGTCCGATTCAGTTCGAGTCCAATCAAACAATAAATAAATAACTATAAATAAACATGTTTCAAAAAGTATTTGTTCTAGAAAATAATCGATCTCTATATTGTCGATCTAGGACAGCTCGAGAATTAAGAAGATTGGAAAAAGCTAAATATGTGAACGAATGTACTGCGAAGTATTAACAGCGATGTACAAATAGCGATGTAGAAACAGCGATCTACAGTTTTATTTGTACATCGCATCAACTGCATGGTTATTAGCGACGGGATTGCTTAGCTGTGTTTTTCATAACAAAGTAATTAAACGTATAGTGAGTTTAAAAGTCCGGTGCTAACAGGTTTTTTATTCCCACAAGATATTATAACAGTATTAATATGAATTATACATATAAAACGTTATTTATAGAACGAATTTTCGAATGCTTTTGAACTTTTCAAAATGCATTGCTTGATCTGAAATTTTCTCAACATCATGATTCGCAAGTAACGAACCTCATCGCTTATAAAATATTCTGCACTAACGTTAGTAGCGGACCGGTCGAAAATACAATATGAACGGAAAACTTAATCAAGATCCAGTTCATCGAGATTCTTTGAAAGTTACCGGAAGCTTCTGTCTAATACGCCTCAGGAGGATGCAATTTATAAAAGCATTATACTTCCTCTAACCAATCAGGCTTTTGTAGTTCTACGTTTTCAGAGCACCGGAAGCGTTGTGGTGCATAATAATTTCGTAAAAGTATTTGCCAAGAAAGATGTTTCTACTCCACTAGACAGAGCGATAAATTTGCATGAAATGTAGATGTTGTAGCTGGGCGTTTGAAACTTTGGATTCGGCCTGCAAATAAAGAAATTACGAGAAGTCAAGCCACCATTAAATCTGCGATCTAGATTCACCGGATTCTGCTCGCGAACCGTCCCCCTGCGAATTTATCACGTTCCCGAAGAAAATTGTTTACCCTCAAACCCGTGCGATTTCCATGAAAATTGTCGGATTAATTTTAGCAGACGCTTCAAGGATCACGGCAGCATGCCGGAGAGCACGGTTTTAGTCGAAATTCTCGCTCGCGCAGAGGAAGCTTCTCCAGTTACATAAAACGAACGTGTCTCCTTATTTCGACGTTCCCAACCGGCGAGTTCTGTTTTTCCGTGCAGTTGCCCTTAAATTTCCACCGGTCGGCAGACTTTTGCCTTTCAAAAATCCCACGGGACGAAAATAACAACCGCAGTGGAAAAACTCGACTGCGCGGCGCTTTGGCAAACTATATCTCAGGCTGTGTTGCGTACTGGCTCGGTTAGCACAAATTTCCAAACGAAAGAACGTTCTTTTGTTATACGACGCGAATTTTCTGCGCCAAGTCTCCGGTCTGTTCTTCCAACTGTAAACGCAAGCCTACAAATAGTTTATGTAAACGTACAAATATTTGACACACAATTTAATAACAAAAATAACATTTGGTTAGGGAGGATGTCTCTTGATATATGAATCCCTTGAAACACAAAGTTGTTGTAGTCTTTAATGATATACACTAATGCCGCGAAGAGTGCGACGACCTCGGTTTCGAAACTTTACTTTCTACAAGCTTTTGTCGCTTTCTTTTGTCACCAGCGTCGTGCAGAGCGACCAAACCCCAGCTGGTATCAGTGTGTCGGTTAGCCAATACTAATGCAATACCAATTTTTTCTTGTTTTTAACGATTTTTTCATGAATCTTTTACCAACATATTCGTGACATTTTTCTGATTAAAATGAGACCAAATATAACATTATTCGACGCATATTTGCGTGTCTAATTGGCAATAATAAGATGCTAAAGTAGACATTTACATAGCCAAACATGCATCGAGTTATGTCATATTTGGTCTCATTTTAATCAGAAAGAGGTCACAAATGTATTGGTAAAAGTTTCATAACGAAATAATGAAAAATAAAAAAGGCTTGCAATTGAATTTATCGGCTTCAGCGATCGATGCTTTTGATGTTTGCCGACTACTCGACGTCTAATCTGCCTTTCTTTTTTATTCGCTGCCTTCGCTACGATCCAAAACATACAGTCGCCAATTAAACATGTAAATATGATCCAAATTATATTATGTTTGGTATCATTTTAATCCGACAAATATCACGAATGTGTTGGTAAAAGTTTCATGAAATAATAATAAAATACAAAAAAATTTTTGTCATTACGTTAGTATTGACTCGCCGCTATCGTGTTACAATTTCTTGGCCCCTCGAGGGGTATACCCTGCAGTAGGAGGGATGTTATCTTCGCATTTAACGCATATCTCAAAGGATTTTTAGAAATCTTAGAAATTGTTGGTTTTACAGACGTGTAAGATAAAAATGAGTTTCTCGGTGTATATAGTAAACCCATAAGAATATTTAAAAAAAGTGATTTCAGTCGAAAAAAAAATTATTTTTCACCATTTATTTTGCTAATACGAGGCTAAGTTAGCAAAGTTAGTTAGATCGATATTATTGACGCTTCATATGTTCAATATAGGAGAAAAATAGATAGGATTCGGTACAGACAAATTGGACCTCTTATTGGGAATTTATTTTTAGCTTGTATATTTGCATCACTTTCAATCCTACTTTATTATGAACAAATATTCTTTTAGTTTATTTTCCAACAGAATGCAAAAGAATATGTAAATAACGTAATGATATACAAAAATATATTTTACTTTCAAAACGTGTATCGAATGTTTATAAAAGAATTATTACTTGAGACTCATGATATTTTTTAAATGCGCATAACACTGTCACGCCGGGTTTAGTTTACAGCAAATTTTATCGCATCTCCTTGGCAAAATACGCAACCAAACAGTTATTTAGTGTCGCATGTATTAATTTATACGCCAAAATGGTGCATGGGGTGCATCGGTGACGTACACGAACCAGGCTGTATCAGCCGTTTATCGTCAATGACAAAATCTTGCATCGAAGCTCGACGATCGACGCCGGAATGCGCGACGTTATCTCTTTTGATCGCGACTTCCCTCGTTGCTCGTCCCCGATGTAATGACATTAATGTGCGCGCGGTCACGAGGTTATCGGGCCCATACAGTTAATGTTAGCCGTAGCGAGACAGTTTATGCGAGGACCGTTTTCTTTTTCCGGCGAAGATCCTTTCTGATATTCTATCTCTGTTCCGGGCGTAATTCACACCTTGGCCTTCGGGAAACACAAACGATCGAGATTACGTGCACCGCCGACAAATTGTATCACAGGAAATTGTATACCTTCGAATAAATGTGAAATGCAACGGCAGCACTCGCAGCATGAACCTACCACGTGCAACAAAATGATTCAACATTTTCGGGGACTCTTACAAAAGTAGACGAGATTAGGTGATACATTTTCGAGAGAAAATTATGTAAACGAAACTAAATAATATTTTTATAAATAATGTAGGATTTATAGGAAAAATTAATTTATTATAATAATATTCGTAATTTTGAACCATTGTAATCGTCGTACAGTGCGATATTTGACTCCATAAAAGCGGGACAGAACTATCGTAACATTCGCTTAACACTAAACCTACCGAGTCTTAAATGTAGCTGGTATATGTTGCATTATAAAAATGATAAGATTGATTTTATTTGGACTTTGTGCGGTACATATTATAATATGAGATCTACTATAATAAATATATTTACTCAACCAATTCTCACGAAAGCGTCGCTATAATATAAATAATTGTAAAATAAGAAATCTGGGACCGGCAATTTGGACCGGCTGTGGTAGGTTTAGTGTTAACCCCTTGTCCTACCCGCTAACTCTCGATTGCTCGGGCCATAATAAACAAAAAGGTCGGTCACACGTCGAAAGGAATTGTGAAATAATAAACACGTTTGGACACAACTAATACTTTTAAGATCTCTGGGTAGTAATTATGATCAATTCATCGGTGAACAAGAATGATTTATAATTTGAAAGTGGATAATGCATCAGTAACAATTTGTAAATTAATACTTAATTTAAATTAATACTATTTTGAGAAAACTCGTAGAAAATTAGTAATCTTCGTGTTAGTGTTGTTTACGTTTGCCACGAATGAAGTAGCACGAGCCAGGCTCGCGTTGTTTACGTTTGGTCCGAACGAAGTACAACGAGCCAGACTCGTGTTGTTTACGTTTGGTCAACATTTCGAACATTTATTATGATATGTAAAAGTCATCCCGCCGTAAACAACGCGTAATCTTTGCTGAAACACGTAAATTTTAAACTTCCACATTTTATCCGCTCCAACATGATTATTCTTGCTCAAGGTCATTTCAAGGTCAAAAAGATGGTATCCACTAAATTCAGTTTTTTATTGTCTATCATGCTATCGTAAAAAAAATATACTATTCCATTTAAAAAAACATCGTTGACCTTAAAATTTCACGAAAAAACACGACATAAAAAATTTTTTTCTTTACCATTATATTTGCCCCCTGCGATAGTGTCACTTTGTCCTCTGAAGTTTTCTGATAGGACTGTAAATACGACAGATATTTAGGTATTCCCATTTATGTGAGACACCCTGTATAATTTTATCCTTACAGTTAGAATATCAAACTGTAAATATTTCTCCATATTTTTCAAGTGCTGTGATAGCCGAACAATATTCTTTGTAATATTTAAGTAAACGAATATTTTCATTCTGGTCTCTCATTCCACCGATAACTATGTGATACAAAATATTGAGACATGTTCTCTGTACTGGCGGCGTAGCATACTCTCGTCAGTATCATCAGGAATCATACTTCCAATCTGGTTTTAAAAAGAAGATTCTGTTTTCATCCGTTGAAAGTATTTCATTGGAAGAATATCATACAGAAAGTTGGTTAAAAATGGTAAAGTATTCTGGCTTTTATAGTCTTTTGAAGGTGGCACGTCAGCGCCGTCGAGTGAACCGAGATTTAGTACTGAAAACTTTAAACGAATTTTGCTGACAACAATGTTCCTTTTCTAGCGCAAAAGATATAAAAAAGTTATTCAACTAATCATGCTGAATTTTTTTCATATTGCGTTTCAAGCCATTAACGTGCAGGGAGATTGAAGCTCCTGAATTGAGAAATTCATATTTTTCTTTACTGTTAAAGTTTAGTGAAATTTTATCTTGCTAGTTGTGTTAACTGTGATGGTTGGTCTCAAACGAAATACCTGTTTGAAATTTTTATGGCGAATCTACTTGTGCACCATAGTTTCTACTGTTAGCAAAGAAATTCGTTTTTAAAACGCCATTTTTGTATGTACATTTTTAAAAAGTACATTTATACGCCACGTTGATTTGAAATACAATTACAGTATTTCATCGGTAATTGTCCCAAACGTCTCCGACATAATTGTCCCTGAAATATCCCCACTAGTGCGGGGTGTACCCCCTTGAGGGGCCGTGAAGCTCGAGAGAGCTTCTAATCCGAATTTCTAACTTCTTTATTATTCATTATTTTTTTATGGGGCTTCGATGACCATATTTGTGGCATTTTTCTAATAAAAATGATACCAAATATGATATAATTCCGATGATATTTACTTGTGTAATAGACGATTAAAGTTTCGGGCGCGAGGAAGGATAGCGTATGGGAAAGAAAGAGACGCGGAGAGTCGCAGTCGGCGACACAGTTCAAAGGCTCGCGCGTCCTCACAATGTATTACCAAGGAATAACTTTTTTATTATTACTTATTTTTTTATGAGACTTTTACTAATAGATTTGTGACATTGTTCTGATTAAAATGATACCAAACACGATATAATTCGGATCATATACAGGTGTATGGTCATTATGTCTAGGTACATAACATCGGTGAGGCAACAGTAATGCAATGACGACACTTTTTCATTTTTAATTAATCTTTTAGGAGACTTTTACCATCATATTTGTAATATTTCTCTCATCAAAATTTTTCTGATTATACATACATATCTATTTTTTTAATTGACGATGGAGTAAGTTTTGGTGACAGACAAAGAGAGTAAATAGTAAAGAATGGGACACTACAAGTTGCATCGTCTCGTTGAAAATATATTGAATAATACGAGCAATTGCAAAATATGTCCGGTCCCATAAATTCACCGTACAACATTTGTCGCCCCTACGTTGCAAATTGCATCTACGTGCTTAAATCCAAAATGTAAATCCGTCATCGTAAATCTTCGACGTTGGTTTTTCCGGATTTTCTTAGGTTTTCTCTTCTCTGCCTTCTTACTATGTATGATCGACCAATTCACAGAAGACAAGACGGTTAATGTAGATGTAGCTGAGGTGTCTTTAATGTCCTTATCATTTAATCTCTTTGTCTATCACCAAAACTTACTCCGTTGTGAATTAAAAAAATAGATATGTATGTATAATCAGAAAAATTTTGATCAGAGAAATATTACAAATATGATGGTAAAAGTCTCCTAAAAGATTAATTAAAAATGAAAAAGTGTCGTCATTGCATTACTGTTGCCTCACTGATGTTATGTACCTGATCTATACATAATGACCATACACCTGTATATGATCCGAATTATATCGTGTTTGGTATCATTTTAATCAGAACAATGTCACAAATCTATTAGAAAAAGTCTCGTAAAAAATAAGTAATAATAAGAAAGTTATTCCTTGGTAATACATTGTGAGGACGCGCGAGCCTTTGAACTATCCTTCCTCGCGCCCGAAACTTTAATCGTCTACTACACAAGTAAATATCATCGGAATTATATCATATTTGGTATCATTTTGATTAGAAAAATGCCACAAATATGGTCATCGAAGTCCCATAAAAAAATAATGAATAATAAAGAAGTTAGAAATTCGGATTAGGTATGTTTACATTTCTCGGTGACCGAGGCCTCTCGAGCTCGGCTGTCCTTCTCTACGTTCGGCAAACCTCAAACAGTGATATCCCTCGCGCATAATTGTCCCTCCGCAGACCCGTGTTGTGGACAATCATCGATGAAATACTGTAAATTTTTTGATGTGGTGAGAGGAATAATCCCTCAAGGGGAGTACTTGCGTAACACTATGAAAATAAGCGAATTTTTGCACAATATTTGTTTGCAAGGTTTACAATATGTTATTACGTATTTGAATATATACTGTAAACAATTTGTTAGATATTTGATTTGACTCGTTCCCTTCGAAGATTCTGGGGTAAGTGCTGAGCGGTCCAACACAGTCCTCTTACCAGAAAGCACCCCCGTGCCTTCCCCACTCCGTGGCGAGATCCTCTGAGAACACAGTTCCAATCCTTGTGCAACGCACTCGTCGCTCTCTCTCTCTCTCTCTCTCTCTTTGTCTCTCACGGAGTCATTCCAAACTTTCACTCATCTGTTTCACATAAACATTCCCGTGACGGCCGATAGCCGGAAGACCCAGCGCGGTCGCCTGCCATCGTCCATCGACGGTTCTGTTTAGTCTGAAGCAACGCAGGCCAAGATCCTGCCATAAATCCTTCCAGCCTAAGAGTCGCATCGACACGAGCCCTTGACGTGGCTTAAAACACGTTGACGCTAACAAATTGTTTAAAAGTAGCATTTCTGCGAGTAACTATTTATCCTGAAAGTAATTATTTAATTTAGTAACATTATTATGAATTAGAATTTACTGCATGAAGAATCTACATATCTACATGTTACACATCTGGATAAGTTGATTTATTAAATAATAAAAAGCATCACTTTTGGAGAACTTGCAATTGTTTCTTGCGAATCTACTATTGCACTACCACGCAACAAACATTTTTCTTCCATATAAAATTTCTGGATTTCATTCTGTTGTTGTTTGCATGCCAAATTTTGTATTACTGATCAATTTCAATATCTATACTTCAATCATGTTACATAGACTTTTATTTCCATTTATGTAATTTCCCTTAAAAATAGTATCATACACTTCATTAAAACGTCGACAGTTGTAAAACCGGCGATTTCATCGAATTAAATGGCTGAAATTAAATACTTATTTTGGAACCAAATACCAAAAATTTGAATTGAAAAATTATTAGCATTTTGTATGTGCCCATCAAAATAGGTTTAGAAAAAATCTTGTGAGTGAATTCGGCTCATTGTCAGTTAAAAACAGCACAAATTGGCAGTAAATGTTTCCGTATATTAGAATGAACAAAATATAAATTGCTGAAACCTTTGGTCTAAACGCTACAACCTATTGATAATTCAGACAGTTCTTATGACTGTACTTTTCGTTTATGAAGAACAAATAAAAATACATAACCTTTCCTGCTACAGCCATTTTATCGGTAGAATTAATATTTTTTTAATCATTAAACTATATTGCCGCATTAACTTTTTGTGGAGGAAATTAATCAACTATACTTTCCTGCAAAGTTTAATATCCATTCGTTTCTCATAATAATCAACGTACGTACTCTTAATTATTGTAAACTATTCATCATATCTCTATGATGCACAACTATCAAATAGACGGTAATTGCACTATTTAATTGAATTGTGATCTACAACTTGAAGAACATATTTTTCAGATGTAATTTTATGAATTTGTTAAACACTGACTCGATCTTTTTCAACCGGTAACGCATAACCCTCGTTATGGACGTCTTTAAGTGTAGAAAGATTAAAAGTTTATATATGCATGTACTTGCAATAAATGAAACACAATGTTCCAATCAACGTTTACACTAAAACAAGAGAAATGCGCTGAATAAATACAAAATAGAAAGAAAACATTTACAAAAATTGAAATAAAATCGTTTAAAAAGCTAGGTTATCTGTATGTTCGAGTATGAGACGCCCCAGTGAAGAAAGAAAACACGAATTGCTTTTATAAAAGTTCTCTAAAATAAAAGAATACAGCATCGAAAAAAGGATCAGGGCTCTATAGTACAATAAGAAAAATATACTATTTGCAAGAATAGTAGCGTACGTAATTTCTATTGAAAGCAAAGTCACGAGTCTTTTCTGAATTCGTTCGTTTGTCCAAAAAAAGAGTTTCATTTTGCAGGAACAGCAAAAACTCGAAATATTTTTCCCGTCGATATCGCTGCAGTATTGGACAATTTTGGACTCTGCAGCTACTTTTCACCGCGAGACTCTGTATCCATGCAGACTTACACCGTCAATTTACCGTCGACCTAAAATCTCCTATCCGGAATAATGGACAGCTGAAAAAGGTAGATGGTTTGAAATGAAACACGGAAAACGCTACGATAGCAGTAACTTTCCTCGTCAATCAGATGCATGATATTGAGTATACATACGAATTTGTTCGTAGTGAAATTCAATTTCCGTATTTGATCGAGCGTTTTGCATTTCATTTAACTGTCAGTTATCTTCCATCGAAAATGGTTGCTCTTCGGAAAATATACTTTCAGTGAGTGTTTCGTTTCGGCAAATAGCCGCCGCGCTGCTGTCTCTACGTATTATTCCGTGTTCACGGGAGTCTTTCAAAATGACAAAATCCCTAATTGCCAAAGAAGAAGCAGAATATTCAATCTTCAATCCCGGGACAGAATGCCTGGAGCAAAATGCAATTTGTCATGGATCCCGTTACAATTTCGTCTGACGCTGCGCCACGAAGTACCGCCATCGCTGAGCGTGCCCGGATGAATTCGTCAAGGAAGTTTCCAGCTAATAACGTCTGCGCATAAGACAGGATACAAGCAAGGACTTCCTTCTGTCGTGACGCTAGACGATCTCAATTGCGAAAGTAGCTTGTCGAA
This sequence comes from Sphecodes monilicornis, assembly GCA_913789915.3. Classification (NCBI taxonomy): domain Eukaryota; kingdom Metazoa; phylum Arthropoda; class Insecta; order Hymenoptera; family Halictidae; genus Sphecodes; species Sphecodes monilicornis. Next base: position 33,181,362 of record OU565284.1, on the reverse strand, counting down.
AGACGAGAAGACCGACGATTTAAGGGGGTAAACCACCATGTGAGTTTAATATTATTGTTAAAATGAAAATATCTTGGCGAAACTTCGGAAAACCGATCATGCCTGATTTAGCAAAAATTTTAAAGATAGTCTGATTTTGTAGAAAAACGATGTTTACGAGAAGGATTTTTGGCTTGAAATTTAAAGTCCAAAAATTTGCGGAGAATGTTTTTACCATTTCAGTGTTACTCCTTTAATTTTGAAAACTTCTTAACCCAAATCTAACCCAGATCTTAACCAGCAAATTTGGGTATGACCGAATTTCGGAAGTACAGATGACTTAAGGACAGGGTTACTCTCTCGGTAACGCAGAGAGTGACATTACAGTGGTAAACCATTTTTCGCAAAATTTTCTATTTTAACTTTCAAGTCACCAAAAATTTTTCTCGCAAATATTATTGTTATTTAAAAAGAACCTGTTTTCAGAATTTCGAAGCATACAAGTTTTCAAAATTACAGGAAGTAACACTAAAATGGTAGAAATATTCTTCGCAAAGTTTGAGTGATAAATTTCGAATCGGCGAAAATCCTTCTCGCAAATATTGTTTTTATGTAAAATGAAACTATTATCAAAACTTCAGCAAAATCGGACGTGACCGATTTTCGGAAGTGCAGCCAATATCTTTTTACGAGATATTTGGCAACAGCTTAACGTTACTTTCATGATTTTTTATTAATCAAATTTACAAAATAACGTCGCTATACAATATTATCTAATATTGTGTATGGCTGGTCCTTGTTAGATGGCACGCACTTGACGAAAGTTACTGGAATATAAAAGGTAAAATTGTTCATGTGAACTTGATGAAGTATATATGTTACGGTAAATGTGATTAATCCGGTGATTATGTATAATTGCCGGTTATTGTATAATAATTGTTACGGTAAATGTGATTAATCCGGTGATTATGTACAATTGCCGGTTATTATACAGGGTGTTTCGTCTAAAACAGGACACCTAAATATCTCCTCTACCTCTGAAAATACAAAAAATTTTTCTAACGTAATCTAAATGGTTTCAAAAGACGAATCAGATGGAAGAATCGTTTTTTATAAATTGTAATTTTTTAATTGTTTTTTCAAGGTCACTCGTGTTTTTTATATATATACACACATTTTTTGTTGTTGTATGTTATAGCAAACATTATTGTGCATTCGTCCATGTTTAATAGCATGACCTTGAAATGACCGCGAACTCTAAAATTTGCTGATTAATGCAGAACGTACTTTCAGCAACATTTCAGATTTCAACGGTAACAGAAATTCGACCATGAACTTAAACTTGTAAATAATCACATTTATTACTGCAATAAATGTTCGAAATGATGTCCTTCCGTTGTGATGCATTTGGTGAGGCGAAAAACGGCAGATTGTACAGCTCTTTCGATGATTTCAGGTTTCATATCAGCACATGCAGCAATTATTCGTTCCTTCATTTTTTCTGGCGTCGTGGGCTACTCTTGATTTTAATGTCCCTCATAAGAAAAAATCAATTGGGGTGAGATCGGTTGACCGAGCCGGTCATGATACAGGCCCATTGTGTCCAATCCAACGATTTGGGAATTTTTCGTTGAGGACACGTGTTGCAATATGGGAAAAGTGTGCTGGACACCCATCGTGTTGATACAATAATACTAGACGGTCCCTAAATGGTACATCTTCTAATAAACCTGGTAGAATATGTTCTAAAAATTCAGTATACTTCTGCCCAGTTTACGTACCGTTGATAAAATGCAGCCCAATTATCCCATTATTTAGAATAACACACCGGACATTTATGGTCCATGGTCTCTGCTTACCGAGTTGTCTAAACCATCATGGATTTTCAATCGACCAATAATGCATGTTCTTAAGGTTCAACTGACCATGATTTGTAAAGGATGCTTCATCCGTAAACAATACTGTTTGGGAAAACATTTCATCACTTTCATATTTCCCTATACCCCATTGAGAAAAGTGTACGCGGTTTTCAAAGTTTCTTCCATGGAGCTCTTGGTGAAGAGATAAATGGAAAGGATGAAATTTTTGTGAATGAAGAATTCGGAATATGCTTGTCACACTAATACCAGTTTCACGTCCAAGTTGCCTTATACTAACATGTGAGTTTTGATTAACTTTAGCGATGACATTGTTCACATTTGCTTCATGAGTGTTACGTCTCACACGAATGTTTCTGTTGACACTACCATTCTCACGAAATGTGTTAACAATACTTGAGTATGCAGAACGTGATGGACAAGAACGTTCTGGAAATCTGTCTTTGTAAATTCGTAATGCTTCTCTAAGACACTCTCGAGCTTCACCGTAAATTAAAACCATTTGAATTTTCTCCTGTTCTGAACAACGCATTATGGATCGCTTGTCGATACACTGAAAAATCTAGCAGTGAGCAAACTCTTATATACATATCTCTCTCACTCTCTATGTACACAGAGGAATGATACAATGTGTTTATTTACACGTTCAAGTTCATTGATCGGTCGAATTTCTGTTACCGTCGAAGTCTGAAATGTCGCTGACAGTAAGTTCTGCATTAATTAGCAAATTTTAGAGTTCACGGTCATTTCAAGATCGTGCATGGATGAATGCACAATAATGTTTGCTGTAACATACAACAACAAAAAATGTGTGTGTATATATGTATAAAAACACGAGTGACCTTGAAAAAATGATTAAAAAATTACAATTTATAAAAAACGATTCTTCCATCTGAATCGTGTTTTGAAACCGTTTAGATTACGTTAGAAACATTTTTTGTATTTTCAGAGGTACAGGAGATATTTAGGTGTCCTGTTTTAGACGAAACACCCTGTATATCATCCACGATCATCTATAAAATATTTTTTTTAAATGAACTATTATGATTAAAATATGATAATTTCATTGATCATATACATTACTGGATTTATGGCGGCTGAAAAGTGTGTGAGAGGAGGAAAAAGGAGAAGGAAGCGTTTCGTCCTAGGCCCGCTAGAGGACTCGTCAGTAAGGCTATCTAGCGGACCCGTGTCTTAGACGCAGGATGTCGTAAGGACAGTTTAGGACGGTATATATACAAACAGAGGAAGATTCAGGTAGTAGCGGGAAAGGTGTTGTCGTAATGTCCCTCTGTTGACGAGCATAGGAAGAAGCCGCCACAGATTCATTAACATGGCACCCGGAGACCATATTATTCTCCGTTATGGGTTAATTTATTTAAAAATTTATTCAAAAATTTATTTAAAAAAAAGACAATATAAAGAAAATTATTTTTTCAAAAAAACTTTCGTACTGATTTATGGGCCCAAAGATACGATATAACACTTGCTCAGCCATTTCATCATATCTTTCGACATTTGCGATTTAGAAGAACTTACGTGGAACGGCCGATTCGGATTAATTTCTACCTTAAAGTAAAGAACGGGCACGAACGAAATACGACTAAATTCTTAGGTACGTCTAATGAACACTTGTACAAAGTTTCATCAAAATCTTGTTAAATTCCCATATTAGTTTTCTGATTCGAAATCCAAAGGATCCAAGAATTAACGTTACGGCACCATTAGGAGCCAGTGACTAAAACCAAGTAATCGCTTCAAGATCAGGCTGCACAATCTTCCAGTAGTCGCAGTAGCTGTTCAAGATTCTTGCAGCAATCGGTAGCCGCTTAAACAGCGAAGGAGACACTCTTGTCACGCTCGCCATTTCAGGTGAATCCGAGTCCCGTTAACTCCTCATCTCCCTAGTAATCAAGGACGGGTACGGGGTCGTGGGCGTTGGAACGAGAGAACAGTAGCACGGATAGCGAGCAGCGGCTCGTCAAATCGTCAAGCAGCGACGCGCCGGTGCAATGATAACAATTAACCGCCGCTAATTCCGGTTAACAAGAACGATACGGTTGAGCGGTAGATGACTCGCCTCGGAGAAGCTGGCAGAAGCTCCGCGGCCGGGAGAACGAGATGCGATCCAATTAGTCAAGGCACCGCGGACGATCTTGTATTCGGCCTTTCGCCGCGGCGTAACAACGTCATTGAGCACGTGGGCATAAATTCACCGGGCGAGCTTTACCAGCTTGATATTGCCCAGGGGGGAAGCGGTTTAAGAGGGCACCGTGCAATCCTGTTCTCCAGCATCCGCCCTCGCACACGTTCCCTGAGGCACGCCGAGAACCCGCCGTATCACCCACGTCCGTAAGATTCCGCCCGGGGCGGTGACGAGTCTGAAACTTCTGCCGTAAACCAAAGGGGAATTGGACAGCCGGACAGGTACTCGAAATTCAACCTTTAGTCACGCAGAGACGCCTGGCGACCGGCTAGGCTCCGCGCACGAGCTTTGCGAACCCACCACGGAGCAACGGTGTTCTTACAACAGTGTCCCGTTCTGCCAACGAACAGATAGCTTCCGGGAAATTCTCTTCGATCGCTCAATAATGCGGATCGTTGGTGTGATTCATGGCTTTACAGTTTGCATACCAGTTGCCGCGATAATGAGCTATGTTTCGGAATTGGTAATGACGCCAGCGCGTTCGGTTCGCCCTCTTGTAATTGTGGCGAGTAATGGTTTCACCGATGTAGTTAATTGATAACGAACGTCTAATGATGACACCTATTTTTGGCGGAATTTTGATCTATGAAGTTGGGCGGTAAAAGGAAGAAATCGCAATCGATAGTGTTCGGACAATAGTAGGAGATAATCGCGTAGCATACGCCGAATTGACTTATTGCGGGTACTTTAGAGAGGGACAAAACTGAATCGTAGACAGTGGCTCCATAGTCGAGTTTGGGTCGGATAAGATTTTTGTATGTAGATCAAATTATTTTTGTGTCTGCACCACAGTTGGACGATGAAATTGATTTAATTACGTTCATACGACGGATGCATTCAGCTTTTAAGAATTTAATGTGTAATATAAAGTAATATAATGTAACACAATGTAATATAAGGTAACATAATGTATTACAACGCGGTCGCTAATAACCTCAGATGTTGATGCGACCTTAAATAAACCAATATAAAAAAAATATATATAGACTTCCTACTGTGTTTAGTGGACTGTATTCACTATATAGTAATATGGTAATATAAATTATCAAATATGGTAACATAAAAACATGTTCTGATTGTTGTCGTTGTCAAGACCTTTTTGAGGGTCATCGATGATTTTTAAATGGCACCATGTATTTTTAATTTCATAGTGTTGCAGCTGATTGCAAGACGAATTCAGTAATGTCGTAGACTATGATATAAAATAACCTTGGGCTCATAAATAGGCATAGTTTGACCACTCCATTTGATCAACGGAAAATGAATTTCTTAAGTCATTACGTCTCACCATTTACGATTCATTACAACAAATACTTTAACATAAAGAAAAGATACTATCTTCCTGTAGATCGCTGCGAGTACCAAACGTTTTTCAGTCAACCGACTTTACATACATTGAAGAATACATTATGTGATTTTCTTGCCTTTTTGGTAGCTACTCAAACGAAATTAAAAAAATTAACCGGAGATGAATGTTGGTTTTGTGGTGGCGATATCAGCACGTACGCCAATGCATATATTTCTTCTAAGAATTTCTCTTTCCTTTCCAACTCTGTTACGCTATTATTCTCTATTTCCTGTCTGCTAGTCGCACATTTGGTGACCAGCCCTTCACGAATTTCCAATGCATCCTTGAGAACGTCGCCAGAGTTCTGGTTTTCGTTAGTTTCGGTCCTTCGCCTACCTCTTAGCTTCCTCTGTTTATGACTCTTTTCCGCTATCCCTATCGCTCTCACTGTCTTCTCAAGTTTTCCTTTTCTATTCTCTTTTCTTTTTCTCTCCTATCTTTTTGCCTTTTCTAACCCCGACGTATTTAAGAATGCAACGAGAGTCGCCAGTTGATTGTAAGCCTCCGAGACTACAGCACCAGCACTGTACTGACATTCGCGCTTACCGATAATGTTAATAAACGAAGTGAGGACAATCTTTATTATATTATACCACCTTGTTCACTTCAGTTTCATTTGAAAAAATATTTGAAAAATATCTGAGTCTAATTATTCCCTAGTCGGGAATAATCCAGTCGGGAATGTCCAATATTTTAAAAGAAATGGCTGAGGTATATTTCTCTTGAGAAGCATGAAATAATTCTAAGAACCTTTAAAACAGCTGTTGGTAAACACATGGATGTACTACTCACAATGTAATCAGCCGGGAACTTGGCATGATGTACTTCCATCAATTTCTTCGATTTTGGTTCTCCTTCGACAAATGAAAACATAGAGACCACAATTTTAAATGCTGAATTCCAAGTACTTCAATATTTTAAATATCCATTAGAAGACCTAGAATACTTCTGCTTAATAAATAATCACCAATTAAACGAGTTTTCATTAAGTATAATACACCACTCCCATTATCTGTATCAGTAGAGAGAATGTTTTCTCTTATGCGACGATTTAAAATTGGCTGACAAGTGCCATCAGTGAATATAACCTCATTAGTGATTAGTGCCACATAAAGAATGTTCTCTTTTTTTAGGTGTATGTTTGAACGGTCCCGCCAAAACTGACCATGCGACGAGAGCCACATGACTGGTGAGGTTAGGGAACCACGAGGAGCGAGAATAAGTGTGTACATTAAAGCGTGATATTAAAAGTTGAACAACAAATGTACTGAGTATCGACAATTTGTGTAGATTCAGGTCAGTACATATTAAGTGGTTTATATGTTGAGTTTATGTACATAAATGTTATATTAAAATTACAGTTGTGAAAACTACATCCACACGTGTCGGTATTTATTCCACCCGTCTGAATTGGAAATTGAGTCTTACAAATCTACAAACTGTAATTTTAATATAACATTTACGTACATAAACTCAACATATAAACCACTTAATATGTACTGACCTGAATCTACACAAATTGTCGATACTCAGTACATTTGTTGTTCAACTTTTAATATCACGCTTTAATGTACACACTTATTCTCGCTCCTCGTGGTTCCCTAACCTCACCAGTCATGTGGCTCTCGTCGCATGGTCAGTTTTGGCGGGACCGTTCAAACTTACATAGGTTATGTTGATTACGTTTAGATGATTTATGTTCATCATTAATATTAATCTTTTCCTTTTTCAAACTTTTACATAGTTTCATTCCACCTGTAATTACCTTTAAATTTCGATTTTTCGAATTTTCTCTTATATTTCTCTTATTTCTGACCTTGTATGATCTTTGAAGTCATTGTGTGCCACGCTTTCATGTGGCATTAAACGCGCAAAGGATTCCATTTAAAAACTGAAGGTCACCTTCATTTTTTGAAGAATAATACAATTATAGAAAATTGACGTAGGTTACTGTTTTTCCAGTAAGATATAATATCAGTTCCTCCTCTTCCATTTTTTAAAAATACTTACTGTTTACGAGAAAAACGCTGGTTCACTTTACCGCGAATATCCTGCATTAGGAATGAGCAATTCTTGCAAAAAAAATCGATTCTTGAATCGAATCTGAATCGCAGAAGTAAAAATCGATTCAATAGAACATCGAACCTTTAATTCTTATGGCACTTTAGAACCGATTTACAAAATCAAGTTGTTCAATGAAAAAGTAACTCAATATTAAGTTTACAGCATTTATAGCACTATCGAGACACCAATAGTATGTCATGCGGAGATACTGTATATAAACTTCTAAATTAGATTTATGTATTGATTTATTTATTTAGAATAAATATACAATAATTTAAGTATTCATTAATCATCATTTATTAACATCATTAGTATCCCGATCGCCCACTTCTAATCTCGAACACTCCCGTGCCTCCTCTTGAATCGACGATCAATTCATAACTAAAGAAATCAATTTGTTTCAAAATCGAACATCCAAGAATCGATTTATAAAAATCGAAAATCGCTTCGAAAAATTCGATTCTTCAGAAAACTGATTCAGAATCGCCTAATCCTATCCTGTACAATTCAGAATTAGGCTGAACTTTGTAATTGTATTTCAATTGTGAAAACGAATTATTATAGATTGAATGAGTGATCAGAATAGCATATGACATAGTGATTTAATTGAATAAAGCAATTGAATTTCGAATTACGAAATCATTGAATTATTTTGTAATTATAATTCATAAGCTAATTCAATTGTAATTCTACACAACTCTGCATAAGGATGACCCTATAAGAGCCTGAAAGCGTGACACTGTACATATGTTTGCGTTAAAGCGACATCAAATGAAGTCTCCTTTACAGTGTCAGCGGCGTTTCGTGTTTGCAAGAACAGAAGGAGCAGATACCGAAGAGCGTGGTGGTATTCAAGGAACACATATTAAGAGGTCTATGAGGATCCGTTCCATGATTCTAGAAGTCCGTGTGGTAGTTTGAGCCGGGCGCTCATGTTCTGGCACGGTGAACTGCGACAAGCTCCTTTCAGGAGGCATCGCGTTTCTGGTATCAAGCGATGGATTGTGAACCGGTTGGATGTAAAGGAGCATCCACAGCCATAGGGACCGGCCGTTATACGCGCAGCCGTCTTTATTACCCCGGGTGAAGGATGTGGACTTAGCTTAACGGAGTGTTCCCTTCCGCTCCTAGAAGCCACAGTTTCCTTCGCCCTCCTCTTCGTTTTTCTCGTTTGGCTCCTCTTTTGAAAGGCTTTCTTCTCTCTTTCCCTTTTCTCCGGCATTTTCTTAGGCGCCCGCTGCCATTTCTCCGCGTCCTCTCCCGGTTCTCGCTCGTATGTCTCTCGCCAGTGCCAACAAAAGACGGCAGTAATCTGCAAACGACCTGGCTTACATCTAACGAGGCAACACATTAGTCACAGCCAGTGATCTGTATGAGTAGATATTACGCGTGATGCAATTTTATTTACGAGACGCGATTACGGCCAAACGGCACGGCAATTTACTCCGTCCGGCGTGTCCGCGTAATTGCGTTTTTATTCCCTTCCCCACGTATGCATCCTTTCGGCGGCTCTTATTCAATATCCCCGCGGATCGCATTCTTCTCTATTTCCCAAGATCCGTTGTTCGTTAAACGCGGGGAAAAGAACTGGGCCTCTTTTCATAGCCTGGGAGAACTTGCTGTCTTTGTACCGTTAAGGGTTGCACAATGAATCCGCCAGTGGCCAGACAAGTGAAACGGTTCTTGTTGTAATGAGACCCTTCGCTGGAACGTCTTTGATATAAGATTGCTGTAATGGTTTATGAAACAATAGAACGGGGTAATTATACAAGAGTGGGCAAAGAGAAACCAAAGGTCCAAATTAAGTTATTTTTAAAATGATTTGGAAAAAAGTCATTGAGTAAAAATTAATATTTATTAAATGAATGCCCGTTTTCAGTAAACCTCAAAGAAATTTGACAAAACATAAAATGATTGAAAAATATTAATGTTCTGATTACGAATAACCATGTGAGATCATTAATATTTTCTTGGTTATTAGTAAAACAATATAAGTCACTTTTTTCGGTTACCACTGACCAATAGAATAATATCAGTACTCTGCAAGTTTGTGGAGTATTATGATGTTACACACGAACTTGTTGACAATACGTACAATTTTTCTTATCATTTTATTACGATTTCCAACCAATTTTATGCAACTGCTTTATTATCCATATCGTACAATGAAAAATTGAGTGAATTTCCTAGCAAAGAAATAAATCAATAGTAGAATAGTTGGTAATAGCTATTCAGTAAAATTTGTATCCATTGCTTTATTGTATATTATCAAATTTTCTGTTCCAAAATTTTACAGTTCTTCAAAAAATGTATGATAGGGGAGTTCGCAACGTAACTACGGGTGCAAATAATTGATATTCCCGGAAGTCGCTTAATTTCAGGGGCTTTGAATTTCAACTGACCCTCCTGGTCGCGGGATTTAATGGCACTAGATTTATTTTACTCCTTAATAACAAAAGAAGATTTATTTTACAAGGATATTTAAATAACTGAGTGTATGATTTTACACCCCAACAATACAGCAGCTAAAGGGCAATACCCAACAAAAATATTATCTAATGTTTTTCCATTGCTGAATTAAATAAAACATTCATTTAATACAAATATAAATTATTAACTGATATAGGTAAAGGCTATACATCTTTTAAACAGGAAAATAATATTTTGGTCAGCCTGTAGTAAGAAATTATATCATAATATTATAACGTTCGCTATGTATTTGACGTTGACTATGAGTTGAATGATATTTTAGGTATCCGAAGTGTCAAGAATGGTCTATGTCGAATAGTCTCGTCATAGATAGCCACCCTTATATGCGTCCTCCGTGATCCCTCCCCCCCCCTCCGAACTCGCGGCCCCCATCGGAAGATACTTCAAAAGGTGCCGCTCATCGCCACGACGCGTCGTAGTGTTATTGCGACGCAGAAAGTGTACGCCGCAAAGAAAGGACCGTTACTAGGTGAGCAACTGTTTCCGTTTTTCATCATTCGGTAGAAATTAAGATTATTAATCATATTGATTAAAAGTAATTCTTTCTTCGAGCAAATTATTTATTATTCACCGGTTTAAATTTATTCTCGAATTACGTTACGTTTGAAGATAATTTCCTTTTGTGTCGATATCACGACGATCAATTAAATTTAAATTCGTCTCGTGCGATGGAAATCAAGTTTTGTTTAACTATAGTACAAATTTTTCGACACTAGCATATTCATTACTTATCTGAATCGTCTCTATCGCAAACATGATACCTGCCAGTGCTGTCGTCGTGGAGCTCGTACCGAAGGGGATAGCCGGAGGGGGCATGGTGGGGACTGACTCGCTGAGCAGACGAAGAGAAGAAGCAGCAACATCTGTTTCAAGAGCCATCGTTAGGCACCCCAGGTGTAAGGAATCGAAAACTCTTAGTACAGATGCGTTTTACTGATGATCTTATGTAGATTAATATCTAAATAACAACAATTTTCAAAGATAGCGACACTGAAATATCACACCCCATCTTTCCCTTCCCCTCATAAATGGACCCAACGACCTCAGTTGTTCTTCTACGCAAAATAAAATTAAATAAAATTTTGGAAAGATTGCGTTTAGTCAGAATGAATTGTAGACACATATACGTTATATGAATGCTGTTTATCGACATTAGTCAATTGTGATTTGTAAAGGATTAATAATGGCGAAAATCTCCGATTACAGTATTTTATCGATAACTGTCCATAACACAAGGCCAGCCAATGACAGTTATCGCCCAGATATGCTATTTTTTGACTTTTTCCGAACTTAGAAAAGGACAGCGAAGCTCAAGAGGCCTCGGTCGCCGAGAACTGTAACATATTACGGGTCGAGCATGTCGGTGTGAGACCACTAGTAATCCAATGACAAAACTTCTGTACTTTTTATTATTTTTTTGTGAAACTATCACCATTATATCGTGGCCTTTTTTTAATGAAAATGATACCAAGTAAGATATAATTGCGATGATATATATTTGTGTAATGGACGATGAAAATTTCGGAAAATTATTCTAAACATGATCCGAATTATACCCTAGTAGCATTTATGGTTGGCCAACGGTGGCCAACGGTTGGGAGTTAGTTGGGATATGGTTAGTGGTTTTGCCTACAGATCCCAACGTGGGGCCGACGACGAAAAATGATGTGAATTTGCCAACGAATATCCAACGTTGGGCCTACAGATATTATGGTCGGTTAAATAACGTGAAATTTACGACGGTGATGCCAACATTGAAATATGTCGTCTAACAGACACCAGAAATGTAATGTTGCTGCAACCAAAAACATGTTATATTCCAAATTCATTTTTTTTCATATTTCTAAGTATACTCACAATTTGTTATTTTTGCGCAATAGTTGATGCACCAAAGTTTTATTGTGTGCAGCCTTGGAGTTTATTTATTTCTTTAAGTTTCTCCATTTGACAAGGGGAAGGTACGGTTGTTGCATTCGCTTTTAGAACGACAGTATGCGGAGGTCTTAGTGCTCGTATACCGTAAAGAAACCCTTTATGTATTATGATTTACATTTGTTGACGTATCTAGTAACCCAAATCATAGAATGTGCAACCACAACATGTCTATAGTTACGGCAGTAGCGTATCAACTTACTACACAGAGGATCCAGGTTCAAGTCCGACGTGGGTACGAAATTTTTTTTCTTTGTTCCAATTTTTACCGTGGAGATACATTGTTTAAGTATTATTTATTATATTCTGTGAAAACAACCGTAAAAGAGAAGATTAGAACAAACGTATTATAGCGACGTAGGCTCCACGTTGGGTATGATCGTTGGTCCTATGTTGGCCGCGATCGTTGGCCCAACGAAAAAAATAGCGACATTTCTAACGGTTGGCCAACGAATACTGCAACGTAGGCCCAACGAAATGCCAACCATAAATGCTACTAGGGTATCGTGTTTGATATTATTTTAATCAGAATAAGTCTTTCTTTCCCATATGCTATCTTTCCTTGCGCCCGAAACTTTCATCGTCCATTAGACAAATAAATATTATCGCAATTATATCTTATTTGGTATCACTTTCATTAGAAAAATGCCACGAATGTGGTGGTGAAAGTTCCAGAAAAAAGTAATGAAAAATAAAGAAGTTTTGTCATTGGTGTTCCATTTCTCAGAAAACGATATCTTTACAAGATATATTACTTTATTTTTAGCACAACCATCCGCATTTTCGAACCGTAAGCGAGGCGATTGGGCCTCTTTCGATGCCCCATCTGCCCTGCACGTTTTTCAAAATAACAAATACTAATAGCACCGAATTATTCGTAGTAGCAATATTCCCGAGAAGCCGTTACTCTTCGTCAAAACCTTTAGCATTTTATTGACCCATTGTCCACATTTGGTGACCAGAAGTCGAGCCATCGTCGAGTCCTTTCTTTCCGTTTTCTTCGTTCCGAGTCAAGGCGCTTCTCTGGTTTATGACCTGCTACGGTTCTGCCTTTGGGACACGCGGATTCCTCGCGTGCGTCACTCGAGGGTACAAGCGTACCTACGAGTGACTCCTGGTTTGGAGGCGGCCCTTTTTTCCCTTTCCATTCCATTTTTTGTTGACCAATTATCTAAGACGGCCGTGCTCCTTACCAATTCCCGGGAAATGGCAGTCAACGAATCCACTTGTCCCACAGAAAAACTCACGCCCACACCGAGTTTACCTTTTTACGCCATCCATCATCACCACACACTTCATCATCAAACGCAGTCCGCGAAACATTGTCCACAAGATTCGATCAGTGTATTCAACTCATGTAATCAAAGTTCTTTATTTTTAAAAATATAGTCTTCTAATTGTTCGTTACATTGCGCCTAATTTATTATATTCATACCACCTCTATCACGTAAAGTGGTCATAGGGAAACGCGTACCACGTTGTCGCATTCGAATCGGGGATTTACAACCCTCGTAGACCAATCCGGTCTCAACGCGAGTTCGTGATAAAGCAATTGGATTAGGTGTGGTCTCACCGATACACTCGACCCGTATTTCGTTACACTTCTCGGCGACCGAGGCCTCTCGAGCTTCACGGCCCATCACGGGGTAAACCCCGTGGAAGTGGGGATTTTTTTAGAGACAGATATCGCCCAGATGTTTGGGACAGTTATCGATGAAATACTGTATAACGAAGATGTAAAGCCAATCATTAAAATTTAAATGCATCGCTTACACATGTAGGAATTGTTAAAGATCCGAAGTGTAAATATACAATAACAACGAAATTCAAACTATTTACCATACTGCTCGGCAGTGCGAAGTTTACAATAAACTTGATCCAGCAATTACAACGAAATGAAATACAGCTCTCGCTAATATTCGGATGTTGATTATTAAACCGAATACTCCTGTTTGCTCATAATTCTTTGGGAAACTGAAATTTACAAATTTAATGTATATTTGTTCAAGTCCATTTCATCAAAATGAATGAGATTCTCTCTACCAAATAAAGAAATCAGTTGAAATGATAAACCTGGACAAGAAGACCAAATTGATACAAAATCAAGCTAGTACATAAAATATAAGCATTTCCTCGTTGAATAAATACTGTTAATAGATTAACGGCTGCTCGGGGAATGAGCTGAAAAAATTCGAAGAATCGTCTTTAATATCGCGTGCGTACAAACTCATCTGAATTCAATCGTGTTAATCGTGTTAATATTACATGCATTGCGTGCATTTGAACCTTACCGTTCGCCTCTGAAAATCGTTTTTTTTCGACGATCTCACGGCGGAAGAGATAAAACCGACGGGATTTTTGCGTCCGCGATACGGACGTAATAACGACGGCTTTTCTCGTTTCCCAAACCGATGGGAAAGCGATCACTGGATACGAGCGTGATAACTCATTAAGGACGAACGACTGCGCACCGTGAACCTTTTATTTTGGTCTCATCGTGTAATCGTAGGATTACGGGGTTCGAGAACTGGCTAGCTTCCACTGCGAATTTATCTACACTTTCGGACTAAATCGTGTGTGCACGATCCAGGTAAGTGAGCAGCTAATAGTTCGTAGGTGGTCGGTGTTCTCGTCTTTGGCAGGGATTTCCAATTTTGCGACCAGCAAACGGCTGACCAAAGATGTGTAGCTTGGCCTAAATGCAAGGCTTTCAAATTTTGTTGCATTAATTCATTTTTGAATGGTAGATTATCATTATGTTTAAGAAGTTTGTTCATCTTAAACAATATAGCATCTTAAATCACCGATTATCGAAGATTAATTACTTAACACTTTGCTTAATGGAAAACATATTAAGAGAGTATTCTGGTTTTCGAGATTGTTTTTTTTAACAATTTTTAGGAATTTTTTCTGAAGAATGAATAAACTTTTTGTATTGGGAGTTACACACATTACTATGGGTATACAAAGTATAAAGTTTAAAATTGGAATTTCTGTATATGAATATTAATAACTTTAGTAGTGGTTTTTTAAATGTTAATAACAGCCATCGGCTGTACTTTCGAAAGGCACCGGTGACCAATCGAGAAAAACTTGGTGGGTATTATGAGGGATAGGGAAAGACCTCAGATATACAATTTTAGCTTCGGCAATTTATGCGTTTAAAAGATACAGGTTTTCAATTATAAATCCGTTATAATAGGATTTCGATGTTTTGGACGCTATATTCAGCAACAATAAAGAATGCCTGAGGGATACGTACGCATGTGTGTATCATGAGTGATGGTGTGGTGTGATCTGTTTATCTTTTTTTATGTCAGTTCGAGTCGTATCGTGGTGCGTGCTGAAAGACTAATCAGAGTTGGTCTGGGTTAGTTTCCTTGGCCGAGAAGTTGTTTGGGAGCGGCAGGCCCTCCCCCAAAACAATAGACGACTTCCTATTTAAACAAATTTGTGGGACAATACGATATTAATTAAAATTTTTTTTGCATATTAACATATATTTTTCATAATGCAATGTGGTAGTCGGCGTCAAGATGATGTCAACGACCTATATACCATGACCTTAAAGTGACCTTGAAGGTGAAGGTCACCCGACTTATCGCCACTAGATTACTTTTTGTGGGAAGCTTTAAAATCTACTGTTTATAAGGAAAGTACCACGATGCTAGATATGAAAGAACGAATACGGAATGCATGTTGCACCATGAATCGCGGAAATGTCATAAAAAATTCAATTCAGTAATTCACTTCTCACTCCTCTTACTGCGGACGGCTAGCATTTTGAGCAACAAATAAAATAAGGAGATATCAACCTTTTTGTTTTATTACTATTGTATTCTTCAAACTGAAACTGACTTCTTCGCCTTCAAGGTCACTTCAAGGTCATGGTGTGTAGGTCGTTGAACTCTTCTTGACGCCGACTACTACATTGCATTATGAAAAAACCGCGAAAATGACCTTCAGAGGATTTTTGTATTACCATCTGATGTACGCCTTAAAACCATGTACATCCTATTTAGTTATTTTTTCTTACTTTTAATAGTAGCGGTAATAGTTTAGGTGTTCGAGTTAAAATTAACACCCTGTATACATCACGAGAGTAAAATGAGCGGTACGCAGGCCGTAAAGGAACGTGAGCAAAACGGTAAGGGGCCTATTGACAGGTTATCGTTGTTCATTGTTTGCGCTTAACTCTCCTTTCTCAACCCTCGCGCCTCGGTGCGCGGGGTTATACAGGGTGTCCCAAGATGGTATAAACGTGGAGAGGGTACATTCTACATGAGAAAATAAGTTTAAAGTATAAACTAAATTTTTTCGTTTAACGCTAGGAACGCGGACTTGAAGGATTTTCAAACTCGTATTTTTCGAAAACGAGGCGTGAAAGGAAAAAAAATTATTCTATACTTTAGACTTATTTTCTCATGTAGAATCACCCCCTCCGCATTTATGTCATCTTGGGGGTCCTGTAGACACGTGGAATAAAACAATTTACCAAACTTTAAAGTTGTTTTTTAAGAGAATGGTTGACTTGAGACCCATGGTGTCTTCGAGATTTTTGTTCCATGCGACGAGTACTACACGATGCAATAAGAAAATATGTTGACCTTGAAAAAAGGATGAAGGACAAATTTGCGGACAATTTTTCTAACAGATCTCTCCCGATCCAGAGGTATAGAACCCTGCTATGGTAGTCGTGACATATAATTTTGATACACCCTATACACATAAAAGTAAATGTGTGTGCGGAATGTTAAATCTGTAAAATGCTATGAAGAAAGACGCAAACATTGGCCCTCAAGTGGGATAAAGTTATAATAGAAAATAGAACATGCATCGTATTTTTTCCTTCTCAGTTATAAATCTGCACAGAAATTATTAATATTAAATGTTTTGAGAAATCTTCAGGACGGAGTATTTTTTTTTATTATAGCACATTGAATCTTATTTGAGATTCATTTTGGCTACCATGAAAATACAATTTCGAATGTAAATACAGAATAATACAAATGCAGTGTCTAAACCAAAAAGCATATTACATTAGGATAAAATAATTTACATCTTTAAACCACACTTTCTTAGGAATGAATAAATACAACTGCTTCTCGGCTGGTATATGGAACAGTGACTATAGTTACATTATGTTTATCAGATATGTATTTGTATTGTGGGAAATAATCAAGAAACAAGAACAGTTGAAGCTGTTTTCGAGCCCTCATAACTTCATGTGCCGAATTCCGTGGTTCAGTATTATTGTTTGTCTTCTATTATATGCACATGCACCAACAGGCACGCCCAAATGGTCTAGCAGCAATGAAAGATCAACACGGTCAGACGATGAAGTCTTTACGTTTGTCCGTTACGAATCTATACTGCTTGCCGTTTCAACAACCATATACTTTATGACTTGTAATTAGTTGCCAAACAAACACAACGTTTCTAATTGTTATAAACGCACTGTTTAAACGAATGATTGTACCATAAAAAATATTCTAGCGCATGATTAAAATTTATCATTTGGACGTCAATCACTAATGACCAAACCACTATTATGAATTATGTTTGTTCCGTATCGAGCGAACGCGAGGCACCGATTCAAAGGTCGACCGTCACCCGATAACATCGACGGCAACGGCCGGACGACCGTAAGGACTACCACCGCGAAAACACCGCCTCGACTCGACCGCCAGGCGTTCGTCCGCAACGGTGGATTTTGATTTCGAACAAGTGCGAAACCGCCGAATCCACCAGCAACCGTCATCCCCGAAACCCCCTCCCCAGCGACGGGAGGAATCAACATATAGGGTGTAACAAAAATGTCGTTCTTCCTTGAAAGGGGCGGCTCCTGTGACCATTTGAAGCGACATTTTCCTTTGCAAAAATCCCCGTTTCGGCTTTGTTAAGGAGTTATTAACGAAAAATACGGACCAATCAGAGCGCGGCCTAGATGCGTATTGGCAGAGACGGCCGCGCGCGACAGAAGTCGAGCGATGGTGATACACCGCGGTCGAAAGCAAGGAACAAACAAGAGAAGAAAATTTTTCGAGTCCTATGTCGGATAGTTCAAATTTGAATATGTTGTAGTTTTTAGTAACCTATGAACGAATCTCGAAGGATTTTTCGAAATCTTAAAAATGTTGGTTTGACAGACGTGTAAAGAAAAGTGTCAACATTTTTTCATTAAATTATAACACTAGGATTAACATACCGAGGAAGATGTGTTTTTAGAAGCTTATAAGGGACACATAAGAGTATCTATTGAAAATATTCAGATTTGGCAAAAATGGTTTTCTAACCATTTATTTTGCAAATGTTTTAAACAAATGCAATTTTCTTATAGCCGCGACTTTTTTAAAAATTCGAACTAATGATGTGATAGCTCCAAGTCTCCTCTTTACGGTCCTATTTTTGAAAATGCAGACACTTTAAAATTAACGGAATTAAAATTATTTAAAGCGAACCCTGCACCGCGATATTACTGTCGCGAACAGCTGAAGAGGTTAATGACCCCTCAACAGCACACTGCCATCGGTCGTATTCTTCAGCTGTTTTGAACACATCTTCTTACGGTCGCGAGCATGGCCGGACGATTTTTGTACATCGGCAGTTGAAACAGTCGGATTTCTGTGAATCGCTTGTGTGGATTTCATTCAACGTTTGTGGACCCAATGGATATGTGTGAATAATTTTACTGTGATCGTGAATAAATTAGTAATGTGGGCCTGATTGTACAGTAAATGGACATTGACCCCTTCTGCTCGATAATTTCATAGAGCGAATATTAGAAATGCTATTATGAATTTAACGAGTGCGCAGATTCAATGTTGTACAATGGATAGTTTGTGAGTACAGGAAGCATTTTCACCTCGCTGGGGCTCTACATGAGAACCAAGGTAAGCAAGGTTTCCTCAGTTTTTAACGTTAATAACTAAAAAGTGAAGAGTGAGTTTTACCAGTATGTATCGACGGTACTAGAGTGTGCGGTGGTCGCGTATCTAACATCTGTTCGTGCGCGCGCCGCACAGTGGGGTATTTGGCCTGTTTAGTGCGCCAAAAGTCAAAATTTTTAGTTCGTTCAAAATGACTGAAACTTTTTTCTCGTGTACCTGAATATATATGCGAGTAACATACAATAATATTTTTCTATAAACAGTATTATTTAGTAACATATAGACACTTGAAAGTGACATATTCTCGTGACCAAGAGAAGGGTCGAAAAACATGTGTTAAAGAAATGATTCCTTTCACATGTTTGGTGTATGGAATCGGGATAAAAACATTTCTAGGATGTAAAGGAAGGTATATAAAGTAATTTTATAGCTTTTTGTTCTAAACGCTTCGGTAGTTTTGATAGAATAAAAAATCGAAAATTGTACAATTCTTTTTTCAGAAAGTTAAAATGTATTATGTAATAACTTTTTTTCTCCGCAAAACACCTCTCTAATTTTTGTTGAGGTTATTCAGTAGACATTGCTTTACAGAATCCTGAAGAGTTTAGGTGCATCATAGTGCCACACAAGGAGATATTTAACTTTTTGTGCGATACATATCAGTACGGCATGAATCGACCGTATAACATATGACTGATAATGATGAAATAATTGATCTGTAGGATATAGATACTTGGAGGTAAATGAAGGAGAATGAATGTCACTATTGCTAAAATATTTAGTTTATATTATTGGAAAAATGTAATCGTGGTTAAACAATCGAGTGTCAGTCTTTCTTTGAATACTGTGGTGAGCATGAGCAAGCATCCTTGCTAGTAATTGTTATTGAGTTCTGATCCTCTCATAACAAGCAATAGAAAATTGCATAAAAAAGCGAAAAAGAAATTTTCACCAGAGGTTATGGATATGCTTGTACCCTCCGCTGAAATTAATTACGACAGTAGTGACTCATCTAACACATTCATACAGTCTGAAGATTCGAATTGTAATATGTGCCGTTCGCGACTGTAATATCGTGGTGCAGGGTTCGCTTTAAATAATTTTAATTCCGATAATTTTAAAGTGTCTGCATTTTCAAAAATAGGACCGTAAAGAGGAGACTTGGAGCTATCACATCATTAGTTCGAATTTTTAAAAAAGTCGCGGCTATAAGAAAATTGCATTTGTTTAAATCATTTGCAAAATAAATGGTGAGAAAACCATTTTTGCCAAATCTAAATATTTTCAATAGATACTCTTATGTGTCCGCTATAAGCTTCTAAAAACACATCTTCCTCGGTATGTTAATCCTAGTGTTATAATTTAATGAAAAAAAGTTGACACTTTTCTTTACACGTCTGTCAAACCAACATTTTTAAGCTTTCGAAAAATCCTTCGAGATTCGTTCATAGGTTACTAAAGACTACAGCATATTTAAATTTGAACTACCCGAAATAGTACTTGAAAAAATTTTCTAGTCTTGTTCGTTACTTCGTCCGCGGTGTATCACCATCACGGACTTCAAGGACTGAGCATAAAGCGGATTTATGGGTGAGAGGGGTCGTGCCGCGAGCGGGGAGGGATGGTAGACTGTGGCCATGTTGGATGGCAAAACTAGTGTTGCCATCTATATAACGTTGTGGGAACATTGATATGATTTGATTCTGAAAAATGAGTGCATAACAAGTGTATTTGTATATATGTATAAAATATTGCACATTCGGCTCCAATATAAATTTATAAATAAATAATGTGTATCTATTTCCCGCATGATTGCATTGCAAATTCACACAACTAGTATTTAAAGTTGCCTATAGATAGCGTTGGAATATGGTGTAAGATTTCACGCGCATGCGCGGCCAAAACAGTAATGTATCTATATCATGATGACAGAGGTAGTGGAGCCCTGAGACCGTTATATTGGCGGGAATGTCTCGAAACAATCTATTCCGGACAAAAAGACTTCAGGACGTGTTCTGGAGTTACAAAATATACACAAATACACATGTTATACACTCATTTTTTAGAATCAAATCATACCAATTTCTTAAAATTCTGCTGGGTGCTCAAGGTACCCCAGTTTATCGACAATCTTACTTTACTGAGGCTGAAATCGCCGCGCATGCGCGTGAAATCTTGCACCGTATCGCAACACTGCTTATAGAGCGCACCACAGTATTTGCCAACCAAGATGGCCGACAAGTTGATACCCCTTCCTTCTTTCGCCCCACCCCCGCAACATAATGCACAGCCCTTAAGTCCGTGATCACCATCGCTCGACTGATGTCGCGCGCGGCAGTCTTTGCCAATACGCGTCTAGGTCGCGCTCTGATTGGTCCGTGTTTTTCGTTAATAACTCCTTAACAAAGCCGAAACGGGGATTTTTGCAAAGGAAAATGTCGCTTCAAATGGTCTCAAGAACCGCCTCTTTCAAGGAAGACCGACATTTTTGTTACACCCTGTATGTTGATTCCTTCCTTCGCTGAGGAGGGGGTATCAGCGATGACGATTGCCGATGGATTCGGCGGTTTCGCACTTGTTCGAAATCAAAATCCACCGTTGCGGGCGAACGCTTGGCGGTCGAGTCGAGGCGGTGTTTTCGCGGTGGTAGTCCTTACGGTCGTCCGGCCGTTGCCGTCGGTGTTATCGGGTGACGGTCGACCTTTGAATCGGTGCCTCGCGTTCGCTCGGTACGGAACAAACATAATTCATAATAGTGGTTTGGTCATTAGTGATTGACGTCCAAATGATAAATTTTAATCATGCGTTAGGATATGTGTTATGATACAATAATTCGTTTAGACAGTGCGTTTATAACAATTAGAAACGTTGTGTTTGTTTGGCAACTAATTACAAGTCATAAAGTATATGGTTGTTGAAACGGCAAGCAGTATAGATTCGTAACGGACAAACGTAAAGACTTCATCGTCTGACCGTGTTGATCTTTCATTGCTGCTAGACCATTTGGGCGTGCCTGTTGGTGCATGTGCATATAATAGAAGACAAACAATAATACTGAACCACGGAATTCGGCACATGAAGTTATGAGGGCTCGAAAACAGCTTCAACTGTTCTTGTTTCTTGATTATTTCCCACAATACAAATACATATCTGATAAACATAATGTAACTATAGTCACTGTTCCATATACCAGCCGAGAAGCAGGAGAACATGTATTTCCATGATCCATTTTATGCACGGAACAAACTGAGGTATTTATATTAAACACACTGTCCTGGCAGTGTGAGCTTTTTGATGTGCAGCGTACTATTTTCATTGAGCAGTTGCGGAAACATGGAATGTGTTTGCCCTTGAGTATGGAAATGTTCATTGCTTCTCCTAAAGTTAAGTCATATGTATGTATCTTTTCATTCCTAAGAAAGTGTGGTTTAAAGATGTAAATTATTTTATCCTAATGTAATATGCTTTTTGGTTTAGACACTGCATTTGTATTATTCTGTATTTACATTCGAAATTGTATTTTCATGGTAGCCAAAATGAATCTCAAATAAGATTCAATGTGCTATAATAAAAAAAAATACTCCGTCCTGAAGATTTCTCAAAACATTTAATATTAATAATTTCTGTGCAGATTTATAACTGAGAAGGAAAAAATACGATGCATGTTCTATTTTCTATTATAACTTTCTCCCACTTGAGGGCCAATGTTTGCGTCTTTCTTCATAGCATTTTACAGATTTAACATTCTGCACACACATTTACTTCTATGTGTATAGGGTGTATCAAAATTATATGTCACGACTACCATAGCAGGGTTCTATACCTCTGGATCGGGAGAGATCTGTTAGAAAAATTGTCCGCAAATTTGTCCATCCTTTTTTCAAGGTCAACATATTTTCTTATTGCATCGTGTAGTACTCGTCGCATGGAACAAAAGTCTCAAAGACACCATGGGTCTCAAGTCAACCATTCTCTTAAAAAACAACTTTAAAGTTTCGTAAATTGTTTTATTCCACGTGTCTACAGGATCCCCAAGATGATATAAATGCGGAGGGGGTGATTCCACATGAGAAAATAAGTCTAAAGTATAGAATAATTTTTTTTCCTTTGACGCCTCGTTTTCGAAAAATTAGAGTTTGAAAATCCGTCAAGTTCGCGTTCCTAGCGTTAAACGAAAAAATTCATTTTATACTTTAAAGTTATTTTCTCATGTAGAATTTACCCTCTCCACATTTATACCATCTTGGGACACCCTGTAGACATGTGGAATAAAATAGTTTATGAAACTTTAAAGTCGTTTTTCAAGAGAATGGTTGACTTGAGACCCATGGTGTCTTTAAGACTTTTGTTCCTTGTGACGAGTACTATACGATGCAATACAAAAAAATGTTGACCTTGTAAAAACGGTCAAGGACAAATTTGCGGACCATATTTTGTACAGATCTTCACCGATCCAGAGGTATAGAACCCTGTTACGGTAGTCGTGACATATTATTTTTATACACCCTGTACATTATAATTGATTGACTATAATTATCTCCGGACATTATATGAAAATACAAAGAAACATAGTGTCCTACCTTTTCGTTCTGACTGTAACAATTCAATCATCTGTTAGATAAAACAGCTAGAAGTCGCAAGTAAAACTATTTCGCGAGCGGCTCGTTAATTCGCTGAGAAGTGGGAAACGCAAAGGGTCCGAGATTTTTGCCAGGAATCTGCGAATCTTACGGCGGCTGATTCATACGAGACTGTTGCCACGTTCGCGTTGAAAAATTCAAGCACAGGCGAGCCGGTAATACAATGCCCGCGTTAAAATGAACGCTCACGTTTCGCATAAATCCGGTCAATTTTTCCGGGATCGCGAGCGCAATAAACATTGATCGGCACGCGTTCTTTGGCTCGGGAGGGCTATAAAATGGCTGGGAACGAATTCAAAGTAGAACGTCGAGTGGCAGGGCTCTTTGTAACTCTGCTTCACCTTCACTTTAAGACGCGTGCGTACGTGACGTAGAAACGCGACATCGTTTACAGAGCACCGGGACCTTCTTTTGAAAAAGGAATTTCACTACGAGACTTGAAATGTGCGCCGATAAACCTGTCACTGCGAAATTCCTGTTTCAGTAGAACAGTCCCGAGGGCACAAGCAAATAAATGCTCGTATGAGTGACTTGAGTTCCATTAAGGGGGCTGGCTGTCTCATGTAAACCGTTCATGAAATCGATTTCATTTATTGTATTTTTTAAAAGTATGAAACCTTAAAAATATTTTCCCGAAATATTATGTTTCGATTTACTGAAATGATAATGTTATGAGGAATCCAGGAGAACGATGATTGGGAGTAGCGGTATTAGTACAAAACTTTAAATACGTTTTCTCGAAAAGTACTTCTTTTCACACGGCGCCACAGTATGAGATTTTGCGAATCTAGCAGGACAAAAGTCTCTAAAGGAAAATAACTTCTTTATTTTCATAAAATTTTATGTAGAATCACTAAAAATATTTGAAGAAAATATAAAAAAAAGAAAAGGAACAGGGAATACTTACATTTTTAAGCACTATCGTGTCTGTAATCATAGTCACTATTGATTCAGTGAAAAAAAAACTAATGCAGTTTGAAAGACTACACTTTCGATAAACATATTGATGTACTTTTTTATATAATAAGCAGTGTGTCCAATAAACTGTATCCAATAAACTCTAATCTGTATCCAATAAACAATTGATTCAAGATATTAATATTTTAATTTTGAGTATTCTGCATTAAAACTTGCAGAATGAACTGTACTCTGAATATCGATTTATTTGACACTTTCATCGCCATGTTATCCATATCTCGATGACCAAATTATATGTATGTATATATAGTTGAAAATTAATTTTCACGTTGGTAGATTGAGTGCACACAATTTTCTTACGAACTGCGAATTGGAAGAAGTTTGAAAGAATAATTTATATCAGAAAATTAAACTTCTCAGTTTTTGTTTTGTTATATAAATTCTTTTAAGTATGTTGTAATTTTTGTAATTGTTTAGTAGCATAATCAACGTTTTAAAGTTTTTCACGAATATCTCGGAAACTAGGACCGAGAGACAAATATAATATGTATGGGAAAAAGTTGTTCAGAAAATTGACCTTGGCAAACATATTTCAAGGGCAACGCGATCGGAGCTGGGTCCCCTTTTGTAAATATTTAACAAAAATCATATTTTGTAAAGTTCCAAATAATAGCACTTAAATTTTAGTTGTAAATATTCTATAAGATTCTAAGATATCGAAAAAAATATCGAAAAAATACAAATGACGACATACAAGGGCATAAAAAACTTTTGGCAGTCTCAAGAAATCATTACTTCAAAGAATATTTTACTTTTTTTACTCATACTTTCAAGTAACTTTTTGATAATATAAACACACTGATATAATTACATAAATGTTTGATAAGGAATAAGGCTCCAGTATTGTTTTTTTTATTTGTATACACCCGTGAAGTATTATACTTCTTCAGAAGTCAAGAGATTGGGTAGCTAGGTTTGCGTTCTTGAACAGTCTCTGAAACATCGTTTGTTCATTAGCGATTTTCAAGTGTTTAAATAAAATTCTGTAAATTCTTGCATTGCAGAAGCTTTTCAAATATATATGTAGAACACTTTCGCACAGACTTCATTTCGTTATCATCTAAATTAGTGTAGTTATTAATATTTGAAAATAATCAATAAATCAGTGATTTTGTTTACGATTATGAAACTTCATTAACGATTTTGTTATAGTTCTGTGTGAGTCCCAACGCTCTTTTTGGCTTCATTACATTTGGTACAGATTTGTGATTACAAGCCAAGAAAATTTGGTTCCGGATTTGTCCGGATTGAAGTTTTCTAAATGAAAAGTAATACAACAGTATTCTTGAAGTCTTCTGATTTTACTGTTTGCGTTTCATGCGCTTATTATTGCGAAAAAAATGGATAAAATCCGCAGTATATTGATCACAATAACAATTTACAGAACATATAAGTGTATTTTTTGTTTGAAATGTGATTATGAGATAGAGTCTACGTTTCTTTTAGTAGCTGTTCAAGCAATAAAGTCAATAATGCGTGATAAAATGAAAACTGTTAAACGAAGGCTTTTCTGCAAGTTTTTCTCCACTTGAAAGGCGTTGATTCAAAATCGTTCAACTACTTGACTCATATATTCATTTCAAACGTGGAAAAAACGCTTCCTGTGATTATATATACACTGTACATAACACAGCTATGCTATTGTTGTCAATTCTACTGTTTTGAAACAGTGAAACACATTGGTTATATTTTACAATAATTATATGAGAATGCAGGTATTGCTTATTTTATTTTATATCTTATTATACAATTATAGCGGTGTAGTGTATAAGTTACATAGTGTAGTGCATATTCGAAATAACAGTATTTCTTACAGTGCATGTGACTAATAGTAAACGTGATTCGTGCAATAACTGAAATAAATAAATGTGAGTTCTAACAAATGCGAAAAATGTGGCATTTTTCTTTTAGAAAACCCGAAGAAGGAGAAGAAAATTAAATCAAATCAAGAGTTTTATAAAAAATGTTTTTTAGAATCGCCATTTACACTACCATTATAAACTACACTATTAATAAAAGAAAATTAAAATAATCCACTAGTCTAACGAAATGTTCACGACAAGACAACGAAAATGAAACTGATGATTTGTCTTTGGTCTAGTTAAAAGAAATGCGTCTACCACGACAACAGTAATCTCAGAACGCAAAACGTGAAGAAATGAACATTAAATGAACACAGCGTCCGAAGAATATGATTGTTTCTTTTAGTCCTTTGATTCTGGGTATCGATGAATGAGTGCATAGTTCCGTTTCGGAAAATCTTAAAACACTGTATGTTTCGTTTGAGATTGTTAAATACTGTCGTGAATATAAATCGAAACAAACTGAAGAAGATACGCCACCTGATAATTGTATAATAAGATATAAAATATGTTCGTTTGTATCGCGCTGTGATGCCGTTCAAGACTCGACGTCGCCGAAGGTCGTAAATCCTCGACTCAGGTTTTCCTGACAACGCGTATTTGAAACGAATTCCCTACGACCTGGTCTAGTTATAGGGATAGTAAAGTAGTAGACACAGATTTTTGTAACACGAGTAAAACTTTAATATATTTTAACAATAATTAATCAAAATAGATGGTGTTAAAACGGAACGATGAGACTGTGTTAAAAGAGGCTGCTGTTTGCGAAAAGACGCTGAGAGCTGTGTGTCGTGTGTTTTTAAAGTGTCGGCGCGGGCGTGTGCTATGTTGAAAGTGTACTGATTGGTGGGTGATATTTTCAATGAAGATGGTAATGGGAAATGAAGTAGTTTTCTAATTGGTTATGTGAAATCTATGGAAATGGTGAAAGTGGCCGCCCTCGAAGACCGCCCTCGTTGATCGGTCACAAGTAGGGGTAGCATGTTCGGGTGCGCTACGGTTAGCCTTCGCGTCGCCTTGCGTTCGCGGGTCTCGAGTCTCGAGGGCTTGACCGTAACAGGTAATAAACCTGAGAAGCCCCTTGACTTTTAACAATGGCAAGCGGAAACTAAAGAATTCGGTATTGGAA
The DNA here is from genome assembly GCA_913789915.3 of Sphecodes monilicornis. Classification (NCBI taxonomy): domain Eukaryota; kingdom Metazoa; phylum Arthropoda; class Insecta; order Hymenoptera; family Halictidae; genus Sphecodes; species Sphecodes monilicornis. The sequence continues at coordinate 33,153,967 of OU565284.1, read as the reverse complement.
GTTAATCTGCTGGGCAGATGCGATAATATTCATAAACTTAAGGTCTTAATGGCAATATGGCTTCTTGGATTTATTAGCTGTTATAACGTTTTAAGGTAACTGTTTTACTGCAAGGAGTTTTTGGCGAATGAACTGGCTATCGTACGAGACGGATGAAAAGAGAGTGAGGCTTAACTATCTAAACAATTCAGTCGGTTCTTGTCGGCTGAACAAAATAAAATAAGCAATATCTGCATTCTCGTATAATTATTGTAAAATATAACCAATGTGTTTCACTGTTTCAAAAGAGTAGAATTGATAACAATAGCATAGCTATGTTATGTACAGTGTATATATAATCACAGGAAGCGTTTTTTCCACGTTTGAAATGAATATATGAGTCGAGTAGTTGACCGCGCGCCTCAACTTCTACTCACATTTTACTTCATAACTCAAAAACAAATAATTTCCCCAAGGTATGACAAACACCATTCGAAAGGGCATGAAATGTACTATTAATGCAGCGTTTATGGTTAAAATCAGGCAATACTTTTTTTGGGAATTGCAATTTTTCTGAATTTTTCACACCTTGAAAAACACGAAAAACGTGAAAGAATTATGTTAGCAATAAATAAATTACATAAACGCATACACCGTTGGAAAGCTTGAATTTTTTATGATTTTTGGTATAAGTGCCGGGTCAATATCGTATTTTTATTAAAAGTTACAGCACATAATAGATTTCGCAAAATACGTACATTGACCCCCCCCCCCGTAACCGTGAAGTCCTGGGAAAAAGTTTTTGCACGGAATCAATGTTAGACCTAAAGGGTTACCAATATGCAAAGTTTCAACAAAAATTGGTCTTGTGTAATTTTGGCCGATTTTGAATCAACGCCTTTAGACAATATTTTATTTGCTCGTAGACGGGACCAGTCCATTGAATATGAAATCGATCCTGAGTGCGGGAGGCATCTTCCTCGGCTGACTATGCACGCTGGCACCGTCGTTCCAAATCAGCGTTCAATCCTGAATCTAAATAATCCTAAATCAAATGCAGTGATTTCGAGAACACAGCCAATCTGTTACCGGCAAGCATGTGGGAGTGTCTGAAATGCGCGGAGACCTGTTCCTCGGATTGCGTTGGCCTCCTGGCATCGAATGCGACTCGAGACATCGATTCACATTGAATTAACCGGATATCTGAAAATTTTCGGTATCCGACATGCATTGGACTCTGTTCAATTACTGCAGGACCGCGTCTGAGCATCCCCGAAATTTGGAAATGACCGAATTAATCGGGACGACATTCTGGGATTGCTTGGCATTGGTGACAATGCTGCTTTCTTAGTACACGAATACTTATATATACATATATATATATATATATATATATATATATATATATATATATATATATATATATATATATATATATTCTAGTAAGACTTTTTTTCTTACTTTATTTGTTATGATGTTAGTGTTTACATCATACAATAATAGTAACTCTTCCATGTTCTATGCTTTCTATAAAAATGTGTCTATGCAAGTTTTTAGCCATTTTTTTATAATATATACCCAAAACAATAAGTTTGTTCAGTAATTTCTCATGGATGCGTCTGTACGACTTTAATAATCGTAAATTAAAAATTTTAGTACGCGTCCCGTAAAGCTAGTGTTAAACCTACGGCTCAAAGAACTTCAACACTAAGTGAAAATACGCTATTGTAGCTGAGAGAAAACTATAAGACATGCGGCGCTGTTTAGAAAGAATCAAATCGTAAAGACTGACCCAAAAATTTGCCGCTTTTGAGACCCTTGATCTTCGAACTTTTTGTGTCAAACGATAGCTTATACAGGGTGTCACATTTAAGTTGAGATTGTAAAAAATCTCGAAGACATGTGATTGCAAACAAACAAACTGACACATATCCTTCAGTGTTTCGAGGTTATTTCAAGGTCATTTCGTTTTTTTTTTATCATAAACACATATTTTTTATTTTGGAAACATCTTTTTGTAAGTTCAATATTTCTTAAGATATTTAGCTGATTTTTCATGTTTATGTCAAGGATAATTTTGTTTTTCTATTAAAATGTCAACGTTACTTTTTTCTGGTAGATTTTTTATTTCATTTAAGAACATCACAATTCATGCTCGAAATTTTTACCATCAACTGCGAGACACTTAGTAATTCGTTTAATAAAAGACTCATAAACACATAATAAAGTTCTTACAAACTAACAATAAAATGTTTCAAACAAAAGATGTGCACTTTTTTACGTAGAATATGATTCCGAAATAAAAAATATGGGTTTATCATAAAAAAGACAAAATGACCTTGAAATAACCTTGAAAACGCTCACGAATTAGAAAACTAGTAGTGCCATTTGACTCCCCACTCGAAACAATAAAGGACATGTGTCAGTTTTCTTTTTTTAAATCTTATGTCTTTGGGATTATTTACAATCTCAACTTAAATGGGACACGTTGTATAGAGACATGAACCGGTGCAAATTTTCAAGTTAAATTAATGATTAGTTTCTAAGATATCAGGGATTAAAATTCGTTGACAACCTAATACGTACAGATTTTTAGGTCATTTAGTAGCATGTTTCAGTTTTTAAAACTTGAAATGTAAACCTCGTTGATTTGGAAAACATTTCAGCATGTCTTTATCGAAATGGTGGTTACTCAAATGTGTGAGCATAGTAAAAGGACGTCTACTCCATACAAATTTCAATTGCATCTATAATATATATTGTTACTATATTCATATAATATTGTTTGTAACTAGAAGGTGTGCCGTATAACGTGTTACAAGCTTCTTTTTCAGATACTTTCAGAAACAGAGAATTTTCCTTTAAATGAATATATGGCACAAGAGGATTTATTATTTGCTGTGCAGAAGATTTTGATCGGATTGTTGCAAGGAAGTCGGAGAGTTCTCCTTTGCAATTCGTTAAGATAAAACGTTACATTTTTCCTTCTCGTCAAACTGAACAACATTTACTTGTGTTCAGTTTGTTCTTATACACAGTTACAGGTATGACAAAGGAAAAGTCCCAAGGGAAGACCCGCGGAGGCGTTGGAAGCTAATTAAAATAGAAGCATTCTGAATTGACCCTTTGCACTCTGAGGTTACCTCTTGTGCGACAACACTACTTTTCATTAAAACTCTTAATTCACTTCCGGAGTGACAACACCGTTTTTCTTAGAACTCTTGAGTCACACCTGGCATGACAACAGTAATTTTCTAGAGGATTCTATAACAAGACAATTATAGTGCAAAAGATAACTGGGAAAACACTGCACAGTGCAAAAAGGAATTCAATTCAATATTCAAATGGTGTCCATTCACTTCTAAACATTTATTTATGTAATTTTATACACAACACCGTTATTAGGAATATGGATTTCTTAAAAGAATTTCTCTGAAAGTTAGGAGATCTTGTGAATTCTGATACTTGTTAACATTCGTGAAATATATTAAACCGAAAAGGACGTTCCACCATTTAATTATCCTTCAACGCCACCACAAGGCCTCCCCTGAGAACATTTTTCAATTATTCATGGTAACAAGTAATGTTTCGTGTAAATGATCTTCAGCTACAAAAATAGGCGAACCTAGTAAACTAATCCTTCTAACATCTCAAGAAAACTCAAATCGTTTAGTACAGTGTTAAAAGAGTTATTGGTTTTTAACATTAAACTTACCAACCATTAAAAGTGGCTAGCATGTGCTCCCTTATAAAAATGACACGATAGAATTAATTCAGATGTTGTGCCATTTTTATTATAATGTATACTTGAATAAAATAGTATGAGTAATTATTTCTAGTGGAAGCATCTTTATAATTTCAATAATTGTAAAATAAAATATCTGAAAGCCGTTATTTGACCGGCGGTGGTAAGTTTAGTGTTAAAGGGTGTTCACTTGATTTTGTCCGCGACTGCATGTATCAATAATCTTCTTAATTTTCCAATTTCATACAATTGCAATAACCAGTATCATATTATTCAATTAATTATTATGTTAAAATTTGTAGGTAGAAGAATTTTTGAAATACTTTGAAAATCCAGAACGTTAAAACTGACTGTGCACGGCAATGAAAGAATTCGTATATAGTACTTCAAACTTCAACGAACGTTTGAATTTTTTAACTCGGACTACTGCAAAATTTAAAACCGTTTTTCTTGAAATACAGTTTTCAAAACGATGAACACAGCTTCAAAAGGTCTAACCTACTGATTGAAACAACTCCGATATTATTAAATTTGTAATTATATGTATATGCTATCGTAATATCTACATATACAGTGGCCGAAATAATGATAGGTTCATTTTAATTTGTTAACATAAACATGTGTTTTATATAGTATTTTTGAATTTATTTATTATTATTTATTTTTTCTAATATAATTTACAAAATACATCATTCAAATGAATAACATAATATAATTTGTGTCAATTAGAAATTTTTGATTGAAAACCGTAACGAAATAAAGATAGGTTCATTATATATTTTTACATAAAAAATATAATAACAAAATAAATACAAATAGTTTAATACTTAGTTGAACTACCTTTGTTTTTTATCACTTCAAATATTCTGCGTGGCATGGTTTCAATTAATTTTTGTAAAGTTTCTAATTTAATTGCAGACCACGCCTCTCTAATCCCATTTTTTAATTCCGAAACAGTGCAATACTGTCTTCCATTGGCGTGTTCCTTTTGTGCTGAAATTCCCCTGTAACGGATGGAGAGGTTACAAGTGAAAATGATTATTACAATATCTGGACTGATACTTTTATTTGAATGCAAGAGGTTGACAGCGTGATGAGTGACAGAGTGTGGATGTACGCGAATGTCTGTTTTGCGTTTTCCTTAGGTATATATACAAAGTCTCGGAAGAAGGTAACGCCTTTTCCGAGACACGCGGGTGGAGCTTGCTCCCTGAAGGCGCAAGGGTGGAGTTACTTTTTCCTTTAAAACACCGCCCTGATCGGCGGGGGAGAGGGACTCCTTGTCGCCAATTTAGGTGGCTCCTATGTTTTGGGACTTTCCTCGACCGCGCTGACCGCGCGGTCGGGAAGTCCCGTAACGGTACACGGCTGGCGACGTTTTCATCAGCGAAGTCTGCTGTGCACGTGAAAGCAATAAAAGAATAAAATCATTTCCGGGCTTGCAAATATCAGGGAAGGTTTTTCTCGCCTAAACCTTGACATCTGCAAGCGGACTGTTCGAATGGTTATTACGGTCGCCGACCGTGTGCCGCTACACCCCAAAGATTTTTAATGGGATTTAAGTCCGGACTCTTTGATGACCAGGGTAAAACTTCAACTTTTACCCTCTCAAGCCAGTTTTGAATTGTTTTTGCACGATATATCGCAGCATTATCGTGTTGGAATATTAAATTAGACCCACCAATCTCATCGCCATATTCATCCAGTACGTATTCTAGTAGTTCCTGATATTTTTCAGCATTGGCTTTTGGCAGGAACCACGTTATCGGAGTCTTACCGTTATTGCCGAATGCAGCCCAAACCATTACACATCCTCCTCCATGGACTCTTGTCATTTTCACATCTTTTTGATTACGCAGATCGTGCCAGTAATATTGAAACCCATACACATAAAATTTTTTTTCATCAGAAAAAAATCACCGTTTTCCATTTTCCAGTCCATGGCATATGATTTTTTGCAAACTTTAACCTTTCCTCCTTGTAGAATTTAGTTAGCGGTGGTTTTTTCGCCTTTTTAGTATATTTATATGTTCCACTCAATCTCAGAATTTGCTGCACACGTCGAACACCAACTGGCAAGTCTAATTTTGTTTTTATTTTAGAAGCATCAAGTTTATTTTTCCGTGATTCTTGAAAAATTTTCCCTATTCTAAAATTGTCCCTCTGTGTTAATGTTTTTGGACGGCCTGTAGATTTTTTACCGCCGTATTTTCCGTTTAATTTTAAAAAATTGTTTATAACATTTGAAGATCTTTTAATTCTCCTTGCAATTTCTCTGTTAGAGAGACCCATATTGTGAAAGCAATAATTTGGGCCTTTTCGTTATCATTTAACGATTTTCCCCGTGCCATTGTGCTTTAAAAATATTAAACGAACGTAAAATATTTTTTGTAATTTTTAAACTTTATTAATCTGTGTGCTTACCATACAAAAACGTTCAAAAAATTGCACTATCAATAGCATTTTTCATATATTTCATCGTGAACCTAAGATTATTTCGTATGTTGTACCCGAGAATTTTCAAAGTGTTTTGAAAGAAGTACGTCTTCACACTAACGCTTTTAATATGCGACTGACTGCTCATATAATGTGTAGGGCATATTCTTGCGGAATAATAACAAACACCACAGTACACTTTCGATAACGTAAACAAAAGTAGAAGCAGTAGAACCTGAACTGAACCTATCATTATTTCGACCACTGTAAAAACATCAGTTGTATGCAAAACTACCTTTTTGCTATAATTGTAATTCAGGTGATAGCTATTCGTGTCAATTTTAAGAAACTTTTCAATTTTTGGATTCATATGTTTTTGTGTAGTTTTTATATTCATTGTTTAAGTATTTCGTTTTAATACTGGTACACTAACAATAAAAGCGCCACATACAAACTATCGCCATCAGCGAAAGCTTAAAAAAAGACTGTTATTATTGAAAAGGATGTATTGATAAATTATTACGTGTAGAAATGGGTTCTTTCCAATTAACTCCGCACAAAATGAAAGTATTCTTCCACTGTTTTACACTTTTGACACTTCACCGTAACAATTCACACAACAGTGTTTAATATTTTAATATTTAATATTGATCCTGAGATAATCTTGTAAACTTAAACGATGAAGCAGATCAAAAAGCTATTTACTAGCTGATATAACTGATTTTCCTGCATAACAACGACAATGAATGTCATTTTCTTCTGGCGTAGAAATTCTCTTTCATCCTGATTATTCACTTGACATAGCTCTTCTTTAATTAGCTCAATTACGTTTTCTTCATGTTCACCGTTTCTACGTTAGAAAGCAGTGTTCTCCAAGCTTTATGAAGTTTGTATTATTAGTTTGCATAATGCAATTCGATACATCATTTTCTAAGAGCAACAATCTTCAATTTCATATCCTTTGAGTAGAGTAACACATTTCATCTACATACAATCGGCCGCAAAAGTAATTGGCCAGCATTTAAAAACCAATAACAAATCGGTGAACTGTGACGCCTACGCGAGTGACGGACAGACACAGGATCTGAAACCGTGATTGCGGGGATCCAGTTCCTGTGACTTTCTATATAAGAGGCCTAAAGTAGGATTTTATAATAAGCTAATGGGTTCGTTGTGAATAGATCTTAATGATGGAACTTTCGTTAGGATTGTGTATCGCTATGCATGAAAGAACAATAATTGAATTAAGTTTAGTTATAGTTTAACGACCAACGTAACAATATATATATATATATATATATATATATATATATATATATATTCTGATAAAAGAGGTTGGTATGTACAATATAACAATCGATTCAAAGCGAAGGCCGTTCTTGTTCATCGTCAAATTACGACCGCGTACAATTGAATGGTTTGTCGGAATAAATTTTACAACAATATATCGTATCGAATATTAACAATCTTTGTTGTAAAAGGGCCGAACAATATCAACGGAAAACATATAAAATATATTGAACAAATAGAAATAGATAGCATATTAATAAATATGAATAAATAAATACATCGATAATCAATTTTATGACTCTAGTTTTAAGGAACGTAGTACAGATACCGCGGGGCAAGCCCCCGACTTAGGGTTTCCCCACAACGAGTATCGTTGGCGGCGGCTTGACACCAATTCCCAGCACTACACATATAAATAATGTTCACACACATATAAAATATACCGGAATGAATATTTAACGCTATTCACAATAGAGCAATGGGAAACACTCACCAGTCGAATTTTCTCTCTACCCTTCACACCAGCGGGTGTTTATTAATCGAGAGAAATATAATTCTTTGGTCGTCGTAATTACGAATAAATCGGTGTGAGCTATAATAAAGGAAAATCGAAAGATTAGCCGCCGTACCACGCGACTAACACACTCTACCACGGAATAAATTGAATTTAACTAAAGAATGTTAAAACTATTAATATTAATATACAACAAAAATAGATAACTAAGTGATAAATTAAATGTGAATTTGCCTAATATATTTATCGGAAGACAAAGACTTTCCCCCGGGCGTTAAGGAAAAATCCAAAAACAACTCGAAGCGAACTATGCTTTATAAACATCTTACGGATTCTAACGACTCGCACCTCGCGCTCTAAATCGAAGAATGCCGGTTCCTCGCACCGTTTCGGCAAGCTTGGATTCTTCACCCGGATTCCCACTACGCGCATCGTTAACCAATTAGGTTTAATTTCTTTGTTCGACAGCCCAATGATGCGTCTTACGCGTTCTCTCTTTCTTTTAGTCTACCTCTCTATTGCTCCTTCACACAACACGCACCAACGGTTGCTTCTCACTCGCTCTCACACGCTTCGCGCCAACGGTCGAGGATCGGCGTAGCCTGTGTAAACATAAAGGCCCTTGAAGCATTCGGTGTGTCCAGTTAGGGTGGCCTCACAACTGCAAGCGTTACCAGACACACCTTTACGTTGTTATAGTCGGTATTTGAATAGGCAAACCTCTCCTCGGCCGTTGGTATATTCGCTTTATGTTCTACGGCCCGACTGACGAGTTTGCTTATACTATTGCTTATTATTTAGGTAAAGGTGACGGACATCATTGTCTTTATTGTTCTTATGTCTATTTATAACTATGGAAAGTCGCTTCGCGATGCGCGAAATTACATGCCTTGGACGGCGTTGACTCCAAGAAGGGTATTTGTTATATTAAATACATTTACTGCGAAATAACTGAATCTATACTTCGTCAAAGGAAACACCGTGGTTGATTAGGGTGGTCCCACAACGAAAATCGTTATCAACCCCGGTGTTGCCGACGGATAAACAAAGATTAAAATTTTGAATATGTCAGGGCCGCACTGCGGTCAATTAGGGTAGTCCCACAACGAATATCGTTATTAACCACAGTGCTGCCGACGAATAAAGCCAAAACTAATAAGAAAATATCAATAATTTGTTCGGAACGTAACAAACTAAAAATTACTTAAAAATATAAAGAATTCCGTGATTATATACACGAGTTAATATTTCCATGCATTGAACGGAAGTTTAATACTTTCAATGTTTTATTTAATAGTTCACATGCCATGTAAACGTTAATAATTCCCATTTGTTTTTATACTGCACCAACATAAAGAGTTATAGCAGACACAGTGGGTACAGAAAATATTCGTACACCCTTAAAAATCGAATAACATTCTTAAACTTGGACAAAACGATTTGAGTTTTTCGAGATGTTAGAAGGATTAGTTCACTAGGTAATATGTAAACCAAATTTTTTGGAAATTGCTATTGCTCGGAATTTGGAAGGAAGAAGTGAAGATCAGGATTTTTAACTATTTTATCTATGCCTATATTGAAAATTTAAAATATATCTTTTGTAGATCTGTGTAACACATATACATGCACAAAGTTTTATCGAAATCGATTAATGTTGCCACGTGTCACAAATATTACAAGGTGAAAGCTTCAGGATGAAAGTCGCAGATTTTTGGGCTTTTCAGGGAATTTCGCCCGTATGTAATCACCTTTAAATGTTTGTAACTCAATAAAACTTTGTGCATGTATATAACTTACGTAGATCTAAAGAAGGCATATTTTAAATTTTCGATATAGGCACACATGGAATAGTTAAAAATCGTGGCCTTCACTTTTTGATTCCACATTCCGAGCAATAGCAGTTTCCAAAAAATGTGGACTGTACCAATTGATGCTCTTTTTGTGTTCTACATAAAAGTATTAACATACTTATACCATGAACTTATTCGTTAGGAAGTTGTCGTAACTGAATGTTCCAAACATTGTAATTATATTATGCACCGTCACCGATACCACATAATTTAAGTAACAGTTTCTTGTACAGGGTGCCTAAAAAATGTTGTAAACCCTTGAATTGTGCGGTTCCTGAGGTTATTTAAAGTAACTTTTTCCTTTTGCAAAAATGCCCCCCTCGGCTTTGTTAAGGAGTTATTAAAAAAAAACACGAACCAATCAGAGCGCGGCTACAGTAGACGGATTATGGCTCTGCCAACGGCAACGCCACGCTAAGCGGAAACTGTCGCCCAGCCGGAATCTTAATAACTCATTAACAAAGCCAAAGTAGACATTTTTGCTACGGAAAAGGTTATTGTAAACAACCTCAGGAACCGCCCATTTCAAGGGTTTACAACATTTTTGAGACACCTTGTATTTACAACTTTTTAGAAGGTACAGTCAATTCCGTGGGAAATCCTGTATATTTTCTGCGTATGTACTTTCATATTTTCTTATAACAAACATAATCTTTTCTAAATTTGATGAAGATAATTAGCATCTTTTATCAATCAATAGTTCTCTAAACCTAAGGGCTAAACATGCTTTTTTCACGTTGTCTTGCGTGGTAGGTACCACCACATCCCATTTTCTAGTGAGTCATCAATTCAGTATTTATGCTGATAAATCTTTCCTTGTAATTTGCAACTTGCTTATACACGGACTAGAGTTCTTCTGATTCATCATAGACAGAAGAACCTACTTACGTTTAATAGATTCTCTTAAAACAGATAAAGAAATTGCTATATTATACGTAGAAGTAGAATCTATATTTATTTCATTAATTGCTCTTTCACTTCAAAAATTAAATAATGACTCTTATATTAACTATTATAGTATTCACTCTTACACCAGAACTTTTAAATTTTGTTTTATAACAACGATGATGAATGCTTAAAACTCATGCTCCAAGTTACTAATACAATTGGGCATTTGTCTCTGTTGAATTCCAGGGGGTTTAGAACGTTCAGTTTTCGCTCATAGCCCGAAGTATTCGAAAATCAATACTTTCCCTCGTCGAGGACACGGTGAGACAGAGTATTACTGGAAGACAGTCGTTAACCAGATTATCCGACCGAATTTGTTCAGCAATTACGAACGAACTCGAGGACATATCGAGCGGTGTGGGTTGGCGAGAGACTCATCGTGGCGTTGTTCTCGCCGAATTGCCGTATAGCAAGTGGAAGAGGTGAGTCCCGGCGACTTATTCGCAATGGGAGATGGGAACAGAAAGGAGAAATGCGGTTCCGTTTGGCTGCTTAGGTGCGCGAGGGACTGACATCGAATCGAAAAGGAGGCCGGAAACCCGGTTGCAGGAAAGAAGTAGACGTGGGGCAGGGTACTAGCTGACTGCAGCCAAAAACGGATTACCGCTATTAGGTTCGACGGCTTCTTAATGGCACTTCGACCGCGCCGCGAACCCGAGTTCCGACCACTCTGCTCGCGCTAAGGTCGAGGCAAAGGGACCGTCGGAAACCATTGTCTCAGAATCCGGGACGTCGCGGAATACGGTTGCACAGTTTGCACGGCCGAGAGCCGTTGCTCGCGGCTCTAAGCAAAAGAAAGCGACCTCGGCGTTGTATTGGTTCGCTGGTGTCGCAGCTGCTACCCACCATGCACGTATACTCGTGTTACCTCTCTTTGAATCGAAATGCGATATTCAGCTCGTATATCGTATGACTTTCTTTATTTTCTTGACGCTGAATTTGTTTCGCACGGCTCACCGCCGCCCAAATTGACGCGTTGCATACGAAAACTATTTCGAACGAACGGATGCTGCAACGAAATGTTTCAGCATATTGTCACTGGGAATTGAAGATTGGGTTAATGAGAATTATTAACGTAGATTATTAACCCCTCATGCCCGAGATCCGTATTTCTTACGGACTTCCATGCGATACATTTTCTTATATACAAACGGCTTCGAAGCAGTTCCCCCACTTTATTAAATAAACAAACTGTAACTAAAGAATACAGTAACCCCGCGATCTAAGTCCAACGGAACATTGCGATTTATGTCCCTTGGCCTACTCATTCCACTGCGGGGTATCCCCGGAAGGTCCGTGAAGTAATCTGATCCTGGGTCTTATAGTTTATTTTTTATTATTTTTTCATAGAACTTTCACCAACATATTCGTGGCATTTTTCTAATGAAAATGATACCAAATATGATATAATTCCGATGATATTTACTTGTGTAATGAACGATGGAAGTTTTTTATTGACATTACATTGTACGGACACGCGGGCCTTTGAACTGTGCCGACGCCGCGGCCGCGACTCTTGTCGTCTCTTTTTTTCCTATACGCTGTCCTTCTTTACGTCCTAAACTTTCATCGTTTATTACATATCATATTTGGTATCATTTTCATTAGAAAAATGCCACGAATATATTGGTATAATTTCATTAAAAATAAGTGAAAAATAAAGAAGTTTTATTATTGCACTAGTATTGTTTCACCGATACGCTATTTTTTGTTGCGCCTTCGGCCGCGCGGTCCGTGTTTGTATGCTGTTCTTTTCTATGTTCGGCGCGGTCGACGCGGTCACAAAAGAATAGTATCCATTCACGATCTAAGTCCCGGCAGAGAATCAAAAAAGGACTTAGATCGCGAGGTTACTGTATATGCAATCTCACGATTTTTGCTTAACAAGTTTGTTTCCTTTTAGATTCTTTTGACTTAAAGTTTAACTTAACCGCGAAAGTTAACGCAGCTTTTCGTTAAGCAGATCATGGCGTTGAGGCGTCAAGGGCCAATATAGACACTATCGGATCGGTCTCGCTTCGATCAAATATAAATTACATGATATTAAATGCGAGCCTTCGCAGTATCGGTCTCGGTCCGGTCTTAGTCCAGTCGATTCCTCGGAAAGAATATTTTACCGGAGCGAGACCGGACCGATAGTGTGTCTCGGCCCTAACTGTGTAGGGCTCTGGCGAAAATAAGTAGAAAGCACAGAGTTCTTACAAGGGAACATACCGAAGCGATACACGCCGATTTTGATGAAACTTTTCAGTGTTTTATTTGGCACGTCGACCACCACGTCACAAATAGGAGTATCGTAAATTTTGCTACATTAATACTTGATTTATCTGATAACTGTTTTAGTTGTCTTCCTGCCGTTAACCTACAGTTAGTAACTACACTACATATGAATGGTGATTAATTTTCAATTTCATGATTGAATAGACGAATTTATCATTCAAGGTGTTATGATGCTGTTCTGTATGATATCGTCAATTATTTTAAATATTAAGGAAAACCCAAAGAATTTTTGTAAACAATATTGTAAGCAGCCTTTATGTTTGTAAGCAGCCTTTACGTTAGTTACGTGCTGTGCCGCTTAGGGCGCGGAGAGCGTAGTTGTTCACGAGCAGTCGTTTTCGGTTAGTTAGTCGAGTTAGTTAAGCTTAGCCCTTAGTTATTTAGCCTTTAGTCTATATTAAATGTATCTCTACCTAACTGTAACATACTTGTAAATACCTATATTATCCTAGCAATAAACACCTTAAATATCTTACAATATCTTTTACGTCGATAGTATACCACCTCGTATATAATGTATGTACGTAGAAACATTATTACAGCTTCTATGGTTTAAGTTTAATTACGAAGTAGATCTCGGCAGAACTGATGCTACTTCAACCGGATCTTATGAACTCAGGTAACTAGATAATTACATAAGTTTTAACATTCATTATGCAACCTCCAGCCGGAAAGCTTGTGTTTAATTATGTTGTGCCGGGGCGAACTTCGGTAATTTCATTGCACAATGTGTGGTATAGCCATTGCTTTCGATTGGGATGAAAATTCTTTACAATCTCGACAGTTTGTACAAATTGCTTAATAATCTAATCGAACAATAGAGAGCAATCAATACACCCATTTATATACAATTTATCTCTTTTTCTTGTTCTGTTCTTTCCTTATTTTGTATTAATTATGTAGTATATAATACTGTGCTAATAATAATATAATTAAGATAAAAAAGATATAATATAATGAACTGATTTTATTAAAATCGTAAAATTGTTATTTCATAATTCTGTGCCTGCAACCTTATTTTTATTGAAAAAATATCAAAGTTTTTGAATATTCGTCCACATCTTTTTCACAATATCATTCAATAATTTGTATTCCCACATGTTACCATGTTTTTTTGAAGGAAACCAAAATTTAAACAAAAAATACAGAACAAATGCAAAATTAATTAAAGATTTATAAATAAATATTAAATAATTTTTTTTTCTATATTTTTAGATGTATTTAGGTACTATCAAGTATAAGCTGCAACGATAAAAATGACATGACAGTTTCAACTTAAAAAAGTATAATTAGTTTAACAATCAGAAGTGATGAAATGTAAAGTATACGAAATACTTGTAAAAAGAAACAACATATTTTATTCAGAATAATTTTTCAATACAAAATTAATTTAAAGACATAAAATTTTGGCATATTTTAATGTTATCGTTATTAATTACAGTAATTTGTTTTTGTTGTATTTTAAGGTACAAAATGAATACCTTTACATTCTCCGGACTTATTTTATACTAACACCTGTAACAAAGTCTAATGTTATGTACATATAATACGACATCTAAAACGAAAACGACCCAGTTTGCAGATAGAGTTAAATATACAGGTGAGGTACCTAACTTGCTCACGTCGAATGATTTCTAAATTATGTGTGGTACAAACAAGATTATTTCTACAGATATGTTACATAGTATCAAGGGGTGCATGACTTCTTTATAAGTGGAGGCTTTTAGGAGATTTAAAGATCAACTTTGATTATTTAAAAATCATTATTTTCCATGTAAAAAGGTATTAAACATTGTTTCTTCTAATGCTAATAATTAATGAGGTATTGGCGAAAGTTTGATCCGCATAAGATTGCGTTGAAAGTTTAATCTCACCACGCGATTCGCGATATTAATTAACGGACATCATTTTGAGCGTCTAGTATAAGACACTTGCTAAAGATTGAAACAATTTTAGCTCTTATTGCACCTTCTGTATCCAAAATTTCTAACACGGAAATTATAAACGACAGCATTTAAGTATGAGTATGTGACATATTGATAAAAATTATTACATAAACACCGCCATCTTCGCGAATCACTCAGTAATATCAATCTTTTATTGTGATCTTACGCCCAACAAAGTTTCGTTAATATCTCATTAATTATTATCTTTAGAATAAACACTGTACATACACCTGGCGAATAATATGCATTACCTGCAATATTCCAGTATGTATAATTTACAATTCACAAGCATCGATACTCCGAATAAGAATATTAAAAATTCAGAAGAGCAAGGTTTTCGTTTAACAATTGATTGTTTCAATAAAAAATCATTAATCAATGTAAGTGGCTCCAACAATCCCATCACTCACCGTACTGTATTCAGTTCTATGCTAGTATTACTGTAGAGAAGGGCAACAAATATAAACGGAGAAAGATTTTATCATTCATAGCGAATAATTACATTGCTTTGTAAATATGTTTTCAATAATCTCTGGCATTTCAGCATCAAATTTTGCTAATCAGAAAAATTATCGCAGAGTCTGACTATAAATCCAGTCTACCGATGAATTGATAAAGCCGTGCATCGACACGTATCTTCGGCGCGGTAAATCAATCCTATTCAAAGGGGGATCAAAGTTATCCGATATTTTCCGGCTACGTGATATGATTAATCGTTCGTTCGTCGGGCTGATCTGTCACCGGCTGCGCATTATGGAAATGCGACTCGCCCGAGCCAGGGTATTTTCGCGTCACGGGAACACACGGGGTCGCAACAGGCTGGAATATTGTAATACTCGACGAGTCGACGAGCGCGCGGTGCGGTTAGGTTCGCGTCAGATCGCGCCGCTTGCAAATCCTTCGTGCAATTTGTTCAAGTAATGATACGCTCGCTGGCCTGATAACCGTTATCCCAAGAGACTTAGTCAACAATAAATACCCTAAACAGCAAACAAATACGAAATGTTGATGACTACAAAAACTGATAAAAAGTATTGGTATATTACATTTTTTCGCCACAATATGATTCAAAAACATAGCATATTGATGATTTAAATTATTTGGTACTTCGTTATACGTAGAAATGATATGCTGGTTCAGAAACGTGAACAATTTATCATTAAACAATAATGTGGGATTGGAAGGTTTGGCAAGAACAAGCTTCGACGTAACGTATTTATTTAACAAAACTTATGTGGTAATACGTATAATTAATTGTTTTATTTTTGGAAAAGAGAGGAGAATACTTAAGTGTATAATGGTTACGCGATTATAACTAGCTACTAATGTTAACTACTAAGCCACACGACAACTATACAACTGTCTTTCAACTTGCTACGACAACTTTCGGACAACGACCGCCTGTCTCTAACTCATCCCTTGTCTAGCAAGACTCGGTTCACCCCCACGCTCGCCCCTTTCGGAGTTTTCACCATGCCCAAATATGGGCATGAACACTATCAACGGGCCGAAGGCCCATCGTCGCTCGCAACTCGACGCTGGCCAATGCCGCTTTCCCTTTTTATGGCCTTTTTCCGGCCCTCGCTGCATGTCTGTCCTACAGTATCCTTAAAGTCTACTTCTTAAAACTATATACCGGGTGCCCGCATATTCCCGATACCACACTTATAACTAAACTAATCGTATAATCTAATGTTCTACGTGGTACGACTTTATCTCGCACGGTATACACGAAAAGCGTAACGCGAAAAGGTAAACAAACACGGAGGCCTGTATCGGGCCACCTGCAGACGCTCGTGAACTCGCTGAACACCTGCGAATCAGGCGATCCTACAATAATATAATGAGAACATAAAGCGAAAACCTTGTATTTGATAAAGTATTCCTGCACTGCCGACTTGTATAGTATCGATATAGGTATATTAACCCATTCGCCTACAATAACGAGTAAGACTCGTGGTAAGAAATTTGCGCCAAAAACAATAAGGACGAGCTTGACTCGTGGTACTTCGTTCGGACCAAACGTAAACAACACGAGCCTGGCTCGTTGAACTTCGTTCGGACCAAACGTGAAGAACGCGACCCTGGCTCGTGGTACAGTATTTCATCGATAATTGTCCACAACACGGGCCTGCGGAGTGACAATTATGCCAGAGGGATATCATTGTTTGAGGTTTGCCGAACGTAGAGAAGGACAGCCGAGCTCGAGAGGCCTCGGTCACCGAGAAATGTAAACATATCTAATCCGAATTTCCAACTTCATTATTAATCATTATTTTTTTATGGGACTTCGATGACCATATTTGTGGCATTTTTCTAATAAAAATGATACCAAATATGATATAATTCCGATCATATTTACTTGTGTAATCGATGATTAAAGTTTCGGGCGCGAGGAAGGATAGCGTATGGAAAAGAAATAGACGCGGAGAGTCGCAGTCGGCGGCACAGTTCAAAGGCTCGCGCGTCCTCACAATTTATTACCAAGGAATAACTTTTTTATTATTACTTATTTTTTTATGAGACTTTTGCTAATAGATTTGTGACATTGTTTTGATTAAAATGATACCGAACACGATATAATTCGGATCATATACAGGATATGGTCCTTATGTATAGGTCAGTAATACAGAACATCGGTGAGGCAACAGTAAAGCAATGACGACACTTTTTCACTTTTAATTAATCTTTTAGGAGACTTTTACCATCATATTTGTAATATTTCTCTGATCAAAATTTTTCTTGAGTATACATACATATCTAGTTTTTTAATTGACGATGGAGTAAGTTTTGGTAACAGACAAAGAGATTAAATGATAAAGACATTAAAGACACACTCTCCTGACTGGGACATTTCGCGACTTTGAAAACGGACAGAACCTCAGCTACATCTACATTAACCGTCTTGTCTTCCGTGAATTGGTCGATCATGTATAGTAAGAATGCAGAGAAGGGAAAACCTAAGAAAATCCGGAAAAACTAATGTCGAGGTTTTACGGTCACGGATTTACATTTTGGATTTGAAGCACGTAGATGCAATTTGCAACGGAGGGCCGACAACTGTTGTACGGTGAATTTATGGGACCGGACATATTTTGCAATTGTTCGTATTATTCAATATATTTTTACCGAGACGATGCGACTTGCAGTGTCCGTTTCTTTACTATTTACTCTCTTTGTCTGTCACCAAAACTTACTCCATCGTGAATTAAAAAAATAGATATGTATGTATACTCAGAAAAATGTTGTTCAGAGAAATATTACAAGTATGATGGTAAAAGTCTCCTAAAAGATTAATTAAAAATGAAAAAGTGTCGTCATTGCATTACTGTTGCCTCACCGACGTTCTGTATTACTGACCTATACATAATGACCATACCCTGTATATGATCCGAATTATATCGTGTTTGGTATCATTTTAATCAGAACAATGTCACAAATCTATTAGTAAAAGTCTCATAAAAAATAAGTAATAATAAAAAAGTTATTCCTTGATAACACATTGTGAGGACGCGCGAGCCTTTGAACTGTGTCGCCGACTGCGACTCTCCGCGTCTCTTTCTTTTCCATACGCTATCCTTCCTCGCGCCCGAAACTTTAATCGTCGATTACACAAGTAAATATCATCGGAATTATATCATATTTGGTATCATTTTTATTAGAAAAATGCCACAAATATGGTCATCGAAGTCCCATAAAAAAATAATGATTAATAAAGAAGTTGGAAATTCGGATTAGTGTGATCTCACCGATATACCCGAGCCGCATGGTGTCATATTTCTCGGCTACCGAGGCCTCTCGAGATTCACGGCCCCTCAAGGGGGTATACCCCGCACTAGTGGGGATAACTCAGGGACAATTCTGTCGGAGACATTTGGGACAATTACCGGTGAAATACTATACTTCGTTCGGACCAAACGTGAACAACGCGAGCCTGGCTCGTGGTACTTCATTCGTGACAAATGTAAACAACACTAACACGAAGATTACTAATTTTCTACGAGTTTTCTCAAAGCATTATTAATTTAAATTAAGTATTAATCTACAAATTGTTACTGATACATTATCCACTTTCAAATTTTAAATCATTTTTGTTCATCCATGAATTGATCATAATTACTTTCCAGACATCTTAAAAGTATTTCTTGTGCCCAAACGTGTTTATTATTTCACAATTCCTTTTGTTGCTCCGAAATATACATGTCATAAGACGCATACACTTTGCGCAAGTTCGAGCACACGGCTAAACAGCTAAATGGCACGACGCGTGACCGATCTTCTTGTTTATTATGGCCCGAGCAATTGGGAGTTAGCGGGTACGACAATGGGTTAATTGTATGCAGAAGTATTGATCTTTTTTTCAATTTTCTTTTATCTACAGAGTGAGGCATTTAAAACAGAACACCTGAATAACTCGCTTGTATTTGGAGTTAGAGGAAAATGCCTCAGATCAAACTTATTTGGTATCGAGGGGCTGATCATCCGATGTTACTAGTTTTTTAATAGGTGAAGGCGTCAAGGAGATATGACGGTCAACTCTGTTTCTTTAAATGGAACAGTATGTTTTTTTACTTACATTCTGATAGAGTATTTCAAGAAGAATACAATGATCTATTATTAAGGTCACTCAAGGTCAACTGCAAGAGAAAATAAATTGTCTCAAAGCACTCTTCGAATACTTCGACGATTTAAATGCCACATGTTATTTACGTACTCGTAAACGTGTTTGTCTTTATATATAAGTAATTAAGAATTGAACAATTACTTCTCAGAAAGTGTCTTTATAATTTGAATAATTGTGTATTTGAAAAAGCCGCCATTTAACAATGGCACGTTTAGTGCCATTCGTAATCATTCATACATGTGAAAGGATTCATAATTCATTTAAGAAAATTAGATTCATCTTGAAATCACATATGTACAATTTCACATACGAAAAAGAAACTATTCATACCATACAATACATCCTCTGATACTTAACAATTTCTATGTATTATTATCTTCAACAGTTACGAAACGTACCAGCGTTTCTAGTATAACTGAAAACTGTATGACATACAAATTTGACGTGATGAAAAGCTGTAGGTATAACTGCTTCTTATCGAAGGATTTGTAATGGTTACTCTACCAATAAATAATTAACGTTATATTAGTTGCATTTTACACTCACCGTAGGGGTAGTGGGCGAAGTAGATCATCCAGTCTGAAAAATAAATGAAATTTCGAAATTAGAACAAGAATGATTGGGGAGAATTGAAAGTTGGGAATTGTGACTGACCAATCATGATATCGTCTACTTTCTTACTCGAGACTGATTTCCCAAGGTACCATTACAGTACTGGAGTTTTGTAAGTCTCCGCTGGATTCTAGGTTTAAAAGATTTGGTCTTAATCTTGCACAGTTCCCGGAATTGTAAATTCTTCCAAGGATTTCGTCTTGCGATGGACAAGAAAAGTTCCAAGGACGCACCTGGCGTAAAGTGTTGAGACCTGCGCGGCGCGGCGCAACGAAAGGTGCAATTTGTCGCGCCTTGCATAGTTCATTTGTTCCGCGATAATTACTAGCGTACGATGAACCGCGAGCGGCACGTGTAAAAGAATATTTTTCGAAGAAGGTTATTTTCAAATCCGTTGTGCGGTCATTGTCTTCGCTGAAATTAAAATTCTGTTGCCAGGTACCTTAACTAACTATGTCTTTAGCCAGGATCAGAGAAAACTCAATATACAAAATGAAATTTTACAATTGAAGGACGTAGAGACGTGAGAAAATTACAAATGCAATTTTAGTACAGTGGAGAAAAAATGTTCCTTGCGTTTTCTTTAAAATTCTCTGTCCTACTTTCCGTTGTATAAATTTCTTATAACAAACGCAGCGTGTATTCTGTGAAGCAGATGTTGCCTGTCCAAATAAAATGTGACGCTGCGAAATGCAATACTTAATGCAATCTGGCTTGAATATTCGAACTACCGAGTCGAAATCATTGAAGTCGTGTTTAATGGGTCAATAAGGAATGGCGGAGATAGGCCGAAGCGATCGTTAGCCTGGTTCTTCGACAGTATTTTCACGGGAAGGAGGATGCTGGCATTCCTACCGGAAGTCGATAACATTTTCCAACGGCATTCACGATCGTATTTCTCTGCCAGCCTGAAACAACGTAATACCGTGTAGAAAACGCTTAGCCTGATTTCAGTGGCGATTCAGATGAACACGAAGTAAATTTACTGCATCGTGAATGGCAATGCGTTCAATTGACCGAATTGTGAAATTGTTCCGTCCTCGAATTTTATTGCATATTTTTGCAATTGATTTTCACATGCATATTTTAATAGAAAATAGGTAGACCAATGGGACCTGGACAGAAATTGATGTCATGTGTTACACTCTAACCCTCTAAACTCTATCGTACCATATGAGCCTTTCGCTAGCCAAATCGATTTTCTACTTTTCGAATTTTTTTACATTTTTTTTGCCAAAGTACTTCATTGACGTTTAAGTGTTTGCATTTAAACTGGATTTCGTAAATAATTAGGCTTAATTTCACTGAATGACAAACATTGACAGAATTTTAAAGGAACGAATATATATATATATATATATATATATATATATATATATATATATATACACTGTTTCATCGATTTTCTCTACGTTTACATAAAATGATGGAGTTAATCAATTTGGTTCATATTTCTATTACCGTTATCGTTCAGAATTCAAACAATTGCCGCGAATTCTAACTCCGAGCAGTGATGGGAATGTTGGCGCTTTTCACGTGCATGCGCGAGTTTCGGCAGCACCGAAGCTACGTTCGAAGTTTGTGGGGTACTATTGGAGCGAAAGTAGTGGGTTTGTTATTATATATTTCGTTTAAAGTTATTTTAGTACCCTTTCCTTCCTCATTCCCAAGATGATGAAGAAGAGTAAGTTATATTATATTGTACATAGATACATAAATATTATATATTTATATATTATATATTCTATGTACGTATGTATATATTACATTTTAATACATATATATATATATATACATACACATGTTGTACATTCATTTTTCAAAATCAAATCATAATAAATTTTGCGAAATTAGAGGGGCGACCAAGGTACCCGATTTTCGTGCTTGACTGAGGCTAAAATCGCCGCGCATGCGCGTGAAAAGCGCCAACATTCCCATCACTGACTCCGAGTGCATCGTCACTCGGTACGGCGCACAGTGACACGATGGCGAAAAAGAATCCGTAAAACGAAAATATCCAACGAATTTGTTTAAAAATTTGTTAAAAGATTACAACAGGTACAACGCTTATTTTGCAAAAATAATTTTTTTTAAATTGTTAAAAATTAAGTAATATGAGTTAATCCGAAATCTCTGTTTTCTGTTAATTTTTCATTTATAGAAGCAAATCTTAAATGTGACAAGAGTCGTCACTCTGGAACTGATCATTTTGGCAAGGTGTAATAATGAACTAATTGTGTGTAAAAAATCTCGTGCACGTTCTTAAACTTTTGCCCGAAAATTAAGTTTCAATAGCAACTTCCAGAATTTCCAAGAATGAATCGTGCGGAGGTGACGGTGTATTTGATGTGTTAGATGAATTTCTTTAGTAATATTGCTAAATAAGAAAGAAAAATGCGAAATGCATATTATTTATTAATCCTTAAGGTATTATTTATTAATCCTTTAAGAAATATTTAATAACAATACTTTTTTAGTTACATAAATTATTTTTATAGCGCTCATTGAACCACAATCAGAAAAATGGCTGCATTTTTGTAGTAATGGTCTAGTAAACGAAAACTTTGTCTATTGAACATAAAAATATTGTTATTAAATATTTTTTTATACATACGAATTTCACATTTTTATTTATTATTTAATATATATCCCTTAAAATATTCACCTAAAACAAATTTTGTTACTGTTTATCATGGAGAAATCCCTGTGACGGTTTCAGGGTAAAAGTAACCCAGATATTGCCGTTGTGTTTTCGTCGTACGAGTAAAGTAATCAACCAGTCCAGGAAACTATCCTTTACGGTTACCTGGTTCATGGAACTAATCGGCACATTTGCCCGAATTACAAAGTGTATAAGAAAATATTTAATATATGCCGAAAGTCCCGGCTATCCATCTGACAATTCCTGTCGCAACAGTTATTAGTATCATTATTATTGCCATTAATGTTATTATCATTATTATTAATATAATTCTATAATATCGTCATTGTTATTTCTAATGCTCTTGTTAACCCTTTGTCCTATCCGCTAACTCCGGGTTGCTCGGGCCATAATACACAAGAAGGTCGGTCACGCGTCGAGCCATTTAGCTGTTTAGCCGTTTGCGCAAAGTGTATGCGTCTTATGACATGTATATTTCGGCGCAACGAAAGGAATTGTGAAATAATAAACACGATTGGGCACAACTAATACTTTTAAGATGTCTGGGAAGCAATTATGATCAATTCATCGGTGAACAAAAATGATTTATAATTTGAAAGTGGATAATGTATCAGTAACAATTTGTAAATTAATACTAAATTTAAATTAATAATGTTTTGAGAAAATTCGTAGAAAATTAGTAATCTTTGTGTTAGTGTTGTTTAAGTTTGTCACGAATGAAGTACCACGAGCCAGGCTCGCGTTGTTCACGTTTGGTCCGAAGTACCACCAGCCAGGCTCGTGTGGTTTACGTTTGGTCCGAACGAAGTACCACGAGTCAGGCTTGTCCTTATTGTTTTTGGCCCAAATTTCTTACCACGAGTCTCACTCGTTTTTGTAGGCCAAGAGGTTAACGTTGCGACTGCATCCAACTGGCAACGTGTTCATCGTCATTTCTCTCTAAGGACAACAATTATTCACACCGAAATCTTCTGTTAGAATTATAACTGCGTTTACTTGCATATCACTCCTGTAAACATTTTGTATCTCTCAGGAACCTAAAAATAACACATAGTTCGCATCCAGATCCTTAATCACTACAATTCCCAACATGATCCATCAAGATCGAAATATATCTCACTGTCTACTACCAAATTATCCGTTTTCCGAGTATTCCTGGTTCTACGAAATGAGAAGATCATAATTATTCTAACCACGCAACCGTCAAGATCAAGTCATACTCAACATCCAAGTTCCATCTCGGACTCGCCATCACGTGATAGAATAAACTCAAGAAAACTAAACTACTTTGATTTTTTCTGAATCCGGACAAGATCCTACCTTTTTTTTTATTTTTATGAATCCCCTTTGTAGGATCTTGTAGACTTGTAGAATCACCATTTGAAATTCTTATTTGACACATGTAGTCGACTATCTTTTATAAATTTATCTATATCTCAATTGTAAAATTTTAGAATTATGCAATCCTTGAATTATAGAATTTTTTAACCTTTCTATTCCTGAACTTTTTAATTATTTAACGCCTAAATTTTTTAATCCTGAAATCCTCTCATTTTTGCATCAAAAAGGTTGTTAAATTTTTAGTCATTCGAAATGATTAATTTTGGTACATTTTAACTAATAATTAATTGCTGAAATTCGAAATATCCATTATGATACATCGGACAATAAACATATTTTCTCATCGTGTATGGAGCATCTGGCAACATGCTCCAATGCTCTCCAATGTCTCTGTCAATGCAGTATAAAATCAGCTCTTGTTGATTTGTCTGTAGATAGCAAAAGAGATCCCCGTTGCGCATTTGTGCAAGTTTTGAAAATGTGAAAATACGCTATGCTTTTGTCGTTAATTGAATTGAACATACACAGACTGCAGCTAAATACAGGGATGAAAGGATATCGCTATACTATACTGTGCGGCAATTCAAATTATGCTTCAGAAATAAATACGAAAGGGAATATGTTTGCTTTGTGCGGGTTAACAAAAGCAGAAGTTGCCGCCCTTTCTGCGCACGGAAGGCAAATAGTACGCGGCTGGCGTCCTTTTCGTAAATAAATTACAAATGACGAGACACGAAACGCCCGAGTAATATTTGTAAAATTTTGCGTGTTGACAAACTTATGGGCCGTGATTTAAGCTTTTTAGCATGATGTATGCACAACCGTCGCGTATACTCGAAATAAAAGCAATCTGTAGCACCCACTACCGACAGAAATGATTTCAAGAGTGTACATATATTATCGTACAACCTTTTTCAGTCTGCATTTCTAAAACAAATTGTATACTTAGGTTAATATTTATGCACATTTTCAGCAGCATAATATTTTCTATATTACAAATCTTTTATACTTGCAAATTTATGAAAAACATAAGGAAATGTTTCCATTAATGACACTTCTGCTATATTTTTATTATAAACAATCTTTATGTCGGAGAAATAAATTTTTCATTATCTCTAACCTTTACAAAACGCTCGATTGAAATAGGAATTTCTATAATCATTCACAGTGTAATAATCTGTCTTCTAATAATAATTAATTAAATGCAATCCAATTATTAAGTCTCAATAACAAACAAAATTATGGTGGCAAGTATTCTCGTTATGAACCTTCGAAAAAACCAATTCTCTTTTTTCATCACTCTATATGAATGTTTATATCTGTATATCTATGTGTAATTAAAACATACCGTACAAAAAAAATGTAATTCATGTAATTTTGATTCTTTTTATTTAAAAAATATAATGTATATACCTATCTCACACATTCGTAAATGGTTGTAAAAAAGAAACCTAATGCAAAAAAAGGTTCATTGTTCATTTGAAAAAATTCCTAAACATTGTTGAAATATAGCATTCAAAACCAGAATATCCTCTTAATCAGTCTTCACTGTACATACCAAACTGATGCACAAGGAGTAACTTGTGCAAAACATCTATCAACAATAAATGTTTACTATTCAACTGAAACTATGTAGGAAATATACGTTCTACAATATATTTTCTATTTTTCTTTTATAAAGTTTAGCCACTGATATTAAATCTTCCCTCAAAGGAAGTAATAAAATGTGTTCCGTTTTACCAAACACTGTTTCAAAAAATGGTGGAGCCCGGCAATATAAACACTGTTGACTCCGACTACGGCTCCATTCATGTACAAACATAGATTAAAAAAAAATACAACAAACGTAACAATCCGACTCACAGTTTGCCGTATGGACGAACAATGCTCTCGACATCCATTGAAACACGAGAGCGTATAAATTTAATTGATTTCGGGCGTGCTTTTACAAAACGTATCGACACGAATTTTATCATATGAACAAACAATACAGCTGCAGCAGGTGAACGTATTTGCGAAGAGCTCGAAATAAATCTCGACGATTCCGTAAAAGCTGCAATTTATCTGACAAAGTTCTGGGGACGAGATGTTTCGTAATCAAAGATACCCACCCTGTTTAGTCGTGCTCCTGCCCAATTGAAATGAACAGTGCAGCGCGTGCAAGTAATACTCTTGTGCGTGTCATGCTTGCACTTCCGGCACTGACGTTAACAGAACCGAAGAATATATAAAAAAATACGTGTGATTGTAAAAAACTGAACTGTAACGGTTGGTCGCTCGGAGGTTGACTCGAACTTGACGCTCGGTTTGACTTGAATTGCTTGTTTAAACGATCTGAGCAGACCACTTTCGTCGCTTCTGTCTCTTTGCAGCTAGCCTCGCTGTGGCACAGTGGTCCCGAGAGCGGCAATTTATGGCCTAAATTCAATTTTTCTACTTTCATATTACAACCTCGAAATTCAAAATATTAGATCTTTCAGATAACTTTCCGAGCAGGTATAGCGTTCTAACAAGGAGAAGACGCGGTCATCGGGTCTTAGATTTTGTCGAAACTTTGCATACTGGTAGATTTCGTTCTCCTGTTTATGAAAATATAGCATAATAGGCGTCGATACTCAATAATTTTTGAGATATTTACAATTTAAATTTCATTATACCCGTTAAGCCGTTAAGTACAGTTTTGGTTAAAGTTTTTGTCAAGTGCCAAACGGCATGATGGTAACGTACTAGATTCATTACCGGGAAGGTAATGAATCCCTTTTTCCTTTCTTTCTTTTCTTTTCAGTTTATCTATTTTAATTAATTGCATTTTGCACATGAAAAATACACTCATAATATCTATAGGTAACAAAATATAAAAATTTTATTGAAAAGGAACATAATATGAAAGAAACACTATCTTCATCAATCTTAACATATCTCAAAAGTTGTTGAGTATCGACGCCTATAATGCTACATTTTCATAAACAGGAGAACGAAATCTACCAATATGCAGTTTCGAGAAAATCTGACACCCCATGACCGCGTCTTCTCCTTGTAAGTGTAGAACTAGGAAATTGGAGATCCAATTAAATAGTTTAATTACTCTTCACATAATGCTGAAATGCAAATTTGTTTTATATTTTCATATGTGTGAGCACATATATTTTAGTTATTTAATGGTGATATAAGCATTTTTCAATCAATATACGAGGTATATAAAGTAAAGTACAATGAAAACTTTAAGAAGGGTTTTGAAAAAATGTTGAAATATGTTAGCTTTCAGACTTGGTTATTATGAAAGCTTAGACCTTCAGCATGTACATATGTAGATTTTTGGCTACTACTTCCTGTAACTTTTAATTATATGTTTATTTTAACAAGCAGACATTGGATCCGCCATTTTGAATTTTCAATTTTTAATGTCAGATTCGTAATCAGAGACCCCAAAAACACCTGATTTCATATAATTCTTATGAAGAATTGAATCTTGTCTACCTTTTCGCGGTTTCTAGACCATAGTATGCACTGTGAACATTGTTAACACGATTTTCAAATATTTCCGATGATCTGGTATAAAAATGTTTCGAACGAAATTTGATCAGTATTCACTTTTCTACAAACTTCAGTATAAACAATTGTAGAGAAATTTTTTATTTATAAATAAGGAAGTTCACATCAATTTTTCAAATATTAACATATATTTTTTACTTCATAATATTATAATTGACATCAAGACGAATCCAACGATCTATAATAATATAACATTAAGCCTTGAAATAACGCTACATGGATTTGGTCACAAAAAGCGGGCTCCTGGACCACTGTGTATGCGTGGGATGCAAGAATCTCTCTATTCTATTTTGTTTTTCATTGGTTATTATAATAACTTTAACGCCTACCTTTGCGGAGGAGAGGGTAACCTTGTAGCACGGAACTAAGGAATGTGCATGATTCTGCGGGGGTGAGGCGAAAGACAGAAGGGGTATCAACTTGTCGGCCATCTTGGATGGCAAACACTGTGATGCGCTCTATAGGCAACTTTAAATACTAGTTGCGCGAATTTGCAATGTAATGATGCGGAAAATAGATACACATAATTTATTTATAAATTTACTTAACCATTGAAATGATCAAAATGTACTTTACGACCATAAGATACACTTTATAAAGTGTATAATTAATAACAATGTTAAGGTTAGATATAATTATATATGTAAGCAAAAAAATAATGTTGTCAGTAGTGAAAGAACCCATTTTAATAAACTAATATTGTTTTCTGGCCATTAAATTGTAGGGTAGTGTAGGGTAACGTGAGGTGATGAGGCACTGATAATCAGTGTGATGAGGTAGCAGAGCCCTGAGGCAGTTATATTGGAGCCGAATGTGCAATGATTTGTTTATTTTTACTGTTTATTTATTTTATTTTTATTTTTCAGAAAAGACTGAGGCAAATGTGCAATGTTTTATGTATTTATTATTAACGTAAGTTTCGTTTTAGTTATAAACTATTTTCTAATAATACAATGTAATTTTTGTTTTGTGAATACTGGTAAAGTTTTGGCAGTTTTCCTTATCCTAGCAACAAATGTTGGTATTCTTTAATTGTTTCTGCCAAATAAAATATTTTATTGTTTTATTATGTATTTTGCTTAGTTATTGTAGCACTCCTTCCCTTTCCCATTCCCAAAATAAAGAATAAGTGTGAATTATCTTATATTCTAAATATATATATATATATATATATATATATATCATATGTATATACATACAGATATATATAGAAATACACTTGTTATACATTCATTTTTCAGAATTAAATCATATCAATGTTCCCGCAACGTTGTATAGATGGCAGCACTAGTTTTGCCATCCAACATGGCCGCAGTCAACCATCCCTCCCCGCTCGCGGCACGACCCCTCTCGCCTTTAAATCTACTTTACGCTCAGTCCTTTAGGTCCGTGCCTTGTACGTAGCTCACTCAGCAATCTCACCCCCTTGAGTATGGTGGAGAGTCCGAGGTGGACGCTTGGTACCCGCGCTCAATGGGGCCGGTAAGGTGTTTTAAACCTGGGCCCGGGCCGCTACCTTAATTGATAGTGCGATTAAAGTGGCAAGCTAAGGATAAACTGAAGTCTGTCATGCAGATGTATGTATCTAGCGTACCATCTGTTCCGTCTTAGGACGGAACACACCCCGTCGAATTATTGGACCAGAATTGTGATGAGAAGATGCATATTACCTATCTATCGGACAATGGGGAGGATTTTTTCAAATTATTCAATTCCTCGGTTTGTTAATTTGATGCGCGAAGAAGGACAAGGAATTTCATTGGGGGCTGGTTTACTGATAGAAGACGACATGTCCAGGAGCCGGCCTTCTTCCCGAACAAAAGAGCGGAGGCTCTGATTTAGTGCCGCGCATAATTTCGTCCTGGCATTAAATTAATATTTCCATGCCTTTGTTCGCCTGTTCCACATAACTAAAGGAGAGAAAAGAATCTTGATGAATATAGTCTCTTTTAGGCGGCCACGGTGAAATATAGAGAGCAGTGGGGTCTTCTGATGCGGGATTTGAGAACAGGATTCCTACAGAGAAGATTCTTTTGAAAGGGAGGCGATCTGTAGCTTTCCCATGCTTCAGAGGTTGTTTTCAATGTTCCTGAAATTCATTCTTCTGTACGCGGCGGTCTACGACCGTCTCTAAATGTATGTTCAATTGTTGTCACGAAAATATTCTGGTAACGACGCAATTAAATTGTTCAGCTTTATATTTTAAGTAAATGTAGGGGATACCGTGTATAGTTCTTACATTTTTCTAGTTCGATTGTTCTACGAGTTATAACTACCGCAAATGTTATTTTGACAAGTCTAATATAAACTACCTACGTATACCGTTATAAAAAAATTAGTCGCATGGATATTATCAATAAGATTGAAAGTAAATGTAAGTTATTTATAGGACTGATTTTGTGGCAATGTGCCCGGAGCTTGGGTTGATTGTCACAGTATCTGGGGGTGATTGTCACAAATTTTAAGTAAACCAAGTTTATTAATGAAAAATTGATTTAACTATGAAAATATTATCTTCATTGTTGGCGGTATTACATTAGTGGTTATTATAAATGTAACACAAAATCACACTTGATTTCAAAGAGGAACGTTTACAAGAAATCCTATTAGTAACCTCATCTTGTTGATACGATCATGAATGTGAAACAACATAAGATATATTATTAATCTTTGATTTGATTATTTTAAGAAATTAGGCACTCAAATTCCTTGGTTATAAATGATTTTAAACAATCTTCATAATCAAATCATAATAGCATAACAGGAACTTATTAAATACTGAGGATAGTTAATAAGTCGGCAGCCTTAATCCGAATCGTTAAATTCAATTAAATCATTAGAATCATTAGATTGTCGCGCGTAACAAATAACTCCGATTGTATTCTGGCAATTTGCTTCCTATTCATTTATTAACAGGTATTAGGTATCTTAGAAAAAAACAGTAATCTACAAGAACAAGTGAAACATATAGTAATCGAAACTAATAAACAAGTTTAAGTACTTACTTGACAGAAAATACGCCACGTTTACCTCGAACGCAAGAAAACAATGATACGTCCTATTTTAACCAGGGACTGAAACTGTTCTGGAAATAACTGTTACAAACTGTTATATATGGGTTCTGGTCGAAACAGTTATGAAGAACCGAAATGATGTTATAACTGTTATGAGAATATCGGTTCTAAAACAGTTATTTTTCGGTTCTGGCTTTCGGTTCCCGTTTCGGTTCTGTCTTCTGTCATTCTGTATTCTATTCTGCATTGTGTTCGGCCTTCTATATTTCTTATTTAAGTAGTTATTTATAATTTAAACAATTTTTAAATAAATAAATTTTTATAATTTTTTTTTCTATATTCATTATCTGAATAGTTATTTCAATCATTTATTGTCAAAATAATTGTTTAAATAAATAAATTTTCATAATTTGTTTCTATACTTATTATTTGAAGTATTTCAATAATTTGTTGTTAAACTAACATATTTATTATTTGAATTATTATTTCGACAATTTAATGTTAAAATAATTGTTTAAAAAGTTAAATTTTCATAATTTGTTTCCATATTCATTATTTGTATGGTTATTTCAATAATTTATTGTTAAAATAATTGTTTAAATAAATAAATTTTCATAATTTGTTTCTATACTTATTATTTGAAGTATTTCAATAATTTGTTGTTAAACTAACATATTTATTATTTGATTTATTATTTATTTAAACTTTCTTATTTAACTTAATTAATTTATTTAAACAATTATTTTAACAATAAATTAATGAAATAACGATACAAATAATAAATATGGAAACAAATTATGAAAATTTAACTTTTTAAACAATTACTTTAACATTCAATTATCGAAATAATAATTCAAATAATAAATATGTTAGTTTTACAACAAATTATAGAAATACTTCAAATAATAAGTATAGAAACAAATTATGAAAATTTATTTATTTAAACAATTATTTTAACAATAAATGAATGAAATAACTATTCAAATAATGAATATAGAAAAAAAAATTATAAAAATTTATTTATTTAAAAATTGTTTAAATTATAAATAACAATAAATAACTACTTAAATAAGAAATATAGGAGGCCGAACACAATACAGAATAGAATACAGAATGACAGAAGACAGAACCAAAACTGGAACCGAAACCCAGAACCGATATCCAGAACCGAAAAAATAACTGATTTAGAACCGAAATAATATCGGTTCTCGAGAACCGTAACCGTATCCGATATAAGCCAGAACCGATATTCTCGTAACAGTTATAACATCATTTCGGTTCTTCATAACTGTTTCGAGAACCGGAACCGATATCATAACAGTTTCAATCCCTGATTTTAACAAAATCATTCGTCACGTGATACCACGAAAAATTTGGAACTTCTTTAACCCTCCAACTACTGAATCGCGGTCTCCTGTGCTGGAGTCTACTGCTGACTGGCACCGATGTTTAACTAATATACAGGGTGTTTGCGAAATCGTGGTGCAACCGGCAAGGGGATGATTCCTCATATAAAATCTAGTCGAAAATAAGGAATATAGTTTTTCCATATGGGGCTTCCATATTGAGTTTAATGATTCATCGGGTTCGCGTGCATTAGTATATGCACAGAGTAAAATTGGTTGGCCATGATTAGACACGACAGGCGATTTCCTAGGACAGGCATATCTAATGGTACGCGTATTCGCTGAATTTTCTAACTTGATTTTCTCGAAAATAAAGCCTCGCATGAAAAAACTATATTCTTTATCGACTATCGACTAGATTTTATGCGAGGAATCATCCCCTTGCCAGTTGTACCACGATTTTGTAAACACCCTGTATGTATATGAACGATCGCTCGAGATTATTTACACCACTGTCACGATGGGTCACGAATGAAAATAATTGATCTATAATGACTATTTAGACTGTAGATTTGTATGCAAAACAAAAATTGTCTGCATTAGTTGCAAGACATAGAAGCTACATAGATATTTATTTCTTTTTTTACTAATTTTAATTACTTGAAAATTATTAGGATTTTGTTCCGGGAAGCCAGGTGTGGGGAAATACCACGGTACGGAACATGGACTATGCTTTTATTATCGTAATAATATGTAATTACCAGTTGGTCACGTAATCGCTCTCGAGAGTATGCTCGCGGCAACAGCACGGCGCAAAGTGGTCCCAAATCCCGAAAAAGTGGTCAAAACCCCAAGACGTTTCCGGATTTTATTAAAAATTTGTATTTGAAGGTTCTCGTGGAGTACGAATCCGAATTCAAAAAACGGAAAAACTAAGTGGACGATCCAATATAACGGACGGATATCTGAAAAAATGTAAACAATATGTCTTTTATGAAATTTTTGGTCTGCATATAGGCCAGCCAAATGTACAAAATGTATTATTTAAATTTATACAATTTCAAAAAAGTTATTCCGTTTCATAATGTGTGCTAACTTTCAGCTACCTCAATTCCTTTTCATTCGCTCCCTCTATTGTTAACATTGGGGAATGGCCACTTACATTTGACATTACCCCTACTACTTCCATATAAAGTACCTAAATATTTACATTGCACACTTTCAAACGAAGTGTTTCCGCTTTCATGAGTTTTTATTTTAAAATACATAAAAAAATGTTATAAACAAAAATATAACATTCATGTTTTTCATACGTGTGCCTTACAAAACTCTTAAAAATGCATAAAACTTTTCTCTTAAACACTTATAAATATCATTTATAATACTCGGCAGCATGAATGCACTAAATTATATAAAGTGGTGATACAGGCGAATCTGCAAAAATCCGCAGCAAATTGTTGCAAATCCTGCGAGATAAATATATAAACTAAAAGGTCCAATAAGAACTTTGGTGAGACCTTGGGGAGCGATCAACTTTTTCTCTACATCTTCAAATTTATGCATAGCATTTTGTATCTTGTTTTGTTACTAACTTATACGTTTGATGATTAACAATATTTAACACATTAGTATTAAAAAAACATTCTACTTACTTCCACAAACATCATCCGGTTCACAGAATTGAATACTTTCTAATAAAATTTGTGCGCTGTACACTGAATAGTTCACACTTCTGCTTACCATGACGACAACTGCTTGACTGATGCTTACGCCGAAATTGTCACTCAGGTATAAAAATGTGACCATTTTTGCGTACACCCCACTACAGGACTATCAACATAGTATCCTGAGCAACGGTCAGAATGACTTCACGTGAAAATTCATTATTAAGGTTTCGACCACGTTTTCCGGATTTTGGACCACTGTGCGGCACGGCGAGCGGCGGTGGGGGACGCGATCGGTTACGAAAACAAATGAGGTAAATATATAGATTAGTAATATCTTACTGATTTCGATGACGTTAAACTACGTTGTCAAGGTCATCATTCTGAGCATCTTTTCCCTGTACATGTTACTGCCGCTCGGTTTTAGTTTCTTAGATATTCGCAAAAAACTGGTACAGTATTTTATCGATAACTGTCCCAAATATCTGGCCGATAATTGTCCCAAACCAATCCCCACTTCCGCGGGGTGTACTCCATGAGGGGCCGTGAAGCTCGAGAATCCTCGGTCGCCGAGAAGTGTAACATAATACGGGTCGAGTATATCGGTGAGACTACTACTAATCCAATAACAAAACTTCTTTATTATTTATTATTCTTTTATGAGTCTTTCACCAACTGTTAATTACTTAATGTTTATCAACATCGACTCAAATTATTCATTAACTAATAGGTTTACAGCTGATAAAGGTCAGCACTTCTTTACTAAAAATTTACCGCTCTTCGATGTTTTGGCATAAAAAATTTAGCATTCCATTTAAAATAACGAAGTTGGCCTTCAAATCTCCGAAACGCCTCCACTTACAAGAAAAGTGTATGAATTACATAATGGAGCCTCTCAAACGTCTGCTTCTCCCACCAACCTCTTTTCCATACAGCGCACACCTTCTTCGCGATCGCGCATGTCTCGCGCCTTCGTTGCCCCCACCATAACGTATCTTTGTACCTGACCCCAGGGTTTCGCGAGGCCTGCGCGAGGCATGCGCACTGCTCGCGATGGGCGAAGTTCTTTTTCCATGGTAACGGTGGATACTGGTGGGGGACAGTGGGCGCTATGCTCGGGACGGTCAAAAATGCCCATGCCTGATGTATCCCTTCAAACCATACCTTTTTCTAGAAAAAGTTTTTTCATACAATGCATACTTTGGAAGTTATTGAGGGTGAACAAGTTGCGTGGATCGCCCATTATAGTAGAATCACCTTGGAAGTTCTTCGGTACTTTATGAAATGTTTAATTTAACTTCAATATGAATATCAATGTAATGTGCAAGGAAAGTTATATCTACTTGATTTTTTAATTTCAATCTAGAGGTCACAAAACAGTACATTATAGGGACAACAAGCTGTAGATACTATATTTATCGTTAGATGTCACATATAAGAAATAATAATAAAGTTATTCACACAGTACAATTTAGGTGACCAGTATGAATTTATCATCTTTTTCTAGACTGTAGAATCTCCGAGTTTAATTATCAGTTCAGTGTTAGTTACTTAGTATTTACATACAAATCTAAATGTTTTTTGTGAACGTTGGAGTTCAAATACGCGTTGGTCTTATACTTAATCTGCTCATGCTTAATCTAATCATAAAAATAAGTAAAAAAATAAAAATGTAACATACATAATAATGCCGTCAACAACAAAGGTAATATTTTCAAAACAAAATCATTTAAATAACTTACTACATTAGTAAACGTAGTTATTTAAAATTTGTGATAATCAACGCCGTATACCGTGACAAACAATCAAAGCTCGGGGTACATTGTCACAATATCATTCTTAAAGATAATTTAAATTAACTTTCAGTCTTATTAATAATATCCATGCGACTAATTTTTTTTTATAAAAGCAGACCTAGGAACAGTTTGTATTATACTTGACAAAGTGAACTTTCTGATAGCTATAACTTGTAGAAAAATCAAAGCAGAAAGATGTGACTACCATACATGGTTTCCCCAACTCATGGTCAGAATGAAAGACTACATACGATGGTCGAGTCATGTAAAAGAAACCGTATATGTTAATGCAGCAAATAAAACTGCAATTTGCAACAGATTGCATATGCATCTGAGGGAAGCCAGTACAAGATATTATTATTTCCGCAGATAAGAATAAATTGAATGTTCAGCGTCTGTGATGAAAAGGTCAGGAGGAAGCGAAAATCGATACATCAACTGAATCGCAAAACATGTACTACTCTAACAATAAAACTATAAGTCACCGCGGTCACTCAGTAATAGTTCGACGATGTATT
Source organism: Sphecodes monilicornis (assembly GCA_913789915.3). Classification (NCBI taxonomy): domain Eukaryota; kingdom Metazoa; phylum Arthropoda; class Insecta; order Hymenoptera; family Halictidae; genus Sphecodes; species Sphecodes monilicornis. The sequence goes on along the minus strand of OU565284.1, from coordinate 33,117,850 downwards.
CCAAATTTTATATTATTTTTTATAACATTCTTGAGATTTCTAACATGGCGACTGTCAAGAATTTCACGTTCTACAGAGATAATAATCAGAATACCAAGGTACAAATTGTTTACCAATTCCTACTCTATACTTGTTTAAGCATTTCAAAATCACCTTTCCAATTTGATTTCAATCTCATAGAAAACGTATGAGATAGATCATAGTATTCGCGAAACATTAATTACGTCAACAAATAACTTTTAAAAAAAGTATGAAAGAAGTGTAGAAATTATTTACCTAGCTAGTATTTAAAATAAATTATTTCAAGACAAATGGGTGAATTTCAGGAAATATGGTGTTATACTTTTTTCATTTATGAATTATAGATTACGATGAAGAAGTTAACAAGATAAGATTCTATTTAAAATTTTCAATGTTATCAAATGAATGCTTCAATCAACGATTATTGATTTGGGTTACATTATTTAGATCCAGATTAAAGAAATCAAGCCAATTCAATAAAACATTTTCGGGATAAAAATTCCTCAGCACAATCAGTCTTTATACTAGTTAGAAATTATTTTTAAAGTAATGTACTTTATAAACAAATTCCATACCAGGAAAATAATATCTTAAGCTCTCCCTAATTTTATATATCGTGGCTCGGTATTTTATTATTGCCAATTCTGCCAGTGTGACGTCTCTATACAGGAGATTTCGATGTTAAACGACTTAAAGTCACCATTAGTGCACGGCGATCATGTGCCGTCGAGTGACTATGGTCATCCGTAGTAGTGAAAGGGTTAAGGTGGTGAGGGGCTCCACACTTTCAAAAGTGCATCACCAGAGCCCCTCCAAAAACCTAACCCAGGCCTAACTAAAATTCGGTTAAAATGACGGAATTCGCTGTAATGGTCCTGACAGTTTTTTACAAATACCTCCGAAAATAAAGTTGTGCGGCGGGAACATGTATACGTAAAAGTTGTTCTGAATCAGATCCCAGACAGAGAACATATTTGAAGCTCATCAAAATCGACGAGGAGTCGCTTTTCTAGATTGTTACCCTACGGAAGGTTAGGTTTGTACAGGTTAGGCCAGCGGTGTTCAGCGTAGGGGCTCCTCGCACGCCTGTTTCCCCTTCCAGTCACCCCCCCACTGTCAGTTTGCGCAAGCGCAGTGTGTTCTCACCCCGCCGATCAAGACACCGAGTAACCGACCCGCGTGTCATAAAACAATCGACGATAATTTTTTTAACGCGGGAAGCGAGCATATTGGTAATCGGTTCGCCGCGTAACGGCGCTATGGAAACGGCGAACGGTGGTGGGGACGGCGTTCAGCTTCCGGAGCCGAGTTTGGACATCGCTGAGTTAGGCTTTTAAATGAATTTTGGTTCGGTCTGGATTACATTTCTTGGGGAGGGGTGGAGTCGCTCCTCCTCCCCAAAGGAGGAATTCCGTTATGGGGAAAAGGCAGAGTTTGCTATAGACATCTTAACAGTTATTTACGAATATCTAAAAAACGAAGCCTGAGCGACATTTTTTAAACAGGAAAAAGTTGTTCCAAATGTCGAACTGTATAACATATGTCAATGTCATCAAAATTGGAGAGGAGTACCTACACTTTTGTAGATAATTACCAAAATGTTTTTCTAAATGACTGAAGTCAACAGTTTATTATGCAAATGGTTCGGAATGCATTTTATTGGAGCCAGATACACTAAAATTTTCATAAAAGCAGAACCTTTATAACCATGGAATTCTATTCGTTAAATACTTTTTAATTAATTTAAAATAATGAATGAAACACATACCGGGGAAAGACATTCAAATGTGTATTTGCACTAGCATATGCAGTCTGAGCATTTTCATGCTTCAAATCCGCTTAAATCTGCCTCGTATGTTACATTCCACGTATTAATCATCGTCCACGCTAACTCACGACAAACCCGTTCGAACCTATTCTGCTATCGCACGAATAACGTCACGAAATTTCCTGGTCAACTTGAGTCAACCGAATTGGTACGCAGACACGTCCCAATTTTAGCTACATGTAATTATACTGAACTTGAGGCTTACATGCAAATCAGTTCCTCTTCAGTAGGATTTAATTGATCCGGTGTGATATGCTAATCTGATACGATTATGCGTCTTTCCAATAATGAATTGGGACCATCATGGATCTGGAACCAATCGAATTTACAAACGTTTGCTGACGCAGCCCGGGACATTATCGACGAAAGTAATCCTCAGAACGTTGCGTCGCGTCGTTTCGATGACTCTTCATGTTATCGTACTTTTAATAACATCGTTCTGTGCCGCTTTTTAATACTCAACAATGTTTTCATATATTTAAATAAATAATGAATAAAATTACATTTCAACCTAGACAAATTATGAAATTGTTTATTAATTAACATGATTTGTGCAAGTAATGTAAATTTGAATTTTGCTACCATTTGTAGTTCCCTATAATTCACTCTTACAGATTAGAGTAAGAGAAGCGTTACAATTCTCTTTGCTGCAGTCGTTTTACTTCTCTGTGCTCCTGTGTTGTTGCGAGACAAGCGGATGCTCTACGATTAATACAGTTCGTTATACATGAAAAAGAAACCATTTATTTATTACATATGAATTTGATTCCCACTTAACGAAACGTTTCAATACCTTCTTTACCATAGTGCAGGAAGTTCCAAGTATTCCCTTCCGAAAACTGCAAGGTCCCCACCATCGAACCTCTTCCCACTACTACGTAAAGCCGTAGTGTTAGTGAGTGCAGTGTTGGGATATTGTGTGCTTTTTCTCACGCATGCGCGAGATTTTAGCGTCAGTATGGTAGAGAATTAGGTTAAAATGAGGTACCTTGGTCACCCTGCATAGTTTAGTAAAATTTGTTATATATTGATTCTGAAAAATGAATGTGTAAAATGTGTGTTAATAATAACTTACCTCAAATTCGCAGCTCACTCGTACCGTCGGAATGTTTTCGACTCTTCTGGCACTTTCCCGACAGAATAGTTCCCAGCGCCACTTTCCCTCTACTTTCGCCACAATATAGATACGTTACTGTTTTGGACGCACATGCGTTAGAAAAAGCACGCAATATCCCAACCCTGAGTGAGTGTTGCGAGCGCCGCGCGGCTTCCCACTACTATACATTATAACGATGAAGTCTAAGAGTGGGGGAAGAACCTAAACGGCGAAGGTGCCTCGAATAGCTCCGGAGCTACTGGTTGGACCTGCCTGCCATAGTGTATCACATCATGTACATCACTTTTAGCACTTGAACGATTTGCAACAAAATTGATATTTGTTCAATCGCTTTCTAATAATTTGTTTCTGAGAATGGTACAAGGTTAGCAAAAAAATCGTAGAGCTTCCATGACTCAACAAAACTTGAATGCCAAACACATACCATCCTAATACATCATTTTATTTTATAAAATTAAATTAGAACAAATGAAAAGTTCTCATTAGTGACGTATAATATTTCAGCAAATGAATGATAATATTAACATCATGTTTTGTCATTCTCCTCTATTCACATTTTCTCCTTCCTTCCAACTTTGTTGATCACCCACGATCAGATTAACTTCTGGTAGCATTTTTAATTTACATTTTTCTGACCTCTTTGATATATACTATCGATTTACATAAAAAAAAATGTGCGCGATTTTATCATTCATTGAATAAAGTCCCTGGTAAGTGTTTCCTTTAAATATACAGTTTCAATTTATATTCATTATACTTTTTACCGCATTCTCAGTATTCTATTATATAAATACTTACAAAATGGTACCTAACTGGTGAAGAACGATAAATCGAAGTTCCTTTCCGGATGAAACTGTAATTTTTGCAAGTCATATCGGTACTGAATACTTGCAAGAATATATAAGTTTCATGGACAGTGTGCTTGGTATCTGAAGTTCCTAAACGGTCGGTATTATGTACACGAGTGTTCCACCGGTCGAGTCTTTCGCAAGCATATCGATTTTCCATCGAAACTATAGCCTGTTCCGTATACCTTCCAGATTCGACGACCTCGTTATCGCCGGTTAGGCTGGGCAAATCTGAACTCAGCCAAATTCAAATCGAATTTCCTTTTCGCTCGAACGGATTCCTCGATTTCGAGCGATTTCCGGACCAAATACAATCGTTTTACGTCCTTTACGCCACGGCGATTTCAGCCGGATGCCGTTAGGCGTCTCTTTCAAAATGTTGCTCATCCCTATTTACATTTTCCATCATTTCAAAGCTCCCTATCCTTCCATTTTCGGAGCTATTTTACGCCGTAGTAGCCACGAAAATGATTAAACGAATTATTATATTATAAAATATTATAATTTAGAACTAAACGATCGGGGCTCTAAGGAAATAGCGTTTGCAAAGTTATTACCATCGTGTACATACTCAATAATATCTAGCTGTGTGAGTTATACGTATCTTTAGCTTAAGGGAGTACACCACCACGAAAGTTTAAGTTTAGTAAAATAAAACATTTGTTTCAGTAATTGTTAAATATAATGAAAATATCGGTAAATATTACGTTTAGGGGAGACACCTCGGATGACCTTGACTTTTGACACATGTTGTCAAGCACAACATTCTGAACATCTTTCCACTATACATCTACCTGTCGCTCGTACATTGTTTCCGAGATAATTGCATAAAACCTTCGCTAAAGTTTGGTGGTAAAGACCTAAACCAGACACCTAGATGGTGTTAGGTCTGGTAATCTAACCAAACCTTTTTTTTTTTTTAACGCAGGGAAATGCTTTACGCATTCCCCGCCCCCTTGGGGGAGGGGCGGGGATATGTGGGACTCCCCCCTTCCTGGTTGGAAGGGGAAGGAGGGTATACCCACAAAACCCTGCGGAGACCTGCCTATGCGGTAGGGGAGTGGCCAGGAACTCTTGTAGAACACTACTGGACCACTCCCCCGCTGTGGCGGCGGCCTACCGCCGCCGCCCCAGGCACGGGGGGGGACATGACCCCCCAAATTTCATCTACCAGGGCATTGCGCCGGTCTCCCGCGCAATGCCCCCCCATCCCGGGGCCGCCGGTATGGAAGACACGCCCCCCAAGGCGTGTCGCCCGCGGCCCCTGGAGGGCTCGCCCCGAGCCGAAGCCTAGGGCGAGCACCTCCAATACGCGACGGAGAGGGAGGCCCATCTTCCGCGGGCCCCCGCTCTCCGTTTTCCCGCAGCGCATGTCTCTCCCCCCCACGGTGAGGGGGGGACGCTGCGGCCGGGCCGGGGTGTCGGGGCGAGGAGTAAAGAGATATAGGCTCCTCGCCGCGGCACCCCGGTCCGTTACCATTCCCAGGGGGGGAGGACAGACCCCGTCCTCCCCCCAGCCTCCGGCAGTGGGCAACCCCTAACGCCCACTGTCGGAGGCATCGCCCCAATCTATTCGCCCTCGACTAAGAGGGGGGGGGGTGTCCAACCCCCCCCCCAGCGTCAGGGAGTTGGGACGTCGGCAGCCGCTGCGGCGTTTGCCACCGCCCACCTCCATACATTTCTATCGGAGAGGGGGTCGGCCTCCAACTCCCTTTCCGCGGCCTCCTTCTGCGAGATAACGTTCTCGCAGAAGGAGGCCACTGCGCTCCAGGGACCTCCCCCACCGACTATGTGGTCGACCACAGCCGGTAGGGAAATGTCTCACCCAATCTGACCTCTAAGGACAAGTCGTTGCGTCGACCACGCTGGGCATTCCTCCAGCGTATGCAACGACGTGTCCAGGTCCTCGCCACAATGGTGGCACTGCGTCGTGGGATCCTTCCGGATCCACCACAGGTACCGACCGAAGCATCCGTGCCCGGTCAGCACCTGTGTGACCCGGTAGGTCAGCCGCACACGCCTCCCGCACCATTCGTGTAGAATGGGCAGGAGGGCCCGGGAAATGGGCCGGCCCGAATTCGCGTCAACCACCTGTTGACGCCATTGGGCCAGCAAGCTTTCCCAGGCCTGGCGCTTCAGCTCCGCGAGCTCCCCGCCGTCTATCTCCCCCCCTCTGGCCGAGCGGGCGTAGCCACAATTGGCCGCCCGCTCATTGGCCAGTAGACGTAGGGGGGGAAAACCGGCGAGGAGTTGCGCCGCCTCATCGGAGATGGTTCGGTACCCCCGTATGGCCCGCACAGCCAGCCGCCGCTGGATGCGATTTAATAGCATCTCAGAGCGGCAGCCGGCTGTAATTTGCGGGGCCCATACGGGCGCTCCATAAAGGAGCTTGGACCAAACCACCCCCGCGTAGAGGCGGAATCTAACCAAACCTAATCCATACCTAACCCAGACTTAACACCATCTTGAGTGATTAGTTGTCGCTCGTTCCCTATTAAACACACAGATAAACAGTGTTTACCTTCTATGTTCCAGTAAGTTTTGTTGCTGGATACCATCTCAGAAGGAGCCGCTAAACATGGTGATAGACAATGTTGTATACCATCGCCAGTTTGTAATCTTAAATAATAAAAAAATATGAAAGTAAAGTCAAGGTGGTGCTAAATATTCCCTAAAAACACATTTTTATTTTATTTAACATGTTGCTATATACATTTAAAAAATGTATATACAGTCACTCCCATTGATATCTGTACACTCTTAAAAAGACGATAACTTGTTTAATATTGGACCATACGACTTGGACTTTTTTGAGAAGTTAGAATAATTAGTTTACTACATGACGTGAAAAAGAAATTTTAAAAAAATTGCAATTGGCCGGTATTGCAGAGAAAATACTAAAAGTTGTGTTTTAAAATTTTTTTATGTGGTTTATATTGAAAATTTAAAACATCCATTTTGTAGATCTGTATCAATTGTATATATTTTCAAATTTTCATCCAATTTGAATTACGTGGAAAACAGCGGCAGGCATCGAATGACGTAAGAATCCTTCGATTTATTACAGGTTAAGGCCGAAAATTGTGAAAAGCTGCAATTTTTACCATCTTCAAACAGTTGTAGCTCATTGCAACGTTTGCCGATTTTGGTGAAATATTCAGAGTGTATACAGTTCACACAGATCTACAAAACGTATTTGTTGAATTTTCAATACGGACCCACATAGAACAGTTATAAATAACAACTTTTAGTATTTTCTTTGTAATTCCAACCAATTACAATTTTTTCAAAATTTTTTTTTTTCAACGTGTAGTAAATTAATTGTTCTAACTTCTAAAAAAAAATCCAAGTCACATGATCCAATATTATAAATGGGAGTGACTGTAGTAGAGAGAGAGAGAGAGAGAGAGAGAGAGAGAGAGAGAGAGAGAGAGAGAGAGAGAGTTTCCCACTCCGATTTCCAAACTTCCCAAGACACACCCACGACCAATTAAAAAACGCAACATTCCACCATCTACATCGACAACCGACCAATGACGACACAACCGAGGTGACGTTAGACGAAACGTAACAGAGACGCATCAGATCCTCTTAAAATCTCGAGAAAAACATTTTGAAACCGCTACCTAGAAATCGCTAAACTCGCTCAATACAAGACAGTACCGAATTCGCAACGCACTCTGTAATATATTGAACTTTAAATAAATTGTGATTAGTGTACATAGTACACCGTGTATACAAGTCAATCGAACAAGGTGCTCAGTGACTAATACTCATTGAGAGAAGGCGCATTCATCAATTACAATAGTTTAAAGAAACAAGTTTGTAGAAAAATTCGACTGGAAAAGAGGATGAATTTGATCTACAAAAGAGTAAATTTGACTTGAAAAAAAAGATTGTGCTCTGCATAAGTGTAGATTTGGAGCAGAAGACCTGCAGTAACTGCAGAGTAAATGTGAATTATACAAAAGACGAAAAATTAAATGAAAGCCATGATTTAATACCGACATAACTGTTCTTACATAGAAATATCTATTCAAAGATTGTATAGCCGACAGACATGCTTTTAATGACCTCGTCGCCGCTATTACTGGCTGCACATTGGTCGTTAAGCCTTTCCAGCCATAAAGCAGATTGAACTGAAGCCAGTATTTTGACGTTTCATAATCCACTCGACCAGTTTTGCTGCGCGTTACCGAATAATTTAAGCCCTTAAGAGACGCTGCGCTGGTTCATTGTATCGCGCCATTCCACGCCATTTCAGTCGGTACTTTTCTCACGCTTTCCGTTTCTGGAATTGCGTTATGAGCCTCGTGCATACGTTTCTGGAAGACACCACCGCCGTCGTCGTCGTTTACGCTACTGAATGATGTTCGCCTATAAAATACCCCATCGAGCATTGTTTATTTCGCACTACGGTTCTCTTCGAGAAGGTTAACCTCACACTTTGTGATTTATAGTTGGGGACAAAAATGAAGTGGATGTCCTCTAAAAGCTAATAACTTCTTTAAAATTTGATCAAACGACTTGAGCTTTTTTGAGACATTAGAACTTTTTGACATGTTTGAGAGCCAGTGACCTGGCTCAACTGGCGAGTAAGAATTGCTTTATTGTTTATAATTAGCCAGCAGAACTATAAATAGGCAAGAAAATAATTACAAATAAAGATAGAAAATATGAAAGGGTCAAAAGATGATCACAGTCCTATTTGAATTGAAAGCGGTAATACTGAACATCAAATATTATAAATACTACCAAACTTGTCATTATTTTGTTTCTACAAATTCTGCAAGGAAAAAAGTTAAATTAACCCGATGTGAACGCGATTTATGCATTTTAAAGGGCAGATTTCATTCTTATTTTTCATTGTTGAGGGGAAATGGAAGTGTTTAAATCAGAAAACAATTAAAATACTGTTCCGTCGCAAGAGAACAAGATATAAGGCCCTTATTTCGGATTTATTTATGACGTCTTCGTGACTTGAGGCCGTTCTCGAGGATTAGGGAACTGATGCACATTTGGCGACCAGTGGAGCCATTGCCGGGCCTTCCTAGTTTTTTCTTGCCTCCTCGAGAATTACGCGTCGTAAATCGATTACCGACGAAGGACATTCCCGACCGAGAACGGTTCAAGTACGGTTCTCGGGTTACCTGACTTCGCCCTCGGAGGCAGTCGCGTACGGTCCCACACTTTCCCAGGACAGGCTAGCTTAAGGCAGATCTAAAGGTCCGCAAGAATGCACTGATTGGGAAATGCATAGCTCGGCAGAACCAATCAGTGCACTTCTTCAGCATAGCAATGGGTGTCACCGTCTTGACACCCAGAAATGGAGGACCGCCTTCACGATACGACGAAGGGTCCTCCCGAAAACCGCGACGGTCAGTTAGTCGCATCTAGTCAGTTGGAATCGAACAGTCGCGATCGAACAGTCGCGATCGAACAGCCGCGATCGAACAGCCGCGATCGAACAGCCGCGATCGAACAGCCGCGATCGAACAGCCGCGATCGAACAGCCGCGATCGAACAGCCGCGATCGAACAGCCGCGATCGAACAGCCGCGATCGAACAGCCGCGATCGAACAGCCGCGATCGAACAGCCGCGATCGAACAGTCGCGATCGAACAGTGGGAAACGAACACTTACTTCCTTGCACGTATCGAGACAAGGCAAGTAACAATACGGATCATCGTGATCGGATCCGCACGCGTCTAAGGCAGGGCCTGCTAGATAGCCTTACTGACGAATCCTCTAGCAGGCCTGGGATGAAACGCTGAAGCCACGAATTAACACGTGACCCTAATCATTTGAACTAGTTACCCAATATTAATTTGGCGGGTAATACAAACGGTCATTTCGGGATCAACGCGTCCATACGATTGGGCTTGAGACTTACAACCTCAAGCGGGCACCAGTTAACCGCGCGTCGAGCTCGAGATTCGCACCGTACGAACAATACAGCATAAATCTATATTAAATACATTGTTGAAGGTTATAATCATATTCAGTTTTCCAATTCAGGTATTCAGTTTTTACTGAATTTTTGTAGTTTTTTAGTTTTATTAGATGCATTGATATAATTTTTAGTTAAACGTTATAGTTTAACAAAAAGTACTTCTCATGAAGTAAACTGTAACACTTATATGGGAGGGACAAATTCTTTTTCATAAAAAAGATTTGTATGGTTTTATTCTATATTGTATAATGGCTTATAGTATTGTCGCAGAGTATATGCCTTCGAACATTTTATTTACTGGAACGAATAACAACTGGAAGATTTCGAGTGAGTATTTTCATTCTTCGAGCATTTCTTTCTTTCATTGGACATCAACCATCTGCTAGAAATCCACCATATAGGAAGATCATATGACCTAAGAACAGCCGATCATCCCTCTTGTTGAATCTCTTATTGTACCGCCAAAATCCTCTCAGTAATATATTAAGTCCAGTACTATTCCGTAAAGCCATATAAATCCAGCTGGAATACATTACGTCGAATAGCATGCGATGGTACGGAAATAACGCGATTTGCATGGTATCATTCGCAACGACCGTGCTCTCCCGGTTTATTTCTATTCGAGAGATGTTGCGAACGATCCTGGTTCACAGGCTAATTCGGGACCAGCTCGAAAGCTTCGACGAAAACAAGTCTTCTGAAACGTGTCACCGATTGGAACGAACATACTTTTTAACTCACTAAACAGGCCTGGACAAGTGGTGGCCCGCGGGCCACACGATCTCGATTCCCATTCCCTTTCTACTCAGCTAGTCCCACCATACCCACTTAACTGTTCGTCTAACAAGGGAACATAAAATAACCGATTTTGATGACATTTTGGGAAAAGGTAGTTCTTAGAAAAACATTTGGCACATATTTTTTTTTATCGGCAATCGTCCACATTATTGAGTGGAGGTAAGGAATTTTGTATGTATGTTCATGTGTATATTAACAGACAATCCTATATATGGCTACATTTATAAAAATAGAGAATCGATGATAACAGAAGAATTTGGAAAATAACGATCGTCCGAGTGGCTGCAAAAAACACGTTGGTCGTGAACAGTTTGGTTATCCGTGTGCACAGATACGTAAAAATAGCTCTCAAAGTTGGGGATCAGAACCATATTTAGTCGAATATCTCGGAAACTATTACAGATTGATGTATGGTTTAAATGGCAGAATTGTGTATTTTTGATATGGAATATATCTACGAAATCAGATATACCATTTTTCAAAAGAGCGACTTGTTTAAACAATATGTTTTACACAAGCGGATTTTCAATAATTTTTCATTCACGTATTATTACGGAAATTCTTAACGGGAGCTTTGGAGAGCGTCGGTTTGGTCGGACAGGAAATCACAAATGACCCGCACGTTCCCCAGACTTCCCGCCTTTACATTTTTATATACGAGTAAAGTTTGTGGCGGCTACTTCCTATGCTCGTCAACAGAGGGACATTACAACAACACCTTTCCCGCTACTACCTGAATCTTCCTCTGTTTGTATATATACCGTCCTAAACTGTCCTTACGACATCCCGCGTCTAAGGCACGGGTCCGCTAGATAGCCTTACTGACGAGTCCTCTAGTGGTCCTGCGACGAAACGCTCCCTCCTCCTTTTTCCATCTTTTCATAATTCGACAGCCGCCATAAATTGGTGACCCCAACAAACGAACAACAACGCTACCTTCTGAGCAGAGGAGACGACAACATCAACAAACCACGGACAACATCAGGAGGACTTGGAAGGTGACTACTCTGTGACTGCTTTGCCTGAACTACTGCCCGACCAACAGCGACGACTTCTCCCTACTATGCGCTTCTGACGTCATCTTCGCAGCATTATATGGTTTAACGTTTGCGCACCTAAATTTGTGCGACGTTTTCGTATCTACATTTGTGCGACGTTCATCCATTGTTTGAGCGACTATATGAGTCCTACAAGCGGCTTAGGGAGCTACTCAACTTGGTCAATTTGGCAGCATCACTGGTGGGCACACTGACAGCACACATTCTAGCGACCTCCTTGGATTCCGGCGGACATCAGCGTAATTAGAGGGAAATTTGTCCAGATATCGTTGACCACTGGCAAGGGGGTAATGTGGCGGCTAGTTCCTATGCTCGTCAACAGAGGGACAGTTCGACAACACCCTTTCCCGCTACTACCTGAATCTTCCTCTGTTTGTATATATACCGTCCTAAACTGTCCTTATGACATCCCGCGTCTAAGGCACGGGTCCGCTAGATAGCCTTACTGATGAGTCCTGTAGCGGGTCTAGGACGAAACGCTTCCTCCTACTTTTTCCATCTTTTCATAATTCGACAGCCGCCATAAATTGGTGACCCCAACAAACGAACAACAACGCTACCTTCTGAGCAGAGGAGACGACAACATCAACAGACCACGGACAACATCAGGAGGATTGGAAGGCGACTACTCTGTCACTGCCTTGCCTGAACTACTGCCCGACCAACAGCGACGTCTTCTCCCTACTATGCGCTTCTGACGTCATCTTCGCAGCATTATATGGTTTAACGTTTGCGCACCTAAATTTGTGCGACGTTTTCGTATCTTCATTTGTGCGACGTTCATCCATTGTTTGAGCGACTATATGAGTCCTACAAGCGGCTTAGGGAGCTACTCAACTTGGTAAATTTGGCAGCAGCACTGGTGGGCACACTGACAGCACACATTCCAGCGACCTCCTTGGATTCCGGCGGACATCAGCGTAATTAGAGGGAAATTTGTCCAGATATCGTTGACCACTGGCAAGAGGGTAATGTGGCGGCTACTTCCTATGCTCGTCAACAGAGGGACAGTTCGACAACACCTTTCTCGCTACTACCCGAATCTTCCTCTGTTTGTATATATACCGTCCTAAACTGTCCTTATGACATCCCGCGTCTAAGGCACGGGTCCGCTAGATAGCCTTACTGATGAGTCCTGTAGCGGGTCTAGGACGAAACGCTTCCTTCTCCTTTTTCCATCTTTTCATAATTCGACAGCCGCCATAAGTTAAAAGTGTACAATGAGGTAGCAACAACCAAAGAAGAGATGAAGCAGCGTAAAATAAGAGCTTGCTCAGCGATCAGCGGCATGCACCATTTTAAGCACTTGAATCAGCAGTATATCATTAGGTAAGTCGATCGCCGAAGTGGTCGAACAGTTCCCCAAAGTAGAATATTTCCCATCGCAGTTGATCTTCAGAGATCTTGAATGACCTTGAGTCACTGTGTATGTCTTAAAACGCCCTTAGATAGTACATAGAAAAGCATATCGTTCTCATTAAAAGAATTGAGTTGACCTTCATATGTACTCTACGCGTCCACCTCGATACCAAGCAAGTTTCATCTGACACATTTTTTTCTATCACCAATAGCAACCGAGTTATTCGATTATCCTGTTTTAGATGCCTCACCCTGTATTGACTTTTTCGTAGAATTTGATCTGTTCTTCTTTATACAATCAGGTTTCCTCATTTATCGTAACGACCTTGTTACGGAAAGTATAACTAGTTCTTTCTACCAGAATGTGGTCCTTTGAGAATATTTTCAAATAGTCGACACACCACATGCAAACTCACCGGGTCCGATTGATCAAAGAATGAGCTGCTGGCATTACCAAAAAGTTAATGCATTCTCTATTGAGTTTATGCGAGTATATACCTACATACCGCGATCGCAGCAAATTTCGTCTGATTCACGGTTTATATTTTTAACGAAACGCAAGCTCGATTTTCGGCGTAATTATAATGTAATTATCGTGGTAACTACACAGCTGCACGCAACAGTACCATAAATTTTCGGTAATGCATATTACTTTCAGTGCATTAATCAGTGTTAATTGTCCGAGCTGCAGTGTAATTCGTATATACATATTTTATTTTCTTAAATCAACGTACTTGCTGATCGATCGTGCGTATTTACATAGGTCAAACTTCTCCTTAGGGGACTAAGAATTTTCAACTTTTCTGAATGTGAAATTATACAATTTACCATCAGCTGATTGAGTTCGTGATCGGAATTCAAGTTAAAAGATTATACGCGACTAAAGTTGCATTGAACAAACGCGAAGTTATAAGAATGTTTATACTTGAGGCCCGACCGCGGCCAAGCCGTTTTACTTACTACGTATCCATTTAGCATGCGTTTCAACCGAATTTCCATTTCTCTACCATAATTGATAAACAGACAAAAATTACTGGCATAACTCTCGAGTTTTTATCACAGTGACCCACATGACTTCCCCTGATACCTTATTGCGCTCAAAACATTACGTCACCACCGCCATTCTGTCGCTTCTGTACAGTCATTTTTTTCTTTCGCAAATCATGAAAGTAATTTAGAGAGTCTGGACCATCCAAATTAAAGCGTTTTTCGCCGGAAATGGTCACCTTTCACATTTTTACGCCAATGCACTCGTTCTTTTGTGTAAACTTTAATCGGGTCTCTTCATGGCGACTTGTTAGTGGTGTTTTTTTTAAACATTTTACGTCTCTTCGGATACTTAGAATTCTATATCACTCTCTGGACTGCCCTAACGCAGTCTATTTGTCTGCTATTTGTCTGGCAGATTATAAAATATTAGTCGCAATCTTGGCGTAGAACTTTATAGACTGTAACTATATTACGTAAAGAATAACATTAGAAATGAAGGAAGAAGGAAATTCTTACTAGAATACACTTCTCATTTATTTTCTTGTATGTTTTATAGTTCTGTCGCGGAGTGTAAAAGAGAGAAGTTGTCAAAAAACACAAAGAAACACATTGGTTGTCGGACGTATAATTGACACATTGAACATTAATTGTATATTACTGTGAATAATTGCGAATTTATGTACATAAAATGTTCTGATACACAATGCCGCAACGGGCAACGCAAAGTGCCATCAAAATTCGCAGCGTTATTATTAAATGCACACATTGCGAAAGAAACTTTTCGGGGAACCTATGTAATAGTTCTTCTCTCACGACCCAACATGTTGTCGAGTTAACCGTATTTCATCGGAAACCGATTTCATTCGGATGTAACGGAAACTATTTTCCCCGCCTCGGTTCCCCGAAGGTTCGTTAATCACCGATCTAAGGGAACGTCGAGTAATCGATAGGCGGGCGTCTGGAGTTCCGTGACGATCCTTCAAAAGTTTCGTGCACGAAATTGAGAAATTAACCCGACGGGATCGCAGAAGATTGCCGGAGAGGGTGGTTCACGCGCGCACCAGGGGGTGGATGTTCCGGTAAGGAACGTGGAAGGAGACGCACTCTGCTCGGAACGATAGCGGATACGTCCGTAATTTATTTCGTATCGCATCGATTTGAATTACAAATTGTCCCAGATTATGGTTCTCTCTACCCCTCTCGCCTTCCACCGCCCTCATAACCAAAGGCTGAAATGAATGCGTAAATGGTGACGTGGACAGGTTTCGAGTTCGCGATTGCACGGTTACACAATGAGATATCCTACGAAAATGTTCACCCGTTCGTTTATGATTGGTCGAATCCAACTTCGATATTCTTCTCGCGTTTGCGTATATCCTGCGACATCATATATGTAAATAGTATACACGGTGTATCTAATAACGGGACCAAATTATAACTCGGTTGCTATTGAAGATCAAAAGAAATGGTAGAAGACAGTTTTGCGTGGTTTGAGACAATTTTTAAATTTGCATAAAATTCTATGTTACAAATATGTCAAATTGTACAGAAATCCTGAGAATTTACTTTGTATATTCAATGAAGAAGGTTACGAAAGAAATGTTCCGAATAAAAAGAAACATTTATACTCGACGAGCTAGATTGTCGGTACTAGTATTTTCTTGATCGTGGGAAAGAATCAAAATTTCAAATTAAACGATAAATAAACAGAGGAGATGTAATAATTAAGGGAAGTGTCCGGGAAATGTGGAGTCAGACATGTACAAATTCCTTACACACTTATACATCAAAAACTCCCTTGAAGTTTTGAAATTAAAGGCTTGACTTTTGATATATTAACAGTTGAAAACAGTAATTCAACTTTTGGGTTCCATCGTGCTTTAGTGTAATTTAGTTTATTTTAATGTCAACGGTGCACTTTTCATATAAACTACAATCAAATCACGAAGAGAAATCACGGACCAATTTTCGAGAAGTCATTTTACAAGGAAGACTTTACTTTGTAAGAATACATTAAAATGTGTTGAATATAGTTTCAAAAATCGATTTGCCCGAATCCGCAAATGAATATAATTTCAAATAGTATTTTCAATTTATCAGATCGATCAGGTGGTTCGCTATGAATGTGGCATAATGTAAAGTTTGTTAATATAAAGGCGTTGGACGTGGAGGAACACGTGTGTCTTATTTATTTATTATTAAACATTGTGTTTTAGTTAAACTATTTTCTTTTCTTTCTTCTATCTTCGATAAGCGCCTTCAATTATCGTTGCATAGATCCACAGTTCTGACAAAATGAATAGAAAGACACAATTTTTTGAACACCGTAGAATCGTGTAAATTTCAAAAATCTTCAAAAAACAAATTCAGCTCTTCACTCTACTTTATAAGAAAAAGGGGTCTTTGGAAAAACGAAATTCAATATTATGGAAGTAGAGACTTTATATTTCATAATGAGCACGACAAACTACAGGAGCTTCCTACTCATAATTTCATTCGCAAACTTTTAATTCCATGAATTGGCGTATCTCGGCGTATCTACTTGCAATATAATAAGTTGAATTTTCATCTAATATTTCTAGAATTCCCGGTATATTAAATAATTAATGTTCATGATATGGGAATCAAAATATATTAATGAAAATATCGCTGGAAGCATATCAGCAAGGGGCATTAGTTTTATAAATATATTAACTCTCACGCCTAATGCAGGCTAGGTTATATAATATATTTGTAGATAGTTTAAACAATTTGTTTCATGAATATGTGCATTTCGAACCAGTTGCCACAAGACTTCGCCAAAATCGAAGTAACATATTTAATGAACAATCAATATTTATCATAGTAATCACTTCTACAAACCTCCTGTAAGTATATTGTAGATCCTAGTGAAAATAACATGTAATATACCAGTATAAAAATATTATACTGATTATTTTCGTTTTTCGTATCGGAAGAAGTGGTTGAATGTGCTTGCGTGTATTTCAAGAATGCACAGTATTTTTTCCATTAAAATGATTAAAATGTTACTTATTTATATGGAACAGAAAACCAAAATGTGAATGGAAAAAACGCAAGATCACTTGAATTTCTACAATGCTACTAAATCATGTGGGAATTATTGCAAAAAAGTCATTATACTCCGATTTTGATGGAATTTAAATATGTTATAGATTTTGAAATTATGAACAACTTTTTCCAGATATTCGCAAAAAACTATTGCTAATACTGTATTGAATTTTCTCTCTTGGATTTTCCTGACGGCAGGACCTCTTCGCCCCCTCCACGACCTAACCACAACTCATTCTATTCACATGATTTCTCCATTACTAGATCAAATTCTGGATGACAGCTACAATGCAAAGATTATGCGAATAGAATGGGTTGTGGTTAGGTCGCGGAGGGGGCGGAAAGGTCCGGCCGTAAGGCCGGCCCGACCACGCATACGAAAATTCAGGAGTAGTCTCTCAAAATTGAAAACACACCCTATAGAGAGTGAAACCCTGTTTTTTCTTTCATCCCCACAACTTGTTTACAAAAAAAAGTAAACAGACGCCGCACCGGGGCAGCCCTACGTTGCCACGGAGCGTGCAACAATACGGCAAATTCAATAGAGTATTAGCAATAGGTTTTTGCGAATATCTCGAAAACCAAAAGCGACCCCCCCTATATTGGAAAAGGAAAAAGTTGTTAAAAATATAGAAATCTATAACATATTTAAATTTCATCAAAATCGGAGTATAGTGATCCTTTCGCAATAATTAGGGATAATTCGCAATAATTTGGAAACAAGCCACAGTCATACTAATTAAACATTTCCCATATTATGATAAAACAGGGGGGGGGCTATAAGTCATTACTACTACTGTTCTTAATTAAACATTACATTATAAATAACCTTATCCATTTATAATATTAATCATTCATAATGTAATGAAATGTCAAAGTGATTGATTAATCCACATCACTTTCATATCTTCTGTTACCAAAGGTAATAATATTTCTCGTTATAAACTTCAATGGTATGATTTCTGTAATTTCTCATGATTAATTTTGACATTTAGTTTTTGGTAAAAGAAATTTATGTGAATATTGATACGTGTTGTTGGTAGGTACTGTTACTCTTAAAATAAGAATAGC
This sequence comes from Sphecodes monilicornis, assembly GCA_913789915.3. Classification (NCBI taxonomy): domain Eukaryota; kingdom Metazoa; phylum Arthropoda; class Insecta; order Hymenoptera; family Halictidae; genus Sphecodes; species Sphecodes monilicornis. The sequence continues at coordinate 33,099,738 of OU565284.1, read as the reverse complement.
AGAACTGTTTCCTTACATTTTGTTATTTTCATTTCAGCTGCCACGAAGTTTCTATTGTCACTTTAAGTTAAAGATTACGGAACTTTCGTCTCGGGCCATTTTTTGCTTCCCCCAATGGTTCTTGAGCACCGAAGGGTGAAACTTTCGAATGTTCTTTTATCCCTTGAACTGAAAGTGGAGCTTAAAGGAGATACCCTGTGCAAATACAGAAACGTTACTCAATTTTATACATTTTCATGTAGGTTTTGCAATTTAGTCAATCTATTGTATATATTTAATACAAATTCACGGCATAATTAGTGGAACATTCTCGCCGTGATGACGAAGCGAAACGAACATTCATTACGCTCAGCACCATATTTGATGTTCAATATAGTTTACTGATTAAATAGGACTTGATTAATTGTAACAATGAATTAAACGTGTTTCAGCAATTCAGAGTGGCAGTTGACCTACTTGGGTTTATCAAAGAAATCAAAATATCAAACAAAATTGAACTAAATAAGAATTAGCTGTATCGTTGCTAATAATCTCGTTGTTGATGCGATATTAGGCCTTTCTTAAAAAACAAAAAAGAAATTCGGCGAGTGTTTCAATTGTGAAGAAGAGCTGGAAATTGTCGATATTTTAAACGTTCCGAATTCTGTATGTAATAGTAGCAATTGAACAGTTCGAATCCTCATTAAGTTTATGTGAAACGCGATTATTGGTCAATACATTTGCCATGAAGACATTTTCACAGCATGATAAACGTTAATTCATTCTCTAATCAAGCATTGATATTTGTTTTAATGTAGAAACTTCGGTTTGGCTGTTTTTTTAATATACGTCGAGAAAAAATCAAAATTTTATGGAAATCGAATTTAATGCTAAGCAAATTATAGATGCAAAGGATAAATAGGAATGTGTTTCCACCCTTAACAATCCTGAGACATGAAAAATAATGAGAGAGTGATCCTACAAATAAACAAAATCCGGTATATAATTATTATTTTTATGTAGTTCAACAACAGAGACATTGATGTAAAATGTGAGAATGAAAATGTAAGTTTGGTGAACAATTTCTTATTTCAAAAGGTACAATAAATAATTTATTCTTTTTACTAAAATTATTGAAAATTCTTCATACATTTACTCATTAATCAATTCATAAGTTTGGTATCGTCATTTGTATACCATTCTCTAAAATTGTTGGAACATGTGTTTATCTATCATATGTACATACACATATGGTATGATACTGCTGATGCATTACCACGTCGCGTCGTTCACATCTGTCATTATTAATGCCTATTAAATCAACTTAACCAACGAGTTAACTACATTCCAGGGATATACATCTTCCACGTCGAATATTTTCCCATCAATTATCTCCAAGGCATAATTGTACGCTGATTCTACATCTGCTGGCCTGAACTGTAACATTTATGAAACTTTTAATTACAGTATTTTATTGATGAATGTCCCAACCATTGGTACGGTCAGGGACAATTGTGGGCTAGGTATATTGACGATACTTTATTACAGGTCGTTGAATTCGTCTCTTTAACCAGTTAGCTGTTGCGACCTCTTTGAAAAAGTGTGTACATAAAATGTGTCGCAAAAAGTACATAAACTACTTTGTTCACACTATACAGGGTGTCCCAAAAATGTCTCGCTTCCTTCAAAGGGGAGGTTCCTGAGGCCATTTGAAGCGACATTTTCCTTTGCAAAAATGGCCGTTTCGGCTTTGTTAAGGAGTTATTAACGAAAAACACGGACCAATCAGAGCGCGGCCTAGAGGCGTATTGGCAGAGACGGTCGCGCGCGACAGAAGTCGAGCGATGGTGATACACCGCGGTCGAAAGCAAGGAACAAACAAGAGAAGAAAATTTTTCGAGTCCTATGTCGGATAGTTCAAATTTGAATATGTTGTAGTCTTTAGTAACCTATGAACGAATCTCGAAGGAATTTTCGAAATCTTAAAAAATGTTGGATTTGTAGATGTACAAATAAAAGTGGCAACTTTTTTTCAATAAATTATAACACTAGAACTAACGTACTGAGGAAAATGAGTTTTTAGGAGCTTATAGTGAACACAGAAGAGCATCTATTGAAAATATTTCGATTTGGAAAAAATGGTTTTTTCATCATTTATTTTGAAAATGATTTAAACAAATACAATTTTCTTATAGCCGGAACTTTTTTAAAAATTCGAAAAAACGAGATAACAGCTCCAAGTCTCCTCTTTACGGACCAATTTTTGAAAACGCAGGAGCTTTAAAATTGACGGAATTAAAATTATTTAAAGCGAACGCCCCGAAGGCGAGCGGCACGAACAGCACCGCACACTCTAATACCGTCAATACTGAGAAAACCTTGCTTACCTTGGTTTTCCTGTAGAGCCCCAGCGAGGTGAAAATGATTCCTGTATTCACAAATTATTCTGTGTGCAACATTGAACCTGCCGACTCATTAAATTCACAAGAGCATTTTAATTATTCGCTCTATGAAATTATCGAGCAGAAGGGGTCAATGTCCTTTCACTGCACAATCCGGCCCACATTGTTAATTTATTCACGATCACAGTAAAACTATTCACATATATCCATTGGGTCCACAAACGTTGAATGAGATCCACACAAATGATTCACAGAAGTCCACATATCACGCACAACTAGTTCACATTTGATCCACTCTGATCCCAGAGAGGTGAGGCACGCGGGGGATCCGCGCATCCCAGAGAGGTGTCGTAACAGGTAATAAACCAGGAAAGCGCCTTGTCTTGAACGAAGGATGCGGAAATAAAGAACACGACGATGGCATATTTTGGAAAACGTGCAGAGCAAATGGGGCATCGAAGGAGCCCAATCGCCTTGCTTACGGTTCGCAAATACTGTCTAAGAACCCGTCGATAGTCGTCATTCGATCGTGAAGAATCCAGCAGCAATGCATTCGTCGCAGGAGATGTACAACAGTCGAAACAGTCGATTTACGTGCATCAAATGTGAACTAGTTGTGCGTGATATGTGGACTTCTGTGAGGCATTTGTGTGGATTTCATTCAACGTTTGTGGACCCAATGGTTATATGTGAATAGTTTTACTGTGATCGTGAATAAATTAATAATATGGGCCGGATTGTGCAGTGAAAGGACATTGACCCCTTCTGCTCGATAATTTCATAGAGCGAATAATTAAAAAGCTCTTGTGAATTTAACGAGTAGGGAGGTTCAATGTTGCACACAGAATAATTTGTGAATACAGGAATCATTTTCACCTCGCTGGGGCTCTACAGGAGAACCATGGTAAGCAAGGTTTTCTCAGTATTGACGGTGTTAGAGTGTGCGGTGCTGTTCGTGCCGCTCGCCTTCGGGGCGTTCGCTTTAAATAATTTTAATTCCGTCAATTTTAAAGCTCCTGCGTTTTCAAAAATTGGTCCGTAAAGAGGAGACTTGGAGCTGTTATCTCGTTTTTTCGAATTTTTAAAAAAGTTCCGGCTATAGGAAAATTGTATTTGTTTAAATCATTTTCAAAATAAATGATGAAAAAACCATTTTTTCCAAATCGAAATATTTTCAATAGATGCTCTTCTGTGTTCACTATAAGCTCCTAAAAACTCATTTTCCTCAGTACGTTAGTTCTAGTGTTATAATTTATTGAAAAAAAGTTGCCACTTTTATTTACACGTCTGCAAATCCAACATTTTTTAAGATTTCGAAAAATCCTTCGAGATTCGTTCATAGGTTACTAAAGACTACAACATATTCAAATTTGAACTATCCGACATAGGACTTGAAAAATTTTCTTCTCTTGTTTGTTCCTTGCTTTCGACCGCGATGTATCACCATTACTCGACTTCTGTCGCGCGCGGCCGTCTCTGCCAATACGCCTCTAGGTCGCGCTCTGATTGGTCCGTGTTTTTCGTTAATAACTCCTTAACAAAGCCGAAACGGCCATTTTTGCAAAGGAAAATGTCGCTTCAAATGGCCTCAGGAACCTCCCCTTTGAAGGAAGCGAGACATTTTTGGGACACTCTGTATACAGTTCTTCCATAATAATTATTTATGTTGTTTTGAAGTGAAACTTCTTTAGGCACGAAACGGTGAAACGTTGAAACAATGAAACGGTGAAACGCTGAAACGCTGAAACGATGAAACGATTCAGTAAAACCTCGACGCGGTAAGCGTAAAACCTCGACGCGGTAGGAGTAAAACCGATCTGGCGATGAAACGATGAAACGAAATTCTATTGTATTATTATATACGGTTGAGGGTTCGGTATTGCTTAATAAAGATTATGATAAAATTGCGATGATGCTAAGTGGAGATTTCAACGTGAACTTTACATCGCGACAATCAGAATTATTAATAGAATTTCTTAGAAGTAAATTAAGATTGGAAATGGTAAATAATCCTAATGAAGCGACAACAAGATCAGGAACAACTCTCGATGCATTATTTGTAAGACATTCAGACAAAATTAATTCAAGAATATTTATTGTATATCATATTTTAGCTATCATAAGCCAATTGTTTCAATAATAGAATCATAGAAAATTAAATGTCATAGTGTTAATAAAAATTCGAAAAAAATTAAAGAAAGAAGTTTCACTTCAGCCATGTGATCTAAGCACACACCAATTATATTTTTTTCTCGTTTTATTTTGTCTTGGCCTCTAAATATTCAGAACATCTTAATACAAATATAATTTAGTTTTCACTAAAATTGCAATTTAAACATCCAATTTTTTCTTGCTCTACTTTTTACACATCACGAGTATACTCGTCATAACATAAAAGCTTGTCATTTCTCCATGACGAGTATACTGGTCGGAAACAGCTAACTGGTTAAGGACTACAATGTAGTAACAAACAAGACATCCATTGCGTTGTACATTTGTTCGACTTTGACCATAGCAACCATAAGTGAAGAGATCGTGCAACATATGAAGCAGTAGCAACTGCAGTTGTAGGATGTTTTATTAATAATCCTCATGCCAGTCCTCAACAAATTTCACGACAAAGCCACACATTTTCGCTTCGTTTTGAGATTGAAGGTCAATTGAAGGTACTTTGTTACAGGTCGTTGAATTCGTCTCTTTAAGAACTACAATGTAGTAACAAACAAGTATACGGTCCCATTTGAAAAACTCTAGGTCCCCTTGATATCTCGGAAAATATAAGGTCTTAAAAAATCGAACTGTGTTTTTCTGACGGGCCCCCTCGGATACAATAAATTTAATTTCAAAGATTTTTTCATAAAGTCAATAAATAATGAGTTATTTCAGGTGGCAATAGTTATTGACTTATCCCGTATACTATTTCTATTGTAAGTGAACAAATATCTCGCTAAAGAGTTCTCCTTTTCCTTATAATCTATTTGGTACTACAATAAGTTATTTACTTGACAGTTGTTCGAACGACATCTCACATCTTCAAACTAAGTAATTTCATCGTGAGATCAGCAATTTGTATTTTGAGGTGGTTCAATGATTGTATGATAAGTTTGTTTGTGTAATTATCATTCACTGGGGTTCCTCTGTGTATTCAAATACAAATTGATGATCATTCATTGGTCATTTGACGCATTTCTCGTTTTCTGATTGTTTCGGCCTGTGATCGATTATGTAATCGTTCGGGCTTTGATGTGTTTGCACGTGGTGTGCCGACTAAGTTAATTAACTACACACTACCTCGAAGGACCACCTTCACGTACGTGAAGGACTAAACCACACAAGTTAAAACACAACAATTTATTAAAAGTATGGTTATTAACTGGTTATTAACAAGCGCGGTAGTATCGAAAATGGAACTGTGCGCAGGAACGAATTTATCGGATTCTAAGATCTAACGAAAGTGTGACCGCTATCTGACTGGAATCTGTCTAAAGTATGATGCAATTGTGTCTCGGAGGGCCGAGAGTTGTCGCCCTTAAAGCCTCGGTCCTCCCTTCCCTTTTCCAATTTTCTCCCTACTCCTGCAAGTACACGTGGGAGAGATGACTCTGAAACCGGGCCCGAGACCGGCAAGGGTGGTTATGATCATGCGGCCGGATGACGAAGGTGGTGGCTCGTAGCGAGGTCGGAGTCCAATCGTGCCGCCAGATTCAGGGATTTCCGGTCATCTGGCGAGTGCTGCGGCCTCGTCTTCGGCACGTGCAAGAGGAAGTGCGCTAGTAAAAAAAACCCTAAACCGTTTCTGGCGAAGCACCCTTGACGCGGTGAAAGTTTTCCTCGAAGTTGGAGAAAGTGGGCTTTATCTACGGGACTGGCGGAAATGCAAACCGTAGCCAAAAGACAAAGAGGCCCGTCCCGTGCCCAGGGCAAAAGAAACCTGTCTCTACCGTGGGAATATTTACAAGCAGCCGCTACACTGATTCTATACCAAATTTCTAATACAAGCCGTAACCATTCAACATTGTTAGAATTTCATTCTGGAATATAAGACCCTAAAAATGACACAGCCATCTTATAGAAATGACACTTGAAAATGTAATAAAGATTGGCGAATAATAATTTCAATAGACACACAGCTTAAGTGTGCAATAGTGTGCATCCACTGGAGAGGTCACTCTATACACATCATTCAAAGAACATTGTATTACAAAATAATTTCCTTAGGTATGTATGTTAAAATTATTTAATAAAAGAAAACCAGATGTCCCACGTTAGGTGCAAATACCCAATTCTTAGTTCGACAATTTCCATAGCAAGAAGTGCAAGAACATTTTCTACAGCTAGTATCTACTGCCATCGATCCCGATGGGTTTAGTCACACGATTCTACAGAGTCGTAACTGTTCGTTCGTCAGAACGTAAGTTCCCCATAATTCACGGCTTACGTTAAGTGCACGAAAATAAAGAATTCGAGGGAGAGCGCTGAACAATTCTACACGGCAGGGGCTCCGTTCGAAAAAGGTTCTCCCCTTTCCCTCTATTCTACGCAAAAGAGGATGAAAATAAATGGCCAGTCGCACGCGATGAAAGGCTTGTGAAAGCTTAAAGTCAGCTTCTGGCAGTGCGCTTGGCACACACAAGCGTCGCATCTGCCGCGCCGTGTAATATCGAGTGTCCGGGGTTCGGGATTTGGAGGGAGCTCGGCTGATGAACAGAATTAAGTTCGGCACATTAAAATGTGGCAAGTGCGGTAATAAGAGATTTACATAGCAAAGACGACTATATTATCGTTGTCAGAAGTATAGGCTGGACCGCGTGTTACCTCTGCGGTCCCGCCAAGTCCCGGTATTTACGCTGCCATTAACATTCCCCGGATACCGGTTATATAATAGCAGGATCTCCCTGTTACCGGAACCACTATCGGAATAATATTTTACATTCCGACGCCCCCTGATAGACTCGTTCGCCGTTTGTTCACGCTAGCCAGCGTGTTTTGCTTAGATAATTTGGAAACCCGGTTGACGCCATGCCTAGGAAGGTCGAATCGATCGATTCATTCTGTTTTCGGATTTGTTCAGCCGGTGTTTGTTAACATTTCATTGTTAGACGGAGATAATATTTGATTTCGGTGCTGGAACTGGTATTTGGAGTGTTCACAATACCTGTAAATACAGTCGGTGACCAAAGTCTATAGACACGTACAAAATTTAGCTTCCTTGAAGCGAATACAGGTTTTCGAGATTTTATCGGTGTTCATACAACGCTTGTTAGTTGGAACGCACATTAATTCAAATTGAATATGATCTAGACAACATGGTAGTGCTTTTACATTTAAATAATAATTTTGCATTGAAATGTGAAATGAGTAAATGATGCGATATGATACTTTATTGTGGATATACACTGTAGGGTAAAATGATAAGTTCATTGCTTTTTTGCTCGCTTATTGTAGTAATTTGAGCTAATGTTTTTTCCTTTTACAGAATTACGTAAAAACACACGAAAAATAAAGATATGAACAAATTTTTTTCAACATTCCAAGAAACAATGACTGTTTTGTAGCGGCACACGGTCGGCGACCGTAATAACCATTCGAAGAGTCCGCTTGCAGATGTCAAGGTTTAGGCGAGAAAAACCTTCCCTGATATTTGCAAGCCCGGAAATGATTTTATTCTTTTATTGCTTTCACGTGCACAGCAGACTTGGCTGATGAAAACGTCGCCAGCCGTGCACCGTTACGGGACTTCCCGACCGCGCGGCCAGCGCGGTCGAGGAAAGTCCCAAAACATAGGAGCCACCTAAATTGGCGACAAGGAGTCCCTTTCCCCCGCCGATCAGGGCGGTTTTAAAGGAAAAAGTAACTCCACCCTCGCGCCTTCAGGGAGCAAGCTCCACCCGTGTGTCTCGGAAAAGGCGTTACCTTCTTCCGAGACTTTGTATATATACCTAAGGAAAAACGCAAAACAGACAATTCACGTACATCCAATTCACGTACATCCATACTCGGTCACTCATCACGCTGTCAACCTCTTGCATTAAAATAAAAGTATCAGTCCAGATATTGTAATAATCATTTTCACTTGTAACCTCTCCATCCGTTACAGTTTCAAGCTATTCGTTTTAGGATGAACAAAAGTATTAGTTCAGTTATAAAAAAAGATTTATTTACAAATTATGTATGATGGAAATTGTTTGTATTAATCAATAGCTGATCCCTGGCGATGAATTATTGGAATAATTCTTGTTTGCATACTGCTGACGAGTATCTATGAATTCTTGATCCATTTCGTTCCACATCTTAGTAATTGCTGCTATTAAGTCCTGGATTGTAGAATTCTGCTTATTGTTTCGATATATTTGTTTAATGAGTATTCACCATAGGTTTTCGATGGGATTTATATCAGGGAAATACGTCGCCCATGATAAAGTTTGAATACTTAGGAATCTAAGCCAACAGTTTCCAAGCTATATTCTACTACGGTCCCCGAAAAAATTTTTTCTCGCGCCTCCCTACCTTTTATTTTTTTAATAGATATGATAATATAGACACGTCTTAAATAATAAAAACTTTATTACAAAAAAAAACTGAAAACTACAATTAACAGAATAATAACAAGGTTTTGCTATAACATACACATACATGCATATTTATTTTTATATTAAATTCTTTTTAATCATTTAAACCAACTACATTTATCACATCAAAATTTAATGCGAGGGTTGTTATTATTTATTGGTACAAACTTTATCAAATCTTGGGGGAAATGTGGAGTGTGCCACTCGTATTTCTTCTTCGACTACTAGCCTGACTCGACACTTGGTTTTCATTGCAGCCAGTGCCGGAAAGCCCGTGTCGCATAAATAAGACGTTACAAGCACTTGCATTGCTTTTTAATACGAAGAAAAATTGAATTAAGGTTTCATTTTAAAGATATTATAGTATGAAAATTAATATTTTATTAAAAAATTTTGGCACCTCCCCTGCTCTAAGCCATGTTGGAATACTCGCATTACGATAGACAACAAACTCTAAACGCCGAATTTTATGTATTTTTTGGTACATACCTTCCTCATTTTTAAATGCTTTGTCATTAGACATTTCTTTAAAACTCTTCTAAACGTCCGAGCAGAAACATTTAAGTTTAATTCTCGTTTTATATAATTGCTAGATATTGTCGATTTTGATGATTTATTCTCTAACCCAGGCAGTTCCAACCAGTAGCTCCGGAGCTATTCGAGGCACCTTCCCCGCTTAGGTTCTTCCCCCACTCTTAGACTTCATCGTTATAATGTATAGTAGTGGGAAGCTCCCACCACGAGAGCAGCGCGGCGCGCGCAGCACTCACTAACTCTACGGCTATACGTAGTAGTGGGAAGAGGTCCGATGGTGGGGAACTTGCAGTTCTCGGAGGGAAATACGTTGGAACTCCCTGCTCTAACCGAACCGCTGGTTCGCGGAGGTAACTTTGATGGGTGACCACTTGATTTTTTAGGACCGTATACTACTCGATTATTTATGTATTTGTTATCGATTCATAAAGAACGGTTGTTCTCTAGCAATTTCTCGATTACTATAACTCTGAGCTCCCGAGTTATGTCCTGATTTACGTTGTTTTGGAGTTACGTTGTCTCTACGCAATTGTTTTTAACCGATATTTGACGTTCCACGTCTTTAGTTCTTACTGAATCAGTCTGAAAGTTAATTGAGCGAAGAATTCATCGGAGAATCGATTAATTTTACAACGTTTATATTCTTTAAGTAATTTCAGTTTACAGTAAGGAGCAAAACTGAACACACACACACCATTTGAAACAGCATAACCTCTTTTTAAAATTAGTACAAATGACTTGAGTGATCTTGAGAAGTTGGAAGGATGAGTTTATTACAAGGTAGGTAAAAAAACTTTTGAAAACATTGCAATTAGTTGGAACCGCGAAAAAAACAGTAAAAATTGATTTGTGCGACTTTTTTATCTGGACCTGTAATGAAAATTTAAAAAATGTTTCTTGTACACTCAAATAAGTTATACACATGCTGAAAATTTCATCGATATTGGTTAATTGGTTTATGAGTTATAAACGATTAAAAGTGGGAAAAATTGCAGCTATAAGTCGAAAATCGTGAAATCCGGCAATTTTACCACTTTTCATCGTTTATACCTCATAAACCAATTAACCAATATCGATGAAATTTTCAGCATGTGTATAACTTATTTGAGTGTACAAGATACATTTTTTAAATTTACAGTACAGGCCCAAATAAAAAATGTTTTTTTACTCATCGTGGAATAAACTCATCCTTCCAACTTTTCAAGAACACTCATGTCATCTGTACTAATTTTAAAAATGTTATGCTGTTTAAAATGGTGCGTGTGTGGAGTTTTGCTCCTTACTGTATATACAGTTTTTGCTAACTTTTTAGTATCTGGTTGAGTTGTAGAATACCAAAAATTGTAATATTTGCTTCAGTATATAGGGTTAATTTTGAAAATTGCTTGAATTAAGCATAGGTTGAAGTTTTTATCACATTTGTCTTGATTAGTGCAATAAGTCAGCAAATATCTGGTCTGGGTTTAGTTGACATACGAGGAGGGTTCACTTGACTTGATATTTATTTTATTAATTTATTTTAATTAATGTCTCACTTCAATTACTTATTTCTTTAACATATATTTCTATCATGTCGTATTTTATTTAAAAATCATCATCCAGGTCACAATTACAGCACGTATAAAACACTTGATTCGAATTGAAGCATTTTACGCGATTGAAAGGTCTTTTGCGACGCTATTAACGCTTTTACCTTGATATATACCAATTTGGACTGGCTACAAAATAATATCAACTGATGTGTCGCCCATCTCAGATTTTTGTTTCTGATTTCTCATATTGATACCTGCAACAAATATAGCCAATTGACATAAAAAGCAAAGCAAAACAAAAATGAGAGGAAACTAATATTCGGGGTTAGGTTTGGGTCCAGATTTAGATTTTGTTTGACTAATAGCCAAACAAGTATGGCCAGTACGTAGTCAAATTGTTGTTCAACATTTTGGCAGCTGTATGTCCATAATGTTCACGAGGCTGATAAAGTAAATACTACAAGTTATAGTTAATGTATCACCAGTCTAAGAAATATTTAAAAATTCATAGATAGTCCAATGCAAAAACACGCAAGTTTCTGCCACGTTGACGCATTATATAGTGGGCTAAACCACCACATGTTTCAAAATCTTGAATGAAGATATCATCAATTTTATAATACAGGAGTTTACACAAGTGCCTTACACAAGTGCAATTAATTGAGCATTGAGACTGCCATCTACAGAAGTGTAATGACATCGCAGCGTGAGTTCCCTCATTCTCAGATTCCATTATTAAGAAAAGAAATACTGTAGATTTAAAAACTAAATTAGAAATAATACAACCATTTTATAGTGGAATTTCGTATTTTTTCAATAATTTCGTTCACCACTATTCGTGTACATTCCTCGTCTGGCTGCGTCAAGCATGAGAAGTCTTGTTCGCCGCGAACTGTCGAATTCATTGAATTGCTCATACTCGAATCTCGCTGACATTGAATCTGATACAGTAATTCAGATGGCTGTCCGCGGGATTTATTTTTCATTCAAGTTACAACGAACGGACGTATTCCAGATTATACGATTCGAGATAGGTAGTGGCATTAAATTTATGTTGGATGTTTGACGTGCCTGTTATAGCGAAATTACGTCGGTACACGTATCCATGTCGAAATAAAATGTGGACGCCTGGGTACCGTAATTCGTCTGAACCGCGACAGGACGCACAAGCATCTGTTTTTATTCAGCTCGAAACGTTAAAAGTGCGACGGACGAACTAATAATTCCTTCGGCCACGGTAGTGCGACATATCGCGCTCTAACTATTTATGAGTTACCTTCTAGTATGCGACATTGTTAGTTGACGTTAAAAAAGACTTTCTCGTTATTCTTCGTAAACTGTAATTGACATGGGAAATGAACTGCTGTGTCGCTGGACCTTGCCACTGCACTTTTTAGTGACGTACTTGTGCTTAATAACGTGTGGGCGATAAACCAAAGCATAATACATAGTAGTCAAAAACATTTTCGCTCATGTTGTTTCTCTCCTTCTTGTAATTGTTAACATCACTTCTGTAGACGCACAGTAGGATATTTGATCACATTGGTATCACATTGGTTTTTCCTTTGTGTTACCATACATGTCCAGTTATTCGGAAATGAATCCTTTGATATTGGAGTCACAAAAGTGATAATTTTTATTCACTACACGTTTGAAAATTTTTAGATATGTGTTACTTTGAAAAAAACGAGGTGTTCATATATTACGTGCATGTAAATGGTTTAGTCTTTCTCTTTCCTTGTAAGGATTTCTTGGAACAGCAAAGCAAGGTAATTAAAAAGTTTCAAAAACTAAAAGACAAAAGGGTTTAACTGCGTTTTGGAGAACTCTCTTTTTTCAATTTTTTACACAATTTTATAGATTTCGACGAGAAAACACCTGTTGTGTCGTGTCAGTGCTCAAACAATATTTAGTGAGCCGCTGAGAAACACTCCTCAAAGAGAGGTAAATAAGTAATAAGGTAATTGGGTTTTCGGATAACTTTAATATAAAACTGAATATAGTGGACTGTATAATAGAGAGATGATGTAACTATCGATTCTACTTCGCAACTGTTAGTTTTGACTCTTAAATCGCGACTGATCTTACAACTAACGCGTGAGAGACAAGTAAATGATATAATATTTGGGAGGCTACAAATGACCTCCCAAAACAAGGGCAACGCCCATAGACGAAATACGTCGTAACGAGTGTCACTAAACAGACGACACTCGGTTTCCTGCAATTTCGCCGGAAACCATAATTTAGGCTTTGGGCCACAGGCCCCCCTTGGCGCTAAGCGTGGGCCTAGGCTACGTCAAGTGCCATTGAGAACTGCACGGCTAGGCTGACTTTCCCATGGCCAGCTGATACTTTCCAGCCGCACCAGAGTCATAAAACAATAAATTCGTCAGAAGACGCTAGAGGACCCCTTCGACAATGGCACTGTTCAAAATCGACCGTAGCGTAGACCCAACCCGAAATACGAGCCGGCCATACAATAATCACGTCTCAACAACACCGAAAATGAAAATCTTATTGTGCGGAATTCATTGGTTAAAAAGTTATACGCGTATAAAGTTGAACACTTTTAAGTCTTTTTGACAGGTTAAAGCGCCGCCATATTGATATATTTTCTAGGTGATACACATAAAATGGGCTAAATACTTCCGAACAGATCCGTTAGATGGATGCACAAACACGTACGTAATAATAACACATTAACTAAATCAAAATGCGAAACATTATACCATATTCGGGCCGGCCTTCTCCGCTCCCACGATGACCTAACCCCAAACCATCTTGGACTGTACCTTCTTTTTGAAATCCTGTATGTGATTCTGTATATTTTAATTACTGGACACTGAAAACGACCGATTCCATGATTATTGTTATAAATTTTCATTTCGCACCGATGAGTACGACATTTTTTAAATTTCCGCAACAATCCACAATCCTGAGCCCAAGTAATTGCTTCTTCTTTACTATTTGGCATGTCTCTAAAGTTAAAATTTCTAACACTTGAACTAGCTATTTCAAAATCAACAATAAACTTATTAATAATTAATTTGTAAAAAACACTTGAAATTTGCTAATGTTTACAAAGTATGTGTAACCACTGAATTGTCATCTAGCGCATACGCTCAGTACTATTTAGCCGATCCCGCAAATATACCATACTATCTAACACATGTGCTGAACACTCATGATCTATCCAGCGCATGCGCCAAACAGACCTACCTACCTCTATCACTCAACGAATATCCAATATGGCGACGCTCTAACCTGTCAAAAACACTTAAAACTGCTCATCTTTACACGCGTATAACATATAAACTAGTAAATTCCTAACAACCATACACACATTTCCAGAATGTCTTTATCGATATCTACAGGATCACATAAAAAAAAGTTAAGAACACGGAGTTGTCCAAAACGCAATCGAGCCGACAAAAGTAATCAGAAGAGATTATTTTCATTTTTGTTGCCTTATAATCAGTAGATATACATGTTCTGAACAAATTACATCTCAGAAATAACTGCCAGCCAGATTGAACAAATATTTCGCTGAGAGTAGTGTACAAAATAATTTGGACCAGAGAAATGACTATACTATTATTTAGAAATTCTCTTATATGACCTGTCAAAGCCTACCCATTAATTCGTTATAATTGAAGTTCAGCTGTATTTAAATGGAATGTCACCCGTCAATTTAACTCTTCCGGGCCTCATTTATTGGCGCGTCAATCGATTAGCAGAGACAAACTCATTTCCTTTCGCCTTGGTGCAAACAGAATAGCAGCACTTATTGCAAATTGAAGAAACACAATAGAAAATGAATGTTTGTGTAACTATGGATCACCAGATATGTTAAAAAATTTCTAAACTCGCTATACAAAAAGTGTGTAGCCCTTTACGTTCAAAGGCTGTTTGAAATTGGGAAAAGTATGAAAGTATTTTCACGTTTGATAACGTGAAAAGTATTTACTAGAAGATACATAAAAGTGTTAGTTGTGATTGTTTATATTGTATGTGAGAGTTGAGAACGAACTGTATAGATGGACGAGTGAGCGCAAGAGTGAGTGAGAGGCCGGAATGAGAAGAAGAGATACTATTTGAGGTTAGGGTTTTGCTAGTAGATATACAGTATTTTATCGAAAACTGTCGCAAATATCTGGCCGATATCTGTCCCAAAACAATCCTCACTTCCGCGGGGTATACCCCGTGAGGGGCCGTGAAGCTCGAGAGGCCTCGGACGCCAATAAGCAGAGTAGAGAACAAAACAATGAAATTTATTATTTTACGGGAGTTTACGGAAGCGGACCACGTGATAAGAAGTCCAATTCATCCAATAGTGGTTCACTGTATCCGTTTCCGTAATACGAGTTTTGAAATTTTGCATACAAGTAAAGTACTGCATACTTAGTTTCGACTAATGACTACTTTGCTATGACTAACAATCAATGAGACAATTTGTCATTTTTAATTATTAGTTGATTTGTGCCCTACTCTGTCGAGAAGTGTAACACAGTGATGCCAGATCTGTTAAATCGAGGGGAATATAGTTTACCACCTCTCTGATGACCAGAGTAATATGCGGCACGTCACGTGACCAGTCTACGGTCTTAGTGGGGGACATTGGAGTGTGCTCAGGTAGTGGAATGGGATAGTGGAAGGGGAGAAGGAGGAGAGGAAAAAACAACCAGTTCCGGTTGTTTCTGGCATCACTGGTGTAACAGAATATGCGTCGAGTATGTCGGAGTGAGACTAATCCAACACTACTAATCCAATGACAAAACTTCCTTATTTTTTATTATTTTTTATAGAAATTTCACCAACATATTCGTGGTATTTTGCTAATGAAAATGATACTAAATAAGATATAATTGCGATGTTATATACTCGTGTAATGCACAAGGAAGGACAGCGTATGGGAAAGAAAGAGGCGCGGATAGTCGCGGCCGCCGGCACATTTCAAAGGCCTTCGTGTCATCACAGTGTAATGCTAATAAAAAAACTTTTTTATTATTACTTATTTTTTTATGAAACTTTCACCAATATATTTGTGGCATTTTTCTGATTAAAATAATACCAAGCACGATATAATTCGGATCACTTTCACAATAATTTACCGAAACTTTCATCGTCCATTACACTAGTAGATACCATTGCAATTATATCTTATGTTCGATGCGAATTTCGTGAGCGACGCGCGGATGACTCGTGTCTACTTAAAGTTGTAATTTTAAGCCCGGTTGTAACGAACACGTCAACTCCGAAATCACCGATTTACTACCCGCGAAATTAATTTTAGGTAGCCGATTCAATGTTTAGTTTCATGCGTGAATTTCGTGAGAATTAGCGTTTCGTCCCTGGCCTGCTAGAGGGTTCATCAGTAAGGCTAATCTAGCAGGCATTGCCTTATACGCGTGGGAGTTCGCGACGATCAACTCCACTTGAATTCCATGATTCTCGATCGATTACAGATATATTATTAAAAATCTGTTACATATTTATATTTGCTTACATATTTACTAATCAATTGATTCTAAGACACAACACCACTTTTAATTTTATTATTTTTAAAAATGTACCAGAGGTGTACGATACGACCGTGACCTCTGTCCTAGTTTTGAGAGAATGTACAAAGTATAGTAATGTTCGATGCGAATTTCGTGAGCGACGCGCGGATGACTCGTGTCCACTTAAAGTTGTAAATTTTAAGCCCGGTTGTAACGGACATGTCAACTCCGAAAACCCGCCTAATTAATTTTAGGTAGCCGATTCAATGATTATTTTGATGTATGAATTTTTTGAGATTTAACGTTTCGTCGCAGGCCTGCTAGAGGATTCGTCAGTAAGGCTAATCTAGCAGGCCTTGCCTTATACGCGTAGGAGTTCGCGACGATCAACTACACTTGAAATCTATGATTCTCGATCGATTTGATTGTATAAGATCGTTGAATGAACTTGACTTCGACTTCGAGAGACTCGTTTGTCTCGCTTGAATGTGTCATCGTTCGTTTTCGTTGATCTATACTTAGCGAAGGTTCGACTGACTGAGAGTCGCGTTCTTCGGGAGGACCCTTCGTGGTGTCGTGAAGGCGATCCTCCATTTTTTGGGCGTCAATACGGTGACACCCATTGCCATGCAGAAGAGATGCACTGATTGGTTCCTGCCGAACTCTGCGTTCCCCAATCAGCGCGTTCTTGATGATTTGTTGATTTGCCCAAAGCCAGCCTGCCCTGGAGAAAGCGTAGGACTGTGCCCGACACCCTCCGAGGACGACGCTAGGTAACTTGAGGACTGTACTTCTCGGTCGGGAATATCCTTCGTCAGTACTAGATATATGACGCGTAGTTTGTAAGAAGGCGAAACAAATACGAAAGTTAGGCGATGGCTCGACTTGTCACCAAATGTGCATCGAGCGCCTAATCCTCGAAAGTGGCCTCAGAGTCACGTAGGCGCCATAAATAAAGTCTAAAGAAAAGGCCCTTTGTACGGTTCCCTTGCGACAGAAAATCTTATTTGGTATCATTTTCATTAAAAAAATACGAATATGTTGGTGAAAGTTCCATACAAAAATAATAAAAAAGAAAGAAGTTTTGTCGTTGGATTACTAGTGGTCTCACACCGGCATAATCGACCCGTATTATGTTACACTTCTCGGCGGCTGAGGATAAAATACTGTATGTGCACAATGCATGGCGAGCACGTGTGAGAGTGTTACAATATTCTGTATTATAATTATAAGTGTTATGGATTAAAGTTTATAAGTAAACAAGCATGTGTTCCCACTCGTTTATTCACCACAAAAAGTTCTTTACACTTAATCTGAACATTATTATATTAAAAACAATTATTCAAACCAATTTTATGGTGTGAATATACTACTATACAGTTAGTGTTACTTGCCACCTGTTTGCGTACAACAGTGTGAATACGGTCAATTTTCATTTTTACTAGATATTCCAGACGACAGAAATAACACATGTTTAATAGTTTATCACTAGCTAGAATGAGAATTGTTTCATTTCAATACAAACACTCCAGTACAACATCGCACTCGTGTTTACACCGTATTCAAGCAAGTTCTACTCTGGTATACTGGAACTTTGAACCTGAGAGAACATTATTCTCCAGTATTTGTACGATCTTCACATCATGTTTTGTTTATACTCCAACAATAAAATAGTATGTTGATAAATAAAGAAAACACAAATGTGCATGTATATAACTTACATAGATCTACAAACGGCAGGTTTTAAGTTTATATTATAGGTACAGATGAAAAAGTTAGAAATCGTGACTTTGACTTCTTCCTTCCAAATTCCGAGCAATAGGAATTTCATTGCAATAGAAACTAATCTTTTTAACATCTCAAGAAAACTCAAGTCGTTTGGTCTGATTTTAAAAAAGTTAATAGTTTTTAAAGGGTGGCCAATTACTTTTGCGGCAGACTGCAGACTAAATAACGAATATATAAAATGTGAACATAAACAAACAGTTAATTTGTATATTCAAAATATGCAATCAGCTTTCACTATGGAGAGTTACTTTTAATATATTAACTCAGAGTTACATGTTATTAGACGATCATCCGCGGTTTTCTTAGTGAATTGCGTGTTTCCTTTTAAATAATTAAACCAAACACAACGTTATCTTCCTAATATTTTGGAAATTTTTCTCTATGAATGACGTTTGCCCATTGGCATATGTGAATAATGTTCACTTCGGTTTAATTTAATTTCTTTCCATGCAGAATTTTGTAGAAACAAAAATATGACAAATTTACTACTACTGCTAAAGATTAGGAAATGGGAGTCCCTTCAGGTAATTGATGGAAACAATCTGCTTAGACCCATTTTTTATTGGTTTATTCTGCGTTCACGTACATACATATATTGATGTCTTCTGTTGTGTTCCTCTCGAACTTGTGACCATATAGTTTCCCTTTATATAATTACTATTTCATTCATCCTTAATATAATAGGATATTATGATCACAAAAATTATTTATACTGTGAAGTGTTATCCATGAACTTATGAATCATGAAACAAAATAAAAATTTTCTGCTCCAATTATAGAAAACAGGAGTCCCCCAGAAATTTATCTCTGCTTCTAATAATTTTGAAAAGTTAAATATACTGTATTGATAATCTTCAATTTTTTAAAATCACTGCAGTCTAGTTACCAGCCACTCCTATCTGACTTCATAATTCTTAGGAATATTAATTACAATACTTTATTGAAAAAAGTCTCCTTAAGTAAACTGTAATGCATAGTACACGAGAATAGGAAATTCCCAAAAGTAGAAGTAGCTGAGTTATAATGCTATATGCAGCAATAAGTTGAAAAGAAGGGAATAAAATTTGTTTGCTTGACGTTTCGTTTTCGAGTAAATTGAGATTCACGTAAAACGAATACGTTTTCTGCCAATACGCGTGGTATTAGATACTAATCGAATGATGCGTCTGTTCGTGACCTGCCACTTCTACTTCCTAGAAATACTACAGCACATGAACTCACCGGATCTCCAAACTCATTTTCCTCGAAAACAAGACATCTATTAACGACAGCTTAATGGCAAAAAAGGCCTGCAGCATTATATCGATTCTGCGTTTAATCCTTGTTTTTTTCCTAAGTATCCGCGCTACACAAACATATATATATTTTGTTGTTTCTTTCCCTGCAAATAGTGAATTGCAGATTTATCAGTTTGTTGCGATCTGGGATGTCGTTGTTCGATTACGTTGTATTAAGGAAAATGTAAAAGAATAAATGTATAAAACCGATGTGAGGCTGTTTCGGGGATGGCGAGAGGCATTCTTATCGTTTCCGTTTAGCTATTGACGAGTGCCAACGCTCAATGGTATAGCCCAACGTGCGCAAACAACAATAAGTGTTGTTTGTGGCCGTCAAGCCATACACGCGCTAGAGTCGACGCAGGTCGACTCTAGGCCGTTGTAGACCCCTCAGGAGATAAGCTCCTGCGACAACAGGGTCAAAGCGTGTGCGGGAAGACGAGGTCTTCCCGGGGCCGCGTAGGCTACCGGCAAAAAAACCCAGCAGCGTTGGCGCTGCAAAGCAGAGGCAACGGCCCCCGTTTTCCAAGAAGGGCCTGGCGGGTCGCCGCGATCCTGGAGAAGGGAGCGACCAAATTTAGCCAAATGCGCGATTATTTAGTTAGTCCTCGCCAGAACGCCACTCCCGAACGGTCGCGGCTAGCATATATCGAAAGTGGAAATAAAAGAGTTCCCCTCATTCTTTTCTTCTTTCTACCACCCTCTCGTTGGATCAGTTTACAACATCAAACAAGTGTACCTATTTTTCGACTTGTGTTTGCAATTAGAATCACCACCCGTTCGCTTTTTCCAAGATCTCGGAAACACACTATGTGCTGTCTTATAGTATTAGGTGTAAGAGAAAGTTCTGTCGTCTTTTGGTTATATCAACTTTGAAAGCATGAAGCTATTAGACGGCGACACATATTGGCACAAAACTTGCGTCAGTTATGAGGGCAGTCATCCTGCCGTATTCAGTAACCGAACTTAGTTCTGTAGGAGGCAGGATCGCATAGGAGAGCTCATGAATCCGTGTAACTCGAACACGCACGTACGTAAGGTGTAAACAACTGATCGAGGTTCATGAACTCTCCTATACCCGATAGACGCGTGCGAACGAGTGCGTGAGTGTATGCGTGAGCGCCGCGGTATTATGATCGCCGAAATGTTTTCATATACCGCGGCATACGAAACAGCAGTCGCGACGAGCAGCGGGCGTTGACACCTGCCGAAATTTAACGCATAATTTTAAAAAGAACATCGAGAACGTTCGACGGAGGTGCGTATAAAAGGACGCGTTCGCGGCGCGGGCGAGGAGTTGCTCACGAACTACGATACGATACGATACGATACGATACGGATTAATACGATTAGGGCTACGACAAACGGTTTACGAACACGGATCACGATTTTTATGTATTACGGCGCATTTAGTGTACTTGTGTTATTGTCTCAGTTTTTGTACCGTCTTTATCGTCTCGTTGACTCCGAATAAACGGATAGATACAATTTAAAACATTCTATTCCTACAGTTCAGTAAGCTGTTATTTTCTAATATTAATCTATTACGCAATGTACGATTCGAAAGGGCATTTCAGGTTCTACACATTGTACGAGTACCAAATAGGAAATAACCCTGTGCATGCAGCGAAAATCTTATGTAGTGTACTTGGCGAAGCCGCGGTTACTTCAAGAAAAATTTCAAAATACTGATTTTTTACTAAAAGAAAAACATTGACGATGATGTTTTACGAACCATTATTGAGAAGGAACAGACATGAACGTTTATTGATATTGCAACGTGCTTAGAATTCACCAAACAACAGCACTGAACAACGTTTAGAGCTTGGCTAGGAAAATCTTCCACATCCACCATATTTTCCCAACTTAGCCCCGTCTGATTATTACCTTTTCCGATCTTTACAAAATTTTCATAATGGAAAAGAAATATGGAGAAGGTGCAAACGGTAGTCGACGAGTTTTTCGCATCAGAAGACAAGACCTTCTATTCCAGAGGAACCAATAAGCTTCCAGAGCGTTGGCAGAAGGTCAAATCTAATGCAAGAAAATATACAAAACATTGACTTGTTTGTAAAAATGTTAAATAAATGACTGAATTTATAAGAAAAATACAAAACATTCTCTTACAACTAATATTTTCGCGTATTGTATCTTAAAAATTCCATCAAACTCAGAAGGCTCCATTACAAATTGAAATGTAGTATTTACTTCTGGTGGTTACCAAAAGTTTGAAAATTATAACTGTAAAGTTCGCGTAACATTGTGAAGGTGTCAGCGGTATCTCGAGGCTTCATTATTAAGTAACATTTCATATGCGACAGCCTAATATATCTCCCGGAAGCCGGGACGAATGTTAATCGAGATGGTAATTTCGAGTGACTCGTTGCTCATCTGCAGGCCGCAACGAAGGTTTCGGGGCATTTTTAATCGGGTATCGTCGGCGTTTCCGTTTAATCCGAACGAGCAATTCCCGCGTGCAACACCGTGCCGTTATTGCGTTTAATATTCCTTCGCATTAATCATCGTCCCCGAGTGCCTTAGCGTGTGAACAACGGTCGTGCGTTCGCGTGACGCGAATACAGAAAAGAGCTGGGGCACAATCGCGCGATAAAACTTGCAATGCGTTCGTTCGTTAAAATTTGTAATGAGCCGGCCTCGCCCCTCCCGCGTTTCCCGAAGTCTCAAATTTGTAAATTGTACAGAGAAATTTATTATGTCCGTCGGCGCCGATCACCGATTGTAAAAATGTTAACGACATGCAAATACATCTTCCCCGTAGGAACAAACATATTTTTAGCGGGACACGCCGGGGAATAAATTGAGCTTCGTTCCGATGTTTTCAGGAAACTGAATGTCAACAATGGTCACATAGAAAAACAGGCCGCATTGTGCTCCTCCGACCGACTTACTGAGAACAATTATATCTGCACAATGTTCACAGTATCCAATTTGCTGTAACAACGAACATAAATTTAATTTATATAAGGTTTTCTGAGATTTATGGCCATTTACATTGAAACGTTGGAACGAATCAGAATTAGTAAAGTAAGATGAATTCCGGATATTGTACAGAATAACATTTGTGTATCATATTTTAATGAAGGTATAAAAAATTGTCGTATAAATATATATTAAGAAAATAAGTCGATATTCTAGAACAAAATATTTTCACATGAGGCTTTGTGTCTATAATTGTCTACACATCGTGTCTGTCTGTGCTACGATCGAGTGGGAGTCCCACACGCAGGTTACCGCGCCTAGCAAATCTTGGACATGCACAAATCTCGCGACGCCGGTATTATTTATACAGGGTGGGACAATAACTATGTCCACCTAGAATATCACCGTTATTTGTAATAATGTGGAAAAATGTTATGGTAAATATGTTGTCAAAGTCATCATTCTAAACAACTTTTTCCTATACATGTTACCGCCGCTAAGCTTTATTTCCCGAGATATTCGCAAAAAAGTTTCAACATCTCGAAAACTGATCGGAGTAGGTCTGGGTTAGATTTGAAGTTGTGGCCGCTGATAACGCAGCCACGGTCACAACTTAAAACGACTTCAATCAGTTCAGACCCACTGTCTTGTTTGTTTATGTTTACGAACTGGAACGTGAAATGAATCGTGTCGAACGCGATCTCATTTCATTGTCAGCTGTGTTAGCATACAGAGTATTAAGCATGAAACTATACGAATTCTTGGATATCTACAACAATCAAGAAAATATATAATAATCCAGTATATAAATATAAATAATCTATAAATAACCGGTAAAACTTACGTTTAGGGCAGGATACTCCGATGACCTTGACCTTGACATATGTTGTTGAGGACAACATTCTGAACAACTTTTGTCATTACAACTACCCGGTGCTCGGTCTTAGTTTTCGAGATATTTGCGAAAAACTATTGCTAGTACTGTATTGAATTTTCTGTATTCTTCGTGGCTACGTAAGGATACCATAGTTTCGAATGAGCTACACCTTAGATAAATAAACATAGCAAGAACTCAATACATCCGAATGTGACCCATGTGCGATCCAGTGCGGACCAGTAGCGATCAGTGTATACATCTGCGCGTTACTTGCAAGTCTCGTGAGTTTTTGAATTATTTCAATATGCATCTCCATGAATTTATAAATTTGACATACAATTTCGATTCCTTGTGGAACTTTTTGTGTGAGAAAAAAGTGGTTCGTAAAGATATTACATGTCGAAATAATGAATTCTATGCATCCATTAGACCATTTAAATACAGAATAAAATTCTCAGTTTGATATAGATACTATTCGAGATACTCATAATTTCGTCTGGTGCTCTCCACCCCCCTAACCAACACACGACACCACACACACCCATCCAGTGTTTCTGAGACGAAGGTTCTCACATTAAACAATGTAAAATCAACTGAAACCAATACCAATTTATTTTACTATCAAATGCAATAATATAATACATGTATGCTGTATTGGTCTGGGTTAGGTCTGGGTTAGGTTTTGAAATTTGTTTTACTATCAAATGCGATAATATAATACATGTATGCTGTATTCGTCTCAGTTGATTTTATATTGTATAATGTGAGAGCCTTCTTTTTAGAAACACTGGGTGGGTGTGTGTGGTATTGTCGCTTCTCATCCCTACAACGTGTTTACAAACAAAAAATAAACAGATGCGGCCCCGGAACAGGTTTACATTGCCACGGAGCGTGGAAGAATACGGAAAATTTAATACACTATCAGCAATAGTTTTTCGCAAATATCTCGAAAACTGAGACCGAGCACCGGGTAGTTGTAATGACAAAAGTTGTTAGGAATGTTGTCCTCAACAACATATGTCAAGGTCAAGGTCATCGGAGCATCCTCCCCTAAACGTAAGGTTTACCAAACAACCCAGACCTAACCCAGACCTACTCCGATCACTTTTTGAGATGTTGAAACTTTTTTGCGAATATCTCGGAAACTAAAGCTGAGCGGCGGTAACATGTATAGGAAAAGTTGTTCAGAATGATGACTTTGACAACATATTTCAACGTCATCAAAATCGGTGAGGAAGCCCCTAATGTAAATAATTACATAAATGTAATTTCTTTCGATCGAAATGAATTATATTGGTGAAACTGATTTCAGCGCTTCAATAAGATCGAACCTAGCGCCGAAATCAGTTTCATCAATGTAAATAATTACAAATGTTATAAACAATATTTGCACGGTATAGAGGGGAACATGTTGTGACACAAACATTTCCTGCGTGGGTGGGGGCATAGTAGAGATTTCAAGGTCATCTCTATTTTTTTTAATGGAATGCTATGTTTTTTTACTACACCGTGGGCAGGTGGAGTGGGGGTAACGCTCGAAAATCGCCTCCGATCGAGCAACTTCTGTCCATGCCTGATCTAAACTGAACTGAACTGTACCGTCACCGAACGCAACTTACGATAAACTAATCAGCGATAATGTGCTGAAATTCTAGAAGAGCAGATATTACACTACTTTGGAAAAACAATGTTTGTATTTGTGACGCCTACGCGTGTTCTCGGATGAAAGGATTTCAAAGCCGAGATCGCGGGATCTTATTAGGGTCCAAAAATATAACCTTTCCAATCTGCTACCTTCCGGATGGGCAAGGTGTTGGAAGATCGGACGGGATTTGCTAAATCTATGGGTTCGATGGATGGCCAGTCTTAGGCTTAGGAATTATGACTATGGACTAGAATAGAAATTATGAATAGGTAAAGAGCTATCTTAATTTATGACCATAACTAACATTTATTCTTCAAAACGCTTTGTATGCGGCACAGGTACATTTAAGATGTTATGGTCGAATATTCGTATAACAAGTTTAAAGACGTTATCAAATGTAATACTATTATCTACGTAATTCAACAGTAAAATAGTGCGTGTATTGGATGGTACGATTTGGATGTTCGGCGATAATAACGATTCTAAAAGAACGTCGCACGGCTGTATAGAGGCCGGCGCACATAAATATCACAAGTTGTTCAACCGATACATTCAAGGAATAGCACTATGAGAAACAACTGATCGATTCGGATCGGAACTACGCTCTGATGATTATGAGCAAGGGATTTAACCGATAGTGAAATATCAATTGGCGAGCGTCGCCACGAGGACGAAGCCGGCGAGGTTTCCCGAAACGACTACGCGTTACCGGTCGCCTCGTGGTACGCGATCCGCCATGTTATTATACATGCGTTCCGAGTCGATCACCTGTATCACGTCACAATTATAAAATATATATATATATGAATAGTATCACGGTCTTAAATGGTAACGGAAGATAACTCACCCAACGTGTAGTGTTTATTATATCACAGGTTAGTTTATATAGCTGTTCAATTACTGGCTGGTTCTATAGGAATGGTAAAATATGGTTAATACACTCGCTCCCGAACCTCGTTCGCGCCTAATGCTAATAAAATCTAATATATATATAACTAGTCACTAATAAGTTCACAATTCAATTGATTCTATTACAACTTAACCTACAACCAAGCGAAGCTTGATTGGCAAATTTAATTATGAGTTTAAAATGTTTTACGTAGAACAAAGACTTTTCGCCAGTGCGAGAGAAAGGTAACCCTATTCTAACGACTTGAACGAAACTCTGCTTTATGCGCTCCACGGACCTAACGACTCGTACCTCACGATTATTCGTCGATAAGTGACGCGTCTTCGCGCTCATTTCGGGAGGCACGGTTCCTGGTCTCGCTCCCCACTTAGCGTCTTAACCAATTAGATTCGAATATGTCATTCGGACGGTTAGGCGTGTTTTCTCTCTTGATCCATTCGCTCACTCTCTCGCTCTCATACCGCGCTCTCGGTTAACTCTCTTACTCCTTACTATGCCTTTACCAGCGGACGAGGAACAGTCTGTTGTTGTTGCCGTTATTGCCCTTGAAAAGGCTCGGCATGCTTGGCTAGGTTACCCGAAACGACTACGCGTTACCAGGCATGCCGAACAATTAACCAACAATAACGTTCGTCGTCCTTTGGCAAAACACGGTTGAATTAACGACTGGTTTTTCTTTGTTACAATAATATCGTAAGGTGACGGGAAGGAGATCGTCATTTCTATACTTAAAGCTAACTCTCTCTCTCTATGTATTTACATATATAAACGTATGTAATGTCGTGTGGGACGGCGTTGGTTTCAAGAAGGGTATTTGTTACTTTAAATACATTCTCGCGATAAAAATAAAGACTCTAACTTCGTCAAAGGCAATGCTGTGTTCGATTAGGATAAATCCGAAACGGCTACGCGTTGTCGAACAGCAGCATGCCGACGGAACAACAAATAATTTTGAATGTTTAAGGCTCGGCTGTGGTCGATTAGGATTTCCGAAACGACTACGCGTTGTCGTCCACAGCGTCACCTTGAGTTAAGCCGAAATATAAAGATTATGTTACGGATCGTAACATATTCATAGTAACGTCCTTAACTTCTTAACCACATAGTACGTATCTATTTCCCAAAGAAACATAAACAGGCTTTGGAATGAGAATTATTTTCGTGCATATTACAAATAAATAACGTACCAAAAATATCAATTTTGAATTTAACTAAAATAATCATTTAAAATTATTATAATATTATCCCTTAAATAATATTTGGCATTTGTTATAATGTTTGAGAACATTTTTTATATCAATTATGAAAATATTCGTTCCTGTTACAGAAATACTTTTATTTTTCAATTTTATTAATTGTATTCAAACCAAAAATTTTAATCTCTGGAATTCTTTCATATGTGTTCTCATTGGAAGTTGTGGAACTTTTTCGAATCTTGCTTAAAATTCATTGGGACTACATTTTAAACAATCTTGTATGTAATACAGCCATGTAATACTTTTGAATCATTTCTCAATCATGCTGTACAATACGTACATAATGACTGTAAATAATTATACTGTATTTACACAACGTTCTTAAAAGTTGAAAGAAGTTCAAAGTTGATTGCGTAATCGACATTCCATTGTAATTCCTTTCCTATTACCCTGTAGAATCCCGTTACGGTGAAAGTAATTTTCTACTCGTGCGTGATGGACCCGTATCACAGTCCACCTTTGCAACCCGGAAACAATAGAGAACGCAACGAAAGACCAATTTGTCGAATACACATTAATCCGATACCGTGTGCGCGCTGCAGCAGCATTCTGTTGTATAACGTTCCGACAAAAACACTTCCGGCCAGAATAACAAAAAAAAAAAAACAGGCGCGCCTGCTTTCCGCGTCGTATCCGCGCTAAAAGGGCCGAAAGAATTTACCGGAACGAAGTGAGAGGATATGTGCGAAAAGCCAAACTATCGAGTCGCGCTTGTACCGTATGGTAGAAAATTATATAAACACAAGATAAAGTTCCTGCGAGTCCTTGTAGCATCGATCGGGAACAACGCAACTGGACTCACTCTCCTGTCTCAATTTATAAATGGTTGCATAGCTTCGAATGAGTGACGAAATAAAAATATTGAGATATTCGACGTTGCGGAAATTTCGCAGAAGGGTGATCTCTTTCTAAGATCGAAGCTTTTCAGCGATTTATCAAAGCTGCGTTATCGTGGCACCGTTGCTCGGAGCGATAGTATTATTGGACACTTAACACATTGTTGACCGGCAATTTTACTCAGAATTTATCTCGTGCCACCGGCTATTATTTCGTAATTGGATGTGGAAGTGAAACAATATAAATAAACTTCAATAAATTTTATTTAATATTTAACTTTTAATATTTCTTTTTGGTATGATAAACGGTGTAGTAATCACCTACGTGTAATGGTACACAACAGGTTCTGCAAATATATCTTGTTTCGCTGCGTTTTCCTTTTAACCCTCTGTCTACCGTAAAAAAAACTTTCATTATGCGATAGAAAATTTATACCACAAAACGTAGTAAATATAAAAAAAACTTTTAGCTTTAAATAATAAAAAATAAGAAAAGTAACAAAGTCATGCAACGTCAAGATTCCAAGAATTTTAAAAGTTTAAATAACCGCTGTATCTACATACAGTCAGGTCCAATGGACTCGCTTGGTAGACAGAGGGTTAAGGAACACACTCTACACCAGGGATGCTCAATTCTGCCTGAATTGAGGCAAAACCGTCCACACCGTAGCGCCCTCTATCCCCTTCCAGCAAGCGCGGTACAATGGGGCAACGAAGACACGAGACATCAGCGTACGCAACGAACGTGCGCGCTGCATGAAAGAGAGGTTGGTGGGAGAAGCAGGCGCTTGAGGGCATTTGGGGGTTCCACCCGTGCCCACCACTGCTCTACACCTTCTAGTTGAAATGTTAAAAAAAAAGCGTATCGATCACGAGTTAACCCAGTGACCGGTCAACAATGTGTTAAGTAGACATTCAAGTCAACCTGGGAATGTAAAAAACTGATGGAGTCACTAAAAATTCTTTCTGATATAAACAAGAGGGAGAGTGAATCGGAAAAGTTTACGAATATAGTACGTTTCTATGTGTTTCCATGTGCTATCGGAAGAAAATATACATTTCAATAAATCAATTCTATTGTACACGTAGCGGTAAATATGAGTACGGAAGTTTGTGCGTAGTATCCATTTCTGTCAAATGTTATGAAGAACGACGTAAACATTGCAGTCTTCAAATGGGACAAAGTGATAGGAAATGATTTCCCTTCTCAGCTGTAAGACTGCACGATGTTAATATTACGTTGTGAGAAATATCCAGTTCATATAATGAGTCATGGAAAAACGTTAAGTGCTTCTAAAACGGAAACCGCTCTAAAACTGTTTCAAGAAAAGTTTTCTATTGTTTAAATTGCTAGACTTAAATCGAAGTGGAAACATAACCAGTAAATTTAAAATTGGATGATTTATTTATGTTTTTAGCTAAGCAAATGGAAGAAACTCTGCCATTGATTCAGAATCCGTATAAATTTAGCTAATACAATGTTTGTGAATAATGAAATTTGTACAATACAATTTTGTGAATAAATGTAAGTGGTCATTGCTGAATGAAACCATGAACAAATTATGGTGCTATCGGAAGCATCCTGTGTTACGAAACGTGGATAAGTGAATTAGAATATCTCACGAATACTCATTGTCTGAAATTAAATCTTGATTCGACGTAAAACCAGCAAAGAGCTCGACCCAGCCTGACCCGACACAACTCAGCCCAGACCGGAAGCTTTGACGGTCTTTAGGTAGGTTTCCCCGTAGACGTGCAGCTACGATAGATGTCGGTACTGTGCAAGAATGGCGCAGTAAAAGATCGACGTAAATTCCAGAAAATTCCCTGTCAGTGCTAAGAAGCATGTTTGTTCTACTAAAGTTCCTCGCATGACAATGTCATTAATTAACAAAAGTATCTGCCGTTCCATAAATTTAGGGATAGGAATCTCTATGGAGACTATCAGTTGAATACTGAATGTTCAAGATAGAATCCAAAATTATGTGAGCTTTTTCATCCGAATGATATACACTATCATCCATGAGTATCCGGTAACATAGTAAATCCATATAAATAGCGCATTTACGCTACAGTAACATGACTATTTCTCAAAAGTAATGGTTATTGAATATGTAATCGTCATAGAGGAAATTGAGTGCGTCATATATACATATACAGGGTGGCCCTTTTAAGTGAGGCCACCTAAATATCTCTTCAGCATATTGTGATGCAAAAAATACTTTTTACGGAGTATTTTTTACGACTATTTTTGTCGGAGTTATCAAGGTCATCGGTGTTTTTTGACACATGACTGCATTTTTTATTATTGCATCGTGTAGGTGATCGAAAAATACATTCAGATATGTACAATAACATGACCTTGAAATGATCTTGATCTTCGAAAATTAAAGTTTTACGTAAAACTGATGTCTATCGAGATCGCAGGCTTTGACCAAGACTCGACAATCAAGAACGTGAATGTAAGTAAACATGTTTACTATTGTAATACTGATAATACCCAACGGTTTAAAATCCTGATCAGTTTATCAGTGAATCGACTTACTGTTTGAAATGAACTAGAACTAGAATCCAATAGTTTATCATGAACGTCCAACTACACCAGAGGAGATGAAAAACCGAATAATTAGAGCTTGTGCTGATATTAATTTCGGTACAACTGAAAGATCTGTGAAGTTGGTTATTGCACGTTTCAGGAAATGTATCACATAGAAGGACACTATTTTGAACATCTCTGAAGATAACTTATGAGAAAGTGAGAGTTGTCTTAACACATCCGATGATCGATATTTTTAGTGTGATAAAAAATATTTTCTTTGCATTCACAGGTTCAGGAGTCTTGGCCAAAGATATTCGACATAAGTTTTACGTAAAACTTCAATTTTCGAAGATCAAGGTCATTTCAAGGTCATGTTATGGTGCATACCTGAATGTATTTTTCGATCACCTACACGATGCAATAATAAAAAGAAGTGTAGTTATGTGTCATAAAAACACCGATGACCTTGAGTAAAAAATATTCTTGCCAGATATTGGTCCTTTGACATCATACACATTACGTAAAAAATATTGTTTGCATCAGAATAAGCTGAAGAGATATTTAGGTGGCCTTACTTAAAATGACCACCCTGTATATCATTCTATAACTATACTATATACTGTATAGTATCACTAGACTGCGGTAGGTATTTAAGGCAAACATCGGTAGGTCAAATATGTAACACTAACAAGATATTGGGATGTCGTGGCAACTCTTTAGAAGAAAGTAATTTCGAGAAAAACGCGTTTGAAGAATCTACTATGAATTGTATGAAATGCGAGTTGTATTCTTTAAACGCCTATAACTACGTTAATTTTACAAGTTCAAATGAATCTTTTTGCACACATATTCTACAACACTTACAGTCACTCTCATTAATATTCGTACACTCTAAAAGGCGATGACGTTTTTAATATTGGATCATGTGACTTGGATTTTTTTTTAGAAGTTAGAACAATTAGTTTACTACACGTTGAAAAACAGAAATTTTGAAAAAATTGTAATTGGTCGGAATTACAAAGAAAATACTAAAAGTTGTTATTTATAACTGTTTTATCTGGGTCCATATTGAAAATTCAACAAATACGTTTTGTAGATTTGTGTCAACTGTATACACTGAATATTTCACCAAAATCGGCAAACGGTGCAATGAGCTACAACTGTTTGAAGATGGTAAAAATTGCAGCTTTTCACAATTTTCGGCCTTAAAGTGTAATAAATTGATGGATTCTTACGTCATTCGATGCCTGTCGCTGTTTTCCACGTACTCCAAATTGGATGTAAATTTGAAAATGTATACAATTGATACAGATTTATAAAATGGATGTTCTAAATTTTCAATATAAGCTACATAAAAAAATTGTAAAACACAACTTTTAGTATTTTCTCTACAATACCGATCAATTGCAATTGTTTTAAAATTTCTTTTTCACGTAATGTAGTAAACTAATTACTCCAACTTCTTAAAAAAGTCCAAGTCGTATGGTCCAATATTAAACAAGTTATCGTCTTTTTAAGAGTGTACGAATATTAATGGGAGTGACTGTACCTATACTGAAAGAAAATGCAAAAGAAATCGATTTTTTTCATTTTCTCACAAGAATATCAATGTTATTAGTCAATACAATAATATATATAACATAGAAGAAATTCATAAATGAATCCAGAATATCGGAGCACGTGAAATATACGGAGAAAATGTAATTTAATCAAATCCTTTGGATATCGCAAAGGTGTATGACCGGGCAGGGCCGGTGGGCATGATAAATTCGAATTTTCTTGCCGAGTAATCGTGCCGCGCCTGCATATTCACGCGAGATTACATATGCATCTTTCGGCCGCGTATGCATATCCGGAGACATGCATAACAAGCGCGTGTATCTACATCGTGCTTACGTTTGTGCACGAAAATCTCCGGAGATTACACTATGGTCGGTTATGTCTACATCAGCGATTTCGCTGAATACTAAAAGCTATTTCTAATGTCCCAGGGTGTTCTTCTGCTGCGCCTGATGCTGAACCGTCTGAACTCGCTTGCCTGACAATGTAAAACTAATTTAGTTTCGGTCCGACTATTCTGAAGCTGATTACTTAACAGCACGCAACATCACTCTTCTTTAAAAATATAACATCAAGCTGTTTTTTTTACTAACAAGGGAACATATTCAAGTTACACAAGCCGATGTTCATGGAACATTCGTGAGAAATAGTTTTTAGAAAAATATTCGACAATTTTTTTTTATCGGTCAAGGTCTACTATTGAGAGGGTAAAATCAGCCCTCAAAGTAGGGAGTCAAAAACATATTTTATAGAATATCTTGGAAACTATTAGAGTTAGAGGAATAGTTAATAACCAGTATAGTTCTGTATTCATTTATAAGGAATAGATCTGTGAAAACGAAACTTAATGTTATAGACTATTTTAAACTATAACACTGTGTGTTAGACGTCGTTACTTGTTTTTTCAATAGTTAAATGATGTACCAGCATGACGGAGGTACTCTAATCGCCGTCGCACACTAGGAGATACTTTGCAGCCGTACGACACAGTTACACACTTTGTGACGTGGCAAAATTTCACGCGATCCTCAGAGGTACGAGCGACAGCTCGAACATGTTCGAACAGACCGAACCGCCTTTGACTAGTAATTTGAAGACTATTCTAGCTACGAATTGGATAAGAATTAACATTTTTGTGTGCCGCGCCGAGTGCACGAAGAATTTAAGGACCATAAACCGGGCCCAGGGGGTCCGTATGCCTTTTCCCGATTGCAAGAATGAGATGCAACTTGATTCAGGGGCATCTCGTTGAGTGACCAGGAAATCTTTCAGAGGTGAAATAAAGGGATACTAATATAGAACCCGAATTAGGTTTTGGTTAGTGAAAAGAACGCCCTAAAAAAGCCATTACAGTAATCCCGCTAAGAGTGCGACAACACACATTGGGATTGGAGCAAAAATAATACCCCTCCTACTGCAGAGTGTACCCCTCGAAAGGCCATGAAGCTCGAACGTAAATTGTAACATGATACAAATCAGCTATATCGGTAAGCCAATACTAATGCAATGACAAACCTTTTTTGTTTTGAATTATTTTCTTATGAAACTTTTACCAATATATTTGTGACACTTTTCTGATTAAAATGAGACCAAATATGACATAGTTCGGTGTATATTTGCCAATCTACAGGGTGGGGAAAAATTTTCTTTTTTATTAAATTGTGCGTGAATAATGTTGCGATTTGACAAATTGCATGAACCATAAATACTTAAGAAAATTAAGTCGAGAAACGTCTCGACCGAAATCGTGCGACGACCTTCACGTTTCAGCGAGAGAAATCCCAAAATCAGAATGATTGCTGGAAACGCTTATGGCCGTCGTAGAACTTCATGTTTCCCGATCACGCACAATTTAAATATTCAATGTAACGGTAATATAAGGAACTTACCAAGCGTCAGTTCACACACTACAACGTGTGTTTGTGATTTTGTATAAAATGTTTACAATTATATTATAACTGGCTTGTTAACGCCAAGCTCGTTGCTGATAGATCTGGAAAAAGGAAAAGAACCACACAACCGTTAGACTTGTCGTACGCTGTTGTATCACGCGACACGTGGCTCGACTTGAAAGATTGTATCTCTAGAAATATTCGACTAGCTGTGAAGTTTATTACTACTACTAGTAGGTACTACCCTAATAGGCAAAACTATAATTTGACTAATACTAATTTAACGCGCGAATAGAGGCTTTTGCCCGAGGAAACTCGTGTTACCGAAATGTACTACCCGGCACAACTCTGGCTCTATTAATTTCACGCGGAGAAACGTAACACAACTCGTGATTACCCAACGATTTCTAACGATCCTTCGCTTCGTTTCGGCAAGCAGGGCCCGCTGACCGGTTCCCCACCACGCGTCCTAGCCAATCAAATTTGACTTATTTGCTCGAACTGTTCAACGACAAATCTATGGTGTTCTCTTCCTTTATTTAAGCATACTCTCTCGCTCGCTCTCACTCTCCATCGCTCGCTGTGTGCCCACCAACGGTCGAACAGATGTAAAAACACGGGTCCTTGAAGACGCTGAGCATGCTGGGTAGGGTTATCCCGAAACGCTTACGCGTTGCCGAGCATGCCTTCGCGATATTATTAAATTCAACGAACTTCTTCGGCCGTTGCACAGAATGGTATTTGGGTTGAAAACCTGTCTAAAAATCAAAATTGTAAATATTTACATACAGGGTTGTGTTTGCGTCCCAGAATAGATACATAAACATGCAATCACGTGGTGCACACCTTATCATTGATTACACATACAGTTATCCGTGCCTGCTCTTAGAACATAGCATTTGTTCGATAGGCATCTGTTTATTCGCAGCATTCCGTTCGTACGCATCTGTTTCTCGTGATAATATTTATTTTGTAAGTGATCTTTGTGGCGAAATTTGTGATGGATATTGTTACGCAAGGTATGTACATTATATTAGTCATAGTTTTGTCAATATTGAAATCTTTTGACTAAAAGTTCTTGGATTTTCATGACCTTTTTGCATATATTAGTGTTTTTAAACATATACCACTCATCGCCACAGCATAAATGTTACGTGTTAAACTTCAGGATATCTACAATTAGTATACCGCAAAAAAGTTTTCAAAAGTCTTCACATTACAAAAAAATAATGCTCCAAATATAACAGCTTTTGGCTGAACTGGACTTAAGAGGACTAAAAATTTTCAAGTTTTCCGTATGCGATGCTATACGAATCAGGTTTTCGTTACCGGAGTTCACTGGTTGAAAAGTTATACACGTGTAAACATGAGCAATTTTAAGCGTTTTTTACGCTAAACAAACATCCAATAGGCGGCGCGGTGTTCTAACTTTTTCTAAATTCTTCCCAGGTTAGAACACCGCGCCGCCTATTGGATGTTTGTTTAGCATATGCCCTGAACACCCACCATCTATCCTGCGCATGGCTCAACAGTAGACCCTACATATATCCAATTTGGCAACGCTCTAACCTGTAAAAAACGCTTAAAATTGCTCATGTTTACACGTGTATAACTTTTCAACCAGTGAACTCCGGTAACGAAAACCTGATTCGTATAGCATCGCATACGGAAAACTTGAAAATTTGTAGTCCTCTTAAGTCCAGTTCAGCCAAGAGCTGTTATATTTGGAGCATTATTTTTTTGTAATGTGAAGACTTGTGAAAACTTTTTTGCGGTATACTAATTCTAGATATCCTGAAGTTTAATAACACGTAACATTTATGCTGTGGCGATGAGTGGTATATGTTTAAAAACACTAATATATGCAAAAAAGTCATGAAAATCCAAGAACTTTCAGCCAAGCTTGCAGATCGGTAAAAACACGTACTAAAAAATTTTAATATTGACAAGAATATGATTAATATAATGTATATACCGTGCGTAACAATATCCATCACAAATTTCGCCACAAAGATCACTTACAAATGTAAGCGTTAGCCGGCTCGGGCGATGCGGCGAGTTACATTGTATGTTTGTAAGATGCCGTGGAGTGGCCGCGCCGTTGAGAAGGGAAGGAGAGTTTTTCGGGACAGTCAGTCCCGTCGAAGCCACAGCAGAGTAAAGAACACATTTTAAATCTATACGGCCCATAGTTATTTTTGTAATCCTGACATATTACAAATTCAGAAGTGGGATGAGGTTGTAGAGAACGTAGTTATATTTTTTCGTTGACCTTGGAAGTACGTTCCAAATATTAATTTAAATAGTAAAACAGTAAACGGCACGAACTTATGGGACGACCTAATACTTGCGTCAGTAAATCCGAGGGCGCGACTTCGACAATCGGCAACGCACCGTCAGTCGTCCACAATGCTCGAAATGCGCTGGGCCTTCTCGACATAAAATCTCAACAGCGCGATCACGCTGCTTGGGACTCAAACGGTTAAATTACGTATTCGGCAAATATGCAGTGTTCCCGCCAGTATGAAACAATTATTACACAAAATAAATATTATCACGAGAAACAGATGCGTACGAACGGAATGCTGCGAATAAACAGATGTCTATCGAACAAATGCTATGTTCTAAGCGCAGGCATGTGATTGCATGTTTATGTATCTATTCTGGGACACAAACACAATCCTGTATGTAAATATTTACAATTTTGATTTTTGGCCAGGTTTTCAGCCCAAATACCATTCTGTGCGTTGGTGAGGCATCCTTATACTATTGCCCGACAGGCGAGTTCGCTGTTGCTATTATCCTAATATGTTCGGAATGTGACGGACGGAGCGTTATTGTTTACAAGGTTCGGCGGTTTGCTGGCGTATGGCCTTTCCTATATAAATATATGGTCTTTGGACGATGTTGATTCCAAGGAGGGTATTTGTTCTAAATACATTACCGTGATATTAAGAAATGAATCTAACTTCGTCAAAGGCCGTACTGCGTTCGATGAGGGGAATCCCAAAATGCTAAAGCATTATCAAACGACAGTACCGCCGACGGATAGTGCAAAAGAATAATTAATTTATGTTCGGAACGTAACAAGACTTTTGTTCAGCTCGACGAGTAGAATCGACTTAGCCAATAAAAAAATTTGACATTGAAAATGACCTTAAAAGTTAATTTTGCGGGACCATGTTTATAATGGAATGTTGGCGATCTCGACGAGTTCTATCACCTCCCAAAAGGATGAACAATAATTTTTCCCCACCCTGTACATTTGTACTGTAAATCGGGTATCATTCTGTTTACTTTTCAACAGAATAATTTAGAAATAGCAATTGTGTAGTGATACAATGCTAGTTTCACTATCTCAAAGTGATCATGCGTTGAGTCTTACTATTGCAATGTCTTGATGTAAGTATCTGAGAAATTTGGAACTGAAATTTCATTTATATCGTGTACAAATACTATTCCTTGATCTCGAACCGTTAGCATCAACTGCCGAAAAGTTATTATAACTGTTTAGGATTAAATTTAGACAGAAGTTAATCTTAAGCCCGTTCGAGACCACGAGACACGGCCCTGGGGAGCGCCCCGCGCCCCACATACCATCTCGTAGCGATCCTGCGAGTCACGTGTGCGCGACGCCTTTTGTTTTCGGCGATTCTCGGAATCGCGCGCAGCCGAAATGCGATCAAGTGATCGATGGGAATCACCGGTGATCGCCTCATTACCGTGGCCGTTATTCTCTCGCTCTCACTCTTGCTCCATATTCATTTACGAAGTCACTCGCGCCCATCTTTGGATTTAATCACCTCGTTGTTGCCTTTCGGCACCCGACTTAGCGCTCATCTAAATTGCGTCAAGCAGTCTTGATTGTCCAACTTATTCTCGTTTCCGCGAGGACTTAAAATATATTTTCGTTACACACGTGGCGAAATCAACCTGTCTTTTTTCTCTGGTTCTCCCGACTGTTATCTACCGTCCCTTCTTTCACGCTTTCCGACCTCTTGAAAATCCCGAACTCCCTCCTGTGTTCGTACCCGGTCCCATTTCCCATACAGTCCACTCCCAATAATTCTCGTCCCGGGTTCCCGAACAATAACAGTTTCTTGTTTCTAATGATTCTTTTATGAAACAATTTCCAATATATTCGTTGCATTTTTCTGATTGAAACGATTCTAAACACGACACAATTTAAATTATATTTACTTATTTAATTCGCAATACAGGTAGGGGACCCGTATTATCCGTACTAATCAGTGGAACATGAGTTTTTGGATAATAAAACAGTTACCTAGCTGCACTGTTAGGTTAAATTTTCATTGACATTATTTGATGAATGGGGAATTCAGAATAATTCAGATAACATCGATTCAGATAATCGGGGTTTTACCGAATCGTCAATTGAACATGCAAATATGCTCTAATTTCTGTCATGTGTGGTCACATTTCAATCAGAAAAATGTTTGTAAAAGTATCAGAAAAGAATAATGGAAAACAAAAATGTTTTTCCATGGGATTAATATTGTCTCTCTTAAGAAGACACTCTGTGGTTATGGAGATACATTTTTCATAAATATCGTGCACATTTGTGTCGCATAGGTATATTGAAACATGACTGTACTTGGTTGCAAAGTGACATACGTATATTTCACAAAGCAGTTATTCACGTCCTCGTCTGTGGAATTCGAAATATTGGGTTGGCAACCAAATGATTGCGGATTTTGTAGATAGATGTTCTAACACATTCTTTTGTTTTGTCAACGTGTTCAAAGTACCTAACCTATATTGTTTTCTTGTTGTTTGGACTTCCACCTTCAATTAGTAAAAAATATGTATCGATTAGTTATTCAGTTTCGTTTTTATCCCAATTTAGGAATGGAAGAACAAAACGCGCATTTCGGACATATTTTATTATTTCCGTAAAGGCAGGAACGCATGGCAAGCATACAAGAAGTTATGTACCGCATATGGGGATGAAGCCTTGAATGAAAGGCATCGTTAAAATTGGTTTGCAGTTTCTTTCTCTTTTTTTTTTAGTTTTATTAACATGGAATTAAGACACTGCCTGAAAGATGGCAAAAGGTCATCGACAAAAACGGAGAATACCTAATTTAATACAGTTATGTTTGCAACTAAACATTTTGAATTTTCCTTTTATTTAAAATCCGCAATCACTTAGTTGCCAACCCAATATTTCACTTCTATTATGTATGCAACGCACATCGTGGTTATCTATTTAATACAAGACACCTGTTCATACAATTTCGTGTACGATTAAATACGGCGCCGTTCTACTTGCTGATACAGAACACCCTCGATTCAATTCTATTCCAAGGAATCTCGAACTACTTGCCTGACCATCTTGAATCTGATTCCACTTGCTATTCCACTGAGGTCTCATTCTCTCAGTCTGATCACACTTCATCCTAATCTACTGAGTCTAAGCAGCCTAGAAATCTAATACCCAGAGCT
Source organism: Sphecodes monilicornis (assembly GCA_913789915.3). Lineage (NCBI taxonomy): Eukaryota > Metazoa > Arthropoda > Insecta > Hymenoptera > Halictidae > Sphecodes > Sphecodes monilicornis. The sequence continues at coordinate 33,060,235 of OU565284.1, read as the reverse complement.
GAACGCAAACTGTAATCACTTTTCATTAGGTGCGATACACTTATTGGGTCTACTATAGTAACAAAACTTCTTTATTTTTCATTATTTTTTATGGGATTTTCACCAACATATTCATGGCATTTTTCTAATGAAAATGATACCAAATATAATATTCCGTCGCAAGAGACCAGGACATAACGCCCTTATTTCGGATTTGTTTATGACGTATTCGTGACTTGAGGCGACTCTCAAGGATTAGGGAACCGATGTACATTTGGCGACAAGTCGAGCCATTACCAAACCTTCCTAGTTTTTTCTTGCCTCCTCGAGAATTACGCGTCGTAAATCGATTACCGACGACGGACGTTTCCGACCGAGAAGTACGGTTCTCGGGTTACCTGGCTTCGCCCTCGGAGGCAGCCGCGTACGGTCCCACGCTGTCCCAGGACAGGTTAGCTTAGGGCAGATCTAAAAGTCGGCAAGAATGCACTGATTGGGAAATGCAAAACTCGGCAGAACCAATCAGTGCACTTCTTCAGCATGGCAATGGGTGTAACCGTCTTGACACCCCGAAATGGAGGACCGCCTTCACGATACGACGAAGGGTCCTCCCAAAAACCGCGATGGTCAACTAGTCAGTCGCGATCGAATAACCGCGATCTAACAGTCGGAATCGAACAGCTACTTCCTTGCACGTATCAAGACAAGGCAAGTAACAATACGGATCATCGTGATCGGATCGGCACGCGTCTAAGGCAGAGCCTGCTAGATAGCCTTACTGACGAATCCTCTAGCAGGCCTGGGATGAAACGCTGATCTCACGTATTAACACGTGGCACTAATTATTGAACTAGTTACCCAATATTTGTTCCGTCGCAAGGAACCGTACAAAGGGTCTTTTCTTCAGATTTGTTTATGGCGTCTACGTGATTCTGAGGCCACTTTCAAGGATTAGGCGCTCGATGCACATTTGGTGACCAGTCGAGCCATCGCCTAACTTTTGTATTTGTTTCGGCTCCTTAAGAATTACGTGCCATAAATCTATCACTGACGAAGGATATTCCCGACCGTCGGGTACGGTCCCACGCTTTCCTCGGGAGAGGCTCGCTTAGGGCCGATCTAAGAGTCATCAGGAATGCACCGATTGGGGCATGCAGAGCTCGGCAAGAACCAATCAGTGCACTTCTTCAGCATGGCAATGGGTGTAACCGTCTTGACACCCCGAAATGGAGGACCGCCTTCACGATACAACGAAATGTCCTCCCGAAACCGCGACGGTATGTCGGTCGCAATCAAGTCGAACCTTCGCTGGTATAGATCAATGAAAACGAACGAAGACACATTCGAATGAGACAAAGAGTCTATCGAAGTCGACGTCAAGTTCATCCAACGATCTCATACAATCGAATCGATCGAGATTCGTAAAATTCAAATGGAGTTGATCGTCGCGAACTCCCACGCGTATAGGGCAGGGTCTGCTAGATTAGCCTTACTGACGAATCCTCTAGCAGGCCTGGGACGAAACGCTAAACCTCACTAATTCATGAATCGAAATAATCATTCAATCGGCTATCTAAAATTAATTTGGCGGGTAGTAAGTCGATGATTTCGGTGTTGACGTGTCCGTCACAATTGGGTTTAAAATTTACAACTTTAACACTTTGACTGCTAAAGCAGCGACCTCAAAAATTTCATAAAATCGAAACAATATATTTAATAAAATAATGATTACAGAATTAAAATGTGTCACACTGAGTAATGTTTTAACCTTCTTGCATTATCCAGATATTAACCAAATTTGATACAATGATTACCTTAGCGTAATAATTAATTTTTAAATATGGACAAATAATTCCGTCACCCATATATGGGTGACACGGCAGCGTCGCACTCGATATTCGCACCGAACAATATTAATTTGGCGGCTAATACGAACGGTGATTTCCGGATCGATGCGTCCATACGATTGGGCTTGAGATTTACAACCTCAAGCGGGCACGAGTCAACCGCGCGTCGCGCTCGAGATTCGCAACGTATGAACATATAATATAATTTTCATAATATTTACTTGAGTAATGAACGATGAAACTTTCGGACGCATAGGACAGCATATGGGAAAGAAAGAGACGCCAAGAGTACAATGTAATGCCAACAAAAAACTTTCATCGTTCATTACACAAGTAAATATTATCAGGATTAAGGTAAGGGCCCCAGTAGTTGACCAGTTAAGAGAAGTTTTCCACGCGAACAATAGTAACAACTTGCTCTGTCATCAAATAGCGAGAGTCGATACCTGAAGACACTCTTTAAGTCTTCTAAATTATGTAACAAGACCACTTTTTAAAAAAAGTTTAGTTACACAATTTTAAAAAAAGATATTTAAAAATTCAGTAATTGCTTCAGAAGTTGACCCCTCTTAAAAATGAAAAACCTAGTAATTGACCTTCTGTTCGTTAGTAGTTGACCACTTACACTAGAAAGAATGTTAAAGCAATAATGTTAGAAATCATTTTAGTATCATTTAGTTTCAACAATTACCAACACAAATTACAATTAAAGAATAAAATAAGAAATGAAACAAATCAATTCTATAACAAATTCAATTCAGGAACAGAGTAGATGTTGCGAGTCAATATTTGACCGTGGATGCAATCAATAGTTGACCATGTGGTCATCCTCTAAAACACAGTATGCTACAAAATTTAGAATTATGTTTTGTACTCCTAACAATCTTAGATGTAAAATGGATACATTATAAATCGGAAACAAATTTAAATGAGTCACATTAGTAATTGACGTTGATTTATCGGGGGGTCAACTTCTGAAAATTGTTCAAATAACAGTATTCAGAATTTGACCACTCAATAAACTATTATTTTGAGATTAGAATAACAGAAACGATGCATTTATCACTTATAAAACGCTGTGAGAATTTAAAAAGTAAATAATTCAGTCGCGAAAAGTTCACAACGTATGGATTGTTTACCTGAACCGTACAGCTGTTCTTAACAGAAACGTTAAGGAAATAGAAATATATCGGTATATTACTTACCTTAATGAATTTAGACGTCCGTTGTTACTATTCATACTTCACTTCGCATGTTTTAAAATTGAACCATCAGATATTGTGTCATCCGATGTTCGCTTTCATCAAAAGTGCAGAACTTATAATAACCTTATTTTTTATGTTTTTCTAAAAACTGGTCGACTACTGGTGCATGTTCAACTACTGGTGCATGTTCAACTACTGGTGCCTTTACCTTATGACATATGTGGTATCATTTTCATTAGAAAAATGCCAAAAATATGTTGGTAAAAGTCCCATCAAATATTACGGAGTAAAGAACCATTGAAATTAAAAAAAATCAAATTTTGAGCTCCGCATTCTTCACATAGCAAAATTATGGAAGTTATAAGACTGAACGTATTCGAGTGCGGAGTCGTGTCAGTGTCTTGAAGCATGGTGTTAGATTACAAACATTTATACAACCATGCTTAGAGTTATATCTATGGGTCAAGCCGCATGGGAGTTAAAGTTGTTTGAAGATTTTTTAAATCGCACGTAGGGGAAACATCACCTCAAACTTTGAAGTCGTTTATCTTAAAACTACATTTTCTAGAACGGTATAACCGTAACATCATAATTAGGCTGAAGTTCTTTATGGAAAATAAAAATCGTTAACATTACTTGCACGACATGGGAATCAAATAGCAATATATTTCTATCTTCAGTTGTTTTAATAAGCTGTAAGATATGTGTTGACACTTTAAAATTCTTTTAATGTTTTTATTATTTGAAATTACACCTACACATTTTTGTCAGAAATGTACAAAATCCGTAGTCTAATCATAACTCTCGAATAGATGAACGTTCCGCTTCAAACTTTAACTGAAAATGTAGAATTCCATTGCCCATGAAGTGGAACTTGGACATCAATATCGTATTGTCACAAAACGATAATTATTAAAGCGCATTCTTCCTGAAGAAAATACGAAAAAAATTGTTTCATGTATGACCAGAACTTTTTGTTCGATTTCACCTAACGAGTTCTACCCTCTAGCTTTGGGTGCAGAGATAACTCACCCCAAACCATGTTGTTTCCAGACAATTGGTTCTGAAACTGTGCACGCCGACAACAGCTGTGCTCTCCGTAGTGCTATCTTCATTGCCCCACAACTTTAACAATTTTCAACATTCTGACACTTGTCTTGTTTGAACTCTTTTCGTGCTGAACAATGATATATCATCGTTTGCACCACCTGTGACAAGCGATTGTTCTATTCTGGTTAATAAATCTGTAATAATATTAGATTCTTATCCTATTTTAATGTATTATGATCAAACTGCGAATCTTTCTGCAAAATACAAACTTTCCAGGTTAATTGTAGGAAAGAGAAGTTAAATGAAAATGTGTTAGTTATACTGCTAGTGGAAATTGTAGCAGCATGCAGGGGCAGGTGATTATTCCGTGAAAGAAAGCAATAGACGCGATGGCGTTCTAGTGGATTGAATAGAATATATATTTACAACACTATACAATATGCACGAGGACCATACGGTGGTTTTGGAACGACTGACTCATTCTGACTTTCCGGTACGGCACACAGTCAAAGCGCTGGGACCGCGCCACGTGCGCCATCTACAGTTCGGTATCGCTCAAAGAGAAGACCCAAGAAGCCGCGCTTACATTGTTTACAACAAAATGTATTCCTTCTTTTGATATTTTTAACAAGTCATGCTTACATTCTTAATAGTAATAGTTGATTTTAACAAGGTTTTTATCTGGGCCTATATTGAAAATTTTAAACGTTCAATGAATAGATTTGTGTCAATTATATGATTAAATCGGTTAAAGGTAACACAAAGTTACAAATAGTTAAAGATTGCAAGATTCGCAGCTTTTCACGATTTTCGGCCTATAGTGGTGAGAAATCTAAGGATTCTGACATCTCTCGCTGCCTGTAAATAACAATTTTTTTATAAAAAAATTATTTGTAAACATAATTTTTAAATCTGATTTTGGAATATTATGCATTCACTATTAGACAATACAAAAATAATTTGTTTTTATATAAATCGAAAATTTATAAAATGGATTTCTTGCCGCGATTGTACTACTGTGCGGCGCAGCGATGCAATCGCTTTAAGCGCACAATTATGTCAGCTTATTTAAATGTTATATTTATTATTGTTATTTATTACGTATTAATATATTCCCAATCTAATAGTATATTTATTCCTTCTAAATTATTTTATAGTAAAAATGGGAATTCAACAAGATAGAACTGATTAGCTGACGTTTATGAGATGTTTCCGCTTCTGTCATTAAGGAAAAGGCAGTGCAACCATGACTATTGCTGGAACTTAATGACAGATAAACTTCAGTCAAGAAGAATTAAGTTTTAGGTATGTCTTCTATCTTGATGAATTCCCATTTTTACTATAAAATAATTTATAAAAAATAAATGTACTAATAGAATGGGAATATAGTAATAAATAATAACTATGACATTTAAATAACATGATATTGCGCGCTTAAAGCGACTACATCGGCGTTACGCGGCACCGCGTCCCGTCGAACGATCGCACTAGTGGTGAGCACCACTAGCGGCAACTCATGTCGGGCGAAGATATTTTGCTTTCTGGTTCGATAAAAACGTTGACGTTGCAAACTTCAAAGGGAGTTTTTTCAAGATAACAGTCTGCTCTATCATGTGATATTGTTCGATTTTACGGTGGACATTTATTTTTTAAGATAAACTGAAAAATACCATCAAAAATTGGTGCAAAAGTTGTATTTCTCCATCTTTAATGAGTGTTTTAACACGTTCATAATGTATTAATACTTTATATCACTGTATTCGGGAAAGTATATAGAATCTTTTACTTCAAAGAACAATTCAATATCTTTTATAATAACATCACCATATTTGTTTAAAGCTGAAAAATCTGTTTTTCTTTCACAAACAAATCTCTCAAAAACTATGCGTCTAGGGGGGAAATGAAGAGCAGATTCGGAATCAGCGCAAGAAACTCTATAAGAATCGCATAGAGATGCTCGGGTTTCCCGAGAATATTCGGAATTTCCGCGAGTGTTCGGGTTTCCCGTGAATCTTCGGGATTTCTGATTGTGGGAATAGTATTGTCCGGGTAAAAATGATTAGCACTCACGTATAACACACGATAAACTTTAATACGGATATTAACAAGTACTAACAATAACATACGATAAAAGAAACGAAGAAAACTCTTAACTAGGCGTAATAAGAACGCGTAAGGAAAATTGTCGAGCTCGACGAAAGTTGCCAAAAGCGAAGACCGATACGAACAGTACGGCATTCAAAGAGCTTCTGCCTGTTTTCGTGGACGCGCCGAAAATCGTCCCAACGACAACCAGGCCAGAAAAAAAACTCTACGCGTTTCAAAGGCATCGTGGGAAAGTCCTTTCCGAGAAACGCGTAGGATCAGGAAATGTTCCCGCGGCGACCGAAGCTCTGGCAATCGTCAGTTTTATTGCCCGCACTCGAGTTCGGCCGCACGCAGTGCACACTTTCTGGAAAAAGGGGAAGTATCCTAAACGAATCTTTCCCTTCTATCACGTACGCCACACTGATCCTGTTCAGAATCTTTCAATATTGTTTTTGCTACTTTTATAGCATAGATAAAGACTAAAAAACAATATTAAAAGATTCCGTACATTATCAGAAATCCCAAAGATTCACGGGAAACCCGAACACCCTCGGGAATCCCGAATATTCTCGGGAAACCCGAATATTCTCAGGAATCCCGAAAGTTTCAAGATCCCGTACCCGTTCCGATCAGGTCTCACGCACCACTAACTGAGGTACCTCTGTTCATTCATTGGTTATTTGGCCCATGTTCCATTTAATCCCATGCCAGATTTTTAATACAAGCTATAAACTTCAAATATTGTAAGAATTATGTTCTGGAATGTAACAACTTAACACTGACACAACCTCCTTATAGAAATAGCACTAGGGAACGAATTAACAATTCCCGAATTCTAATTTCAACAGACATGCAGCTTAAGTGTTCATTTATTGGACAGGTCATCCTATACAGGCCGAGTGTCGTAACATGACGACATAAAAAATAACTCGTAATTTGTTCGTTGAACAAGAAAATGTTACAAACAAATGTTGCATGGTTTTCAGGGGGACAAACAGTGTTAAAATCTGTTTTTCGTGACTGATTTTTTATCGAGGTAAGAGGGTCACCTTCAGTTTTTTAAATCGAATACCCAATTTTTTGTTGTCTGAGTCGGATAAAGCACCAAATGTTGCGTTAAAAAGTATTACACTATATAAAGTTTAAAATTAGTAATTACTCAAATATTTGCAAATTAATAATCGTCCATTGAAAAATATTTCATATGCTCACTCAACGTGATTGTTAACACGTCACATTAATTGAATTTTGAGCCGTATTTGGTACAATACTTTTTTCGCAGGATATAGTGCTTTATTCAATATCGAGAAAAAATATTGAGCATTCCATTTAAAAAACTGAAAGTGATCCTGATATTTCGAAAAAAAATCAATGTAACAAAAAATCAGATTGTAGTATTGTGTGTCCCCCTGGAAACCATGTAACGTTTGTTTGAAAAATTGTTTCCTGCAACAAATAACTTACGAGTTATTTGAAGTCGTCATGTTACGAGACTCACCCTATATAGTCGGAAACAATATTAGTGGACACATCCTTCTCATATATCTCGTGGAAGCTCAAGTCGTTTGACCCAATTTTAAAAAAGTTATTAGTTTTTAGAGGGTGTCCACTTAATGTTGTCCCCGACTCTAAAGTTTCTTCTTTTACAAAATAAATGATGAACGACAAAGAAGTTCCAAATGCTGTACCCGCAAAATAAATCATAGTACCAGGGGATAACAAAATACTGGCAAATTATATTTACAAATAGTTTTTCGCTTCTACTAAAAACATACTTCCTTCAGTTGTATCACCTTTGCAACAAGAGTGCGATATAAATTCCGGACTATTCTCAAAGCATAAGTTTAAATTACAAACGCGAAGTAAAAATAAGGAGGACGGTAGAGATAATGGTTGAAAATCAGTGAGGAAGCTAGAAAGAGAAGCTGAGTGGGCTAGAGAGTAGGAAAAGAAGGAAAAATAGAATGGCAGCAATTTAAAGAGTACGGACGACGAGCATGTCGGGCGCTGATGGATCAGATAAGCCCGAGGGCTCACGATTTATTTCCCGCGCACCGTGGAAAGGAACGTTATAATTAAGTAGTTGAGGACGGTGACTCTTGAGAACGAACTCGCAACACATTCTTCCTCACTCACGAGTGCCTGACCTGATCGACGCTCGCGCTTGTACAGCACGTCACCACGGCAAGATTTATTATATAAGAAAACTTCGTCGGCCGGGTTTTCTTTCGTTGTTTCTGGCCGAAGGGGGTAGGTGGGTAGATCTAAAGTGCTGATCGCGGCGCACCGACGGGGAAAAAATTCACCGCGAATGCGAGGAATGGACTGATTTTCTCGTCGCCGGTAATGAATGAAACGAGAAGGTGCCCGTAAAAAAGAAGCATTCATATTAATCGAGAGAGAAAAGGCGATGTTGGCAGCGTGAAAGAACGTTCGTATTGATCAACGCTGTAGTCGCTACGTGCCACCTTGGCATATAGTGTTCACCGTATTTCACTGAGCTCGTGTTGATGTACCTGTGTCGCGAACACGTTTACGCAAGCATGGAACGAATGAAGTAATACAGAAATATTTCAAAGCGTCAATTTTAATCTGAGCATTACGAGGAGACTCTTGTGTAACGCGTCGAGAGTTAGATAATATTCCGAAATTTCTTTCATGGAATACCGTACAAGCCATTTTGTTTCATTTTCAGAATAATTTATTGTGCTGCTGAAGTATCGAAACGAAATTTGTTCGACGGGAAAAGTATTTATTGTCAAAATGGAAATAAACGGGAACTGAAAATACGGAATAATATTGCTCTTGCATTTTATGTGTTATTTGAATCTATGGCTGGTGAAAATTATACTTAGGAACTTAGAAGGTACTTATAGAATTGTTTTTGTTACATCTCGAGCATTACTTTTAAAAAAACTAGTTTTGAAAAAAGTATGTATACAGGGTGTCCTACGTAACTGGAACAGGCAGTGTTTACCTCCTAAACGGATGGGAATACAAGAAGATGTTATAAGTAAACGTTGAATGGTATCAAACGGTGCATAATATGAAACTAATTTTATGCACTTTTGTGTATCGGTGTATCAGAAAAATGCAACTGCACCTTTATTTTAAACTTGTATTTTTCACAGCACCAATCAATGCAGTTTCTTGTGCTCCACATAAAAGTACTAACCTACTTTTGCCCTAAAGTTATTCGTTAGTAAGGTATCGTAGATAAAAGTTACAAACATTCTAAAGAAGTATGACGGCTGAAAAGTGTGTGAGAGGAGGAAAAAGGAGAAGGAGGCGTTTCGACCTATGCCTGCTAGAGGACTCATCAGTAAGGCTATCTAGCGGACCCGTGCTTTAGACGCGGGATGTCGTAAGGACAGTTTAGGACGGTATATATACAAACAGAGGAAGATTCAGGTAGTAGCGGGAAAGGTGTTGTCGTAATGTCCCTCTGTTGACGAGCATGGGAAGTAGCCGCCACAGAAGCATCACGTAGGTACTCCAGAAACACTTGCCGACAGACTGAAATAATTCACAAATCTACAACAATCTTAGCTACGATAACATCCTAACGAATAAGTTTAAGACGTAAGTATGTTAATACTCTTATTTAGAACACACGAAACTGCATCGAGTGGTGCAGTGAAAAACATAGGGTTCAATTTACAAAAAAGTGCAGTTGCATTTTCCTGATGCAACGATGCAAAAAAATGCATAATATTAGTTACGTATTATGCACCATCTCATACCATTCAACTTTTACTTACAACATCTTCTTCAATTCCCAACCGTTTATGAGGTACTGCCTGCTCCAGTTGCGTGGGACACCCTGTATAGTTACAGTAACACCTGAAAATATTCCGACTTATCTCTACGGTTCTTAACATGCAAAATAAGCGTATTAACCTGAAATAATGAACACGTTGATCGCTTACTCAACAATCATACAAATGAGATAGAATCCAAGCAATTTATTTAATGAAAAAGATACAGAGAAGTTAAGTTTTTTTGTTTCAAAGCTCTTGCACCTCACAGATCGTATGAAAATTTGGTAAACTTAATCTATAATAGTAACGTAAAAATTAAATTTCAATTCGGGATAAATAATTCCGTCACTCAGATATGGGTGGAATAGCGACCATAGTGTTAACCCTTTGCACGCGGAGCTATTTCAACTAAAAAATCAAACATTTCTTCTAACCTAGAATATTTCTATTCTACATAATTTTTTTTCATTATATGAATACGAAACTGATATAGTACCTCATACAATATTTAAATGTTTAGTAATTTATTACATATAAACAAATTTAATCATGTCAACAATATTCTGAATAATGGTGTAACAATTTGTAGCGGCGCCTCAGAGTCGCCATTCGAGTGCTAATGGTTAATCCTGCTTCTGTTTGTACCTACAAAGATAAATATTTTTTCAAGGAATAGAGTATAGAAGGATTATGTTAGAATAAATTGAAATTTTGGAATTATGTTACTAAAATTAGAAAATAGTTCAATAGCATTGTTTAGGAGGGCTTTAAGAAAATTATGCGCGCGCTCTTTGGAATGTACAACGTTTATTTTCGAACGAGATCGTTCGACGGTCACAATATGTACAAGCGTGAACCAGAACAAAACAACAAAATGTCACGGCACTAAACTGTATACAATGTAATTAACTTAAACAATAAATGAAATGATATAAGAAAACTGAAATGAGATGAGATGTGTGAATGAATTGTCTGTTAAAGAAAGAATCGTGAATGGTTTGCGCGGATCGCGACTTGAGAAACTTAAGTAATTCGTGCCGATCAGAACGAGTGTTCGGAGAATTCTGGCGATTTCTTGGAAGCCAACGGTCGACGGGCCCGCTGCCGCGAAATACGATGATTTGCCAGGAAGATGGCTCGTCATGTGTTTCGCGGCCGCGAACCAGCCGATCCGCTGTGATCGTGAACTGTTTGTAATCAGCACGGCGCAGGCGTCGTACAGGACCCCTTGTCCAATCCTAAACAGCATATACAATATTTACAGTATATTTATTAGAGACACGCAACAATCGATAACTCTTAAAAGTATTCGAATGCTTCGCACATTGTCACACTTGTCTGTATTAATATTTTGTTCTTTTTTTTATTTATACACAGTCGAGTCGGTAATTAAGTTGACGTTCTTTAAAAACTTATGACTTTGTTAATATTCTATCAAACGACTTGAGTTTTTTTAAGATGTTAGAAGAATTAGTTAAGTAGGTAATGTGTAAAAAGAATTCTTTCGAGATTGAAATTTCTCGGAATTTGGAAGATAAAAGTGACTTTTAACTTCTTTATCTGTGCTTAAAATAAAAATTTAGAATATGCCTTTTCTATACCCAAGTAAATTTACTTTATGAGCACAGACAAGATAGTCAAAAATCGTGATCTTCCCGTTCTTTTTCCGAGTTTCGAGCAATTGCAATTTCAAAAGAATTCTTTCTACACATTACCTAGTTAACTAATACTTCCAACATCTCAAAAAGACTCAAGTCGATCGTTAAAATTTCAAAAAAGTTATTAGTTTTTAAAGAGCGTCAACTTAATTTCCGATGTAAAAAATTCTTCAAATTCTCTACATTTTGGCATGCTGTAAGTAACAACTGTTTATCAATATGAATATTATACGTTAAAACCATTTTATGCGCTATCAAATATATTATTATTACAAAGTAATTATATACCATGAATTTATATTAGAAAATAAAATATTTGTTTGTGTCAACTTTCTTTCCGGCTGGTAAAATATGGACACGAATTTTAGATATTTGTAATTACTACTGTTCCGTCGTAAGGGAACCATACAAAGGGCCAATTCTTTGGACTTTATTTATGGCGCCTACGTGACTCTGAGGCCACTTTCGAGGATTAGGCGCTCGATGCACATTTGGTGACAAGTCGAGCCATCGCCTAACTTTCGTATTTGTTTGCATTCTTAAGAACTACGCGTCATATATCTAGTACTGACGAAAGACATTCCCGACCGAGACGTACGGTCCTCAAGTTACCTAGCGTCGTCCTCGGAGGTAGTCGGGCACAATCCCACGCTTTCTCCATTTCAGGCTGGCTTTGGACAAATCATCAAGAATGCGCTGATTGGGGAACGCAGAGTTCGGCAGGAATCAATCTCTTCTGCATGGCAATGGGAACACCGTATTGACGCTCAAAAAATGGAGGATCGCCTTCACGATACAACGAAAGGTCCTCCCGAAGAACGCGACTCTCAATCAGTCGAAGTCGAACCTTCGCTAAGTGTTGTATGTGCGTCGCGGCGTCGGCAATTAGGTTAGCGACGATCGAACAACGCGGAGGAACTTCACTGAATATGAAGTCCTGTCGAGAAGTATGATTGTATAAGTGGACTGTAATAGGTTGGATAGAAAACGCGGACAACTACGTGGACTAAGAATGTGTATTTACAATGTGCTTTACACGAGTCGGACTTTATGAATCACATTGTCGCTAAGTCTATCGCTCTTATATACAAATTAGTTTGTGGGAGGATCTAACTATTAGCCTATCGGCATCAGGTGGATTTTGAGCCATGCCCTTTTCGAATTTGCTTGTTACCACCCACTACAAGCCTTGTGGGGGTAGAACATGGCCGCTCTGGACGGGCCCAAGGAGGGAGGAAACTGGCGAATTTTCATTATGGGGGGTTTCTGACGGCAAGGCCCGTTAGGGTGGCTCGCTCGCTTTACCGCTGTTTACCTGGCGCTGTACATGTTTATTGTTTTATTGCTCGAAGGCTAGGAGACCCGAGATGCACGTGGGTGCCAACTGGAAACCGTAAAGCAATCTTCGGGGTCCTAGTCCGACGTACATCTGTTTTGGATTAAAAACTAAATTGCATGTATACTAAAAATCCTCCGTCGCTAGGTAGTAAATAGAACTGTTTTCGAAGCCTTAACAAGTATAGATCAACGAAAACGAACGAAGACACATTCGAGCGAGACAAACGCGTCTCTCGATGTCGAAGTCAAGTTCATTCAACGATCTCATACAATTAAATCGATCGAGAATAATAGAATTCGAGTGGAGTTGGTCGTCGCGAACTCCCACGCGTATAAGGCAATGCCTGCTAGATTAGCCTTACCGACGAACCCTCTAGCAGACCAGGGACGAAACGCTAATTCTCACGAAATTCACGCATGAAACTAAACATTAAACCGGCTACCTAAAATTAATTTGACGGGTATTAAAACGGCGATTTCAGAGTTGACGTGTCCGTTACAACCGGGAATATAACTTACAACTTTAAGTGGACACGAGTCACCGGCGCGTCGCTGCCGAAATTCGCATCGAACAACTACACTTACTGTGATCCTTTCGCTTCGAATCTTAGTAATCAACTGCAACAGTGGCCATACCTACTGAACCCCTTCCCGTACTTTAGCGAGTCAGACTCGCGATGAAGATTTTGGCCCAAACACGAATATCGCGAGTCAGACTCGCGACCAGATACTTGGGCCAAACGTAAACATAACAAGCCGAGCTCTCGGACTGATTTTTTGGCCGTTACGATAGTGACTGAATGTTAGTTCCTATCAGTACCTCATGACAGTTAGTCACAATTCTTATCGTTGCTGTTACGAAGCAGTTCAATTATTGAAATTTAAGAAACCCCTTCAAAATGCAAGATACAAAAATGTTAAATGAAGGCAGTGATAAAGAATCCTCTGATAGTGACGCGTTTGTGCTAGTTGTAAAGCGTATAAGGCGTATGATTATAGATGAGAGTAGTGAAGAATAAAGCATGACACAACAATCATGGATTTGGCAAAAAGTAAAAAACACACCAATAGTTTGTAGTTCGTATTGTGACTGTTTACAAGCACCAGTCTGGTCTGTTTAGCGCGCGTCGATGCCTACCGCTTGGGCCCAAGTTTCGTCGAGCTTAATGACACGGGACTGAGTTAATGATAACATAAGCAAAGGACGAGAAGATCATGTACAACACGTGCACTAGAAAAACAAAAGAACGCATTTTTTCGAATTCGACCGCGTCAACTTAAATAATGACGCAACTGTATGTATCACTCTAACAGTGATAATAACTTATCTCAATATTTTGAGTTTTTCTTTTACGGTAGTGTCTAAAATTTCATTTATCAAGGTTTTGTTTAAATATCTTTCTGAATACGTTTTTATATTTTGCCTATGTTTCCGATTTCGATCCATACATTTTTTATTAGAGTGATAGCCAGACTCCGTGGTGGAGTGTTTGATGTCTACGGAATATTATACAGCAGCCACTGTTTTACGACTCAAGATATATACTTGGGATCATTGTCTCGTTGGAAGCGGAAATCTAGAAATCCTAGTTTACGGTTGCTCTGTCTGAGCTCATTCTTTAGAATGTTTATATATTTATATTTATAGAGTATACCGGTGACGAACACTACATTTTTTGTGCCATTCGCTACCACGCAGCACTATACTTTTTTTTTTACAAGTGGTTTACAACAAAGTTTAGAGTTTATTTAAACTGATTTCGTGTTTTACTGTTTTATTTAAACTCCTCACAACGAAGTTTCTATTTGGTTTCCTGTGTACGTAATTTTGCCTACGGACTCGACAGAAAATATAATTCTTTCTCAGAAAACATTTTCTTTGATTTATATCATATTTCGTGAAATTTAATATTTTTGATCATGTCGTTTTCATAATACTAATTACATAGTTTTGCAAGATGCGCCATGCGAATGGCGAAAACCACTCAGCAGTGGCGCGGCGGACACATTCAAAACAATTTAGTTTGAATTTTCTCTATCATGTAGAATCCCTTCATATTTTCCCCTCTGGATATAGCTTTTTAGTATATTTTATATATCACATAAACATGTTCCAGTTGTTGATAGTTCCGCAGGATAAAGATAAACACGGATCAACTCGCGCGGCAGTGTGTAACACAATCCTTTAATTTACGCAGCGCTCGTCAATGTTACATACAATTACTTCGTTGTCCGTACTACTCGAACGCCAACGCTCGTTGAGGATCGACGATCGACTTTCGCAAGAGGCCGCGAGAAGAGTTTTCCTCGTTTTCCTCTCATCAGGAAAGACTACGAGCGAATGCCCTTCTCGCCACGACGGCAATTGCTGGCCCGCGATTTCCCCCACCTTTCCCCATCGACAATTATGTTTTTGCGAGGACCGATCTTCGCCGGTTTCGCAGAAGGATGGTCACACCCTCCTCCTTGGTCATAAAACGGACCTAGATCGCTGCTATCAGCGATCTTACCACGTGGCCTTCATACATGTGGTTTCCAATCCTGCGGTTTTCCGCACATGTTTCGCGATACCGGCGAGAACCCCCTCCGCGGTTACTCGCAGAAACTGAATTAACCCTTAACGCATACCTATGGTTAAAAATACAAACGCACGCACACACAAACACAACTTAACGATCTATTTAAAAGCGCAACTCAACTGAAGTAAAGAAAACACTATTCGGTCCGCAACACCAGTACTACATTTATATTGGGGACGGTGTTGCACCGTGGTTGCAGATGTTTGTCACGACAATTTATTGTAACATTCAATCGTTGTAGATCAAATCATTATCATTGTAGAAAATCGTGGTATACGTTGTAGGAATTGCTTTATATTTGTTATATATATATATATATATATATATATATATATATATATATATATATATATATATACAGGGTGGCCCACATAACTCTGAACAGCTCAATATCTCGAAAACTATGCCATCGATTTTAAAGTTCTTAGTCTTAAATTGCATGGAACTGAAGGGCCTTTCTGACTACATAAACGTGAAGTGGCCTCCCTTCCCCTTTAACGGGGCAGGGGAGGCACCTTTGCAATTTTAAATGGAACCCCCTATAAAATGTTACATATTTAGATTCTACCGGAAAAAACAAGTCAATTTTGTCTGAAACATTTTTTTGTCAGATACTTCCATGATGAGATATAACAGTTTGAAGTTTCGAGTTGTAGGTACTTGAAGCGCTCGGAAATAGCGTTATGGAATTATACGCGCTTGAGTACATTGCTTATTCATGAAGAAACATAAACAATAATATTTACAATTCTTGAGTTTGACTCACTTATCTATGAATACGTTTTCAGTTTAGAGCTGTTATTCAAGCAGTAACATTGTGATTGTGGCTACTTTTGACACAGAAGTGAATATGTTATTAACGTTAGGTGAATGCCAAAAAAATTATCGGCGTGCAGCAGTGATGTTTTTTGAACGTTATGGGATCAAAAAATGTCATGCAACATTTCATAATTTAGAAAAGCGGCTTCGCGAGCACGGTGAATTGTGTAAAAAAACTCGCAATAAACCTAAAGCTGTCACTAATGAAAATAATAGTGCCAGTATTCTTGCTGCAATTACATTAAATTCTCATATTAGTCAACGTACACTTGCACAAACATCACATATTAGTCGTTCATCGATTCAACGAATTTTGAAACGGCAAAAGTATCATCCATATCACATGGTTTTATCACAAGAGCTTTCGATAGCAGATTACGATCACCGCGTAAGATTTTGTGAGTGGCTGCAGGGTGTTGTGGAAAATGACTTTTTGTGCAAAATACTTTTTTCCGATGAGGCCACTTTTATGAATTCAGGGCATGTAAATAGACATAATCTGCATTATTGGGCCGTGGAAAACCCAAATTGGATGCGATGTGTTCCCTTTCAACATCGATGGTCTTTAAATGTTTGGTGTGGCCTAATAGGAGATTTTGTGATTGGACCTTATTTTTTCAAGAAACTGTAACATCTGCAAGTTATTGTGATTTATTAAAAAATCATTTGCTTGCGCTTTTGGAAGATGTGCCACTGCACGTTAGAAGAGAAATGTGGTTCCAACAAGACGGCGCTCCTCCACATTTTGCAATCATCACCAGGCAATTTTTGAACGAAAAATTTGGGAACAAATGGATAGGTCGTGGGGGACCTCGTCAATGGCCTCCTCGATCCCCCGATCTAACACCATTAGATTTTTTCTTATGGGGATATGTAAAGGACAAAGTTGTGTTTGAACCACCGACGACAAAAGAGGATATGAAACAAAGAATACGTGACGCTTGCGCTTCAGTGACTCCCGAAATGTTAAAAAATGTTAGAACAACTTTGATGTTTCGAGTAAATAAATGTTTACAAGCCCGTGGTGGACATTTTGAACATTTAATTTAAAGTACATTTTATTTCTTCACGAATAAGCAAAGGACTCAAGCGCGTATAATTCCATAACGCTATTTCCGAGCGCTTCAAGTACCTACAACTCGAAACTTCAAACTGTTATATCTCATCATGGAAGTATCTGACAAAAAAATGTTTCAGACAAAATTGACTTGTTTTTTCCGGTAGAATCTAAATATGTAACATTTTATAGGGGGTTCCATTTAAAATTACGAAGGTACCTCCCCTCTCCCGTTAAAGGGGAAGGGAGGCCACTTCACGTTTATGTAGTCAGAAAGGTCCTTCAGTTCCATGCAATTTAAGACTAAGAACTTTAAAATCGATGGCATAGTTTTCGAGATATTGAGTTGTTCAGAGTTATGTGGGCCACCCTGTATATATATATATATATATATATATATATATATATATATATATATATATATATATAAATGTCTTAGTACAAGTATCAACCGTTTTATAATTGAAGTTCTTTTAATCCACTCTCTATCTGCACTACTATATCTCTTCTTGATACGTTTCACTACTGAGCATATATCCCCAGTAGTCTCTACCACCGAATCGCTCATCGGTCACCGCTCACACAATTCATACAGAGAATAGACCCACTCAACAGCACCACAGATCAGACAGTCACACACAGACATGACACTCAACTCATATCCTCAACAATCATCTTGCAGAATCCCTTTCACGCCTACATATAATAGATGATTCGAAATGTAACTGCGGCAATGAGGTTCAAGATCTTAACCATATCATTTGGCAATGTACCTTGTTGGAATCACAAAGAGTTGACCTTATAAAAGATTAAGCAAGCTCAATTTGTTTCCACCCTTAACACTAGGTTTACGGAGCACTAAAATTGATTATTTTACATTGCTTTATAAAAATAATACAATTGTATTTACTTAGATCTTCAGCAATTTTTATTGTAATATGTACACAAAAAAATAAATCTATTTAATAATTCCTCACGAATGCCTCCTCACACTCTTAATAATCGTAAATTAAAAATTTTTGAATCCGTCAATTTGACGGGCCCCGTAAATCTAGTGTTAAATATCAGATCATTACTTTATAAACCGAATATCCAGGCATGACATGGTCTTTTTCATTTTTTCCAGCAATGTAATTTAAAGAGTTAAAGTTATGTACTTAATGCGTTCTATTCTGCTGTACCTACACTACCAATGTATAACTGTAAGAAATCATATTAACAAATTGTATATCAGACATTATGTTAATCCTAATATAGTATAGCTCTATAACCCTCCATGGGGAGTTCCACTGAAGCTTTCAATAAAGAAATGAAAAAAAAAAACCAGTACTACATAATAATGCAACATCAGACCATATTATCTTACTCCGAAGAGTTTACAGAATATTACTGTGCGTTAAAACTGTATTACTATTATCATTAAAGTACCAGGTAATTTAAAAGTTGGAAATTTTAGGTTTCTTTCAAAATATATTTTCTCTAAAATTACACACAAGAATTATAAAATTCTATAAATTCCTATGTAGCTCGCGACAATCTATTGAAAACGTTTATCCGGAGTTACCGATCCAAAGAAAGATAAAATTGATCAGAGTAATAGCAAATACAACCTCTTTATCAGGAATATTTCGATAAGAAATCACAGAAAAAACCAGTTATTCATGTTTTATAACTGATTGATTTTAGTATGTTCTTTAACCATTGCGGGTCCCCGCATTTCCAATGTTTTAACATCCTGCAATACCCGTTTAACTGAGAGTTTACTGCAACAAAACAATTATAAACAGTCCTATTTCTTCAAGTCAGCACAACTTTCCTTTTCGCCAGCACAACGATATTAATAATATTATTTTTGTCGGATGACCAGAAAGTCAAATTAATGATGTAGTGTCCACCGCGAAGGGCCGCGAGCAACAGTAAAGTTCCCTTTATATCGTTGTGCTGGCGAAAAGGAAAGTGGTGCTGACGTGTGCTAGGCTAACACAACTCAGATATGCAATATTTTGTTTGTCGGATGACCAGGAAGTCAAATTAATGATATAGTGTCCACCACGTTAGGCCCCGAGCAAGAGTAAAGTGCCCTTAATATCGTCGCGCGGGCGAAAAAGAAAGTTGTGCTGACTTGTGCTAGGCTTGCACAACTCAGATATGCAATATTATGCTTGTCGGATGACCAGAAAGTCAAATTAATAATATAGTGTCCACCGCGAAGGGCCGCGAGCAAGAGTAAAGTGCCCTTTATATCGTTTTGCTGGCGAAAAGGAAAGTGGTGCTGACGTGTGCTAGGCTAACACAACTCAGATATGCAATATTTTGTTTGTCGGATGACCAGGAAGTCAAATTAATGATATAGTGTCCACCACGTTAGGCCCCGAGCAAGAGTAAAGTGCCCTTAATATCGTCGCGCTGGCGAAAAAGAAAGTTGTGCTGACTTGTTCTAGGCTTGCACAACTCAGATATGCAATATTATGCTTGTCGGATGACCAGAAAGTCAAATTAATAATATAGTGTCCACCGCGAAGGGCCGCGAGCAAGAGTAAAGTGCTCTTTATATCGTTTTGCTGGCGAAAAGGAAAGTGGTGCTGACGTGTGCTAGGCTAACACAACTCAGATATGCAATATTTTGTTTGTCGGATGACCAGGAAGTCAAATTAATGATATAGTGTCCACCACGTTAGGCCGCGAGCAAGAGTAATGTGCCCTTAATATCGTCGCGCGGGCGAAAAAGAAAGTTGTGCTGACTTGTGCTAGGCTTGCACAACTCAGATATGCAATATTATGCTTGTCGGATGACCAGAAAGTCAAATTAATAATATAGTGTCCACCGCGAAGGGCCGCGAGCAAGAGTAAAGTTCCCTTTATATCGTTGTGCTGGCGAAAACGAAAGTTGTGCTGACTTGTGCTAGGTTAGCACAATTCAGATATATGATTATATGCTGTTTGGATAACTGTTACTATCTTAAACGTTAATTGCATGTCCAAAACGATTATTTACCATAACTTTTTTATTTATTATTTTTATAAAGTAATACTTTAGCACAATCTTAGCACAACCTAGCACAACTTAGCACAATTGAGAAAATTGAAAAAAACGAAAAGTGGGGGGCTACTAAAAAAAATCGTTTTTCTCAATTTTTAGGCTTATTGTTTATATTATTGTTATAATATTCGAGAACAATGTAGCACAAACTTAGCACAACTCAGCACAACTGTTGAAATTATTTATTTTAACAACCAATGTAGAGTGAATCACTGCAACCTTGCCATTCCTTTGTCACGTGTAAGCGTCATAAGCAATGTTATTAAACAGTCCTATTAAATAACCTATAAAGTTGTTTTAAGTAGTGCCCGCCACTGTATAAGTAGTTTTGTTCAATATTCGTAAATATTTCTTTTTTATTTGTTAAGCCCAACGTAAAGCAATATATCTTCTCTTGAGAAATTTCTTCTTGAGCTCAATAAAAAGAGAAGAAACTGAAATGTGTCATTTGTTTCTATGAAGTGCGAAGACGGTTATCACTTTATTATTTGTTTTCAACACACTCATACAGTCATTCCGCTGCGTACGTGTAGTTTTACTAACTGACAAATTGTTTAACGAAATACGAATTGTACTTCGGAGTATATGAGTGTCTGCATTTAATTGTGTATAGATATTTACGATTAAGACTGGGACTGAGGAAGAACATTTTGAGACACCTTATAAAGGGCGAGTCTCGTAACGTGACAATCTCAAATAACTCGCAAGTTATTTGTTGTACGAAAAAATGTTTCCAACAAAAGTTGCATGGTTTCCTGGGGGACATACAGCGCTCCAAGCTGTTTTTTATTTCTTTGCTTTTTTATCGAGATATGAGAGTCACCTTCAGTTTTTTAAATGGACACTCTAATATTCTTTCTCAAATTCTGTTAAATTTTGAAATTCTACGTTAAAAAGTATTTACAAAGTGATACTTAAAATGAATATTTACTGAGATATTTTTAAAACAAGTTTAATTTCAAGCGGTATTCGAAGTTCTGTCCATTGCACATTATGCTCGACAATCGCGGCAAGTATTAAGTAGAATACAGTATTTAATCGTTAAAAGTCGCAACCACGGGTCCGGCCGGCGACACTTCGTGTTCAAGTATACTATTCTTTGACTTGTGCCGAATGTAGAAAAGGTCGATGAAAGTTTCGGAAAATTATTGTAAATATGATTCGAATTATATCGTGTTTGGTATTATTTTAATCAGAAAAATGCCACGAATATGTTGGTGAAAGTTCCATAGAAAAAAATAATAAAAAATAAACAAGTTTTGTCATTGGATTAGCGGTAGCCTTACCGATATACTCGACCTGTATTATGTTACACTTCTCGGCGACCGAGGCCCCTTGAGCTTCGCTGTCCTTTTCTACGTTCAGCAAAAGTCAAAAAATAGTATACCTGAGCAATAACTGTCCCTGGTCGGAGCCGTGGTTGGGACAGTTATCGATAAAATACTGTATTAACTAAAGTGTACTCTTAAAAGTAATTTTTTGTCAGCTGATTTATTTCATATTTTTTTCAAGGTCACTCACACTTTTTATTAGAAAAATGTGCATTTTTCTTTAGTGCATTTTGTAGTAGATGGGAGAGTACATTTGACTATGTCTGGATTATGAGCGTCGGATGACACAGAACACCAGTAATGTGATGAAATTCTTGGAACGGTATGTAAAATTACTGCTCATGCCATAAGTGTTCGAAGTGATGTCCATCGGCAGCGATACATTGTCTGGCACGAGTAAGTATGGATTGTGCTGTTTTTCCTATTGTTTCCGGTGGGATAACAGCACAAGTATTAATTACGCGGTTCATCGTGTCTTCGGGAGTAATAGGTCGATGTTGATAAACTTTCTCCAAAGGAAAAAGTCAAGTGAGGTGAAATCGGTTCAACACAGATCTTAACCCAACGATTTGGTAACCTTTGATCGGGGCACTCGTCATACTGATACTACATACGTTACAAACATTTAATGGCATTTCTTCTATTAATTCGCTCAGATGAATTCATAAAAGTGTCGCGTATTCTACGTGAGACATTTGACAGACCAGCATAATCCGTACTTACTCGTGTCAAAAACTGTATTGCTGCCGACAGACGTTATGTTGAAAACATTCATAATTTTATCACATTATGGATGTTCAAGGCCATGTGGAGGTCATAATCTAGGCACAGTGAAATGTACTTTTTCATCTACTATAAAATGCAATCAAGAAAAATAAGCATTTTCCTATTAAAAATATGCGTGACCTTGGAAAAACTTACAAAACACCTGAACTGAAAAAATTATTCTTTTCAGAGCTTTCCTAAGTTCATACCATTCAAATTGTGGTATTGGCATTTTCCACGTCATAAAAAACAAAGGAGATATTTAGGTGGCCTCCTTTAGTTGGGAACCCTCTGTATAGTCACCACTATTTTCTACAATTATCTAATTAGCTTTCAACGTTTTACAAGCTGGTGGATTCCTTTTTCGTAAAACCTGCGTGGTTTCTTTTTCAAATAGAGTCATGCAGTGTTGCGAACTTTAGAATCATCCAATACAAACAGTATACAAGAATCTTAGCCTTCGATTATCGTGCTGCAACTAACTATGAAACTTCGAGTACGCGTACGCAAGACACGTAGAATCATTAAAAATTTTAAAAAGAAATACGCAGCAATCGTGTCGCTGTCTAGTTAGCATTCTGATAGTCTCCTTCAATTTTCCACGGTCACATCTTCTTCATTAATGTTCTACACAGAACAATATCGTCCCACGAGACAGGTCCGTTTCCCGAATTCCTATCTAGACTTCTTCTATTCTAACGGGTATGGTAAAGAAGTTTGGTAGTGTGGGATGAGAATAGGGTGAAATAAGAGACTTCCGATATAATAAAAAGAAGCCCAAAAGAAGATGTATATTTAACAAATAGAATTTCGTGTGGTTCTTTATACGTTCATAATTCGACTAACGCTCCCCATTCTCGCACGCATCCATAAGGCTACGTGTCCATCTGAGAGTTTCTGTCGATAGTTGCTCTCGAGAGTACTCTCAATTTATGTGTCCATTTGAGAGTACTTCAGAATTTTTTTGCTCTCGGAGATTGACGTGACAGTCAACTCTCGGAAAGTCCTCAAAGGTATATGGCCATCTGAATTTCGTGCGTGTAGCTCTCAGATGAATCTTGAGAGTTATTAGAATACTCGTGAACAGAATGGATGTGCCAAAGTTTGCTGCAATTGTTGCAATGTATTTAATAAGGAAAAAGAGATATTCCAAAAAGAGAAAGTGCTGTGATTAAACCATGTTCTTGCGTTAAAAGTTGGAATTATAACTTTTAAATTTGAAAAAAACTTCCAGTTGCTGATATAAATATCGTCAGTACCAGCACCACTTTTTTAATTTTTTATTTTATTTAGTTCTTGCGATAAAGTATTTTAACTTAATAAAACACGCAACAGTACTAGAAAAACTGAATTGTTTACCTGATTTCTTAAATTGTGTAATTTCCTTTGTATTTCACGGGAATCACAGTTAAATGTTTTTGCTGTTTTACTAAAAATTTTATTTTTCTTCTCACGATTCTTGTAATCAGGGTGTTTGACGTTCCATAAAAATTCATTATTCTCGTATAACGTGATTAATTGCTCCACTTCTGCGTCAGACCACTGTTTCCTGCTCATTGTTGTATATATATATATATATATATATATATATATATATATATATATATATATATTTGAAAACTGTCTCGACGACTCTCAGCTATACGAATGGGGCTCGTATAGCTGACAGTTGCTCGCCGAGGAAAAAATTGAACGTGTCTATTAGTGTTTTTCATCTTTTTGTTTGCTCTCCGAGAGTTTTCCGTGGAGCTTTCCGATAGCCCTCACAATACCGTGTACACTGTCAAATTTGACTCTCGAGAGTAACTCGCGAGTATAAACTCTCAGATGGACACGTACCTTAGTATTGCTGAGAGTTGTTGAGATAGCTTTCACATATATGTATATTATATTGCATACATATTTATATATACAACAATGAGCGAGAAACAGCGGTCTGACACAGAAGTGGAACATTTAATCACGTTGTACGAAAGTAATGAATTTTTATGGAATATCAAACACCCAGATTACAAGAATCGTGATAAGAAAAATAATATTTTTAATGCATTCATTCGAACGAAGCTTCTAAACTGTTGTGCATCTTCTATATGCAATTCTTGTATAAGTGTTGAAAATGCACCCATTTTATTTCGTCGCATTGTCCATGGTTTAATCCAGCACTTTCTCTTTTTGGAATATTTCTTTTTCCTTATTAAATACATTGCAACAATTACAGCAAACTTTGGCGCATCCATTCTGTTCACGAATATTCTAATAACTCTCAAGATTCATCTGAAAGCTGCACGCACGAAATTCAGATGGCCATATACCTGAGAGGACTTTCTGAGAGTTGACTGTCACGTCAATCTCCGAGAGCAAAAGATTTCTGAAGTACTCTGAAATGGGCGCATAAATTGAGAGTACTCTCGAGAGCAACTATCGACAGAAACTCTCGGATGGACACGTACCCATACCGCGGTCGTCCGCTTCATTTGTTTCTTGACGCTCTCCTCCTTTCTCTCGCTCATGCTCTGTCACTCACGCTGCCTCGCGCGTAGAATTCTCTATCATTCACGCATGTACACGCATAAACGCACTCATTCGTCCATCAAATCCTAGTTGGATACAGGGTAGAATTCATAACTCTTATCCCGAGGAGCGTCATAATACTTTCAACTGTTTAACACGTTCACGCCGGGGCCGATTTTCATTTGTTTTGCTGTGAGGCGGCGCTTAAATTAATGCCGCGCTTCATCTGGCGGCGCGCGATTTTTGCCTGTTCAGACCTGCATACGCGTTCTTATTAATTATAATTGTAATTAAAAATAAATGTTTTTAATGAAAATACGTTAAATTTCCATTATTTTAATTTTCAACGTCTAATAGCACAATCGAATGCGTACCACCGGTGGCCCGCGCCGCCCGATGAGACAGTCTAGCGCGGGCCAACGGTGGCCCGCGCCGGCGTAAACGTGTTAAGAATCCTCTCGCGCGGCTGGAGGAAAAGGTTCGGTAACTTCGAGACAAGATTTCAGTTCGCAGAAGTCAATTACACGGGGCCCGACTAAAAACCTGGAAGACATCTTCTCACGATGAGTGCCGACCGGGAGTTAAGCAACTCCTTTCCAGTCCTCCATCTGACCTCTACCAACACCTGGAGCAATATCCAACAATCGCAAGCGGTACGCATGGTTGCGTGGTTTCTTCTTTCTTCGTGAATCTTAAACTCTCCCGTTCGACGACGAATGAAGGGTAATCATTCTTCCAGCGAAATAGCGAACACGGTCGTTGACACGCGCATTTGTACAGTAGTGTATACTTAGGCCCCCACTATTTTGCACTCTGATGCGTCCGTCACTATCCCCTCTGATTCCAAAAAAAAAGTTGGACCTCGGAGTGAGCTTCGAGCGAGCCGATTGAAACTTGGAACATATCGGGCACTGATATCTCACTCACACATGGCCCCTGTTGTTCCTTCAGTTGTCTTCGCAAAAGCCACTGTTCCGTCGCAAGGAACCGTACAAAGGGTCTTTTCTTCAGATTTGTTTATGGCGTCTACGTGACTCTGAGGCCACTTTCAAGGATTAGGCGCTCGATGCACATTTGGTGACCACTCGAGCCATCGCCTAACTTTCGTATTTGTTTCGCCTCCTTAAGAGTTACGTGCCATAAATCTATCACTGACGAAGGATATTCCCGACCGTCGGGTACGGTCCCACGCTTTCCTCGGGAGAGGCTCGCTTAGGGCCGATCTAAGAGTCATCAGGAATGCACCGATTGGGGCATGCAGAGCTCGGCAAGAACCAATCAGTGCACTTCTTCAGCATGGCAATGGGTGTAACCGTCTTGACACCCCGAAATGGAGGACCGCCTTCACGATACGACGAAGGGTCCTCCCAAAAACCGCGATGGTCAACTAGTCAGTCGCGATCGAATAACCGCGATCTAACAGTCGGAATCGAACAGCTACTTCCTTGCACGTATCAAGACAAGGCAAGTAACAATACGGATCATCGTGATCGGATCGGCACGCGTCCAAGGCAGAGCCTGCTAGATAGCCTTACTGACGAATCCTCTAGCAGGCCTGGGATGAAACGCTGATCTCACGTATTAACACGTAGCACTAATTATTGAACTAGTTACCCAATATTTGTTCCGTCGCAAGGAACCGTACAAAGGGTCTTTCCTTCAGATTTGTTTATGGCGTCTACGTGATTCTGAGGCCACTTTCAAGGATTAGGCGCTCGATGCACATTTGGTGACCGGTCGAGCCATCGCCTAACTTTTGTATTTGTTTCGCCTCCTTAAGAGTTACGTGCCATAAATCTATCACTGACGAAGGATATTCCCGACCGAAAAGTACGGTTCTCAGGTTACCTAGCTTCGCCCTCGGAGGGAGTCGGGTACGGTCCCACGCTTTCCTCGGGACAGGCTCGCTTAGGGCCGATCTAAGAAGCATCAAGAATGCACTGATTGGGACATGCAGAGCTCGGCAAGAACCAATCAGTGCACTTCTTCAGCATGGCAATGGGTGTCACCGTCTTGACACCCCGAAAAGAAGGACCACCTTCACGATACAACGAAGGGTCCTCCCGAAACCGCGACATTCAGTCGGTCGCAATCAAACAGTCGAAGTCGAACCTTCGCTGGTACAGATCAATGAAAACGAAGGAAGACACATTCGAATGAGACAAAGAGTCAATCGAAGTCGACGTCAAGTTCATTCAACGATCTCGTACAATCGAATCGATCAAGATTCGTAAAATTCAAATGGAGTTAGTCGTCGCGAACTCCCACGCGTTTAAGGCAGGGCTTGGTAGATTAGCCTTACTAACGAATCCTCTAGCAGGCCTGGGACCAAACGCTAAACCTCACAAATTCTTAAATCGAAATAATCATTGAATCGGCTATCTAAAATTAATTTGGCGGGTAGTAAATCGGTGATTTCAGAGTTGACGTGTCCGTCACAATCGGGCTTAAAATTTACAACTTTAAGTGGATACGAATCACGTCGCTCTCGAGATTCGCACCGAACAGCCACCTTCCTCACTTAATCCCTTACCCTATAACATCGTGTGAGACTCGTTATGAAGATTCTGAACAGAGTCCAATAAATATGTATGTTATTAGTTTCTTTTAAACCAAAATAAAATTCTATCTTTTTGTTGTTAATGTATAGCCATTGGAGAACATATAGGCATACAATAGATATAAATTTTCTCAATTGTCTAGAAAATTATGAGCTACAATGAAGTTTCTAGTCACTGAAACCACAAAATACATCGTAGGGCAAAGAGTTAAGCTTCCGCAGCTTTCTTGCTGTCCTGGCTGCAGACGCCTAATTGTGCACTACTGTATTCTGCACGCTTCACGAGATGTCCCGTGAAGTGAATGTGGGATTGATTGGTCAGGTTTAAACGAAAACAGTTAATTATCTCGGAAAATATGAAAGACACCAAAAAATTATTCAGATGAAATTTGTAGAATTCCATGGACATATATCATGCTAGTATTCGTATGACCTTGCAGTGACCCTGAAATGACCTGTGAACATCAAGTTTAAGTTTTTAAATGGAACTATAGTTTTCATTATACATGTAGATTCTTATAGCTGGTATCGGAGCGTTTTCAGAGCACTACCTGCACGTGTCATTTAGCTTAAACCATTCCCGAGATACTAATCGATAAAGTTTTCGTGCCGCCGGTATTAGCGTTTTCCGATGTACACCGCGCGGTGGATGCTGGGTAATGTCACGGTAATGAGAATACCAGCATGCTACGTGCCACAGAATATCCTACAATTTAACTTTTTTCACTTAAACCGGTCACAGTGTATGCTACACTGAGCAACTTTGTTATTTGTACACCACAAAATTTTGACTTTGCTGCAGTATAATTTTGTCCGAAATGAAAAAATACCATACATCGTCGGGTACAACGTTTTCGTACTGCAGGGATGGGCATTTTTGTCTCAATTGAAATAAAACCGTCCCCACCATAGCGCCCACTGTCCCCCACCAGCATCCGCCGATACCATAGGTGAACTCGTCGCGAACAGTGCGCAGGCCTCACTCATGAAAGAGGTTGGTGGGAGAAGCAAGCGTTTGAGGGGCCCCTACCGTGCCATTGTTAACTAGATACGGTACCTAAATCGTTATACATGCCCGTCTGTGGTATTTTTTGATTCTGAACACAAGTATCATGCGACAAAGACAAAATTTTGTGGTTTGCGAGTATTAACCCATAGCACACAAGTGGCGACTTTGAGACGCCCCTAAAAATTGCCATATCATTATAAAAAATATTTTTATTCGCCATTAAATTTGTTTATATTTAATCAATTACTAAACATTTAATTATTGTATGAGGTACTATATCAGCTTCATACGCATTTAAATGAAAAAATAATATACAGGGTGGAAATTATAAAGCGTTACAGACGAATATCTCTAAAAATATTGATTATACGCAAAAATGTTTCAGATGAAAGTTGTTCAGTACCGAGAGGTACATAATGCTTTGTTAAACGGAACTTTTAGAAAATCAGTTCAATTATCTATAACTCGAGGTCATTCAAGGTCAAACTTGCAGGGAAACGCAGAAAAGGTGTAATCGTTTTATTTGTACTTTAGTTCGTGCCTTCGAACTTTCACACCAAAACAATAACATGTGTTCAATATCAACATTACTCAGAACAACATCAAAGCCATTATCAATGAAATGAAAACAAACGTATTTATATATTACCGTGCTCTTCTGCAAGATAGTCAGTTTACTTTCATTACTATTCATGCTAAGGTATCCTTCGCTGAACGATAGTACTTAAATAAGTGATGAAGATGGGAATTTATCGAAATTGTTTTGATATGTTTACGGTACTAGGAGAATACAGGGAAAATTATAGAATGGCTGCTAATTTGTATGCACAACGCTACCCAGATCGACCATCAAAATCTCATATGGTATTTAAAAGACTAGAACTGCGTGTTCTTCGTTTAGGTTCTCTGCTTAAAAACTGCGCAATGTCCATTAAGCCTACGATGCGAGAAAACAAGAAGATCAGAATACGCGAAGCTTGTGCTAAGATGAATGTTGAAATGTTGAGCAAAGGTAGAGAATCCTTTAAACAAAGAATTGTTAAGTGCATTGAAGTAAGCGGTAATCATTTTGAACACATGCTAAACTGAAGTACAAATAAAATGATCTCACCATTTCTGCATTTCCCTGCATGGTTGACCTTGAATGACCTTGAGTCATAGGTAATTGAACTCATTTTGAAACGCACTATTTGATGGCGGATAAAAAAAATATGATTCCATTTAGAAAAGAAAGTTGACCTTCATCTCACCTTAGAGTGTCCACCGGGAAAAATAAAAGTCCCCACATGATATCCCCCTCGGTACTGAACAACTTTCATCTGAAACATTTTTGCATTTAATCAATATTTTTGGAGATATTCGTCTGTAACGGTATATAATTTCCACCCTGTATAATGGGAAATCGTCCTACAAGACTTCTTCTGGGGCACGGACAGTATCTACTTCGAAAAGTGTCGCAGCTTCGTTGTTCGGTGCGAATCTCGGGAGCGACGCGCGGATGATTCGTATCCACTTGTTGCGATGCGACCGAACTATATTAACGCGCGGTTTTTTCGACCGTAAACTCACTCGCGGTTGTAAATTTCGAGATCCCGATTGGGCGCGTTTCGATATGCGGGTCACCGACTTATCACCCGCCATACTAATTTTGGGTGACTGGATTCGAAGTGAAGAGCGATGGTTGCGTGAGACCTTGATTGCGTTTTTGAACGATGTTCTGCGACTGCTGTCCGAATGTAGAGTGTCTGTTCATTCGGAAGTTGAGGAGCGCCTAGGCTGCCTTCGTACTTGTAGGCGTTCCTCTGTTTTGGGAGGTTTTCGGTGTCGCTGAGTAGAAATACGCCAATTGGTTCTTGCCGATGCATTTTCCTAATCGGCGCATTCTTTACGGATCATCGCCACCCTTCCGTTACGCCTTGAGTAGAGTGGGGATGATACTTGCAAGACCGTGAAGTCCCTTGGACCTTCGACTGCGTCGTCGGAATTCCTCGAAGTAACCCTCGGTAACTTCGAGTACCGTTGTTCGCTCGGTTTGGGACGACCCTTCGGAAATTATTGGTTTATGACACGTCACGGCTATTGAGGAAGGACGGAAACGAAAGTTGGACGTCGAGTGGTTGCCAAATGTGAAAAAGGTCTTAATCTCAAAAATAGCCTTTTCTTCACGTCAGTGTCATAAACCCTGTTGACGCGAACTCCCCGTGCGCGTGTTCCCTTGCGATGGAACACCACTTAAAGTTGTTAATTTTATGCCCGATTGTAACGGACACGTCAACTCTGATATCACCGATTTACTACCCGCCAAATTAATTTTAGATAGCCGATTCAGATAGCTTAACTCTTTGCCCTACGATGTATCTTGTGGTTTCAGTGAGTAGAAACTTCTTTGTAGCTCATAATTTTTTAGACAATTGAGAAAATTTATATCTATTGTATGCCTATATGTTCTCCAATGGCTATACATTAACAACAAAAAGATAGAATTTTATTTTGGTTTAAAAGAAACTAATAACATACATATTTATTGCACTCTGTTGAGAATCTTCATAACGAGTCTCACACGATGTTATAGGGTAAGGGATTAAGTGAGGAAGGTGGCTGTTCGGTGCGAATCTCGAGAGCGACGCGCAGGTGATTCGTATCCACTTAAAGTTGTAAATTTTAAGCCCGATTGTGACGGACACGTCAACTCTGATATCACCGATTTACTACCCGCCAAATTAATTTTAGATAGCCGATTCAATGATTATTTTGATTTATGAATTTGTGAGGTTTTGCGTTTGGTCCCAGGCCTGCTAGAGGATTCGTTAGTAAGGCTAATCTACCAAGCCCTGCCTTAAACGCGTGGGAGTTCGCGACGATTAACTCCATTTGAATTTTACGAATCTTGATCGATTCGATTGTACGAGATCGTTGAATGAACTTGACGTCGACTTCGATAGACTCTTTGTCTCATTCGAATGTGTCTTCCTTCGTTTTCATTGATCTATACCAGCGAAGGTTCGACTTCGACTGTTTGATTTCGACCGACTGAATGTCGCGGTTTCGGGAGGACCCTTCGTTGTATCGTGAAGGCGGTCCTCCATTTCGGGGTGTCAAGACGGTGACACCCATTGCCATGCTGAAGAAGTGCACTGATTGGTTCTTGCCGAGCTCTGCATGTCCCAATCACTGCATTCTTGATGCTTCTTAAATCGGCCCTAAGCGAGCCTGTCCCGAGGAAAGCGTGGGACCGTACCCGACTCCCTCCGAGGGCGAAGCTAGGTAACCCGAGAACCGTACTTCTAGGTCGGGAATATCCTTCGTCAGTGATAGATTTATGACGCGTAACTCTTAAGGAGGCGAAACAAATACGAAAGTTAGGCGATGGCTCGAGTGGTCACCTAATGTGCATCGAGCGCCTAATCCTTGAAAGTGGCCTCAGAGTCACGTAGACGCCATAAAAAAATCTGAAGAAAAGACCATTTGTACGGTTCCTTGCGACGGAACATTCGTGATCTCGAGTAATACCAGAGTGGGCCTTGTCTGAAATTATCTACGCTGACACTGCGAGCCCTAACCAATTAAGTTTCGTCGTCATGTTCGAGAGGTGTCGTGATTCTTAAACTCGCCCATTTGCCGACGAACGGAGGGCAATCATTCTTCTAGCGAAACAGGCCAACGAAACGTTGGGCACAGTCGTTTATTAGCCAGTGAAACATCGGTGGCTGGCTTGTTTACCCTGATTTGAATACCGGACGAAACTTTTGCTCCCGCGACCCTGTTTTTGCGGGTCGTTGCTCGTTGAATCGGAACCGCCAACGAGATTCGCAGTAATAAATCGAAGAAGGAAGTTGCGGAAACGGGACGACGACTGTTTTCGATTGAGGTAATGTACGATGTTCTTTTTCGTGCGGGTAACAGGGTCGCAGAACAAAGAGGCCAACTGGTATAAAGCGATCGATAATAGCCGAGGGGATTTTTAGGGAGAACAGAATTTAATCAAGGAGAAGCATTGACTTGTACTACTCGCATGATAATCTTTATTCTATGGGCCTCTTCAACCACGAACCTTACCATCGCGTTTCCGACCGAGGACCGGTTCTTACTACTTGTTCAACGAACGAAAGCCCTTGTTCTCTGCGTCTGACAAACAGATACCTATACTACTCACGGCCCTTATTCTACCGGTCTGATCAAACACAAGCCTGTACTACTTGGCGAATGAGTGGTCCTCGTCGTACGTGTCTGACCAACCGAGAATCAATACCACTTCGATGACGAGAACTAGTTCTTGGGATCGTTTATTCATTCAGGTATGACTCGAGGAGTTCCTCATTCTACTGATTCTTTAAGTCATTATTAGATTGCGAATGTTATACAGTCGTAACAGAAAGGATTAAGAGAATATGGAGACACCAAATGTATTATTTTCAAATTGCTAAAGAAATAGAATTAGTAATTATAAAGTATAAAGTTAGTTAATATATAAAGTATAAAATTAGTAATGAAAGAAAGAACTTTTTACTTAACACTTGTTGCTTACAATTGTTGCGCACCATTTTTATGTTGCACAGCGATCCGCTGTCCACTTAATTAAATCGATTTGACAGAAAGTTCTAAACCACTTGCTCTTGTCGATTCGTCTTTCTGACATGTTTACTCGCAGATTTATTCCTTTCCTATGTCTATAATTAGCGTATACAGGGTGTGCCAATTAACTGTGCCAATTGAATTTACATGTTAACTATTTGTCATAAAAAAATGTTTCAAATGAAACTTGCTTGGTATCAAGCATAACATGTAATATTATAAATGGTTTTTCTCATGGTTTGCTTTTTTATCGTGATACGATGATGATCTTGAGTTGCTTGTATTTCCATGCAAAGAGAGCGATCAAATTATTGTGACCATTTCGAAACTACTAATTATTTGAAGTTTGGTAACAAATGGAATTAATACTGTATTTAAAATAATACTCCTTTTATTACAGGACATAGTATTATGTTTTCAATAGTGTATGAAGAAAATTTTATATTGTTTACGAGTGAAAAACGGCTGCAATAAAGAGGCACCACCATTTTCAAACCACATGAACCCACAAAAAGTAATTAAAAACTGAATTCTGTTACGAATTTGTGATCAATGATATTCGTGTTAATGAACTTTTACGTTGGATATGTGTTCAGCCGACAAGAACCGACTGAATTGTTTAGATAGTTAAGCCTCACTCTCTTTTCATCCGTCACGTACGATAGCCAGTTCATTCACCAAAAACTCCTTGCAGTAAAACAGTTACCTTAAAACGTTATAACAGCTAATAAATCCAAGAAGCCATATTGCCATTAAGACCTTAAGTTTATGAATATTGTCGCATCTGCCCAGCAGATTAACTTCCAATACCGAATTCTTTAGTTTCCGCTTGCCATTGTTAAAAGTCAAGGGGCTTCTCAGGTTTATTACCTGTTACGGTCAAGCCCTCGAGACTCGAGACCCGCGAACGCAAGGCGACGCGAAGGCTAACCGTAGCGCACCCGAACATGCTACCCCTACTTGTGACCGATCAACGAGGGCGGTCTTCGAGGGCGGCCACTTTCACCATTTCCATAGATTTCACATAACCAATTAGAAAACTACTTCATTTCCCATTACCATCTTCATTGAAAATATCACCCATCAATCAGTACACTTTCAACATAGCACACGCCCACGCCGACACTTTAAAAACACACGACACACAGCTCTCAGCGTCTTTTCGCAAACAACAGCCTCTTTTAACACAGTCTCATCGTTCCGTTTTAACACCATCTATTTTGATTAATTATTGTTAAAATATATTAAAGTTTTACTCGTGTTACAAAAATCTGTGTCTACTACTTTACTATCCCTATAACTAGACCAGGTCGTAGGGAATTCGTTTCAATACGCGTTGTCAGGAAAACCTGAGTCGAGGATTTACGACCTTCGGCGACGTCGAGTCTTGAACGACATCACAGCGCGATAGAAACGAACAATATGAATGTTAAACCTTTTTTACTGTTCCAATCCATGCAATTTGAATATTCGAGCTGCTAGGAGCTACTTTTGTGCTAACGTATAAAAAATAGTAATAACTTATCAAAAAGATTTGAAAGAGAGAAAACTTTCTTTGAATTATTACTGTAAAGAGCAGGGTATTTAGAAATACAGTATAATTATAATACTATTATAATACAATAACATTCAAGGGGAGAGAAGCTATCTTTGTGCAATTTTTCCATCTGTTGGAATTTTCCATACTTTATATACAGCGTGTTCACGCTATTACTAGCCAGCGTTTTTCCTGCAAATAATAAATATTAGAAAAAAATGATAGAGGAAAAAGTAATACTGTTTTTGGTAAGTAACATAACGGCT
This sequence comes from Sphecodes monilicornis, assembly GCA_913789915.3. Taxonomy (NCBI): domain Eukaryota; kingdom Metazoa; phylum Arthropoda; class Insecta; order Hymenoptera; family Halictidae; genus Sphecodes; species Sphecodes monilicornis. The sequence goes on along the minus strand of OU565284.1, from coordinate 33,025,263 downwards.
TATGTAATTTTCTTGTGTTTGCACTATTTTCTTAGAAATGAAAAAATTTCTTAGTGTGTCAAGACTAATTTATTCGAATACAACACAATGACCATCAAGGTCATACAAGGTCACAGATGGTAGGAAAATTTTGAATATTTCGTACGTAATATTTCGTAAAGCTTTGCAAAGGAAACTAACGCAATCATGTGCATTAATATTTCGGCAAACTTTAGAAGAAGCTAACGAGAATGTAATTAACATAGCCGAAATATGTAGTCATGCACAACGAAGTTATATTGAACATTTACTATAGCCTCGTCAATAAAGTATACTTGTAAACGCATTAGTACGAAATGTTCAAAATGTTTCTTCCATTTCTGACCTTGTATGATCTTGAAGGTCATTGTGTCGTATACGAATGAATTTGTCTTGACATACGCTTTCATATGGTATGAAAAAATATATAGCATTCCATTTACAAAAATTGGAGGTCACCGACATTTCCATGAAAATAGTGCAAATACAAAAAAATTACTCTTTCATTTTTTTCAAATATTTATTATTTGCATGAAAAACGTTGGCTAGTGTTAGCGTGAACACCATGTATATGTTTTAAGGGTTCTGCTTAGTTTTGCGGGCTCCATATAAATAAATATGACTATACGGAGGGTGTACAAAGTATACGTACACCTTTAAAAATCGAATAAAATTTTTAAAATTGGATCAAACGACTTCATTTAGTTTGAAATGTCAGAAGCATAAGTTTACTAGGTAACGTGTACATAATTTTGTCCTAAAAATTGCTATTGGTCGGAATTGCGACGAAAATAGTAATGATCACAATTTTTAACTTTTTTATCTGTGCCTGTAATAAAAATTTAAAAGACACATTTTATAGGTCTAAGTAATTTATGTACATAAATTACTTAGACACAATTCCCTGAAAAGACCGAAAATCTGCGACTTTCACCCTTAAACTTTAATCTTGTAATGTTTTTAGCTCATATCAACAGTAACCGACTTCGATGAAACTGTGTGCATGTATACATATAACTTACTTAGATTTACAAAAGGCGTATTTTAAATTTTCAATATGGGAAAAGATGAGGAAGTTAAAAATTGAGACCTTTACTTTTTTCTTCACAATTTCGACCAATAGCAATTTGTAGAAAAAATTATTTACACATTACCTAGTAAACTAATCCTTTTAACATCTCAAAAGAACTGTAGTCGTTTGGTCTGATTTTAAAAAAGTTATTTGATTTTTAAAGGTGTACGAATACCTTTTACACCCACTGTAAATCTGGTTGAGATATTTGAAAAGTTGGTGCGTCGACCTTATCTTTCACTACAATGAAAGATGAAGTGCAGCAAAGACCGTTTTCGGAACAAGTAACTTTACTCGAGGAAACAGCTACCCAAATTGGAATTAAGCGAAGAGAGTTCTCAGATACCTGAAGGTGACAACAAAGTATCATACAAAATATAAGTAAAATGACGAGAAGATCAAGGCGCTCACAGATTCTAAAACATTTTCTGAGGTTGCTTCATCGCTAAAAACATGAGTATTGGTTGTGACGATTCCATTTGATTTGAACGACGAAGAACGCAAAATTATTTTTTGCTTCTTTTAATCGTGGAATTCACTTGTTACCTGAAAAGTGTGAGGAAGTTATAAGTAGCAAAGGAAAACATTTTTAATAAAAGGCAATATAACGACCTTTTAAAATATACATATCTTTCTTGCAAAAAATCCTTCAGAGCTAGCCGGGACACCTAATAATAAAATCAAATTCAACCATCTGCATATAATCGTCATAACGTAATGGAAGACAATGGTCAAATGAAAGTCTGCAAACCAGATTACGGTTCTTTTCATAAAATTGAAATTCCAGATCGTTAGTCCTTAAGACGATGGTAGACAAAGGACCGAGACAGCCGTCAACCAGACTAGGGTAGCGGAAATAACGAATTTAGCAGAGATCAACTTTGGAGCTTATTTGGAATTAAGCCGCTTAACGCTTTCGCTCCAAAGATTCGCCGAACCTAATTCGTAGCAGCTCGAAAATACGCTTTCTTTGTCAAACACGCCGTAGAACGCGGAAATTATTCACACGGCCGCCGACGTGACGTCAATGCCCGTGTGAATAATATCAGATCCTGTTTATTTTTGCTCGTCACTGCTCACCGAATAGGCATGCAACTGGATATTCGCTGTCACAATGCGGTTCCTTTTCGTGCGCCAGCCATTATTATTTGGAATCTCATGAATCTGAACCAGAAACGGTACAGTAACCCCGCGAAGAGTGCGAAGCCTTTGAGTCCAAAACGTCGCTTTTTACACCGGGGGGACACGATTCCTCGGGGATCCATTATCTTTTGCCACCAGCGTCGAACCGAGCGACCGAACTCCAATCGGTACTAGTGTGTCGGTAATCCAACAATAATGGAATGACAAAAATTTTTTCAATTTAATTATTCTTTCATGAAACATTTACCATGTTCGTGACATTTTTATGATTAAAATGATATAAATATTTAGTTATAAATATGACATAATTCGGAGCATATTTTCATGTTTAATTGGCGACAACCATTTTTTAAACTACCAATTTACATAGGCAAATATGCACCGAATTATGTCATATTTGATCTCGTTTTACTCAGAAAAATGTCCAAAGTATGTTGGCAAAAGTTTTGTAACAAAAAAATGAAATTGATTCGTTGAAGATTTGTAAAAAATGTTTGTCGCAAACATGACCTCGAACCGTAGGTCGCTCATGGACCGTACTCTTGAGAAACGACTTTGAAGTTTCCATGGAAGGATTGTGCATGAGAAAATAAGTCGAAAATATGGAATACATTTTTTTTATTCGAGAAAATCGACACTAATACTAATACTAAATATTCAAAATCGTTTTTTCTAGAATACAAGGCGTCAAATGGAAAAAATGTATTCCATATTTTCTACTTATTTTCTCATGTAGAATCACCTCCTCCACGGTTGAACCCAATACTGAAACACCCTGTAGATATATAGAATAAAATAGTTTCCAAAACTTCAAAGTCGTTCTTGAAGAGTACCGTTCATTAGCAACCTATGTACGGTCCCTTCAAGGCTTTTGTTCCTCCTGACGAATGCTATACGATGCAATTAAAAAGACGTTGACCTTGCCAATCTACGTCATCATTTTTGTGGCAAAAATTATTTAGAAATCTCCAACGATCCAGAGATGTAGAATCTCGCTATGATGGTCGCTTGTTTTTTATACACCCTGTACATATCATTTCTATCTAATATTAGGAAATTTCTAAACGGATGTATAGTACGTAGGATAAACTGTACTATTTCTGGCACTGCATTAGTTATTGGCACTTTTGATTTAAACGGCAAATATTAAGAATTCCTGGTATAGAACATCATTTTTTATTGCATCTTATTTATATTTCAAAGCAACGTTGTAAGTTTTCATAACAGAGTTCCACATATGACTGTTAGCAATGCTGGAGGACATCCGGTAAGACCGACGGATGACCATAGTGCAATGTAAATAGTTTTGTTAAAATTTTCGTTACGAGTTAGTATACTTTATCGGTTTATAACTAAATTTCGGACTATACCACATATGTAATAAGTGTGTATATATGTTTAATTATGAATCAAATAGCCTTTTTAACATTTACTTCTTACTGTTTACCAAATGTGCCAATGACTGTACTATGTGTCTTACGATTGTTATTCACTGAATACATATCATAGTAAAAGATTTATGACTCGTAAAACTGTTTGATTTTGCTGAAAAATCTCTATTAGCTTATAATAATAGCAAGTTAAGCTCGTTTAAACATTTAAAAAAAAAGATAAAAAGATTTTTACTATAATTTTGGCTTAGGGTGCCAATCATTGTACAGTTTACTCTATTATCACTTCCTTGTAAGTATCATTTTTTCCTAATGCCAAAAAACGAAATTTCAAAATAGACGTAGACGTGTTCAAGTGACACAGCCTTATAATATATCGGGGCAGGTGAGTACTTTTAAGCGACAGACAGCTCCTTCCATTTACCTTTCCCTTCCACCTAATGAAATTCAGTGCGCCGGTACACAGCGATCACGGGCGACTGATTTTAAGAGTCCGGGACCTCGTAGCGAATCTACATATTCCATTTTAATGGCACTCTTGAGGGCTCGACAGCTGCTCTCGCACATGCATGCATCCGGGTCCCAAATTTAATTCTGGCTCGATCTCAAGAATAGCGTCCCCATCAGGTTTGTGGAGGCGCAATGGCGTAGGACCCGTTTGCTAGTATTCATAAAAATGATTGAAAACCGTGAGAATGCCTCTGCTCGTCGGGTCAGACAGTAGATTGAAATGAGTTTCGTCACCAGTGATCCAATCACGTTAGATTACGCATATCTATACAGGGTGAGTCAATAACTATTACCACCTGAAATAACTCATTATTTATTGACTTCATCAAAAAATATTTGGAGAGAAATCTATTGCATCCGAGGGGGCTCTTTAGAAAAACAGAGGTTGATTTCTTAAAGCCTTATATTTTCCGAGATATCAAGGTGACCTTGAGTTTATAAAATGATACCATATATTTTGTTTGTTGTTACATTGTACTCCTTACAGAAACGAATTCAACGACTTGTAAGAAAGTACCTTCAATTGACCTTAAATCTTGGGACGAAGCGAAAATGTAATTCAATGTTTCCGATCCAAGTAGCGGTGGCAGTCAAATCTATGCAAACACGTTGCGTTTGAGTCAAGCCATAACAAGCTAATAATTCAGTAACTCTGAATCTGTAGGGTGCCCTACGTAACAGTTTTCACGATTTTTTAAGTACTTGCGATAATCTGACAAAAGATATTTTCAACAAAAGTTGATCAGTTTTCGATTGGCTGTATATTGCAATAAAAAAGTTCGAAAAACATTTTTTTTTATAGTATTGACAAGATCACCTTCATTTTTTTAAATAGCACTTTGTATTTTTGACTTAACCGTACTATAGCCGTGTCAAGACGAATTCAACGATCTAGTATACCATGACCTTGGGATGACCTTGGGATGACCTTGAAGGCGAAGAATTGAAAATTTCAACAAAACATGACAATCTGCTTGAATGGATGATAATAACTTGTGTTTATTATTAAGACTCGAAATTACATTCAATTCAGAAGCCTTGACTAAATAACGCAAACGATTTCGTAAAAAAGTCACATCAAATGTTCGAATTGAAATCTGTTGCAACCAATGCAAATTTACTACGAAGAACGGAATTGTGCCTACAACAAAACGGATTTCAATTTGAACATTTGATGTGACTTTTTTACGAAATCGTTTGCGTTATTTAGTCAAGGCTTCTGAATTGAATGTAATTTCGAGTCTTAATAATAAACACAAGTTATTATCATCCATTCAAGCAGATTGTCATGTTTTGTTGAAATTTTCATTTCTTCGCCTTCAAGGTCATCCCAAGGTCATCCCAAGGTCATGGTATACTAGATCGTTGAATTCGTCTTGACACGGCTATAGTACGGTTAAGTGAAAAATACAAAGTGCTATTTAAAAAAATGAAGGTGATCTTGTCAATACTATAAAAAAAAATGTTTTTCGAACTTTTTTATTGCAATATACAGCCAATCGAAAACTGATCAAGTTTTGTTGAAAATATCTTTTGTCAGATTATCGCAAGTACTTAAAGAATTGTGAAAACTGTTACGTGGGACACCCGTATACTAGCGAAGAGTGGGCAATCATAAAATACGATACCGAAACGCGGAAAAAGTAGAAATTACGTTAGTTTATGGTGAACGATTAGTAAATACTGCAAAGACAGAAGCACACTATGCGGAGAAACGTTCCAATTGAGAACATCCATCGCGTTGTACATTTGTCGACTTTGACCATAGTAACCATAAGTGAAGAGAACGTGCAACGAATGAAGCAGTAGCATGTTTTGCTAATAATCCTCATGTCAGTCCTCAACAAATTTCACGACAAAGCTACACATTTTCGCTTCGTTTTGAGATTCAAGGTCAATTGAAGGTACTTTGTTATAGATCGTTGAATTCGTCTCTTTAAAAACTATAATGTAGTAACAAACAAGTATACGGTGCCATTTGAAAAACTCAAAAAATTCTCGGAAAATATAATATAAGACTACAATAAATACAATGCATACAATGAATTTCATTTCAAAATTTTTTTGATGAAGTCAATAAATAATGAGTTATTTCAGGTGATAATAGTTATTGACTCATCCTGTAGATTCATGGGTGACAGTTGTTATTCGATCATGTAATGGCTACATCAATTGTACCAGTGCAAAAAAGTAGACCAGAACTTCAGTAAGAAAACCGGACAACATTCATGTCTCTGTTAATTATACCTTAATAATTACAAATAGAACGGTTTTAGGGTTTTTGAGAGTCGCGAAATTTAATTCTAGTACTATGTAGCTGCTGGATTGGGAAACTGTCTTTATGAAACTGCCCTTAAAAGAGGGTGTTTCAATCTAAGAAATTGAAACTTCACTAGTTGATTTCGAATGTGATTTTAAGCAATTAATGTCTTGCCTCAATGGACATACCCTCGAAAGTGAAAGTGTTACTGTTAACGAAAGTTACCTTGTTACTGATTGTGAGTTTGACAAACCTAAATGACTTTCAAATGAATAGAAACTTACAATTACAGGAAAAACATAATTTGAACAAAACTTAGCGTTGACATTATTAAATTATTATTAAATTATTATTAGTTCCATCACACCCCCCTGTCTCAACTCATTCAACAACTTTCTTTTTCTTATTACGAAATTACTTCGTAGACCAAAAGATTATTGCATGGTTGAAATTGCTGCTGCTAAATTTGCTTAAACGTAATAATGTAAACATTTTGATATACCTAACCATACCAAAAAATTTACAACATTCTTTTCCAAACTCAATATAAAGAATATCGAATATTATTTTATGTGATAGTGCAATAGTGAATTATGATTTCAGTAGGTGGTAAAAATATTAGTTTGGGGAGAAAGTTTTTTCGTATTTTAATGTAGAAATGAATCAAGTTTTTTCCATATTTCAAATGAAGTTTATTAAATTAAGTATGTACCGTTTTGATCGACCACCTTTTGCCATTTTTGAGGTAAAACCATCTTGTTAAACTGTTGACATGATTTTATCGACTATTTCAGTGACTGATCGACCAGAACGAGATATATCTTTGACATCAAAATTTCCAGATTGAAAACACTTGAACCAACTTTGTGCCACACGTACTGATACTGTATCACGTCCATCAACATCGCAAATTTTTTTAGCAGCTTCAGTCACATTCTTTCCTTTTTTGTGAAAAAATTTCAAAATGTATCGAATTTCTTTTATTTTTACTCATTTTCAAGGCGTAATAACTTTTCACTGAATAAACAAATATCACAATTTCTTATTTTTAATTACTCTACGATATATCACATTTCAGACGCACTTAAGTAATGTCAAATCCGATTAATATTAACAGAGTTATGACATGGTACGACATCTATCGGGAGGATACGAAGAAACTGTCTCCCCAAACCAATATAAATGTTTTTTAGTAAAACATATACATGCTCGTGTTATATAAATCCATTGTTAATTGGCAAGAAAATAGTCCCTTAGAAACAGAACGGGGTATTATCACTCGAGATGCGAAAAGGACTAACTGATACAATGATTCAAGAGACTCGAACTTGACTATTATTTATTTAACAAATTAGATCAGATATAAGTCTGTATCCTCTTCAGTCGATCTCAATCAAGTATTAGCTTGCGAAAAGACCTAGTCTTAACCTTTTTCGTGACATGAAAATTATTTATTTAATTCTACCTATTTTATGGAAACGGCCAACTGTGCGACGGTCGGATCGACAGGAATTTCGAAAATGTTCTGTCCCGTTTCACCGAAAATTCTATGGAAATGTCGAACAAATTTAATATCGGAAAGATAGTTCATATATTCATTAATTAGGAGCCGGAGCAAGATATAACGCCAGGTGGCAATAAAATTGTACGTTCGTGGAATTGCCGGGTTACAGTAATCGATATCAGAAATCAACCTATTAACTCCCTGAAATGGATAAAGTTTCAAGTGCTATCGAAAGGTACGGTAATTGCAGCAGCGAAACTTTCGGGTATGATCTAATTTTAGCCCCGTTACCTGCAGACATTAGCACGTGACTAAGAAATAACGAGGCTGTTAGACGGTGGTACGAGTAAACCTAGAAACACTTTCACGGTGAAATTTTCAATACACTTTCCTCATTTTCCAACGGGAACGGCTGTGCAGCAGGATTTTATTGACGATTAAAGGGTAAAACAATATTTTAAAGTTTCAGTTTTCTTTTCGTAGCATATGCTTCCACTATTCTCTGCATAAGAATAATAAAAGGAATTTCCATGAAACAATTAAAATTATGGAACAAATCGAGCATACAGGGTGGTCCGTTTAAGTAAGACCACCTAAATATGTCTTCAGCTTATTGTGATGCAAAAAATATTTTTCACGTAATGTGCATGGTGTCAAAGGACCAATATCTGGCAAGAATATTATTTCCCAACTTTAATTTTCGAAAATCAAGGTCATTTCAAGACCATGTTATTATAATATATATATATATATATATATATATATATATATATATATATATGTGTGTGTGTGTGTGTGTGTGTGTGTGTGTATGTCGTACAAATTTTCAAATTGTCTTTCTTCCGTGTAGGCAGCTCGTGATAATAATCCCCAACAGTTTTAATGATATTGAGGCGTCGGGAGCACGCTAGCCATTGAAGAATAGAAATTTGTTCCTTTGAAAAATTTTCCTGACTAATTTTTGCGGTATGTACAGCAACATTGTATTGCTGAAACACATGTGCCGGACCAACATAATGCAGTCTGTATACTTATTGTTCGGGGCTGGATCTATCCCAGAATGGGGGATTGCAAATCGAGGTGGTCGAACCGAAATAAAACTCAGCGTTTTGAAAAGTGAACACGTGGTGTCCTAGTCTTTATTACAAATAACGCGGTCGCGCACTTGATGTAACTGATGTATTTTCGTTGTGAACAAGGTGACCAATAAATTGGTGAAATAAACTGATGTTTTACAGACTTGGGTGAGGATTACTCTCGGTCCACGTTCGTGGCGCAAGGCAAAGAAAGAGATAATTGGTCACACGTGGTTGCTCTACGGCGGAAGGCGGAGTGAGAGCGAGACGAACGCGTAACGAACCGACGTTCGTCTTGCCTAGTCACGGAGAAGGGGGGACCACCGGCCTAATTATTGGCACGCGTATGTGCTATCGCACGGTAATCCGCGAATTACGACATCGCGGACGCGGCCGAGTCAACGAATCGCGTCATCACGTTCGCGACGGCTGATCCGCGAAATCGGCGCGATATTCAATTCTGAACACTTATCAATTTGATTTTTTATTACTTGCAGGTAACTTGCACTATCTATTGGTCCTTGTATAACATTAATTTCCGTCTATCCTTCAAACTCAATGCCAGCCCAAACCATTATTCCGCCACTCGATTTCCAATTTCTGTGAATGGTTCTTCGAATATTCCGATAGTAGTGTGCATATCCATTTGGACCATTCAGATTGAACCGTTTTTCATCGGTAAATATTATTTTTCTCCATATTTTCCTCGAGTGCAGATGTTTCTTTGCAAATTGTCACGATTTTCGACTTAAAACTGTAAAACAAGACCGAATACTTTCCTTCACACGAGATGGCAAAATATTGTTACGCGAGCGACCGCGTAATTTAGGCATACTCAATAAAAGACCGTTATAAAAGGGTAATTAATCTCTTTATTAAAAGAGGAAGGGAATTGCACGTCCGACCGGTACGACGTTCGTGAAGCGACTCTGTCCTTTGTCCTTGTTATATCGTCGTTTAGGCAACGACGATATAGCGGGAGTACCTATTGTGCCATATTCGTAACACTTCCCCCCCCCCTCTTCAACAACATCAAAACACTCAATAATAACTTATCATCACTAAAGATGCCAGTGGTTCCGTAGGCAAGAACAAAAAGAAACGAAAGCCGTGGACCCAGCAAACCCACAATCAATTTGGTATTCACCTAAGAAAACTTAATTTTCTTGCCTCAGGGAAAACCACGGTTTAAAAACCTGAGGAAATTGGCGGCTAACATAACAACATTTAACATTAATAACATTTAACATTTATCATTTTTTTTTTTTAACACAACATTTTGTTCTTGAACTTCATCTTCACGAACACGAACCTACTCACGCGGTCGCTCGCGTAACAATATAATATAATAAAAAAGACAAAAAATTCAAAAACACGTGTGTCATATTTTTATTTATAGATCACAGATACAAGTTTGTGTAAAAATCGAATTAGAATTAATAAGGAAAATTTCAAAAAGTTTCAAAAATAAATTCAGAGTTTTAAGATATTGTTTCAATAAATAGTGATATTTGTAATCAGTTTTAGCTGATCTATTCCTTATGAAAAAATACACGCCATTTGAACCATTCTTCTAGCTCGACTAGTTTTCAAGCTATTCGATAAAATATGTCTTTGATCCCCAATGTTGACTGCAGTGTTCACCCCTTCAATGTGCATAATGGCCGATGAAACAGAAACATGTGTGGAATATTTTTCAGAAAGTTACCTCTCTCAAAAGTTTCATTAAAATCGGCTTGTGTAACTTCTATATATGCCCTTGTAAGTAAAATTTATCTGATAGATCTTCGATGAAGTGCAAGATCAATCGATGTTACACAAGTGAATCACAGTGCATATTTATTTAGACAAGTTCAATAGGATCTGAATTTAATCAGAGAAATGGAAGAGAATTTCTACCAGATCAAACAAGAAGTGCACCGTCGTTATCCGAACTAGAGAGCAGAGGTGGTACGTAATAAATCAGACCGGTGACCATACATGATCGATAAATCACTGTGCTCGATCTCTAGCCGGTGTTATCAAGCAAATCAGCAATGCAGAACAGTATGGGGCTCTAGTTAGCTGCCTAAGGATCACAGCATGGCCTCCATCCAATGACAAGACGTTAGCTATCTCTCTGGAAGATAAGCCGAACGCTCGTAGACCCACGCAACTCTACACCTGGACTCGGCCGATCCTCGGTATACTTTGACCCTCGTTATACGCATTAAGGGAGCACGTAGCGGAGTTTGGTTTGCCGGAACACGTTCGTATGCGGCTCACGTGCCCGGATAGATTTTACATGTTTGACCTACGGTTATACGGGGATAGCCAGGTGTCCTCTGCATCGGGGCTTCAAAGCGCAGCTGTCTGAACGGTTCCGGAGTCTTCTCCGAGTTTGACTTCTGCATTTCGAAGGGAATTGCCATTCGCAGGAGCAGACAGGAGTACGATATTCATTGCTCATTTGGTCATTTTCACTAGTGCAACTATTAACTATGATTCCCGGTCTGTTGAACTAAAATGTTCAGTTTCAGCACTTACTATACCTATTGGTGTGAAATTCATGAATCAGTCATGTGTAACAAGGAATTCTTACAAATTATATGATAAATATTTGTATCGACAATATTTCAATTAATCATTCTGAATTAAATTAATATTTTTAAACGTTAAGTTTGCCATTAAAAATATATAAATTTTCTTCAAATATTTATTCTCTAAAGAGGTTATTAATATTAATTAATAAGTTATTTTTAAACGTTAAGTTTGCCATTAAAAATATATAAATTTTCTTCAAATATTTATTCTCTAAAGAGGTTATTAATATTAATTAATAAGTTATTTTTAAACGTTAAGTTTGCCATAAAAAATATATAAATTTTCTTCAAATATTTATTCTCTAAAGAGGTTATTGTAATCTTGATGCGCGTTTTCAGCGTAACAGTTTAGAATTAATTTCAAGAAAACAGATGCACCCAGTGAGCTGAAGTATCGCAATATATGTATCTTTACAGATGTTGAACTCGTTTGATTAAAAATTGTAGGAGCCGTTCATAAATGCGCAGATCTTGACGCAAAAAGCTGTCCAACCAGAAGCTTCGATGTCGTCCATTCTTATTGTTTAAAAGAAACAAGTGACATTTTGTGGGATCAGGACCTCCCAGAACTAATATCGTGTGGAGATTGGAAAAAGTAGGAGAGTTTCGTGGCTGTGTGCAGGAGCTGATCAGCTAGAAATCGCAAGGACCAGGTTCGATTCCCGATGTGGCCGGTGTCCTCCAACCACTAAACGTTTGTCAAATGATGTGGTTACAGCACGACGGATGTTCAGCAAATTATGCTCGGAGAGTAAGAGATGCACTGAACGAACTTTACCCAAATAAATGGATAGGACGTGGAGGATTTTTTTTCTCTGGGGAGCATTGAAAAATGCTGTTTATCAAGAAGTACCCACTACACCAGAAAATATGAAACAACGGATAATTGCAGCATGTGCTAGAATAAGTTCAGAAACGATAAGACATGCACGTGATGCAGGGATACGAAGATTGCAACTTTTCATTGACGCAAACGGTCACCAATTCGAGCATCTCCTGTAACGTAATAAAGTTTATTTTACTACCATATTTGACCTTGCATGACCTTCAATGATAACTCGCTGAATTCGTCTCAACACTGGCTATCACATCATGATAAAAATAAAACAGCATTTCATTTAAAAAAATAGAGTTGACCTTGAAATCTCCTCTATGCCTCCACCCACGCAGAAAATGTTTGTGTTACAATATGTCCCCCTCTATATCGTGTAAGTTTTCTATATAACATTTTTTCATATTATTACAAATAACGGCAATATTCAAACTGGACATAGTTATTGCCCCACCCTGTATATACTATGGATACGGTATTGCCATAAGCCAGCTACACAGCCTTTTGTTCCGAATTGAACGTAGATTTGGATGTCAGCGCCGCTATCGTTCGACCGGTGTACTGTACCCCTCGTACTCCTCTTCACCTCCGTGATTCTCTATACTTCGCCATGTGTTTGCGTCCCTCTAGATGGCGCTGCTATAAATCGATTTGATTGGACGCCATTGACACGCTACGAAATAAAAAGGACTTAATTAATTGTTTGATTGGCAGGAAGAAACTCAAAATACAAAATTCCTTGATAATCCCATCTTACAGAGAAGAGAACTCTGCGAGGGTGAAGACCTGATTTCGCAACTCGTTGTGGTGGATCTTCTTTTCTGGCCCATGTTCGTTTCCTTTGGAGGTTGTCGTACGAAGCCCACATTTCATCCGCAATCACAAAAAAATTTTCAAAAAATAGTTCGTTTTCATTGCGTGCGAGCATAGATATGCACGTTCTTACGTGATCAAAGCGGTTCCGTTCTGTGAGCTGATGCGGCACCCATACATCCAACTTTGTTACGATTTCAATTTTCCTTAAATGTCTATGGACAGATGATTTTAGGATATTCATTGTTTCAGACATCTCTTGAACCGATAAACTTCGCGTTTCATCCAGTAGATTACGAATTCTGTCTTCGTCTATCTCAGTTGGATGTCCAGAACGTGGTTGATCTTCAGAGTCAAAATTTCCTTTACAAAATCAATCAAGCCATTTTTTTGCGCGCACGGGGTGATGAAAAAACATCTCCGTAAAAGGAACAAATTCTGTTTACGGCAACTATTGCTGTATTTCCTTTGCAAAACTCGCACAGCAAAAGTTGCCCAAAATGACTACGTGCTTCACTCATTGTTTTTCACTGAGTAAGAAACGAATTGCTTGCCGTTCACTAACTTCTCCTCTTGAATGGCTTCCTTAGACTGAACTCGATCATATAAACTCTGTCCCTTCGGTCGCTTATCGTTCTGTGTTTATGAAACACACCACGAAGAGTCTAAACTTATCCGCATCACGAACTTATCCTAAGATCCTTTTCTCCTAACATACTACAATTTCGTTTTGTTCATCGGCAATATGGTTATCCTTGAACCTACAATAAATAATTTAAAACAAAATCTACAGAATGACAAATATCGATAGTAGAAACTTTAAATATTGCTGCAATATTTGTTGGAAGATCGCGGTGTACAGTGGATAAAGCCACGTGGTAGAGATACAGAGAAATCAATGCACCATTACCGATTAAAAACTATTTATTATAATATAAACTACAAAAACTGATTCTCATCGTTACACGCTTACAACGCACGCTACCGGGCATTCCACACACCCACTCTCTCCGTTTCCCCACTTTCCGCCTGTCTATCTTAATGCGCGTCCACACTGGAAGTCATTCGCTACAATATTTTTACCTGTCACATGACAAAAAAGTACTAGGTACTTTCAAAGATGTGGATGTAGCTGGAGGTGTTGTGTTCTTCTTTGTTAATAACATAATATTCCTAATGACTAGACTACGGATTTTATGCATTTATACAAATGATTGAAAGAGAAAATACATTTTCGTTTAACTTCGATTTCTTACAATTGACTTGGAGAATCTTTATTCTGCATAAAGATCCGTAGTATAGTAATGACAATCCTCAATATGTCACTTGGGAAAATCCAAATAAAGTGTCTAACATTGCAATGCTAAATTCAACGAATAACCGCTTAAATTACAATCTTCAAAATGTGCCGTGGACGATTGAACATCTAAAGAGGTCACTCTAACTTGCAAGGTTCTTTGGTGATGGAATTCCAATGAGTTTGAGAATTCAAACAGCTGTCATGCTAAGGGTTATGGGATTGCAAAGAATTCGAATTCTTCAAGTCTTTATACCTACAAAGGGTCGGTTTTCCAAGGGTCTTATGAATGCAGAAAGCACATTTCTTAACGGTCTTTGTAATGTTAAGAACCAGACTACCAAGCCTCATGGGGATGCAAAAGATCGGCATTTCGCGAGTCTTATTGAAAGCCACAAGGCCACAATACCACAAGCCTTGCGAATACGAGAAGGAAATACATCAAACATTTTACTAGTCGTTGTTAGACGATAAATTCATGAAATAGGAAGACATCGGAAGTGATTTGTATTATTTGAACATTGAATTAGTTTCATGTTGGTAGAATCTTCTGAACTGTAAGTATGTGACATATTTTCCATAAACAATGGATTTTCCATGTTATGGTAAAATAGTACGGTATTTTATGGATAAATGTCTTAAGTGTCTGGCCTATAACTGTACCAAAACTATCCCCACTACCGCGGGGTATTCTCCGTGAGGGGCTGTGAAGCTCAAGAGGCCACGGTCGGCGAGACGTGAAACATGATACGAGTCGACTATATCGGTGTGAGGCCACTACCAATCCAAAATTTCTTTATTTTTTATTATTTCTGTACGGAAATTTCACCAACATATTCGTGGAATTTTTCTAATGAAACTGAGACCAACTAAGACATAATTGCGATGATATTTACTTGTGTAATGGACGATGAAAGTTTCGGACTCAAAGAGTCGCGGGCCACTGAACTGTGCCTGCGGCTGCGACTATCCGCGTCTCTCTCTTTTCCATACGCTGTCCTTCCGTGCGCCTAAAATTTTCATCATCCATTACACAAGTAAATATCATCGCAACATATATCTTATTTTGTATCATTAGAAAAATTCCGCGAATATGTTAGTGAAAGTTCCATAAAAAAAGAAATAAACAAGTTTTGGATTGGATGAAAAAGTCAAAGAATAGTATAGTGGACCATAATTGTCCCTGGCCGGACCCCTGGTTGGGACATTTATCGATAAAATACTGTACCTTCTTATTATGTCGTTAACCTAATTTTTATGTTCATCTATATGATAATTGATAGTGTGTGTCAATTATTCCCAGCAATTTCTTATTTAACAATCAATATCAATGGATGCAAACATACATAAATTAAATGTAAAATGAATAAGACAAAGTAAGCATACGGCGGTCACGAACCAGGACCAAAATTGATACATTTTCAACGTACTAATATACTTTCAGAATAAATAAAATGTAAAAACATTAATTTTATATTTGCTTTTCGCGGGAAAAAATATCGCAAGAAGCAGTTTTTATTTTTTTGTTTTGCCTTAATGTGGCCCACCTCACCAACTGTACACTGACACTCTAAAAATGCAGGGTGAGTGGACAAAAATTACCACCTGAAATAACTCATTAAGAAAGCCGATAAATAATGAGTTATTAACAAAAAACACGGACCAATCAGAGTAAGGCTCCGGCGCACGATGGCGGGAGGAACTTGCCTCGGCAGAACGTGCCGCTAAGCGGAGCGTTGGCGTCATGTCGCCCTGAAGGCGTGAACAAGAGAAGACGTCGAAATCAATTTGAATTTAAAGCTTATTCAATCATAAATGTATTTTCTGCTTCGAATTGTATGTCATGAGGTGGCCAGTAGCATGCAGTTCACTTAATTTATCATCAAATGTAATAGCTACTCACCAATTATTTCACACGTAGGTATGCATGTCCTTCCTGCTCCTGATCCGTAAATTTGTCCTATGTTTATTTGAAACAAATGTTGTGCAATTCTACCCCACTCACCATCACTGTACATGTGAAATAATTGGTGAGTAGGTATTACATTTGATAATAAATTAACTGAATTGCTTGCTACTGGCCCACAGATAAAATCGTTTTTCTACAAATGTCCACCGATCCGAAGCCGTGTACAATTAAAATTTTATTGTACAGGGTGTATTAAAATTATATCTCACGACTACCATAGCAGGGTTCTATACCTCTGGATCGGTGGAAATCTGTTAGAAAAATGGTCCGCAAATTTATCCTTCACCCTTTTCTTAAGGTCAATATATTTTTTATATTGGTCTTAAGTCAACCATTCTCTTAAAAAACAACTTTAAAGTTTTGTACATTTTTTTATTCCACATGTCTACAGGATTTCCCAAGATTATATAAATCCGGAGGGGGTGATTCTATATGATAAAATAAGTTTAAAGTATAGAATAATTTCTTTTCATTTGACTCCTCGTTTTCGAGAAATTAGAGTTCGAAAATCCGTCAAATTCGCGTTCCTAGCGTCTGTAAGTTGTAGATTAGGTAGGTAATGAACAGACGCGTCAAACATTTCGTAATCAATATCAAGCGCGTTCGACGAATTTTCAAACTGTAATTTCTCGAAAATGAGACTTTAAACGAAAAAAATTATTTTATACTTTAAACTTATTCTCTCATGAAGAATTACTCTCTCCACATTTGTACCATC
Source organism: Sphecodes monilicornis (assembly GCA_913789915.3). Classification (NCBI taxonomy): domain Eukaryota; kingdom Metazoa; phylum Arthropoda; class Insecta; order Hymenoptera; family Halictidae; genus Sphecodes; species Sphecodes monilicornis. The sequence continues at coordinate 33,008,078 of OU565284.1, read as the reverse complement.
TTGGGACACCCTGTAGACATGTGGAATAAAATAGTTTATGAAATTTTAAACTCGTTTTTCAAGAGAATGGTTGACTTGAAACCCATGGTGTCTTTAGGACTTTTGTTCCTTGTGACGAGTACTATACGATGCAATACAAAAAAATGTTGACCTGGTAAAAACGGTCAAGGACAAATTTGCGGACCATTTTTTTAACAGATCTCCACCGATCCACAGGAATACAACCCTGCTATCGTCGTGATATATAATTTTTATGCACTCTGTACAATCGACTCAGCTTGCATACAATTATTGTAAGGCACTAGATAACAATAATTCGGTATTCTGAACAAATTTCGACCGCGCACTGAAAGCGAAAGTTAGAATCATTGACTTTATATTCATCCATGACCGTACATCCCTCAACTTGTTGTATATGTACCTATTACCTAACACTATTGTGCAATTCGTTGACCTTATCGTACGTCCTTTAGCCTTCGGCACATTTCGATGAAGCAAGTGCATTTATGGCGGAATAAGCGAGTTTTAATTAAAATCAATTTCTGTACCTACTCTTGTTCACGTGTTCGTTGCGGCGTTACAATAACGCTCCGCTCAGTGGCACTTGCCGCCGAGCCGAGATCTTCCAACCATCACACGCCGGAGCCGCGCTCCGATTGGTGCGTGTTTTTCGTTAATAACTCCTTAACAAAGCCGAGGCAGCCATTTTCGCAGGGGAAAAAGTTACTTTAAATAACCTCAGGAACCGCCCATTTCATGAATTTTCACTATTTTTGGGATACCCTGTATTTAATATTATATCATTCAATCAAGACGTATATTTTATATCAAAGTCATCCTTTCTGGAGACAGTTTCTTCGTTAAATAGTATGTACATTTCTTCATGGTGTAGTGGAATATGTTCGTAATAAACCAGACGGACAGAATTCTATCTTTCCATCTTGTTTAAATATCGCGTTAGTTTGAATCTCTTGTTCGAATTTCGCGAATATCGCGATTTATATTCGTTGGTGACCCCTCCGATGTTACTCGTCCGAGGAGCTCGTTAACCCACAATAAATCGAGCAAAACGGCGTGACTTTCCGGTTACCGGTAAAAATCAACCGATAAAGACGGTAAGCAGTTGTGCACCGGTCAAAATAATGTTCAAATTAACCCTTTGCACTCGGAGCTATTTCAACTAAAAAATCAAACATTTCTTCTAACCTAGAATATTTCCATTGTACATAATTTTTTTCATTATATGCGTACGAAACTGATATAGTATATACCTCATACAATATTTAGATGTTTAGTAATTTATTACATAAAAACAAAAATCATGTAAACAATATTCTGAATAATGGTGCAACAATTTGTAGCGGCGCCTCAGAGTCGCCATTCGAGTGCTAAGAGTTAAACCCGTTCCCGATGGTACGGTGAGAGAGAGAGAATAATGCATATATGCAGACATTGAACCGAGACAGACAGGCAAGAGAGAGACAGCGCCGCGTAGCGGCTCAGCCGACACTCGAGCGACGTTTGTCTAAGCCTGACGGCAGTGATGAGAACTCCGTGGGCGCTGGGCGAAAATACTACCACCACTCTGACGTACCGTCTTCCCCCACTTTCCTTCCAACGCGCACGCGCTACACACAAGCGTACCTCTATTCTGTCCGCGTAGAGTAGAGCTCCGCTTGTGTGTAGCGCGTGCGCGATAGAAGCAAAGTAGGGGAAGATTGTACGTCAGAGTGGTGGTAGTATTTTCGCGCAGCGCCCACGGAGTTCCCATCATTGCCTGACGGTTCTCCGTCACTTGCTCACGAGACGCGCTAGGAGTAATTTGCTCACGAATCGTGCTAGCGAGCACTTGCTATCGAGACGTTCTGGCGGGCGCCTGCTCCCTAGTCCTTCTGGCTGTCACTAACTCTTCGGTCGCGCTGTTGAATTCTTGTTTCTAGTCTTCGACGGTGAGCTATTGCAACGACTGCTCGAAACGAACTGGCCTCGCCTACGAGATCGTTCCGCTCGTTAAAAGAGAGTCGACAAGCCTAGCGAGATTTATCGAACTCCGGATTTTCCGAGTTTCGATAATTATAAGTATTCTTATATATATTTCACTGCCGTACGACCTTTCGAACCCGGCTGAGCTCGCCTACGAGTTCGCTACAGGCAATTCGAACAACGTTGTACAGGCAATAGTGACACCATCAAGCCACGGTATTCACGCTATCAATATAAAACCGCTGTACAAAATTTACTTTCCTACAAAATTCCTATTTCTTCATATTCGAGCCACCGCACCGTTGAAAAGCGTTGAATTGTATTATACAGTCCACCTTCTTAACACATCTTGTTTCGGCTTGATCGATAATCGAGAGCCTGATGCCGGGACCGCTCAAAATTGAACGCTGAGGGAGTGATGACGGTTGGAATCGAGAAGATGAACCCACAATTTCACGTTCAGCAATTTTAATGAACGTCACAAGACGATACACGTCGATACACGAGAGGAGACACCACGAACAATTTTACGATAAAGAAAACTTAGAATAGCGACGATGCCGCGAATAAACGTATTGTCTTTGAAATTGTGACGATGTCACGAGAGTCTTGTATTACGAGCGTGTGTTTCGAGATTCGAACGTGAAGTGGTCGTTCGACAGCGCACGGACCTTGAAAACGATCGGTTTAGGGTTGCTCTGATTGGTGGATTTTATCCAACCTCTGTTCTTGGCATGAGATTCAAACGGAGGAGTTTGCCGTTGGCGACGGTGTTTACCGTACGAAGAAGAAAACGGTTGAGCGGGCGCGCGCTCGCAACTCGAAACAATAACGAGCGAGTAACGGCGGGTGGTTCGAACGAGGAAAAAATCAATTTTTCGAATGTTAGGTACATTGATTTTTCATTACAATTTAATTTACGAGATAGTTGCAGTATTTAAACCAATAAAAAAATTTTGTAAATACCACTTATTTCTAGGAATAATATGACATGAAAGTTAGGAATCAGGAAACCTGCGATTTTGGCTTATAAATGCGTCTACATATAAACGCAGCCACAGGAATCTAAAACATTAAGACACGTGAACAATATTATAATTTTAATGTAAGTTAATGTATAGTTAATGCAAGTGTCATTTATTTACCTAAAACACAAATTGAAGAAAGAGATTTTTGGATAGTAGGATTAAAGTTTAATTTGACATAACTTTTTTACGTCAAAAAACGTCAGGATATAACTTGTTGCAAATTATGCAACACACTTTAAAGTACATATCCAACCAAGTTTTGACTTCGCACTCCTGCGCGAACCTAGCACTGAGACTATTGTTTTCTAACTATAGTCAATCGCATTTATCCGTACGCCATTTAAAGCAGAATGACTTTTTTAAACTTTTACCAAACGACCCAATTTCTTGTGATCAATTACAAGCACTTGTTTACTAAATAACGTGCAAAAAATTGTTGAAAAAAATAGCAATGACATAAAAAAGGCACTTTATAATTTTTTTATTTGTCCCCGTAATGAAAATGTAAAATATACGTTTAGTAGATCTATGTTAGTTATATATATATATATATATATATATATATATATATACTGAAAATTTCATCGAAATCGATTAACATACACACGAGGTATAAGCCGTTAAAAATGGTGAAAATCTTGGCATGCACAGCTCCTGGTCAGGTTCTGCTCAAAATCCACAGATTCATACATCTTTCGATGCGTGTCGTTTTTCTTCACCGTCATCCGATTGCGATGAAATATTCAGCACATGTTTAACTAAGATAGATCTACAAGACGCATATTTTGAATTTTCATTACGGCCCGAATAAAAAAGTTTTAAAAAGTGTTTACATCACGCGTGTATTTTTAGTTAATGTTTAATAACATTTTTTTTAATTTTTGCTACATAAACATTGTACCTGTGACATGGTTTTCACAAATTTTCAAACAGATTTGTTGGATAGTTTGGTTTTCATAGATTTTTTTCCACTTTTTGGCCAAATGGGACCACTGTGCGGCGTTGGAATCGGTGTCGATCGCGGTCGAGCTGCCTCCGTTTGAACTCTCACGCTATGACAATACCGAACACGTCTCAAAGAAACTCATTATATGAGTCGTTTGCTAGCCAAATCGATTAACTATCTTTCGAATTTTCTTACATTTTTCTGCAAGAATATTTCGTTGACGCTTACATTTCTGCATTTAAATTGAATTTGGGAAATAATTATGCTTAATATCATTGAATGACAAACATTGACAGAACTTTTAAAAACGAATATACACTATTTCATCGATTTTCTTTACTTTTAAAATTAAGGAGTTACTCGATTTGGCAAATGAGCGGCTCATATGTTTCTAAACGGGCATTCATGCATAGTGAAGAACTTTTGGTATGTATTTTTAAAATGTTTCGTATTAAAACTGATAAGTTATTCAACTTTCACTTGCAACCCTTGGAAGCCTAACCGCGGTAGGTAAAGATATTCTACTTCAATCTAAAGTAGCTACCATTATTCTGGTAATACTTTTGAAGAGGGAATGGTGCTCTTTAACAATGCATGTCGTTTCCTTTTAAGAGAAGAGTCTACGTCAGGTCGGCGCAGCGCGGAAATCGTGCTTTCGCATTAGGAGAAATGGTTTCCACTGTCTTACGATCTGAACGGTTTCAACGAAATTCTGCTATAGGTCCATGTCTTCCCGATACGTGGAATTTGTTTACTTCATCGGAGAACGTTTCCGTGCAAAATTGAATTAATCTCGTCGCTTTAACGCGTCATTCGGCGTGTCGGGACGCGTAACATGGACTCTGAAAGTACACTTTTGAGAGAGGGGTGGTCTAACACAGTTGCAGAAAGCAATATTTTCCCGCGGACAAGCAACACGAATGTTGCTGTGTAACATTACTCCGGGAGCATTGTTTTATGCGTGTTTCGCTGGATCTGGGAAAGCGTCGCAATTATGAAATTGTAAGCTCTTTGTGCCGAAAACATTTTTTTCCATAATGCCGGTCTCCTTTTCATCATGTCGGCCGGACGAATAAAGGAACATTTGTCTTTCGTGAATTTTAATTTTTTTTTTAACGAGTGTTTCCCGCTTCGTTGTTTTGTCCCTTTGCTCGACGGAATTCGTAATTACCGCTGTTATTTGGTAACTGAAACGGAACTTTTAAACATTCAACAATAATTAAACCGCGGACGTTTAATTGTACGTATGACTGAAACAAAATGTTAGGTGTGAACGCGGAGAAGTTCACCGACACGCGTGTTTTTCAAATTTACGAAAATACAACATGCTGTAGCAATCAATAGGCAATAACCCGTGCGATACACGCAGGGCAGAGGAGCGTTCAATTGTCCGTGGGCGAACTTGAAAAACGAACACGGAGCGTAATGACAGCGATACAGCCGAAACACCGATTCGCGATCGTAACTGAAAATTGCCGGCCGCTGTTTTATAAACTACACGGGACGGGGTGGATAACCATCACATGACAGCGGCGAATTATCCGTGGCCGTCTACGTCGTCATCGGCGCTTGGATTTATTCGTCTAATCGCGGCGTTAGACGTGTAAATCCGTTGATCGCTGCTGGCCAAGATTTATTCGCACCGATACCAGCCTCCCCCCCCCCCCTTCGCTCTGCATGGAAAATTGAAAACGTTCGTCACGATAACGGATTTGATCCTGCTGTTGGTAAGCGTTCGAGTATAAATGTCCGATCATCTAGTGTTTCCGCTCGCTGAGCGGATCGATGAAATTCGAAAGAGGCGAACGCCGTTTATTGCCGGTGTAATTAACGATATAACACAGTACGAATATACGGGACGTTCGAAGTAAATACATAGACAGAAGCCGAACCGATAAATCGAATTTATATACACGAGCGAATATTAGCATTCGGGAGCGAGTGTCTGAACAATTTTTATTCACACTACTAAAAATAATATAATTCTTCAAATAAGTGGAAGTTATGAAACATGCACTGGAAATAAGGACAAAGTACATTTTAATATGAGAAATAGAGAGCCGTAGGAGATAAATTTTATTCAGAGAGAGGTTCTGCAATATGCAGGATTTGCCGGAGCTGGTGGTTCTACCTGGAGAGGGAATAATCTGCATCAGAAAATATAGTTCAGAACGTTACTAGAAAATTTCTGGTTTTACTATTATATTAGTGTTAATCTGATCAATCCATTAAATAACATGCGTACGTAATTAACTAAAATTCTTATAGAATATTTTGTTTACAAAAATGAAGTACAATTTTTTAAATCTAAATTTTTCTTATAGTTTATCAGATAGATTCACCCATTTTACAATTATACCACCAGTTCGGAGACATATTTTGCAATTATTCTGCGCTCAGATCAATGGTCGACACTCACTTAACAATGCATCGCATAAACGACATTACACTAACATCGACGTGTTCATATAGTATACAGATTTTTTATCAAATCTGCTACAAGCCGATTTTTAAGTTAAATATGTACTCCAAAGTCTTTGTGGCGGCTACCTCCTATGCTCTCCAACAGATGGACAGTACGACGACACCTTTCTTTATGAGATCCCGCGTCTAAGGGTACGCTCACAGTGAACCCGACATCGGTCGATTCGGCCCACGTCAGACGCATCTGTCAGACATTTCGAATGTGTGGGTAGGCCCGTCTGTGAGACCCTTCTAGCGTCGGCCGCTGTGGGAATTTCGCGTCTCTTTCTTTTCCAGACGCTGTCCTTCTTTGCGTCCGAAACGTTCGTCATTCATTATACAAGTAAATATCATCGGAATTATATCATATTTGGTATCATTTTCATCAGAAAAATGCCACAAATATGACGGTGAAAGTACCATAAAAAATTAATGAAAAATAGAGAAGTTTTGTTATTGGATTAGTGGTGGTCTCACACCGATATACCCAACCCGCATAATTACACTCCTCGGCGACCGAGGCCCTCGAACGTCACTGACCTTTTTCTCAGTTCGACAGGGCATCATAGAGTGTAGATAGTTGTTATTCAGTGCGATGAGTACTTTTCTTTAAATTAAATAAAAAAAAGAGTGTCACCGATCTTTTTTGGTTTAGAGCTGGACGTAAATAGGAACGTTATAACACAAAAAAGTTTGCGACTTTCTGCGACTTTACTAAAAACGCGAGAGAAACAATTTCTTCAGATCCATATTTATTAAGCTTAAGATTTTTATAACCAAGAAAATTAAAACAATACCCGAATTATGTCTTTCAGTTTTGTCAAGAACCAGAGATGATCAATGAAATAATAATTAAAATAAACGATAATTAAAAATAATGTTATCTTGTTTATCCCTTCTCCATTAATTTATATTTTCATGTATATATTTTATTTTCCATTACAAATCACAAAATATCATAATTTTTACTGTAGAAACATGTACGCGGCTGACACGTCTGACGAAAAACAAAATGATTTGATTTTCCTCCGGCCGTCGTCCGACGTCGAGGCGCCACGGGGTTTGTCCATTGAAACCCTTCTCGAGGTACTTGAAAAAGGTTCGGCTACCGCGGACTTCGATCGATTTGTCTGACGTCGGATCCACTGTGAGCACGTTTTCCGACGAAATCGGCCGTACAGACACCAACACATGCCTCCCGAGGACCTTAAAACTCTCGTGCGTGAATGCTGAAGTCGGACGTCGGACGAAGTCGGGTCCACTGTGAGCGTACCCTAAGGCACGGGTCCGCTAGATAGCCTTACCGACGAGTCCTCTAGCGGGCCTAGGACGAAACGCTTCCTTCTCCTTTTTCCAGATTTTCATACTCCGAAAACCTGCCGCTACATCTTCATTATGTATATGTATGTATACAGGGTCTCCCACTAGTTCCGGACGGGCGATTATCTACGAAATTAATGCATTTTGGAAAAAAATGTTTTACATAAAACTTTTAAGGTATTAAAGATTCTATCGAACGGTCATTTGTTTGACCTCGAGTGGACGGGTGATGATTACGTTAAAGTCATCATAGATTTTTTAAATAGAATACACCACATTTTATATGCAATGTTAAAGATGACAGCGAAACGTCGCCAAAACACTACTTCTTACTCCTTTTTCAATGAAAATTATATGAGTCTTGAATGTTTAATACTTAAAAATTTCGTCGAAAACATCTCTGCTGAAAATATTACATTATTTATGAGATATTGGACTGCTCTGAGAGTTTTGGAGGACTGTATAGAATATGCATAAGTAGATGCTCAAGAATTCGGAGATTTTCTGATGGAAAGAAAAAAGTTTCGTGATAATGCTTCATAACGTTTGCAATATTAAAATCGAATATTTCACACGTAATAACTTAATATGATCATCACGGGACTTATGACATGGATAGATCACTAAAGTAAACTTTCGAAATATTGTCACATAAGGATAAATACTATTAAATACACATTACGAAATATCCTGACTTTTCTAAAGTATGATAAGAAAGCAAAAGAGAAACAGCAAGGTTCAAACAAAGTTGCACGTGTTTTCTTAGAGATTTCTCTTCACTCGGCCGATATAACTAAAAGAAACGAACTGTTCCCCCTCGAGTAGAAGATTACAATTTCTGAAATTTTCCGAGCGGCAACAGTATTCCGTGGAAATAATGACGACGAAGTAGCTCTCCTTGAGAGCGGCTGAATCGACTGTACTGAAATCACGAACAGATGGCTTTCCAGTATTAAATTTGGTTCGCGGTGGTGGTCGCCCGGTTCTCAGATTTGCCCGCGGGCAACAAAATGTATAAGCTGCAGACGACCTATCTCTCGCGTCACCTTACAATTAAAAAGTTAAATTGAAATTATTCCAGTTCTTCCCCGCTTGGTCTACGTATTAAATTGGAGTTTCCGTTAATGCCGCTCGGTTTCATGAATCTGTCACAGTGTTCCCGGCGCGGCCGCGGCGAAAGAAAACTGTCCGTTGTAAACTAACTTCGCAAATGTTCAACCGCGCAGTGACCCCGTAGTTGCAACTAACTCGAATAAATGGCCTACTATTATTGGACGAACCGAGCACAGTTCCTTTAAGTTCCATCGTCACGATGTTCTTTATTCTACTACGAGAAAAAAGTTTATTTGGAAATTTATAGTATAATTTGATCGTGAGGAGGTTTGCTTTTGAGAAGTACGAATGTTTCGAGTCCATTTCAACGCAACGTATACAAAAATCGCAGCACACATAGAATACTCATTGTGCTAAATCAATACTAAATTGTTGCCAGAACAAGTCTCTGAAATGGTACAAATGTGTTTCTTTTCCATTTCACTTTGGATCGATCAAGTCTATACCACACATGTACTCAGCTCCAGTGTGTCAATATATCTGTGGTTGTCAGGAAGAACGACGCATGTCACATACTTTCACTTTCGAGATATTACCGTTTAAAGATTTGATCACTAATGCTTTGACATAGGACATCGGTTAAATTGCATTATTTTCTTGAGCCTTTCGAATTTGTTTTTCTGACTTTTTTTTGGTAAATACGTAAATCCAATACTATAAAGCTAAATTAATGTGTAAACTCAAATTTTTTGAAATTGTAACATGCACCGTTTTACCTGGCAACTACAGATATATTATGAAAAATCTGTTACATATTTATATTGGCTTACATATTTACTAATTAATTGATTCTAAGACACAACACCACTTTTAATTTTATTATTGTTAAAAATGTACCAGAGGTGTACGATACGAACGTGACCTCTATCCTAGTTTTGAGAGAATGTACAAAGTATAGTAATGTTCTACTTATGATTTCTATCGATCGAATTTTGAGTTAAATTAAGGAAAATAATATTGGCGCAAGGTTCGATCTTTTTGAGAATTCAACAAATTTGCAATTTAAATGAAACCCAACGTTTCGATCCGTGTGTGGATCTTTTTCAAGGGAAACTTGCGTCTGAAAATTATATTAATTTAGTGTAGATACATCGTGATGTTAATATTTACCATCTTGAAGAAACCATTAATGGAAAGCCGAAAAAAAGAAATATTTTGAAAGAAGACTTACTTGTTGTGCAGAAAATTTTTAGTAAAGCTGGAAACAAGATATATTTTTCCAAATAACTAATTTAAAATTACGCTGGCAATGTGTTTGTGCCATCGTGGTCAATTATTAAATAGATTTATTTTTTTGTGTACATATTAAAATAAAAATCGCTGAAGATCTAAGTAAATACAATTTTATTATTTTTATAAAGCAATGTAAAATAATAAATTTTAGTGCTCCGTAAACCTAGTGTTAAAAGATATCATAGGGCCCGGAATTATTATTCTTTTTAGCTCATTGCAATTATTACGTGTAATAATTAGACTGCGGATCTTTATGCAAAGTACAAATCTTCTCAGTCGACCATAAGAAATGGAAGTCAGGTGAAAATGTATTTCTTCTTGCAATAATTTTAATAAGTCGAAACGAAGGTAGCCATATTCTAAAATTCTTCTAATGTCCATGTGGTTTTGTTTTCCACTCATACATTTTTACCATAAATGCATAAAATCCGCAGTCTAGTAATAATCAACAAACTAGTAGTAGAAAATTCAAACTTTTCATTCTATGCACACGAAAAATTGGAATCATAATTCTATTAAAATGGAACACATCTAGAAAAATAAAGAAACTGATTTCTGCATTCTCTCTGAACTCTCTTTCTGCATTTGTTTCATACGATTGTCATTGTTGAGTATTGAAAATATTCTTTGGCCTATGGGAAGATAGATTCAAAGGGAGGCAGAGTTTCGTCCTTAAGGGCCATTAAAATCCATGCTGGGATTTATTCCAGGACCAAAGACACTCGTCCGAAAGAAGAAACTCCATCGCAAGAGGGACGAAAACCAGTTCGGTAGTATCGCTTTGGTTCGCTTTACAATTCAAAGGAGGTTCGCGACTCCTTTTAAGTATTCAGGGTGCGGAATCGTCGTGGGAGCACGACAGTAAGTGATGGCGAGCTTTTTTCCCTTTTCGGGCGCATCGAGGCCGGTTTCTCGACGGTTCGTGACCACCAAGATTATGTCACGAGGTGGGAGGCGTTGTAATTGAAATCCACGCTTAAAATGCAGACGTAGCCTCGCCTCCTTGACAGAACCCGACAACTCGTGGGTTCCGAATGAAAAATAGAGTGAACGGTTTCTCTTTGCTTCGTCCCTACGCGGACGCTGTCTCACAACCAAATTTTTCTGAATACACGAGAGGATTCCCGTGAAACCTCCTTTGAATTGCAGAACGAATCAGATACTGGAGTTTTGAGGAGACTCAATTGCAGCATGGTCTCCTTTTGTAAAAATACGGTTACGCCACAAACGCAGTCTGGTTAAACCAATTTGGATTATAGCTACTCAAATCTAGGTTACTTCGAGACTATACTTGATTGGGTTTGAATTTGGATTGAAATAAAGGTCCAATGCAAATAAACGCTACAGTATTTTCGGAGCAAGTATACCTCAGGGAAGCGTTAAGCGTATCGAAACTATGTATACAAGGTGCCTAAAAAGTAATGAGAATAGGTTCGTGAAAATGTTGATGTGTTATCTGATGGAACATGCGTATCATCTGCCTTATACTTACCACCATATACTTTATTTTCTGAAAATTTTCGACGCTTAATATCAAGTTAGAAATTCAACCTTAGAGGTTGAAATAATTATATTATCAGGAAATAAAGCGAAATTACTCGTTATTTACTACGTTTCGGGCTAATGAAGGTCTTTTGTACTCCGAATTCGACATTCTTCCAAATTTTGGTATAAAAAATATAGTATTCCATTTAAAAAAAGAACGCCGACCTTCAAATCTCCGAAACGCTTCCACCTATAAAAAAAATAAATACACTACATAATGTACCCTTCCAGACCATGCAACTTCTGTATACAAAACTTTTTCGTGCAACGCACACTTTGGAAGTTATAGAGGTGTGCAAGTTGCGGAGACCACCCTGTATATGTATATAATATATTCATATGTATATTGCCTGAAGCATCGTACTCGTCTCCTTCGATAGTTAATTAAATTCAAAGATAAAAAGATTTTACGGTGTGTCATTTATGACTCACTTTGCAGAGAACGTTGGAGCATTTCGTAATTTTTAAGACAGCGATACGAGTTTTACTGGTGGATCGGGAGATCGTAAGAATTTATGGTACCATTATAAATTTAAGTACCTACCCAACTTGCTTTGAACTCCTCGAGGCGTGGTAGTTTTTATAGGAAACAATAAAAACGTCTGAACATTTAGCCAGTCGTTACCGACGCAGTAAACAATACAGGGTGTCGCTACTTAATTGCGTCTGCATCTTCAACGATTCCTCGAAGTCCTCGAAATGAATATTCAAATTTTCAAATTTTCAAATTTTCAAATGGCAGCACGTGTTCAGAACGAAGCAAACTATCTCATGAATTTTGACACTTAATGCAAGTTTAGCAAATCGATTCACAATTTCAATTCATAAAACGCAATTTCCGTATAGCTATCGATTCACAATTTATTTTCCAAAGAATCTAACGATCAATAAGATCATTTCAGAAAATGAAATTATGGTTCTACAAATCCTTGACACAATCAATTTTACCAACTCAACATACAGTTAGAAATAAAATGACAATCCACTCAACCTACTATTTACTTCTATCTGCATACAAAAGTAATAAACAATTTGTGAATTCTACACCAAATGCACGGTCTATTTTCTGTAAACATACGGAATAAAAGCTTAAGTCCATTAATTTTTAACATTATTGAAGAATGTTCAAATGGATTGGTCTGTACAGGCAGTTCGTTCTCTATCAACAGTATTTTAAAGGTGCCCTGAAATTATTTAACTTCTGAAAATCAACTTAAATTGGTACTACCGTCAATAGCATACACATTTTGAGGATTAAACATGTTTAAATGTTTATAATGTTATAAGAAATGAAGCCACCGTATTCGTAGGGTCTACATAATCGTTCTCCAGGAGAATCATTCGTTTAGCTTTTAAATTAAAACAGAAAGAATCCTGCATCAAAATCTATGAAATGCGCCTATTGATTATGAAAACACAGAAAAGACGTTTATGTTTGCTGTTCAGTGTTCTCAAATATTCAAATACTTTTTCGTCTTCCACAAATTGTATGATTGTAATAAATACTTTATTTCTCTTGTACGTGTCTCCGTTCGTATCTGTTTCAAACTTTACCCATTTAATCTTGGTTGACGTAACTGCTAACAGTGTTAATATTTTTTAAAGTTTTGTATAATACAAACATTATATCGGTAGAACTTCTTTATGGCAAGTTCTTAAATACTTTCACGAATAAGTGTACAAAAGTTTTCGAATATCTTGCACATCTACTTGGCCCGACCATTGCTGAAAAAGTTTGAGTAAAACCTAGAAATAACTATACAGGAGAAAATTCATTCTTTACAGTACGAGAATTAAAATGTTAAACTCCACAGGAATGATGTAAATTATATTAAATTAATATTCAGTATTTACATAAATAAATACTTAACACTACTTAACCTATCTTTTGAAATGGAAATCTGCCATTATACAATACTTGTCGACTAGTGACACATTTTATGTATTCTGATTGTTTATTAGTACTAGTTTTTTATTAATAATAGTTTCTATTTACATTTTCGTCCAAATCTTTTGTGAACCATATTAAATTATATTAGGTTTCCTGGTTAGTTTTAAGGGCTACCTATACATATGGGTATAACTACAAATCTAATTGAAATATTTGATAAGTTATTATGTCATTGAAAAGCTTAGACACTTATAATTACTGTTTGACCTAAGCTGCTTGCATTTGTATACGCATATTTACATTTCATTACGCATTTTCGTCACATATTACTTTACTGTCTTCACTCGGAGAAAATGGTTGACGAAGTTTACCGTTTTATCTCAGAAACTTATTCCGTGTCCGCTCCATCTTTCAAAACATATTGAATATTGATTTCAGCGATTTAAAAGTAATAACATTGATTTGAAAAATGGAATTTACTTAGTGCCAAAAATTTGGGAGGATGTTATAGATAACAAATAAAAATAACTTTTAATACAATACAATGTAATGTTTGTAATAAATAAACGAGTCTTCCCTGTAAAAATTCCGCCAAAACTAACAAGAACACTTAATACCACATTCATATACGATAAAAAATGCACGAAATATTAATATACTAATTGAAATTGGCCGTACTGATAGTATAACTGGGAAGAGGATAATTCTACATATGGACCGTTTATTTTGAAAGTGGTGTAAGTCCATTTTTAAAAAAAATGAGATATCACCTACATTGTGTTTAATTTAGTGTAAACTTTTTATTTATAACTAGTTAATATTTAATATATTAAAAAATGCCAATGCTTTGTTCAATTTAAAATTGACCAATAAAAGAAATTGCGTAGCCATTGATTATGAAAGTGGTGTAAGTCCAATTTCCATAGACAGGTGACGGGATCAGTGATTACATTTGTTTTATTTCGAACTATTATAGGTTACTTATTTTATTTTCCTCAAAAAATGGGTAATTTCATATTAACATCAGATAGTGATAGAGGTATGAAGAAATAATAAATCAATATTATTTTATTACAATTGAAAACATTTATTTTATTTAATTTTAAATAAATTCACACAAAAGTAAAACCCATGAATATAAACAAAAGAATGGTCTTAGAATCGGAGGATGAAGACAATTCAATTAAGAAAAACAAATTAGTGAAACGTAAAAAGAGAAGAAGTAGAATCTTTATCAGATGAGGATATTTTTTATGAAAACTTTGATTCTGAAAAACAAAATGAAGGAAAATATACGCAATGAGTATACAAAATTAAGCGAAATGCCGGATAAGAGTATTATACAAAAAAACTTGTACATCGATGCCAGACCTATTACATACGAATAAGATAGTGATATGGATGATGAATGTTTCAAAACACTGTCACATAAAGAGCATAAATAAATTTCATAATAGCAATATCTTATGTTCAGTTTAACAATATATAAATATAATTAACGTTCAAAATAAAAGGTACTACTTCTATTTTATTTCATGTTATTACTTATAAACAAAATTGGATTAATATAAAATATATTTCAAGTGATATTTGATTTTTCAAAATTGAAATTAAATGATTTTTACAATTGACTAATTATGAAAGTGGTGTAAGTCCGTTTGTAGACTGTAAATACACATTATTTTAGTTAAATTTGCCTAAAAGAAATTTATATAATCAAATTACATATTGATAAATTTGTAGAAACATTACAAAACTTGACATAATTAAGCTATATTTTTTAATTGACAGATATGCTAACCTTTAATTTTCTCGAAACAAAAGAAAATGGACTTACACCACTTTCAAAATAAACGGTCTATATATTGGGTTGGCAATTAAATAATTGCGGATTTTAAATAAAAAGGAAACTTCAAAATTTTTACTTGAAAATATAACTTGGCAAACCAACTTTGACACTGCCTTTCTTTCAACGCTTCATCCCCATATACGGCACATAACTTCTTGTATGCTTGCGATGCGTTCCTGCCTTTTCGGAAATAATAATAAAATATGTCTGAAATGCGCGTTTTGTTGTTCCATTTTTAAATTGGGATCAAAACGAAACTAAATAACTAATCGATACAATTTTTTTACTAATTAAAGGTGGAAGTTCAAACAACAAGAAAACGATATAGGTTAGGTGCTTTGAACAGGTTGACAAAACAAAAGAATGTACTAGAACATCAATCGACAAAATCCGCAATCATTTAGTTGCCAACCCAATAGAAACAAGTCGAAGAAGAGAAATAATGTTTTATTGTTTAATGCTTTGTTTTCGGAAATATCGAGTTTGAAAATTCGGCCAATACGCGCGCTATGCAATTGAGATCGGCTGATGCGTCTGATCATAATCTACCGATTCTACTTACCGCTTACAATCGTTAGTGTAAGTAAACTGGACAATTTTCAAACACGTTTATCTCAAAAACGAGGCATCGAACCAAAATATGTTTTCTTTCAACTTACAGCAGAACTCCATTTGTGTGAATTAAATCAGGTACCTTGATTTATATGAATCAAAAAGTGATAAGTATTAGGAATAATTGGTGATCCCCTATTATGCGAACGCAACGAGTTTACATAAACGAAGTAACTTAATAACTGTTGGAAATTGGACCAAACAACTGCAGCTATTTTGAGACGTTAGATGGATTGTTTACTAGGTAATATGTACACAATGTCTTGAAATTGCAATTGCTTGGAATTGTGAAAATAAGTGAAGGTCACGATTTTGTTAACTCTTTTATCTGTGCTTATGATGAAACTTTGCATTCATAAAGTTTCATCAAAATTGATTGACGCATAAAAATCATCGAATTTTGGGCTTACGATTGATCTAAATCGCCGTTTTTCATAATTTTTGTCATTTTTAATCATTCATAACTCATAGCAAGCTTGATCAATTTTTTGAAACTTTATACATGTATATAACTGACGTAGATCTATAAAATACATATTTTAAAGTTGCATTATAGGCACAGATAAGAACGTTAACAATCGTGGAAAGCTTTTTCCTTCGCAATTTCGAGCAACGGTTATTTTCTGTTAATTTTTGTATACATTACCTGGTAATCTAATCCAAACATCTCAAAGACGCCCGAGTCATGTGATTCAATTTTGTAAAATCGTTAGTTTTCAAAGAATGTCCACTTAATTTTGTCCCCGACTGTAAATTATATTTTTACACGTAGTTTCGCGGTTGTCCTACTTGTCTAGCCGCACTCTATATATCATATTGCATTTGTTCTCAGAAATAAATAAAAATGTTGAGTGAGCTATTATTCATTATGTCCTGCACATCATACTAAATGATTAAGTTGCGCGCAGACTTACCATTTATTCAAGGAACAAATCAGCCGCAGCGTTCCATTCTTCTTCGTTGTACAGACAATTCAACAAAAGTTCACGATGACCGTACACTCAATCCACGTAGAGGTAGTCTGTAAAAAGAACCAAAGGGATGGAATCAACAAAGAATCGTTCGGTCCCTCATCAGGTTGTCGCAAAGCGCGAGAGTGGGTCGGGGTTGTAAAAGTGGTGTTGTCGGAACTAAATTGCATTTGCATTTTCGAGGCAGGCGTTGCCTAGTTTACTTTCGAGTTCTCCGTTTTGTTTCATCGGCCGGCCGTAAGGAAGCCGCTTGAAGTGAAAAAGAAAACATGCCGTGCGCGCGATCGCTGCCGAGAAAACACAGTCGCCGGATCCGTTGAGACTAACTACTTCATGAAATTACGTGCAGCCCGAACCGAGTCCGCGGCAGGCCCCGTTTTCGTGCCTGGAATTCCCTCTCGCATTTTCAAACTCCCACACCCCCATATCGCAGACGACCTCTCGCCCGCTCCCCCCCACCCCGCCCCCACTCCCCTCACTCACAACGATGCAAGCACGGTCGCTTTTTAAAACGAAGGCAGAGAAAGAAATTTGTCGACGGCCAAGAGAATAAATAGTCGCGTTAAACGCGGCGGTTCCGCTGAAAAGGATATGGTGCTCCCGGCACACCGACCTTTTTCCATCCTTCCTTCCGCCCCCATAATATTCCCCCATCCCACGGTCGTTATTTTGTCTCTCCAGTCCTGCCTGAGATTGTATGCTCGTTTCGGGGCTGATTTACTGCCGCGAATGGACGTATCCCGTACAATTTATTCGTCTTTAGGACACGTTTCGAATATATCTTGGAATACAATGCTATTTGTTTAAACCTCATGTTGCTACCTAGTCTGGAATTTTTTGTCGTTTGTTGTTGCTCGTGCGATGTATGTACGTTACTCTGGCGTACAGTCAAGGACATAAAGATACGACAACATATTAATTTGTTAATATTTGTTTAGTAGATAACATAGATGTGATTGCTTTTATGTACATCGTTTGACACTGTTTTTGTTTATTTGATTCAATTGATAAAATTAAACTGTTGTTTCTCCGCATGAATTTATTTAGAACACTGTAAATTTTTAAGACATATTAATGCGACAAAATTATAGAACATGTGTTTGAAAAATGAAATGTACAAAATGAATTTACCAATTTGGTTTAATATTCAGTATTTTGTAGAGTCTCCTTTATTTTTTATCATGGAAATTATTCGTTTGGACATAAATTCATAAAATTATTGTTTCCTGCCTTAATTGGTGACAATCATGTTCAATGGATTCAACTTGTCAATAGTTAAAAATAATCGGCCCTTTGCACGTACTGCTGTAGCAAGGTTGTCCCAGATATTTTCGATAAGGTAAAGATCCGGAGATCTTGCTGGTAAGCCTAAAATTTAAATTTTTCAGTCTTATAAAATTATCATATTGAAATATGAAATTAGTACCAGCAATTCTGGTGGCATGTTCATATAGTTGCTCCTTAATAATGTCTAAATGTTCCTGACTATTCATTTGGCCACTAATAAATAATAAAGATAAACGTAATTTGTTATTATGATTATTATGATTATGATTATGATTATTATTATGGCCATTATCATTATTTATCATAAATACGTACGAAAATAAACACGTTACTAAACAGTCGATTTTGACTTTTGCTTCACTCGTAGTAATACATATAATCAATACCAATATAGACGGTACGACAACTTTGGATGCTTATATCTTGAGAACGGTTTATGCAAAAATAATGTTTTTGTCGTGTTTTGAAAATGTCTTAACCTCACCTATTAGAATACATAATCAAAAATATACATTACCGTATGAAATTTTAAAAGTGACCTTCATACAGCTTCTCAAGGTTAAAACAATATCAAACAAATACAATCATCATATACTGTTCCCTATATATTATTTTATACCTCTTATAGTTTTTAAGATATGGAATTTTGTCCAAAAACGGGCATTCCGACGCACAGTGCGCAGGCCGACTCACGTCGGTCTCCCGAGCGTCTGGCAGCCGACCAATTAATATCGTAGCGCGCAATCCAACAGCAATCAAACACTTTTGTGCCGCTCCGCTAATACGGGTTTCCCCTGCCATTTCCTTACACTGTCGAAAAACCAGTACATTTTTTACGTGTTCTAACACTAGCATCTTCAGCGTATAATGGCAAACGAAAGATTTTATATTTCATTCTAGTGTCATCTACGTTGTAGGTGGCGTGCACGATTTCAGAAACTAACCACAATAAAACAGCTTGAATGCCGCTAGTTTGTTGAAGAAACAAACAACTTTTAAGTATCCTAAGATAGGTGCAAGAGAAATCTTGTGACAGATTTCCTATTAATTTTATACTTCTTGTAACAAACTTGCCAAAAGTAGCTTTGACTTTTCAAGTCTAAGGTAGTGGAATATTTTAAGTGACTCTTCGTTTCATGAGTAATTGGATCTTGTTCGATGTTACATAATTATTTCAGTGTTTACTGATGGATTATACACTACGTTCTATGAAATATATTCATAGACAGTGTGATACGGATGTCTGATCTTGCCAAGTTTAGAATACAGGCGGTATTGCAATTGTATTGTGTTGTAATGTTGAGTTAAGGAGTCGTATAATCCTAGCGGTACCGAGGGGCCAGTATTGTCCTGTCTGACCGAGTTCGAGTTTCCCAAAAAGCGATCCCCAATGTTATGAAACCGAGCTCAACTTCGAAATTGTGTCAAGTGTTCACGATACGGTGCAAGCAGATCTCTTGTCTGGTCATAGACAAAACTACTCCACTTCTTAGACTAACAGGAGGTGTTACTCAACTCGCTGTCTTCAATTTCCATGGAATTCAAACGTTATATGAAACTTTCGAAATTAGTTGACAAAGTGATTTTTCAATCGGTGACTCTCACATTTACGGTAAAGTATAGCTCTAGGGTATACAGTAGTTATACAGTATACAGTAAAGTAATTTTTAATTTTAATTTTAATTCTTGTATTCAAAACCCATTTTTTAAATTATTACTTCTCCAATTTATCCTAAGGAAACCGGTTATTATGAAATGAGTTAATTGACATCGTTCATATATGTAAAAATCTTTATGTATATGTAATAACGTTTCGCTAATCAATATGTAAGAATATTTAATACTTTTTAATAGAAATTTTTTAAAATTTGTTCATCTACCGAAATTCGAAATCAAAAACAGACATATAGATCCCTAATGCGATCTTTCTCTTTACGTCCCTGATTTCCTCTTCATATTCGATTCTTTCTTTTCTTTAGTCTCCTCCTGTATAAATATGGCCAATGAAATACATGTGGCATCAGAACCCCCCCAGACCAAATACCGTATGGAGATTGTGAGGAGTCGGAGGCTTCCGTTGGTGTGTGCAGGAGCTGATCACCTACAAATCGCGAGGCCCGGGTTCGATTCCCGGTGTGGCCGGTGCCCTCCTTTTTCCTAAGATCCTACATTTGGGGCACGTCCGTGGTAGGGGGAACACCAATTCCCGCATGGTGGCGCGTTGCGAAGATGGTCGCACGTGAGCGAAAAAGCAACGAAGTGAAGTTAGGGGCACGTCCCAGCGAAAACTTCTAAAGAAGGCAGTAGGATGGTGTTCCCGAAAAGTGACGAAGTTGATGACGGTGTGTGACAATGGCGCTGGGGTCAAACACACAACAAGTCGATGACGCTGTGACGGACATTTGAGGGCGTAAGTCGTTGCAGGATGGCCGAGTGTGGGTTCAGGACTCTCCAGACCAAATACCGTATGGAGAATAAACTTTATGATTTCGGCGCACGGTTCGATCCTATTTTTTCTTTTTTTTAAAGAAAGAGTTTTCTGTTACTTATCTTAGCTATAGACAATTTCGTGTAAGACCAGTCCTTGAGAATTTTAACGGTTTCCACACCAAACATTCATGACATTGACGCAAAAAAGTCTGGTTGTTTGTAAATGTTTCGCCATCCATGATACCGGTGTAATTTCTCTCGATCGAAATGAAGTATATTAATAAACTTTATGATTTCGGCACAAGGTTCGATCCTATTAATACCGGTGTAATTTCGATCGAGAGAAATTACACTGGTACGTATGGAGAGTGGGAAAAGTCGGAGGTTTGTGTGGGTGTATGCAGGAGCTGCTCAGCTACAAATCGCGAAGCCAGGGTTCGATTCCCAATGTGGCGGCGGCTTCCCTCCCTTTTCTAAGATCCTACATATATTGCAAATATTGTTGTGTCGTGTCAGTGCTCAAACAATAATTAGTGAGCCTCTGAGAAACACGCCTCAAAAAGAGGTAAATAAGTAATAAGATAATTGGATTTCGGATAACTTTAATAAAACTGAATATGATGGACTGTATAATAGAGATGTTGTATCTATGGATTCTACTTCGCAACTGTCACTCTACGACTCTTATTCTCCGACTGATAGTGTCGACTCTTATTCTGCGACTGATCTTACAACGTAAGAAACAAGTAACCTCGTGGGGTTGAAAAATCCCTTCACAAAGTACAAAATAGTGGAGGCCCCAGCCAATCATAAAATATTTGGGAGGTTACAAATTACCTCCCAAAACAAGGGCAACGCCCATAGACGAAATACGTCGTAACGAGTGTCGCTAAACAGACGACACTAGGTTTCCTGCAATTTCGCCGGAAACCATAATTTAGGTTTAGTGCCATAGGCCCCCCTGGCGCTAGGAGTGGGCCTACGCTACGCCAAGTGCCATTGAGAGCTGCACGGCTAGGCTGACTTTCCCATGGTCAGCTGATACTTTCCAGCCGCACCAGAGTCATAAAACAATAAATTCGTCAGAAAACGCTGGAGGACCCCTTCGACAATGGCACTGTTCAAAATCGACCGTAGCGTAGACCCAAACCGAAATACGAGCCGGCCATACAATAATCACGTCTCAACAAATATTTGATCACGTATTATACAGGGTGCCGTCGAAGAACATGTACAAACGGGCAAGCGGTGATTCTACATGTAAAAATAAATTGAAAATAAGGAATAATGTTATTTTAAACATCGTATTGACTAGTCACTAGAACAGTGGTCAAAAGTTATTTTCATTGACGAATCATAATTTAATCATTTCGGTTTAGATGCGAAAATGTATATTCGTTGGCGAATAAGAAAATAATTTAATGAGAAATGCATTACAGCAAGTGATAATGGAAGCGATGGCTCCGTTTTCATTTGAACAGGAATGACTATAAACGATCCGGGTATAATTTGTCGCACAAATGACATTACGAATCGACATATTTATATCAACATGTTAAATGATCCTTGCAAACCACGCACGACGGTTTACTTCAGAACAATTCACCTGTTATACATTAGTGTAGTATTAATGTTACATTATGTCCGATACAATAGCCTGATTTAAATTCAGTTGTCACGTGGTCGAACGATGTAGAAAAAGAAGGGAAACCATCCAGTGAAAATCTATTATGTAACCGGGTAGCGTAGAAGAAAATATCATTAAGCAGATGTATGAGATTACTGGATCTCATGGCACGCAAATGTGCCGAAAGAATTAAAAGAAAGTTTGTGGTTGAATCCTAACATATACATATTCTTTATAAATACTCCATATAAACAGAATACGCGTGAAATTGTAAAAAGGAACAGTTTCCCTATTTATATGCTCGCGAAACACATGCATCATTTCTGGATATTTGGATACTCACATGAAAATATGTGTAAAAACGAATATATATTAAACGGTTTAGATTGCTTAATGAATGTAGTTTAACGTAGTATCTCTGAAGAATCGAATAGAATTAAAGTTTGTATTATTAAGCCTTTGCGCTCGGAAGTATTTCAACTCCATAACCAAACTTTTTTTTTCGATCAAGAATATTTCCATTCTATATGATTTTTATCATTTTGAAGAAATGAAACTGATACGATGCCTCATAGAATACTTAAATGTTTGGTAACTAATTTATTGAATATCAATTTAATAGTGTAAACAATATTTTGAATAATAGTATGGCAATATTTAGTGGTGCCTTAGAGTCACCACTCCAGTACTAAGGCTTAAACTAAAATTTATCGACGACTTCACATTTCCTATTTACACGCTCGCCACTGTATACGTCAATTCTCCGCAGTCACCCCAACTTCGTGAAAGTCCTATGCGCCTTAACTATCAATCGAATTGAGATGTCTGAGATATCAAACCGGCTGAGAATATCGTTGCCGCGTCGTTCTCGAGAAAAACGAATCAGACCTCCGCGAGTGAGTGAAATTAATCAATGCTCGCTGGTAGCGCGGTTCTCGCCTGGGGCCACTTTATTCCTCTCACCTCGGAAAAATTGCAACAGCCACAATTTGTCTCCCGGCTCTGCTGTCTGGCCCGCTTGTAAATTGCAACGAGATATTTCTTGGGGGAACGACCGGAGCTCCGGGTGAATTTGTCTCGTTGCGCGTCGGAACGCTTATCCGTCCGCGTCGCGACGCGTCGGTTCGCACGCAAACCATTGACCATTGGCCTCGCGTTGTCCCGGTGATTATACCGATTCAGAAATCGAATCGACGGCCGCGTGCGTCCAGCTGTAACCGTGGCTTTAATTAAGTTTTAATGCGGCATTGATCCCAACAGTGTTTCCACGGTACGATCCCACGGATTCACGGTTGCGCGGCTAATTTTCCTGGCACCGCGACACGACGCGACGCGCCGCGCCGTGTGCTCTGTAAACAACGTGGCCGCCGATCGATGTACTGGGTGGTCGCTAACTTTTCGATTGTTCTGTCCGATCTGTTTCATCGGTTACAAATAGAACTACAGTGGCGGCCATTTACTTACATACATGTTATATTTCCACCTTTACTGTGCACACTCAAGTAACCCTCAAACGGTTGTCACGTTTAAACTAATTATTATTTTGGGTCCGAAAAAGTATTGAATATTTCTTAGACATTCTGAAATTAGGGTTAACAGCGTGTTTCCTAGAATTATAACTTACACGTACAGTAAAATCTCGGCCACTGCACTTCAGATGAAATGCCCGTTCTTTACGCGAACCTCGTTCGTTGCATTTTGTTTGCGCAAAGTGGGGAATGGCATACAATTAGTGGACATGGTAGATTCGTGGAAGTGTTGCGAGTTACGTCGTGGCTGTTTCTTTATATTGATACACGTAAACATAAATCGGGGCTTCGAATCAATAGTGGGGAGTAGGGATGGGGTATTCTTGCAAAAAATCGATTCTGGTATCGATTTTGAATCCCAGCGACAAAAATCGATTTAAAATAAATTCTATCTGTGGCGGCTACTTCCTATGCTCGTCAACAGAGGGACACATTACAACACCTTTCCCGCTAGTACCTGAATCTTCCTCTGTTTGTATATATACCGTCCTAAACTGTCCTTACGACATCCCGCGTCTAGGGCACGGGTCCGCTAGATAGCCTTACCGATGAGTCCCCTAGCGGGCCTAGGACGAAACGCTTCCTTCTCATTTTTCCAACTCTCACACACTTTCCAGCCGCCACACTATCGAAATACTATTTATATACATATGCATTCTGCATGGCATATTGCTACAATGCGGTATCCGATTATGTATATAAGACAAAGAATAATATTTAGGACTTCTAGGAAGGTAACCAAAAGTGTTGCTCTAAAAAAAGAGGTCATAATTTACATATGATATATACAATATTTACAAATACACAAAATGTTTATTAGTTACCTAAAAAAAGAGAAATGACAATAAAAGTCTATCCTCCTCAGTTCGTCCTCGATCTATTATTTTATTTAAAGCCGATCCTTTATCACGTATACTTGACACATGTGCTCTCTTACGTCCTCTCTCTCTCTCTCTCTCTCTCTCTCTCTCTCTCTCTCGATATGTATCGATATATATCGATCAGAGGGCGCGCTAGCTAATATAGCGCGGCCGATTTGACTTAAAGAAGGTATCCTTTCTTTACATGTATATCGGACCTTAAACGCAATAATTGTGATTTCTATCGATCGAATTTTGAATTATGTTAGAGAAGATGTTATTGGCGCAAGGTTCGATCTTTTTGAAATTCAACAAGAAATTTGCAATTTAATTAATTAATTAAAATTTGCAATAATTTAATTATCAAGGGAAATCATTATCAAAAATTATATTATTTTAGTGCAAATACATCGGGATTTTAATATTCACCATCTTGAAGAAAACCAATAATGGAAAGACAAAAAAATTTATTTTGATAGGTAGACTTACTTGCTTTGTAATATTTTTAATAAAGCCGGAAAAAAGAATTAGTTTTAAATATAACTGAGTAAGTGTTGCGTTGGCAACGTGATTGTGCGATCGTGGCCAAACGTAACTGAGCCATGTGCCAGTGCAAACCTGCGAGTTAGCTGGTTATATAGGACGACAACGTTAACTGATTCATTGGTCGATATCGATCGTTGGAAGTTTGAAATCGAGTTGGGCGGTAAATTTGAATGGCGTAACTGAACATTTTCAATTGAGCTGTCCTACATGAAACAACACTGTAGATCTTTAAGTTGAGATTTTTATCATTGATGTAAGAAATGTGGAGCGTCGCGAAACAGTTAGAATCTATTGTGATTATTGGAAATATCATCATAAATACGTATTACTGGTTCAGTAATGTCACGTGGTAGTCATGAATCTTAGGTGTTTCATACCTAAGATTAAAGCTTTGTTGTTTAATCATGTGAACAGTTTCCAATAATAATCTACGTTGTAGGTTAGATTCTCTGTCAATGATCTTCACATTTTCAAAATCAAAATAATGGTCAGATTCTATTGAATGTTTCGTTAAAGCAGTGTGTTGTGTAGGGGAAAGAAAAATGTTACGTTTGTGTTCAGTTATGCGTGTGTCTAAGTGTCTAGAAGTCTGTCCTATATAAGTCAAGTTGCAATCTTTGCATGGTATTTCGTATACTAAGTTGCAACTTTTTGCTAAAGATACTTTATCTTTGATAGGAGAAAACAATTTTTTTAAATATGAAGGTATATTAAAAATGGTGTGAATACCAGCTTTTCTAAAAATTCTTTGAATGTCAAACGAAATATTGTTTATAAATGGAATGACTGCCGTATTTCTATAGTTGATTGGACCAGTTTGTAAATTTCTTTTCCCTTTTAGTTGGGTGACTAAAAAAGGGTGGTAAATTTGAAAGATCCTTTCCTTGATGATGTTGGCAACTAAAGAAGTAGGGAAGCCATTGAAATTTACGACTTTTTAAATAATAGATAGATTATCTGATCTGAATTCTGGGTTTGCGAGCAAAATGGCACGATCAAGTAGGCCTTTTATAAGACCTACTTTATGTTGTAAAGGGTGGGAACGCAATGCTTTAATTCTTATGGCACTTTAGAACCGATTTACAAAACTATGTTGTGCAATAAAAAAAGTAGCTCAATATTATGTGTAGAACTTTTATAGCACTACCGAGATACCAATAGTATATCATGATGAGATACTACATTATATAAACTTTTGAATTAGATTGATATATTTATTTATTTATTTAGGACTTGAAAAAAGCATACAATTTTCATTTGAAATATTTTTGCATATAGTTAGAAATTTACGAGCAACTTGAAAGAGATCCGTTACGTGTATTAGTCTATGGCGGCTTTGAATTATGAAAAGATGGAAAAAGGAGAAGGAAGCGTTTCGTCCTAGGCCCGCTAGAAAAATACTCGTCAGTAAGGCTATCTAGCGGACCCGCGCCTTAGACGCGGGATGTCGTAAAGACGGCTTGGGACGGTATATATACAAACAGAGGAAGATTCAGGTATTAGCGGGAAAGGTGTTGTCGTAGTGTCCCTCTGTTGACGAGCGTAGGAAGTAGCCGCCACAAGTCTGTACTAAATTATCTAAGATTTATATGAAAAATGAATTTTGTTACACTTATATTTGTAATCCTCAAAATTTGTAGAATTCGTACTTCGTTACCGTTAATCACAATTCTGCTGCTTCTTTTGATTCTAAATTGTTCCTTTTCATATTACGATTACACTCGACTATTCCTTGTACTTGGCCATTCTGACAAAAAATATCTGTCATCAGATATTTCAAAAAAGAAGAATTAAAAATATTGACAATTCATACTTTTACGTTTATTGTATTGTTTATTCAAGAATAAATATCTGTACAAATTAAAAGCTACAATTCTTAGTGTTCATGTTATCAATTTCACAGGTGGCCACAAATGGAACGTTAAAATGTTACTTCTGTGGCCACAAATAATGCAAGGGGATCTTATGCGATAATGTAATAATTTTTTAAATTATTATGTCCGTAAATTTGGGACTAAAATATGTTCTTTACTTTAGTAGATCTATTTTTTTCATTAGTAGTACAGTTATATATCTGTGAATAATACTGACGCCGCAGAGTGGGGTATTTGCCCGATTTCAGTGGCCAAAGCTACTTCAAAATTTGCTCAATATTCAAACTGCTGTAACTTTTCTAAAATTTATCCAAATTTGATGAAAAAACAACCATTTTAAAGCTCGAGATTTCTACTTTTTGTACTATATACCGTTTTCACTAAAATGGATGTATTGAGTGCAAAATCTGTCCTTAAAGAAAAGCATATCAAATTGTAAAGTTTGCAGCTATTTTTCAATCAAGTACTGCGGATTATAATCAATATTTTAACGTTATTCGTCTTTATTAATTACAATATAAAAAGTATAATCATTTACATTCAAAATATCTTTTTAAAATACTTATTACAAAGAATGCTGTATTTCAAATATATAGCCATGGCGAGAAGTATGCATTTTCTGCAAATAATGCACGAAAATTTTCTAGGAAAGCATGTAATACAGACGTGCTCAATAGACTTTTAATTACTTCCGATCCTCTGATATCCAGTGTGAGACAGATTAGAAAGAAAAAATCAAACCCCTTTTTAAGCGAGACATTGGAATTGATTCTACTTTCTGAACATCCATCAACTGAAGAAGAAGAAGGATCAGAAAAAGAAGATGATGATGATGATGATGATGATAATGAGGAAGAAGAGGAAGAATGCGAAGAAGAAGGAATGACATCAGATAAGAAGGAAGTATTCTCAGGCGAAGAATTTTGTGACCCATGTTCCGATGAAAATTAATGGAAGCACAGGGTTTCTTATTAAAAGATATATTCTCATATATCTATTTTTCATCACTAAAATTAAATATCTTCATTAAGGGATATACGTACAAATGTAATTTTTTCGACTTTACAGCGTAAACTGACTGATTCAACTAAACAAAATAAAAAAATAGAGACAAAGATCTATCTACAGTATTCTACAGCATACAATGCGCGTTTATGAGTTAATAATAATAAATCAACTATAAAACACGGAGTCGGACGTAGATAGAACCAATTTTTCTTGCATCTTAATCATAAAACTTCAAAGATTACAATGGCATAGAAATGAACACCGGGTCTCACCCTGAAGTAGAACAAAATCAATACCAAAGTCTTAGAATCATAAAAAAGGTGACTGAATCGTTAGTTATCTTTAATTATTAATAACTACAAAAATGTATATAGTACGAAAGTGAATTTCTCTTAACCCTTTCGGTACGGAGGAGCTGGCCGCGGTTATACATTCGTGGGAAGGGGAAGTATTCCACGAGAGTGGTTGCACTCTACGGCAGCGTAAGCCGCGAAAACGTGTTTTGCGGCATATAAGGTGTTTAAAAAACATACCTACATAACTTTCTAAGGATGCCGCCAATTGGCGGCGCTAGGACCCAGAGAATGTTTAGTGGCTGCCGCCAATAGGCGGCGGTAGTAACCAGAGAATATTTAGAGGATGCCGTCAATAGGCGGCGGTAGCACCCAGAGAATGTTTAGTGGATGCCGCCAATAGGCGGCAGTAGTACCGGAAGGGTTAAAAGTATACCCTATACTTAGCTAAAAAACTTCTATAAAACAAAAATCTATTTAATTTATGTAAATAAGGTAGAAATTTACTAATAGGTGAATTCGTTAAGAAACGACAGCGTGTTAACAGAATTTCAAACTTCCGACAAATTTCAGTGCTTAATGGATACATGAATGGGAAAACGAATAATGGGAAATTATTCCTCAGATAATCAACTAATTCAAGCAACAAAGATTTTACAATTTATGTAAAATTTTAAAAATTGATTTTTGGCCGCTGAAATCGGACAAATACCCCACTGTGCGCCGTTAAGTGGCCACAAATGGTATGTTCTTATGGTGCGAAAGTCGACCGCGACGCGCGGCTGACTCGTGCCCGCTTGAGGTTGTAAATCTCAAGCCCAATCGTATGGACGCGTCGATCCCGAAATCGCCGTTTTTATTACCCGCCAAATTAATATTGGGTAACCAGTTCAATGATTAGTGCTACGTGTTAATTCGTGAGATCAGCGTTTCATCCCAGTCCAGCTAGAGGAATGTGTCTTCGTTCGTTTTCATTGATCTATACCAGCGAAGGTTCGACTTGATTGCGACCGACATACCGTCGCGGTTTCGGGAGGACATTTCGTTGTATCGTGAAGGCGGTCCTCCATTTCGGGGTGTCAAGACGGTTACACCCATTGCCATGCTGAAGAAGTGCACTGATTGGTTCTTGCCGAGCTCTGCATGCCCCAATCGGTGCATTCCTGATGACTCTTAGATCGGCCCTAAGCGAGCCTCTCCCGAGGAAAGCGTGGGACCGTACCCGACGGTCGGGAATATCCTTCGTCAGTGATAGATTTATGGCACGTAACTCTTAAGGAGGCGAAACAAATACAAAAGTTAGGCGATGGCTCGACTGGTCACCAAATGTGCATCGAGCGCCTAATCCTTGAAAGTGGCCTCAAAATCACGTAGACGCCATAAACAAATCTGAAGAAAAGACCCTTTGTACGGTTCCTTGCGACGGAACAAATATTGGGTAACTAGTTCAATAATTAGTGAAACGTGTTAATACGTGAGATCAGCGTTTCATCCCAGTCCAGCTAGAGGAATGTGTCTTCGTTCGTTTTCATTGATCTATACCAGCGAAGGTTCGACTTGATTGCGACCGACATACCGTCGCGGTTTCGGGAGGACATTTCGTTGTATCGTGAAGGCGGTCCTCCATTTCGGGGTGTCAAGACGGTTACACCCATTGCCATGCTGAAGAAGTGCACTGATTGGTTCTTGCCGAGCTCTGCATGCCCCAATCGGTGCATTCCTGATGACTCTTAGATCGGCCCTAAGCGAGCCTCTCCCGAGGAAAGCGTGGGACCGTACCCGACGGTCGGGAATATCCTTCGTCAGTGATAGATTTATGGCACGTAACTCTTAAGGAGGCGAAACAAATACAAAAGTTAGGCGATGGCTCGACTGGTCACCAAATGTGCATCGAGCGCCTAATCCTTGAAAGTGGCCTCAAAATCACGTAGACGCCATAAACAAATCTGAAGAAAAGACCCTTTGTACGGTTCCTTGCGACGGAACAAATATTGGGTAACTAGTTCAATAATTAGTGAAACGTGTTAATACGTGAGATCAGCGTTTCATCCCAGGTCTGCTAGAGGATTCGTCAGTAAGGCTATCTAGCAGGCTCTGCCTTAGACGCGTGCCGATCCGATCACGATGATCCGTATTGTTACTTGCCTTGTCTTGATACGTGCAAGGAAGTAACTGTTCGTTTCCGACTGTTAGATAGCGGTTGTTCGGTCGCGACTGACTAGTTGTGACTAGCTGACCGTCGCGGTTTTCGGGAGGACCCTTCGTCGTATCGACCTTTAGATCTGCCCTAAGCTAGCCTGTCTTGGGACAGCGTGGGGCCGTACGCAAGTGCCTCCGAACTCGAAGCCAGGTAACCCGAGAACCGCACTTCTCGGTCGGGAATGTCCTTCGTCGGTAATCGATTTACGACGCGTAATTCTCGAGGAGGCAAGAAAAAACTGCGAAGGTTCGGCGATGGCTCGACTGGTCGCCAAATGTGCATCGGTTCCCTAATCCTTGAGAGTAGCATCAAGTCACGAACACTTCATGAACAAATCGGAAGTAAATGCCTTACGTCTTATTCCCTTGCGACGGAACATGGTACATCTACCTTATTCTTTGCATAAATTAACAATCGTATGTGAATTTTCATATACTTTTCGGGAAGCTTCAGATCATGTTTCCATTATGAAGAAAATTGCTGGCATAGAGACTTCGTACAACCACAATTACGAGAGAACCGTCTAATGTGCCAGTGCACATGACATACACACATACTTACAAAATCCATAGAAACAGTCATTGGGCGACTGACTGAGCATACGTATGCTTCACTTACCTCTTCACAGGATCAGCTAATGAGTATATCGCTTGAACGGTGATTCAACAAGCCAACTATTGGCAATAATCGTCTGGCCACGAACTAAGTTCCAGAGTATGGGGTAGTCTGGGATTAAAGGGCAGTTCGAAAGGGAGAACAGTGTTATCGGCAAAGAGCTCCGCCGTTTTATTATGCGTAGTCGACGCGACAGCGGAGCGTGATGGGAAGGTGGTAAGGAGAGGCACGGTGGTACGGTAAACGTTTATAGCGTATGTTCAAATATTTTGCCACGAAGCTGCCTCGAGCCCCCCTAGCAACGAGCTTCCGTCCCGACTTCGATTGTCTCTTTAACCTCCCGAGTGCTGGTAACGGGTCTAGTTACGGTGCATTATGCGGTCGCGTGTGTTTCGAGCTACGGCTCGAAACGAGTACCCCTGATTGTTCTCGTAAACCTCCACGACACGGAAAAAATTTGCATCGTGACTCGGTCGACCCGCCGCCAGTTAACCTTCTCCCAGACCGGGAATGGGAACCGGGTCGGTTCATTCCGCGATACACATTTTTCGACCGGTGTCTGTTGTCTCTCCATATTCAGCATCTGGTTATTAAGACCATCCGCGCCATCCCGGCGTCGTCGGTTCCGGACGCCCAACTTTGATTAGCTTTAATGTGTCCATATTTCGAAACACATATACGTGTAACAAAAAGATAGCGCATCTCATATTTTTTAAAGTTTTGTAGCTAAACCATTTTTCCACGTTGTTGCCAGTATTGAGCATGCCTGTATACAGGGTGGGGCAATAACTATGTCCAGTTTGAATATTGCCGTTATTTGTAATAATATGAAAAAATGTTATATAGAAAACATACACGGTATAGAGGGGGACATATTGTGATACAAACATTTTCTGCGTGGGTGCAGGCATAGAGGAGATTTCAAGGTCAACTCTATTTTTTTAAATGGAATGCTATGTTTTTTTTATCACGATGTGATAGCCAGTGTTGAGACGAATTCAGCGAGTTATCATTGAAGGTCATGCAAGGTCAAATATGGTAGTAAAATAAACTTTATTACATTACGTCTATTACGTTTGATTCAATCCAAAGTTGCAATCTTCGTATCCCTGCATCACGTGCATGTCTTATCGTTTCTGAACTTATTCTAGCGCATGCTGTATTATTTCATAGACCCTCACTTTTACATAAACGAATGGTTTTGTAACATTGTTTATGTTGTGGCAATACATCGCGTATAGCTAGAAATGCAAACATCTCATCAGCTCGTATAATGTAAACATCTCACAAGTTCGTAACATTAACATGAATCGGTCAGTCAGTCTCAGTCGACTGTTAAGTCAAGTAGCTGCGTGATCATCAAAATGAAGTTTTTTTCGAAGAGCAAGTGGATATGATCCTCATTTATGGAGAAATGCGACAAAATTCGATAAGAGCTCAATCCTTGTATGCTGAACGATATCCAAACCGTACACATTCTTCGCACCGAACATTTGGAAGATTGTGCAAAAAATTATATGATACGAAGATTGCAACTTTGCATTGACGCAAACAGTCATCAATTCGAGCATCTCCCGTAATGTAATAAAGTTTATTTTACTACCATATTTGACCTTGCATGACCTTCAATGATAACTCGCTGAATTCGTCTCAACACTGGCTATCACATCGTGATAAAAAAAACATAGTATTCCATTTAAAAAAAATAGAGTTGACCTTGAAATCTCCTCTATGCCTACACCCACGCAGAAAATTTTTGTGTCACAATATGTCCCCTCTATACCGCGTAAGTTTTCTATATAACATTTTTTCATATTATTACAAATAACGGCAATATTCAAACTGGACATAGTTAGTGCCCCACCCTGTATATAATATGACCAAGATTGTCCACAATATTCATTTGGACAAAATATTACGAATGCGAATATAAATTTTATTGTACGCAAACCGGACAAAATGGTAGCACAAAGGAGCGTAACAAAAATAGTTAGGTTGTGTTAATTCAGTAGTGTACACGTAAGTGTGTATTTGGTGTACTACGCTATAATTCCCCCACCCCACGCACACACACTAAAAAATGAGACCTCAGACTGAGTTTCGTGCGGATCAATTGAAACTTGATATGTGCAGGGTCTCGATATCTCACTCACACACATCCGGTGTCCTTTCTTCAGCTAAATACGCAGAAACTACCTCTCCCTCATAAGTGTCCTTAATCGCACCCGACTGCGGACACTTATTTATGCACTACTGTAGTATTCTGATATTTATTTCCACGTTTTCTAGAGTCAATAATATCGTTTCCTCGTTGCAAATGTAGCAGAACTTAAAATAGTATGTTTTTCAGAAGAAGCAAGAAACTGTTTGTGAACAGAATTAATCGGCATTTTGTTCATCAAGTTTATGAACACACAAGTATGTTTTTTCTTCATTTGTATTTTGTAATTCTCGAAAGCCACTCAAGCCAGGACACAACTAATAATAACACGCATTTCCCGGATACAGCATATCGCACAATTCCTAACAAATTATGACGATAAATGAATGAAATTTTCATAACTGTTTGAGGAATGTTTCTACAACAATTTTCTTAAGTTGTGCAGCGAAGGTGTGATATGAAGGTAAAATTTGAAATAATACAATCAACTCTCGCAAGGCACATGCTTTAGACGATTTCATGGCGACTGTAGTTGAGATCCTTTGCAATCCTCAAGCATAAATGTTTTTACGTATTTTTGAATGTAATTCTTCAAGTTGTTGTTGATCTTATTAGATATAATACTAATAATAGCTAACAATTTGAACTGTCTACAAGAGAGTTAGTAGAACACTTTGGCTAGTGCAGCATATGCAAGTAATACTCTGGCGTATATCGAATTGTAAAGACTGGACTTATGAAAAATTATTCTATATAGTCGCTTGGAGGAAATTATATTTAGTGTAATTTCATAAGACAAGAATTTAATAAGGGAACTGCAGAATTTTATACATCATTTGATCATGAACATCGAAAAACAAAATGAGGAAGAAAATTTTATTAGTTTCATAGTAAAGATAAAGGAAACGTAATATTTGTTAGTATAAACGTTTTCTTGTTGTTTATAAAATCACAAATCACCTGACCTCGAATATACTTATTATTCGACAAAACTTAACTTCAAATACTTTTGACAATTACAGAATAATGTTTATTAAAATTCACAGTAACAGTAGCCTAAGCTAAAATGTATATGAAAAAGGTTTTGTATCTAATATTTGAGAACTATTTTTATTCTGTTGCTAATTGTGGTTTCATTTTAGGTTCAATGGAAAGCTTGCATAATGTGTTATGCTTGCATAATAATAAAATGTCTCTTCTTGGAAAGCTATGGACAGTACATCAGCATGCTATTTCGCTTTATGGAGATTTAATCCTTGGGATATAATCTTGTCTGACTGTTCTTCTTCTGTTGAATGCGTCATCTTTTTGTATGCAAGGTGAGGCATTTAAAACGGGGCATCTGATTAACTCGCTTGTTTTTGGACATTGAAGAAAATGCCCCATAGCAAACTTATTTGGTATCGAAGGACTGATAATTTGATGCTACTAGTTTTTTGATAGGTGGAGGCGTCGAGGAGATATGAAGGTCAACTCTGTTTTTTTAAATGGAACAATATGTTTTTGAAGTGAAACTTCTTTAGGCGCGTCAGGCGCAAAACCTCGACGCAGTAGGCATAAAATCTCGATGCGGTAGGAGTAAAACCGATCTGGCGATGAAACGATGACACGAAATTCTATTCTAATAACATATACGGTTGAGGGTTCGGCATTGCTTAAGCCTTTCGCTACGGCAGTCCGCTGCAATAATGCCCCTGAACGGGGCGCCGAAAAGTGTGCACATTGCACGTCGGTTCTCATATACACAGGTCCTTGCGTGCCGACTATAGTCGGCGCTCGTACCCACAGGTCGTCACGTGGATGCCGACTATAGTCGGCGCTCGTACCCACAGCTCGTCACGTGGATGTCGACTATAGTCGGCGCTCGCTGCGAAAGGGTTAATAAAGATTATGATAAATTTCCGATGATGCTAAGTGGAGATTTCAACGTGAACTTTTCATCGAAACAATCAAAATTATTAATAGAATTTTTTAGAAGTAAATTAAGATTGGAAATGGTAAATAATCCTAATGAAGCGACAACAAGATCAGGAACAACTCTCGATGCAGTATTTGCAAGACATTTAGACAAAATTGATTCAAGAATATTTATATGATATTTTAACTATCACGAGCCAATTGTTTCAATAATAGAATCATAGAAAATTAAATGTCATAAAGTGTTAATAAAAATTCGAAAAAAAATTATAGAAAGAAGTTTCACTTCAGCCATGTGGTCTAAGCACACACCAATTTTTTTACTTACATTCTGATAGAGTGTTGCAAGACGAATACATTGACCTATTATTTAGGTCATTTAAGGTCACTCAAGGTCGACTGCAAGAAAAAATCAATTGTCTCAAAGTACTCTTCGAATACTTCGACGATTTAGATGCAACATGTTCTTTACGTACTCATTGCTAGTATAAGTGTTCAAATTGGCGACCATGAACATGATAAATTTCATTTTTATCTATTACAGAGCAAGCTCTTTTCGTTCGTTCTTGCATGTCAATTTTAGTTGTTGATTTCTCGCGGTATACTTGGATATTGAATGTTACGAAGCCGTACTCTAATCGGCAGTCAAACTATTATATTAATATCATTTGCGTACATAGACAAGATACAATGTGATTGAATGCTTATTTACGTTCTGCGACCCTTGTTAGCAATTACAGGAGCAATATGCCAACAACCATATAATACACAAAAGTATTCGGAAAGTGATTTGAGACAATTTAATTTTTCTTGCAGTTGATCTTGAGTGACCTAAAATGACCTCTATCAGAGTGTGAATAAAAAAATATATTGTTCCATTTAAAAAAACAGAGTTGACCTTCATATCTCCTTGACGCCTCCACCTATTAAAAAACTGGTAGCATCAGATTATGAGTCCTTCGATACCAAATAAGTTTGGTCTGAGGCATTTTATTCTATTTCCAAAAACAAGAGAGTTATTCAGGTGTCTTGTTTTAAATGCCTCACCCTGTATAAATATGTAGAATCTTAGGAAAATGGAGGGTACCAGCTGCACCGGAAATCGAACCCAGGCCTCGCGATTTGTAGCTGATCAGCTCCTGCACATACTCACGGAACGCTACGACTTTTCCTAATCTCCAAACGGTATTTGGTCTGGAGGGTCCTGATCCCACACATATAGATATTCCTAAGATAATCACTCAATCCTTTTCAGGTTTTTATTAGTGTGTGTATAATGCATTGCACGACACATTGTAATTAGAATTATTGTTTTTGTATCTTGTTTCAGTAATTTGTGTGTCTAAATTAAGGACATGATTTTTGTAACATTGTATTATTTTTTCTACACAATATTTATATGGTTTGTTTTATACATTGTTTACATAATGTTTCCTCAAACAAAAATACATTTTGAGTAAAACATATTCGTCAGAAACGTGTGCTATCGAATAGAATTCGAGTAATGTGTTTGAACAAGTTGTACTTAAAAGGCATTCATAAAAATCTCGTTAAAATACGTCAAGGGCTTTATAAATATCATTGCATACACATCAGCACAAATATACATTATTTCTCAAATTCGAAAGAACTAAATCTACTGGACATTTATTCGCGTGGCTTCATAAAAATTCTTATAGACTACGAAAGAAGTGTTTGGTTACATCAGAACGATTTCTGTTTATTTTTACCAATATTCACCTCAAAATATAGTATTGTTTTATCGAGCTATCCTGGAAAAATTTCGGTACATTTTTCTAGAAGCTCCGTATTATTATTTTTTTTCACATTTGGTTTTAAGGCTTGTACCATTTCTGTTTCTAGTTGGTATATAGACACGGTTAAAAAAAGGGTGAAAACATTCAGCCAGGGAAGCGATACAAAAAATAAAAGTTTGATCGAACGAAACCAGTCTGCAACTCTTGTGGAAGGGGTGCTGCCATTTCCGCGGTGTTTCATTTTTCAAAAGTGGAACTCCCACACAATAGAAATTCTCTTGGACAATAGAAATTTTCCTCGGAGCATTTTTCTTGCAGACTGCCATACAAATGGAAGTATGTCAAGTGTGTCACCGTGCAGATTCATAAGGACAGCAATAAAAATATGAGCAATACAAAAACGGTACCTTACCTTGTATTTTATAGTCGGCTATTTCTGATGACGTTAATACTCTAAAAGACTTAAAATTACAATTAATAAATTCTACTTGTTTAGTGACTGCATCCTACCATTTTACCGTTAAATTTTCTAACACTAGTTTGCTTTATTATCACTTTCATATGAAATATTATTTTGTTTTATTATTTGTAGGACCAGAGTTCACAGTGACGAATGTATAAAATCAACTGTAAAATTCTTCAACATTAGACGCATTCTGTTTATTTATATTCATCAGACTATCATTATCTAAAATATTTAAGAAATTGCTTTTAGCAAAAATACTTTATTGCAGGCGCAGCGGTGGTAGGAGCTTCTTGTTACTAATGTTACTTGATTGTAATCTGTTTGATTTAATTGGAAATGCATTTAACTAGAAACTTATAACATATGACAAAAATTGGTACTTAACATTTTAAGCAAAAACTTCTTCAAACCATTAAGGGCTGTGGGAATACATAAAAATATATTCTGTTAAAAAAAATTAAGTTGAATTAAAAATCTTTTGCGTGATTATGCGGATTTATGAATTATGAAATCACCATCATTTCCCAACGAATATTCTCTCGAACAACTTTTATGTATTTTTAAATTTCTCCTGAGAAGTGGCAGTTCGAAACAGTGATTTCATAATTATTGAAATAAACATGTGATCATTCTATCGAAATAATTAATAATGTTGTATCAATAATTATTTCTGCATTGTACATATTGCCGACACACGATCGGCTAATCTTAGAGTCACCATGATGTTCAAAGCTTGACCGCGCTACCTCCGTGTGTCTACATCGGGTAACACAAGGGGTGCGCGAATACTCGAAATTTCGGGTTCGGGTCGGTTCGGGAAATTTGTTCGGGATCGGTTCGGGATCCCGAAAGTTTATAAACTTCGTGTACCCGCGATTTCGAATACCCGAAAAGGTTGTCGGGTCGGGTCGGGTCCCGAAAGTTTGCAATATTCGGGTACTCGAAGTTAAAGTTGGGGCAAGTTTGCGGTCAAATCAGCAATAAATAACTCTATGACTCTGTGCATATTAAGATGTCCAATCATCGGTTGTAATAATATTTCGATTTGTAGTAAACACTGTTTACGAAACAGTGCTCTTATACGAACAGTGTGCGGATGAAGAGTCCTTGTCTTGCAAGAACAGTGTTTACTAGAAACGGAAACGTCCTTTACGTACATTTTTTCACATAATGTATTCTAAAATATTTTTTTCCTCGCGAAGTTTGATAACCGATTACACTAAAAATACAAAAATCATTCTGAACCTGCCATTGAAAATAAAAAAATTGAACTGAAAAATCATAAAGCAACATTATGCTTATATAAATACAATTTTAACTTTGAGTACCCGAATATTAGAAACTTTCGGGACGCCGACCCGACACAACCCAACTACCATTTCAGGTACCCGAAATCGCGGATACCCAAAGTTTATAAACTTTCGGGATCCCGACCCGACCCGATCATTGTCGACTCGACCCGAGACTCGGGTACCCGAACACCTGTAGGTAACACTAACGCTAACGGCATATCAAGTTTAAGATTTAATATTTCAATAATGATTCATGTTAAAAATACAAATAACAAGTGTTTTGAAAATGTTTCGATGTCTGCTATAAAAATATGGATCAAACAAGCATACTTCCGGTTTAAAAATATAAGCGCGACCTCCATAGGGCGTTTCAAGGCCATTACAAGGTAAAATCAATACCAGTATAGTATACCCCCTGTATGCCGTAGAACATTTCTTTCAAACATTTTTCTGAATTACTTGTTTTATAGGAGGTATTTTCACGTTTCCAGATAAAACGGACACACTGTACATGACGACTTTTAATTTTGCATTTAATTGCATTTAATTGCATTTGTCTGCATGGTTATTAAAAACATTTCCCATTGAAAATATGAATAATTACACTTGATTTGTTTGGCCGCATCCTTTTTTTGCCGGGGGTAGTAGAAATTTCGGATAGTGTAGTCGGGTTTGTCGTGTATTAAAAACCCACCTGCAACGATGGCGTTCATATAAAACACGGGTTTCCTGCAATTATGATATTCTGGCCTAAGTCACAGGAGGAATATTTTAGCTGGCTCGTTCGAAAGAGAGGCAACGCGACCACGGTTACGGCTTATAATGCAGCCGGGCCACGCACACGCATGCAACGGAACTCGGAATGAGTATTGCGACTCTTCTTGTAATCTCCGTTGGCGGCCGGGGCTGAATTTGCATCGCGAGACAATAGCGCGCAGCTAGAAGTTTCCCCGTGTACTTTCCGTTTGCGTACACGTTAGCGGGCGAAAAAGTAGGCCGGACCCGCAAAAATGAATGGTTCCTTTGTCATTTAAATGTAATCGCTTCCAGTTCCTCTCTGGACACGACAGTGGCTAAAGGAAATCGCGTCCGCGCAAGGAATTGCACAAAATGAGCCGCAATTTTCTTCGCTAATGTTACGAAACCGGACTGTAATTTGTTTCTTTTTTCCAATTAAATGTCCATTGTTCCGCTTGAAAATATGTACTTTCGCTTGAAACGCCCGGCTCGGCCCTTTTTTCAAGAGAAACATCCAATGAACGATTGGGTTGGATTTTCTGAACAATTTCCGCTTGTTCAGAAAACCAATCAACACCCTGAGTTTGTAACAGAAAAATTATCCAATGTATCTATAGTAACAACAGAGTATGTTATAAATTCTAAAAATACAAACTTCGCTACCAAGTCTTGGGTACTGTGTTCAGTATTATAAACTATTCCAAATAGGAAATCTAAAAGAGTTCAGTACAGTTCAAAGTTTAGCCCTTTTGGGAACGACGATCTTCTAAAATACTAGAAATGTTTTCTATAGAGATCTAGATTACATATCAAAATTTTAAATAATAGAAAAATTGAACAATATGATCTTTTGTTATTTATGTAGATTAACACTAGAACCGATCCCATCACAGTGACGTATTCCGGATTCTTTATTTTCAAATTGTTGAAATTTTTCAGACTTATTAAAAAAAAAATTGTACAATGTTTCAATAAATATAGTCTTGGTATTTTTAAAAGGCAATGCATATTAGTCATCCTAATGAGCGGTTGTTATAGTTTTAAGTTATGCGTTTGCATCTGCAGGAATTAGATATAGGTATCGTCCCGATGTTGTCAATACGTCAGCATTACGCCTCAAAGAGGTAATACAGTTCAGTATAGTTCAGTACAATACGTTCATTTAGTTCGGTGATCAAATTCTTGACCGTCTGTATTCGATTGTGCAATCGACTACCAAAAATCACCAGAGATCATTCGTTTAGTGGGGATAAAAAGGAACGAATCTCTAATTTAGGGCGTAGTTCCAAATTGTGCAACGCCTCCTGATTCCTCGACTCCATGTTCTCACATAGGCCACACGGTAAACACGCTGCACAAAGATCCTTTGTTCAAGGATTCTTGCCTATGAACCAATTGTTAGAGAATATAGATCGATAGATGCTATACAGGGTGGTCCTTTTAAGTAAGACCACCTAAATATCTCTTCAGCTAATTGTGATGCAAAACATATTTTTTACGTAATGTGCTTGGTGTCAAAGGATCAATATCTGGCAAGAATATTTTTCCCCCAAGGTCATTTTTTTCGGAGTTATTGCATCGTACAGCTGATTGGAAAAAACATTTTGATATGTATATTAACGTGACCTTGAAATGACCTTGACTTTCGAAAATTAAAGTTTAACGCAAAACTTATGTCGAATATCTTTGGTCAGGGCTCCTGTTCCGTCGCAAGGGAACCGTGCACAAGACTTCTTTCTTTGGACTTTATTTCTGGCGCTTTCGTGACTAAGAAGCCACTTTCGTGTATTAGGCAAACAATGCAACATATGACGACGAGTCGAACCATCGCCTAAACCTCGAATTTTTTTGCATTCTTAAGAGTTAGACGCGTCATAAATTTAGTACTGACGAAGGACATTCCCGACCGACAAGTACGGTTCTCAAGCTGCCGAGAGTCGTCCTCGGAGGTAGTCAGGTATCATCTCACAGTCTCTCCAGGGCAGAGTTCGCTTAGAGCAGATCATCGAGTCATCAAAAATACGCTGATTGGGGAATGCACCGTTCGGCAGGAAGCAATCAGTGCATTTCTTCTGCATGGCAATGGTTGTCACCGTATTGACACCCAAACTAGAGGAACGCCTTCACGATACAACGAAGGGACCTCGCAAAAAACGCGACTCGCAGTCGGTTGCAATCGAACGTTCAAAAGGTATAGATCTACGATAACGAACGAAAACACATTCGAGCGAGACAAACGAGTCTCTCGAAGTGGAAGTTCATTCAACGATTCATCTCATGCAATCAATTCAATCAAAATTCAGAGAATCCAAGTGGAGCGATCGTCGTGCACTCCCACGTGTACAAGGTAAGGCCTGCTAGATTAGCCTCACTGACGAATCCTCTAGCAGGCCTGTGACGAAACGCT
Source organism: Sphecodes monilicornis (assembly GCA_913789915.3). Lineage (NCBI taxonomy): Eukaryota > Metazoa > Arthropoda > Insecta > Hymenoptera > Halictidae > Sphecodes > Sphecodes monilicornis. The sequence goes on along the minus strand of OU565284.1, from coordinate 32,966,117 downwards.
ATTTCTCACGAAATTCACATATCAAACTCATCATTGAACCGGTTACCCAAGATTAATTTGGCGGGTAGTAAATCGGCGATTTCGGAGTTGACGCGTCCGCTACAACCAGGCTTAAGATTTACAACCTTAAGCAGACACGAGTCATCCGCGCTTCGCTCCCGAAATTCGCATCGAACAGAGTATTTTTGAATGAAAACATAACAAAAAATAATTCTAAACTTTACGACAATTTTTTCCTTTCTTATTAGTAATTTGTAATTGTTTATTTTTATAAATTATCAAGAACAAAATTTCATTCAATACAAATTTTGTAACAATATTATTATTCAAACTTGAAAGTTTTTAAACTGGTTTTATTCATAGTGAACTTGATTTTAGTCAACACGACAGAATATATAGTAACCAATTTTTTTACATTATTCTTGCATTATTTCTACAAAGTATTAACTATATGTTACATGTTTAATATGTAGTACATACATGTACAGGACGCGGCCGAATAACATGTACAAGCGGGCAGGGTGTGATTCTACATGTAAAAATAAATCGAGAAAAGGAAATAACATTTCTACCTTTGACGCCTCGTTTTCGAGAAAATCGAGTTTCAAGACCCGGGTTCGCATACTTCAGTATATGCAGGAAGTAGAACTGGTTGGTTATGATCAGACGAATCAGACGGTTTCTATCCAATAGCACGCCTATACGCTGATCTTTTCGAAAACGAAGCTTCGAATGAAAAAATTTTATTCCATATTTTTTTTTCTATTCACAAGGGATTATCTCGTCCCCGCTTGTACATGCTATTTGACCGCACCCTGCATAAATTCAGTGAAAAATAATGGAACACGATTATTTCCAGAAGAACTTTTAGACCGACGAAATTTTCAGTAACTGGAGCAAAAATGTAGTGATTATTTTTATTGTATAAATAAATAAAAATTATTATCGTAATTGTCGTAATTGTGTAAAAAAATTACTAGAATAACGCAAAGATACTTTTGACTGTACCAGCTGTGTATGCAACTAAAATATCGTAGTATTGTGAATAAAACCAGTTTAATCTTCATCAGGCGGATCATTTCGATGATTTCATGGCAGTGATGGAAAAATCCATTCAAATCTTTACTTACCAATTTTAGTTTAGATATTTTTGTGATGATAGCTTTTATTATATTTGCCTCATTATTTTTTTGAATACACGCACAAGAATGTGTCGATAAAACTCGGTGACGGCGCAATCGCGTCGATGAAATCACTGTCGATGAAAAGATTTCAACGCCTTGCCGTATTTTAACGAGTCATACTCGTGATGAAGATATTAAATATAGTCTAACAAAGATATAAATTATACCTTTATTTTCAGACGAAATAAAATCTTACTTTTGTGTGATCAATATTTAAGCATTGAAGTAAATGTAGTCATGCAAAAATATAAATTTTCTTTCCTCTTCTGTGACATTTTTGGGGTTGAAGCCGTTCTAATTATTGTAGCCGTAAAGAAAATAGTATTGCAAGGGGTTAAAGGTGACCGGCCTACTCAAAGATGGCAGGATCACCCTCTCCACGCCGCAACCGTACTGAATCACGACTCAAGCACCACATTTTGCAACTTTTAATGTTGTGATCGCGCCGTGCCATATTGGCCACCGATCCGCGTGGCCAATCTCAAACAAGCATCTTCTATCAGTTTATTGAAAACGTTGTATTTTTTAACAAATTTGCAATGAATTCTTAAAAAGTACAATTTTCAATAAAAGGGTATCGGCACTATCATTCATGAATTTATTAAGTCAATATTTTTTAATGAGATACCGTTTCGAGAACTCTTTGTATTTTTAAAACGTAATTGAGATATATACTGTTTTTCATGGGTTACCTGACACGTAAACCAAGTATAATTATTCCTGCCCACGCAACAATTTTCCCGAGAGGGTTGGCCAACTTATTTTGACAGGTACATAGTTTGTCGAAGTCGTGTAATTGAATCGACCCGGTCGCATAAACCATCACATCTTGACCTATTACCTCGATTTCTGCGAACTCATTCTTCCTCTCTCGTTATTCTAAGTTTTCCGGTTTGCCATTCTCGTTTAGGTTCAATACTCGTTGTACGTTCTATTTGCGCAAGGGAATAGACTTTAAACTGAAATTTTACGTGATCATATAAATCTCGTAAATTTCACTGGTTCGAGAAATGTCAGACGGCAGAGCGCAGTCAAAGATACGTCATGATTATCTTCGTCGTGTTGGCCGTAGTTCCCCCGACGTATTCCACCGGCGAATTTACGTTTACCCAGGCCACGGGAAATTAAATGTCGATAGGGATGCCGATTTAGTTTGTGAAACGTTCCTACAGTCGTGTATGGTACCGCGTCTGGCCTGGTTGGGAGTAGATAACTAAAATTCGCCGTTTATTCGGGCATCGAGCCTTGATTCGAAAAGTTTCGACGTGGATTTCGATTACTCATCCCCGAAGAAGGTTCTAACTGACATGCTGGACCATACGTCAACGTCGAGATATTTTCCCTTCGTCTGATGAACGAATTCGATCGAGGAATTACACGCGGAATTTTTAGGAAATTGATAGAGCCACTCTAATATGAACCCATACTACTCGGAGCTCAATTTTCTAAAAATATAATCTCACATAGAAAACCAATATTTTATTTAATTTTTCTTTGGCAGTACAATTCCTTCTATGTTCGACTGTACTACCTGCTTTACCCATCTCATATGTGTCGTAATTTAAGTTTATTTATGCATATTAATATATAATATATATTATCCATATATAAATATATAATATATATTATCTATATATAAATATATATATATATATATATATGTTTATATATATTTATATATCTATCTATATCGAGTCTTAATAATAAACACAAATTATTATCACCCATTGAAGCAGATTGTCATGTTTTGTTGAAATTTTCATTTCTTCGCCTTCAAGGTCATTTCAAGATCATGGAATACTAGGTCGTTGAAGACTTCAAGACTTTCAAGAGGTTTAAGAATTTCTGACACCGAATAACTATCGAATTGATTCGAAACCTTGTAGTGATCGATTTGCTTGAAAACTTGCAAGGCAGAGTATTGAATGCCCACCACTAACCCTACATATTCTCAACAGATTTTTATAACCCTGGTGGATTATACGAATACATTGTCGTATCGTTCCGTTTCAGTACAGTGAAACTCGATCTTGAATTAGAAATCAAGACCGAAGCAACATTCAAGAACAAAGTAGAACGCATTGAGTACCCTCGGATGTTGCAGTGTCGTCCGAGGATTAACACAAGACAGCTGCTGTAACAGAATATCCTTGTTTCACGGAATAAAGGGAACGAAACGATTTTCGATACTCTATTTACCAGAGATACTCGGTGCACGGGATGGAACGGGCTTGAGACGGGATGGCTCGTTTTCAAAGTGATTCGTTATCACGCGATTAGCACGAGCACGCGAGCTTAATTTAAGCTAAGCTGGAGGAAAAGTTCGTCCGGCTAATGAAGACCGATTGCCCCGGACAGAAACTGGGGCGTGAGCTTTTATCGTCCCTCTAATTGGATTAGAGAAAATAATTCCCGCTTCCGTACCATTGCTCGCGATAACGCGTTTCACAGAAGCGTATGCTAATTTTTGCTAATGGACTTGCGGCTGTCCTAGCTCCTAATTCGCCGCTTCTTTAATTCGGTATTCGCCGTCGTCTCTACGGCAATGGAAGTGCCCATCAGTGACGTGCCATTTTCTGACACAGCACGCGATTCCTTTCCACGGACAGTACTCTGTTAAACACCGTGTACGCTGCTGGATGATCACTCGGTTGTTGGACATGTAAGTGAACGGTTTCGGATAGATACAGTTTAATAGGATAAGTACATAGTGCCGGGTTTCAGTCCGACAAGCTTATTAGAAACCAATAATTGGATTTCGAATCGGATCTGTAAATAACAACGTTTGGTCCACACGAGTACGGAGCGTGTTATTTCACGTCTGGTCCTTTTTCAGAGTAAAACGACAAAACTTGAATGTACAATGTTATTAGATGTCATAAGACAATGTTGTATAGGATGTACCGAAAATCGTGACCATTTTATCTAAAAACCTTTTCTTCGTTTGACGCCACGTTTTGAGAAAAACGAGTTTAAAGGTCCAACGGGTTCGCGTGCTTTAATATACGTAGGAAGTAGAATTGGTTAGTCATGATCAGACGATTCAGCAGATTCCTATCTAACAGCACGCGTGCTCGCTGTAATTTCAAACTCAATTTTCTCGAAAACGAGTCGTCAAACGAAAAAATGTTATTCCTTTTTTTCGACTTATTTTTGCATGAAGAAACACCGACCGGCCGGTTGTACCACGATTTTCGGTACACCTTGTATGATACTGTTAGAGACTAGAAAGGTCCACATTTTCTTATGTATACCATTAATGCATTAATATTATGTAAAATTATGTCTAATATGAAGCATTAAAGTCTATAATTTTTTCATTATCAATTTCTTATACTCACAATTTTATCTCAGGTAGCCATAAATATATTCCTTATTTATAGCACCATGAGATTTCTTAATTATTGTTTTTAACTTTTCGAACTGTAATTCGTGTACCACTAAAATACAAATTATCAGATTGCAGCATATTCCATAAGCTAGTTAAGGTGAAACATTTGGAAATAGTTTTGGACCTTCGCGGGAGAATTCTTTCATAATACTACACAAACATTAATGCTTAGGCCTGTATTAATGATATTTCTGGTTGTTATACTTGGCTACTCGTCATAGTAAACACAAATCAAAAATTTCAAGCATTAAGACAAAGTTTGAAAACATCCTTAATCATAGCCATACGTCATTTATTAACCCCTTGTCGTACCCGCTAACTCCCGATTGCTCGGGCCATAATAAATAAGAAGGTCGGTCACGCGTCGAGTCATTTAGCTGTTTAGCCGTGTGCTCGAATTTGCGCAAAATGTATGCGTCTTATGACATGTATATTTCGGCGCAACGAAAGGAATTGTGAAATAATAAACACGCTTGGACACAACTAATATTCTTAAGATGTCTTGGAAGTAATTATGATCAATTCATCGGTGAACAAAAATGATTTATAATTTGAAAGTGGATAATGTATCAGTAACAATTTGTAAATGAATACTTAATTTAAATTGTAGCGGCACACGGTCGGCGACCGTAATAACCATTCGAACAGTCCGCTTGCAGATGTCAAGGTTTAGGCGAGAAAAACCTTCCCAGATATTTGCAAGCCCGGAAATGATTTTATTCTTTTATTACTTTCACGTGCACAGCAGACTTCGCTGATGAAAACGTCGCCAGCCGTGTACCGTTACGGGACTACGCGACCGCGCGGCCAGCGCGGTCGAGGAAAGTCCCAAAACATGGAGCCACCTAAATTGGCGACAAGGAGTCCCTTTCCCCCGCCGATCAGGGCGGTGTTTTAAGGGAAAAGGTAACTCCACCCTCGCGCCTTCAGGGAGCAAGCTCCACCCGCGCGTTCTCGGAAAAGGCGTTACCTTCTTCCGAGATTTAGTATATATACCGAAGAAGAAACGCAAAACATTCATTCACTTACATCCACACTCACTTACTTCTCACTCTGTCAACTCTTGCATTAAAATAAAGTGTCAGTCCAGATATTGCATTAATCACTTTCACCTGTAACCTCTCCATCCGTTACAAAATTAATAATGTTTTGAGAAAACTTGTAGAAAATTAGTAATCTTCGTGTTAGTGTTGTTTACGTTTGTCATGAATGAAGTACCACGAGCCAGGCTCGCGTTGTTTACGTTTGGTCCGAACGAAGTACCACGAGCCAGGCTTGTGTTGTTTACGTTTGGTCCGAACGAAGAACAACGAGCCAGGCTCGTGTTGTTTACGTTTGGTGCGAACGAATTACCACGAGTCAAGCTCGTCCTTATTGTTTTTGTCCCAAATTTCTTACCACGAGTCTCATTCGTTATTGTAGGCCAAGGAGTTAGTTAATATCACTGTGAGAGCAACATTACTTTGAGGGCAACATTTTTGTTAAGCCTTTTGGATTCTTATATAAGTTTCATTTCGGCTATAAACATAGACATATAATAATAGTACATTCATGCATTGGATATAGGATATTGGAAAGTTGAATATAGTAGAACGCACAGAATAATTAATATTTTTACACTTAACGGTAACTAAAATTTTATTTCTCTAGAAATGAAAATTAACTGTGAACAATAGTAACTGATACTTTTGTTTGTACGATACTGTGGCGGCTACCTCCTATGCTCGCCAACAGATGGACAAGGCGACAACACCTTTTCCGCTACTACCTGAATTTTCCTGTGTTTGTATACACGGTGTCCCAAAAATGTTATAAATCCTTGAAATAGGCGACTCCTTAGGTTATTTAAAGTAACCTTTTCCTTTGCAAAAATGGCCGCCTCGGCTTTGTTAAGGAGTTATTAATGAACAACATAGGTGACAGTAACGGTGTTATGATTGGTCCGTGTTCTTCATTAATAACTCCTTAACAAAGCCGAGGCGGACATTTTTGGAAAGGAAAAAGTTACATTAAATAACCTCAGGAATAGTCCATTTCAAGGATTTACAACATTTTTGGGACACCCTGTATATATCCCAAGCTATCCTTACGACATCCTCTAGCGGACCTAGGACGAAACGCTTCCTTCTCCTTTTACCATGTTTTCATAATTCGAAAACCTGTCGCTTTAATACGCATTCAGAAAGATTACTTTATTATGTAATAATCTTACATTTTACTATATTTTTCAAATAAAATATCGTTTCGAATATTGCTTATTTTTCTATTTTTTTCATAAAAGTTTTGACCTCGTGAAATCTTTTTACTTGAAGTGGAATATTTTATTTTCAATTGTATGCTCGATTCAAAATAAAATTAATTTTTTATTACTTACCACTACAAATATTATTTTACTATGTAATATGTAGTTTCATTTTGTGAGGCACTGTAGTAAAGGTTGGAACACGCTTTGTTTTTTTAGCTATAAAATTTCATAGGATGAGAATTACGCAAAAAATGTTATACCGTTGTAAAGATATAATGGCCAGCTACATTATCGCTGTAGAAAGTATCAAGATAGCTGATAGTAACTGATAAAAAGTTATAGCCAATTTTCTGATGAGAAGTTTTTGCACAAAAGAAAAAATTTTGCCGCATAAGTTGGGACACCCCAAAATCTCTGAAAGGTAAGAGTTGAAAAGAAATTAAGACGCCTTATATTGAATGTTTATTAAGTACTTATTACTTAAGTTATGATTTTATACAAAAGGAAACATTATTTACTTAATAATAACCGGATGAATTGTTTGAATCACTCTCACAATGCTTGCATGTGAAATAACTTACTCACATATTAGCGCATGGAATTTCGTGATAAACCCACCGTTCGGAACCCACCGTGATAAACAGTAGGTCCCACTGAAAAGTAGGATGAAATAGACTGAAAATTATTCGATAGTGAGAGTGGACGAAGTGCTATGGTTCCCGTCAGGAAAGAGTAAATTCGCGCAATTACCGGTTTTCGTTCATTCTGCGCATCTTCCACTCCGTACGCCCCCTTCCCAATGTACAACGCCAGACCGCGTCATTCGTAGGGTTCTATCGGGTGTTGCCACATAACGATGTCTGTGTTTAATTGCATGTTAATCTGTACCTCTGTCCTACTATTCTTTCATTGTGTACATTAAACTCGCAGTCAAGAAAGTGGGAGTGCGCAGTGGAAGGAGAGTTAACGGGCTCGTTGCGCACTCTATCATCTTCCAAGCTGCGCGAAACGAATTTATTCTTTCTTGAAGGCTACTATAAAAATGGATTTGAAACCCTGAGGGTACCAATTATCAGTACCTACCCTAACCTTAACCTATTGCTAACATACTTGTCGGCAGCACTCCAAGGCACGTAGACCGACATTGTACCAAGCATCTGCACATTTTTCTACCATTTCTCGATATGTATACATTTTTCCACCCGAAACTGATGTATCGAAAACCGAAATATTCAGAAATAATATTTCTGCCCTGTTAGGTGATATCAATGATCGATCACGAGTTATATAACGAGAAACCCGAACGTGAGACGCCTTCGGAAGAGGAGGTGCCCAAAACCTCTCATGAAAATTCTATTTTTCAGGATCCAATGCAGGAATATACAATTCATTTTCGTTATCGACATACGTTGCTTTTATCATTATCCACCTATTCGACATACGAGCATCGTATTTTCACGATGTAATATTTCCTAGTAATTATATCCCGGCCGTTAATATCGCTGGCGAAACAATTACATATGACGATTTACAGTAGCAATTTTTCTAAGAAACGCGCGGATATTTCATCAGGCTGGGAACGCTCGTAGTCGCACTGATTAATCGTGTTACACTGACATACCGATACATCCGTTTCCTCGCGCTTTCAGCCATTGCCTAGCCGAGGTATCGATCAATCCACCGAAACTTTCGTAAGCGTGAAATACATCAATGCTCTCCGGACGCGGATCACGAATATCCATTTTGTTTACAACGGTCGTTGTAAATGTCGTTGGATTTTTTCCATGCGCAACGACCTTCGAATTAGCGTGCGATCAACAAGCTTATGGCCATTTATTCGTCTATCATCTTTTTTAACACTTTTTCTACCGGATGCTTATTAATTGGCTTATCAATTATTGTGCTGTACTAAAAGTGTGGAGACTTTTTTGTGTGAGTGTACCTATTGTAGAAACCAAGACGCAAATATCTTTAAAAAATTATACTTGACAAGAATTGCGAAAAAAATTAGTGAATATTGAGTTTACAACTTTTTTATCAGTCTGTAAAGACAATTTAAAAAATATATTTTGTAAATCTGTCTTAATTACGTACACTCTGAAAATTTCATAAAAAATGGTGAACGTTGTCATTGTTTTAAATGTTTTCAACTCATTGCAACGTTCACCAAGTTTGATCAAATTTTCAGAGTGTATGTAATTAACACAGATCGACAAGATATATCTTTAAAATTTTCATTACAGTCTGTGATAAAAAAGTTGTACACTCGGTGTGTACCATTTTTTTTTGCAATTACTATCAATTATAATTTTCTTGAAATTTTCTGTACACATCATTTAGTAAACTAATTTTTCTAAATTCTTGAAAAAAACTCGTCGTGTCGTCCACCTTTTAGAAAGTTCCATGATTTTCAAGGGTATGCGGAGAAATTTTGGTGTGAGTGTATCTATTGTACAAATCAAGACGCAAATATCTTCAGAATCTGTAAGGAATTACTAGTTACTAGAATGTTACTAGGATGTGAATGTTTATGAAAAATGAATTATCTGAACGAATTGCAAGACACAGGGTCTGCACATACGTACGTTTGTTTCTTTTCTAATAACTGTATTGCGTTCGAAAAAATTCAACGGTATTGTTAAATGCTTTAACTTATTTCATTGTTTTATATTTGATTTAACCATTTCCATCATAAGTGCCTAAAATTTGCAGATTGTAATCACTCTATCTGTTTATGAACCGGACACAATATTGGGTTGTAACATAAATACGTTAGGTTATGTTCAATATCTTTTTCATTTATTAACAGAATAAAATCGTTGACTATAAGCGGCTTCTATTTAATCACTGTACTTGTAATGAGACAGAAGTAAATTGTTAAAATTAGAACATTTTATACTTGTAACCGACCGTATTTATATTAAAACCTATTAATTGTTTGCTATATTTTTATTTTCTATCACTACTTGAGATCGCGTCTATAAAGCGAATAAGTTTATTATTCAGTGGAAGTCTAAAAAATGGTATCACTTTAATGATATCAATGTTTAGTGTTTAATCCGTAGAAAGTTCTCGTATCACATTCTATAGAACAACTAAATGACTACAACGTTTGCAAAATATCTGAGTATCTAAAGAAACCATATTCTTAACCCTTTGCGGTCCGAATATTGAACACTTATTTCTTAACAGATACTTTAAAGTGAAATATAACACTTTAAATTATTTTACACTTACTTAGCATTATTTAAGGAATTGAAAACGGGTTAAATATAAACAAGTAATCCAGTCGTGATATTCATGTAATTATTTTATTCTACTCTAACGTACCCTTATGTACATAGAATACGTTCAGTGTGCAGCATTTAGTTCTAGACTGTTTGTATACAACTAGACCCTAGCGCACAGAAATTATTTTTAGCATTCTTCTCGATGGGTCGAATATGAATGTATTAATAAAATGAAGGGAAGAGTGTCGTGTTCGAGAAAAATTGGTTCGCTATTTTTTGAGAGTGATAGTTCCTTTAAAAATTATTAGCGGTTGCAGAACTGTAAAATTGCTTGGGCGGCTATTTGCCATTCTATAGAGTCCTAGCCCTTTACTCGCCCGCAAAGGGCTAGGACTCTATAGAATGATTTAAGGTTTCAACCTATGTACATAATAATAAACGATAAATTTGTTTGAATGTACTTTAAATTTTTCAACGCAGAATAACTGTTACTGTCCAACTAGAACTTCTTCCCATTTCCGAAAAAGTAAACATTTTCTATTTATGCATAACTAATAACTGTTTTCTGAGAACAGAATAGTTAAAAGTCAAATAACTGTTACATCAGAACTAATTGAAAATTTTAACATTTTCGTTCAAACCTTGGGTGAGAAGCAACACTAACAATATATTGTGGTAATACGTATAATTAATTATTTATTTATGGAAAAGAAAAGAAATAGACCTAGGGTTACAATAGTTGCGTGATTAAAAACTAACAGTTAAACTAAACTACTACTAATTACTAAACTAACATCAGCGACTTTACGATCTTACTGCCGACTTCAACCCCCAACTTTCTGCTATTCCCTTCACGACTCTCAGACAACGACTGACTTCCTCAACTCATCCCTCTCGTAATGAAAACTCGGTTTAGTCCACGTTTGCCCTATCCGTACTTTTCACCATGCCCAAATATGGGCAAGAGCGTCGTCGATGGGCCGAAGGCCCATCTTCGCTCGCAACCCAACGCCGATCAACGTCGCATTCCCTTTTTATTGTCGCGCGAACGTCCTAAAATACATATACCTAAAGTCTACCTAAAGTATATATGTTATAGCTATATACCGGGCGCTCGAATATTCCCGATACCACAAAAGCAAGCTGAAAAATCCTATTCTACAAAATAATCCCAAACGAAATAATTCGATTACGTTACTGAGTGTAACTTGTTGGTTCATGATTGAAATTGCGATTGCTGTTAAATAATCTATTCAAAAAATTCTTAGCCATGGACCATAGACTTGAAAAAATTATGAATTAATGGTCCGTAAATAATGTGTTAAAAATAATGCACAGATCGGAAAAGTTCTGGAACTTTTTGCTGGGTTCTGTTTATGTCATGGACCGCAAAACCTTTTAAAAAATGTCCTTATGTTAAAAATCGCAATTTTTCACAACTTTTAACCTTTAACTGTATAAAGCAGACTGCGAATTTCTACACCAATGGAAATTGTTTAATCGACTGTGAATAATGCAACAGTATACTTTTCCATTCGTGAAGTGGTAATTACAGTATTTAATCGATAAATGTCACAACCACGGGTCCGGCCAGTGACACTTCGTGTTCAGGTATACTATTCATTGACTTGTGCCAAACATAGAAAAGGACAGCGAAGTTCGAGAGGCCGCGGTCGCCGAAAAATGAAACATAATACGGGTCGAGTATGTCGGTGTGAAAACAACACCTAACCCAGTGACAAAATTTCTTCATTTTTTATTATTTTTGATGAAACTTTCACCAATATATTCATGGCATTTTTCTAATGAAAATGATACCAAATAAGATATAATTGCGATGATATTTACTTGTGTAATGGACGATGAAAGTTTTGGTAAATTATTGTGAATATGATCCGAATTATATCGTGTTTGGTATTATTTTAATCAGAAAAATGCCACATATATATTGGTAAAAGTATACCAAAAAATTGGTATATCTCATAAAAAATAATTAATAATAAAAATGTTGTTTATTGGCATTACATTGTGAGGACACGCGGGCCTTTGAACTGTAACGGCGACCGCGACTCTCTGCGTCTCTTTCGTTTCCATGAGTTGTCCTTCCTTGCGCCGGAAACTTTCATCGTCCCTTACTCAAGTAAATATTATCGCAATTATGTCTTATTTGGTATCATTTTCATTAGAAAAATTCCATGGATATATTGGTGAAAGTTTCATCAAAAAATAATAAAAAATGAAGAAGTTTTGTCCTTAGATTAGTAGTGGTGTCGCCGATGTACCTGACCCGTATGATGTCATACTTCTCGGCGAGCGAGGCTTCTCGAGCGTCACGACCCCTCACGGGGTATACCCCGGAAGAGTGGGGATCGTTTTGAGACGATTTTTGTTCAGAATTTTTTGACACTTATCGATTAAATACTGTATACAGAAACCGAGACACTTCACCGATTTTAATGATCTTGAAATATATTTTCAATGTCATCATTTTGAACAACTTTTCCGTATAGATGTCACCGACGCGATTAGGGCGAGGGTAGCCCACCCCGCTCCCGCACGCTGTACAGGATAAAATTTTCGCCACCCGTTACGACACGATCCAAAAAAGGTTGCATTTCATGACATCCAAGCAGAGAAATGACACCAAAGGCGCAAGTTAGCTAATTATTTTCCGTAAAAGAATACAGTATCCATGTATCGAGTTTGGATTTGAATTCGAGTTTCTCTAAATGGCGAAACGCAGATGACTTGGGAAACGCCATTTTATAATATTTTGGTAGCAGTGGTGAATTAAAAACGATCATAGATCATAATAAAACCAAGAAAAGAATATCTGACAATGAAAACCACTGCGAAATATGTATGCTATTTATGGAAAAATGTTTTCCCATTTCTTGGTTGTTTTCGTGTATACTCCTTGATTTTTTAAAGTTTTATCGCATAGATATTATTCCGTGCAGTAAGTACAATAAAAAACAAATTTGAACGGTAGCTATATATTTTTTTTTATTTATTATTAAGGCCCTTCGAGTCCCACCGATTTTTTTTTGTTTAAAAGTAGACGTAAATACGAACGTTATAATCACTAAAAATTTGGCGTCTTTTTGCGTCCTTGCTAGAAATAAGGTCACAATGTTTTTGGAAAGCGCATGAGATAAACGTGGGATATAACACAAGCCGCACCTGCGAGTGACTGTTAATGTAGGATGGTCATTGTACTTCATCTATTCTATGTATCTAGCCAATTATCTCAATACGACCGTTTCCCATACCATTTCCCGGAAAATTGTAATTAACGAATCCGCTTGTCTCACAGTCAAGCTCGCGCCTACACCGAACTTACATTTTATTATGTCATGGACCAACTCAGTTCTCAATCGCACACATACCTTTATACATCTATACATATACAGTGCTATACATAACTATAGCACCACCTACATTTTTCGGTGTTCCGGGTTTTAAAGTGAGAATACGAAAAAATCATTTACAATGACCCACAATAATATGCGGCCGCTTTTAAAAATCGTTAACTTTTTGAAGTGAAACTTCTTTAGGCGCGTTAGGCGCAAAACCTCGACGCGGCAGGCGTAAAACTTCGACGCGGTAGGAGTAAAACCGATCTGGCGATGAAACGATGAAACGATCAAATGATTTAGTGAAACCTCGACGCGGTAGGAGTAAAACCGATCTGGCGATGAAACGAAATTCTATTCTATTAGCATATACGATTGAGGGTTCGGCATTTCTTAATAAAGATTATGATAAAATTCCGATGATGCTAAGTGGAGATTTCAACGTGAACTTTGCATCAGAACAATCAAAATTATTAATAGAATTTTTTAGAAGTAAATTAAGATTGGGAATGGTAAATAATCCTAATGAAGCGACAACAAGATCAGGAACAACTCTCGATGCAGTATTATCAAGACATTTAGACAAAATTGAATCGAGAATATTTATATCATAGCTTAGTTATCGCAAGCCAATTGTTTCAGTAATAGAATCATAGAAAAATAAATGTCATAAAGTGTTAATAAAAATTCGAAAAAAAATTAAAGAAAGAAGGTTCACTTCAGCCATGTGGTCTAAGCACACACCAATTTTTTAATAGTGGACCGTACGATTTGAATTTTTTTGAGAAGTAAAGTTATTTTCCATACATATCCAGCTCAAGATTTTTAAAACCAAAAAAATTAAAACAATATCCAAATGATGTCCTTCAGTTTTTCCAAGGACCGGATGATCAATAAAATAATAATAAATAAAAATTAAAAATAATGTAATTTTATATTGTTTATCCCTTCTCCGATAATTAATTTTTTTTGCATAGACTTTATTTTACATAACAAATCACAAAATATCATAGTTTCTAGTATAGAAACATTTCTAGAATTTCTGCCACATTTTCGGGATTTTGCAATACTGTGCGTCATCCAGAGCATGTTTATTTAGGTTAAAAGCAGATTAACAGAAATGGGGTAGCAAGTTTTTTCATATGCAGAGCTGTAATTTTGTATTGAAACTTAAATAAAAAGTGGATTGGGAAGCGAGTCAAAATTACTCCGCGTTTATCGTGTTAATGTGTAACTATTAATAATATAACTGTTTGTGGATTTAGGTGAAATTTTACCATCTCACGTTTCTATTTACCATTTTGATATTAAATACAGCGAGACTGAAACATTCAAACTGAAGTCGTTTCAGAACGTTTTGGACATTGTCAGAATATAATAATTGCATTACTTTTATAACAGTTTAAATTTTTGTTAAATATACTATGTATATGTAAGAAAACTGTTTTCGTTTTAATATTTTATGTGGAATCTTCATGTTTAATAAAGTATTACTTTGTAATATAGAAACTACGGTGAATATGTATGTTATTTAGGTCAAACCAGTAAGACATGCATTCTTCGTCTATTTTGTGGCTGCATTGTATACGACAGCATTTTCTTTACGATGACCCGACGTTTCCACGAATCATAAGTCAAAATTCTTCCTGATACTTTGCATATCTCAGACGTTCAGGATGAAGATGTGTACGCCGTCCAACGTTCGCATGAAAATTGTGTTTCGTAATATTTGTCAGCCAATGGGAATGCCTCTTCTCATAAACTGTTCCAGCGAAATTGACTGATAGTTACAACGTACCAGATAATTGGAAACTGATATCAAGGTTCTTCGAAATTGCCGAGGAAGTTGCTGTGAACGTAGGTTTCGTAAGAACTTCTTATTAGATGGAGTCACTTTTAGTTTGAAAGACTGCTTCACACCACTTGTCACATGCGTGTTACATTGACATGAAACTGTAGTTGACATCTCATATGCAATCTACTTTTAACCCTAACTTGGTAGGATCAACTATAACTCATGGTATAACATAATTTAAATCTACACGATGAACCTATCGTTGAAACATCTTACTTACTTACTTTTTATGACTTTATTATCCCACCAGCTCCTTTAGTTCTACTTTTTTAAACTCCACTCGCGCTGATCGAAGTTGCTTCTGCATTAATAATTTGTTGAAATAAGAGAGAATTTTATTTTCGTTGTAAGCTTACTACTCTGGAGATTAAATATTAAATCAAACTTGAAATCGTATTCAAGTTCTGATCAATTTTCTAAAATTTTCACCAAATAATAATCCAAAGCAATATTACGAGGTTAACTATTAACCCTTTGTTCCCCCTTGGTACAACTGTGGAGAAATTTATAATATAATACCCAATATTAATAATGGCAGTATTATTTTTATTTATCTTAGAATTACGTAAATCAGTAAAAGAAGTCAGAGTAAACAGATTCAAAAATATTATCGATTTTCTCTTCTTAGAGTAAAATTCTTGGTTTTTCATAGCTTCACTTTGACCATTGAGATTGTTGATTACATTAAAAA
This sequence comes from Sphecodes monilicornis, assembly GCA_913789915.3. Lineage (NCBI taxonomy): Eukaryota > Metazoa > Arthropoda > Insecta > Hymenoptera > Halictidae > Sphecodes > Sphecodes monilicornis. The sequence goes on along the minus strand of OU565284.1, from coordinate 32,950,165 downwards.
GCGGCTGTGGAGTCGGAGTCGGAGTCGGAGTCGGAGTCGGAGTCGGAGTCGGAGTCGGAGTCGGAGTCGGAGTCGGAGTCGGAGTCGGAGTCGGAGTCGGGATTTTAATTGCCGACTCGCAGCCCTGTTAAAAAGTACTTGGAGTATTAAGGGTTAATATGTGAACGATAATTACATTATTAAGGAGTTAATTATTTTTATATATTGCATTATAATGGTACAATGCTTCCAAAACCTGCATTTATTTTAAAAACGATACGCGAAAATCGAGATATTTATTAATCGAGTAGCATCTTCTGAAATAAAAGTGATACAGAATGCAATAATTGAAGTATTTTTAAATGCATCTCCATGTCTACCATTTTTTAAAAATATTTACACTATCATTTTAAACATATTTTTTTAGAGCTGCATGTCCAACAGTAACTTTCATGTTAAAAATTGGTGTATAGGATTAAGGAATCATTGACATAGTCATAATTTTCCGCAGTATTATAGGATCTTCCATAAAACTGTTTGCCGTAGCCCTTAAACAATGTAACGGAACAACTCAGCATTTATATATGCATGTTATGTATGTGACTCTGGAAATTTAGTTAGAACGGAGAATTTTAGTGGGCCATAAAGCGAGATCTGCGGACGAGCGCACTATCAAAGCAGTAATTCAGACATTTCAGCTCCGAAATTATCATGCTGAGTACAATTTATGCTGTATTACATATGCACACTTGTTCTCAGTTAAAGGATCAATTAGACATTCTCATTTCTTATGCAGTAATTTCAATATGTATCGAAACAAAGTTTCCAATATGAATCATGTAAAAGGCTAAAATAATCGCTCAAAAATGGAAATTTCATTAACGCGTTGGCTGCTAAATTGATCACAATCCACACACCATCAAACAATATCAAAGTATAGTTGATTAATAAAACTAAAACTGGAAAGACAAAATTTTAGTGTAATGATTAATTTGTTGACCATAATAAAATTTTGTTTATTAGAATAAATTACAACAAGAATTAATTTCTAAACCTAATCAAAGAATAATGTTGCCTATATGTGTGCGACATGGTAGTCAACGTGTCAACGATGTGACATTGAATTTTTCAGAATTCACGTTATCATTTTGAAGAGCGTCAGCATTGTGGAGATCAAATTCGAACGATATAATTGTCGCTGATTAAAAATGTCCAAGATATGTTTCAATTTTTACATTCATAAAATTTGTGTGGTAATAATTTCGATGTAGAAACCTTTATGCAATATCCTCTATTTGTGATGTTTCTGCTTTCCAGGGGAAGAGAATGAAGTAACTGTTTCGAGCGTTGTTCTGTTCAGTATTGCCGCTGGTTCAAGGCAATTAACGCTCTAGTTTAAAAACAGTGGAAAAGGAAATGTTTCACATTCGTAAAATACACTTAAAGTTCTTAAAGTTCGAAAGTTTTAAATACAGTGTTGTTGAGACGTGATTATTGTATGGCCGGCTCGTATTTCGGGTTGGGTCTACGCTACGGTCGATTTTGAACAGTGCCATTGTCGAAGGGGTCCTCTAGCGTCTTCTGACGAATTTATTGTTTTATGACTCTGGTGCGGCTGGAAAGTATCAGCTGGCCATGGGAAAGTCAGCCTAGCCGTGCAGTTCTCAATGGCACTTGACGTAGCCTAGGCCCACGCTTAGCGCCAAGGGGGGCCTGTGGCCCAAAGCCTAAATTATGGTTTCCGGCGAAATTGCAGGAAACCGAGTGTCGTCTGTTTAGTGACACTCATTACGACGTATTTCGTCTATGGGTGTTGCCCTTGTTTTGGGAGGTCATTTGTAGCCTCCCAAATATTATATCATTTGCTGGGACCCCCACTATTTTGTACTTTGTGGAGGGATTTTTCAACCCCACGAGGTTACTTGTCTTTCACGCGTTAGTTGTAAGATCAGTCGCGATTTAAGAGTCGAAACTAAGAGTCGCGATGTAAGAGTCGAAACTAACAGTTGCGAAGTAGAATCGATAGTTACATCATCTCTCTATTATACAGTCCACTATATTCAGTTTTATATTAAAGTTATCCGAAAACCCAATTACCTTATTACTTATTTACCTCTCTTTGAGGAGTGTTTCTCAGCGGCTCACTAAATATTGTTTGAGCACTGACACGACACAACAAGTGTTCCAAAGTGCGAATGTTCTATGGTTTTATATGTTCTATGAGTTCTATATGTCAGTTTAACGGTTCGTAACGTTCAGTTCAACAATTCGATCAGTTCTACAGTTCGTTCAGTTCAACAGTTTGATCAGTTCTAGAGTTCGTTCAGTTCAACAGTTCGATCAGTTCTACAGTTCGATCAGTTCTAAGATTCGTTCAGTTCTACAGTTCGTTCAGTTCCACAGTTCGTTCAGTTCAACAGTTTGATCAGTTCTACAGTTCGTTCAGTTCAACAGTTCGATATGTTCTACAGTTCGTTCAATTCAACAGCTCGATAAGTTCTGACGCTCTAATTCCCTACCAAAGTTCGGAAAGAGATCATCCCTTTGGTAGGGATAAAAAGGGAACGAATCGCCAGTTCGGGGTGTAATCATAAATTGTGCAACGCCAGCAAACTCTGTGAATTCATTTTCCTACATAAGCAGGAAGTTGCACGGAGCATCCTTGTCTAAGGGTCCTTTCCCCGTTCTTGGTGTCACATTTCCTCAGTGTATGGACCTGCGATGCGTCAATTATCATTGAGCGGAATACGGCTGGTCTGTTTTCCTGTTTCAAAGCAAATCATTTAACTTCCAGCCGTACCCAAGTCCGTAATGAATCCTTAGGACAAGCACGCCAATAAATATCTCAAAAATGACAGTGCCCCACTCGATCGTAGCACAAACCCAGTCACGATGTCTAGACAACTCTAGACAGTAACATATCGAAAAAATCAACTTTTTTGTATAAATCATCGGGATTGTGTGTTAAGAATATTTATTAACGTGTGATTTATTTGTGTAATATAATTAAATTATGTGATCAATACTTATTAACGATCCTACACTTTCTTTTTATTCAGACGCATCTAGACGTTCAGAAGCATATATTGTTCACATATGAGTATAGCCATATTGAAGAGAAATCTTCTTGAAAGATGCTAAGATAGACAGACGCAAAATCCAAGTGAAAATTCAACTCTGCTATATGGTGATTAACTCTAAAACATCTTCGCGATGACGTAAAAATGATTGTAATCGTTGAATGTATAACAGCAGAGATCTTCAACGGAAGATTCTTTTTCAATATCACAAATTTCGCTTTAGGTAAACTTTTATTACCAACATGTTGGAAAACCCAAAAGAGGTTTGTGCAGATCACAGGCTGCATCAAAACAAACGCAACGAATTTTACGAACAAATAGCGAATCAATTATACGGGCTTGGGAACGCTGATTAGCGATATATTTCCCAAAAACGTCGACCTTTCTGAACCGAATACTTCAAGAGTAAATTTTTTTAAACCACATTTCTTAAATTGACGTACAGCATAACTCGACAGATATTTGATCAATTACACCGGAACTCATCAACACCGTTATGTGTTTTTCAAAGCGTCGTATTATTGCTAAGGTTGCACTTTACTCAACGAAATTAGGTCTTTCAGATGTATAATTCTATTACGGATGTTTATACTTTGAAATGTAGACAAACATTTCAACCGGTTGACTTGAGCCGTTTTCCTTAATTCCCTTATTGACATTGTTGGGAATTTAGCAGGGCACTCCGTTTTTCAATTTTGTAGGAACAGATGCTCGAAATGATTCGGATAATTGAATCGCATGATCAAAATGACTGAATTCGTTCGCTTTATTTGCGCTTCCTAACATTGTACGGAGTACAGTGATTGAGTCCGACAAAATGGCGTACGAACGAGCATTGTGTCCATAAAAATTAATTCCATTTAATGGAAAACAAACACGCGGGTATCATTTCGCCTCGAAAAGAGTCGGTCCGATGCGAGTAAACAACAATTACGGCGGCCAGCATTTCGCTACCGCCGATTGGCGAGCCGGGTATTCGATAAATAAACGAGTTAGCTGCGGTCTAGCGATCGGTCAATAAACGAGACCAATTACGAGCGGTACGCCCGTGTCATACAACCGTCGTGAAGATCGCAGACGTCTGCTTGGATGTGAAACGGTCCGTGAAAGATTTAAGGGTCGTCCTTCCTTCCTTCCTGTCGAAGCTGCCCCATCAGACGGAAGCAATCGTTCGTTTCTACATTTCTACTGAGAAACCATCAGGGACTTGGGAATCCAAACGGTAAAGGTTAAACAAGCCCAAATTTATATAAAATCATTCCATGCAATTTAAAAAACTTCTGAAGTGTAAATGTCCACTTTGTGAAGATATCTAAATTATGATCACGTCCACGGAATATCAACTAATCGACAAAAATAGAAAAATCAACTTTTTTTGTCAATATAAAATAACTATGCACGCGTGACTAGAAATTGATGGTAAAGTAGGAAAAATTGAATTTTCAAGCAACTGCCGTTGTTTACTTTCATTTTTTTACTCAGACTAAAGAAATATTCCTTATTCTTTAATACTTTAAATTCCATAGCACTTCAAAACTTTTGTCTTGCCCCATAACCTTACTGATCATTTAAAAACTTCGTGTCCACAAAAATCAACGTTTCAATCGACCTTCAAACAATATGGAAAAATATGGTGGATCTCATTGAAGCAACATAACAAACTGTGTTACGTTTATCATGGTTTCTCATATTTAATTGTTTATTATATTTTATTGCTTATTATATTGATTTCCATGTATTAATATAATATTTAATGAACATTCCAATTTTGAAGAATTTGTGTAAAATATAGCTTATTACAAACGTCTTATTCATTTATTTTAGGCACAGAAATAATGTGGAAATCAATCAATTGTTTATTTTCTTGTTATAATAGAATTTATAGGTTTTAAATAAACAAAACGCTTATTATTTATTAACAAATAAAAAAGATATGAAACATTATTTTTGATCGTATCCGCCTTTCATTCACCGCACTCTAACGGATGACCATTACTGGTCGTTTGTGTGGGTGATCTGAATTAAGAGATCCTTATTCTTCATGCATATACAGGGTATTCTAGACCACCTATCCATCCCTATTAAACTGATGGAGAGTGATTTTTATTGAAAACTAAAAAAATTTTATTAACTAATTCGAGTACGCTCCAGCGAAAGGTGGTGGTTGCAATTTCAGATACTAACCGGAAATAGGATTTTCAGACCGGAAGTCGTTTTTTTTAAATGGGACCTGGTATTTTTTATTAGACATTCGGATTCTACGCAAAAAAAATATAAAAATTTTGTGTCAAACATTTTTCTTGAAAATGCCTCCCTTAAACCGAAAATAATCTCCAATGTATCAATTCACATTTTTCCAATTAAAGATATAATTTTTAATAATCTATTTGCACAAGTTACACGATAAACATTAAAGCACAATACATTCTCTTAAATAAATTAATAAACAAATTAATGTAGGATTTGATGGACGAATGAGTGCGTGTATGCGTGTATATACGTGAATGCTAGAGAATTCTACGAGCGAGACAGCGTGAGTGAGAGACCATGAGCGAGAGAAAGACGGAGAGCGTGAGTGAGAGCGAGAGAAAGACGAAGAGCGAAGAAACAAATGAAGCGGACAATCGCGGTGTGGATGTGTGCGAGAATGAGGAGAGTTAGTCGAATTATGAACGGATAAAGAACCACACGGTAATCTATTTTTAAAATATACATTTTCTTTTAGTTTTCTTTTTATTATATCAAGAGTCTTTTATTTCACCCGATTCTAATCCCACATTAACAGAAATAAACTAAGGAAATAAACAAAAGAATAACAAGGATTAATTTTCCAAATGTAGAGGAAATAAATAGGTATCCAATATTTGGTTCACGTAACTTGAATAAACGCAAATGTAATGAGTGTAAATGTAAAAGTGTTTGCATTTTTGAGAAAAATGTTTGAGACAAAACTTTTATACTTTTTTACGTACAATGCGCATATGCAATAAGAAATACAATGACCCAATAAAAATAACGATTTCCGTTTTAAAAATCCTATTTTCGATTAGTACCGGAAATTGCAACTACCACCTTTCTACAGAGCGTACTCGAATTAGTTACTAAAATTTTTTTAGTTTTCATTAAAAATCCCTCTTCGCCATTTTAATAGGGGTGGATCAGTCATATGACTTGATTTAAAAAAAGTTATTTCATTATAACGAGTTTCCGAATTTTAATTTTGGCCACGGTATTCTTGATCATCGAAAATTCATTCAGCCGTCAGACTAAGGAGACTATAAATAGATGCATAGTACAAACTTTTGCAAACGTCATGTGAATCAAGCATTCAGTCTTAACTTCAACTATTGTCACAGATAAGTAGTTCGCAACTCAGGTTGCCGTTACAGGTATCCCCCGTTGCAACTCGGTGCTTCTGTAACATGGTTCCATAATTAGAGTAATCATTCTAACGTGGAAAAAAATAGAGGACCCATCTGTCGAAGTGATTCAAGCATGAATCAGATTCATTATGAATTATATCAATATCATATTTTAATTTATCAAAGAAATGCAAACATTAACATTACAGTTGCGGATCAAATAGATGGCACTACAGTACAAAAGCACATTTCTTCAACACTTGATGAGTAATGTTGACTATAGTGTTACTAGACTAGTGTTGTGATTTAAAATGTCAATATTTCATACAACAATAATAAGTACAGTGCGGATTTTGATAGAAAGTAAAAATTGTCTGCATTCGTTTCAAGCTATATAGGTTTTTCTCTCGAAATTTACTCTTTTGCAAATCAAATTCACCCTTTTGCAAATCAATTTCAACCTTTTGAAAATCAATTTCACCCATTTACAAATATTTATATAATATTTATATAAATAAAATTCGCGTATTCAGCCGTAAATGCACATGCTGCTTCGAATTCTCTTATATGACAATATCTAATTATTTTTATCGAATACCGAACAATAAGGTTCGATTGCTCACGATTCGAGCACGACAAGACACCAACGCTATCACTCAGTAGAATCAACCGTCGCGCCCCGCCGGAATCCGTCAACTGTAGCTGCACTAGGGTGGACTTATTTTCCGAACATGAAATTTTGGGCACGCCCCCCTCCAATATTGTTCCATATCATGAAAAAATGATATATCCGAAGTTTTAGATCAATCGGACGTCGCGAAGACGTGCGACATCGAGCGCGAAGTTTTAATAGAAGTAACTGCGCGCTAAATGTGAAGAGTATATTGAAAATTCAAGTTAAATATTTTATACCTTCAAAGATATCATAATTCCTTACATGCATTCAAGTACAAGTGAGTGATCGTGATGCTGTCCGAATTTTAATAACAGCAGCACAAGCTCTAAACCATAATGTACATGATTTGATAATAAATCGATCGTCTATTATCGCTGTCGTACGCAATTGCGCTCTGAACGTGCTGCAATATTACGCGCCGCATTTGAAGAAAAAGAGCTTAATGCAATTGCTTTGCATTGGGATGGTAAAATGTTACCACCTTTAACTGGTGAAGAACCAGTAGACCGATTACCAGTAATAATAACCTGTAATGGAGATGAACAATTGCTCGGAATTCCAGCGATATCTTCTAGTACTGGTAAAGAGCAAGCTCTTGCGGTTTATGAATTATTGGAGAATTGGAAACTTATTGATAAAATAGAAGCACTTTGTTGTGATACTACAGCGAGTAATATGGGACGATTGCAAGGCGCGTGTGTAATTTTAGAACAAAAAATCGAAAGGGACCTTTTATATTTACCTTGCCGATATCATGTGTATCTATGAAATAGTTTTGCAGTGTGTTTTTGAAGAAACAATATTTAAATCTACTGCAGCTAACATTCCTATATTTATTATTTGTGTTTGATTTCGGCGCACAGGTTTCGCCGAAATCAAACACAAATAATCAAAAATTTCGATCGATAAACACATTTAATATATTCCTACATTTAAGCGGTTTAAAGTATTCTGGTCCCTTATAAATAAACTTAACTTTAGATCGGGAGTTGGAGATGAAGTGGTTATGGAGTCACTCGACAACGCATCCGAAATAATATAGTTTGCAACCTACAATTTGGAAGTAAAACAACTACGCGAGGACTATCGAGAGTATCTTGAATTTCTTTAAAAATATTCTTATAAAGAGATCAATTTATATTGACGAAAGATGAAGAAAATGGAATAGGTCTTTTCATTTTTGTCAGTAAATTGTATTTAAAACCATGGATCCAAGCTCCAATTGCTGCAAAAGCTCCAAGACAAGAAAATGATTCTTTAAAAAATCTTGTAATCATTGAAATGAATGAAATTTTGTTATCATTTGTGGTATCTAACACCCGAAACTGTACCGCTAGCCTTTTTTACCCCAATATTCCCCATCACATATAACAACAAATGGTTGTAGCTTTAAATACCGTTAGTGATAATGATATAAAAAGATTTGTACTTGATTCAAATAATGTAAATGAGTACGATAGTAGCAACATTGCAGCCTTTATGTCTAAAAAAACTTTTTAATCTTTTTAAAAGATTTTCGATTTCCCTAGATTTTATAACTAAGGAACCCTCAGAATGGGAAGGTGATCCCTGTTATAACGTAGGCTTAAATATAGTAAATATTTTAGCTGTACTTAATGATTCGGCAGAACGAGGAGTCAAATTTATGCAAGAATTTGTACTATCGCGAAATAAAGAAGAAAAACAATTTATAATGCAAACTGTATTAGAACGCGCTATCCAGACGCATAAAAGACTACATTAATGAAATCTTTGTAAAATATCTTTAGTTGTATTTGTTGCCTTGTATATATTAAAAAATATTTAAACTCAATACCTCTAGTTTCTTTTCTTCGTCTTTATATGGTGTAATATTCACCATATCCGGTTAAAAACATTATGCTCTGATTAAATATAACATATTTATGTCGAACGTTAATTTCTCTACTTTCTAAATTAGTATAAGAATACAACTAAAAGAATTGGTACTTTCAATAAAATACGTAAAATTTGACGTATATATTTACAAAAATATGATAATTAGTTAATTGTTATATTGAAAATATTACATTTTGGTATTATTATAATCAATATTTGGACACAAGAAGAACGTTTAGTCATAATTAAAAAGTCTTTCCGACAAATGTTCCGACACATTTCATCCGCTCCAACATGATTATCCTTGCTCAAGGTCATTTCAAGGTCAAAAAGGTGGTATCCACTAAATTCAGTTTTTTATTGTCTATCATGCTATCGTAAAAAAAATATACTATTCCATTTAAAAAAACATCGGTGACCTTGAAATTTCATTAAAAAACACGACATAAAAAATTTTTTTCTTTACCATTATATTTGCCCCCTGCAATAGTGTCACTTTGTCCTCTGAAGTTTTCTGATATGACTGTAAATACGACAGATATTTAGGTGTTCCCATTTATGTGGGAATTCTATTTCTCGAGATGTTCGCATGAAACTTTCTTACTAGCGGATTGAATTATATCCAGAAATGTGCATCTGTGATACAGATACAAGGCTAGCTGACAGAAATCTTAGAAGAATATTAGTTCGGTTTTGTGAAGAGGGGGCGCAGGGGAAGAGGCGGAACTACTTGTCTGTGTATAACTAGATCTGGTAGTGTATCTGTGGCTGTGTCACAGATGCATACTCATAAACGGAATTCAATGTACTAGTAAGAAAGCTTTTTGCAAATACGGTAATCTATGGTTAAACTTCACTGAAAAATTCACTCGGTTGAATGTCTGCGACCTACCCCCATTCCTCCCCTACCACTTAGTGCTTCGAGCTCAGCGGAGCCTTATCTCAGTAGATAAGGAAGAAGAATAAATAGAATCCTACAATGCTACAATGCAAAAGAACGCTACCCTACTTACGAGAATTTCACAGTTGGCTCCTTAACTTGGCGAAATTTAACCGTGAATTCAGCATATTACGAGTATAATGACGTATAACAGTTGTCAAAAGTCTTACCTTTGCACGTAATAGAATATAATTTAACAGGATACATAACTTAATCCTATATTTTATTTTTGATATCTGCAACATGTAATATTATTATTCGAACACTTCTGTTCCACTGATTAGCTCGGATAATCGAGGTTCTACTATTTCGTGAATTAAACAAGTAAATATAATCTAAATTGTGTCGTGTTTGATGTCATTTCAATCAGAAAAATGTCACGAATATGTTAGCGAATTTCCATAAAAAAATAATTACAACAAACACAATTTTACTATTGGATGTGTCACACCGATACGTTGGTGTCAATGTTTTGCTTACTCGCAATCATTCTCTGCTTTCAACGGTAACGACAAAGGATCGAAAAATAATGCGTATCTGTTCACGATATAAGTGACATTCCGATCGCGAAGTTTTCACATACATCGAGTAGTTACGGTATTCCGAGTGCAATAGAAGACCTATCGAACTTCCGATTCGATTTCCCTGCGAAGTTATCCGACTTCATCGAAGGGAATGAATGGTCAATCGATAGAGATTAATGAAGGAATGCGAAACAAATCTGTGGAGAATCGCGCTGGCGCGTTAATGGCGGCGGCTGCACGCCGAATAGGACCGCAGACGCGAATCGAGAATGCGAGGCGGAAGGTTCCGAAAATGGGACAACGCTACAGGCGTTTGAGCTGCCGGATTCTTGTGGCTACCGCTCGAGCACCGGTAAAAGACGAGGCGAGAAACGACTCGGAGGAATGTCTGCGGTGCCAGCTGCGGAAACGTAATTTCTCGCTACGTTGCCATCGGCGAAGCTTCTCCGTGGCAGCGTTGCCTTCTTGCTTGCCACCCGAACTAGCTCTTTCAACGCGAGCCGAAAGTGTCAAGCGCTGGGAATCGTTGGAACATGTCTGTCTCTTTTCACCCCCTCTCAGCATCCCACCAACCCTTTCCCCCCGTTCTGCTATCATATCACCTTGTCGCCAACCCTCCTACACATTGTCCGTTTTCCCCCTTTTCTTTGGATTTTTATTCTCCGGACAACTAGCCCCCGTCCCTTCCCCTGTTCCCTCATTGCTGCCTCTCTTATTCCCTCCCATTTCTACCGCGTTTTCAGTATTTCTGTGGATTTCGTTGTCTTTGTATTCTCACGTCTCTTCCGACCTGGCCCGCTCATTCTTTTCCGCTCTGTTTGATCTTGATGTTTGATACCCTCCTTCGTTCGCGATTGCATTGTTTCCACCGCCTACGCTCTCTGTTTTTCTGAACGTTGCTCCATATTTTCGTCGCAGAAATTATGTTAGACCTCGCGCCCAGACAGGCTCCGACTGAACGATGTATCCGTAATTCGAGCAAATTTTTGCGAACTTGTCGGAGGAAAATACGAACGCGTCGAGTTGCGTTGTTTACGGTAAGGTTAAAATTCGATTCAATGTGCAGGATGTATCAAAAATGTTGTTCTTCCACGAAAGGGGTGATTCCTGGGGTCATTTGAAGTAACTATTTTCTTTGCGAAAATGTTCTCCGTGACTTTGTTAAGGAGTTTTTAACGAAAAACACGAAGCAATCAGAGCGCGGCCTGCAACGGACATATTCCGGTTCGGCCAATGCCAACGCCATGCTCACGTTGGAACCGCGCTGTGATTGGTCCATTTTTTCGTTAATTACTCCTTAACAACATCGTGGAGAACATTTTCGCAAAAGAAATAGTTACGTGAAATGACCTCAGGTATCACCCATTTCAAAGATGCGCGACATTGTTGCGACACTACTCATTCGGTATAACAAAGCTTGATCGTATCTTAATGTGCAAGGGGTGTTCAAAAAGTTTTGGGACTCTAATTATCACCATTTTATTCTTAATACTATAAATATTTATGTGGGATCCCTGTCAAAGTGGTCATGATTAATCGAGCGCGAATTAATTTCACAGAAATTAGAAAATTTAAGCTCTTTACTTCTGTAGTCGACCGTAAAGGTCCGCGTTCAAATTCTATACAGCAATAACGCCCGGCGCAAGGACGTGCAGAAAACACAAGAACACAATAAAAGGACTTTCGTTGACGAACTACATTCGAAACCTTAATTCCACTCCGAACGCGGCGCGATCGAAGCGATAAACAAATTACAAACGTTTCTGTGCGCGAGCACGCGCCTAACACCGAGCCCGGTGATTCGAGATCGTAAGAGTACAAGAGATAGATAACGTTTCGCCTGTTACCGAGCACGGTTGAGAACGAAGAGAGAAGACGTAACGGTTCGCGGCCGCGAAAATTCGGGAATTCGGGGTGAAGTCATCTGTCAGCCATGACAGCAGTGTTGCGCTGTAACGACGGCTTACACAGTGAGCGAAATTCGTTTAGACGCAATTTCAAAATTTACGAATTTTCATGCTTATTTGAAAGTAAAGGACAGATGATGTTGTCAAGATGAGGATGTTCACTATGCTCGACTTTTACTTTCAACATTCATGTGTCGTAATTCTCCGCATTTACGCGCCAGACAATGTCGAAGAGCGAAACGTGTTACAATAGCGTCTACAAGTGCGACATTCGTTTAAACGCTCTTCTTGCTCATATATGCAGAGAAATTATAAAGGTAAGTGTTTGATTTAAAGAGTAATCATTCCTAAGTAAGTAATATTTTTTACTTGATGTAAAACAAAAAGAATGAATCACATCTTTACAAATATGAGGGAAATCGGATCGAAAGATTGCCAAGGAAATTGGACGTTCGGAATCCGTTGTGCGAAATTTTTGAAATGTGAAGAATATATATTACGGTAATATTATTGAAGCAACAAAAGAAACATTAGTTGCACGTCAAATTGTCACTCAATTACAATTTTCAGTAACTTCGAGATGTGTACAGGGTGTCACAAAATTATATGTCGCGGACACCATAGCGCGATTCTACACCCCCAATTTAATCGAAAATGATATAAGGAACCCCCCGCAAAATTGACCTCCAACGTGAAAAACACGGTAAAAGAAAAACAAAAAAATTTTTTTTAATCGTGTCCTACTGGTCATAAGAATCAACTTTGTGAGAGGAACCATAGATCGCAACTCAACCGTTCTCTTAAAAAATGGTGTTGAAGTTCATATCATTTTTGAAACACCTCTGTTTATAATGTTAGTTCGTAGTGAATGGTTTCTAATTTATCTGGCTAACATTAGGCGGTAGTAAATGGCTTTAAATGAACTCAACTTCCTTATTTAATCTTTTGTCATACCATGTCTTCGCAGCTACAACAATATAATTGGTGCTTCTATATTTTTAATCACTTCTCGAAATAAAGGGAAATTTATATTTAATCTGTATTTATATTTACTTTAATGCGTAAATATTGCTTATAAAAGAATGCAAGTTCATTTCGATCTAAAAGCGAAGAGTAACTTTCATTAATAATCGCATAAACGCATAAACGATCTCCAACATTAAGTTTTCGTCTGACATATTTACCCCACAAGGGCTAAAGTGGCGTTTTAACCTGTCAAAAACGCTTGAAAGTGCTCACGTTTACACGCGTATAACTTCTGAACCAATGAATTCCTGGCAATAAGACTTACATTTTCGGTGTTTTCTCGTCGAAATCTTTAGGATTGCATAAAAAAAGTTTTAAAAAACTGGGTATCTAAAAGACATTTTAACCCTCATTTCATTTTGTATTGTACAGGATGATAATTATAAAGCGTTGCAGACGAATATCTCTAGAAATATTGATTATACACAAAAATGTTTCAGATGAAAGTTGTTCAGTACCGAGACACTTCAAGGTGAGGTGAAGGTCAACTTTCTTTTTTTAAATGGAATGATATGTTTTTTTATCCACCATCAAATAGTGCGTTTTAAGATGAGTTCAATTACCTATGGCTCAAGGTCATACAAGATCAAACTTGCAGGGAAATGCAGAAAAGGTGTGATCGTTTTATTTGAACTTCAGTTTAGTACGTGTTCAAAATGATTACCTCTTACCTTAATGCACTTAACATTCTTTGTTTAAATGATTCTCTAACTTTGCTCAACGTTTCAACATTTATCTTAGCACAAGCTTCACATATTCTGACATTCTTGTTTTCACGCGTGCAGGCTTAATGGACATTACGCAGTTTTTAAGCACAGACCCTGTACGGAGAAAACGCTGTTCTAGTCTTTTAACCTTTGTGCAGGCGGGTGAAATTTTTGATCGCTAGTGGTCGGGTGTGGTGTTTATAACACCCAAGACAAATTAACATTTTTAGACGTAACAGACCAGAGATTTGTATTAGTATATCTTAGTATTAATAATACATATGTAAAAGAGACATATAAATGTATAGATATGTCTTCAAAAGGTTTTAAATTTGATGTCATACAAGAAATAAAAGAGCAACTATTCCTAAGAGGATATAGGTGGGGTGTTCATAACACCCCACCAGACTGCTTAAGGGTTAAATGCCATATGCGACTTTGATGGTCGATGTGGGTAGCGTTGTGCACACAAAGCGTGAGCCCATATATATGTGGTCATGGCTAAAAGTACGGATGAGGCAAGCGTGGAGAAAACCGAGTTTTTGTTACGAAAGGGATGAGTTCAGGGAGGCAGTCGTTGTCTGGGAGTCGTGAAGGGAGTAGTAGAAAGTTGCGGGTTGAAGTCGGAAGTAAGGTCGTAAAGGCGCAGTTGTTAGTTTAGTAATTAGTAGTAGTTCAGTTTAACTGTTCGTTTTTGATCGCGTAACTATTGTAACCCAAGGTCAATTTCTTTTCTTTTCCATAAATAAATAATTAATTATACGTGTTACCACAATATTTTCGTTTGATTATGTCTTTTAATTTACCATTTCTCGAGAATACTGTTCTCTCAGTTACGAATCCATCGATATCTCATGGGATCACGCATTGTCTAAACTGTTAGGATGGTACACTAACATTTCAGTGACATACTAGTAAACAGTATAATAATGGTATGTAGACAGTATTGTATCTAATCTCCCATAGACGTATATCCATATTTGTTCGGGGAATCGATGTTCGCGTAATCGAGGTTTTACCATAACATTATAATTAGATTACAGAACGTTATAAAACATTTCTGTAGAAAAAGTTAAAGAAACGAAGACCAGGTAAAATTTCATTTTCATCGCCGTTGATTTCGATAAATAAAGAATGTAATGACAGAGCACTGTATTTCATGTTTTCTATTAAATTAATTTCAATGTGTGATAATTAATTTTACTGCTTAATCGATTTTCAATTATAGCAAAATGACAACTTGAAAATATCCATTAATGTTTACGCATGCAAAACATACATAGGGTGACCTGTCCAGTGAATGAAAATACACTTCCCCCATTGAAATTTATACAGTTGCTTTACTATACACCTACAGGTAGCATGCAAATGCAATTTTTATTCTGCTTAGCATTTGTTTCGCATTTTATTTTTTTATTAGCAGTTGTCTCAACGACGTCCCATGCGTTCACAATAAGTATTGCTACGTGAAATCTACAATTAGTATTTTAAGATGCGTTCAATGAAATTATGCTAAATTTTTTTGTACAATATTACAGTTTAGATTTGGTAAAGTGTTCATTCATTGATCATTTGACATATTTTCACTAAATCCTATATTACACTTTTTAAAAAGGCTGTAACCATTAAAAAATGATAGAATTGTGTTCAGGGATGTATGAACTTAGTAATAAAACAGCTTATTTACGATAATATAATTCAGGAGATTAAATAACGATCATTTTAACAAACATGCAGCTTTTAATATTAAAAATAACCAAAATATTCAGGGTAGAGAAAATTAATTATAAATTAATTATTGATTTTAATACGCTGAAACTAATACGTACATATACATAGATATACAATACTTAAATTCTGTTGGTCTGTCTATCGTTTTCAGTTGGAGCTACTAATTTTTGTTATAAAAATTTTGTTATGGCATAATACCTGAGGATCAGTACATATTGACACTGACGGTTACTTAATTGAACTGACATCCTCCTCGTTCATAAAGATCAATAAAAGAAATAATATCTTTGTATTTCGGGAATTGTGTAAGGGCTTGTGAAAGTGAGATTAATTTTATTAAACGATCCACTTAGAGTAAATTAACGGACGCAATTATGAAAGTTTTGCAATGCAAATAGATACAGGAACCGGATGAGGATCGGCCGACAGTGACGTTCAATCCGGGTTAAACTGAATCGAAACGGAAACACTTTCGCGGGACGAGTAGAGGGGTTCCTCTTTGCTCATCGCTGTTATCTCTGGATCACTGTGATCTTCCCACCGAAAATTTACTCGGACGACAGCTTAAGCTGAATGAGCTGTATTAATTACTTATCGAATTTGAGCGGAGGGTGGGGGGAGAGTACGATGCACGTTGGCTTGCGCTGTTCTCGTTAACTTTATAAGCCTTCCTTTAAAGAATAACAATAATGCAGACAGTGCTGTTAAAGAATACTGATACTATTTTAATGTGTTCACAAATTGTCTTCCACATAAATTCATTTTTTGAATGAAATATGTTGTCAGTGTTGCTTCTCACCCAGGGTTTGAAGGAAAATGTTAAAATTTTCAATTAGTTCTGATGCAACAGTTATTATTTGACTATTAACTTTTCCGTTCTAAGAAAACAGTTATAAATCCAGTGAATCTTTTACTCCACATATTTATGCACAAATAGAAAATTTTTTCTTTTTCGAACATGTGAAAAAGTTCTAGTAGGATAGTAACAGTTATTCTGTGTTGAAAAAGTTAAAGTACTTTCAAACAAATTTACCGTTTAGCATTACATAGGTTTGAGGTTGAAACCTTGAATCATTCTATAGAGTCCTAGCCCTTTGCGGACGAGTGTCGGCAAATAGCCGCCCAAGCAATTTTACAGTTCTGCAACTGCTAATAATTTTTAATGGAATTATCACTCTCAAAAAATAGCAAACCAATTTTTCCCGAACACTCTTCCCTTCATTTTATTAATACATTTAACTCTTCAGTACACAATTTTTTATTTCACAAGGAAAACATATTCGACCCATCGAGAAGAATGCTAAAAATAATTCCTGTGCGCTAGGGTCTAGTTGTATACAAACAGTCTAAAACTAAATGCTGCACACTGAACGTATTCTATGTACATAAGAGTACGTTAGAGTAGAATAAAATAATTACATGAATATCACGACTGGCTTACTCGTCTATATTTAACCCGTTTTCAATTCCTTAAATAATGCTAAGTAAGTGTAAAATAGTTTAAAGTGTTATATTTCCCTCTAAAGTATCTGTTAAGAAATAAATGTTCAATATTCGGACCGCAAAGGGTTAAGCAATATTTTGCAAAAGTTGTAGTCATTTAGTTGTTTTATAGAATGTTATACACGAACTTTCTAAGTATTAAGCAATAAACAGTAATATCATTAAAGTGATGCCATTTTTTAGACTACTATTAAATAATAAACTTATTCGGTTTATAGACACCATCTCAAGTATTGATAGAAAATAAAAATATAGCAAACAATTAATAGGTTTTAATATAAATATGTTCGGTTGCAAGTATAAAATGTTCTAATTTTAACAATTTACTTCTGTCTCATTACAAGTACTGTGATTAACTAGAAGCCGCTTGTAGTCAACGATTTTATCCTGTTAATAAATGGAAAAGATATTGAAGATAACCGAACGTGTATTTATTTTACAACCCAATATTGTGCCCGGTTCATTAACAGATAGAGTGATTATTATTTGCAAATTGTAGGCATTTATGATGAAAATGGTTAAATCAATATAAAACAATGAAATAAGTTAAAGCATTTAATAATGCAGTTGTATTATTTCCACCACAATACAGTTATTTTAAAAAGAAACAAACGTACGTATGTGCAGCCCCTGTATCTTGCAATTCATTAAGGTCATTTTTATTTTGCATAAAAATTCGCATTCTAGTAAAATTTAACTAATTCCTTTAATTCCTTGCTAATTCTAATGCTATTTGCGTCTTGGTTTCTACAATAGATACACTCACACAAAAAAGTCTCCGCATACCCTTGAAAATCATGGAACTTTCTAAAAGGTGGACAACATGACTTGAGTTTTTTCCTAGAATTTAGAAAAATTAGTTTACTAAATAATGTGTAAAGAAAATTTGAAGAAAATTACAATTGACAGGAATTGTACACACCGAGTGTACAACTTTTTCTTCACAGTCTGTAATGAAAATTTTAAAAATATATCTTGTAGATCTGTGTTAATTACATACACTCTGAAAATTTGATCAAACTTGGTGAACGTTGCAATGAGTTGAAAACATTTAAAACAATGACAACGTTCACCATTTTTTATGAAATTTTCAGAGTGTACGTAATTAAGACAGATTTAGAAAATATATTTTTTAAATTGTCTTTACAGACTGATAAAAAAGTTGTAAACTCAATATTCACTAATTTTTTTCGCAATTCTTGTCAAGTATAATTTTTTAAAGATATTTGCGTCTTGGTTTCTACAATAGGTACACTCACACAAAAAAGTCTCCACATTTTTAGTACAGCACAATAATTGATAAGCCAATTAATATGCTTCCGGTAGAAAAAGTGTTAAAAAAGATGATAGACGAATATATGGCCATAAGCTTGTTGATCGCACGCTAATTCGAAGGGCGTTGCGCATGGAAAAAATGCAACGACATTTACAACGACCGTTGTAAACAAAATGGATATTCGTGATCCGCGTCCGGAGAGCATTGATGTATTTCACGCTTACGAAAGTTTCGGTGGATTGATCGATACCTCGGCAAGGCAAGCATTCACTATTTTTTTCGCAATTCTTGTCAATTATAATTTTCCTGAAATTTTCTTTACACATCATTTAGTAAACTAATTCTTCTAAATTCTTGAAAAAACTCAAGTCATGTGGTTCACTTTTTAAAAAGTTACATCATCTTCAAGGGTGTAGGGAGACTTTTTTGGTTGAGCGTACATATTTTGGGTGGAACAGAATTCTTAGTGATGTAATGTCAGATCTGCGCTATTAATTATTTTGGTTCAGCTGTTAAAATTTCAATAATAATATACATTATCAACGCACTTCGCGATTTATATATCGTGTGAAAGTTCGCTACCAAATAGCTGCCATTGGTCGACCAGAGCTTTAAAAGGTGTTACACTGTGGCGCAGAATACAAATGCGTTTTCTCCGGAAAGTATTATTCTTTCTCGATTCCTTGGGGATGCGGTCGATTCGATTGAATTTAAGTGAGAGTCTCCGCGTAACCATTTCTCGCGTAATATATCTCGCGTGCCGATATTTGGCTCTCTTATCGGACGTTGGGAATTGTGCGTTAAATTTTCTTGACGATCTGGTATTTTTAAACAACGACCTACATCATGCTTACTTATATTAAACGAGCTAACAAGAGTTATCCAATTTGCTGTCTGTAAGGAAACAGGAAACTAATTGTAAGTTTTCAACTATGAAATATTTGTAGAAATATGTATTTGAAATGTTCGACTGCATGTGTCGATTTTAATATTTTAAAGGGTAATTCTACCAAACCTTTTAAAATGAAGATCGGGAACGACGATTTTGCGGTTTTGTTTTCAAATGGTACATCATGTTTGTGTAATTCGGAAAGTTATGTGTGTAATTGCGAATATGCTAAAAGCAAAATTTCTATGGCAGAATAAGCATTCGTGATTTTCATATGAGATTGATTTTTAGAATCGCCCCTGAAAATATTTGATACGCGTAGTCGAACATCGTGACTATATTGCAGTCATTTAATTAAGACATCTTTTACTTCTAAATTGTTTATTCCATAAAAAATGTTTCCAGTTGAGGTTGTTTCTAATCGAGCAGAAGTACAGTATATTATAATAATTGGTTTTTTAATGTTTCGCTATTTTCGTCGAGACACGAACGTGACCTTGAGTTTAAAGCGTTTTGCATACTGTGTGAAAAGCTGTATTAACGTCTACGAGGTTAAGAATTAATAATTATCAAGGTATTGTTTAGTAATTATTGATAGAAGTTTTGTACACGAAAAATCCATGCAGACTTATCTGTATGGTTACTTTCTTTAGTGGCATAAAAAAATGAAGTTTATTACGTGTCACTTAAATACATACCACCATAAAAAATTGAAATATCAAAACATTAATTATTACATTGTATTTTGTTATGATCTTTGTACAGTTAGTCTACTACATGACGTGAAAAAGAAAATTTGAAATAATTGCAATTGGTCGGAATTGCAGAGAAAATACTAAAAGTTATTTTCTACAACTTTTTTATGTGAGCGTATATTGAAAATTTTAAAAAATACATTACTGTGTGAATTAAACACATTCTGAAAATTTCATTAAAATCAATCAATGTTACAATGAGTCACAAACGTTTAATGATAGTGAAAATTGCAGTTATTCACGACTTTTGGCCTCTAACTGTAATAAATCTAAGGATTCTTATACCTTTCGATGACTGTCGTTTTTCCCCTCATCAACCGTTTTCGATGAAATTTTCAAAATGTATATAATTGACACTGTTCAACAAAATGTATTTTTTTAATTTTCAATATACGCCTACTACATAAAAAAGTTGAAAAATAACTATTTAGTTATTTAGTATTTTCTATTCAATTCCTACCAATTGCAATTTTTTCAAAATTTTTGTTTATTCACGCCACGTAGTGAACTAATTGTACCAACTTCTCAAAAAAATTCGTAGAGTCGTGGAGTCTAATATTAAAAAAGTTATCGTCTTTTTAAGAGTGTTTGAATATTATTGCGAATGACTGTATACATATTTGTTAACATATCGTTAATAAAATTAATATTATCCGTCAACTATGTACTTCATGGAATTTGAGTTGCCTCTTTAGCAAGCGAAAAAATGCAGTTTGACAATTTGTTAACATACTTTCAATAGTTTTAACCAAGAGTAGCCCTCGCATGCAGTTTTACTCTTGAAATGGGGAACTTGTAGGCTTTGAACGCATTAATAGGTAATTTGAGCAACAATGTGCAAATTGTGTGTCTGTAGGCAACTTGGGCAATTATGTGGAAATTGCGCGCCCGTAAGCAACTTGATTTTATGTCCGTGAGGAACATGTTGGTCAATGATAAGCGGGGTCAATTTACGCGATAATATTCTAACAAGAGCATTGCCCTACTCGCATGCGCCCATTGTAATGAAACATTGCACACGGGTACAAAAACATATTCGACAAAGTTACTTATTATGTGCATACAAAAGTTTTAAGCTTCTTTCAACCTGGTAATACAATTATTTCAAATTTGAAATTGATGCGTCAAGTCCGCGAGTGTATTTGCAGCGAATTACTCGAATCTCGTGTGTGTATAAAATCGTACAAGTTAATGTTTACACTAACAAATGACATTATTGAAA
Source organism: Sphecodes monilicornis (assembly GCA_913789915.3). Lineage (NCBI taxonomy): Eukaryota > Metazoa > Arthropoda > Insecta > Hymenoptera > Halictidae > Sphecodes > Sphecodes monilicornis. The sequence goes on along the minus strand of OU565284.1, from coordinate 32,928,731 downwards.
CTATATTAAGTTCGCTGATCGTGAATTGAAATGATGCTGAGTGACGGTATTATCTATTCTCGGGTAGTGTACAAAATGTTCTATCTGTGATCTCGGGCAATGTTTCGTTATTACTAGGGGTGTGCGAGAACCCGAAAATGTATTGATCTCGATGGTCGAGACGGGTCGGGATGACATCGAGACGGGACGGGTCGGGTTCTCGAATATACTCGAGATTCTCGAAAGTCTCGGGATTCTCGAAAATTTTAGAGTGTTCAGAAACGCCTCAAATATTGGAAATTTCATACCGCGATCGATTTTGAAGCGAGTCTCATAACGGCAATCGAGTACTGAACATCCTAAAATTTTCGAGAATCTCGAAGCTTTCGAGAATTTCGAATATTTTCGAGAATCTGGACATAATCGAGAAACCCGAAATTTTCGAGAACTCGTCCCGGTCTCGAAATGAAGTCTCGCCTCGTCCCGACTCGACATTTTCGGATTCTCGCACACCACTAGACATCTAGGGGTGTGCGGGTACCCAAAATTTCGGATACCCGAGCCTCAGGTTGAGCCGGACAATGATCGGGTTGGGGTAACCGAAACGGTAGTCGGGTCGGGTCGGGTCGGGGTCCCGAAAGTTTGCAATATTCGGGTACTCGAAGTTAAAGTTGTATTTATATAAGCATAATGCTGTTTTATGATTTTTCAGTTCAATATTTTATTTTCAATGGCAGGTTCAGAATGATATTTGTATTTTTAGTGTAATCGGTTATCAAACTTCGCGAAGAAAAAAATATTTTAGAATACATTATGTGAAATAATGTACGCAAAGGACGTTTCTGTTTCTAGTAAACACTGGTCTTACAAGACAAGGACTCCTCGTCCGCACACTGTTCGTATAAGAGCACTGTTTCGTAAACAGTGTTTACTACAAATCGAAATATTATTACAACCGATGATTGGACGTCTTAATATGCACAGAGTCACAGAGTTATTTATTGCTGATTTGACCGCAGACTTGCCCCAACTTGAAATTAAAATTAATTTCGTAAATAATGGTTATATCGGTAAGCAAAGTAAAATTCCGGTAATCAATAATGGTTACTGGTAACCAAAAAACAATTCTGGTAATTTTTAATGGTTACTGATAGCCAAAATAATTGCAGTCATTCATAATAATTATTTAAAACCAAAATTTGTTAATTAAATGTATTATCTCTTGTATCATAATTTTTAAATTATTACAATTATGATGTCTGAATATTTTCTTTTGGTAACCATGTCGGACATATGAGCGAAAGCTGATCTTAAATTCTGGATTGAATTAAATTTCTGTTCTGTACGGATTAATCTAATTAACGAGAAACGAAAAATGGAGAAGCTTTTCCGTGAAACTGTTTTAATAGTTCAGTGTGTGCAATCTAACAACGAGAAGGCTAGTCTCGACAATTCCATGTACGAATTCCACACACGGTCTCCGCAAATTCCGACTGCCGCAGTAAAACGTTCGGTTCCGAAATGAGTGTAATCGTCGGGGCGAATCGAAATTCAAGGCTCCGCTGGTTGGTGCACGGGACGTAGATAAGGAAGAGGATCATTAAGAAAACCGCTCGGAACGGATTTTCATGCCTTGAATGTCGTGCACGGTACTAAAAGTCTTTCTCAGCGAGCGGCTAGAGCGATACACCCATCTTCGCGAGGTCGTTACTTGCAGCCTGTACGTGGATCTTGTCATAGATAAGTAGAAGTAATGCGGCGCAAGTGGCGTGCCACGATCAGCCTTCTTGTTTTATGCAGAGCGTGTCGTAAGACGCGAACATCTTCACACGGATGGATTTGAGATATAAACGCGGCGCCGTGGTCCTTCGTTCGAAAGCTTTACTTCACATTATGCTTGCTCTTCTGTCGTGTGAAACGTTCTTCTTGTTCCGTTCTTCGCGCGCGTGCGGATCACAAGTTTTAATCATCGCTGCTGCAGTTCGACTTGCGCCCGGCATTATCTTCGTTACTTCACTTCACAATTTATAGAAGTTTCATTGCACTTATCCAATATTGGATATTTCAAAAAATAATTTTTTACACTTATTATGGGCGTTGATTACTTCGGGATAACTTTTGAAGGGTTGAAAAATAAGAGAAATTCAATCATTCTTTTTTATATATAACATTGAATTCCTTTGAGATATCAATATGTATACCGCATTGTATGATATTTAGATAACACTTTATGAAAAATTGAGCCAGACATTTTAAACTTGAAGGGCATGGCAACTATTTTCTTAAAAGCATTTCTGCGAAACACCGTTTGTTACCAGATACATCTTCGGGGGGTTTTATCTAATACATCATTTTTTCATTTAACATTAATGTACATTAAACTAGACGAAAAAACTAGTGCCTGTCAAAACTGATTTTGAAAAACTCAATTTTTAAAAAAGTTACAGCGTGTTGAACTCAAATGTTTCGCACTAGTGCCTGTCAAAACTGATTTTGAAAAACTCAATTTTTAAAAAAGTTACAGCGTATTGAACTCAAATGTTTCGCAAACAATTCGCTGTTTTCAATAACCGATGATACCTTCGATGGAAAATAGTTTAATAATAAAACCATACAATGACATTGAATTTCGATTTAAACAGAGGTAAAATTTGATTTCATCAATAATTTAATTTACTCAAACTCAAACACTTTAATTCAAAACGATGATAGAATTTTATTTTATCGTTACATTGTTGAATTTTGCTGAACGGTAGACCAAATTAATGGAAATTTCGTTGTTTATAAAACAAATATACAAGGTGGAGCATTTATCCTGGCCACCTGGAATATCTCAAAAACTAAATTCCGGAGAAAAAAATGTTTCAAATAAAAAGTTTAAGTCAAGAAGGGGCTGATGCCATCATGTTTTCAAGGTCATTCCAAGGTCAACTTTATTTTTTCAAATGGAAACATATATTTTTCATTACAGATTCTTAATCTACGACTTGAAATAAATAACTTTTATTTGAAACGTCTTTTTCTCCGCCGATTATACTGTATAATATTGAATTTCAAAGAAAAAATACATAATGTCGTTTTAACGGAGAAAATCATTTTATTTATGACAAATGAAATTAATACCCAATTAAAATAATATCAAATAAACATGTAATCTAATTGAATAATTAAATAACAGCTAAATATTGAAACAGGCAAAACAATTAGATAAAACTTAGCAAAAAAATTCAACGCTGAGCGAACACAACCTGTTCATTACGCATAGGGATACACCACATTTTTACTGTCTTTTCTTTGGAATAAGATTACACATTCTCTCGCATGCAATGCGAATAACATTAGAATATTACTGAATACTTGTTAAATTGGCTTTCTTGTAATTAAGTTGCAATTCTCCTGTATTATTATTAATAAAATAAAATAATTATTTTTCCCTAATAAAGTAAATATTATACAAAATAATAGGCGAAGAAAAAAACGTTTCAAATAAAAGTTATTTGTTTCAAGTCGTAGATTAAGAATCTGTAATGAAAAATATATGTTTCCATTTGAAAAAATAAAGTTGACCTTGGAATGACCTTGAAAACATGATGAAAATTACAAATGGATATGACTGCTGCATCAGCCCCTTCTTGACTTAAACTTTTTATTTGAAACATTTTTTTCTCCGGAATTTAATTTTCGAGATATTCCAGGTGACCAGGAAAAATGTCCCACCCTGTATATCGAAAACAATGTACATTGGGAAAACATGTCTGTATCGGACTCATATGTTCCGACATTTATGCATTCACGTTTTTACGAAGTAATTTATGAAAACAAAACTACTTATTCCAGCAAGTGGTTTCATTACATGGCCAAGAAAATGATGTCTAAATCAAGTTAATCGAAACATTAAATCATCAATCCAGCAATAATGTTTCCAAATCACGCTTCTGTCACCAAGCATAAATTAAAGTTGCAATATTACCGAGCTATGTAACCAAAATATTACATTTTCGTCGGAAAGGATTGTAGATAAGCAGAATTGAAATCCTGATTAAATTCTCTTAAATATTTTATGGAGCAGGTTTAATCGAATTTGTTGAAGTGTCTATTATCGGTGTCCGCGATTATACTCCCAATGGAGCTATTCCAAATCAGATTTCAAATTGCCCGAACGATTTCCCCTTTCCTGCCAGCGAAATATATCTATTTTTATACTGCTTTTACTGCATTATCGAGACTCATATTTCGTAACACACCGAGTCTGCGAGGGAACCAAACGCAGTTATTTATTACCTAGGAGGTGACTTTAGAAAAATGCGTTATTCATCTTTCTCTCTCTCTCTCTCCCTCTCTCTCTCTCTCCCTCTCTCTCTCCCTCCCTTTTTCTCCGCCTCCCCCACCTTTTCTTTCCTGATAAATTATAGGGGCATATATTTTGCATCGCTTTAGCGTCGAGGATGAAAAATAGGATTTCCCTTTGGCATTATTGCCAGTGATTAAACAGCGTGTTTCTAATGACCAATAAAAGCGATTTTGTTCTATATTGCCCACGGTTGCCATCGCTATTCTATGTATATAGGACGGTAATTGTATGCTCCCTTCACGGTTAAATTCTCCCATCCATTTTCTGTTCTTTTCAATTGATTATTATTTGCTTTCGCGGTAGCAGCGGAACAGTAGAAATTCCAAGAATGGTGTGTACATCCTAATGCAAGTGTAATCAAATAACAAAAGAACGTGTCGAAATGAAAGTCATCGATTTTTATGAAACTTTGATAAAAAATGACCTAACAAAAAATTATTCTTGGTAAGTATACACTGAAGGGCTGATTTCAACGACCTTGAAATAAGTTATCAAGGTCACAATTCTGAATAAATTTTCCTATACATGTTACCGCCGCTCGGCCTTCGTTTTATAGATATTTACAAAAATCTACGGACTCCCACTACAGCGAATTCTGCCGTTTTCAATTGTCCGAAGACGTGTTTGGTGGGCCCCTCCCATTTTGAAGGGTTCCCCCCACTGCACCCCCACGCCAAACCTAAACCAAACCTAACCAAAATGCGTTTAAAATGGCGGTGTTCGCTGCAGTGAACCTAACAGTTTTTTAAAAATGTCTCGGAAACTAAACTGGAACAGTAGTAACACGTATAAGAAAAAATTGCTCAGAATCATGCTCCAGATAGTATATTTATAGGTCATCAAAATCGGTAAAGAATCCCGTTTCTAGATTGCTACCCCACGGAGGGTTAGGTTTGTAGAGTTCTGAAACCAATTTTGGTTAGACTTAGGTTAGGTCTGGGTTAAATTTCGTAGGGCGGTGGTAATCATCCTAACAGTTTTTTGCGAATGTCTAAAAAACTAAGGCTGAGCGGCGGTAACATGTGTAAAGAAAAGTTGTTTAGAATGATAACCTTGACGACATATTTCAAGGTCATTAAAATCGCATATTTTAAATTTTCACTACGGGCTGAAATAAAAAAGTTTTAAAAAGTACCTTTTTTATCTTTTCCTGTAATTCGTACCGGTTGCAATTCTTGCAAAATACTTTTTGTACGCCATTTAGGAAATCAATGCTTCCAATTGCTACAAAAAAAGACAGGTCATTCGGTGCAATTTTAAACAAATTATTCTGATTTGAAGGGCGTTCGAATACTTTCGTGAGACACTGTATGTTTCTGGACATGGAAAAAGGGAAACTCTGTATGCGAGTTAACCCCTTGCCATATACCATCATGAGAGACTCGTGATGAAGATTTAAAACAGGGTCTAGTAAATGTGAGTGTCATCCATTTCCTTTAAACCAAAATAAAATTCTGTTTTAGTTGTTGTCAATGTACAGCCGTAGGTGGATATATAGGTATACAATAGGTATAAATTTTCTGCTTCTTCTAGAAAATTATGAACTAAAAAAAAGTTCTGATGTCTAAAACCGTAAAGTAAATCGTAAAATAAGGGGTTAAAGACCAATCTCACCGTCTTTGTTATTGGGAATAAGTCTGGAATGACCGTTTGGTACCTCCACTCAGCGATCTCAGAAAGAGACTGAATTTTCGCTCGGCAGACAAAAAATTTGTAACTTTCCTGAATACAACAATACACAATATCGCCAAAGAAATGATGAAACTGTAAGTTCTGATGCGCGGAATGGAAATTTCACTGAGCGGAGTTCTCTTTCAAAAGTTATATACGATTAAAGTTGCTCGATTTCAAACGCGTTTGACAGGTTAGACCGCTGCCATATTGGTTTCCGAACATAGGAACGGATATGATGTACTTACTGGATCCGCTAGATGGCAGCAGATACACGTAGGAGTTACTTTTGAAAAATCGAGAATAAGTTGTGAATTGGTTCGATCGTGGGTCGGAGGACCGTCCGTCCCCACTCCCATGTCTGAAAACCAATATGGCAGTGTTCTAACCTGTCAAACACGTTTGAAATCGGGCAACGTTAGTCTTGCATAACTTCTGAACGAGTGAATTCCGCGCAGTAATATTTCGATTCCGCCTATCAAAACGTAGAGTTTTATCATTTTTGGTTATATGTATTGTGTAATAATTTATTCGGAAAAGTTAAAAGTTTGTGTCCGCTGAGCTAAAGTTAAACCAGAAAGACACTGGAAACCTTCGGTTGAGTTGCTACCTTTGTATTCTTGCTACTGTTATGGATAACAATATAGGCCACCCTATGCTTCTTTGTGATTCCATATGATATCAGAAGAAAATGTACATTATCGTAAATGAATTATAACGGACGTGTCGTCGAGTGTAGTGATGCGGTACCTCAGCTACGTAATCAACTGTGTACAATGGCTCACGAAAGTATTCGAATCTCTACATTTGCAAACTTCAATGAACGAAATAATGTATGTTGAACTAATTTGCTTAAAACAATTTGGTATCTGTATTAAGTGGGAAGGCTCAAAATTATGTCAGAAAATTTTTCAAATGAATCCACAACATTGACAGTAGTTAGGACACATTTATTAGAAACACGCACAATAAGTAACTTACAGAAGTATTCCGACGCTATATATGTTATTACTTATTTAATATTAATATTTTTAAAGAAATACGGAAAAGATCATTTTCGTATATGGACACAGCCCTTCACTTGAATAAATAAAACATACTTATAACATACTTATAATGAATAATAAAAATACTTATAAAAATCTGAAAGTTAATTATGAATTCTTTCTAATTGAGAATTCAAATTTTCCTGACTAATTCCGAATAACAGAACACATACAGTGAATTTCGATGGACACTTTTTATATCTTTTTTTTGTAGTACTTATGTACCATGTAAACGAGTAACGCTCCGAGTCTACTAACAAACGTGTAAAACCCTGTTTGTCCCAAACCCCTAAATGTCCCTTTGGTGCATCGCATATCACTGGCTATTATGTATATCGTGGCCCCACCCGGTAGGTATTAAAATTGTCGACGCTCCAGAACAATTGATTGAATATATTTTGTTTTCCGATGACGCAACCCGCATATGGCCAGTATTAATTTCAATCCGATATAAAATACCTCGTCAATCAACAGACTGCGGTTGTCTCGGCTTTTCATTCGAAAAAGAAACTCTTTATGCATTTGCATGCTGAGTGATATTCCATGTCCACTTAGTGATATATCAATTAAACGCTATCCTGGAAATTTACATAATAGAAAAATTAATTTGCGAATCTTTGCATGCTTGGAGATTCTTTTGCAATACAGTGACATAATTGCAATTATATTAACTAGACTGCGAATAATTCGGCAAAATTAAATTTCCTCAGTGCTACTTACGAAAATTACAGTTAACCAAGAATTTATTTTCTCTCTCAATAATAATAATGTGACAACAAATAAAAATAGAATTGAAACCAATTATATGAGCCGTTCATTGCACAAATCGATTAACTCCATAAAACAAAAAGTTGAGAAATGCGATGAAATAATGTACATTGTTTTTTACAATTCCCTTTATAATATAAATTCAAATAAATATTGTAGAATGCATAAATACAGATGTAGCTTTCATCTAACGGTATATAAAATTAATATGAAAGAATAGCCAAAAAATAATCGTCAGTACTGTTACAATTTTTATGTGACTGGTGGAGTTAATCGATTTGGCAAGTAAAAAAAGTAATAAAGTTAAATTCAGTGTTTAAATTTTGAAGTTTTTTATTACAGAAAAAGTTAATTATTATATATTTTTATTACAGATTTTCCATAAAAATGAATATTAACAGTTCTGTTGTAATATATTATTTGTGATTAATTCATCAGCAATATAAATGATGTCTTATTCATCAGCTGTATGCGAGGACTCGTCATTTCGATTTGTTGTCAAGTTTTTATAGTAATCTTGTTTAACAGGAGGAATGAATTTTAGCATTACCATCATGTCTCTCCTTTTTTCCCTTGTCACGATTCTACCTTTAGTGCATTTGAGTTGCATTATTGCAACGATTTACATTAGAGTACGGAGTTAATCAAAATGGCCTCTGAAATAAATTATTTATTATTCAATGGCCAAAAAAATTTTGTCGTTTAATGGTGTCAATCTTTATTATTCAGGAAATAAATTATAAATATAAAAAGTTATGATTATACCAAGTGCTTTGACACTTAAATTTCAGATTTTTCAAAAAGTGGAGTTAATCGACTTGTGCAGTGAACGGCTCATGTGTATATGCTTTCCTTTTTAATTAGGTTTATTTATAGTCTAATCAACATTCAATTCATTAGCGACTGTAAGGTACTTAAACAAATTATAACATTTAAATTCAGTATCTAATAACTAGATTGCGGATCTCTATGTAAAATAAAAATTGGCTGTACTAATTGCACAAAACAGGAGCCAAATAGAAATTTCATTCTTTTTTAATGATTTTAATCAGCTCAAACTGGCGCATTTATATTTTCAAATTCTTTTAATCTGTTCACTGCATTAAATTGCACTAACTCATTTTCGTCATAAATGCATGACATCCGCAGTCTGCTACTAACGTTTCTTAAAACATACTATGGTGCAGTGTAATCTTTTTAAAAAATTTAATGGTACTTTCTAACTTATTCGGATTACCAATAATTTCTTGAAATGCCATGTCCGTCTTGAGTATTTCATGAGATCAAAAAGTAGAACACAGAATTTAACTAGAGCTTGCTAAACCTTCGTATTGTTTTTAATTTACTGGGTAGTTAAAGAAAAAAATTCGCCTAAGATTTTCTTTGAGATTATTCCTTTGCAATATGATTTATTTTACTGTTACAGTGGTTAGAAAATCTTTGATGTCCATTATTTTCTAAAAGAAGAAGAAAATTGATATCTATTGTATGCCTTTATTTTATGGTTATAATAATATTTTATTATATTAATAATGCAGAAATAGTAATGATACAAGAGATAATTGTATGCCAGCAGAATGTAATGAGAAAACGAAAGAAAATATGAATAGATCGATCCACGCGGACATTGAGAACATTGAATAAAACTGTTGAGTTAAACTATTGAAGAACACTAATTTCAACAAGAAGCATCACTATTCAAAGGCTCTTTACATCTTACAATGCCAATGGTTTTTTTTATAAGTCAACCGATTTCGATGGAACCTTATGCAAGTATATAACTTACTTAGATTTTAAATTTTCATTATAAGCACAGGTAAAAAAGTAAAAAATCGTGCGTTCACTATTTTCTTCGAAACTTCGTGCCAAAGCAATTTTACAAAATTGTTTTGTTATACAATACCTAGTAAACTAATCCAATCATATAAAACATAAACATAATCATCTAACATCTAAAAACTACTTGAGTCGTTCGCTACAATTTTAAAAAAGTTATTAGTGTTTAAAGGGTCTCTATTTAATTCTGTGCCCGACTGTATTCACAACAACAGAATAGTATTTGATTTCAATTCGAATTAATAATCACGAGTCTGGCACGACGTTATAATGCAAGGGGTTCACAACATTTGTCATTGCCACATAAATAATAATAGAATGAATAAATAACATGTACTGTACTAGTATGCAACGCACAAAATTCACAGAACAAACATCATGATAGCGACCGAATGCGCACGTCCAATCAACGAGACAACAGCTATCGTGGAGCCAAAACGGAACGAAGTAGTCGTCAACGTAATTAACATCGCGCCACTCGTCCCGTGACATCGTGCTGCGATAATATTCGTCGCGTTAAGGTCGGGTTATACAGACGACTTTGTCGGATCAGACAGAAAAATTTACCCAGGTTTAAATGAGAGTCTTCGCAAGCCGATATCGGAGACCGACTTCTCAACGATACTTTTTCTTCGATTCTGAGAGGTCATACATTTCGAGCGGGTGACGACTCCCTGCTGCGCGTGGCAAAAAAAAACGTTACTGTGGGTTCCACAACTCCTTTAGGTAAATTATCGGTAGCTCTCGTTTACAACATCATGGAAATAGGGAACGTTCCTGCCACTTGGTGAATTCTTCTTAAATAATGACTTAAAATAATTATTAGAAAATATGTTAGACATATCGTTGTTCTGCAAATTTTTCCATCGATTCAAGTGTGAAAAGATTTTTAAAAATATGGCTTTATTCTACGATTCGTCCTCTTTGAAATCCCGTTTTTTCCATTATTTGTAACAACTTGTTGTCATCTTTCAGGTAACCTGTTAATTTCCGTATCCCAATGACTAATTTACAACATGTGTTTTCGATGTACAAGCAAAATTACATGCTTATTTAAAATTCGACAAAACTTTCCTTCAAACTTTTAATATGTATATGATATGAAAAATTATTTCAGATACACCGGAAAATAATAAAATGTTAATTTTAGCGAAACCAATGGTGTGATTTTGCCGACTACGATACTTTGTGACTGTACACATCATACACAAATTTCACACGGCAGAATATAACATGCTGTATTTATTCGCAAAGCAATTAAATAATAGGTGGGGAATACGTTGTTAAGGAATTTAAACTTTAGAACCATTTATTACTATGGTAACGAAAAAAAGAATATCTGACAATCTGTATGGTGAAGCAATTCGTCAAACAACTCAAGTAAGTACAGCGGAGGTTCTGAACGTTTTTTAGATTTCTCGGATATACATGTGCAGCATTTTTACATTTCTTTGTTGCCAGAGAAGTCGGGGCCTGCAAATTAATTTACAGTAAACACGTGTTGTCTGAGAAAATGCCGACTTCCAGCTCAATAGTAATGACCCGTAATTAACCTCTCCATAGAGAACAGCTCCGGGAACGGCACATAAACGAATCGAGCCTATCGCTGGGCCTGCCTGTCCCTGGCGCACCCGCGTGCCCATAGACCCAATGTTTTGACTTCAACTATGCACGCTGCATAGTATGCGTGGCTGCTGTAGCCAATATCACGATAACAGCCGAAAATGCGTGTGAAACGAGGCCTGCCTCCTCCGCTCTGACCCAATCAGCCGCGCATTCGTACTTCTTATTACTAGTAAACAATATTATTTTTATATTTTCCTGCGCGTCCGCTGACATGGTTTTTGTAGGACGGCATCGTACTGAACGAACCAGAACGTTCTGAACCTCCACGGGGATTGTTTAGTACAGTTTGTCAGATGATATTCTTTCTTTTTTTCGTTGCCATAGTAATAAATTGTTATTCTTTTTGTATAATGTTGAAATTCCCTAGCAATGTATTCCCCACCTATTAGCACGATGAACTCTGAAAAGTTTTACTTGATAGATTTTTAAATAAAATGTTATATATTCTGCCTTCGTGTCGTCAGCGATCGGACAGCATTTGCTCGAGAGGGATACTTTTAGGGCTAGGGTTAGGGTAGCAAATGAAACGATCTTCGGCACTTGGCCTTTGTTCGAGCATCTCGAACGCTTCTGAAGTTGCCTAAAAGATCTGAAGGCAGTGTATAAACACTCCAAAAATACGTCCGATATCGGACAGCTCTGTATAACCCGACCTTTGGTCCTACAGTTAGAAATCAGTTTGAACGAAGTAGAAAAGTGAATTCGTCATCGAGTAAAATTCGTTGATCGTCCCCCGAAGTGCATTTCTCTCTGACACGACGTCGAAATCAATTTGTCGCGCAAAGGAACACGAGTAAACGGTGGCGGAAAGTGAGTGAGACAGACGGAGGTTGGCCAAGCGAGTAACAAGGCAGACAGGAAATAAAAGAAAACAAGGAGAACAAAGCAGAAAAAGAAAAACGGAGGAATTGTTCGACGGTCCGTGCTTTGATCACGGAAAGATTCCTCAAACAAGCCGTGGACGAGCGCAAGGCGAACGCGTGTGTAAACCACGAACGCGTCAACAGCATTGTCTCTTTTGATAAACGAGTTCCTCGATGCTTTGGGGAGGTCCGACCCCGCCTGGATTCTCAATGAGATCACGACAGCGTATGTATGACTGTAGCTTAAACGGCTCAAAGAGTAACCACTAGAAACGAAGCTCCTCTGGTAAACATGAACACAGCGAGCAAAACTGGGATCATTGCGTTGAGAAAAAGGATCTTCAGATGCTCGTGTTCACATTTGCACGTACGAAGCGTTAAATTGTGTTGAACCACTAAAGTGCGAATCAGATAAATACAGCTGCATTATTTCGTTTAAAGCCTTTTGCCCCGATATACATTTCACAAATTATGTTGATTTTATTGTTTAATTGTTCTTGTGAATTAATCAATGTTTAATAGTACTATCGTACTTACGGAATACATGAAATGCAAAAATTTCAATTTGACATTAATTTCTCTCATCTCATCAAAAATATTAAAAAATTCGTGAACAATAACTATAACTATACACTGATTCTGTAAAAACATAAATAATATCACTTTTAAACTACAATGCAAAATCTGCATGTTTTCGATTTTTTGAGGTCTTTGATTTTTTATATCAGAATTTTCAACTTAAAAATTCAAATTAATCACAGGATGTTTATTTGGTGTTTGACAAGTGAACAATTTTTTCAGAAGTTTTGTTTAGAGATAAATAGGGAAAACAGATCAAAAACTAGTTTCTTCCAATTTACCCCATAACTACTATCTCAGTCGAGATATTGAATTAAAATTTTACACATTTGGTCCAAGATTTTGGTCCATTTTTGACCATCTTATCCAGCCACACCCTTTGTTCATTTGATTTTACCAGGCTGGAAATATATTACATTGATGGAAACTAAATGATCGATTTAATGGTGCTCGGCTTTACGATGTCAGTTTGAAAAAGTTGTTGTGTTTTATTAATTCTGTTAGTCTTAAAAATCTACTCTGAGTTTGCATTATGTACACTAATGAAAAACGAAATGAACGTCTTTAATGATTGTTTAAACATGTTTAAACATTCATAATGTATTAATATTGGATGTCACTGTATTCAGGAAAGTCTACAGAATCTTTTGCTGCAAAGAACAAATCAATATCTTTTATAATTGTGGGAATAGTATTGTACGGGTAAAAATGATTAGCACTCACGTATAACACACGATAAACTTTAATACGGATATAACAATAACATTAACAAACGATAAAAGAAACGGAGAAAACTCATAACTAGGCGTAATAAGAACGCGTAAGGAAAAGTGTCGAGCTCGACGAACGTTACCAAAAGCGAAGACCGATACGAACAGTACGGCATTCAAAGAGCTTCTGCCTGTTTTCGTGGACGCGCCGAAAATCGCCCCAACGACAACCAGGCTAGAAAAAAAATTCTACGCGTTTCAAAGGCATGGTGGGAAAATCCATTCCGAGAAACGCGTAGGATCAGGAAATGTTCCCGCGGCGACCGAAGCTCTGGCAATCGTCAGTTTTAATGCCCGCACTCGAGTTCGGCCGCACTCAGTGCATACTTTCTGGAAAAAAGGGAAAGTATCCTAAACGAATCTTTCCCTTCTATCACGTACGCCACAATAATAAAATATAAATTTATAATAAAAATAGGGTTTTTTTCAAAGTCATGTTTCTCAAAAACTGTACGTGTAGGCGAAAAAGTAAGGGCAGATTCGGAATCAGCGTAAAAAAACTCTATAAGAACCACCCAACAGTTATTAGGAAACAAATTTGGTGTTGGACAGTGCTATTACTACTTACAATAACTCCGAAGGTAGAAAAGTTTTCGAAATAAAAGTAGCATCGGATAACAGGGGCCGTAGTGTGGCGTTAATCTTTTGTTGGTAGGTGGAGTCGCTTCAGAGATGTAAAGGTCAACTTTATCTTTTTAAATAGAATGCTATGTTTTGGTACCTGTTTTCTCATAGCGGCTATTGAAACGAATCGAAAGAGGTGCAACATTAAAGTCTTTGAAGGTCAGCAAAGGTCATTCGATAAGTGCCGAAGTGATAGGAAATACTACACAATCCGTGATGAGAAGATTGCAGCATTGCATTGATACCAATGGCAATCACTTTGTATACCTTCTGTAAATGCAAGTTTTGTTTCATCTGTGTCGTCATAAATGAGCAATAGCAATCTCAGTGGACTACAATGAAACTTTGTGCATGTATATACTACGATATACACGCATGTATATATACGTACATGTATATAACTTACTTAGATTTAGAAAAATCATGATTTAAATTTTCCTTATAGGATGAAATAAAAATGTTAAAAATCGTAACTTTTACTTTCTTCTTCGCTTTCGACCAACAGCAATATTAAAAATTTTTTTACATATTGCTTAGTAAACTTGTTCAATATTTAAACCATTTCTGCATTTCGTTCTGCTACGCGATCTATTTCGAGCCAGCCCAGGTCTTATAAATTGTCGCAACGAGTTCTGTTAAAAAGGTGGACTGTAAATACTATCCAACGACTTTTCAACAGTGGCTCGAATATGAGGAGATAGGAGTGTGAGGGAAAGTAAATTTTTTGTACAGCGAGGTTATACTGATAGCGACCCACCTAATGGTGGGCCGTTTATTGAATCACAATAATCCCCGTGGAAGATGGCGGTTCGCGACTCCTCCGGTGGTCCCTTGGACGTCTCGCGACGTTGGCGTCTGAAAAATAATCAGCGAACGAAGGTGTAAAACCTCCTATTCGATACAATACGTATCCGTTCGTGACTCTGTTTCCCGTACGCTCCTGACTGCGATAATCGCTATCGAAGGAGGGGGAGTACAGCCAAACTGCTCAGCACGCAGAGTTAGTGGACTGTATATTTTTGACGTATCTCGATAATCGAGAATCCGTCCGCTCGCACTGGCGTAGTCACGGTTAAACTGATTCTACTGCGTGGGCGTCAGCGTAAAGGTGGCGGTTAATCTTACAGGGAGGTTGTAAGGCTCCAAGTTCGATAATCCAGCCGAATTAACCCGTGCTTCAACAACCTTGATTCAAAGCTCGCGAGTGACTCAATACGTCACGCGGCTATAGAAATCTCGGTGGAAGACGTGGTCCAACCCACCACTTACACGCACAAGATCGACTATCTGCGCACAATAGAAACGGCGTATATTGTAAGCGTGTTCAACCAGTCACTATTCCCACTCGTAATCTTAGCTCAGACGCAATGACGACGGTGTATACGGAAGGAGCGACTATATTGGTTGAACGGGTTAAGCCTGCCGAGATCTTTGTCGCGCTCTCTCACTCAGATGAGGGGGACGTAGCTAGGACTTACAAGTCGAGACCTGTGGCTGGACCAGTCAATTCCGACACCGTATAATATGCGAATTCCGTAGAAAAGGCAAGGGTATCTGCTGCGCTGGGACGTCAAACCGTATGCCAGGGCTTAATGCAGGTACAGGACTCGAAAAGAGTGTCCTCCGTGTTATACGGGTGGCCGGACGGAATCGGAAACACGATTCCTTCCAAGAGTTTCCCTTGCACGCTTACACGCACGAGATCGACTATCTGCGTATAGTAGACGCGGCGTATAACGTAAGCGTGTTAATCAAGAGTTTCTCTTGAACGGCGGGCAGTGAATTCGGGGAACGAACACGAAACTCGCGTCAACCACACCGAAATAAACTTGTGCGGTGAAACAACAACCATGCACTTTTTATGTGATCGAAACACGGTCAATACCGGTGCTCGATCGTGGTCACTATTGCCTGTACGTATCTGTTCGAATATCCTGTCGCGAGCTCGTAAGGGGAGCGTCGCTCGGTCCGAAAGGTCGCACGGCAGTGAATGTATCACGTTCGATTATCGAGAACTCGGAAAATCCGGAGTTCGATATCTCGTTCGTGTTTGTCAATTCTCTTACAACGGGTGGAACGATCTCCAGCACGAGACCAGTTCCGTTCGTACAGTCGTTGCCGATAGCGTAGCCGTCAAAGACTCGTTACAAGACTGCAACAGCGCGACTGAAGAGTACGTGACAGATTATTTATCAAAACTCGAAATATCCAGAGTTTAATAAACCTCGCTAGAGCTTGTCGGTTCTCTTAGCGGGTGAAACGATCTCGAGCACGAGACCAGTTCCTTTCGCACAGTTGTTGCCAATAGCGTCGCCGTCAAAGACTTGTAACAAGTATCCGACAGCGCGACTGGAGAATATTGACAGCTGCGAAGACTCGTAAGCGAGTGTTTGTTAGCGCGCCTCGATAGCAAGTGCTCGCCAGCACGATTCGTGAGCGAGTTACTCCTCGCACGTCTCGTGAGCAAGTGACTACGCGAACTGGCAGCGGCGACGAAGCGTCGCAAGAGTGTCAGCTGATCCGCTACGCGGCGCTGACTCTCTCTTATTCGCCTGTCTCTGTTCAACGTATGTTTGTATGTTGTTCTCTTTGTCTCTCTATACCTTCGCGACACGAGTTTGATTTGAACGTTTTGCACGTTGATCTACCGATCGCCGAGTTTATCGGCTGACATTAGCTGGTAACCAGAAAGTCACGCCGTTTTTACTTGAACTATTGTTGGTTATTTGGCTCCTCGGAAGAATAACATCGAGGAGGTCACCAACGAATATAAATCGCGATAATCGCGAAATTCAAGCACGTTTCAAACTAACGCGATATTTAAACAAGTTCTTATATATAGGCCTTGCCCGCAACAACGTCTGCCAATACATAAGAACCTTGCATTTCGGCAGTTTTTCTGTACCTCGTCGAGCTCCGCTGACGAGCCCGACTCGTGCATCGCGGTGAACGACCGCGATTGTAAACGTCTTCGGCGCCGGCTGTTTACGTTTCCCGCTGTACTTGTCTCGTGGGCCATCCTTCCGATATTCCATATTTTAAATCCAACGCCGATTTTCCATTGTCTCCCTCGCCGCACCGGTCGTTAGGGCAATGCCCCGATTGCCAACGAACGTTAGGTGCTGGCGGATCCTTGCAATTTCAAAAATCCCACTCCTCAATCCTTCCTAACCGATGGTCCCCGGCAAGTATAAATAGGCGCGCCGAAACCGCGCTCACTCTCGTCGTTTTCTGACTGCTATCACGTTCACACGCTTTGTTTACTTTTATCTTTGTGTGCTTCGCATCGATAAATCACTCATCACTTATTCGCGTGCGCTTCACGTGAATGATCTTATTCTACAATTCGTGCGCTTCACGTCTTGTAGCCTCCTCACCGTTATTAACGTACGCTTCACGTTAATAACGTCTCTACTCACAAATCGTGTGCTTCACGCTTTGTGCTCTCATCTCATCTCATCACCCGCATTTCACCTGGTAACATTTCTCATATTTATTGTATCATACACATCTCCGCTTTTGTTCACACCTTTCTTTTGAATATACCACATTTTATCAGTTATACCTTTTCTCGTTTACTACTCCACGCTTCAACCCACCTTCACCTTCATTTATACTTCAATCCATCGCTATAGGTTACAACAAAACTAATCTCAACAATTCTAACATCTCAAAGAAAATACTCAAATTGTATGGACCAATTTTAAAGAAGATATTGCTTTTTAAATGGCGTCTGAATATTTGTGTCCAACACTGTGAAAACAAATTGTTCTATGGGCCAATATTTGGAACCGTTTCGGGATGAGTTATGAATAGAAACATGGATTGAACAATTATGAATCGTCCGATACTAATTGTAAATGAAAGTCGAAACCAGAAAATTGAGACTTGAACGAAAGCAGCAAGAGAAGCATTTCTGGTGGTCATCGCTGGAGTTTTCCCGTCTACTGTTAACAGCCGGCTCTGGTCGCAAGGAAGGAGAAAACGCCGGGCCTGGGAACGCGAAAGAACTTTAATTACAACTCTTCACGGCGTCGCGGATCGCATGAATTATAGTTTACGCGGCCGCGTTCGTTTCACGCGGTGGCTTCGCCCGGCCCACGCGAAATGAAACTGTAACCTCGGGAAGTTTCGGACGTTTTTGGGTCGACGGGAACTCGTCTCCGCAGAACGGAACACGACCGGGTACCATGATTTTGACGCGCGTTACCTTTCCAACGGATTCGATGTTAGTTTTAACACGCGAAATTTCGGTGGACATTCGTAAGGGGTCGTTCCGCATGATCGTCAAATTTCGGACCCTGTAGAATTTGCTCCATATTTTATGCGAAAACCAGATACATATTAAAAACGATGAGTAAGATAATAATTATTTGATAGAAAATTAAATATTTTAAATAGTTTACTTACCGACAATAATTCTAATAGTCTTTTGAAATTCAAAAATCAGTAGTTGGGAATGACTCCATAAATTGATCAAAAGCAATTTTATTCTTAACTCAACAATTTTTCAGAATTAATACAATCTAACTAATTCTTTTCAAATTATTATTTACATTAAAATTCTTATGATTCTCGAAAACCTATTAACAGGCATCCGGTAGCTAAAGTGTTAAAGAATATATTTTTACGAATTCTAAATGTAGCTTTATTTTGTTTCAATTGGTGATATTATTTTTTAAATATTTTAAGCAGTCACCAGATGAGTGGAAATGTATGCGTATGATAGAACGTTTATAGAAGGTAAATGTTTCAAATACGTTACTAGAATTATAAATATTTCAAACGATATATTTATATGTTCTCTAACTTTATTCTTTTCAATTGTTAATACCATCTCTTTAATAGTTTACGCAGCCATGTTAAATGATTCATTGTCCCCGCAGAGTGTATGCTGTACTCTGGAAACCACTGAAAATCATAATGAACGTTTTTATGAAGAGCTCTCACCATTGTATGTATATTTAATTTTTACAGAAAAGCTTTCTTATATTTTTAATAAATTCAGAAAAAATAAATTGTATGCACTTGAATCAGACATCTTGCATCAGTAATACAATTATTCTATTTTGATCTTAGTACATCAACTAAACCAAGCTTTATTATCACTCGACTGTGCATCTTTACGTGGCAAAAAGATTAAGGGTATTATTTACGTGATCCACTTTGATATTATCTTTTCGTTTTATTAAATAAATTACCTTGAGTTTTGAGATTTTTATAGAATGCAGATTTTATACATATGACATACTTAAATATTTAAAACTCGGTATATAGTAAAATATTTAAGAAAGTTTAATAAGCTTCACATCTATCTTGCAATACAATTGAACATTCATGATACAACTTTCTCGTTTCTAATTGAAATCAGAAGTTCCTAATCTAGTAACCAGTATCTCTGACTAGTAAGAAAACATTAACCACCACTAAACCGATTTTATTTGTTCAAATTCGATGCGGTATACGATCTGTCAAGTAATTAATCCATATGTCAGAAGTTTCAGGCAGGATGTAGTGTAGCGCGAAAAACAAAGTAAAAAAATGGTTTGCCCTATATGTTTAATCTTGCGTTGCAATCGTTACAAAGGCGATTCATTTCCGACATTTCTTTATAATTGTATGAATAAAGCTCAATTTAAATAAGTGTTCAGGTGTATAATTCATACCTCTGCCATTGTTAAATGTTACATATAACGTAAATGAAGTTTGAATTGCAGATACTGCAATCCGTGACAATTAACTTATTTAGAAAATTGCGGCAGAGATATAAAATATTATGTTGTAGCAGATGATCAAATGAGTATAGCCAGAGATTAACCATTTTCGATTTGTAAACCTGTAAATTTATACAAATAAAACATATTCGGCGTACATAGCTGGGATTGTATTTCAAAATGGATTGTTGTAATGTAAATACATCAATATGTGCAATCAACTCTAATAATTTGATCACCTACTGTGCATTATAATAAACAAGTAACACAATAAAACTGAAAGAATATTAAACAAATACAACTCTAATTTCTTCGACAAGAATGACATTCGTGGAAAGGCGAAACTCGAAACTTCCGAACGCACAAACCACTGCTTTCGGAACGCACAATAGTTGCGTTACCGGAACAATCAAACAAACTTATATTTCCATAACTCAATACCCATTGTCTACAATTTTCAGGTAACTCTAACGGTGCCGAGTACCCGGCAGTGTAAAAAGGATAAAGTGTGGTGCCATGTCCGATGCAGAAGCAGAGGCATATGTATGTACGGTGGGTGTACAAAGTGTGGCGGCTACTTCTTATGCCCGTCACCAGAGGGACAGTACGACAACACCATTCCCGCTACTACCTGAATCTTCCTCTGTATATACAGGGTGGACGATTTATCTGAAGACATTGAAATATCTCGAGAACTATGCATCAGATCAAAAAAAGTGGGTAATGAAAGTTGTTCGTCTCGAAGGGGGACATCCAATGATACCAAACTCGACCCCCCCCCACCGCCACCCCCTTGGGGGTGGGGGTCGGGGAAGATAAAAAACTTAAATGGGAATCACCATTTTTTATTGCAGATTTGGATTCTCCAGAAAAAAAGAACCCCAATTTTGACCTATGAGTTTCTGCATTTTGATTCACAGATGGAGCTGTAATCGATAAAAATCAAAATGGGTAAACAATCGTTGAAAATTGGGAATATCTCGAGAAATACACATCAGATCAGTAAAATAAAAGTAGACGTATTAAATATTTTAAAAAATGCTATTCAATTACACCATAATTGACCCCTAACCCCCACCTCCTGGGGTGGGAGAGAGAATTATTTCAAAATCTTCAATGGGAAACCATTTTTTTTATAGCAAATCTTGATTCTCCATTGATTTGATATTATTGGTGTAATTTTATTCACAGATGTCGCTGCAATCGAAAGCAGTTGGAAAAATTCATCGGTTCGTTTATCAATACCGTATTTCATCGGTAATTGTCCCAAATGTCTCCGACATAATTGTCCCTGAGATATCCCCACTAGTGCGGGGTGTACCCCCTTGAGGGGCCGTGAAGCTCGAGAGGCCTCGGTCACCGAGAAATATGAAACCATGCGGCTCGGGTATATCGGTGAGACCATACTAATCCGAATTGCCAACTTCTTTATTATTCATTATTTTTTTATGGGACTTCGATGACCATATTTGTGGCATTTTTCTAATAAAAATCATACCAAATATGATATAATTCCGATGATATTTACTTGTGTAATAGACAATTAACGTTTCGGGCGCGAGGAAGGATAGCGATAGAGTCGCAGTCGGCGGCACAGTTCAAAGGCTCGCGCGTCCTCACAATGTATTGCCAAGGAATAACTTTTTTATTATTACTTATTTTTTATGAGACTTTTGCCAATAGATTTGTGACATTGTTCTGATTAAAATGATACCAAACACGATGTAATTCGGATCATATACAGGTGTATGGTCATTATGTATAGGTCAGGTACATAACATCGGTGAGGCAACAGTAATGCAATGACGACACTTTTTCATTTTTAATTAATCTTTTAGGAGACTTTTACCATCATATTTGTAATATTTCTCTGATCAAAATTTTTCTGATTATACATACATATTTATTTTTTTAATTGACGACGGAGTAAGTTTTGGTGACAGACAAAGAGATTAAATGACAAGGACATTAAAGACACCTCAGCTACATCTACATTAACCGTCTTGTCTTCTGTGAATTGTTGTTTCTCGATCATACATAGTAAGAATGCAGAGAAGAGAAAACCTAAGAAAATCCGGAAAAACCAATGTCGAGATTTTACGGTCACGAATTTACATCTGGAGAATCCAAATCTGCAATAAAAATGGGGGTCCTGTTTGATATCATTGGATGATGCCCCCCTTTGAGACGAACAACTTTCATTACCCACTTTTTTGATCCGATGCATAGTTCTCGAGATATTTCTATGTCTTCGGATAAAACGTCCACCCTGTATACCGTCCTAAACTGTCTTCGCGATATCGCGCGTCTAAGGCACGGGTCCCCTAGATAGCTTTACTGACGAGTCCTCTAGTGGGCCTAGGACGAAACGCTTCCATCTCCTTTTTCCATCTTAACATAATTCAACAGCTGTCATAAAAGTATTCGTACACCTTCAAAAATCGAATAACTTTTCTAAAACTGGATCAAATGACTTTAATTATGTTGAAATGTCAGACGCATAAGTTGACTAGGTAGCGTGTAAATAAATTTTTTCAAAAAATTGCTATTGGTCGGAATTGCGATGGAAATAGTAATGATGGCAATTTTTAACATTTTTATCTGTGTCTGTAATAAACCACTTTGGTATACAGTTATAAATACAGTGTTTTGTTGGCGCAATAATAAACAAAGGTTCGTGTTAGTATGTTTACATGACCGTGGAGATATTTAAATTTTGTAGTATAGGTCTACATTTTTGAGGAAGGTAAGAACAAACGCAATGTTCTTTTGGTCATTGAGGCATTCACTCAGATTAGTTGGAATGTTGAGAACTTGTCGTTGTGCTTGGAGGGCTGGGCAATCGAGAAGGAAATGTTCGATAGACAATGGTATGTTACACGGGGTACAAAGAGTTGAAGGGTGTTTCGTAATTTTATAGAGATATGTAATATTTGAGTGGCCAATTCTAAGTCGCGTAGTGATTACTTGGTCTTTTCTGTGGTTAATATAGGTCTAACAATAAGTAAGTTATGTACATGTACAAAGTTTCATCGAAATCGGTTAACATTGTTGTGAGTTACAAACATTTAAAGGTATTTACATAACGACGAAATTCCCCGAAAAGACCGAAAATCTGCGGCTTTCACCCTTAAATTGTAATCTTGTAATATTATTAGCTCATAGCAACATTAACCGACTTCGATGAAACTTTGTACATGTATATAACTTACGTAGATATACGAAAAGTATATTTTAAATTTTTATTATAGGCAAAGATAAAGAAGATAAAAATTGAGACCTTTACTTTTTTCTTCACAATTTCGACCAATAGCAATTTTTAGAAAAAATTATTTACACATTACCTAGTAAACTAATCCTTTTAACATCTCAAAAGAACTGAAGTCGTTTGGTCTAACCTTAAAAAAGTTATTTGATTTCTAAAGGTGTACGAACACTTTTTACACCCACTGTATAGCAAAATAAGAAACGAAATAAATAGAATTTATTGTGGTAACTAGGCACAGGGAGAATCATGTCCGAAAAGAAGCTTGGGAAACACGTGGAAAGTTGCGGCAGACCCTTTCGCATGATTGATCGAATATTCCTGCCCCGTCTGTACGAAATATCTGAATTAATGTTCGCACGTCCCCTAGCGCGATCCTTCCGTTTCATAGCCAGTTTCCGGGCTCTCGCGTGTCGGGATGACAAAGGCTCACACGGGCCGCCGTTCTTCTCTTGCAGTCGAGCTTTCAATTACCCGGCAATTCCCGACGACGTCCGTTTAATTTCTCCTCTCGGCCGCTTCTACTTTCTGCCCCCGGTCTCGGTCTCTGTTCAACGCGGCTACAAGCCCCGACTTGTCCTCCTACCCACACGGCACAATGTTGAACGATAAATTTTCAAACATCAGCCTCAAGCTTCTCGTTTCTCGCAGAATTCTGCGTGGCCTTTTTTCCGTCGCCGTCGTCCCAGTGTCTCGTGTTTGGTCGTTTACGGCAGCGCGCTGTGTTTGTACGTGTCTCATACCGCGCGCGCGTGTGCATGTCCGTTGATGTGAGTATGTGAGCTCGTGTGTGTACTTGTACGCGTTCGTGCACGTCGACGTTTTCTCTCCGAGGTTCGATTTTAATGTCAGGCAACGGCCGGCACTGTCGTTTCAAGAAGCTGCTGATTTGTTGGTTTTAGAAAATCTGTGGGAAACATTCTCTTTGAAGTCTCCTCCGGCGAGGATAAAGTAAACTCGGAAATTCCTGCAAGATCTGCCCTTTTGTTTTGCTATACGTTGTAACGTCTGATACACACGGTATTATTATATGTATATCTATCTCGCATTACGGTGAGTTTACATTGAACACGCTGCTGTAACATTGTCCTCCCCTTGTAATGAGCGGTCGTCTCGATTCGACTTATTAAAATGATTAATGAAAGACAGGTACATTTTACCTCGTGTTTATTACAATTAATGCAGAATGATTTTATGTTGCATAATTGTCCGCTGTCTAATGATCACATTGTGCAATCTCGTCATGCGAAAGTGTGGGACTTATTTTCTATCATACTACTGAGACTAATTTCTACGTACTGTCTGAACTCTCTTGTATGTGTACTTTTAACTGAGGATAAATCGTTCAATCGAAGCTTGAACAAATAATTTCAGAACATCTTCATGTTCACGTGCTTTCTACACCACATAAAGATTCATCATTTTGTAATCACACTCTACGATTTATTTCATTAGAAGAACCTGTTTGTTGTATTGCACTGCTGGCATTCATTTATACATTCCACTTGAATTTGCATTTCCACGATGTCTATATTCGAGACGGTACCGCTTTGTCAAAACTTACATAAACAATTCCATTGTACGCGAGCGTTCGAGTGCACTCCATTTCGCACGTATTATAAATGCACGTTTAGTGTCTGTTTGACAAACAATGAATTTGTCAAATACCTCCTGTACGATCCTGATAGTTTATACACAGAGGTTTCCGACGATTCGCAAACACATCTGATTTCTCGGTACTAAAACGTCAACATATTAACACACCAACCTGCTGCGATAGTAACTATGCGTACATGGTCAGACACAGTAGCCATAGGCTGAATTGATATTGCGTACAGCGACGTTGTAACGTCTGGTAGCGAAATATCAATCTAAAGTTTCCCAATAAACGTCAGTTTGTATGTCCAAGGTTTTTCGTTTGTTCGAAATGGGCGATGTAAACGATGGCTGAGCTACTGCAATTGAAAGACGCAGGAATATTCTACTACTTCACCAATTCCCTTGTCGTGGAACAAAAAAAAAACGGCGAGGTATCACAGTGCATGCGGGACCACATCATGGTGTTTGCAAGCTCCAGGCATTTTTGTATTTAATTCACCATTCACAAACTCTCAATTTTCCATTCGTTCCGAGACACAGCGTCACGAGTATTTGGGAGTTCGGGAGAAAATTCATAGCTTCTAAACTATTGCATTATGGACCTAAGACTCCACATACTTTTTTAAAAAGGATACAAAACCTATCAGTTAATAAAAGAAAATATAATTTTAGTAACAAATGGGGGTGTGCGGGAACCCGAGCCTCGGGTCGAGTCGGACAACGATGGGGTCGGGTCAGGTCGGGATCCAGAAAGTTTATAATCTTCGGGTATCCGAAATGGTAGTCGGGTTGGGTCGGGTTGTTGTCCCGAAAGTTTGCAATATTCAGGTCCTCGAAGTTAAAGCTGTATTTATATAAGTATAATGCGGTTTTATGATTTTTCAGTGCAATGTTTTATTTTCACTGGCAAGTTCAGAATGATTTTTGTATTTTTAGTGTAATCGGTTATCAAACTTCGCGAGGAAAAAAATTATTTTAGAATACATTCTGTGAAATAATGTACGTAAAGGACGTTTCTGTTTCCAGTAAACACTGTTCTTACCAGACAAGGACTCCTCGTCCGCACACCGTTCGTATAAGAGGACTGTTTCGTAAACAGTGTTTACTACAAATCGAAATATTATTACAACCGATGATTGGACGTCTTAACCCTTTGCGATCGGCAAATTTCTCTGATGGGAGTACCAGATAGTCGGATCAAATTTAGCTTTCCGGAGTTATTTTTCCCTAATGATAAGTGAGATAAAGCAAATACATAGATATTAAAAAACATGTTGTAGCTTATCTATTGTATTTAATAGTACATATAATACATACAAAGTAGAAATTTTTGTAATTTTTCAAATGCAATTGCAATTTTTTACAAATTCAGACGATCATGTCGCCAGGGTGGCGACGCCGACTTCTACGACAATTTGAAAATGCCGCCACTGTGGCGGCACCGATCGCAAAGGGTTAATATGAACAGGGTTATTTATTGCTGATTTGACCGCAGACTTGCTCAAACTTCAACTTCGAGTACCCGGATATTGCAAACTTTTCGAACCTCGACCTGACTACCTTTTCGGGTACCCGAAGTTTATAAACTTTCGGGATTCCGACCCGATCGCGAACAAACTTCCCGATCCGACCCGACCCGAACCTGAAATTTCGAGTACTCGCACACCCCTAGTATCTTCTTCTCTTTATAGGGTATCGTTTCTCAATTTTCTGATCTGTGTGCTTTTATATCTGCATATTTGTATATCTTTAAGCTATAGTAGATATGAAAATGGTTACAATCGAAATTAAATTGAAACGTTTACAAAAAAATTGGTATTTTATGCTTCATAAGAGGACATTGTTAAATTAATGTAAATATATGGTTTAAATAAAAGATTAACACCACCGCTATTGTGAAATATGTTGAATTTCCTATCACGTTGAGATATAAATTATACAGTAAATCCTTTATAAACGCATAAGCCTCGGGGGGATAGTTATGCGTTTATCTGTGACGGGTAGCTATTTTTTGGGCTTCTAAGGCCGAGCCGAACGTAGAGGAGGACAGCGCGTGTAAAGCGAGACCACGCGCGGGCCTTTGAACTGGCCCAGCGACTGTGACTCTCCGCGTCTCTTTCATTCCCATACGCTATCCTTCCTTGCGCCCGAAACGTTCATCGTCATTTAAACCACTAAATACTACAACACTATTTACACATTTGAAATCATATCGTGTTTGGTCTTTTTTTAAACATAAAAATGCCACGAATATATCGATGAAAGTTTCATAAAAATATAAGTAATAATACAAAAAATTGAACATTGGTGCTACATTGTCACGATGCACGGGCCTTTGGATTGTGTCGACGACTGCGACTCTCCGCGTCGCATTAGTAGTGGTTCACACCGATATACCCGAGCCCAGATCGGATTACTAAAGTGGAGGGGATATATTTTCTGCGTTTATCTGCTACAGCTTTTATGCGTTTATAGAGGATCCACTATACATCATTCAAAGTGCAACAATAGCTATAGAAAATACACGTATTGTTTGAATACGATATTAGTTGCTAAACTCGTCATATTCAACATTTCAATCTATTCTACATACTTTTGACGTGACAGAAAATTTCGAATTGTCAATGGCAGATGATTTTTTATTTAAACGAAAAAAATTTGGTTCGTGGCGTTGCACTATGAAGCAAAGAAGCCAATAATATTTTATTATCACTGCTTTACTATGTATGCTATATTTTTAGAGATATACAGGGAGGGAGGGTATTACCTATCTTTCCACCCTTAAAGGTTGATTTCACGCTGAAGAAACATGAAAGGGACAAAAAATAAAACTGGACAATACCTGCTTCTATTGATGTTCTTTATAAACCTGCAAAGTTTAAAAAAATTCGAATTTTTCGAATCACTGACGTTTCTTTGTCAGGAGAAACTATTGATTTTAGCTATCTAATATTACTACACCTCTTAAACCCTTTGCACTATAATATTGAGTTGGGTTCGTGATGAAGATTTTTTACAGAATCAACTAAATTTGTACGTTATTAATATTCTTTAAACCGAAATAAAATTCTACATTGATATCGTTTATACATATAATAGGTAGCACTTACCCGCAGAACACATACGCAAACAATAAATATAAACTTCCTTCGACTTTTGAGAAATTATGAACAACAAAGGAGTTATAATTACTGTAACCGTAAAATAAGTAGTAGTAAAAGGGGTTAATGAGTAATTGTAACGTATAATATGATACGTAAATATGATTATAATTTCTTATTTTAATTTAAAAAATAATCTCACAAATATGATGGCAAAGGTTTCATGAAGCAAGACTTGATAATGCCAAAATTTTGTCTCTGAATTAGTATTGTCTCTCCGATATCATACTTTAAATAGTACCACACTGTTTTGCGATCGAGCCACCAAGGAATATCCCCTGGAAAAGAGAAGGTTCATTTGTTCACTGTTAGATGAAACCATGAAAATTGTAATACAGGGTGGTCCAAGAGTTATCAGATCATTTAATGTTTTAACATGTTTATTAACACGTTGGCTGCCGTGTCACCCATATATGGGTGACGGAATTATTTGTCCATATTTAAAAATTAATTATTACGCTAATGTAATTATTGTATCAAATTTGATTAATATCTGGAAAATGCAAGAAGGTTAAAACGTTACTCAGTGTCACACATTTTAATTCTGTAATCATTATTTTATTAAATATATTGTTTCGATTTTATGAAATTTTTGAAGTCACTGCTTTGGCAGTCAAAGCGTTAAAGAATAAATGTAAATGTTTAAAAGAGAAAAGTTATTCCATTCTAAAATGGCCCAGTGACTTTTCTGGCCACCCTGTGTTCAGTCCCTGAACAACATTTATTTCAGTCCGTAATTCATACTTCAATAATACTTAACTTTCGCCAAACGCACACCCTGCGACAAACGATGGCACACCTGATTGGTGCGCTATAGGAACACCAAAAAGGTATAAATACCGGACAATTCTCGCACCGAAAACATTTATAAAAGTCACCTCGAACGAAACAGTTCCACAGCACTGTACATACAATAGCAATTCAAACGAATCGCAGCATCACAAGATTGTTCAAATTGTTAAATACATTTATTCACTATCAAACCAGTGTACACATTTACTAAAGCGAACAAGTAATCCACGGCAATCACGCTCGCGGACTGGACGCAACACCCTGTATAGAACGAAATTTATAACGTAGACACAGTGTTTAACACGCCTATAGAATAAGGCTGCCTTGAGTGCATGGAATGATTGAAAATATTAGAAACACTGGGGCAATACTTATCATGGCTGTAAACAATCATGACAGAGAAACAGAGTGAAATGACAACGAGTCGACTGCGTCGTGATACGATATTGCAACTCGCAATACAGTATTTTATCGATAACTTTCCCAAAAATTTGGGCGATATCTGTCCCCAAAACAATCCCCACTTCCGCGGGATATACCCCGTGAGGGGCCCTGAAGCTCGAGACGCCTCGCTCGCCGAGAAGTGTAATATAATACGGGTCGAGTATATCGGTGTGAGACCACTACTAATCCAATGACAAAACTTCTTTATTTTTTCTTATTTTTGATGGAACTTTCACCAACATATCATGGAATATTTCTAATGAAAATGATACCAAACAAGATATAATTGCGATAATATTTACTTGGGTAATGGACGATGAAAGTTCCAGGCGCAAGGAAGGACAGCATAAGGGAAAGAATGAGACGCGGAGAGTCGCGGTCGGCGGCACAGTTCAAAAGCCCGCGTGTCTACACAGTATAGTGCCAATAAAAAAACTTTTTTATAATCACTTAGTTTTTTATGAGACTTTCATCAATATATTTTTGGCATTTTTCTGTTCAAAATAATACCAAACACGATATAATTCGGATCATATTTACAATAATTTTCCGATACTTTCATCGTCCATTACACAAGTAAATATCATCGCAATTATATCTTATTTGGTATCATTTTCATTAGAAAAATGCCACGAATATGTTGGTGAAAGTTCCATAAAAAAATAATAAAAAATAAAGAAGTTTTGTCATTGGATTAATAGTGGTCTCACACCGACATACTCGACCCATATTGGGATCTGACGTGGGGAGCGTGAATAATATATATAGCAATCCGATATGGCGACGAAGTGCATGGTCTTAACATTGTATTGATATCTTCTTCTTGTTTTTACTTAAAATGTTTAAAAGAAAGGAGACAACATTGTGTTGAGGAAAACGCATCGATATTATGGACAAATCCAGCTGGGGTTGGCAATGTTAAATTTAGAACTAACATATTTTGTTCTATATTCTAAGTTTGATCAAAAATATTTAGCTTAGAAAGTTACAAGAAATGACAGTTTTATTTTTCCAATGTTGACTACATTAAAAAATATTTATTATACAAATATGTTACATAAAATTTGATTATTGGAAAAAATATGTGATGAGAGTAAATAGACTTATGAATAATACCAAGTGACGAGAGTACAGACAAATTTTTTTGCTACGCGGTGCAAAAATTGGAGCTTCCATAACATTATTTTTAATAAACCCCCGTTTTAACACTGTAAGTTTATACTGTAATTAACACCCGTTAACACTGTAAGCTGCTGTAAGCCAGGCCAAGCCAAGCTAAGCTTAGAGTATTTCTACTTTTCGGCAGCAGACGGCGCCACTCAAAATGTCAGATCCCAATTATGTTACACTTCTCGGTGACCGAGGCCTCTTGAGCTTTGCTGCCTTTTTCTACGTTCGGCAAAAGTCAAAGAATACTATACCTGGACGATAACTGTCCCTGGCTGGCCCCGTGTTGACGACAGTTATCGATAAAATGCTGTACAATGAGGAACGTATGAAATTATTAAATTGTATAGATACTATTTTCTTATTTTCCAGGTATTGCGTTTCGTACATATACTGAACAAAGGAGCCTTGGGTGCATCGAATAAAAGAAAACACTGTCAACCCTTTCTACAACACGATTAATTCGTTCCGTGTCATATCGCAACCGTGTTTCTGACAGTACCGTCTTATAAGTGCGTTGAGTATATTGGACAGAAATAGTGAAAGAATACTTATCATAATTAGAAACAATCACGGCGATCGAAGCAGGGTGTAATGACAACGATTCGACTGCGTTGTATCGCGATATTGCAAATCGCAATAAAAAAGGAAACTTATAAAATTAAAAAGTTACAGAGATCCCATTGTTCAGTCCCTGAAAAATATTTATTTCAGCCAGTTGTTCGACTATATCTAACTTTCGCCAAACACACACCCTGCGACCGAAGATGCAACGACCGCGCGCGACCCACTGCTAACTACTTGCGACCAAACGATGGCACACCTGATTGGTGCGCTACACGAACACCAAAAAGGTATAAATACCGGACATTTCTCGCATCGAAAACACTTAGAAAAGTCGCTTGAAACGAAGCACAGCTCCACAACACTGTACATACAATAGCAATTCAAACGAAACGCAGCATCACAAGATTATACAATTGTTAAATACATGTACTCACTATCAAAACTAGTATAATACATTTACTCGCGGTAATACATTTATTCGAGCCGGATTCGCAATTGAAATTGCAAATTCTGAACAATTAACGAGGGTTCACGAAGCAGCCGAACGGACACAGTTGCCGTCGGTGTAGTGGACAAAATTCAACAATCAACGAGGGTTCACGGTTCAGCCGAACCGACACAGCATGAGTCGGAATTGTGGCCATTTTCAACAACATTGGATTCTACCTAGCAGCCAAACGGACACAGCAGGCGTAGAGCAGGATCAAGAATTAGCGAGTAAAGAGGTAAGTGCGAGATTTAGAGGACACAACATCCGGAGATATCGACGGCAGACAACCCACGTCAACAGTAACACAGCAACCGTTCAGAGGCAGTAAGCAGCCGAACGATCGTCCTGAGAAGGAAGTGCAGGCAACGATAACATCGCAACGTCTCTAGTAAGGTTGAGTCAGTGGTTACATCCCTTTTTCACACTACTCCTTATAAGGTCTCGATTGCAATGACTACCAAAACAAACGCGATTAGAATGAAACGCAGCACGACAAGATTATACAATTGTTAAATACATTTACTCACTATCAAAATAAGTGTAATACATTTACTAAAGCGAACAAGTAATCCGAGGCAATCACGCTCGCGGACTTCACGCAACATTGTGGTCCTTCAAGCCGGATTCTCAATTGAAATTGCGAATTCTGAACAATTAACGAGGGTTCACGAAGCAGCCGAACGGACACAGCTGCCGTCGTTGTAGTGGACAAAATTCAACAATCAACGAGGGTTCACGGTGCAGCCGAACCGACACAGCATGAGTCGGAATTGTGGCCATTTTCAACAACATTGGATTCTACCTAGCAGCCGAACGGACATAGCAGGCGTAGAGCAGGATCAAGAATTAGCGAGTAAAGAGGTAAGTGCGAGATTTAGAGGACACAACATCCGGAGATATCGACGGCAGACAACCCACGTCAACAGTAACACAGCAACCGATCAGAGGCAGTAAGCAGCCGAACGATCGTCCTGAGGAGGAAGTGCAGGCAACGATAACATCGCAACGTTCTAGTAAGGTTGAGTCAGTGGTTACATCCCTTTTTCGCACTACTCCTTATAAGGTCTCGATTGCAATGACTACCAAAACAAACGCGATTAGAATGAAACGCAGCACGACAAGATTATACAATTGTTAAATATATTTACTCACTATCAAAATAAGTGTAATACATTTACTAAAGCGAACAAATAATCCGCGGCAATCACGCTCGCGGACTTGACGCAACACCCATGTTTTTATGCTTCACATACTAATAAGTAAGCTCTGAGTACATAGAATGAAAGAGAATATTAGAATTTATAAACGTTGGAGGAATGCTCATGGTGGTTAGAAACCATCATGGCGATCGAAGCAGGGTGTAATGACAACGATTCGACTGCGTCGTATTTCGATATTGCAAATCGCAATAGAAAAAGAAACTTATAAAGTTAAAAAGTGACATAGATCCCATGTTCTATGCTTCATATACTAATATGTCAACTCTGAGTACATCGAGTGAAAGGAAATATTAGAATTTATAAACATTGGAGGAGTGCTCATCGTGGTTAGAAACCATCATGGCGATCGAAGCAGGGTGTAATGACAACGATTCGACTGCATCATGATGCGATATTGTGTTCGATATTCGTACAGAAGAAAACACGAATTCTGATTTAGCAACCGGGAACTGGGAACCAGTAGCAGCGAAAGGGACTGTCATCGACGAGGCTCAAAGGCTGTCGAGCGAGATGATGCGAGAGCGTGGTTTCGAGGAAAGGAGTTGCTTTCGAGCCTATCGGCGTTTCCTCGCGGACGACGAGTGTCGGCTGCGAGTCAGAACGGGAAATCAGAGCACAAAAAGCCCAGGGTATACTAGGGCTCGTTCAATGAACGAAACACAGGGCTTGCCTTTGGCATAGTTTCGCTGATCCTCGACGAGATAAATGGAACGGCGAAGTGAGAGGAAAAGTACCGGGGAACAGCAAGGATGAAAGATCAATAAGGAGATGCGTGGAAAGGGGTTGAGTGGCTGCGAAGGTGAAGTTGCTTTTATAAATATTCCGAATCTTAGAATATTAGACTTATCGAACTAAACCAAATGATCTATTCACGAACTACACACAAAATTGATCGGACCAAGAAATCTCTGTTATGTTTGTAGAACTCTATCAGGGCTGCATGAAATACTATTTTAAATAGTAAATACTTTTATTTTGGACATACATAGAGATTTTTTGAAAATAGAACGTTTGATTTTTAAGCAACATGTTTAAAAATATTATGACGTTTTTATGGGGGACATTTTTACGTAGATATTAGAAATAGAGCATAATTTGTAAGATATCGGATATGTAAGAAATGATACAACAGCTTTAAAATATTGCAAACCTTCATAACTTCATCTAATGTCAAGCTTAAACGTTCGACAGTACGTTAGCCGTCCAAAATGGAAATTGTAAAAATATATGTAAAAACAGTTTACTTTTTTCATTCATGAAAAAACCAGTAACGTTATTGTTGCAGTAACAGCAACACTCTAGAATTACATT
This sequence comes from Sphecodes monilicornis, assembly GCA_913789915.3. Taxonomy (NCBI): domain Eukaryota; kingdom Metazoa; phylum Arthropoda; class Insecta; order Hymenoptera; family Halictidae; genus Sphecodes; species Sphecodes monilicornis. Next base: position 32,894,888 of record OU565284.1, on the reverse strand, counting down.
ATATTAAATTACAATACATTACAACAGCCTTCATAAAATGACGCGCAAGCATACATAAAATGAATTATTACAAAGATAGTTCAATAATTAGTATTAGAAATGTTATTCTAATCTCTAATATTATATGTATATTTCACAAAATTATTCACATTTACTTATGCTGGTGAACGTTTAATTTCAATTCATTATATAAAAATATATTTAATTTATTACAGTGATGGGCAATTTTGCTTCAATTAAGACAAAACCGTCCACACCGTAGCGCTCTCTGTCCCCTTCCATCAAGCGCGGTACGCAACGAATGTGCGCGCTGCATGAAAGAGAGGTTGGTGGGAGAAGCAGGCATTTGAGGGACTCCAACCGTGCCCACCACTGATTTATTGTGTCAATTCGTCTGTACTAAGAAAAAAACACAATTTCTTTTTCACGTGTTCAGTAAATTTTTGCACTAGTATATTCAACGTAATAAATTCAATTAGGATCTGCGTAATACAAGAAGATTGAAATAGTACTCACAATTAGTATCATACACCTGAACACTTGTCTAACCTGACTATAATCAGTCATTTCACCGCCAATCATCAACAACGAAACGACTAATATTGATCATTTGTGTCTTGCAGTAAATAAACAACTCTGGTTTCTGGAAAACTTTCTCAACTCTGGTTCCAGTAAAATGGATTGATCCTTTGCACTCGAATGGTGACTCTGAGTCACCAGTGAAAATTGTCATACCATTATTCAAAACAGTTTTCATATTATAAAATTCGTCTCTATTCTATAAATTCGTAAAAATACAACTGTTGTATGAGAAAACAGGTTTAACTTCTGGTTCGCAATATAAAAAAAGACATGTAGAATAAAAATGTTCTAGGTCGAAACAAATATCTTGATTTTGGAATGAAAATTGCTTCGAGTGCAAAGGGTTAAAATAATTGCAAATTATCTAGAGATGAGTCATTATGTATTAGAAAATATAGGAAAGAATAAAAAGACAAGTTTTCAATTTTTCTCATGAAATAAATAACTTTGATTTTAGGGATGTTTTTATTTTGAAACTGAAGACACAGCGCCGACGAAATTGCTACGAAACCTCGTAAAAGGAAGAACAATGAATATAATAATTGAAAGTATCTAAGGCATGAAAAAGCATGAAGGTATGTATCCACCTCTGATAAAACAAAATCACTGTTCCATCTTTCTGTGCGACGGTCTCTTATCCGTGGCGTTTCATGCGGAATTTGACAGGTTGTCGTTGGCCTCGACTCCATTATCCACCGATGAAAGGTGTCGCGGAACCGCCGTTTCCCGGATTTCCGTGGAAAAACCGTGGTTCGATTTACTCCGCAAGAAATGGCGCTCCCGGCTAGGAAAAACAGGGACCACCAAGCTGGTCGTTACGGATTTCGGTATGCGCAAGGAAGGAAATATTTATGGGCACGGTTACGGCGAAGCCGCGTTAAACCAGTGCCCTATACCTCCACCTCGTCCGACCGGATATATCGCCCTCGTATCTCTGAATTATTTCGGGCATGCGTTTAGAGACGTTCCCTGTTTTATTGTGCGACGTTGCTCCGCGCCGCGCAACTTGCTTTTTGCTTCGTTCATGGAATTTCTGCTTGTCTACTGACACAAATTGCCTTGATTTTTTGGAAACAGCAGAGATAGAAGAACCGAGAGAGAGAGAGAGAGAGAGAGAGAGAGAGAGAGATACAATCATGAGCAAAATTGAACCAATGAAACCATTTTATTTTTAAATGATTATCTGTGTACAGTGGCCGGAATTAATATTCGGACACTCTTTACAATACAATAACTTTGTTATAATTAAACTAAACGACTTCAGGTTTTTTGAGATGTTAGAAGGATTAGTATACTAATAAACTATTTATAAAAATTTCTATTGATCGGAATTGTGACAAAAAAGTAAAGGTCACGATTTTTAAATTCTTTATCTGTGTCTGTAATGAAAATTTAAGCAATACCATTTGTAGATCTCCGTAAGTTATACACATTTACAAAGTTTCATTGTAATCGGTAAACGTTGTTATAAGTTACAAACATTTAAAAGTGACCACATAAGGGCGAAATTCCCTGAAAACGCCGAAAATTTGCATCTTCCACGCTTAAGCTCTCATCTTGTAATGTTTGTAGCTGATAGCAACATTAACCGATTTCGATGAAACTTTGTAAATGTGTATAACATACGGAGATCTACAAATAGTATTTTTTTAAATTTCATTACAGATACAGATAAAGAATTTAGAAATCGTGACCATTACTTTTTTCGTCGCAATTCCAACCAATGGCAAATTTTGGAAAAATTATTTACGTGCTACCTAATAAACTAATCCTTCCAACGTCTCAGAAAAACTGAAGTGGTTTAGTTTAATCTTAACAAAGTTATCGTATTGTGAAGAGTGTCCGAATATTAATTCGGGCCACCGTATGAACTATGGAAACAGAAACTACTTCTAACTGACTCTGACATGTCTGAAAATAATTCAGCAATAATCCTGATCTGTTTTAACATTCATGTTGGGTGTGCCACGATATCGAAACTATAGTGACACGCCGAATTAATTTTACGTAAGTAACTTGTAATGGAAAATATATACATTTGTTTCTGGTGGTACAGTGGACAGTATTTACTATTGAACTTGGACTGTGAAACTGTGACTGATACTAAAATGAAGGGACTGTGTAATATGTGTTGAGACAGGATATTTTACAATGAAGATTTATTGTATAACGGCGGATCACAGCGGATTATAAAATACAGAGTTCTTGAAAGAGTATTACACGCTTTTACATAAGAGTGTATAGCCGGAAGAAGAAGGAGATTACTTTAGTTCGGTGTACCAAACACAGGGAGCGTTGCGCGCCCATTAAGGCCTATTTCCAACAATATGCGTGCTCAAGGGTGTACGGATATAAAAAGCTGCAGTTTTCTTCCGTCGCCGCTACTGGGACAGTGTCAACGTTGACAAATCGTACAACACTTGACGAAGAGAAAGCACTGTACAGTGGCTAAAGCATTAGCTGTTGCCGCTCACCTAACGGGAACATTATGGGTGTCTAGACGCTATTTTATAAACTTTTGCTATTTTTTCGTAATTCCGACTAAACGCAATCTTTCTAAAATTTTCAGTACACGTTCATTGCTAAACTATTTCTTCTAACCTGTCAGAAAAACTGAAGTCGTTTGGTCGATTTATAAAAAAGTTAGGCAATTATTGCGAAATGGTCATTATACTCCGATTTTGATGAAACTTAAATATGTTATGCAGCAACACATTTTGAACAACTTTTTCCGTTTCCAATATAGGGGGATCGCTTTTAGTTTTCGAGATATTTGCAAAAAACTATTGCTAATACTGTATTCAATTTCCCGTATTCTCGCACGCTACGTGGCAACGTAAGATTGCTCCGGCGCGGCGCACAGTTGGCCAAACCGATGAAATCTGTGTCAAAATTAAAGAACTTTCGATAGAAATGAGATAGAGCGATGAAACTTTTTTTAAATTAAATCTGAAACTTTGCAGAATCTGAAATAATTATAGAGATTGTGGTATGAACGTTTTTTAACCTTGAAAAAATTCGTTAAACTTGCACCATTTCAAGAAAATTGTGGTTTTTTCAATACCACGCGCGGAAAAAATTCTTTTTTAACATGCTATACAACATTTCGCGTAGATTTTTTCATGCTGATTTCGAATCTGGTTTCAAAATTTGTCTATGACTGCAGGATTTTTCAAAAAATCGATTTTAGTGAACAAAAGCCAATGAAATCATCATCTTGTCGTTGAAATGATTTGATTACCCACTAATTTGAAGATATATATTGTATTCTCATGTATAAAAAAAAAATAAAATTATACATAAAGAAGTATTTAATCGTTTATTTGACGTATATTACTTTACGAACGATTACGAGACATATCGTTGCCAGTGTCGCTGGCACTCCTCGTAGGCTATGTGCGACTGTAATGCAATTTAAATTAGATATTTATTATCCATAATTATGTTTTCACTTACAAAGGAAGTAAGGTAAGTATTTAATCTTTTTAACTTACATCTCATAAACGAATTTTTTAACTTCTGCTGATATCTTGTGTTTTTTTTGGAAGTTCGATCGATTATGCTACGATTCATTTGCATCTTCGGAATAATAAGCGATAGGTAATGGAAACTGTCCTGCTATTTATATCTCAACACTTCCAAAAAATATTTCTATGTGGAAAGTACTAATGCATAAGCAGCAGTGTCGAGCATGTACTTGAAATGTGAGACATCGAGGCGAGGCTAGATGAGGGTTCGCTCTGTTTACCTTGAAGAAATATACAAACGTATGGGACCAATCGAACTAGCTAATTGGAAAAGAACGAAGCGTGTTTCACTAGAAGAAGTTTCAAAAAGAACACTGTACAGGCGTGCTAACGAACTGCTGAATAATAATGCGTACAACATGTCCGTTATCGAATTTATATGAGAAGTAAGTTAAAAAGATTAAATACTTACCTTACTTCCTTTGTAAATGAAAATATAATTATGGATAATAAATATCTGATTTAAATTGCATTACAGTCGCACATAGCCTACGAGGAGTGCCAGCGACAATGACAACGATACGTCTCGTGATCGTTCGTAAAGTAATATACGTCAAATAAACGATCAAATACTTCTTTATGTATAATTTTATTGTTTTTTTATATATGAGAATACAATATACCTTCAAATTAGTGGGTTATCAAATCATTTCAACGAAAAAATGATGATTTCATTGGCTTTTGTTCACTAAAATCGATTTTTTGAAAAATCTTGCAGTCATAGACAAATTTTGAAACCAGATTTGAAATCAGCGTGAAAAAATCTCATCGAAATGTTGTATAGCATGTTAAAAAAGAATTTTTTTCCGCGCGTGGTATTGAAAGAACCACAATTTTCTTGAAATGGTGCAAGTTTAACGAATTGTTTCAATGTTAAAAAACGTTCGTACCACAATCTATATAATTATTTCATATTCTGCAAAGTTTCAGCTTTAATTTAAAAAAAATTTCATCGCTCTATCTCATTTCTATCGAAAGTTCTTTGATTTTGACACAGATTTCATCGGTTTGGACGACTGTGCGGCGTCTGTTTACTTTTTTTTTGTTAATACGCTGTGGAGATGAGAGAGAAAACAGGGTCTCACTCTGGTCATACATATATAAGGTGAGCTTTCAATTTTGAAAGACTACTCTCCGATTTTTGCAGGCGTGGTCGGACCAGTCTAACGGCCGGCCCTCTCCGCTCCCTCCGCAACCTCACCGCAACTCATTCTATTGGCATAATCTTTGCATTGTATCATCCAGAATTTGATCTAGTAATGGGAAAATCGTGCGAATAGAATGAGTTGTGGTTAGGTCACGGAGGGGGCGCAGAGGCCCGACCACTCATACGAAAATTCAGGAGTAGTCTGTCAAAATTGAAAGCTCACCCTATATAGAGATAAACCCTGTTTTTCTCTCATTTCCACAACGTGTTTACAAAAAAAATTAAACAGACGCCGCACCGGAGCAGCCTTACGTTGACACGCAGCGTGCAACAATACGTTAAATTCAATACAGTATTAGAAGTAGTATTTTGCAAACATCTCGAAAACCAAAAGCGACCCCCCTATATTGGAAAAGGAAAAAGTTGTTTAAAATGACGAAATCTATAACATATTTAAATTTCATCAAGATCGGAGTATAATGACCTTTTCGCAATAATTACCAAAAGTTATTCTGATTTTCAAGTGTATGCCATTAATTATGCTCGCATAATAGAGTTCCTGGTAGACTGTATAACATTAGACGTTACTGTATCTAGACTTTCGTGGTTTTATCTGTGGTTCGAACGTGTTAATTCGAAGCTCACTCGTTGAATAAGTTCAAGTTGACTTGCCAGCGATCCTCGCCTCGCCAACGATCTATACAACAATAAACTATTGACAACGGTAGCCATTTTTATCGTCGTACTTCCTCGTTGAATCGTTTCAATCTCGCATGCTGTTTGTATTAGGACCTATCGAACAATCGAAACGTTGTTTGCAGCGCGAACGTGGCACGGAAACGGCAACGGACCCGAGCTTCTTTGAATAACGAAAGCGCAGAGAAGCGCGCCACGTCCCTCTTCCTTTGTCTATTGCAGCGGCAGGCACGCATGTGGCCATTGTTTCCGGTTATGGAAATGCTGTTTCACGATCCCGAGCACCATAGGCGGTCGTAAAACCGCGTTAGAACGACTAGGGTTTTATCGGTGGCCTTCTTTGTCCCTGGTTTTTCCCTACCGCTTACGATGTCTCTTCACGCGCGCGCGCGAACACAAACTGAGGTCGTTCAATAAACGTTTTTGTTGGCTGCTAATCGTTGAGCAGTTAGGAACTATTGTCCGGATTATCGGGCAACTGAAAACCACCGGAAATAGTATCTTTTATGTGGCAAGAGGGGAGGCAACGAGGTAGCCTAAAAACATTTACAATGTAGTTTGTAATTGCATATGTATTCCTACATTCAACTGATGTACAACTCGGTAATTACTACAAAAGATTATTTCATATTTTCGTAGGTACACACTTATCCTATGCTATATTCGGTTGTAACGTTCTTATACTATTATACGTCGTATAATACTTATTAAACTGTTTCCCGTGGATTTGTTTTATATGTAACAGGTAGTTAGTTCAGTAGTTGAAACAAATAATTTACGCATTCATATTCATACATTCCCTTAGATTTGTGATTTTAATACACTCGTGCTACTTAAATTCTTTTAATATACTTATTTAAATAATTCTAATGATCTATGAACATGAACTACTTTAGATTACAATCTCGAATTTTTGAGATATGACATTTGCTATTTCTCGAACCACATGAAGGAACGATGCGATTTCTGTTTTTAAATACAATTATGGGTTACTCTTCTGTTCATGATATCGACGTAAATACTTTAATATATGTTACTTTATTGTAAATATTCTATTTGGCAGCCTTCATTTATTCCAACAATAAAAAATTAATAATGAAAAAGTGGTACAATAGTTGAAATTTTCATAAAACGATGTGTATTCTATGAAATTAATATATTGTTTCGATAGTGATTGTAAATTTTGTTGGTGACATCGGCTTAAGGTAGATAAATATGAGATTTACATTTGTACAGGGTGTCCCGCAAATCATGGTCATCCGATTAGGAGGTGATTCTAAATGGGTCGAAAAGAAAGAATAAAATTTTTTCATTCGAAGCTTCGTTTTCGAGACAATCGAGTTTAAAGATTCGTCGGGTTCGCGTGCATTAGTATATGCATGGAGTAGAATTGGTTGGTAATGATCAGACACGACATCCGATTTCTATCTAATGGTACGCATATGCGCTGCATTTCAACCTCGATTTACTCGAAGAAGAAGCTTCAAATGAATAAATTTTATTCTTTCTTTTCGACTCATTTCTACATGTAGAATTATCTCCTAATCGGTTGACCATGTGTCGCGGGACACCCTGCAGTTACTTGAAGAGTAACACCTATCACCCCAGAAACTGCACTTACTTGAAGAAAAGTGATTAAACTATATTCCTTCATAAAGTGTTTTACTGCTACAGTTAGTACAATTCTAGTGAATTCAAATAATTGAATAAAATGCAGTATATTTTCGCTGTTAGTGTCTGTCGAAAATTTTTAATAAAACGTGAATGGGAAGAGTCTACTGACAATTTCTAACACTCACTATTGGACCATTACACTCTGTTGGACTATTGCATATATCAGTCTCTTCCTACGTACAAAGTGCACCAGTATTCTGTTACTATTCTGAAACATGGCTATTTCATATTTTCTATAAACATAATGACAATTGATTCTTAAAATTCCAATAAAATCAATTCTATTATAAACAAGCGACCACATCTATTGAAAAAATTCAGTTATATTTTTAATTCTATCTCCCGCCGTAAACATTATCAACAAACATTGCTGTCATGGTTTTAACGTTTAACTACCACCAATGCAATATTTTCCGTAGCTACTCTTCTTCCAAATTATTGTAATTATTTATTAGACGTAAGCAAAGATATAATAAATGTATGATATCCAGATTTAAGAATTAATATTCTACGCATTGGAGTATTAGTATTTTGTTTTATGCAAAAGCAGCCAGAAACAAAACATACTGATATAGTACTATTTGCTTTTTCTCTAAACAGGGATGGCCATATAAAAATTTCAATGAACGTATTTCAACCGAAAGAATTGAACGATATTGATATTTATCAATACATATCCGACCTCATGATTAAAATTTGTAATTTCACTGCCAATCCCCAATGACCAAATGACATTAAATGAAATAATGTTAGTCATATTAATTCTAAGGAATGTGTATATTAATGTCAACTTAACACTGGGAATCCATCATTTCTCAATTAGGTTCTTAAGATTGTTAAAAGACACGAATTGTTTCTACTGTTGACAAATGTTTGTCCGTCTTAACTAAGCAATTCACCGTTCACACGTTTCATATACATTTCATAAAATAATAAAATATTCTACGTTATAAAAGCAATCTCCTGAAACAACTGAAGTAATTCAATAAATAACAATATTAATCATTTGCGTCTTACAGGAAATGAATGACTCTAGCTGATAAATTAAAATAATACATACTTATTAGCGAAATATGAAATCATAAATTAATAGCAAGTATAAGAAGCGCAAGATGATAAACAGAGAGAAAAAGCCGGTCGGATAAATGCTAAATTCTGCTTGCAAACGTTGCCATTAGATTGACACTCTAAATTTAAATTTTCTAAATTCAATTATTCATTACATTCAAAATAAAAACTAAAAAATTGAATTAGAATTGAATTTTCTCTAAATTTAAATTTTATAAATTCAAATATTGATTACTTTAAAAATCCCTCTCTAAGATAAAGAGTTAAATTCAACGAAATCAAACGGTCCACCGATTAAAAAGAAACTTGTTTGTCAACCCAAAGCAAAAGATTTCTTTCGTTTCCAAATGTCGATTGTCGAGCGTTCGCTTCAATTAAACGGCACATTGCGAATGGTGAACTGCCAATGAAAATCCGTCGTATTTGTATATTATTGTATCATTTAACCGATCTTCTCTGGTTCATGCATCTCTCTCTATATCTTCTTCGCATTTTCTCGTTCAACGTTCGCACCCGTTAAATGCACGCAATGACACCGGGTGCATGACCGGGTCCAGGACGACGAAATTCTAATTGGTAGTACCACGGCCCCGAAACGTGGGATTGGCCCCTTTGTTACACCCCGCTCGGCGTCCCGTTCGTGCAATTTGCAGAGCGTTGCAGAATGGTACCCAACTTCGAGCATCGATTGGTTACCGACTCCCCCAAAACCGTGTCAAGGGGCAGGATATAACCGGAATTTCAATTCGATTGCACGGACATCGCGAGTGAGTCGGTCGATAATCGACCATCGGAGAAATGATACCAGAAGTAAGGAGCGAGTCAGAGTTAGAGTAGCCGGGGAACGAATAGAATTGTATCATCGATAGAGAACATTCGAACAAACTTTCGACGACCCTCTAATGAATTCATTGTCACCCTAAGGCTTTTGAGAAATTAACGCGTTGACTGTGTCTGTAACCATACAAATTTCACGAAGACGGAGTAGGCTAAATGTTCTAGTCAGTGACCAGTTAAAAGTAACATAATGTTAGAATTATTAATAATTTGTCACCTTTCTGTATAATTAAGTAAATCGCGATTCTCAGACTTATCTTAGAAATTTTCTTCTCATAAAGGGTTGTCATTTTACTTCTAATATCAATTAGAAATTAATAAAGTGTTGAAATTGTAATCAAAGTAGATGTATCAGTAAATGACAACAAGTGAATAAAATAACAAAACAATTCCATTATTCATAATATTCCGTAAGCCATCAATGTCACAGTAAATAACACTATAAAGTACACACATTATACCTTAGTTCGAAAGTGGGAAATCATTCTCTCCTTAAAGTCCTATTCCTAAAGCACTGATTAGGTATGTGATTATTAAACTGCGGATGTTTATGCATTTTTCAATTTTTGTAGGCTAATTTTAAGAAAGCGCAGTCAAATAAAATCCTATTTAAAGTGGTAGTAGGTTTTGTAGCTCAGAAATAGATAAAAATTCTACTAAATTCTATCAAATTTTATATTCTGCCTTTTTTTTGAAAATGTTCAGAAGCCATAAATGCAAAAAGTTTAGTGCAGCAGTCTAGTGATTATTGTAAAGTAAAATGAATTTTTCTTCTAAATTGTTTTGACCATCTCATATTAATATCCGATTTTCTACTAGGCCGGATTTGCTCTCATTTAATATAGTAAGCAAATCAAGAAGTCTGTAAAACTCACAATATTTATGTTTATGCAACACATTCCATGCGAAATTCTATAAATGTCTACTGAGAATTTTTAGATTAAAAAATAAAATGGGTATATCATGTTCCCTACCTTTTCCTCTATTTATTTGAAAACCGTTACTCATTGATGCTTAATCACTTACTGGTATACTCACCCTAATTCATTTAATGAAACAATAATTGAACGAAGAGGAGTATTTTAATATGGTATAGTGCCATTTCTAAGGATGTCACAAATAAATGTGCGTTGTCTGGCCATAGTTGTCTATTCTATGAAATGTTCTTTGTGGTAAAGATCAAAATATTATTAATTTTGATTATGTTTTGAAAATTTGCTTATGCCATAACTACGTAAAGATCTGTATTTTAATTACAGGGATATCATTTCAATCGAATATAATTTGTGAATCGAGAATAGAGGCGAAAGCCCCAAGCTGCGACATTCTTCAACAGATGAATTCATGATTGATAGCAGTCCTCGAGTCGACAGATCCGTTCAGGTCCTCCCCTTCTTACGACCCTAATGCTCAGCAACAATTAATCATCGAGATGTTCACAATGTAGTTAGAAATTCCCAGGTGATAAATCATCGAACGATCCCGCGTGGCTATGAATCACTCGGATACCTCACCTGGAGTGTCTTTGTCCGGTAGTGGTGTTAAGAAGGGCGCAATTAGAGTAGAAATCTCATCTTAGGGATGTTTGAACATTGATAACGAAGAAGATTACAGAAATCTTCCTTAAAATTAAACGTTTCCTGACTCTTCAAGAAGCCTATCTTAGGTATAAAACATGATACGTTCAATCTCATTTTATAGAGTATAATATTTCTCAAACTTAGTTCTACATTCAGTACCATTTTCCGTTAGTATTCATGAAAGCGAAATATTTAGTTAGGTTACTTTCAGTAATGCTCGTAGAGATGGTACTGCATCCTTACCGTACATAAAAGTTGTAGTTTCGGGAGTCACAGTCGACCCGCCGACGAGGTCGGTTGCGTTTACAGTTACGTACTCGTGCTCGAATTATCAAGAAGACAGTTGATTTTGAGTACATTCTGTAATACATATTTACGCTTTATTCTTTGTTCGTTCTTACGGTGGCCCCAATTGATATTCGGACACTCTTCACAATAGAATAACTTTGTTAAGGTTAAACTAAACGACGATTTTTTTTGGATGTTAGTGTAAATAATTTTTTCCAAAAATTCCTATTGGTCGGAATTGCGACGACAAAAGTAAAGTTCATGATTTTTAACTTTTTTATCTGTGTCTTTAATGAAAATTCAAAAGACGCATTTTGTAGGTCTAGGTAAGTTATACACATGTACAAAGTTTCATCGAACTCGGTTGACACAGTCAATAACATAGATTTCTATTTTTAAAAAAAAGTGCAGTTGCATTTTTCTAATGCACCGCTGCATAAAAGTGCATAAAATAGTTGCATATTATGCACCGTCTGATATCATTCAACTTTTACTTATAACATCTTCTTCTATTCCTAACCGTTTAGGAGGTACAGCCTGTTCCAGTTGGGGCTGAACTGTACTTTAGGGGACCAACAAATTTTCAATTTTTCCGTATGCGATGCTACACGTTTTAACGGGAAAATGATAGACGTGTAAGTTTTAGTACACGAAATTCAAGTTTTCGTTACCGGAGTTCACCGGTTGAAAAGTTATACACGTGTAAACATGAGCAGTTCCAAGCGTTTTTGACAAGTTAGAGCGTTGCCATATTGGATATTAGCTGGGTGGTAGAGGTAGGACTGTTGAGCGCATGCGCTGAATAGATGGTCGGTGTTCAGCGCATCGGCTAAGTAGTACTAGCGCATTCGCTAGATGGCAATTCACTGTTTTAGAAGTCATATTCGTGTAAAATAGTCCAAGTTGGTTTGGGGTTAGATGGTCGTAGGAGCGGAGAGGCCGGTCATGCTTACAATGTTCCGCATTTTGATTTCGTACTTGTGTTATTATTTCGCACGTGCTTGTGCTAATATTTATATTAACAAAAAATAGAGATGTATCATCTTTGATACGTTATGTATCTATCTAACAGGTTATATCTTATTTTGTATGTATTTTTTTCAAAGTTATGCTTACAATATGTAAAGAGGAAGGTTCAATGAATATTTTAGCATACTTTCTTTACGCAATTGATACAGACAAAAATTGCGGATATGAAAACCTGAAAAATATATAAACTTGCCTCGGTCTCTCCTACTTACTACCCATAAATTATAATGTTTCAATTTTTTAGATTTGTGTATCCACCGAGAATATCTCTTGCTTCCTCTATAAAGAAGAGGGGCATTTAGCTAGATTCTGTAAAAATATTAAACCTTCTTCGCAGCTTTCATCTATATCATCTAGACTAAATAATGAAGATAAAGATAATGTAAATGAGAATTTATCTGGTAAGAAGAACGTTGTTTTAAATCTAACATTATCTGCGGATATGAATTTGTCCCATCAGGCTGACAAGGGCCTCATGCCCCCTCCCCTGTCCATTAAAAGACCACTGTCTAGATCGACTTACAGAAACGAGTGAGTCTGTGTATCAGAAAAATCGGGTTAATCACGCTCCAATTAAAATTAAAGTAATGAAGATTACCTAAACAATTAAAAATTTCGACAAACTTGAAAAGTCAGAAACGTTAACTCAGGATCTATATACTCAGCTATTAACAACCAGCTAAAGGTTTAATCTAGTCCAATCAATCTAGTCATTGATAACCCAAAAGTTGTGGAAATGCATTAAAATATACCAAAGATCGAATTCCTGTCATTGTCGGCAAGCTATCAGACATGAAAGATCTTCTCTCTGAACGCAGAATAAAGAATCGTATCATCAGAATGATCAAAAAGCTAGTGAATTATATTTAAATTCTGTAAATGTATGTGAATATAACCTGTTGTTAAAGCAGTCGCCAATAACCTGTGATGTTCATGCGACTATAAACTAATAAATAAAAAAAAAGATGAAAAAAGGTTTTACTTTCCAATATGTATGTATAAAATAAGTGTAGTAATCGTTTTCTCTATCAAGCACATAATCGATTATTTTATTAAGCTGCTATGCCTGAACGATCCGTAATTTAATATTATAATTAAACAAATATAACTTCTTGTTAAATAAAACTTATTAATGAAAGTAAGTACTGTTGTATTAATTAATTTTGCGAACGAAACTTTTTGACATCCCACGTTTTTCACTTACAGCAACATGATCATGTTCATATTCGAATTTTTTGTAAGATTTATAAATACATTTATACATTAATTGTATCTAGTCCGCACAAACACATTGTTAATATAACATTAGGATACAATTGAAAAGTATAATTTAAAACCGATATTGCGAAAACGAAACCTCCATCCCGTATAATAATATAGAAAATTTTAGAGATGAGTGTATAAAATAAAAATGACACTACGTCTGTTTGAAACATAGTCAATCATGTACGCACCATATTGTAGTACTCGAGATACAGTACTTTGATAACTTTTCACACCAAAATTTTGTCTGAAAACGGTGTGTCTAAAGGAAAGTACCCTTTCAAAAAGTTAAACATAATATCTGACAGCTTTACAATATTACAATGTAAATGTATTTAAAAAGTATCGGTTTATCTTTTATATCTTCCATTTATTTGCGTGTCTTACAAATCTAAAAATACATAGGGTTAACCGGACAATAATTAAAGAGATATCCATATTGAAGCTTATTGAATTAAAAAAAAAGTTATTACATAAATCAGTTTGAAAGATCTGACAAATTAATAAAGATCTGGCCAAGCAACACAATGCCTTTTTTTTAAGTACACTTATTTAATTGTTAAATTGAAAATTAGTACCCGTTTACACAGGTAGTAATATGAGTTAAATGAATTGTACCAATAGAAAATCATCGGGTAATTGCATGTTTTGATAAAAAAATACTTTTTACTGAATTCCGTTACAATTTTGTTTTAACACCTTGATTGTCAGACTTTAACTCGCAGAAAGCCCAGCAAAATAAAAGTAATTTAGATAATGAAGCCACAACTGCCAGATAAAGAATATAGTACAGTGATTATTCCTTTATCGGTTTTGCATGCTTCAGTCCTAATGAAAATCAATTTTCTCGAATGTATTTCAGGAAAAATTAATTTAGAAAACCAATGTAAAAATTGTGTTGTCCATAAATATATAACCGATGTACAGTGTTAGGAGAGATAGAATCTAACGGGACAAAACTGTATATTTTCACGTTTTTCAAAGTTAATAGGATTTTTCTAATAATTTTATATATTTAAATCATTGATGTATTTTTATACCAAACGAGTTAAGAAATAATTAAGTGCACAGGCAGTTATTTCTGATGGTTTACTTATAAACAAAAACAATTGGTACTTTTTGATTCTCAATTTCAATTTTTGATTTTGTCCAGCTAGCATGCACTGGCAACACTGTGCGACGTGGCAGTGAACACGTTAAATCACCACAAAGTATTATTTGTTCATAAAAACTAAACCTATGAATACTAATGGAGCTCGGTGACCCTTCCGCGATAAAATCGAAATTTTATCTGGTATTCAATCTAATTCTGGGACTGATTCGTTGTCGGTTCATCCCGCCCGCGAAGTCTGTCACCGATGTCGGGAGTCGCCGCGACAAAATAAATGTTCCTGGCGACGAATAAATCTTCCACGGCGAAATAAATGCTACTCTTATGGGGTTGCACGCTCGGAGACTTTCAGGGTATCGATCAGGGTCAGCCTAGAATTTCTGTCGAGCACCCTTGTCGATCGATATAGGTGGTACGCGCGTGTACAGGGAACCAGGGTGAAAGCGTCTCGACGACAACGACGCTTTGTCTTTCCGTGAGAAAAAATGTCCCCCAGTTTTTCCTGGGAAACGAACTCGAAGACGAGCGTTTCACGGAAGAAATCAATCGTTCGAGTTCACGATTCCCTGGACGTCTCGTAAATGGACGAGAAATTGAGAGCGATTCGTCCAGAACTCGACTACCGACGGTCGAATAAAATAGAAACATAACTTCCTTGACGTTCTTCATTTTTTATAACGAAATCTATCGAATTGATTTAAATATAAACGAAAAGGTAATTGTTTAGGTGTTCAGCCAGTAATTATATAGATTTTGATGACCTTGAAATATAATAATATAGTCTAGGTCATCATTCTGAAGAACTTTTCACTGTACATGTTACCGCCGCTCGGTCATCGCTTTCGAGATATTTTGTAAAAAAAACTGTTATGTCCGATACTGAGAACTGCGCCATTTTAAACGAATTTTGGTTAGGTCTGTGTTAGGCTTTTTGGGAAGAGAATACATTTATAAGGGCAATCCCCCCCCCCCCCCTAAAACACGTGTTCGGTCAATTAAGAGAAGCAGAATTAGCTGTAGAGGGTGTCCGTACTTTTTTGTGAATATTTCTGAAAAGATGTTAATAATGATGACCTTGACAACACAGTTGAAGGTTATCAAAATCGACGAGGAGGACCAACTTCTATACAAGTACCGTTTATCCTTCTCATCGATCTTGTTGACCTTGAAACATGTCAAATTTTTGATTTTCAAAAATTTTTCATATTTATATATATTAACCCCGTTCGAACTTTTTAATAATTTCCGAGATGTAGAGAGTGTATAAAAAAATAAGTGTCGTGGCCATCATAGCGTGATTCTACATCTCTGGATCGGCGGAGAATTATCAAAAATTTTTGCCGCAAAAATGATCACCTAGATTTTCAATGTTAAAATCTTTCTTATTTCTTCGTTCAGTACTCGCCACGAGGAACAAATGTCTCAAAGGAACCATTCACTTGAAAAACAAATTTAAAGTTTCATAATCTATTTTGTTCCATACGTCTCTAGGGTTTCTCAGTATCGGATACAACCATGCAGAGGATGATTTTACGTGAGAAAATAAGGGGAAAATATGCTATAAATTTTTCCATTTGACGCTTTGTTTCCGAGAAAATCGACTTCAAAAATTCGGCAAACACACGTGCAATTGAATAGGAATGGGCTGACGCCTCTGGTCACATCCGACCGATTTTACTTTTTACAAACGCTATGCATGCTAACTTGACGTATTTTGAAAGTCAATTTAACCGAAATCAAAGCCTCAAGTGAAAAATGTATTCCACATTTTCGACTTATTTTCTGAAATAAAATCACTTCGTTCACGGTTATACCGATTACTGGGACTCCCTAAAGACATATGGAGTAAAATAGTTTACGAAACTTTAAAGTAGATTCTGAAGCAAACGGTTCATTTGCACCCTTCGGTTCCTTTGAGACTTTTGTACTTTGTTACAAGTACTATACGATGCAATAAAAATATTTAACCTTGAAAATCTAGGTGGTCATGTTTGTGCAACATTCTTGCTTTTAATCTTCACCGATCCAGAGATGTAAAGTCGTCCCATAAATTCGTGCCGTTTACTGTTCTATTATACTTATGAAATTAAAATTTGAAAGATACCTATAACGTTTACGAAAAAATGTACTCACCCTCTCATTCCACAACCTCTTTCCACATTTTGGGTAAAAACATTATACCGTAACTATAAAATTTCTTTGTATTTTCACTAAAACAATTTTCCATGTTTGTTTCTTTTTGGAATCGTCATTATCAAATTTCAAATTATCAAAAAATTTTGCATTGTCCGAAACAGGTGGCAATCTGATAGAGCAATATCTGGAGAATTCTTTAAATGTAGGTTTTACTAATATTTTATGGTGGGTGTGATAAAATTTGCCCACCAAATTGACATAATTGTTTTTGCACGTTTTGTGCCACATGTGGTCTTGCGTTATCGTGATGAAAATTCACATTATTCTGACTCACGCGTTTTGGTCGTTTTACTGTTATTGCTTCTTTCAATTTATCTAACTGAGCACAGTACTTATCTAAATTAATTGCTTGACTGGCAGGAAGAAACGCAAAATACAAAATTCCTTGATAATCCCACCGTACAGAGAGGAGAACTCTGTGAGGGTGAAGACCTGGTTTTGCAACTCGTTGTGGTGGATCTTATTTTCTGGTCTATGTTCGTTTCCTTTGGAGATTATCGTACAAAGTCCACTTTACATCTCCAATCACTAAACTGTTTTTAAAATCGTTCGTTTTCATTGCGTGCGAGGAAAGATATGCACGTTCCTACGCGATCAAAGCGATTCCGTTCTGTGAGCTGATGCGGCACCCATACATCTAGCTTTGTTACGATTTTCATTTTCCCTAACACTAGGTTCACGGGACCCGTCAATTTGACGGATTTCAAATTTTGAAATGATATACCCCAAAAACCATAGCATTAATTTGAACCATTTTGCATCGTAAATTAATCACTTCATCCAAAGAATTTATACACACAATTTTTTTTTTCCTAAAGCTTTCCAATCTTTGAAATTTCTATGTAGTATACCTATCTCTACGAAATCCGTCAAATTGACGGTCTAGCTTATTTCATAAACAATCCTTATATGCTTGCTTCGTTCGTCAAATAATTCATCAAATAATAAATATACGAATAAAAGTAAAGTCTTTATTTTCTCCTCCTCCAATTCGTTATATCAATCGTGCCTCAATAATGTAAACTAAAGCGGATTGTATGGCCTGAGTGTTTCTTTGAGTCTTCAACGAAATTGCTTATGCCTATTGCCGATGAGACCTCTAAAGCAAGAGCAATCTTCAGTATGATTGCTGCAGTGACAGTGTAAGAACGTTTTTCAAAGACAGTGTGCAAACGTTTCAGTTATTGTAGACAGTCTCCGCTCATTGTAAGTATTTACAATAGGAATTTTGGCAAAAATATTGAACAAAATTGTCAACATCTTCGAAGATTGTTCTGAGGATACCTCCGAAGAAGATCAGTATGAATTAGACCAAAGCGAAGCTGACAGTGCAAGTTCTGAGTATATTGAAAGTGGAGAGTTAGAAGGATACCCTATACCGTTAATATTTTTGTTACTATTTCCGTGATAGTTTTAAAAAAGAAAGACTTTTTACTTATTAATGATTTATTTAAACGTGAAGCCTAATATTGTTCAATTCAGACTTAATTTGAATAAATCGATTTTTTAAAGAAAATTCGTATTATCGTTTTCCCGTCAATTTGACGGGTGCTCGTAGAGATAGGTATGTAAGAAACGTCCGTAAATCTAGTGTTAAATGTCTATGGGCAGATGATTTTGGAATATTCAATGTTTCAGACATCTCTGAACCGATAAACTTCACGTTTCATCCAGTAGATTACGAATTCTGTCTTCGTCTGTTTCAGTTGGATGTTCAGAATTTGGTTGATCTTAAGAGTCAAAATTTCCATTACAAAATCAATCAAACCATTCTTTGCGCACACGAGGTGATGAAACAACTTCTCCGTAAAAGGAACAAATACTGTTTGCGGCAACTGCTGCTGTGTTTCCTTTGCAAAACTCGTACAGCAAAAGATGCCCAAAATGACTACGCGTCTCACTCATGGTTTTTTACTGTGTAAAAAACGAAATGCTTGCCATTCACTAACTTTTCCTCTTGAACAGCTTCTCTAGACTGAACTTGATCATATAAACTCTGTCCCGTCGGTCACGTATCGCTCTGTGTTTATAAAACACACCGCGAAATGTCTAAACCTATCCGCGGCACGAATTTATGGGACGACCTAATAGAATCACGCAACAATGGTCATGGCACTTATTTGTTATATACCCTGTACATGAAAATATGTTCAGAACTTCGTATATTCAATACTATATGAATTACCATGTCTACGGAATATAGGTTATCTACCTAACCAAAATCTAATTTAATTCTCAGTTAGATTTAATATGTTCACAGTCCTACGTCTCATACATTGGTCATGAAGATTTTAAATACACATTCAATAAGTCATGCATCATTGAAAACGACCAACTCCGCAAATAAAATTAATTAAAGCCCCTTTGAAGTTTGTAAAACAATACTGTAATCTGCCTAGCAGATATATTCACGTTAAGAAAGCGTTTTGAAAAATACTTAAGTTAAAACGTTAAGTGCCGAATGACAACTTCAAAAATCTCCATACAATCAAAGTACTGTATAATAAAACCAAAATTAGAAAGTTGAGATTTGTGATAGTGGATACTTCTGTAACTCTTTTGTGTTATAAAAATTTTAACAAAATTCGGCTTATTCGTGTCTATCATAATAAAAATGAAGTTTTAAGCCTGGTGAAAGATGAGTATCATACCTTATAATAAAAGATCAGTTTCATTTGCAACCAATGTGTCAAGTTATGTTACATTAAATTACTTAAATCATGGAGTAGCCTACTAGTCTTAATTACAAATCAGCAAAATAGGCTAATGTTCATTTTAGTACATATCGAGAACTAGCTCAGACCACCGACGAGATACTGTTAAAGACAGCCAGCCTTACGGGAGTTCGTGTGCCCGAATAATTCAAGCGTTCTCTTACGCCCTCTAGGATATATTTTGGCTGGAGTAAGAAACAGAAGGCCACCGACGATATTTCGTCGGTGCAGAAGGCCTCTGAGGAGATTCTTGAGACGGTGAGACGGCAGACAGCAATGAGATCAGATGTTACATTCTCGAACAAACATTTTGGTGTTGGTTCTTAAGGCTTAAAATACTAAAAGTAAAATTAATATCAAAGACAAAAAATCCTAGAAATTTTGTACGTAAGAAAGTATGAAAGCATATTTAGGAAAATCAATATTCAATAATTCCTACCTCTGAATTCATACGAAATACCTCATTTTGTAATTTAAAAATATTTCATAAACAAACATTATTTCCTTACACTTTTTAATAATAATTGTTCTAAGAATCGATCTCTGGAAACATACATATGTTGAAAAACAGATTAACGTTTATTTGACATACTATATCGAATAATATAGAGTTCGAAAGAGACTCGCGAGGATAAATTAATATAATACATATAATATAATTGTAGGAGCATCGATGCAAACAGCGATTAAAAAATAAAAACATTATTTGTCACGCGACAAAAGAAATGATTATGGTTATCTGTATTCGACACGCGTCGAATAAAGTTTTATTCGATGAAAATTTATTCGGCGAATAAAGATAATTTTTTTATTCATCGTTAGCGGTGAATAAAGTTATCATTTTCATCTGTACCTTTATTCGACGTTTTATTCGACTTCGAATAATTTTCTGAACCGCGTTCGAATACTATAGCGAAGACCGAGCAGTCAAAGATTGGCACACGCGTTACAATGTATCGCCCAATAACCAGAGCCGGGGTCGAATAAACTGTGAACTCTCATAAATCGAAGTTCTTTCTGGATATGTTGCTACCGTAAAAATTTGTTCGATGTCCTTTTTCAATTTCCAAAGAAACCTGAAATTTTCGAATTCTTATGTTTTCCTTCTTTGTAAATAAGACTTTCAACCGAAAAATCGGCAAAAATTCTTAAATATATATGTCGATAATCGCAATTCGTCAGATTTTTTCAATATTTTTGCATGCAATTAAATATGGGTGATTGGCCGAAAACCATTAAAACGGGACTGCTCTAGGTAGGTCCTTTAAAGAAAAAATATTCCAAATTTAATTATAAAAAAATATTTTAAATAGGAAGTTAAATTTTGACAAATAAAATAAGATTAGATTAGATATAAAATAAGACATTCAGCGTTCAAGAGAGACTGTTCCGCGATCCCATGCCGAACGGAGAAAAGGACGGAGTAAAGCTCGAGGGCCTCGGTCGCCGAGGAGTGTAACACAATACGGGTCGGGTATATCGGTGTGAGACCACTACTAATCCAACAACAAAACTTCTTTATTTTTCATTATTTTTTTATCGGATTTTCACAAACATACTTGTAGCATTTTTCTGATGAAAATGATACGAAATATGATGTAATTCCGATGATATTTACTCGTGTAATGAACGGCGAAAGGTTCGGGTGCAAGGAAGGACAGCGTATGGGAAAGAAAGAGACGCGGAGAGTCCTACTTTTAAACCTTCGCGTTCGACTGCTCGATTTTCGCCGCGTCGCGCGTCGCACAATGGTCCCAATCGAAGAATTAGCTGTTCACAACTATTGTAGTCGTTGAATTCAGCCCGACGTCAGCAATAACATTATTAAGTAAAAAATATATAGTGACGATTAGAAAATCAAGGAGACCTTACAATTTTATCGAATAAAAAAAATTGTTTTATGTAAGGCATGCAGATGTCTTAGAACTCAGATCGTACGTGTCCAAAACTACCGTAAAAGTGCGTATCAATACAAATAATTTCGCTCGGAGTTCGTCGATGCTTTCGCAAGCAATGTCAAAGTATTCTGCCCTCCCGAGTCCCTCGGCTTCCACCTTGTTTCGAGCTTCGCCTTCAGGGGTCTGGTGCGTCAACGTGACGCCTAGGCTGGTCGTAATTCTGGGGCGGGGCGTTTTACATTTAATTTTTTATATTGAAATTTATAGAAGAGTGACTACCGAGTAATTTTTATCAGAAACATTTTTTGTCAGAGCACTGGAAATGCTTGAAAAATTACAATAACGTGTGAATAATGAATGATATTTAATGTATTCTTGCAACAACAGGTGATATTTGAAATCTGTCTTCACATCTGTAATTCTTACACGAAGCCACACAACTTTACCATGTACAGTATTTCATCGATAATGGTCCACAACACGGATCTGCGCAGGGACGTTTGTAGTATAATAATTTGAATTTTTCTTTCGATAGCACATTGTTAAAATAATTGTTTAAATAAATAAATTTCATAATTTGTTTCTATATTCATTATTTGAATTGTTATTTCAATTATTTATTGTTAAAATAATTGATTAAATAAATAAATTTTTACAATTTGTTTCTATGTTCATTATTTGAATTATTTCGATAATTTATTGTTCAAATAATTGTTTAGACAATGTACACGTATTTACATATTTAATATAGGAACACGTTTCTATAGAGTATAAAAATTTATAATCTACAGTTTTTATAATCTATAGAAATGTGTTTCTATATTCATTATGTAAATACTTGTACATTCTTTAAATAATTATTTCAACAATGAATTATTGAAATAATTCACATAATGTATATAGAAACAAAATATGAAAATTTATTCATTTAAACCATTATTTTAACAATGTGCTATCGAAAAGATAATTCAAATTATAAATATATTATCTAAACAATAAATTATTGAAATAATTCAGATGGCGAATATAGAAACAAATTATGAAAATTTATTTCTTTTATCCGTTAACTGGAAACGAATCAAAGGTTCGAAGGTTCGACGGTCCGAAACTTCGATTTTGATCACCTTCGAAGTTCCCTTCGTTCCTCCGAATCCTTCGAAGCTTCGAAGAGTCGAAGTTTATACGCGAGGAATATCACTGTCTGAGGTTTGCCGAACGTAGAGAAGGATAGCCGAGCTCGAGAGGCCTCGGTCACCGAGAAATGTAAACATACCTAATTCGAATTTCCAACTTCTTTATTTTTCATTATTTTTTTATGGGACTTCGATGACCATATTTGTGGAATTTTTCTAATAAAAATCATACCAAATGTGATATAATTCCGATGATATTTACTTGTGTAATAGACAATTAAAGTTTCGGGCGCGACGAAGGATAGCGTATGAAAAAGAAAGAGACGCGGAGAGCCGCAGTCGGCGGCACAGTTCAAAGGCTCGCACGTCCTCACAATGTATTACCAAGGAATAGCTTTTTTATTATTACTTACTTTTTTATGAGACTTTTGCTAATAGATTTGTGGCATTATTCTGATTAAAATGATACCAAACACGATATAATTCGGATCATATACAGGTGTATGGTCATTATGTACAGGTCAGGTACATAACATCGGTGAGGCAACAGTAATTCAATGATGACACTTTTTCATTTTTAGTTAATCTTTTAGGAGACTTTTACCATCATATATGTAATATTTCTCTGATCAAAATAATTGCATTTAATAATTGCAGACAGTGCTGTCGAGCATTTGAAGTGGTATTATCGGAAAAATAAGTAATAAAAATTACGTTTCTGCTTTCTACTAAGGATCTCGATAAGAACGATTGAATTTGATCGTTTCTTGTAGATTGTATTTATTCTACCTTTTTATTCTATAATTATTATAGAATATTTTTTCTTTAAGAAAAATTATTTTATAAATATCCCATTAATTAAATTAAGTGTAAATTCTGATATTTTATAAATTCCTACATCTACAGGCTATCGATTATAAAACAGTGATTCCAATGCTGAACAATAAGGAAAATAAGTAGGCGATAAGAATTTAATGAAATTATACAATAATATGTAATTATTTTCCAAGAAATCACAGAATAGATAATGACATTCTTCATTTATTTATTACCTAAGGTATTACAACCATTTACCTCTACGCCACTCATGCAGTCGTGCGCAGTTGACGAGCAAATGGTCTATGTAGGTAGAGAGCGCGGAACTTTTAGCACCGTGGAACTTCATAAGTCTACTTTATCCATTCCACGAAACCACCGGCGATGCCATCGGACCCGTTACCGACCGGTTTGAGAGCCCATCAGAGCCCACTTTTCGGCGCAACCGAATACACGGGGGCTGGATGTCTTTAACAGTATCTCGTCGGTGCTCAGACCTAATTCAGTCTTCCATGTTATCGTAAATTGCTATTCCCTCGATTTCCGCAATTTCATTATCACTTCCGATTCGAACAAAGTTTTTCTTCAATTACAAAACACGCAGTCAGATCTTAAATGGATCTGAACTAGTAATTCACGGTAACACGAAGGTCCGGGTTACATTTAGGTGGCGTCTATACCGTCCAACACGAGAGTCCATAACCATACATAAATGGTACGAGTTTTCGTTCATTCTAGCGCATGTCATCTTTAATTGGCTGAATTCCCACTTTATACGCCCCTGATCGAAAATGATACTGAAGAGGAACCTGTAAATTAGAATGGGACAATCGACGATGGAAATAGGTGGAATTATAGTAACCGGAAGTGTAGGATGAAGTAAAACTAAGGCTAACGTTTTCCACGTTAAAATTGCATTAGTTGAAGCAGTTTACAGCTCGTGCGGCGTGAATTATGTTTCGTTCGATTAAATGCTGTAACAACTTATCGTAATTATTAGATGCATTTAATAATAAACTTTATTTTAGATGTTTCGTATTGATATTCAAGTAAAATCAATATGAAGAATTCCCATGCAAGGAATTCGGTTGCGGTGAAGGTTCATAGGGTAATATAGAGTTATCTTGGGTCTGAGTTACGTCCAAAGTTTAATCTCAGGAGCATTACAAGATCTGATGCTCAACTTGAGGTTATATCTGTTAATTGGTCTGCAGTTTAGTCTGGGTAGAATCCAAACTTTGATTGATTGAAGATTAAGTCTAATGTTGATTCAAAGCAGGTCTGAAGGTAACTGCGAGCTAGGTTCAAAAGTGGTCAAAAGTTATAAGAAAGATTAAGCTAAAATTGAAGTTAAAATTAACACTTAATTCCTATTTAAGCACATATAAAGTTAAGACCATGTTACGATTTAGAGTTATAATTAAAGTTTTATCAGGCTATGCTGGCTGTCAGGTATATTCAGCTTAGATGTGATTTAAATGTAATATATAGCACGTTATTTTACTGTATAGAATGCGGAAAATAAAAATTATCCATGTTTATTATAAGAAACAAAAGCTAGGTGACGATGCATTTCCTCTTTGAATAATTTGAATAGATTGAATACAATACACCAACATTAGTCAATTCTTTGAATATACAGTTGCGGGCAAAAGTTTCCGAACGATATCGATTTTCATATTTCATGCAATTTCACGTATTTCATTTGACGTTATAAATAAATCCAATTGCCTACATCGATAAAAACTTCAATGATCTATAAGAATTCACCGAAAACATCTTTATAAAAAATATATTTATTTTCTTATATTTAAATTTTACATACTTGTTTAAAATATAGCCCGACAAAAGTTTCCGAACGATTTATGAATACTTCGTTTTTCGTAGTATTTCTTCGCGAATCTCAGGAATTATTTTTCTAAGATTTCTAGAAATCTACTTTATCGATTATACCATTCATAATGAAGGTAGCTTTAACTGAACAATTTTTAGTACACACTTCTAATGGTTGCAAATTGGCTTGCAAACGCATCGGCAAAAAAATTGAATCTCTCGTTGTGAAGCTTCGTGACAAGGATAAAATATCGATTGGAGCAATTTCAAAACAGTTGCAAATATCAAAATCAACCGTTTTCGTAATTTTGAAACGTACGAAGAATCCTCAACCAATAAATGAAGGAGGTAGACCGCGTAAAACTGATTACAGGTTAGTGAACTTAATTAATCATACTACTTAAAACAAAGATGAAAAGAGTTATGGTACACACAACTGAACAAGTCATGTTTAGGACTGATTGTAGAATTATACGGAAATCTGAAAGGAATCCTAGATTAACAACTCCTGAAATTCGCGAAGAAATCGGACTATTCAATATTAGTGTACGGACTGTTCAAAGACGTCTCACTGAAGCTGGTTTATACGGAAGACGACCTGCAAAAAAAACCACTACTTTAAAAAAAAATATAAAAGCACGTTTAGCATTTGCGCGTAAATACATAAATTACACAGATCATGATTGGAAAAATGTATTATGGAGCGACGAATCTAAATTTAATTTGTATTCAGACGATGGAAAGGGATATGTTCGTCGTCCGATTAATAAGAGATACGATACAAAGTATACGAAAAGTACCATAAAATTTGACGGGTGCAATATAATGGTTTGGGGTTGCTTTTCGTGGCATGGCGTTGATCCTCTATACCGTATTAGGGGGAAAAATGAATCAAACACAATATCGGAAAATTTTGCATAACACAATGTTGCCGTACGCTACTGAACACATGCCACGTGATTGGTCGTTTCAACACGACAACGACCCCAAGCATACAGCCAAAACAGTTAAAGCGTGGCTGCTGCAGAAAAAAATTAATGTTTTGAATTGGCCTGCGCAATCGCCTGACCTCAACCCTATAGAAAATCTATGGGGCGAGGTAGAACGATTGATGAAGGGCAGAAAATTTTTAAAATGCGATAATTTATTTATAGAAGTGAGGCGAATTTGGAATTCCTTATCAGAATCATATCTCCAACTATTGATTGCAAGTATGCCAAGAAGATGCCAAGCTGTGATTGACAATAAAGAACGAACAACGAAATACTAATAAATCGTTCGTAACTTTTGTCGGGCTATATTTTAAACAAGTATGTAAAATTTAAATATAAGGAAATAAACATATTTTTTATAAAGATGTTTTCGGTGAATCCTTATAGATAATTGAAGTTTCTATCGATGTACGTAATTGGCTTTATATATATATGGTTAAATGAAATATGTGTCATTGCATGAAATATGAAAATCGATATCATTCGAAAACTTTCATCCGCAACTGTATGTATGTTTTTTACAGTTCTGCATTTGACAATCCATTTCTGCCATGAACACATAAACCTCGCAGTCGAGTTATAAATTACATGTGATCTTTTTCTGAGGGAGATCGAATCAGACTGGATAATATTTAAATTATATGCAGTCAACGCAATTGGTGGAAATAATTCCTTCCAATTTCACAGAAACTTTTTCTCGTTAGCCTGCGGCATTCTGCGGTATTCTGTGCCACTTACTTATACGCCAAAAATTTCTGCTTGCAAACCGTGTCACATCAAATGAAAGGTTACAGTTTTTCAAAGAGTGTAACCAATGAATACTATAATTGAAATTTCCGCAGCTGTACGTCGAAAGATAACCTAGCCATACAAAGATAATTCGCCGCGTTTAACGACGTCGTCGTTAATTCAGTGTTCTAATTGCGAAACGCGAATTACTTTTCGTCGCTCGCCCTAACCATTCAAATGAAAGTAGACATCGCAGACGCATGGTGTCCTCTTCAGAGCTTTTTGCACGCGGCCGCACACACCGCTAGCTAAACGATTCTTCGGTTATTACTTCGCTTAACCCTTCGTTAGCATCGGGTTGCGAGGAAAAGCCACGTCGGTTTCAAAGCAAATGAATTATTCTCCGTCTTCTACCCACGGACTCCCCCCTCTCCGCGCACGCTTATTGTTTTACCCAGTTTGCCTTCGTCTCCATCCGGCGTATAATTCTCGCGACACGGCTGCGCTTACCCATTAAGCTTTGCGCACGTAAACCTCCGGCGCTGTGTCTTCGATAAAAAAGAAAAACGAATAACGCTGTCACGCCGCTCTCAAAATTACTTCCGGATTTCACCGATACAACTACGAAATTCGAATGCGATACACTGAAATCGAATGTTTGTTGGACTTATCGAATAGTTCTCTCCAAATACAATAATAGGGGAACGGCTGGCAGTCCAGGACATCTAAATAAAACACAAAAAAATATATGCAGGATGTTCGACAACGGGTGGGAGAAATTTTAAGGTGTGGTTCTCCATGATTATAAACAAAAATGAACTATATACACATTGCGACTGCAGCTTCGTTTTTTAATTACTAAGAATTTCTTGTCTTTCAATGTCTTTCCAGTTTACAATCAGGCTCACATAAATAATTAACAGGCGGTCACTACAAAATTGTTTCCGTATATTCATTGTGTCTATAAATGTTGAATGAAGTCATCACAAGTGCAAGTATTCACAAAACATACACACATGCGATATACCTACCGGAATCGCACAGAACCAGTTTGCGTTTGATGCACCTAAATTTGATTTTCGCACAGAAAAATTAAAATACAAATGAAATTAATGTGATATCTCTCAGTACACAATACTTACGCATAGAACACCTTAATACAACGTTTTAGAGAAAAGTGTTTGTACAGAAGGAATCGTCTGTACAGGGTGTATAAAAAGTAATGGTCATCCGTCCTAGGGCTGAATCTCTGTATCGGTGCACACCCATGGTCTACACTACCAGTGTCTTTTATATCGTCTATTTAAGAATGTAAACTTGAAGGAATCGAATGATTGTACTCACCAAAAATCGGTATTTCCAGATGATTCTCGAAAAATCAATATCTCCGTGGAAAGGATTTCTTCTGTTTCAATCGGAGCATAGTTTTCGCGCGGGAATCGCAAAGAACGCAGAACTTTTTTGATCGTGGTCGGAGTAATTCCTAGTTCGCTATCACCATTTCTGAAAGTGTGTTGTGTAGTGTTTAGTGATTGTGTAAAAGTGTGGTGTTTTGTTCGAGAATAGTGTTTACCATCTTAAATAGACGATATAAAAAACACTGTTGATGCCCGTATTGAAGCTTGAAGACAGGCACAATTATTAAGACGTTTTCGTGAAAATGGTAGTGTCCTGTGGATCCGCCGAAGGAATAGAAGATTATGAATCATTTGTAAGTATACTTTACATTAGTGTTTTATCATGTAGCATTAATATTCTTATCTTTAACAATGTATATGTATACGGTTTTATTTCATAGTTTGCAAATTCAAACGTATAATCTGAATGGGCAGTGGGACGTTGACAAGGACGGGCCTAGCGACGGATGTCTCTTTAAATGTCGTTTGTCTCGAAGCACGCACACGATCATGTTCTGTCTCATCGATACCGTCGGGCGAATTGTAATAGTAGGTTTTTGTCTATACGTATAACTCCACACAATCAAATTTTGCAAAAACTTTAACAACTTATATCTCAATAACTATTAGTTTGCGACATGTGGCTCCTTTCAAACTATTTCTCTTCTCGATGAGTAGAAGGCGTTGATGTAAAAATAACTTTTAACAACAATTTTCTTTGTTACAAACAATTTCGCGGCAACTTTCTTTTACAAATGTCCACCGATCCAGAGGTTTGGATTCACCCCTAGGACGGATGACCATTACTTTTTATACACCCATACTCGCGTCCGCATGTAACACTGATTTAAAACAGCTGATGAGGTCAACCCCTGATCGATAAAACAATTGTCGATTTACTGCAAACTCCCGTTTAAACATCTCGCGTCGCTGTATAAATACCGTGTCCTATTTTATCGAATTTCTCGTTTCTTTCTCAGTCTGGCTGTAACCTATAACCGCCGCATTTCCCACGTGCATTATAACCAAACGATTTCAGTTTTTCTTTCACGTGAACACATTTTTTGTGAATACTTGCTCTTATGAAGATTTTATTCAATACTTAGGTGCACAATGAATATACAGAAACCATTTTACAGTGATCATGATTGTAATGATTGTAATAAAAAGGAAAAGTCAGTTTTTTTCAATTGTTTTATCTGAGACTGTAATAAAACTTTAATTTATGTGTTTTATAGACGTTTGTCAATTATATGCACGCTGAGAATTTCGAAACCGGTTAACGTTGTAATGTAATGAATCGGAGATAATGCATAATTTTCGATCTTAAGTTTGGTCTGGGTTAGGTAAAGAATTGGTAAATGTGATGAATTCTTAAATATTTAGGACCTAACCCAGACCAAACTTAGTGGTAATTATATATAACAGGGAGTTCCAACGTATTCCCCTCCGAGAACTATAAGGTCCCTACCATCGAACCTTCTCCTACTACTACGTACAGCCGCAGAATTTAGTAAGTGCTGCGCGCGCCGCGCGGCTCTCGTGGTGGGAGCTTCCCACTACTATACATTATAACGATGAAGTCTAAGAGTGGGGGAAGAACCTAAGCGGGGAAGGTGCCTCGAATAGCTCCGGAGCTACTGGTTGGAACTGCCTGATATATAATAACCGTTAAATATACATAATCACCGGATTAATTACATTTGCCGTAACATATATACATATATGCTTATATACCTTGTGATGATTTACAATATTATCACGTGACAATATTAATAACTGTTTCTTAACGATATGATAAAATATTTATTCTGCAAAATATGGAAACTAAAATATCTATTTTTGGAATCACCTGATTATGATTTAAATTTCTGTCCAGGTCCCATTGGTCTACCTACTTTCTATAATAATGTGCATTTGCATAGACATCCGCAGTCCAGTGATTCACATCAATTCCTCGACAAGGCCGAAAATCAACGATTCTTCCTTAAGCTCTCATCTTAAAATTTGTTGCTCATAGCAACGTTAACCGATTTCGATGAAATTTTCATCGTGTATATAATTGACATAGATCTACAAAACGCACTGGTTAAACTTTTATTACATGCTCAAATAAGAGTTGAGAAAACTGATTTTTCCAGTTTTTTCGCAATTCCGACCAATAGCAGTTTTTTTCAAATTTTTGTTTACGCGTTATTTAATAAGCTAATTCTTCTATCACGTCAATAAAATCTCAACTCATTTCGATCAACTCTAAGTAAAATATGCGATTTTTAAATGTGATCGAATACTACTGCCGGGAGATTTATTTGACTTTCCAATCGAGCATTAAATTATACAATCATCTAATATTGCGGCCGTTTAGAATCGGAATAATGGGATTATCGATCTTCCCTCCTCGCTGAAAACATGTTAATATTTGATAACTCGTTTTGACATTCGTCCATCTATACCATTCTCTCCCACGGCACGAATACCTAACGAAGTTCTGTGAACCTAGAGGACGAAAACAGACCGTAAACCAGAGATTGCAATTTCATCGTATTGTTTCCGACATAGAGGTTGATGTCATGATTTGAAATGAGCACCACGCCTAAAATCGGCGAACGAACTTCTCCCAAGTCGGCCAAGTTAGCCTATCCTTTATCTCAACATCCAGCCCCTTCCTTAAGGCAACCAATCTAAAACCAGAACGGCTAGTCCCAGCCACCTCGAGATCCGCGCGAAGAAACTCATCACCTGAACGGACGCGGAAGATCCCAAAAGATAACTTTCCATGTCGACTGTGCGGGCAGATACTTATCTCTTGAACTGGGTCAATTAGAGGGTAGGCCGTGAAAAGTAGCCGACGGCAACGGCCGCATTTAGGCCAGCCTGTTTAAAAAGAGAAAGAGGACTTTTGCTGAGGGAAGACAGGAAGAGTGACTGCCCGGCCAAAAGGCGGCACAGGATACCTCCTTCGGCGCCGGTCACCGCCTACCATCTCATTGGTGGATTTAAAAGAGCCAGCCGAAAAACGAGCTTCGTGACAGGAGGAGGAGAGTTTAGGAGGAACTAAGAGCACAAACGATAAGAAACAAGGAAACACGGCTAAGAGATTTCAGGATCAAAGGTGTCTTTTGCTCCCTGTGCTCGAGTCAACTTCGTATTCAACGGAACATCCTAGTCTCAGCTACCGAGTGTAGAGTGTAGAAGGATGACGGACCATGCCTGCAGCCTTCAGCCGAGATTTGATCGATACGGCTTTGGTAGCTGTTGTCTGCCGCCGCGTAAGCTTCTTACTGTCTGCACACGCCGCGTTCTATGGGGGGTAAGTAGCTCGAAATTAGAAGAAAATCTTTTGAACCGAGCAATTAGGACCGGATGGATGCTAGACTTCTTCTTCTAAACCTTTTCTAAAGTATCTCATATATTTCTTCAAGCGGCTCGTTTCACCGAAGATTGATCCTCTGTGTTGGAGTTCATATCAAAGGCTTGGCCGGAACTTAATAGAAGCTCACAATGAGATTTGATGAATGAGCGGCTTCCAGTGGCAGAATAACGTTAGCCGTTTTAATGCAAATTAAGACAGAATTAGATTCTTGCATGATTTCTTTACGTGTGAATTCTCTGTTACGGAATATATTAGGTCTGCAAATCAGTTCGGTGAGTTTTGATTTAATCGGTCGTAACATTAGTTTAAGTTATACTTCTTTTTCGTTCTTCGTGGCGTTTGACAGTGCCGGCCTTCAGCTTTAAAACGATCCCGTTACATTCAATCGATAACTTTTCGTCTTAAAAAGTTATAGGCAAAATTCAAACGCTTGGTCGTTGGATCCCCCATGAACTGACAAGGGAAAGTATTCAAGATACACAAGCCGATTTTAAATGAAAGGTTTATGAAAGGTAGTTCGTAGGAAAGTATTCGGCACATGTTTACTTTTTATCGGCCATCGTCTACATTGAAAGGGTGAAAACAATCCTCAAATTTGGGGGTCAAAGACATATTTTATCGAATATCTTGGAAACTAATACGGCTGGTGGAAGGATTTAATGGCAAAGTTGTATATTTTTGTATAAAAAATAGTTCTGTGAAAATAGATATTACTAAATAGATTTTAAATGATTCTATTAATTTTAATATTATATTTACGTTTAATATTCGTCTTTATCGAAATGGTGAACTGGAACGAATTAAAATGGTAAAATTTTATCTAAATCTAGAAATAGTTATATTATTAATCGTTACACATTAAATAATTATCAGTATAAATTTTCGGGATGCCGCATCGACCCTACTAATTGACTTGAGCGTTAGAATTTAAGTGCATAACTTTAAAATAAAATTTACTATTTATTTATCAATCACATTAATATGTTACTTATCTCTATCATCGAGAAATCAATGCAATGTTTACAAATGAAAAATAAATTGTTGCATCCATTACTTTAGATATATATTTATAATCGTTAATTTTCTTCAAGAAGAAATTCAAGTTTCAAAGAACTATTTTTATTCTGCGCGCAAAACTCCATGTTTTGATACCAACTCCAAAGAGATGACGAAATGCGTGAAAATCGTAAAGGAACGAGAAAAAGGGAGGATGAAAAAAACGCGGGCCTCGACTGTGCTGCTGATATGAATAATTAATGCTCTGTGAACACATGCATAACGGGAACAAAAATGTATTTCCGGGGTGCGAAGAAGCGTTCTATTCTGAAAAAGAATGACGCAGGCTAATTGGTGTATTTAAATTTCATATGGCGGTGGCTGTATTTGCAATTGAAATTATTTTATTATCTCACAACAAGCCAATGCAGCTTTTCTTTCTGAGAATATGCGTGAAGACAATTCGTGCACATAACTCGGAAAATATAATATCCTATGCAGTACAAGTTTTTAAAATGATATTTAAAGATAATGTTTCATGGATGGGGGATAGAAACTTTGAATTGTACTGAGGATGAGGAAAACAATTAATGTAGCTTCTTGCCTTATATTACCACTTTGTTACCTTATGTTCAAGTGGTGTTATGAAGTGCTTAAAATACAGGGTGGTCCGTTTAAATAAGAACACCTAAATATCTCTTCACGTTATTGTGAGGCAAAAAATATTTGTTACGTAATATGCATGGTGTCAATGGACCAAATATCTGGCACGAATATTTTTTTCCGACGGTCATTTTTTTCGGAGTTGTCAAGGTCAGCGATGTTTTTTGGTGCATAACTGCATTTTTTTTTATTGCATCGTGTAACTGATGGAAAAATACATTCAGATATGTATAATAACATGACCTTGAAATGACCTTGATCCTCGAAAATTAAAGTTTTACCTAGAACTGATGTCGAATATCTTCGGCCACGACTCCTGAACCTATGAATGCGAAGAAAATATTTTTGATCACACTAAGAATATCGATAAACAGATGTGTGTATGTGTTAACTGTTAAAACAACACTCACGTTCTCTTAAGTTGTCATCAGTGATGTTCAAAATAGCGTCCTTCTACGTTGATACATTTTCTGAAACGTGCAATGACCGACTGTACAGATCTTTCAATTGTTTCCACATTAATATCAGCACAAGCTCTAACTATTCGGTTCTTCATATCCTCTGGTGTAGTTGGTCGTTCATTTTAAACTGTTTGTTTTAATTTTCTCCACAAAAAAAGTCCATTGGTGTGAGGTCTGGTGAACGCGGTGGCCATCCTACAACTCCGATACGATCAATATATCGATTTGGAAATTTTAAATCCAAAATTTGTTCGACAAGGCGTGTAGAATGAGCCGGACAACCGTCATGCTGATACCACATTCTTAAACGGATATCTAGTGGTACATCATGAACAAGCTTTAGTAGCTCATTTTGCAAGATTGTTGCACACTTTTCTCCATTTAAAGTACCGTTTATGAAATAAGGACCAATTATTTGATTATTTAATATGTCACACCAATGTATTTTCCATCGGTTACACGATGCAATAAAAAAAAAATATTTATGTACCAAAAAACATCGATGACCTTGACAACTCCGAAAAAAAATGACCCTCGGAAAAAATGTTCGTGCCAGACATTTGGTCCATTGACACCATGCACATTACGTAGCAAATATTTTTTGCATCACAATAACCTGAAGAGATATTTAGGTGTTCTTATTTAAACGGACCACCCTGTATATACTAACATATTTCAGTTTGCGCTCCAAATTATTACATTAATAATATTGTTGGGTTATGTTAAATAAAGTTGATGTGTTAAGCTTCAAACGAATTTATTCATTGAAATTTAAAAGTAAACAAAAACATATTTCGAAAAATGCGGTACACACACATATACAAGGAGGAAATTATAAAGCGTTACAGACGAATACCTCCAAAAATATTGATTATACGCAAAAATGTTTCAGAGGAAAGTTGTTCAGTACCGAGGGGGGCATCATGTGGTGGGACTTTTATTTTTCCCAGTGGACACTCCAAGGTGAGGTGAAAGTCAACTATTCTTTTTTAAATGGATTGATATGTTTTTTATCCACCATCAAATAGTGCGTTTTAAGATGAGTTCAATTACCTGTGACTCAAGGTCATTCAAGGTCAAACTTGCAGGGAAATGCAGTAAAGGTGTGATCGTATTTTTTGTACTTTAGTTTGTGCCTTCGAACTTTCACATCAGAACAATAATATGTGTTCAATTAACTCATTCAACTCAATTCAATCGAGTTTGAAAATTCAGCGATTACGCGTGCCATTAGATAGAAACCGGCTGTTGCGTCTGATCATGACCAACCAATTCTACTCTGTGCATGTACTAATGCACGGGAACCAGACGAATCTTTAAACTTGATTTTCTCGAAAATGAAGCCCCGTATGAAAAAACTATATTCCTTCTTTCCGACTACATTTTATGTAAGGAATCATCCCCTTGCCGGTTGTACCACGATTTTACAAATACCCTGTATATTCATGCAATATAACTTGTTTTATCACGATCTCGCGTTGAGACCGGATTAGTCTACCAGGGTTGTAAATCCCCGATTCGAATATGACAACGTGGTACGCGATGCCCTATGACTTAAGGTGATAGAGCTGGTATGGATGTAATAAAATGATGCACTATTTAACGAACAATTAAAACTATATTTTAAAAATAAAATAACTTTGGTTACAAGAGTTTTAACTACACTGGTTCGATACTGTCGACAAAGTCTCCCGGACTGTGTTTGATGAAGAAGTGAAGCTGATGATGGATGGCGTCAAAAATGTAAATTCGGTGTGGGCGTGAGTTTTCCAGGAATTGGTAAGGGGCACGGTCGTCTTAGATAATTGGTTAAAAAATGAAATGGAAAGAGTAAATAACCGCCCCCAAACCGGGAGTCACTCGCAGGTACGCTTATACCCTCAAGTGACGGACGCGGGGAATCCGCGTGAACCAATGTAGTACCGTAGCAGGCAATAAACCAGAAAAGCGCCTTGACCCGAACAAAGGAAACGGAAATAAAGGACTCGACGATGGCTCGACTTCTGATTACCAAATGTGGACAATGGGTCAATAAAATGCTAAATGTTTTGACGAAAACTAACTGCTTTTTGGGAATATTGCTACTACGGGTAATTCGGTGTTATTAGTATCTGTTATTTTGGAAAATGTGCTGGGCAGACGGGACATCGAAGGAGCCCAATCGCCTTGCTTACGGTTCACAAATGCGGATAGTCGTACTGAAATAAAGTAATATATCTTCGTAAAGATATCCTTTTCTGAGAAACGGAGCATAACTCACACATGGAGTCAGTAGAAAAGGTTACCGCCATCTCTTGAGAAGAAAAGTATAAGGAACAATTTTTGGCGGATTATTCAAAAAACAGAGTATCGATTGCTGCACCAACAAATATTTTGTTTGACAAACCCTTGGTTTCTGCTTGAAATCTAATTTTGTCTAAAATATTTTTCTTATCGGGGAATTATGAAAAATCGCGTTTAAAATCTTAAATAAATCTTGGTTATCTATTAGAAAATGCTAATAATTGCTGTTATCAAAATTACTGCCAAAACGCGAGGTTGCAAATGATAAACTAGGAGTATAAAAGTTTCAATCAAAATTATTTTCGGATAATTAAATGCGACGAGATACATCTGCGATATTAATAATAATAAAATAACTGCAAATGATGTATTACAGACGTCGAAATGAAAACAATAAACTCGTTCAAATGAAAAATTAATGAAAATGTATCTACAATGTTAGCCGGCTAAAAGGCAGGAAGCTTTTTTCTGCAAGGGAATAATGAAAATACTTTTATTGCCACGGCAACTGCAACGCGGCAGCATAGTT
Organism: Sphecodes monilicornis; assembly: GCA_913789915.3. Classification (NCBI taxonomy): domain Eukaryota; kingdom Metazoa; phylum Arthropoda; class Insecta; order Hymenoptera; family Halictidae; genus Sphecodes; species Sphecodes monilicornis. Next base: position 32,858,073 of record OU565284.1, on the reverse strand, counting down.
TTAAGTGAAACAGATGCAGGTGTACCTCTGTAACGACGCAATAGTTTACAGATTATTTTCCCGCTGTTAATTATTTTTCTCGAAATATGCTCGAAATGTTTTGAAGTTTAATCAACTTCATTAAATAATTATTCACTTAAAATAGAAACAGATATCTACTAAAATGGTTAAAACTGGAAAAATATACGTCTCACAGCTGCGGAACAGTAATTGTAAAAACATTTCACGGAGAACCACTTACCATACATTTGACTGAAAACATGGAAACAAGAAAGGAATGGCAGAACGGCAATCATAAAATACTGTATAATGAGGTACGGCGCATACTGCTATGAAAAAGATACAAATTGAATGAAAAAATAAAAGTTCAGCGCAATAACTGAAAACAGTATGTCCCGCTGTATGTCTGATTTCAAATAATCGACAAAGCGTCGAGGAAAGTGACGGACAAAATTGGAGTCCCTGTAATTTCAGTCGGGCGTAATTTTTGCCTTTTCTGTTGGCCAGCCTGCAACAGTTCCGCTGTCCCGGAATCACGGCGCGGCAACATTCTTCAGGAAATTGCGCGCGTGTTCCAAGTGCTACCTTGCAACTTCAGTACCTCTCTCCTACACCCGTGCACCACCCCCATCGCTATCCCACAGCACAGTTCGTATCTTGAAGTTTTCACTTAAACATAGGACAGCCGCCACCGTCCATCCACGCAGTTCTTTTTATTTCTCTTGTTTCAGACGAGGACTCTTACCCCGTGCATTCACCCTGCTCTCCGCCCCTTGTTCGTCTTTTCAGACCACGGCATATCGAGATCCGGCCGACGGTCATTGTGGTTTACGAGTTTCTCCCCTGGTATTCGCGCGTATTCTCCTACCACTTTTCTCTCTGTTTGAAACGATGTTTTTATCGGCTTTTGACATCTTTCGCCTTGTCAGATGTTCAAACTGAATCAACGATGAAGACAGTGGTGTTCAATTGTTATCCGTCGCAGGGCGGGTGCTACTCACGATTTCGTGGCTAGATTATAGTAAATTAACATTCTAGTAAAATTTGCCTAAAAGTAAAGAAATCCTACGTAATATGCCACCTTTCATCACCTTAAAACAGCGGTTTCCAACCTTTATGCTACTACGCCTCCCCTAAAAATAATTTTTTTTCCACGCCTCCCTACCTTTTGTTTTTTTAATAGATAATAATTTAATTTAATAGATAATAATATAGACACGTTTTAAATAATAATAACTTTATTACAAAAAAAACTGAAAACTACAATTAAAAGAATAATAACAAGGTTTTGCTATAACATATACGTACATGTATATTTATTTTTATATTTAATTCTTTTTGATCATTTAAACCAACTACATCTATCGCATCAAAATTTAATGCGAGGGTTGTTGTTGTTTATTGGTACAAAGTTTATCAAATCTTGGGGTCAATGTGGAGAGTGCCACTCGTATCTCATTTTTTACTACTAACCTGGCACGATATTTCGTTTTCATTGCAGCCAGTTCCGAAAAACTCGGTTTCGCATAAATAAGACGTTACAAGCAATTGCATTGCTTTGTAATACAAAGATTCATACTCTCCGCTAAGATTTATCCAAAATTGAATTAAGCTTTCATTTTGAAGATATTATGGTATGAAAATTAATATTTTAAACCGCTGCCTTAAAATTTCTGCTGACACTTCTTATATAGTCGGTATTTAAGTTGACGCGGTCGAATTCGGAAAACGCGTTGCTTTGTTTTTCTAGTACACGTGTTGTACATCATATTATCATCCTTTGCTTGTGTTTTCATTAAGTATGACCACTGCCGCAGTTGATTACAAAGTTTCGAAGCGGAAGGATCGCAATAAATGTAGTAATTACAAACATCTCAAATTCATGTCCATATTATACCAGCCGGAAAGTAAGTTGACGCAAATAAATTTTTTATTCTCAAATAAAAATTCATGGTAATAATAAAACTTTTTAATAATAATAATAATATACTTGATAGCGTATAAAATAGTTTTAACATATAATATTCATATTGATAAATAGTTGTTACTTACAGCATGCCTAAAACTAGAGAACTGGAAGAATTTTTTATATCGGAAATTAAGTTGACGCTCTTTAGAAACGAATAACTTTTTTGAAATTTAACCAAACGACTTGAGTCTTTGTGAGATGTTAGACGGATTAGTTCACTAGGTAATGTGCAAAAAGAATTCTTTTGAAATTGCAATTGCACGGAATTCGGAAAAAGAATGGGAAGGTCACGATTTTACAACTTTCTTATCTGTACTCATTAAGAAAATTTAGAACATGCGTTTCGCAAATCAAAATAAATTATATACATGTACAAAGTTTCATCGAAATCGGTTAATGTTGCTAACAGCTACAAAGATTACAAGATTACAAGAACGTTAACCGATTTCGATGAAACTTTGCGCATGTATATATAATTTACTTAGGTCTGCAAAAGGCGCCTTCTAAATTTTCATTACAGACACAAATAGATGGGTTAAAAATCGTAACCTTCACTTTTTTCTTCCAAATTCCGAGCAATTGCAATTCTAAAAGAATTATTTTTACACATTACCTACTGAACTCATCCTTCTAACATCTCAAAAAAAACTCGTCGTTTGGTTGAATATTAAAAAAGTTATTAGTTTTTAAAGAGCGTCAATTTAATTTCCGACTCGACTGTATCTATTTTAACCAACCAGTCGAACTGAGTTTTGCAACACTTCCGAACTAGAGCTGGGTAAAATACTATTTCGAATAGTAAATAGTATTTAGTCTATTTTATTTGAAATCATACGTGCACTTTTGAAAATAAATCACTTTAATTGATAGAATATGTTGCTAAAATAGTATTTTAAGTAGTATTTTATTCGAAGAGTTATCAAAGTAGTAAAAATTTGATTTGAAATATTTTATTTGCTTTAATTTATTTTTTCGTAACCATCAAATATTATTTCTGCAAATATTAATGTACAGAGTGTATAAAAAGTAAATGTAAAGCCGGTCGTAGCATGATTCCACACCTCTGAATCGGTGTTGATTTGTAAAAAAGGTCCGTTCAAAAATATTGTCGACCTTGATTTTCAAGGTTAACATGTTATTCATTGCATCGCATAGTACTCGTTATGGGGAACAAAAGTCTCAGGGAAACCATAGATAACAAATGAACCGTCCTCTGGAAAAACGACTAATGTTTTGTATCTATTTCATTCCACATGTGTACAAGGTGTCCTAGTATTGGGTGCAAGGGGTAATTCTACATGAGAAAATAAGTCGGAAATATGGAATAAATTATGGTTTCCCGCATTTTAATATTACCTGCTTCCTGAATCTGTTTTAACCCCTTGACGTAACTTAACGAGTCAGACTCGCGATGAAGATTTTAAACAAAGTCTAAGAAATATGAATGTTCCTTCCTTTTTAGACGAAATAAAATTGTATTCATTTGTAATTAATATTTAGGCATAGAAGTAAATATAGTCACAAAGAATATATAAAGTTTATTTTATTTTCTGCGACATTTTTGGGATTAAAGACGTTCTAATCGCTGTAACCGCAAAGAAAATGGTACGGCAAGGGGTTAATCATCAACAAATATTTTAAATACTGTTGCAGAAACCTCGCTTCCGCCTCGCCGGTGAATACATATTTAATAATTATTGTAGAACTCGAAACACAACAGTTTGTTTACAAAGGGAGAATATCTATCAATTTGTTAAAGTGTAGATCTGTACGCGTGCTCCCTCTCTCAGACGTCTGGGATCGATCTGGCGACCTTCTTCTTATCAACGACCGTCTTTCCAATTTCATCGATCGAACGGCTTCTCTGCGATGTGTTCAGCATACCGCTGGGGGAAAGCAACTTCATGAACTTTGCGATTCCATATCGCCGTAACAATACTATGTAAGTTTTACTTCAACCATTCTTTGGTATCATTTGTCGTCCTTCAAAGTGTATTGACTCTAGTAGTCAATACTTTGAACATCTTTAATCTTAAATAATAAACAAAAACATTTGTTGAAAAATATAGAACGATTATACAAACAATTCTTCTCATATCTCCATTTTCCTAGCTTAATCTCTTAACTAGTAATTTAGTGATTTATCTTGGAAAGTTAATGACTACCGAAAAAATGTTTGCAGCAACGACTACGTACTTTTCCCTGGAGAATATAATTCCGTATTAAATAGTAGCAGTTTCCATTCTAAGAAATCTAGTTATACTACATGTGAACTTTACGTGTCCACTAACGAAAAATTCAATATGACCATCCGATGCTCTATATACGATATCGGAATAAGTTCAAAATGATACCCTTGACAACATATATCAATATATTCCATTGAAATCGGTTTGGTGTACTATTGTATCAATTGACAGTCAGCGAAGCCTATAAGTGACCACGGCACGAGATAGACACATAAGCAAAATAATAAAATTCTATCATATACAGAGTTATTGGTAACTGGTGGTATAACCCAACAGACTTTTTTCGGGAAAAAAGAGTTTGAAAATTCGGAGAAAACGCGTCATTCGTGTTGACTAGGAATCGACCGAGGCGTCTGATCATGAAAAAATTTTATTTTATATTTTTAACGTATTTTTTATATAGAACTACGCTCTTTTTCAGTTGTGCCACCAGTTACCGATCACCCTGTGTAATTGCAAATATCTATAAACAAAGTTTTCAATTTAAAATGCCGTGACGCGGAGTGCCACGTAAATACTCAACAGTAAAATTATTAGACTGCGGATCTTTATGCAAAATGAATATCGTTTGCATTAATTGCTAGACATGGGAACCGAATAGGATTAATGGTTTTATTAAATTATAAGAAATGTATTGATACTCCTGAATTCTTGTAAACTTTTTATTGTTTGATATTACACCTAACCATTCTTGCCACAAATGCATAAAATCCGCAGTCCAATAACTATAAATGCATAAACATCGTTAGTTTAGTTACAAAAATTCTAAAAAATCCTTTAAAACGTCATAATGTTTCTACAGCCTCTTCCGTTTACTGAGCACATACCATCCGACCAATCAAACGTAGCAATCACTGTCAATTCATAAGCGGCAATTTAATATACTCCATACTAACCGCAAGCTGTCTTCGGATTGCACTTTTATCCGATTTGAAGCCTCGCTCGGAATTTCAACCCTCGTGATATTAGCTTACTCCCAGCTAGAGAGGATTCACCGTTCCTAAGGATTGACCAAAATCCAAGTCAAAGGTCGGCGCGCAATAGTATGTGGTGTTGCGTTGGAACAAGCCAGTGAAGTGGTAGCTAAGTCTGACGGTGAAAGCTGCTTGGCAAGCTAATTAGCATAATAAATTACCCTGCGGATAAAAGCTGGCGCGTGTACGGTGTGGCGGTAGCGTGGTCAATGACGCGACGTCGCGTCGCCGTGATCAGGCTGACAGAGTAGGCCGTGGCGCGAGACACGAGACGTGGCACGAAATACTTCTACCGCGTTCGAGGATGAAACGTCAATTAACGTTCAGTCGGCGGGATGGGGTGAGTTTCGCGAGGGATGGTTTCCGTGCCAGGGAAATCCACGTACCGCCTTTTTACCGGCGTTCGTTACCAACCAGCGGAACGGTGACTCACGTCGACTTCCGGAGGCTCGAGGGTTCCCCAGCAAAACAGCTCGAAATTAGCTCAACTTCATTCTCCTCGTTTACTTTGATGAACGGGCGCGGTTATGTTTAATCCTGGAACTAGGTCGGCCGGTCGTCGTGGATCCATGCCAGTCGCGAATGTTTAGAAGAGACTGGCTATTGCGAGGGTAGTTCCGTTTGGTTGTTGGGTTCCGTATTAGATGAGAGACACGGACAGGGGGGCAGGTTGATTTAAATTCAAGAATGAAGATTTAGTATCTCGAAGCTGGAATAGTTAATGTCAATTTCGGGAAGGTCGATGATTGAAGGACACAAGGGAATAGTTATGATGATAGACACAGCAGAGATGTATGGGTGTGCTGAGTGCAATGAAAATCTGTATCAGGCCTCCACAACCGCCGCCACATTGGTTCCATGGCGGAAACAACCCAATTTTTTAAATGTTAAATACACAATATTTTTTATTATAGTTACATAGTAGGATAGTTGAGATGCTGCAAACAATAAAAGAGTTTCTGAAAATACCGCTAATTGTAAGGATTTTATATCATGAAAGTTAAAGAACTGAATACTAGCAATTCTTCAATTTTTCAAAAAAACCTAGGTACGAGTATCAACAACATTACAAATAAAAAATCATTTTGTAATCTGATTGTGTACATATTGAACATATATATTACCTGGACAAAATCAATAATAACCTTATAGATTTCAGTACAAACAAAAATTAGCAAGAAGGTATTCTTAATCATAAAATCGAAGTTTAGTAAGATGTAACTTTTTGCATTATCTAGCGTTAAGCTAAAACTTAATACTATAATGCAATGCACCATTAAGGACACAACTAAACAGATTTCAGCTGCGGTAACGTGCGGCTTTGAAATTGGGAGCGTTTTACTCATAACATTAATCAGATTCTTTAATATTATAACATTATTATTTTCTTTGTCTTTGTTGGCGACCGAACGCGAATTCGGAGGCGCCTGACACCGGAACCGCTCTAGGAAGAACGCGCGCGGAAGGAGAGGTAGTGTGAGGAGAGAAACTCGTGAGTTTGGACTCCGATTGCACCAATGCGTTTATTGGATTCGGTTTCTAACCGTTACAACGGGACACTGTGCCGAAAACCGGACTCGCTCCGCCGCGAGAGACAGAAATCTTCTCTCAGGGGCCGCGACGGAAATCTTGCGACGGCACGTGAACGCGTGCCGCCCGCGACGGAAATCTTGACCGCGACGACGGAGATCTTGCCGCGAAAAAGTGGGCGCGACCGCGAGATTGGAGCGAGCCCGAGGACAACGCGACGGAAAGAACGCAACGGAGCCGAGCGCGAATCACACAAGGAAACTCGAGTCGAAACGCGAGCTGAAGAATACTGTGCGCTGCGCGAACGGAAAGAAGATCGCGAGCACGAAAAAGAATACTAAAAAAAGTCGCGAAGAAGAGTCACTTACGAAGCGCACGCAGAAGATAACGCAGAAGAGCACGCAGAAGAAGAGCGCGCATCGCCCAGGGAAAGACCTTAAATAGCTTTTCCCCGGCGCGCGGAATTTGTCGCGATTCGCTCAGAGGGGATCGGATGATCCTTCTGATTCGTTACAGTTTGAAGGATTCGAGCCCTGGAATTCGGCCGGTACAACACCTTGCTGTTGCTAGGCGGTCGTGCACCGACAACACGCGGTTTGAACTGCGTATCTAAACAAGTACGATAACCGTTCGACGACATTGTCGACGGTAGAACAATAGCCGCCGAATTCCATGGCTTGAATCCTGAACAGTCTTGTCTTTGTAAAAACCTTATTTCATGGTCTTAAATAATAATTAAATTCATTGTGGATAAATTAAAACGATGTATGAATTTTTTCCACCTAGAATGGCCATTCGTCCCACCGTACGGTATGCGGCAGGCCTTCTCTTACTTAATCTCGTTGCTCTTATAAGAACTCGTACTCCTCTCGCCAGAGCGCGATAGTGGGGGTAGCGATTCGCACAACAGTCACTCGTGAGCGTCCCAAGTTACTACTTTTGTTAGTAAATAGGGCGAGCTCGTGTTCCCCTCTCGCGCTCGTCCGAGTCGAAGCGCGGTAGTGGTGGTAGAGCGGCTCGAGCGTCGGTAGCCCATGAGCAATTAATTGTCCCGACCTGTACTAATGTCTCGATATATAGACTGTCCCGCGACTCATGGTCAACCGATTAGGAGGTGATTCTAAATGTAAAACTGAGTCGAAAGGACAGAATAAAATTTCGTCATTTGAAGCTTCGTTTTTGAGTAAATCGAGTTTGAAAATTCAGCGAATACTCGTACAATTAGCCGAATCTTTAAACTCGATTTTCTCGAAAACGAAGCTTCAAATGGAAAAATGGTAATTATATAGAAAAGGTCTGCGTACTCCGATTTTGATGAAATTTTAATACATTATAGATTTCGACATTTTGAACAACTTTTTCCTTTTCCAATATAAGGGGGTTGCTTTTAGTTTTCAAGATATTTGCAAAAAACTATCGGTAATGTTAATTTCATAACGGAAACCTGCTTTTTAGAAACACTGGGTGGGTGTGTGTGGTATTGTCGCTTCTCATCTCCACAACGTGTTTACAAACAAAAAATAAACAGATGCAGTTAATTCTGCTTGTTTCTTCTGATAGGCTGAGCTTGCAATTTTCAAAGACATTTCCTGGATTCTCGGGCCGCATCTGTTTATTTTTTGTTTGTAAACACGTTGTGGAGATCAGAAGCGACAATACCACACACACCCACCCAGTGTTTCTAAAAAGAAGGTTTCCGTTATGAAATGAACATTACCGATAGTTTTTTGCAAATATCTCGAAAACTAAAAGTAACCCCCCTATATTGGAAAAGGAAAAAGTTGTTCAGAATGTGTTGCTCCATAACATATTAAAATTTCATCAAAATCGGAGTACGCAGACCTTTTCTATATAATTACCGAAAAAATTTTACTCTACCTAACCCAGACCATGAGTCGCGGGACACCCTGTATATGAAATCTTCGGGTCCGAATAGAAACTTATTAAATGTTCTGGTTAGTTTTCAGGGATCTTTTACACGAAAGGAACGTTTATATTAAACAGATGTTAAATTGTATTTTATTCAAAATAATTCCGGTCTTTCATATGGAAGTCATCACTTCCGAGTTCCCGAAACTAATAATCAATACTATTAACTCAATGTCCTATTAACATGTCCTCCAAATTCAATAATTAGGGATTTATAAACAAATGGTAAGATATCTACTGGTTTGTATATGCTGGATGACTTCTTTACATTGCTGCAAACTTAATATTGTCCTCCAATGAAAGGATTATTCTAAACTTATTTAAATTACCATTACATAGAAAGATATTACTCATGTTATTACATTACACTTCAGTATCTGATGATGATAGCTCAATTCCAAATTCTGGTTCGGTGTTTGACTGATTTAAATCACTATTTGGTAACGTGATTAAAAATTTATCTTTCATCTTTTGGTCACCGGTTGACGGAAGTGAGAAGGAGGTATTTACTTATGTAGGTTTATTTTGAAAATTATGGTATATCACAAAAATCTTATTAAATTCAACGTGAGTGGTTAATCCCGAAAGGTTGGGAAACACTGCTAAAGGCTCACGAAAATACAGTAGTGTATTTTCATAGAGCTTTATAAACATTCGAAACATATTTACACTATATTTGAACCTCGTGAGGCTCCGTAGACGCACCAGTTTGCTTGGATATTTTTCAATTTATTTCAAAAGATATAAATTCAATTGTACCCAACGAAATCGTTAAAAATAACACAGATTTTGTTTTAGATTGAGAAAGCGAGATAGTTTCATAAGAGACGGAGTACCGCCAGTGATCCTCAACGTCAATTATCATTTTGCTTTGCCAATAGTATTCCTTGTTGTGTTCTATCGCAATGTTTACTGTTAGAATGTTTTCATGATAAAAAAATTAGCAAGAACTGACATGTGAAACCTAGTATGGATGTGAACATTTTTTCTACAAACAGTGAAGCGATCGTTGGTGTTGACAACCATTGTCGATACACCATTTTTTGAGGAATTATTTTATTTTCTTAATCGAAATAAAATTTACGTTGTTGATTTTAAGTGATTTCCGTTTAGAGGAAGTCCAACCAGTCACTGCCATAACGTTTTATCGCTTCCTAAAGATCTGGAAGATCCTGAGTGCACATACATTCAATACAAAAGTTTCGCAACTTGAATAGAAAATGTAACTATTCCATTATTTTCTATTCGTTGAACATCTTCAAGCTTATTTGAAAGTCCACTTTCCTTTCTCAATATATATATATTCTTCCCAGATGCGTATTCTACAAAAAGAAAAGAATCACTTAAGGTCTCGGGAGCTGAGTATTCAGTCCAAGTCACTGATCAAGAAACTGAGATAAGTAAGCTTTTAAAACTATAACATTCTACCGCATATTTGCATTATTATTTTCTGGCTTGAATTTGATTACTATTGAAAACAAACGTTATCAAGTAAGTACATAAAATGGTAAAATATGTTATATTTCGCGTACTATGATTAGAATCAAATAAATTTTGTTCCACATCGGGTGAATACTCAAAATCGCTACCAAAGAAAAGATCATTTTCTAATGGTAAACATGACGAATTTTCGTTTATTTTACTCGCAGCGTACAACAAATGCAGTATAATTATTTATTAGGTTGTAAGTACAACATAAAATTATTTCTTAAACGACAAAATAAATAAAAAAATTACTTATACTGATTGTTCATTTGAGAACAATCATCTGAAGAGTTTTTCATCTAAGCCCTTCATTTGTATGAATCGTTTTATTATATTATGAGTAGACTGCGGATCTTTATGCAAAATAAAAATTATCTGCATCAATAGTAATAAATAGAAACCACTTACAATGTTCCTATCTTTCTTTAACAATTTTTTTTATGCCGAAAATACTATGTTGACACCCTCCAATTCATTTAATCTTTATACTGTTTCAAATTTCATCTACTCAGTTTTACCATAAATGCATAAAATCCGCAGCCTAATTATGAGACATTATCTTAAAATGGTATTTAGTAAAATAAAAATGTGTTTCGGTTTAGCAATACCCAAAAATTAATGTAAAATCAAAAACAATTCCACTTTCTCACGTGTCTTCTTCACTACACAGAATAACACAATTTTATACGATATAATTGACTTCAAAAACTACCTCCACTAAAAACCTTTAGCACTATTTATAAGCTTTATACATACCTGTTGTTGAACGCAATAATATTTGTAAATATTATCGTTTGAATGACTAGATAACTGGTTAATCAACTTGGTACATAAATTCTTGAACTGCATATTGCTGTATTTGCTCAAATAACCATTTCTGAGGACATGATCCACAGAAATCCGCAGTCTTCGGTATAGTATTCGGAAGTAGTAAACAGCTTGGCTCGCTTTTAATCCTGCGAGTGTTTGCGAATTTCGTCGAATTTCGAGCTCGAGATGATTCCGACGGGTCATTGTGCTTCAAGAGTTGAGAAGTCCTTGAGAGTTCGTCTTGCTTTTGCACGTATCCGTCTCCAAACTTACACGCAGAGTCGATTTCGGCACTGCGACTCTAGCAAACTTTATGAGGCTTCCGAACTTTCGGTATTCTGAATTACAGGAAAAATGAATATACTTTTCTAATTTACTTCTTCTTCTTCTGTCTTCTATTCTGTTACTTTACATTTTTTAGTCCTTATACAGTGCTGAACGAAATAATAAGACACTTACATTTAAAGGTAGGAAATGTACACTTTGTAAACCCTGTGCTTTGCTTACCATCTCCATAATCTAGGGCAAACAATCTAGAAACGGGGTTCTTTACCGATTTTTATGAACTTCCGTATACCGTTCTACCGTAGTTTCCGAGATAATTGATAAAACCTGTTTGGTGGCGGCTGAAATGTGTTAGAGAGAGAGAGGAGGAAAAGGAAGGAGAGCGTTTCGTCCTGGGCCCTCTAGAGGACTCGTCAATAAGGCTATCTAGCGGGCCCTGCCTTAGACACAGGGATATCGTAAGGACATTAGACCACATATACTTATAAACACGGCATAGGTATAGTGTGTGCATAGGATGCATGTTCCGAGATATAAAAGTATCTGGTGCCCAAATGTCACGGTTCGAGATAATTCAAAATGGTGGATAGCGCATGAAACGAGAATTTATCCGTCGAATAAAGATACTTTTTTATTCGAACCTTCAAATAACGAATAAAGATTAAGTATCTTTTATTTCAATCGTTATTTAAATAATTTTTTATCTAAATAATGTCCAACTCTGATTACTATTCTTTTTTTAAATAAAGTAAGTTGTGAGGAAATAAATACAGATTTCATATTATCAACTTCTACATTGAAATTTAACTTTCTCCAAATTATAATCAACAAACTGAGTTAGCCATATTTAAAATAATAAGAACAAAGTAAAAATGGACGAGTAATGGAATAAAATACATGTATGTAGGATCTTAGGAAAAATGAGGGATACCGCGCCGAGAATCGAACCCGGGACCCTCGCGGTTGTAGCTGATCAGCTCTTAGACATACCCACGGAACCCTCATACATTTCCTAATCTCCATACGGTGTTTGGTCTGGAGAGTCCTGGCCCCACATGTATGTATATTACAGTTACAGTTTCCATAAATATTTATACAGAATGAGATGGGACGACGATTCCCCTTTCCATTCTAATACTTCACCTTCGCGGTACTGTGATTTCTCAACAGACTATAGCACTTTGCCCACAAGAGTCGTCTGCTAGGCCATGTAATCTCGGAACATAGCTAACTATCTGAAGCCGAGTCTATAAGTATACATACATATATGGTCTACAGGTACGTGTCCATCTTAGAGTTTAAACTCGCGAGTTACTCTCGAGAGTCAAATTTGACAGTGTACACGGTATTGAGAGGCCTATCGGAGAGCTCCACGGAAAACTCTCGGAGAGCAAACAGAAAGATGAAAAACGCTAATGGACACGTTCAATTTTTCCCTCGGCGAGCAACTGTCAGCTATACGAACGCCATTCGTATTGCTGAGAGTTGTCGAGATAATTTTCACATATATGTATATTATATTTTATACACATTTATATATACAACAATGAGCGGGAAACACTGGTCTGACACAGAAGTGAAACATACGATGTACGAAAATAATGAATTTTTATGGAATATCATACATCCAGATTACAAGAATCGTGATAAGAAAAATAATATTTTTGATGAATTAGCAAAAACATTTAATTGTGATTCGAAATTGAATTGAAATTGTATAATTTTGCTTGTAAACTGTTGTGCATCTTCTACATGCAATTATTGTATAAGTGTAAAAAATGCACCCATTTTATCGCGTCGCATTATCCATGGTTTAACCCCTTCGCTTACAATATCGTCTGAGAGACGTGATGAAGATTCTGAACAGAGTTTAATATAGATGTATGTTATTAATTTCCTTTAAACCGATATGTAATTCTATTTTGTTGTTGTTAATGTACAGCCATTGGAGAACATATAGACATGCAATAGATATACATTTTCTCCTTTTCCTAAGAAATTATGAACTACAAAGAAATTCTAATCATGAAAACCGTAAAATAAATCGTAAGGCAAGGGGTTAATCCAGCACTTTCACTTCTTGGAATATTTCTTTTTCCTTATTAAATACATTGCAACAATTGCATCAAACTTTGGCACGTCCATTCTGTTCATGAGTATTCTAATAACTATCAAGATTCATCTGAGAGCTACACGCAGAAAATTCAGATGGCCATATACCTGAGAGGACTTTCCGAGAGTTGACTGTCACGTCAATCTTCGAGAGCAAAAAATTTCTGAAGTAGTCTCAAATGGACACATAAATTGAGAGTACTCTCGAGAGCAACTATCGACAAAAACTCTCAGATGGTCACGTACCCTAAGGCAGGCATGAGCGACGCTGGCTCAAAAAATACATGTTGCTACTTTTCTCCTTCGCCCGCTCGGCAAGGCAGTTCCCACCACGTCCATTCCGACTCTCCCTTCAGCACGGGTCCCACGATGTTGCATCGGCAGGTTGATGCAGCATCGTGGGGTCCGTGCTGAAGGGAGAGTCGGAGTGAACGTGGTGGGGACTGCCTTGCCGAGCGGGCGAAGGAGAAAAGTAGCAACATGTGTTTTTCGAGCCAGCATCGCCCATACCAGGCCTAAGGTAAGGACGCTTTAGGACGGTGTATATACGAATGCGTGACGGATCAGGTAGCAGCGGGAAAGGCGTTGTCTTTTCGTCCATCTGGTGACGAGCGTAGGCGGTAGCCGCCACACCTGTTAGGTCTACTACGGCGAAGTCTGCCATTTTAAACGAATTTTGGTTAGATTTGGGTTAGGTCTTTTGAAACGTGAGACCCTATAGCTCGTGTTTGGTCAATTAAAAAGGGCAGAATTCGCTGTAGTGGGTGTCGGTAATTTTTTGCAATTATCTCGAAGACGAAAGCTGAGCGGCGATAACATGTATAGGGAAAATTGTTGAGAACGATGTTATTGACAATATATCTCAAGGTTATTGAAATGGGTGAGGTGCCCCCTTTTCCATATAATTACAGTTGTAGCTCGCTACCTTTAAGCTACCCCACGCGCTCACCAGAGTAGCGCCTTGGTCGCACCTCCGCTACCTTGGCCTAATCAGGACCTTCCCCTACCCATGATGGTCGACTACGGCTACCCACGCATAGAATAAGTAGTATGAAGAGGCTATGACCCGTTAAATCGACGGATAATTTCCTCACCTCTTCGCTCTGACAAGCCGCTCCCTTTTGTGAACAGCTAACTGAACGATTGGTTGATGGAAAATCTCTGCTTCAAAACACTCCCCGTGCGGACCAATTGGATAGAGTTCGAGTCGCACCATATCTTTCGTGACAAACCCGCTACGTTACTCGCTTTTCGATTTCGTGGCCTAAACCATTAACCTAATGTTAGACACTAACCATAAGTTAGAGAAAATTTTTATAAATAAACATATTAAGCAAACAAAAACGGTTAAACAGTATATTTTCAGGATCTGTTCGCATTTATTTCTGGTAAAACAGAATGTTGAAACGCTTGTTTTAATTGTTACAAGCATTCTAAAGTAAGCTCAAATTCTCCACTGTTTTCATGTAGAACTAACTACACGAATTTTCATTCTTTCGAATATGAGTGTATTAAAAATTCCTCTATCAGAAGAAACGCGAAATGAATGTATTCCGGGAATTTGCTTCCAACTTTGACCAGCTCAAAAAAGAAAACGAATTAGCAGCATGTAATATGCGAGCACGGATATGTACAGGGTGTAAAGAAATGTTCGGTCTTGGCTGCCATAGGCTTATTCTAAATCTTCAGATCGAAGAAGATCTGTAAAAGAAAGTTGCCGCAAAATTATCCTTGACCTTTAATTTCAAGGTCAACGTTCTTTTTTTATTGCATTGTATTCTACGCGTCATGGGAATAAAAACTGTCAAAGGAACTATGTGTCAATACTCAATAGTTCTCATAAAAAATAATAAAAAGTCTCATTATTAGTAGTACCTATTTTCTTAAAAATGGTTTACATTTCTCATAAAGAAAGTATTTAGTGTTGTTTATATGCTGTTTATCAGTAGTCTAACATAATCAATCATAATCAATATTACCTTCAAAGTCTTGAAAGATGATTATCTTCTATTAAGAAATATTAGGAAAATGGATAGGTTCTTTGTTTTGGAAGAAGAAATTGGAGATGAACATTTTTCAAGACTGAGAAGGTAATATTGATTACTCAAGACTTCTGATAAACAGCACATAAACAATAACACTAACTACTTGCTTTATTAGAAATGTGAACAATTTTTAAGATAATAAGTAGTTCTAATAATACAATGAGGGTTTAACTGCGTTTTGGAGAACTCTTTTTTTGTCAAGTTTTTTTATACGATCTTATAGATTTCGACTAGAAAACGCCGAAAATGAAAATCTTATTGTGCGGAATTCATTGGTTAAAAAGTTATACGCGTATAAAGTTGAACACTTTTAAGCCTTTTTGACAGGTTAAAGCGCCGCCATATTGATGTATTTGCTAGGTGATACACATAAAATGGGCTAAATACTTCCGAATAGATCCATTAGATGGCAGCACAAACACGTACGTAATAATAACACAATTACTAAATCAAAATGCGAAACATTATACCATTTTCGGGCCGGCCTTCTCCGTTCCCACGACCTAACCCCAAACCATCTTGGACTGTACCACCTTTTTGAAATCCTGTATGCGATTCTGTATATTTTAGTTACTGGACACCGAAAACGACCGATTCCATGATTATTGTTATAAATTTCCATTTCGCACCGATGAGTACGACATTTTTTAAATTTCCGCAACAATCCACAATCCTGAGCCCAAGTAATTGCTTCTTCTTTACTACTTGGCATGTCTCTAAAGTTAAAATTTGTAATACTTGAACTAGCCATTTCAAAATCAACAATAAACTTATTAATAATTAATTTGTAAAAAACACTTGAAATTGCTTGTGTTTACAAGGTACATATGTGTAACCACTGAATTGTCATCTAGCGCATAAGCTCAGTACTATTTAGCCGATCCCGCAAATATACCATACCATCTAACACATGCGCTGAACACTCACAACAGACCTATCTACCTCTACCACTCAACGAATATCCAATATGGCGACGCTCTGACCTGTCAAAAACGCTTAAAACTGCTCATCTTTACACGCGTATAACTTTCAAACCATTGAATTCCTAAGAACCATACACACATTTTCGGAATCTCTTCATCGATATCTACAGGATCACATAAAAAAAGTTCAAAAAAGTTAAGAACACGGAGTTCTCCAAAACGCAGCTGAGCCTTCCTATAACGTGTAGAATACAATGCAATAAAAAAAGTTGACCTTCAAATTCAAGGTCGAGGACAATTTTGCGGCAACTTTCTTTTACAGATCTTCTTCGATCCAAACATTTAGAATACGCCTGTGGCAGACAAGATCAAATATTTCTTTACACCCTGTACATAGCAGAGGAATACGACGAACGAAAATGCAGGGCTTCTTGCATAAACAGAAAGCAATTAGGAAAAATACAAGGGAACTATGTGGTACATTCGGGAATATCAAATGAACGGTGCTGCGGAATGATGATGCCCCTAGAGCCTCGGAATGCAATTAAATTAAGCGCATGAAAATGAAGTAAACGATACATTTAACCACGTGTGCGTGCAATTAATCGTATCACCGACAAAAAAGGTATGAAATGTAGCTACCACGCCATATTACTGTATTCCTAATTTCGTTTACCGGAAACTTGTCTACAAATCACAATGCTATTTAGAATTATAATATTATGCATGCTGTATGTAGATTTCATGTAAAATTAATTGCGTGTAATTTTTGAAAATACGAGTTATCGTCTCCGCTTACAATGCAGTGAATTGTCACATAGGAAATACAATAATCAATTATGTCAATCATGAAATTTTAAAAAACGACAATAATTATAAAATAATACTGCAAGTAAATATACTGCAGTATATACTGCAATAAATTCATACCTGCAAGATAAGTACTTTTACCATTTCTACAATATTTATGTCCAATTATTTTTATTAGAATTAATATGTGAAAACAATATGAAATTAAAGAATATGTACAGGTAAAATGCTTCGATTAGATAGAACTCCAAAACAGCAACATTCTATGGTTATTCTCAAAATCTCGTTCTAGTCTTATTTAAGGAAATCACTTGAAGAGCTTAATTGTTCTTCATCAAATCATAAAACATAATGATCCGAACTTGAGGATACTCGTCTCAGCGAAAAGATCTAACATTTAAAAAACCTAATATACATGCTGTAACATTTCAATCAGTCCCTTCACACACTTACAAAACTATTACAACTATTATGATTTCGAAATGTACTGCAAATAAAAATAGTAGTATGTCGTTGAAATTATTTTGGTACACGCTTTTGTGCGATATAAAAGAACGTAACGATTCATTTCAAGAATCACTTTTCTTTTTATTTTCACTCTTCTTCATTCGAAATGAAATATATCTAAACTCAGAAATAATTACGTACGCCATTACATTACTTACAAAAAGCAGTACTGCTTTTTCCACTTTTATTATTTCTCATATTTATCGTTTACGAGAGAAATGTTAGTAAATTCATAAACACTCTGTACAATAGAAACATTGTACATGAACGTATATACTTCTTCCCAACTTTTATTGCATCACATTATGACTTCTTTGGAGTACGTGAAATACTATATATTTGTTATTCGTCTTCACATGTAGTACAATTTTTATTTATTTATTTATTTAACGTCTATAACCTTACGTCTATAACCCTACGTCATAACCTTATTCAAATTCCAACATTTGTAAGAATTTTCCATACATTGAAAAATACTTTTGAAATTATTCGAAATTTTAATATTGTTATAGCATACGATACATGTCACTAGAATTGTGTAGTTTATATTTATAGCTAGAAATAGACGATGATTTGATTGAAATTCGGATGAAATTCAAGTGTCGCATAAAGTCGGGTGGATATGCTAACAATAAATAAGTCGTAGCCAACTTTAAAAGTGGGTCGTATCTGAATTGCCCCGCCAATACAAAACTTTACTATGAGATGTGTTATAGTAAAACTACGATCAAAACAAGCGAGTGCGCTAATGTTTTTTCAATCACAAGACGTGGTTTCTCTACACTAGTTTTCAACAGTATATACGTATTAACGCTTTCAGACCAGTATATTATTGGGTTGACAACTAATTGATTGCGGATTTTGTCGATAGGTGGTTCTAGCACATTCTTTTATTTTGTCAACGTGTTCCAAGCACCTAACCTATATTGTTTTCTTGTTGTTTGGACTTCTACCTTTAATTAGTAAGAAAATTATATTGATTAGTTATTTAGTTTAATTTTTATCCCAATTTAAAAATGGAAGAACAAAACGCGCATTTCAGACATATTTTATTATTATTTCCGAAAAAGGCAGGAACGCATCGCAAGCATACAAGAAGTTATGTGCTGTATATGGGGATGAAGCCTTGAAAGAAAGGCAGTGTCAAAATTGGTTTGCCATTTTTTTTTAGTTTTATGAACATGGAATTATGACACTACCTGAAAGATGGTAGCGTGTCTTTTGTTTTCTACTATCACATCGTGATTCTACACCGTCGGTTTGGTTGAAATTGATGTAAGAAAGGTGCCGCACAATTAACCTTGACTTTGAATTTCATGCTCGAAAGGTCCGCAATATTTTGATTGCATCGTATTCTATTAGTTACAAGGAGAAAAAGTACAAAAGGAATAATGGGTCAAAATTAAATCGTTCTCTTAAAAAATTATGGTAAAGATTTTTCATTCATAAAACTGAATTCGCGTATATTTTTTCTCGGTATATTTCACTTGCCAAGATGTAATTTTCAACGGCATCATCGGCAGCATCCTTAATGAACTCCATCTGACTGAGGAATGAAAATATGATATGAATAAAATCAGTAACTTTATCATAATTGTGTGGCGGCTACTTCCTATGCTCGTCAACAGAGGGACAGTACGACAACACCTTTCCTGCTACTACCTGAATCTTCCTCTGTTTGTATATATATATATATATATATATATATATATATATATATATATATATATATATATATATATATGACATCCTAAACTGTCCTTATGACATCCCGCGTCTAAGGCACGGTTCCGCTAGATAGCCTTACTGATGAGTCCTGTTGCGGGCCTAGGACAAAACGCTTCCTTCTCCTTTTTCCATCTTTTTATAATTTAAATGCCACCATAATTGTTTAACAAAACAATTGAGGTCTTACTGTAACGAGAAAAATGTGATGCAATAAAAAAGTAATGTTGACCTTTTAACCTTGGAATTCAAGGTCAAGGTTAATTTTGTGGCACCTTTGAATGACACAAGTGCATGACTGAATGGCATTTCTTGTGCTGTTTCCACGATACATGGTGCATTACTTCCTTTCTCGTGTACAAACGTGTCTTGCTGCGAACGACCAGCATTTTGAGCAAATAATAAAATAAGGTTATATTACCCTTTTCGTTTTATTACTTTTGTATTCTTCAAACTGAAACTGATTTTTTCGCCTACAAGGTCACTTCAAGGTCATGGCGTGTAGGTAGTTGAACTTATCTTGACGCCGACTACCACATTGCATTATGAAAAATACATGTTAATATGCAAAAAAATACAGTGACCTTGAAAAAACCGTTAAAATGACCTTCAAAAGATATTTTTTATTGTCATCTGATGCAACGCCTTAAAACCATGTACATCCTACTTAGTTATTTTTTCTTACTTTTAATAGTAGCGCAAATAATTTAGGTGTTCGAGTTAAAATGGACACCCTTTATAAGTAGTGTTTTGAAAATTTCTAAATTCCCACCACAAGAATATATGCATAATAAAAAATGGAGGGGTTATGATATAAAAATTTAACTTAATCATTATAAATCTTTTCTTGGTCATGACAAAGTCAAACGAATATCAGCATCAATTTTGCCCCTCAAAACCTTATATAATTTGTGTGAAAACTTTTTTCCTTCATTAAACACAGTGTATCGATTTAAGAGTGTTTATCTCAGCAGAACAGAATTCAAGAATCTCTAAAAACCAGTCTTCCGGTTACAAGCAGTTAATCCCGAGAGTTTCGAGGAAAGTATATATTCGCATTAGCTTACTATCGTCGACAAATATGAAGTTAACCGTTGGAAGAGCGTAAGACGCCTTATATACCACGGATTCAGAATCCCCGGGGCGATCTTCGTTCTCTTTCATCTCTGCCATTCTGTGCATCGAGCTGGCGGGTCTCGGTCATCGCGTGGATAGAGGAAGGAAGCGTCTCGGCAATGGCACAAAGGCAACTTTGACTCCCATGGAGACCAATCCAACCCCAACTCCTTTCCCTTTCTCCCTCTCTCTCTCTCTCTCTCTCTCTCTCTCTCTCTCTCTCTCTCTCTCTCTCTCTCTCTCTCTCTCTCTCTCTCTCCCTCCATCTCTTTCCACCCTCTTTGAGACGTTATACTTGTCGGCCATCCCCGGCTTATTAATAAATCATTATCGTCGTCGGGCCTGCACTCGCCCTTTTCGAGCGGCGTCGCGTCGTTTTCGTCCCGCGTCAAAGGGATGTTAGCGTCGGTTTCGTCCGTCCCTTCGCCGTCACCGCGCGAGGAACCCTTTACGTGCCGTTCAATTATAGTCTCCCCGTCGCCGATGCTATCTTTGTAACTCTGTCAAGATTTTGCACGCGCCCCGATCTCCCTATCCTCTTGTGCAACCCGCGCGGACGACGGTAACGAGACTCGAGCCTTTCTCGAAGCTTTCCGTTCCGTTCCGTTCTGTTTCGTGCGGAGTGTCTCGTTAAAAGAAATTAATATTAAATAGTTTCAAGATCTTCGCACCATCCTCGAGACCGGAGAGACGCTCTCTTTAATGGAAGAACGTAATGTTTTATGAGTCGGAACGGGGAATAGAATAAGGTCTGCCAGCCAATAAAACAGGAACGACGGTGTTCTACAATTTATTAGGAGATCCGCTGTCGAGTGGAAAATGTAAAGTGTCTAATTTTATGAGCTACTAGTAAAATACCATTATTTAAGCCTGTACCGGCGGAATCTGGGTCCATCTTGACGGGGCGTAGCAAATTCGCCATTCAATTAATCTAGTTTCTAGTGAATATATTAAATGACCAGCTGCTACATTAGGAATCATAGAAAGATTAACGTGTCTACACAAGATAGGGGAGACCGGGATTGAAAGTAACAGAGGGCGAAGGTAACATTGTAAATATTTTAAATTCTACTACACCTATTATTGCAAATTGTTACTAGCCAAGGCCACAAGCAGTGCGAAATTCCAGCGGAATCATACTTAAAATATGGTTTGAATTTGTTAGTTTGGTGCGCAGACGAACCTAATGTGAAATCAAGGAGCTGCAGGATGTGGAAACTTTGTGAACGAATCCAAATGCGAAATTGGAGAGTCACTAGGAGTGACGCGCAAACGAACCCGATGCGAAATCAGGGAGCTGCTAAGAAGTTGTAGAACAACGCGGACGAATCCAATGCGAAATTCGGAAGCCACTGGGAGATTGGTCAACTCACAAACGGACCTGATACGAAATCAGGGAGCCGCTAGGATGGTATAGTTTGCGGGGACGAACCCAATGCAAAATTGCGGGAGCCACTACGTTGGCAAATTTTTTCTTTGAAATATACATAGTATGTCGAGAACGAACCCGATGCGAAATCAGTGAGTTGCTAGGATTGTTAGTAGACACTGTGTGGGAACGTTCAATTACTATATTAGGATATTGGACTATAATTGAGTGTTGCGGAGTACGTCATGACCATTTCGCAATGACTTGCTCTGCGAGTATAGCACGTGATGTGCGCCGAGCGTCAATGCTCAAAGGACCATCTCCAATGACGTGGGAATGAATTTCTATATGGTTGGTGAACGAATGCTTTACTGCTCCTGTATAATGTTTAGAACGATCAGCTCACAAGTCCCGTGACTTGGTGGAACCCCGTTCGGTCTTGTTTGCACAATATAGAGGTTAAGAATACTCCGAATTTCATTTCTACCGAAGACGCCGATTTCGCCTTGGGTCCGCTTCCTTTCCCTCACGACACTATTTGCGTGAATAGTGGGTGTCACGAAAACCTCACGCATGCGCTTCTTGCGCACGCGGCACAGTCTAACGAGTAGAGGTAAAAAATATCAATTTTCCGTTAAAATAGTCATATTTTAACATTACTAACATTTTGATCACATTTATATACTATAAAATTAATTGTCAACATAAAATAATTGAGTTACTTATATTTATGTAAGCAACAAGGAGAAAATAAATGAAATATATACACTTTGTAATATATACAAACATAAATAAATAACAAGAAACCAAAACAATTAGTAACAAATAATATTTAAAGATATTACAGTGATAATATATTTTTAATTATCATTATTATGCAGATAAAACTTTGTAACGGATGGAGAGGTTACAAGTGAAAATGATTATTACAATATCTGGACTGATACTTTTATTTTAATGCAAGAGGTTGACAGCGTGATGAGTGACCGAGTATGGATGTACGTGAATTGGATGTACGTGAATTGTCTGTTTTGCGTTTTTCCTTAGGTATATATACAAAGTCTCGGAAGAAGGTAACGCCTTTTCCGAGACACACGGGTGGAGCTTGCTCCCTGAAGGCGCGAGGGTGGAGTTACTTTTTCCTTTAAAACCGCCCTGATCGGCGGGGGAAAAGGGACTCCTTGTCGCCAATTTAGGTGGCTCCTATGTTTTGGGACTTTCCTCGACCGCGCTGGCCGCGCGGTCGGGAAGTCCCGTAACGGTGCACGGCTGGCGACGTTTTCATCAGCCAAGTCTGCTGTGCACGTGAAAGCAATAAAAGAATAAAATCATTTCCGGGCTTGCAAATATCAGGGAAGGTTTTTCTCGCCTAAACCTTGACATCTGCAAGCGGACTGTTCGAATGGTTATTACGGTCGCCGACCGTGTGCCGCTACATCACCCCCTTGCCAGTGTAAACGCTATATGACAGTTAAGAATAATACAGTGAATACCGATGAGGAACAATGTAAGTCGTCTTAAATCTATTTCGCCCGCAATGTTTCTTTACTATATACTATATACAATGAATTTGCTGTCTTAGTCCAGAAAAATATAAGTATTACAAAATGTTTCTTAAAAGCTAACGCGAGTTATACCGATCTGTAAATTTTACTACGCGACCGTAACGTGTTTTAATCGGTGCTGAACTATTTTTTAGAATACTACGTGGTGTGTCTACGGCTTCGCGATGGGATACAGGATTGCTATTTCCTCTATTTTCGTGCTCGTCGCTTACTGTATGAGCGGGTTTTAAACGGTCTATTGTGACGGTTTTCTCGCGATCGCCAATTTTGATTATGAAATCTTTATTTCCGCGTTTCACAACTTTGTACGGTCCATCGTATGGAGGTTGCAATGGTTTTTTAACTGCGTCCTGCCGAAGGAATACGTACTCTGATGTCTCTAAGTCTTTATGTACAAATGTGTTCTTATGACCGTGATGTGTTGCCGGACGAGGTTTTAACTTTTGCATTCTTTGTCGTAATTGGTTTACGAATTCTGACGTATCGGGTTCTGTTTGCGTTGTGAAAAATTCTCCTGGAAGCCGGAGGTTGCCTCCATAAACCATCTCTGCCGGAGTTGTATGTAGATCTTCCTTCAGTGCTGTCCTTATGCCTAACAGTATGAGTGGTAGGGCTTCTGTCCACTGGTCAGTATCGTAGCATCTTATGGCGGCTTTTAATTGCCTATGGAGTCTTTCGACCATACCATTGGCTGCTGGATGAAATGCTGCAGTTCGAATGTGTTTTGTACCAGTCCGTCGAGTTAACTCTTTGAAGAGTTGGGACTCGAACTGTCTGCCCTGGTCGGTTGTTATTCTGGCAGGTACCCCAAAACGTGCAATCCACCCATGGAGTAAGGTTCTTGCCACTGTTTCTGCGGTCATCTCTTCCATTGGCATCGCTTCTGGCCACCGCGTGAAACGGTCGACGCAGGTAAGGCAATATCGGAACCCTTGTGAAATCGGAAGAGGTCCCACGATATCTATATGAATGTGTTCGAATCTGCAGTTGGGTGATTCAAACGTGCCAGTTGGAGATGTTGTATGCCGCGTGATTTTATTCCGCTGGCATTGGATGCATTCCCT
Organism: Sphecodes monilicornis; assembly: GCA_913789915.3. NCBI lineage: Eukaryota > Metazoa > Arthropoda > Insecta > Hymenoptera > Halictidae > Sphecodes > Sphecodes monilicornis. The sequence goes on along the minus strand of OU565284.1, from coordinate 32,833,606 downwards.
GGTCCATTGGATACAATCTTTGTTTATAGAGGGCCACGCGAAACGATCGGTAACTAACTTTTTTGATGCTCGTGTTCCCGGATGCGACAAAGAATGCAGGCTGTTAAAAACTTGTTTTCGGTGGATCTTTGGAATATATGGTCGGACGGTACGTGTAGCGGTGTCGCAATATATTTCTATTTCTCCCCCAGCAGTGGTTGGAAAACGCATTTTTTTAAATATTAACGAAGTCTCGGTCAGTAAGAGACGTTGGAGCTCTTCATCTGTCTGTTGAGCTTCGGCTATTTGCGTAATATCTATGCACGCTGGTATGTGCACATCTTCTATTCGAGATAAAGCGTCCGCGACTACATTATCTTTTCCGCTAATATGTCGTATGTCCGTTGTAAACTGTCCTATAAAATCTAAATGCCTAAATTGTCTCGGCGTGCTTTTCTCTGGCCGCTGTTGGAAAGCAAAAACCAAAGGTTTATGGTCTGTGAATATAATAAAGGATTGTCCCTCGATTTGATAACGGAAACGTCGCACGGCGGTATATATCGCTAACAATTCTCTATCATACGCGCTGTATTTGCGTTGCGCCGAGGATAGGGTTTTAGTATAAAAGGCTATAGGCTGCCAGGTATTATTAACCAATTGTTGCAAAACCGCACCTATTGCGTAATCGGATGCGTCTACGCTAAGCGATATTTGTGCCCCAGGTATGGGATGCGCCAAAAGGGTAGCTTGCGCCAGTGCTTCCTTTACCTGCAAAAAGGCAATATCGGCGTCTTGCGTCCACTCTACCTGCGGGTTTCCGCGTTCAGGTGCACCTTTCAAAAGGTCGTTTAATGGAACCTGTATATCTGCTGCGTTATGAATGAAACGGCGGTAGAAATTGACCATTCCTAAGAATCGTCGCAATTCTTTTATGTTTTTCGGCTTCGGAAAGTTACGAATGGCGTCTACTTTATCAGGGTTTGGTGTTGTTCCTTCGCTGTTAACCCTATAACCTAAGAAATCTATTGTCTGTTTACCAAATATACATTTTGCTGGATTAACTACAACACCATAATCTTGTAACCGAGTGAAAATCTGCTTAATATGTTCTAAATGTTCGGTTTCATCTCTAGAAGCTATTAATATATCATCCAAATATGCATAGCAGAAATCTAAATCGCGTAAAACCTCATCTATGAATCTTTGGAACGTTTGAGCAGCATTTCGGAGTCCAAACGGCATTTTAACGTATTCAAAGAGACCGAATGGGGTTGTAACTGCTGTTTTTTCTATATCTGCGGGTTCCACTGGAATTTGATGATATGCCTTGACAAGATCTAATTTTGAAAAACATGTTTTACCGTGTAACATTTGCGAAAAATCTTCAATATGAGGTAACGGATAACGGTCAGGTATTGTTCTCGCATTTAGTGCGCGATAGTCGCCGCAAGGTCGCCACCCATTGTCTTTTTTAGGCACTAAGTGAAGGGGTGAAGCCCATGGACTTTTCGATGGTCGAATCACTCCTTCCAACAATAGGTGTTGTAATTCTTGTTTCGCAATTTTTAATCTATCGGGGGCAAGTCTCCTTGATTTAGCGAAAACCGGTGGTCCGTTTGTAGTCTTAATGTAATGTGTTACGTTATGTTTAATTAATGTACTTGATCGCGTCGAACGAGTTATCTCTTTGAATTCCGCCAAAAGTTTGATATAAGGTGAATCGCCGACAACCGTTTTGATCGATTCTATATCGGCAATACCTAATTTTCCTCGCGCGGTGAGATTTGTCGTATTGTCTATGAGACGCTTATTTCTAATGTCTACTAACAAGCCGAAGAATTGCAAAAAGTCAGCACCGATTATAGGTTTCGAGACGTCCGCGATCACAAATTTCCATTTTAATACACGACGCAAACCGAAATTTAAATACAGAACGATGTCACCGTACGTCGAGATGGTTGACTCATTCGCTGCATATAATGTATAATTAGTTTTGGTCGGTCGTCCTTTTATAAGGGATCGCGGGTATACGCAAATGTCTGCGCCAGTGTCTATTAGATATTGTACCTTTGTGTCTCGATCGGTCATGAAGAGGCGGCTTGCTGTTGGATCGACGCTCTCTGCCTCGTCTAGTGTCGATCGTTTTCGTTTCCCTGTTGGCTGACGTATGTGCAGGGCGTCGTGCATCTCGTCGAGCGATCTCCGAATCTGCGGTGATACCAGCAAACGCCGGGCTGGGATGGACTTCGCGATTTGCTCCATCTTCTCCACCTTCTTTGCGCTGGGCTGCGAGATCTGCTTCGTCGATGTTCGTGGTTGTTGGCCGCATGTTGCGTCAACTCCGCTACCTGCTGCGTTAGCCGTGCCATTTGTTCACACAGGGCGTCGAATCTGGTGTCGGAAGATGCCACTGCAGAGCACTGCCCTGAAGGGTTGAGCTCCCTTATTTTGTCCGCGAGTTCGGCCGTTTTTTCCAACGACGCGTCCATTTGCGTTGCGAGGATGGACCGCATCGACGTTGGTAGTCGGTTCAGGAATAGAGTTCGCAGGAACTTATCAGTAACTGAACTGCCTGCTAAACTCCTTATATGCCGCAGAAATTGGGATGGTGTTCTATCCCCGATTTCCTCGCGTTCCAAAAGCTGCTGGATCCGTTGCTCCTCCGATGTCGATAGCCGTCGGATCAGTTCGTCCTTGATTCTATCGTACTTCCCGGTTTCCGGAGGGTTTCTTATTATGTCCTCCACCTCTAGCATGCATTTACAGTCCAGATTCGCGGTGATATAATAAAATTTCGTACTGTCCGCTGTTATTCCGTTTAATGCGAATTGTCCTTCTAATTGCGCAAACCACAACGTTGGGTTGTTATACCAAAACGGTGGTATACGTATTCCCACTTTATTAACTTCGGAACTATTTCCCGGCATGGCTCTTAAATATGGTGAACAGATGAAAAATATAACGGATACGGTTGTAACTATTTGCACTGCACGAAATTAAAATTGCACTGTTTTACTGATCACTTTCACACAAACTATACAAGAATTGTTTACTATTGCCGATCACGTCGGGGTCACCAATTGTAACGGATGGAGAGGTTACAAGTGAAAATGATTATTACAATATCTGGACTGATACTTTTATTTTAATGCAAGAGGTTGACAGCGTGATGAGTGACCGAGTATGGATGTACGTGAATTGGATGTACGTGAATTGTCTGTTTTGCGTTTTTCCTTAGGTATATATACAAAGTCTCGGAAGAAGGTAACGCCTTTTCCGAGACACACGGGTGGAGCTTGCTCCCTGAAGGCGCGAGGGTGGAGTTACTTTTTCCTTTAAAACCGCCCTGATCGGCGGGGGAAAAGGGACTCCTTGTCGCCAATTTAGGTGGCTCCTATGTTTTGGGACTTTCCTCGACCGCGCTGGCCGCGCGGTCGGGAAGTCCCGTAACGGTGCACGGCTGGCGACGTTTTCATCAGCCAAGTCTGCTGTGCACGTGAAAGCAATAAAAGAATAAAATCATTTCCGGGCTTGCAAATATCAGGGAAGGTTTTTCTCGCCTAAACCTTGACATCTGCAAGCGGACTGTTCGAATGGTTATTACGGTCGCCGACCGTGTGCCGCTACAACTTATACCAAATTAATGGAAATAGAGGGAATTAATTTTAATAAAAAAAATGAAAAATTCGATGTTTCGGTTCTTTTAATTTCCTCTGAAAGTTGGAAGATGCAACAAAAATGTGGTATGAATAACTGTAACTCACCCATAACTGTAAATACAACTTTCAAATATGCATATATAACTAAAATAAAACACTTTTATTTGATTTACCAAAAAGAAAATAACACATATACAACATAATTTCACATCGTAAATTGCTTGTCTTCACTCGACTTCTTACTTGACTTCTAACCTTCATCGTATATTTGTGTTGCTACATTATGTTGCTCTCATATTGGAAGAGAGGTTACTACCTACCTATTTTATAAAAGCAAACATGAAATTTTAGAAATCGATTTTTCTACTTTTGAACGCGAATTGTCATGCTGTTCGCGGTATGCGACTTTGGTAACCGTATTGGGTCACTTCAGGTCGAAAGTCCGTCGGGGTCCGAGAACGGTTACTTTTCGTCTGAAAATCACTCGTCGAGGCGATGGTTTATCACACGTGGAAAATAACTTCTAAAACCATTAACCCTTTCGCTACGAACGGCGACATTTTTCGTCAATGTGCATTTCTTAATGTAAAATGAACGCCTATAAGTGGGCGCCTGTCGTTTCAACGGACCGAAGTAACTTAACACTAGGTTTACGAAGCACAAAAAGTAAATGTTTCACATAAGTTAATAAAACTAAAGAAAATGTATCGATCTAAATTTTTAGCCACTTTTCTAATAATATTAACAGGGTAATTCTAGGAACTGGAACAGCTTGCTGCTCTTTTTTAAGTAAGAAATAATTTTATGGGATGAAATTGTTTGGTTCAAATGGGCAAACAATGTAGTAGATAAAAAAATGACCTCTAGTTTATTTTTTAAAGATATCAAGGTCGTCTGTAATACTGTTACGGAGGCTTCGGCTTCGCCTTGCCGGTGAACACATTTTTATTAAGAAATAGAAAACACTGAACACAACTATTTGTTTACAATAACTCTTCGACGTCTCGGAAAGATCTGTCAACCTTCATCTCGTAAACAACTCTCTCTTGACCGGAGACCACAACATCGATCCGGGTGTCGACTTCCATCGATCGAACGGCTCCTTTGCGATATCTCCAGCATACCACAACGCAGTGGGGAAGCAACTTCATCAATGTCACGATTACATATCATCGCAACAATACTATAACACTATGACCTTCGTGTGACCCCGAATTACAAAAGACTCACAAAAGTTGGGTAATCAACAGAGCAAAATAACAGAAATGACTTCACTACTTGTATCAATTGTCCAACTTTTGTTAATTGTTTTTAATTCAAGGTCACGCGAAAGTCATAGTATTATAGGTCGCTACATTCATCTTGACCTCAGCTATCATACTATCATGACGAAAATATATAGTCCCATTTAAAAAGTCTTCGATAGCCTTGATAAAAAAATAAACTTGAAAATATTTCTTTATCTATTACAATATCTGCTTTCTTGAACCGAACAATTTTGTTCTCTAACATTTGTTTCTCTTTTTCTTAAAACAAATCAGTAACCTGTGCCAGTTCCCAAAATCACCCTGTATACCCAAAGAAATCAACTTGTGAAATAATTCCTCATGGATGTGTAGGATCTTAGGAAAAATGAAGAATTCCGCGCCGGGAATCGAACCCGGGACCCTCGCGGTTGTAGCTGATCAACTCTTACACATACCTACGGAACCCTCCTACTTTTCCTAATCTCCATACAGTATTTGGTCTGGGGGGTCCTGATCCCACACTCGGCCATCCTGCTCCGGCATTAGCAATCGAATGTCCGTCGCAGCACCATCGTCTTTTTGGCCTCAGCGCCATCAACACAACTCGTCACCAACTTCGTCACTTTTCGGGAACACCATCCTACTGCCCTCTCTAGCATTTTTCCCTGGATGTGTCCCTTTACTTCGCTTCGTCGTCCTTTCGCTCACGTGCGACCGTCTTCGCAACGCTTGCTCAATGCGTTCGTCGTCTTTCACCATGCGGGCATCGGTGTTCACCCCATCCCGGACGAGCCCCCAAATGTAGGATCTTAGGAAAAATGAAGAATTCCGCGCCGGGAATCGAACCCGGGACCCTCGCGGTTGTAGCTGATCAACTCTTACACATACCCACGGAACCCTCCTACTTTTCCTAATCTCCATACAGTATTTGGTCTGGGGGGTCCTGATCCCACAGATGCATCTTTACAATCTCAGTACTTGTAAATTAAAAGCTGTAGAATTCGTCATTTTAACGCGTCCCGTAAACGTAGTGTTAAGGGACTATAAACGCCATCAGTAGTCGAAGGGTTTTTGTTTCTGTGCGACAACCGTCGATCGGTTTGACAATCCCAACACGTAAGTCCATGGTCGTGACATAAACCGTCCCAGATTGCTAGCCTCGATATTAAGGGTTTTAGAGATTGCACGGTTTACCAAATAACACAGTTATGTTTCGACTAATTGTGTGTCAGAAGTGTTCTGGTGTCGCGATTTATTTGAATGGAAGTGAACGATAAAATAATTATTTCTTAGGATGCTTGGTGTTGACGCCTTGGCAATGTGGGGTCTAATTATGGATATTATTCCGAAAGGCACCAGTGGCCGATCGATATGAAACTTGGAGCATGTTATGAAGAATGTGGAACGACCCCAAATATAAAATTTTAACTTCGGGAATTCATCTGTTTAAAAGATACAGATACTTTAGAGGAAGCTGCTAGATGACTGTGACCGTTTGCTTCGGATACGTCATCGTATTGTTTCGAGAATTTGTTTAAATAGAAAGTCGTCTATTGTTTTGGGAAAGGGGCTGTCACCAAGAAAACTAACTTTAAGACGTCTGAAAACGTCTTTAAGACGCTAGAAATAGACGTCTTGAAGACGTCAGAAATTCACGTCGTTTAGACATCTTTAAGACGTTCGAAATGGACGTATTTAAGACGTCTGAAATTTATGTGTTTTAGACGTCTTAAAGACGTTCCGAGGTGAGCGTCGTTATACAGGGTGTCCCACATAAATGGGAACACCTAAATATCTGCCGTATTTACAGTCCTATCAGAAAACTTCAGAGTACAAAGTGACACTATTGCAGGGGGCAAATATAATGGTAAAGAACAACATTTTTTATGTCGTGTTTTTTAATGACATTTCAAGGTCACCGATGTTTTTTAAATGGAATAGTATATTTTTTTTACGATAGCATGACAGACAATAAAAAACTGAATTTAGTGGATACCACCTTTTTGACCTTGAAATGGCCTTAAGCAAGAATAATCATGTTGGAGCGGATAAAATGTGGAAGTTTAGAACTTACATGTTTCAGCAAAGATTACTCGTTGTTTACGCGCTTTTCTACTCCTCTTAACCATTGTGGATTCTCAGCTGACAAGAAGTGCAAATTGTGCAAATTTATTTGCCCATGATTGGTAAAAGATGCCTCATCCGTAAAAAGAACTTTGTGAAAGAAAGTATTGTCCACTTCTAATTGAGATCGTGCCCACTGGCAGAACCGGACACGATTAAAATAGTCGGTGGCAGACAATTCCTGATGTAAACTCAAGTGATATGGGTGAAACTTTTCTATTTGCAGTATTCATGAAATACTACTTCTGCTAATATCGGACTCTTGTTCGAGTTGACGCAAACTTACATGTGGATCATTAGATACTGCAGCTATGATATTAATTCTATTTTCATCGTGCGTTACAATTCTTTGTTCATTCCGATTTTTAGAACTTACACTACCGGTATTTTTAAATTGTTTTACCACAACGGAAAATGCGTGTAACAAAGGACAAATACGATTCACAAATTTTTCACGATACAAATGTACTGCTTGCCTCAAAGATTGGTGGCTTTCGCCATAAGTGAAAACCATATCGATTCGTTCCTGTACAGTGTAACGCATTGTTATCACTTTCACGTTTCGAATTCGAATAATGCAGAAGGAACAACGTACTTATTCTAACCGATTAACCTTCTGTTAACGATCTCAATGATACATACTCTAACATAAACATACGCTGTTTACTATGAAAAATATTTCAAACATTTACTGTGGTTTGTAAAGGTCAACCCGACGTAAACAATGCGTAATCTTTGCTGAAACACGTAATATCCGCTCCAACAGGATTATTCTTGCTGAAGGTCATATCAAGGTCAAAAAGGTGGTATCCACTAAATTCAGTTTTTTATTATCTATCATGCTATCGTAAAAAGAATATACTATTCCATTTAAAAAAACATCGGTGACCTTGAAATTTCATTAAAAAACACGACATACTATATGAGTTAATATTATTATTATATGACAAACTCCGAAAAAATTAGAAAAAATGCATACATATATACTATATTTCATCAATTTTCTTTATATGCACATATATCAATCTCAATCAGTATATGTACATATATCTTAATGGCGTGTGCGTTATTAAGGATATGAAACTGAACGTTGGATTAATAAACGATTCGGTCGAAATATGTAATGCAGAGAAATTCCTTACATATAGGCTTTTACTATTTGGTTGTTTTTTCAAGAAATTAAATAAAAATGTGTAATATATGCGAAACTGTTGAGCACGATTCGAGAAGTCGAGGCACCGTGGGGTCCTTTACTTTCGTATGCTTTGTTCGAGTCAAGGCGCTTTGACAATTAATGTAGAGTGTGTTCCTTCGCCTCTGTAATAATAAAAGTGACTGCGACAGCTTCGGACGGTCATTTTCCTACTTCTATTCCTATGTTTTTAACGAATTATCTGAGACAACCGTGATGGACAGAGAGACAAGACAACGCCTTTCCCGCTAATACCTTATCCGTCACCGATTCGTATATATAACGTCCTAAGCCGTCCTTACAATATCACTGTTTCTAAGGCAGGACCCGCTAGATAGCCTTACTGATGACGAGTCTTCTAGAGGGCCCAGGTCGAAACACGCTTTATTTCCTTTTCCTCCTTACCCACACATTTCAGCCGCCACCAAATTGGAGATCTCGACGACGAGAGCACAACACAACAGCCGTAGCAGACGACAAAACTACAACCAGGAAGGCCCCTGGCAGGAGCCAACAACTACTACCGATCTTACTCGTCCAGGCCGCCGCCGTCGATATGATTTTTTAAAAAAATTCCAAAACAGACGTCTTAAATACGTCTTTAAGACGTCTTAAATACGTCTTTAAGACGTCCATTTTACGTCTTGAAAATGTCTTACAGACGTCTAAAAGACGTAAAATGGACGTCTTAAAGACGTCTGTAAGACCTTTGTAAGACGTTTTAAGGATGTCTTTAAAACGTGCAGTTTTGTAACATAAGACGTTCAGAAGCCGTTCCGAAGCCGTTCGGAGGACGTTCGTAGGACATTCAAGACGTCATTAAGACGTCTTGAAAGTCCAACACCAGGCGTCTTTTAGACGTCTTTCAAACGTCTTTGTGTTATCTGTTTAATAACTCTAAAACAAGTTTTTATATATTCCACTTTCCTTCGAGAGGATCATTTGGGACTGATAAAATCATTACAACAATCGAGTTAGCAATAACACACAAGATCGAATAAATCGTAACGCACTCACCACGATACGACTCGAATTGCCTCACACTTCCCTAAGCATCGCGTTTCCAACGGAAAAAAAGCATAAACAGATCACACCACACCATCACTCATGATACACACATGCAAACATATCTTTGAGGCACTCTTACATTGTTGCTGAATATAGTGTCCAAAACATCGAAAATCTATTATGACGGATGTATAATTGAGAACCTGTATCTTCTAAACGCATAAATTTCCACAGCTAAACTTATATATCTGAGGGTCCATTCCTATAACTCATAATACCCACCAAGTTTCATCTCGATCGGCCACCGGTGCCTTTCGGAAGTACAGCCCTAATTATTATCGGACCAGCGGAATCTATAATAAGGTCAACTTGATTCTAAAGGGAACTGCAGCCCGATTTCACTAGAATATTGACTCTTACGAACGTGACACGACGCGTCGCGATGTGACTCTACATGTGACTATATGATTCTGGACCAACGAGAATTTTAACAAGTTTATATAACCTCAAAAATAGGTAGGGTTGCTCGCATGGAATACATGGGTCACGTAGAGTCACATTCCTATTTTTCGATGTTTCGTATGAATCCAGATCATCTTTCGGTTTGCATACGGAGGATTAAGTGAAGACTATTTAGGACGTTTCCTTCCAAGGACGATCCTTGATCAAAATCTCAAAGGTTCTTGAGCGAAAATCAAACGGAAAAATATTTTCCGTACCTTATAAAATTTCGGATATATTATGCAGAACTACTGTTCCAACATATACATTGTTACTTTAATCATATAGATATGCAACAAAATTTAATATACTGATCAAAATTACGATATTCTATACTCTTTTTAATACTGATTTCATACTCATACACTTTTTAAATGTATAAGTGATCGTAGCTTAACGCTTTAAGTATTTACACATTGATTGGACACATGAAGATGTGCCAAAAACTAAGCAACACAATTTATACGTCTGCTAAAATTGTGAATCTGAGTAAGTGAATATGAGCAACTTGCATTTACGAAGATTTATGTTTCTATTTATTACCAGGATCTATTTTTATTTTCATTGTATTAGCACAATTACTTCATTTTTATTGCAATTCAGTTTAATAAATACTTGAATTGAATAGAAAAAAAATTGCGTTACCATCGACTTCATGCCGTGTAACAACCGCCATCGGCCACAGGTGCGACTATCGATTATTATCGATATTCTAGCTTAATTCTACGATATTGCGGATCGCAACAGTGCCGAATCATCAGTACAACGACTTAGGCCGCGTAGTTTTACAACCTTATAGCAGGCGCAGGAACCGTGCGGACTGGATCTGAAATTTCCGTAATTTCTGTACTTCGTTAGAGCCACTGGGGCTTAACGACCCCATCGTAAAACACCCGAACATCGCGTAAGTTGAAAATAATATTTCGGGAATCTTCAATTGTTTGAATCTTTCTACTGCTTTAAATTGTAGCAAGCCATTTTTGTACTAAACACATAACAACTGTAGTCTAGTAATAACATTAGAATGGTTAGCTTGGACACTCAATAAATGAAATCCGACTGGAAAAAGAAGTAGGAAAAGTCCCAAAACCCTCCAACATATCTAATTTATTGTTTTAAATTCAATAAAGGCAGGTGAACAAAAATTCAATGGAATCAAGACTGGAAAAATTTTAGATCTAATACCTTACACAAAATTCGCGATAATATACATGATGTCAGCCCAGCAGTATATATGAACAGAAGAGATCAAGTAATTGTGACTAGGCTAAGAATAACATAAATAAAATTGAAGTATCCATCGAACATATTTTCATCCAATGTCCCAAATACCACATGAGAAGAACACAATATGGAATAACAATCCTAAAAAATATGCTGCAAGAAAAAAATTCCTGCGTTCAAATACTAGTATTCCTGAAGGATATTGGACTTTGTAATCTAATTTAAAACAAATACACTGCGGCCACTAATAACCTGAGAAAAGGCATGTGACTTAAAAAAATCAATAAAAAAAAAAGAAAAATTAAAAGTGCTAATTGTGGATCTGATACTTATTGTTTAAGTATCAACAAAATCACTATTGTATCCTTGAGAATGTAGGAAATTATTTCTTTTTCTAATCTCTTTGGGGACCTCAAATCAATTCGTTCAACTCCAATAAAATCTCTACTCGAGATTCTAGAGATGCAGAGAACGTTTCAAACGATAAAATTGAGAAAGACATCCCGCATAGTGCCATAAAACTGAAATAGAGAGATCAATAAACGTCGGGGTAGCTTCGAAGTCGCTAGCTTATGCACCGTCAGCGTTTTAATTTCGATTTGCGGATCCTTTACAAAAAAAAAAAAAAACAGATTGCAACATTCTGCATCGCGCAATAATATATCTGCGCCCGCATTCTGGGAAAAACCATAATTCTAGGATGGGCGCAGCAATTTTCAGTCTCTCAAGATCCGTGCCCCCCCCCCCCTCCCTCCACCCAACGTTCTCGCGTCAAGCTCTCAATGGATCCGTTAAGAAAGTAACGGGAAAATTTCCGGGCAGCCGGGAAACGGGTCTTAATTTATGGTCATAATATCCTTGAAATATCGCTCTATTTGAGGCTCGATAATGAAACACCATCTTGCCGCGCCGTGGCGGTGTAAAATCTTCGGGCAACGCGATCACCATCGCGAAGTAATGCGATATCGCGTGAGAGCTGCTCTCACAGAAATTGCGGCATGAATATTGCAACACGCGCAAACTTTATGCTATCATTATAAAATAGTTTCGAGTCCTGTCGAACTTCGATGGCTGTCCATTTGCGAATCATGAACGGGATGAACGGTAATTCATTTCATAACTTTCTGCTTTGAGCATGTAAAGTTCGACGAATTAAACTGAATGCACCTATTTGAAAGCATAACCTCTATTACCGGCCACTTGTTCAGTTCATGTTAATAATAACCACGGGCGGATGAAGTCTATTCAATTTAATTTTATTGGTTTTTTTAGAATTGCGTACGATTAAAGCGGAGTTCCCGATCCTCGTGTTTTGTTGATTGAGAACTTTAGTCGGGTTCAACAATATAGCATGCAAATACAACTAAAAAGTAATTAAAATGAAACTGGAAAAACTTCGTTCCTGTCTATAATTACATTTCTGTCGAACGCATTTAGTTAATATAAATTTTTCAAACTGCATTTCATACATAGTCAGACAGGTACTGATGAGATTCAAGTAGATGATAAACATTATTGCAGTTATTTATTTTATCTTATAACAACAATATCTTTTTGTGTAATATTACACAATTATTACCCCTAGAATGATTAAGTTATAAACTGAATAGAAACAAAGACGATGTTCTTCGATTCTCTAGCATGAAGGGGTCATTGAGCGAAATATACACATTAACGTAAATCTATTTTAAAAATTTCTCTTAAATTGCAAATCTGATGAAACTAAGAAAGTTACAATGAAAATATCTATACGTTTTTGTGAACAATAGTTGTTATGAAACAATTTTATATGGTAGGTAAGGGGATAATTTAATGTAGTAAAATTTGCAAAATGTAAGGCGCAAATGCTGTATTAAAATGTGCAGGGAAGGCAACGCCGATTTTCAGTTTAGTTTCCATGTTTAACGGAAAAATTAATTATGAATGCAATACCTGAGAATCGTTTTAAACTGCAATCAAGTTCCGATAATATTCTGCGCGAAATGTTTTAAAACGGATAATTAAAACATTCGTCCCCAAATCGTTACGAAATAAACACGTTAATTAAATGCATGTTTCAATGCATTCAGGTTCTTAAAAAGTAATTATTGTGCAGTGAAATGTATACGAAAAAAAATATTCAATTAACGGCAACGTGTCTTTCCATGAAATAATCGTGCACGACCCGATTATCCGATAAAGCGTTAAACAATCGTGATTTTTCGAAAAGATTTAAATTTTCCGCGCGAACACCATCGTGGCCACCGGAGCATGACACAATCGTATGGAAATGTGTTAATAAGACCGTTAAATAGGGCAACCAACCCTGAATCTAAACAACCGTGACGGGCTCCATCGAAGCTTGTAATATCCCTCTGAACACATTAAAATGACTAACTATAGTAATTCGGCAATTACAAACTGAAAGTATTCATAATAACACAATAATGCAAGAATAAGTTGCTTACACGTTATGTGAGATAACTTAGATGTGCCGATGTTTATGTAGCATCTCAAAGTTGTTTTTTAGTTCAACGGAACAACTTTGCCGAATTCGGCTGGCGTTATTTTATTCCCTAATAGGGAAACTGAACCTCCCATCTGAATGAAGTCTTTTTATTTATGTGCTCAGAACTCATAAGAAACGAAAGATATCGAAAGAACATGTATACAGGGTGATCGGTAACTGGTGTTACAACCGGAAATAGAGTGATTGAACAAATAAAAGTAAGTCGAAAATGTAGAATGAAATGTTTTCATATGAAGCTTTGTTTTCGAGAAGAACGAGTTTGAAAATGTGGCGAACACGCGTGCTACTAGATAAGATTCGTCTGACGCGCCTGTTCATGGTACATACAGTGGGTGTACAAAGTATTCGTACACTTTTAAAAATCGAATAACTTCTTTAAAATTGGATCAAACGACTTGAACTATATTGAGATGTCAGACGCATACGTTTACTAGGTAGCGTGTAAATAATTGTTTCTAAACAATGCTACTGGTCGAAATTCTGATGAAAATAGTAATGATCACAATTTTTAACTTTTTTATCTGTGGCTGTAATAAAAATTTAAAAGACGCATTTTATAGGTCTAAGTAAATTATGTGCATGTTCAAAGTTTCATCGAAATCGGTCAACGCTGTTATGAGTTACAAACATTTAAATGTGATACATAAGGATAAAATTCCCCGAATAGACCGAAAATCTGCGACTGTCACCCTTAGACTTTAATCTTGTAATATTTTTAGCTCATAGCAACATTAACCGACTTCGATGAAATTTTGTGCATGTATATAACTTATGTAGATCTACAGAAGGCGTATTTTCAATTTTCATTATAGGCAAAGATGAAGAAGTTAAAAATTGAGACCTTTACTTTTTTTTTCAAAATTTCGACCATTAGCAATTTTTAGAAAAAATGATTTACGCATTACCTAGTTAACTAATTCTGTTAACATCTCAATAGAACGAAAGTCATTTGGTCTAATTTTAAAAAAGTTATTTGATTTTTAATAGTGTACGAATACTTTTTACACCCACTGTATATCGGTTCTAATTCTTACAAATATTAAGCATGCGAACTAGACGGGTTTCCGAAGTCGATTTTCTTGGAAACGATGTTACGTATGAAAACATTTCTATTTTTACTATTGCAATTTGAATCTCAAGGAAGAGATTATTGTGCAGTGCTATACAGACGTTTCAGTACACTATAATACTTTATATAATACAATATAAATTATAAATAACCCTATGCCTAGTACACAAGCAGTTCAAAGATGTATTTTCGTCTTAAATCTTTAACTTACTGTCATTCAGAAATGTTTAGATCAGTTTACACATCTCCACCGTAGGTCTGGAGAGTAGGACACTACATGAGAGCGGAAGAGAAAGATGTAGTTTTTGTAAATGCTTGAAAAATTTTGATCTCTGTTCTTCAAATGTGGGACATTGCCATAGTACATCGTCTATATCTTGAGTTTCATAGCCGCATTGACATTGTAGATTGTTTATTATGCTAATTCAACCAAAGGTGCTGGCAAGATTGTAATGACCTGATCTGCATCTATTTATAGTCGTTGTAATTTCACGTTGGAAATTCATTCTACATTTTCGACTTATTTATTTATATACAATGACCTTTTTTCAGTTGTACCATCAGTAACCGATCACACTGTATAAAGTTTATATCTTTCCTGCACATACATATGCCAGTAAAAAATTATTTAAAATAATATCTCTTTTCCCTTTATAAAAATCTTCCATTTTTTATAAAATTCTATAATATTCTATAATATTCTATGAGAATTATCAATTCTGGAGAAAAAAACAATTTTCGTCTCAAAGAATCCTTGTTTATCTAAATTTATCAATGTCTAACAATATTATATAAAATATGCGAAACATACACAGTACTTCAGGTAGTTGAACGTTTGAACACATAATTGCACTTCTAATTTTATGTAGACATTTTTAGTGAACTTTTGAGTGACGATCACAAACCTATGTATTCACAAATGAACGATTAAAAGACAAACACATACATCTCTTCAACACGTCTCTTGCTTTAACAGTAACAGTTATAGGGTTCTATTCTGCATGAACGTATTTTACAAACTTGGTTGAACAAGGCACGTTTCTTTAATATTACATCGTGTATACCGGAATACGTTTAAACAACAGTCAAAATGGAAAGAACAATTATAATGCACTAACTTTTATAATTTATTCCAAAAGTAAAACATGAAGGTGAAGGTCTAATTACGCCACGAAATAGAGGAAACTGTTTACCACGGCAGGTATTATGAAAATTTTCATACGTTGTGTTATTTTCAAAAAATAAAACAAATAGTTTGGTATAATGTCTTACGAAGGCAGTAGTACTCAATGTCGGCGCGATAATCGTAGGACATACTACTTTGGAAAATAGTATAGTATATTTAAGAGATAGTATTTGGTGGAAATAAATGATATACAGGGTGGAAATTATAAAGTGTTACAGACGAATAACTCCAAAAATATTGAATATATAAAAAATGCAGATGAAAGTTGTTCAGTACCGAGAAGAACATCATGTGGTGGAACTTTTATTTTTGCCGGTGGACAGTCCAAGGTGAGGTGAAGGTCAACTTTCTTTTTTTAAATGGAATGTTTCTTTATCCACCATCAAAAAATGCGTTTTAAGATGAGTTCAATTACCTATGACTCAAGGTCATTCAAGGTCAAACTTGCAGGGAAAAACTTTCATAAAATCGATTTCTTTTTCGTATTAATTTTGAACAGTTTATATATGGAAGAATTTTAATTTACCCAGGTTCAAAGTCCACATTGTTGAAGCCTCATTGTCAATGACTAATGACAAGAACATGACTATTTCAAAGAAAGTAATATTTACTGAACATGTAATTATTATAACATAATGTAAAAATATTTAAATTAATTTTCGTCTATATATACATATACAATATAGTACTATTGTTCATATTTAATATACTTTCAAATAATTCATTGAACAATTATATTTATGATTTCGATCAAATAGTACAATGTCAAAGTAGTATCACAAAAATGTCCGGATGCTTGTGAACGGGAGTGTAAAATAAAAATTAAATTATTTTAATATAATTTTTAGTAATCGTTCTATCGTTTTATCCGACAGTGTAATATTTACAAAGGTATATAACATTAAAAGCCACCATATTCCCACTGTGAAACCAGTGGCTGACCCAGTGACGTTTCAAACCCCTAGTGGGTTCAACCTGTCCCCTCAATCCTACCTTTCCGAGTTTCCTCCTGGTTTCCGCTGGTAATCTCGAACGGCCGAAGAAACGCGGGACGAGGAAGAGATTAAGCGAACCATCGTGTGGAACTGCAACCTTAATTGGGACCACGAAAATGCTCACGCCGCGAGACGGAGAGTGAGAGAGAAGAAAAAAAACGTTCGTTTAATGAGCGACTAAGGGTTGCTGCTTGTCGAGACGCCGATTTTGAACAGCCTTACGGCGCTGCCAGAGGATATTTATCGGAGTAGAATTCTTCCGAGGGATTTTCCCCGCAGTGAATACGTTTCAATTTACTGGGTACGATTATACGATCGTCTCTCACATTTCATTTTCCTATGCGAACCTCTATTTCATCAGCTGTGTAGTAGGGTGCGTGAATATTCATGGTATTAGAACAGTTTCATTCACGTTATTTTAACCGAACTACACAGGGTGTCCCAAAAATGTTGTACTTCCTTGAATGGGGTAATTCTCGAAGTTGTTTAATGCATCATATTCCTTTGTGAAGATGTTCTCCGCCGCTATGTTCAGGAGTTATTAACGCAAAACAGGAACCAATCAAATTTCAACTCGCCGATCACAACACCACACTCAGCGGTACCTGTGACCTAGCTACAATCCGACCGTTCTAGCCACGCTCTGATTGCCCCGTGTTTTCCGTTAATAACTCCTTAACACTAAACCTACCGAGCCTTAAAAGTAACTAGTTGCCTTACAAAAATGACACTTTCTTATTTCAATATCTATTGTTATTATAATATGTGCTTTACTAAAGATATATTTATTCAATCATTTCCTATGAAAGCATTTTTATAACTTCAATAATTGTTAAAGAAATAATTGGAAACCGGTCATTTGATCGGTACTGGTAGGTTTAGTGTTAATTACTCCTTAACAAAGCCGCGGAGAACATTTTCGCAAAGAAAAAATTGCTTCAAATGACCTCAGGAATTGGTCCTTTCCACAAAGTTCGACATTTTTGGGACACCCTGCATACCTACTGACGTGTTCATTCATTCGCTTATGAATATAAATAATTTAGCATTATAATTAACTTGCAAGGGACTTTACGATATTGTAGAATCTCATGCTACAATCTATGTACAAAAGAAGGAGGAATATTCCTTGTCACATGAGGTGGAAGAGTATCATATTCAGTGACTAAATATGTAAATATGTAAAAAGTGTGCCGCAGTATTGGAAAGCACCTGATTCTTGTTGACTTGCGCTTCATGCTATTACGAAACGCTCGAGACAGTGGGTCACACGTTAACAAGTTTTCCAAAATTGGGTCGCGTCATGACCTGATGATAGGTGATTGGTTTCATCGAAACGCTGTAGTAGTACGGCGTAAGCTCCCTTTTCGGGACCAAGGTCCATCATCCACTATCACTAAGCCTCGAAGTGTGTAGCGATTTAGTTCACGAAATAAGGGAGATTAAAGAGGGTTGATGCATATTGGAGAAAAACAATTGCGTAAAGAAAACTGAACAATATTTTAATGATTTTTTTTAGACAGCCAGTCACGGAAGTCTCCATTCAACCTTTAAAATGATGTGCGTGTTATATTAATGGTAAATATTAGTTAAATAACTCTTTTATCTAAATCTGTAATGAAAATTTAAAAAATACATTTTGTAAATATGTGTCAAGTACATATATGCTGAAAATAGTATCGAAATCGAGTAACGTAGTTACAAGTTAGAAACGTTTCAAGATGGTGAAAATTACAGTTTTTCATCATTTAGGTTCCATTTTCGTCCTGTAACTGTAATAAATCTAAGAATTCTTACAACGCCTGTCGTTCTTTTCCGCATCAATTACGACGCAAGGTTCAGAATGTATACAATTAACATAGTGTTACGAATATGGCAAAATAGGTACTCCCGTTATATCGTCGTTGCCTAAACGACGATATAACAAGGAAAAAGGACAGAGTCGCTTCACGAACGTCGTACCGGTCGGACGTGCAATTCCCTTCCTCTTTTAATAAAGAGATTAATTACCTTTTTATAACGGTCCTTTATTAAGTATGCCTAAATTACGCGGTCGCTCGCGTAACAATATATTCACAAAATGTGTTCCGTCCTAAGACGAGACAGATGTTTCGCTACAAGCAAACATCTGCATGGCAGACTTCAGTGCCCTTAGCCTGGCACTTTTCCAATTTCAATATCAATTAAGGTAGCGGCCCAGGCCAAGGTTTACAACACCTTACCGGGCCCAGATTTGCAACACCTTACCGCCCCCATCGAGTGAGGGTACCATACGTCCACCTCGGACTCTCCACCATACCCAAGAGGGTGAGACTGCTCGGGGAGGTGCGTACATGGTTACCCTCTCTTTCGCAAAGGTGGGCGTTGCAAATTATTCTAATAACCAATGAAAGATAAAATACAAGACAGAGATTCTTCCATCCCACCCATAGCGAGGCTAGCTGCGAAGAGACACAAGCGACGAAAGTCATTCTGCTCAAGTTCACCATTCTGTACACAACATTTTAAACAAGTCAAAGAGTCAACCTCCGAGCGACCAACCGTTAACAGTTCAGTTTTTACAAGTACAAGTATTTTTTATATATCCTTCGGTGCTGATAACGTCAGTACCGAAAGTACAAGTAGATACGCACAAGAGACTCGCTTGCACACGCTGCACTGCTCAGTTCAATTGAGAAAGTGCACGACTAAACAAAATGTGTTTTCTAAATTTTCTTTACAGACTCAGATAAAAAAGATTTATAATCAATATTTACTATTTCTTTCGGAATCCCTGTCAATTATAATTTTCTTAAAATTTTGTTTACACATTAGTACACCAATTCTTCAAAGTTCTTGAAAAAATCATGTCATTTAGCACACTCTTAAAATAGTTGCACCACTTTAACCAGTTAGCTGTTTTTGACAAGTATACTCGTCATGAAGAAATGGCACAGTTTTTTGTTATGACGAATATACTCATCATGCGTAAAAAGTAGCTACAATTTGCTGTTTCATTGCAATTTTAGTGAAAACTAAAATATGTTCTTAAATTTCAAGATGTTTTGAATATTTGGAGGCCAAGGCGAAATAAAACGCACAAATACGAAAATATAAATAATTATTATGAAAAAACTATATACAGTGGGCACAAAGTAGTTCGCTTACTATTTGCGACACATTTTAGGTACACACTTATCAAAGAGGTTGCAACAGCTAACTGGTTAAATGGTGTATTGAGACTTTTGAGACTGGCTGTACATTTGGAGTCAAAGCAAGTTCAAACTATCTAAATCTCAGTGAAGAATATGTTAAAATAATTACCATTTTGTAGAATTAAGTAAAATGGATTGAGGCTCCTAATTAATGGAAGAGTTGATACAAGACAAGAGGAGACATGACTTGTGCTAATAAACATTTTTATTCGTTTGTGTAAGCCAGTATATTGTAGCGTAGTGTAATGACTATTTACGGCACGTTTGCAAGATTCTATACCTCTGGATCGGTGGAGATCTGTTAAAAAAATGTGCCACAAATTTGTCCTTCACCCTCTTTTCAATGTCAAATTTTTTTGTATTGCATCGTATAGTACTCGTCGCAAGGAACAAAAGTCTCAAAGACAGCATGGGTCTCAAGTCAACCATTCTCTTAAAAAACGATTCCAGAGTTTCGTAAACAATTTCATTACACCTGTCTACAGGGTGTTCCGAGATGGTACAAACGTAGAGGAGGTGATTCTACATGAGTAAATAAGTCTAAAATATACAATAATTTTTTTTCATTTGACACCTAGTTTTCGAGAAATTAGAGTTTGAAAATCCGTCCGGCTCATGTTCCTAGTGTTTGTAAGAAGTAGATTAGGTAGGTGAATGGACAGACGCGTCAGACGATTCATATTAAATATCAAGCCCGTTCGCCGAATTTTCAAACTCTAATTTCTCGAAAAGGAGGCGTTAAACGAAAAAAACTATTCTACACTTTAAACTTATTTTCTTTTTATACCATCTTGGGACACCCTGTAGACGTGTGACATAAAATAGTTTATGAAACTTTAAAGTCGTTTTTTAAGAGAATGGCTGACTTGAGACTTATGCTGTCTTTAAGACTTTTGTTCCTTGCGACGAGTACTATACGATGCAATACAAAAAAAAATTTACCTTGAAAAAAGGGTGAAGGACAAAGGGTTTAATTTAACCGGATAAGATGGTCAAAAGTGCCCTTGAACCGAATTTTATCGACGATGGATCATTCGATAGGGTATCAAGAAAAAACATACTGTGCAAACTTTCAACCCTGTATCTCGATCGGGAGGGTAGTTATGGGGTAAAATCGAAAAATCCGTTTTTGACCTATTTGCCCCAGTTAATAATGTTTAGAAATTCTGGTAAAAATCTGACACATGTCAAGAACCCGAATGCATACTTTGCAATTGGTTTCAGATTTTTAGATTGAAAATTCTGCTTGTAAAAAATCAAAAACCTCAAAAAAATCGAAAAAATGCAGATTTCACATGGAAGTTCTAGAGTGACTAACTTTATATTTTTACAGTACCGATATATTATTATAGGTATCGTATATGAATTTTTTCATAATTTTCGGTTTCTTGCGCCGTTGTTAAAAAAAATAAAAACCGATTTTTTCGCCATTTTTTCCTTGAAAAACTAAGCTAACCTTAAAATTGTAACATTTTATTTATTCTGTAAGCCTATTGAACGCAGATAAACATTGAACATTTCACAGAAATAATTAAAAAATGCAATTAACTTGATTAGTATTCTGCTATGTCAGCGCATAACATCTGAAAATATTAACCATGTTTCTAACAGCTCTATTGGGTCAGCGCATTAGGTGCTCGATTCTGGACATGATTATACTAGGTTCGCGACCGTCAAAAGTTTACTTTTTTTTTATTTAATCAATTCTTTTTTTTCTAACTTTTCTAACTATGTAATATTCAATAGTATTTTTGTAGAATTCCTTAACTACCCAACGAACTTTGGTTACTTTGCGAGAAGCATTAGATTCGTCCGTAGCCAGTTCCAAAAGCCAAGTTCTTGCAAGTGAGATTGAACATCTGGAAAACCTCTATCAACAATACATACATATATTTTTTTGTTTCAGTAGCATGTTTTCATTGATTTATAACTTTACTTTAAAAGATATCGAAACATCTGCTTAGTTCACTGAATATTAGAGAAGGGTGAAATATTTCATTAACGAATCTGCATGGTTCATACACAATTGCTCTTCCACTTCAAAGACGAGATTCAAAAAGCAAAAGTCTAAAAGGAAATGAATAACATTGGGGCAATTTCTAGAACTTGAATTTATTTCTTTTCTCTATAACAGATTATTTAAAACTTGAAGACACGTATAGATTTACCGCAAAAAATGTTGAATACTACCAGAATGAAGAGAATGCATAACTAAAAATGGATGAAATAACGATTGCTCCGAAATTATTTTTCGCCGTATTTTACCTTAACATATTTTCTAAATATTTAAGTATTGTTTCTAAAAGAATTCTAGAAATATACCATTGATTATTACATAGTTAAAAAAGTTAGAAAAAAAAAAGAATCGATTAAATAATTAAAAAGTAAACTTATGACGGGCGCGAACCTAGTATAATCATGTCCAGAGTCGAGCACCTAATGCGCTAACCCATCGAATGATCCATCGCCGATAAAATTCGGTTCAAGGGCACTTTTGACCATCTTATCCGGCTATACCCTTTGCGGACCATTTCGTTAACAGATCTCTACCGGTCCAAAGGTCTAGAAGCCCGCTGTGGTAGTCGTGACATATAATTTTTATACACCCCGTGCAATCCTGTAGGTAGGTACAATTTCAAATATCGACAAGATTAAGAGAGTTTAGAAACACCAGTGTATTATTTTCAAATTACTAAAATTAGTAAAGAAATAAAGAACTTTTTGCTTGGCTCCTATTTCCTACAATCGATGCACATTTTTATTTCGCATACAGATTTAGCGCAGTATATTCACACGGTTGGAAATTCGAAAGCAATGGATTGTAATAAATGTCTAATAAATTAACTACATCATCACCATCATCTTCGTATTCAATATCTGCCTCTTCTGTTTTCAAACTTATAACGTAAATAAACACTTCTCTTTCTGACATTATTTCTGGTTTATCAGATAAATTCATCTAACGGCCATTGAATACCCATTTAAACGGAATCTATTAAAATACTTAAGTTTTGTGATCTACATTTTGTACCATAAATCGATAGGTTATCAAATTCTGAGTACAAAAGAAAATTTTCCATATGTTTTCACCATATTCAAGTTGAGTATTGTATTGAAGATTGAAAATTTTGTATTGAATTTTCGTATTGAAAATCGTATTGAAAATTATTTCAATAATATCTCGTTAACTATTACATTAGAACATATAGAGGGCATATTCACGCACATAAAAAATGTTTACATCACAATATTTCCCCCTCTATACGATGCAACTTTTGTATATATCAGTTTCTCATGTTATTACAAGTAACGGAAATATTCAAGGTGGACAAAGTTATTACTCCACCCTGTATATCGTACGTTGATCTACAAAAGGCATGTTTTAAATTTTCATTATAGGCACAGATAAGAAAGTTAAAAATCGTTACCTTTTTTTTTCTTTACAATTTCGACCAATAGCAATTTTTAGAAAAAATTATTTACACATTCCCTAGTAAATCCTTGTAATCCTTCTAACGTTTCAAAATAACTGAAGCCGTTGGTGCAATTTAAAAAAAGTTATTTGTTTCTGTAAGTATGTATGTGTGTATCTGCAGGCATTCATTGAAAACTCAGGGTATAGATATACGTTGAAAAATCAGACGTTCTCGTCTAGAGCTGTGCTGATATTACAGTATTCATTATGAATGCATTTCATTGATGATTATGTATATTTCGTTATCAAACCATCTAAACAAACAACTGTCGCATGACAGATCTTCGAAGAGCCGAGCAGTACTTTGCATAACGAGAAATGATTAACATTGGATTTTGAAAAAATAATCGTATAAGTTCATTTATCTAAATCTTTACCACTATTATTAATAAACTTATTGTATAATAATAATAAATAATAGTAAAAACTCAACAGCTTTAAACTAATAAAATAATGGTGATTCGATGGTGTGATGTGAAGCAAATAAACGGAATTAGAAAGGATTTCTGCTCTAAAATAATATTTGTCGCTTTGCTTCATCGATCGAATTCATGAGATATATAGGACACTTTCAATTGTTGATTATTCTGATTACGCTTCGAAACCTCAAAAGACTGGAAAAATATTTCCATTTAATAACTGTATTGGTTTTATGAAGCCAACCGGAATGATCTCATTTCTACACATGAAAGAATAAAATTTGTTCATATGAGATTTTGTTTCTCAAAAAATCGATTTTGAATATTCGGACAGCACACACGTGCCGAAGCATTTTTTAATTTAATAGGTTACGCGTCTAACAACTTTTCCGAATTGGTTTTGTTAGAGGTGAAGCTTTAGATAAAACAATTCCAATACATATTTTTTGAGTTATTTTAATTATAGAGTTATTTTGTTAATATTAAGTGGCATGAATGTTAAAAGACTATTTGTGTAAATGTAACCTGTAGGGTAAGTTTTTCTTAAGTGTCTTTTAGGGTACAAAATAAAGAAAAACAATACCTTTTTTGATTATGTACAGTCTAGAATACATAATCTTTGATAAACAAAACTATCGCATCGATAATAATTACAAATTACAATGGTAAATTACAAAAAGAAGTTTTGATTGGCCATCTTATGTGTTATGTGCGTCAAAGATGGCCAAAAAAATATATTAATTTGAGGTTAGAATATCGGTCAACTATTACACTGTATGAAATAATAATAAAAACAATACAACCTTCAAAATTAGAACTACATTCTTAGAATAACTGAAGATTATGAAAAAATTTTAGGCTCATTCAAATATTTTAAGCACGAACACACCTACTTTTTGATTTTGTTATCAAAAGTAAATACCTTGCTTTTATTCTTGTTTCGTGGCTGATACCGATCTAGCGAAACTTGTCGCCATTTACATGTAGTGTCGAATTACTTTATATGCAATTTGATGAATTTAGAAATTTTTTAAATCCATTTCATAATTTGTTCGCAATGCAGATTCGATTACAGTAGAGTCTGCCATATCCGAACTAATAGGGACACAGAAGTGTTCGCATAATGGGTAGGTAATGATATTTGGTCCTCTCCGTTCTTCTTTTACCATTCTCCCCTTCTTCCACTCTTGTCTATCGCCAAATTTTTCAGGCTATTTCAGCCTACATTTACTTTTCAACGAGACCTACTGTTTATTAAGGTGGGTTCCGAACCACCTTGTGCCAACAACAACGCGACGTCTACTTCCCACGCGGTCACCCATACAAGTACTTGTCGCGCCCAAACTGTTTGTACTTCGGTGATCTGACGAGAACTGGTTTTTGCAGCGAGGCAATGGTCGTTGACTGTGTTCGCATAATGGAGTTTTCTGATAACAGAATAATCATTTTCCTGATATTAAATTCCATTAATTTTTATTCAAAATCAAGAATTGATGGACCGAAATCATTTCGACTGTTAAATCAAATATGTTTTTCCACGCAAATAACTGTATAGAATGACATTCTTTTTGTGCTTGAAACCAAGTCCTACTCCAGACGCACTCGAATGCTTCGACGTGGGAAGGTACGTCCTGATCATTACCTTCAGTTGCAGTTTCAGCTTGTGAAATACAATGTACGTCTGTGATATAGTAGCATCTGACAGCGAGAAATCTACAAGCTGCATATTATTTTCAACATTAAGGTTTTCCTTTTTTAATGTCTGTGATTATAGACTTTATGATACCATATATTCCTGTCGATTTTATTGCAATTTCCCCAATTTTGAGCTCTTTCAATCTTTCATATTTTATTTCAATATTTACGAACAGAATCATGCGTTTTCATTTCGTTGCCATTGTGACACTGTACACAGTTATGTAGCTTCGTACAATACTGGAAACTATTCATATACATATACATTTTATATAAACATTGCTGGCAAACGTTGTTCGGATTACAGAACTTCGGATATTAGGGTATACGAATATATTGGAGTTTTAGATACCAGAAGCTGCACAGTACTTTAGCTGCAGATTCATTATTTCACAGAATGACCTGTTTTAACACTAAACCTACCAAGCAAAAAACATATAAGAATAAAACGCTCTGCAGAAGTTAGAAGATTGAATTTATTTAAATTTTGCACCGCTTCCATTAAAATATGTGCTTAAATAAAGAAGTCAATCTATCTAGTCATGTCCCATGAAAGTGTTTCTATAATTTCAATAAATGTGAAATAGAAAATGACCATGGTAGGTTTAGTGTTAAAAATACCTGAAAAAGCTACTTTTAGATCGACACTAAATTTTTCAGAGACTATTTCCATAAATGTCATTTTCAACCATTTCAATTCAGCATTCTATCAAATGAAATGAACACGACGGTCGATCTAGTAAACATTGGATTAATTGAAAGCATACTGAAACGAACTTCAGAATAAAAGTTCTGCAAGCGCAAAAAAATAAACTCAGTAGGATATGTGGAAGACAAGGTGAAAATTTGAAACCAGCGAAAGAAGGGACCATGAATGTTTCGGTTTAATGGATTCAGCGGGTTTCAAATACATTCCCAAATGCAATTTCCTCTGTGTCCCCTGGAAAAAGGACAACAGTACTACGCATCCCTTCCGCGAAACCAACACCAGAATTCCGCAGGAACGGTGCTATTCGTTCAGCGATAAAAAATCAATTTCCCTTCCATCTCTCAAAACGCGGTCAACCCATCGGCAGAGATCGGTGCAATTTGTAATCCCCATTCTTCACCCTCTTTTTCGAAGAACGGCGACGCATTGTCGCATTGAAAATATCAGCTCTGGAACATATTCGAGCCATTTTTCACAAAAATTTCGATAAAAGATGAACCCTGGTAGTCGACATGATTTAATGAGACCATGATAGGAATTTATTATTGAAAGCGTTAAAGACCAGATCGAGAGGAATAATTATCGAATAATCACGTTTACTGATTGCTTCAGCCAAATAAGATTCGGAACAGTGAACTGGATTATTTTTGGTACTTCATTATTTTAAACGAAGCTTTGTTCTGGAGAATTTAATGCAGAATGCACTGTAATAAACAATAATAAGATGAATTTTGCGAGTATTAATAAATGGTGATTTAACTCGCTGTCGAAATGAACTTCCAATCTCGCGAAATAATTTTTCGTGATAATAGATTTATAGGAAGGTTTACTAAATTATGTAATATTTACTTAAATATCAACAATAGCATAGTGTACTTTTTTTGCAATTAATCATTAGAAATACATAGCTTGTACACTACCATGAAATTTTCAGATTAGACAGGGTGTTCACGCTATTACTAGCCAGCGTTTTTCTTGCAAATAATCAATATTAGAAAAGAAAGGAAGATGAAAAAGTAATACTATTTTTTGCACGCAACGTAATGGCGTGTGTAATTTTTTTGTATTTGCACTATTTTCATGAAAATACCGGTGACCTCTAATTTTTGTAAATGGAATGCTATATATTTTTAAATACTATATGAAAGCGTGTGTCAAGACAAATTCATTCGTATACAACACAATGACCTTCAAGACATACAAGGTCAGAAATGGAAGAAGCATTTTGAACATTTCATAGTAAATGCGTTTGCAAGTATACTTTATTGACAAGGCTATAGTAAATGTTCAATATAATTTCCTTGTGCATGACTACATATTTCGGCTCTATTAATTACATTCTTGTTAGCTTCTACCTAACATTGTCCGAAATATTGACGCACATGATTGCGTTAGTTTCGTTTGCAAGTCGTTTATATTTCTTGGCGTTGTGTACCGTGAATAATATCTTTACGAAATACAGTATTTCATCAGTAATTGTTCCAAATGTCTCCGACATAATTGTCCCTGAGATATCCCCACTAGTGCGGGGTGTACCCGCTTGAGGGGCCAAGAAGCTCGAGAGGCCTTGGTCGCCGAGAAATATGACCATGCGGCTCGGGTATATCGGTGAGGCCACACTAATCCGAATTTCCAACTTCTTTATTAATCATTATTTTGTTATGGGACTTCGATGACCATATTTGTGGCATTTTTCTAATAAAAATCATACCAAATATGATATAATTTCGATGATATTTACTTGTGTAATCGACAATTAAAGTTTCGGGCGCGAGGAAGGATAAAGTATGGGAAAGAAAGAGACGCGGAGAGTCGCAGTCGGCGGCACAGTTCAAAGGCTCGCGCGTCCTCACAATGTATTACCAAGGAATAACTTTTTTATTATTACTTATTTTTTTATGGGACTTTTTCTAATAGATTTGTAACATTGTTCTGACTAAAATGATACCAAACACGATATAATTCGGATCATGTACAGGTGTATGGTCATTATGTATAGGTCATATACATAACATCGGCGAGGCAACAGTAATGCAATGACGACACTTTTTCATTTTTAATTAATCTTTTAGGAGACGTTTACCATCATCTTTGTAATATTTCTCTGATCAAAATTTTTCTGTTTATATTTAATCGTCGATTACACAAGTAAATATTATCGGAATTCTATCATATTTGGTATGATTTTTATTAGAAAAATGCCACAAATATGGTCATCGAAGTCCCATAAAAAAATAATGATTAATAAAGAAGTTGGAAATTCGGATTAGGTATATTTACATTTCTGGGTGACCGAGGCCCCTCGAGCTCGGCTGTCTTTCTCTACGTTCGGCAAACCTCAAACAATGATATCCCTCGCGAATAATTGTCCCTCCGCAGACCCATGTTGTGGACAATTATCGATGAAATACTGTATTACGTACGAAATATTCAAAATCGTGCTGCCATCTTGTATGACCTTGAAGGTCATTGTGTTGTATACGAATAAATTTTTCTTGACACACGCTTCCATATAATATCAAAAAATATATGGCATTTCATTTAAAAAATTGACGGTCACCTTCATTTCTAAGAAAATAGTGCAAACACAAGAAAATTATATATGCCATTATGTTACTTACCAAAAACAGCATTACTTTTTCCTCTATCATTTTTTTCTAATATTTATTATTTGCAAGAAAAACGCTGGCTAGTGATAGCGTGAACACCCTGTATATAATTGACATAGATTTATAAATAGTACTTTGAAAGATTCAGTACAGGCCGACGAAAAAATGTTGTGAAAAACAACGTTTGGTATTTTCTCTACAATTCCAACCAATTTGCAATTTTTCAACATTTTTTTTCTTGTCACGTTATAAATTAAAACTTCTATCGTCTCAAAAAAATTTCAATATTTTGGTCAAATTTTAAATAAGTTATAGTCTTTTTAAAAGTAAGTATATTTCAAAAGGGCAGTATTAAAGCTGCTTGAGTTAATTTATCATCACCGGGATCGGGGAGGGCTAAGGATGGCGTAGAACTGTATAAAGTATGACTATATGATGTACACAATAACATCAGAAATAAAGGAAGAAAATATTCTTACATGGAGAAGACGCGGTCATGGGGCCTCAGATTTTCTCGAAACTTTGCACATTGGTAGATTTCGTTCTCCTGTTTATGAAAATGTAGCATTATAGACATGGATACTCAATAACTTTTGAGATACTTTAAGATTGATGAAGGTAGTGTTTCTTTCATATTATGTTCCTTTTCAATAAAATTTTTATATTTTCTTTCCTATAGATATTATAAGTGTATTTTTCATATGCAAAATACAATGAATTAAAATAGATAAACTGAACAGGAAAGAAAGAAAAATGGAAAAAAGAAAAAAGGGATTTGAACACTGGCCTTCCCGGTAATGAATCTGGTACGTTACCATCACGCTGTTTGGTACTTGACCATAACTTCAACCAAAACTGTACTTAACGGCTTAACGGATACAATGAAATTTAAATTGTAAATATCCCAAAAATTATTGAGTATCGAAGCCTATAATGCTATATTTTCATAAACAGGAGAACGAAATCTACCAGTATGCAAAGTTTCGACAAAATCTAAGACCCGATGACCGCGTCTTATCCTTGTTAGTAGAATACACTTTTCATTGATTTCCTTCTATGTCTCATAGTTTTGTCGCCGAATGTATAACGATCGGTAGATCGTTCGATTGAATCTACAGCAATAAGTACAAAGGTTAATGCCAACGATAGAAAGAAGAATGAAAAGTTGCCGACATGAGAGAAGTACGATTCCGCTGAAGACCGGGATAAGTAGTAAGGACACCTCGGTTGCGGAGAGGACATCAGGAATGAAAAATTAAACTTCTCGGTGGCTAACAACCTTCCTGGCCTTGGTCTAAGGGAGTGAACCGCGAATGCGGAGAGAAGAAACTCGGTGGAAAAGCCGTCCAATCGAGCAAGCAAGAGCAAGAGCAAAGGGGTCGTTGGTTGTCCAAGCGACCAAGGGAACTTTTTCTGCGTATTACACAGCTTCTTCCCCGGCCTGGGTGACACTGACGAATGCTCGGCCGCTGGAAATTATCTCGCATAAACTTCGCGAGAGGAGAATCCCGTCCCGCAACGGCCACCTGATGTTCCTAGCCTCCGACATACTAACAGTGGGAGAGTGTGTGTCTTCGCGAACCGTTGTCGACGTTTTTCTGTCCCGCGTCTCAATCCATTTTGATCGCGTCGAGGAACAGGAAGATATACAAGACTCGCTCACAGTTTTTCCCCTCTGCGACGACGACAACGACGAAGACGAGAGCCAGTGAATTTCTCTTCGACGGAACGCCGGCAGACGCCGGAAATGAACTTCCACCCTCCCGTGATCTCGAACCAAGCTACTCTATCCCGAACCGTGTCCGACACGGTTTAGCTGTTTGTTCCAACTTCATGAGTTGCGGAATGTTCGGGTGACTATGCTACGATTTGGTCTAGTCGAATCTCGAACCGAAGAAACCAAGTATGATTCTTGGGGGAGTCATCGTTGTTTCATGTCCGAACTGCCGGAAAGATTTGTCCACATTCATGAATGATACATTTATCATGTTATTTCTTAACACAACGCTCGAAACATCCTGTACATTGTTTTATTTCCTGCCTAATTTATTTTTTGTTTCCATTATCAGATCAGTTAACTGTTTTTGACGAGTATACTCGTCATGAAAAAAGTGCGAAATTTTGTGCTATGACGAGTATATTCGTCATGAGTAATATGTAGTGACAATTTGCAGTTTAAATTGCAGTTTTAGTGAAAACTAAAATATATTCGTGAACTTCAAGATGTTTGAAATATTTTGAGTCCCGTCGAAATAAAAGGAACAGATAAAAGTTTATAAATAATTAATATAAAAATTATTATTCGTAAATGTATCGTTGTCTTTTATAAGTCATCACAGAAGCAATTACGGATTTATATATTGTTTTAGACTATGCAATAAGTGGCGCGCCTGGTAATAAAAAACGGGATGAGGTTCCTTTCGTTTCCTTTTTACATGTATTCAAGAGGCGGTGTTTTTTATAGCTCGTGTACAGGATTCGAGTTGTAAGGATCATCCAAATTGAGTTGTAGACTACCTACCTGATAAGATATTTCCCTGGACATTGTTGTTTATATTTTATCATCTGGTCAGGGATTCATTTACATAAATATCGGACTGTAATGTTGCGACAAATTTGCGATAAATTTGAGTAATGAAATAAGAAAATAGAAGTCATTTTATTACAACCTAATTTCATATTACACATACTCTGTGTTTGACGATTATACTCGTCATCGCTAAATTTTTGCGACGCAATTTATATACGCATTTTCCAAAGAGGTCGAAACAGTTAACTGGTTAAGCAAATTGTTTTATATAATCCGAAGTCCAATTCTGAACATTTGCCAAGATTTGTGTAATGTGCTGCAACAATAACATAATTCAAGATTTGCAGTTTTTTAAATTATGGATACAGCAAACTTCCAATATTTTGTGTTATTTAGTTGGTTCTAATGTTACCTTACAACTTAATCTTACCTTACAACAGTTGTGTATTTAAGTTTAGAGTATATTATCAACTATGTATACGGTGGAAATGTGATTATAATTCCATCCTTCCTTTTAATCATTAATACTCTACTACGTGAGTGTACAACTTTAATGTTGAAAAATTTTTCGTTAATAACATATTGCTAAATAACTTTTAATTGAAAAGTGAATTCAGCTTCAACAAAGTTATAACGCAGAATAGAGGTTGTTTGGAAGGTAAATGAGCATTTCTGACGCTGAATGCGAATGTTATAATGATTCTGCAGAAGTTATAAAGCTCATAATACCAGGATTCATGAAACGTTGTTATAAAATGATTACAATTTAGAATACTTCACATTTCTTTTTATTTCCATTACTCTTCAAGGTACTTTTTTTATTTCTAAAACATCTATCAAGGATAATTTCTGCTTACATATAGTGGCTCACAAAAAAATAATCAAGGCACTTTTTAAAACTGTTTTATTTCAGCTCGTAGTGAAAATTTTAAATATGCATTTTGTAAAACTATGTTAGTTATACACATGCTGAAAATTTACTACAAGCCGTTGAATGTGGTGAAAATCGCAGTTCACTGACACAAGTCTACAAGCCGCATATTTTACATTTTCATTACGAGCTTAAATAAAAAAGTTTTAAAAAGTGCCATTTTCATTATTTCATGTAATTCTTATGAATTGCAATGTTTTCAAAATCTTGTTCGCACTTCATTTAGTAAATCAATACTTCCAATTACTAAAAAAAGTCAAGTAATTTGATGTTGTTTTAAAAAAATTATTCTGATTTCAAGGGCGTTCGAATACTTTTAAGTCAGGGATTTTAGGAATGACTTTAACGTACCGTCAACCATCTGTGAGTTTTCAGCAATTTCGTTCTAGAATCGAGCTATTGTCATTTCTTTAACAGACTGGTCTGCAGACAACATGTGTCACGTGAGAGTGTGTAAATTATACTATTAATCTTATCATAGTTTCTGTTTTGCCAGTCACGCACAATGGGTTTATAAAACATAGGGTATTTGATGATGTAATTGGAGGATATTAATGGAATATATTTAAAACTTGTGACGTGATGTGATAGCATGTAAGATGAAATTGGTCCATGACGAAAGAAGAAAACTAGAACGAAAAGAAACTAAACGGAAGAAGAATTAGATCTGGCCATTATAGTCTTAACTTCTCTCTAGCAAAAATCAATGTTGTAAATAAACCTGGCTGTTCATGTGGACATGAGACACAGGATATTGATCATGTCTTATGGCAATGTCCTATACATGACACTCACACATTGAAATTTATACATAACCTGAGATTATGGGGATATTTTCTTCCCATGTCATGCAATGTTCTATTCCACAGACCTTCAAACATTTTATGTAAGATCTTATGTTCCTTCCTGAAAGATTGTGGATTACATATATAACATGACTATCACGTTCATCACAAATTAAGTGCCTCCAACTGGTATGTATTTATTACATTAGCTACACATAAGAATAATGTTATTATTGTAATATTATGTATGTAACTATCATGTCCATCACAGACTAAGTGCATCCAACTGATATGTATTTATTACATTACCTACACATTAGAATAAGGTTATTATTGTAATATTATTTATGTAATACAGACTGTAGAATAACCTCTCATTAGAGGTTACAACTTTATAATAAAAAAAAAAGATGAAATTGGAGTCTACAGTTTGACAAAGTATGTTCTGTTTAATTTCAAGATCGTGTGATGCTGACGGAGTGTGCGTTGTGGACTGTTTATAGACTGTGTGTAGACTTGTTGTAGACTGCTGCTCTCGTGGAGTTTGCTCATAATTCGGCTTTCTAACGGTCAGCCAATTATATCGCAATTTTTGCGGCAATGTCACTAGTCAGTGCCGCTATGAAGGGGAAAGATGTCGCTTAACGGAATTTGACAATGAGACGGAATCTCGGCCAGGTCTGGTTCCCGGTGAACTTGGTCGGCGACCGTTGGGCCCGACTCCTGACTAGAGATCACGGTATTGGACGTGTATTGAGAATAAACGTGTACTAATATCAACATCTGTATTTTAATCCGTGTACTTCTTTATAAACGGATACAGGGGTACTGAAGCAAACGTGTACACGCGTATCGAAATACACAGATAATACACGAGTACACGCGTATCGAAATACACAGATAATACACGGGTACACGTGTATCGAAATACAAGGATAATACACGTGTACCCGTATATTCAAGGTCACAGTTGTACGCGTATTATCCGTATATTTTGATACACGTGAGCACGTGTATTTCAGTACACGTGCATCCGTGTATTAAGTAGTATCCGGGCTTCCACACGGATATGGACCGTTTATTTTGAAAGTGTTGTAAGTCCATTTTAAAAAAAAGTGAGATACCACTTAATTTGTGTTTAATTTAGTGTAAACTTTTTATTTATAAGTAGTTAATATTTAATATCTTAAAAAATGCCAATGCTTTGTTCAATTTAAAATTGACCAATAAAAGAAATTACGTAGCCATTGATTATGAAAGTGGTGTAAGTCCAATTTCCATAGACAGATGACGGGATCAGCGGTTACATTTGTTTTATTTCACGTGTCGAAAGTAACCTATTATAGGTTACTTATTTTATTTTCCTCCAAAAATGGGTAATTTCATATTAACATCAGATAGTGATAGAGGTATGAAGAAATAATAAATCAATATCATTTTATTACAATTGAAAACATTTATTTTATTTAATTTTAAATAAATTCACACAAAAATAAAACCCATGAATATAAACAAAAGAATGGTCTTAGAATCGGAGGATGAAGACAATTCCACTAAGAAAAACAAATTAGTGAAACGTAAAAAGAGAAGAAATAGAATCATCATCAGATGAGGATATTGTTTATGAAAACTTTGATACTGCAAAACAAAATAAAGGAAAATATACGCATCGAGTATACAAAATTAAGCGAAAAGCCGGATAAGAGTATTATACAAAAAAACTTGTATATCGATGCCAGACCTATTACATATTAATAATATAGGGATATGGAGCAGTTATTACCTTATACATATACCTCCTATGCATCATGAATGTTTCAAAACACTGTCACATAAAGAGCATAAATAAATTTCATAATAGCAATATCTTATGCTAAGTTTAACAATATATAAATATAATTAACGTTCAAAATAAAAGGTACTACTTCTATTTTATTTCTTGTTATTATTTATAAACAAAATTGGATTAATATAAAATATATTTCAAGTGATATTTGATTTTTCAAAATTGAAATTAAATGATTTTTACAATTGACTAATTATGAAAGTGGTGTAAGTCCGTTTGTAGACTTTAAATATACATTATTTTAGTTAAATTCGCCTAAAAGAAATTTATATAATCAAATTACATATTGATAAATTTGTAGAAACATTACAAAACTTGACATAATTAACCTATATTTTTTAATTGACAAATATGCTAACCTTTAATTTTCTCGAAACAAAAGAAAATAGACTTACACCACTTTCAAAATAAACGGTCCATATATTAATTACACGTGTACACACGTATTTTCAATACACGTGAAATGGGTATCTCTACTCCAGAGCCGTTGGAGGTTTATGTTTATGAAATGTCTTTTTTTGGAAAATACGGGTTAATGCTATTGGGTTGTTCGGAAAGTAATTTCGTTTTTCCAAGGGAAAATGAAGACGATGTTTCAATATTTATTTACTTATTCGGTGATGTAGTGGCAATTTTGTTCTATGATCTTGTGCCATCTTTCTAGTAACTTGGAGATCCCATGTTCGTAGAATTCCTGTGTTTTATTAGCAAATAATTGAGTTGTATTACTCTTGACGCCTTCATTTAAAATGATAGCTACACCGTTTAAAAAGTGTTAACCGCGTAAAAGAACGAAATAAATGGTAACACGACGGTACACCCTCTACGTAAACAGCATACATCTTTTTCCCTGCTTGCATTGCGTTTTTACCATACCCGTAACAAAAAAGCAAAATTTGATTGATATGCTCACTTTGATTTTGCTTATTTGATGCGATGACAAAAGAAATGCTTGAAAGATTATAAAGTTCTCTAAGGCACGAAATGACGTCCGAAATGTCAGTTCTGAAAATATACGATGATTTTGCGACTTAGAATAATGTTAAGTAATAATAAATGGAAGCAATACCATCTCTACATGAAAAACGAAATTTCTTTCCGAACAATCCAATAGTTCTTATCAGACATAGATCTCCTCTTTTTATATGTTTAATCACACAATCAATGGTGTACAATATCCTCATAAATGAATCAAAACAAGTTGAACCGAAAATGTTATCGCAGGAATGTTCTTGTTGAATGTGGAAAAAGTCCATTCGTAATAAGAATAATTGGTACAACTTTCTGATCGCATTAATTATTAATTATTACGGCTTGAGTGTGCACTGCCCTTAAAGTCTTTTCAGCGGATAATACCTAATGACTTAAAACGCAAGCCCTTAACACCTTGGCCTACAGTAACGAGTGAGACTCGTGGTAAGAAATTTGGGCCAAAAACAATAAGGACGAGCATGACTCGTATTACTTTGTTCGGACCAAACGTGAACAACACGAGCCTGGCTCGTGGTATTTCGTTCGGACCAAACGTGAACAACGCGAGCCTGGCTCATGGTACTTCATTCGTGGCAAACGTAAACAACACTAACTCGAATATTACTAATTTTCTACGAGTTTTCTCAGAACATTATTAATTTAAATTAAGTATTAATTTATAAAATTGTTACTGATACATTATCCGCTTTCAAATTATAAATCATTTTTGTTCATCGATGAATTGATCATAATTACTTCCCAGACATCTTAAAAGTATAAGTGGTGCCCAAACGTGTTTATTATTTCACAATTCCTTTTGTTGCGCCGAAATGTACATGTCATAAGACGCATACATTTTGCGCAAGTTCGAGCACACGGCTAAACAGCTAAATGGCTCGACGCGTCGCCGACCTTCTTGTTTATTATGTCCCGAGCAATCGGGAGTTAGCGGGTAGGACAAAGTGTTAAATGTCTCAATGTATGACGAAATGGACTTATACCACTTTCAAAAACAACGGCTCATATGTAGATTATATTCTTTCAAGAAAGTGAAGACAAAAATAAGCTGCAATATTTGGATTTGCAATTAACATCTCCATATTTTGGGATAGTTAAAACATTATTTTTATAAGTGTACTTTCCATTTCCAATTTTGAAGACAATTTGCATCTTGTAAACACGACGTCGTAAACAAAGTAGACGTCTAATATCCTTTTGATGCTTCTGTCATGTTTTATCAGTAATATTATTTGCGAGTTATGCCTAAGAGTTTTTGGGTCACTGTAGAACTTTCGTAAAAAAGTATTCTTCTGTTTTTTTCCGACATTGTAGCTGTAACTATTGATCATAAATACGTTTGACTTTAAACTATGGTAGCCTGTATGCAATAACGGATAGTAAATACATTTGAGTTTCTGACGAGGAAACTTACACGAAATAATCCTTTCATATTACACTGTTTCCTGGTCTAGATTATTTCATTTGAATTCCGACTTGTTATTAATCCTATGGTAATCTCTGTTCCATTGTACAGTATGCAATCCTACGAGTTTCATATTTAACAGCACAAAACTGTTACCTGTTCAGTTTGCTGGAATAAAGAGGCCATCATATGAGCAAGCAGGATATACGAATAAATGGGTTTAAGCGAAGAACAACAGTACTACGATTATCTATTTAATTAATCTACTAATTTACATTGGTACTGGCCGAACGGAGTAATTTAAATTAAATAAATTTTGTTAGACAGAGTCGCAGCACATAATTATTGGAATCGGGTCGTGTTCGTGGTGTAAATTATCCACGCCCTTTAATTTAGCCACACCTCGCATATAAATTATTTCCAAATTACCAAATTATTCCAAATTACATTTTTCAAGCGTTACGAAATACGCTGTACATGTAGTGGCGGACACATGATAGTTTAAAGTTGGTATTTCTGTATATGAAAATTATTAATTTTAGCACTACATGA
Source organism: Sphecodes monilicornis (assembly GCA_913789915.3). NCBI lineage: Eukaryota > Metazoa > Arthropoda > Insecta > Hymenoptera > Halictidae > Sphecodes > Sphecodes monilicornis. The sequence goes on along the minus strand of OU565284.1, from coordinate 32,795,773 downwards.
TTTTTCAAATGTTGGTAACATTCATCGGACAAGGAGAAGACGCGGTCATCGGGTCTTAGATTTTGTCGAAACTTTGCATGCTATTACATTTGCATATTTACAATTTAAATTTCATTATACCCGTCTAGCCGTTAAGTACGTTTTGGTTGAAGTTTTGTCAAGTGCCAAACGGCGTGATGGTAACGTACGAGATTCATTACCGGGAAGGCCAGTGTTCAAATCCCTTTTTTCTTTTTTACATTTTTCTTTTTTTTCCTGTTCAGTTTATCTATTTTAATTAATTGTATTTTGCATATGAAAAATACATTCATGTGGTAATACGTATAATTAATTGTTTTATTTTTGGAAAAGAGAGGAGAATACTTAAGTGTATAATGGTTACGCGATTATAACTAGCTACCAACGTTAACTATTATAACTAACTAACCAACGTAGCTAGTAAGCTACACGACAACTATACAACTTTCTTTCAACTTGCTACGACAACTTTCGGACAACGACTGCCTGTCTCCAACCCATCCCTTGTCTAGCAAGACTCGGTTCACACCTACGCTCGCCCCTTTCGGAGCTTTCACCATGCCCAAATATGAGCATGAACATCATCAACGGGCCGAAGGCTCATCGTCGCTCGCAACTCTAAGCTGGTCAATGCCGCTTTCCCTTTTTACGGCCTTTTTCTGGCCCTCGCTGCATGTCTGTCCTACAGTATCCTTAAAGTCTACTTCTTAAAACTATATACCGGGTGCCCGCATATTCCCGATACCACATTCATAACATCTATAGGAAACAAAATATACAAATTTTATTGAAAAGGAACATGATATGAAAGAAACGCTAACTTCATCAATGTTAACACTTTATCGACCGGTAGCGGTTCAACATCCTATGTACTTCTCACCGGCCACTCGGCCGCAGATCTTCCCTGACACCGGCTCTATGAGCGTTGGGGAGAGAACACCGATTAATCGGCTACCGGTCGGTGAGTGTTGGGGACAAAAAGCCGATTAATCGGCTACCGGTCGGTAAAGTGTTAACATATCTCAAAAGTTATTGAGTATCCACGCCTATAATGCTACATTTTCATAAACAAAAGAACGAAATCTACCAATATGCAAAGTTTCGAGAAAATCTGAGACCCCATGACCGCGTCTTCTCTTTGTGAGTATGATAGTAGTAGAAAAGTTTTCGAAATAAAAGTTACATTGGACAATAAAGGTCGTAGTATGGCGTTAATCTTTTGTTGCTAGGTGGGGTTGCTTCAGCGATAAGAAGGTCACATTGACTGTTTTACATGGATTGACCTATTTTTGTACCATAAATCCATAAAGTATCAAATTCTGAGTATAATAGTGTTGACCATCATACGTCCTAAACCTAATCGTTAACGAGATATTAACGAAAGTTTGATCCACGTGAAGCACGGATGGACACGGTAGGGGTCCCTCAAACGCCTGCTTCTCACACCAGCTTCTCTTTCATGCGCGAGGCCTGCGCACTTTTCGCAACAGGCGAAGCACTTCCTTCCTCTATGGTAACGGCGGATGCTGGTGGGGGACAGTGGGCACTATGGCGGGGACGGTTTTGTCTCAATTGAGGCAAAAGTGCTCATCCCTGACGTAATGTCTCGTTGAAAGACCAATGCCTCCAAGTGATACGCAAATCCGGCGGCGATTATCTGACAATGTTTATCAACATGTCACGTGTTCTCATTTTGATGCTATTGTCTACGATTTTCGTGATTTCCACCACGACAAATCCGCCGGTTAGGAAATTGGTCTTGTAGAACTTCCCTTGTTTGCCGTGCATAACGTGCAGGGTAACTCTTATGTTAATGCCACATTAATGAACGGACATTTAATGGTAAATTTGTTAATAAAGTTGGCAATTTTTGTGTTAAAGAAGTTGAATATTTTTGCCCCGTTAATATTCGGTCATTAAAATATATTTCGATTATTTGATTGCCAAGTGTACCGCACCAAACAATAACACTAGTATGTATCTGATTCAAAAACCACTGACAAAAGTTCACACGATTGTCAAAATCTATGCCATGTAACTTTTGATGAAGCGATGCATGATATGGATGAAATTTATGTGTATGATGAAGTCGAAGAACGCTTGTTTGGTTGTTAGTCCGTGATGGTTGATTTCGGCAAGAATATTTCTCAGCGTACGAAATTTTAGCTCTTATTGTATCTTCGTTGCACAAACCGTAAACTAAAGCCATAGCTAACCTTTCACTTTGACATTGGTCTATCGACGCGACTTTACACGGATCAAACTTTCGTTAATGTCACGTTAACTCTTAGATTTAGGACGTATGAAGGTTAACACTTCTGTACTCGGAATTTGATACCCTATCGATTTATGGTACAAAAAGTAGAGATCACACCATTTTAAAAAATCAAGGTGACTCATATCTGTGAAGCGACTCCATATAGCAACAAGAGATTGACGCCATACTACCGGCCCCTGTTTTCCAATGCAACTTTTGTTTCGAAAACTTTCCTACTACTATCATCCTATGTAACATGAATCTTCTTTTATTTTTCATTTGTTTTCACGTAATCCTTTAACAAGTTATTTTGTTTCATGCACAAAGTTTCATCGAAATCGGTTGACGCATAAAAAAGTTATAAGCACCGAAGGATGTAAGAATCTTTGAATTTTAGGGTTACGATTGATTTAAATTTCATATTCTCACAATTTTTGTCATTTTTAATTATCCACGGCGCATAGCAACCTTCATCCGATTTCAATGAATTTGTTCACATATTTTACTTATAACTACAAAAGGCATATTTAAAATTTTCATTATAGGCACAGATGAAGAAGTTAAAAAGTCGTAACATTTTCTTTTGTCTTCGCAATTTCGATCAACCATAATTTTTCTAAGTATTTACCAAGAGTACACTAATCCATCTAACGTCTGCAAACAACTCAAGTCGTTTAGTCCAATTTAGTCCTAAACAACTATGACTTTGGCCCGCTACACACGTCCGTTGTTTTAACGTGCGGCGACCGTACGGTGCCGCAATTGCGCTCTGAAGTACTATGAATTCAATTAAGACACTGCACATTTGTTCGAATCGTAATTCCGGCGTCTCACGTCCGTCTTGCGTACAATATTTGCCGCAATTCTCCAAAGGAACGCACGGTCGCCGCAATCGCATATACGATCGTCATTACATTATCGCATATCAGTTGATGTACACGTCCGTTATTCTGTCGCACAATGAACGACATAAACGGTGATAGGTGATAAACGATTTTTAGACATTGAGCTTTTTATTGATGAAATTAAAATATATCTCAAATATTACCAATATCTTTCACTATCTCCCCCACTCCCAATATTTCCTAATTTATATCTCGCAACCATACTCCACTCCTCCTCTTTCCATCTTTCTCTCAGGTACTCCGGCATTTCCTCCACCCCCGTATATTCTTATACTACGTGTTATACCTCGATTTAATTTACTTACCTTAGAGTTACAGCTAACATTTCTACGGGAGTTATAGCACGTCTCATCCATGTATCTTGTGATGCGATTCTCTCTGTTATTCTATCTAACAGCTCATCAAATCAGTGAACACTCATTAGAAAATAATTTAAAAAATTTTCAGGATTTTCACTTAAATCAGCAAAGGTTGCAGCAAATCTGCCTCGTGTAAATCTCGAATCGATAAAAGGATCTATCTCTACGCTTTTTTGGGACACCTCCATCTTCGATAGTAGTAGAAAACGCAGTGAAAATTGCAGTCGCCACACGTTAAACAAACGCAAGTGGACAATCACAGTCGCTGCACGATTGCCGCATGTTAGAAAAACGGATGTGTGTAGCGGGCCTAAAACGTGTCTACGAACGTCGCACAGAGTGGTATTTGGGCTGAAAACCTGGCCAAAAATCAAAATTGTAAATATTTTCATACAGGGTTGTGTATGCGTCTCAGAATAGATACATAAACATGCAATCACGTGGTGCACCCCTTATAATTGATCACCCATACAGCCATCCGTGCCTGCGCTTAAAACATAGCATTTGTTCGATAGGCATCCGTTTATTCGCAGCATTCCGTTCGTATGCATCTGTTTCTCGTGATAATATTTATTTCGTAAGTGATCTTTGTGGCGAAATGTGTGATGGATATTGTTACGCAAGGTATGTACATTATATTAATCATATTTTTGTCCATATTAAAATTTTTTTGTACGTGTTTTTACCGATCTGCAAGCTTGACTAAAAGTTCTTGGATTTTCATGACTTTTTTGCATATATTAGTGTTTTTAAACATATACCACTCATCGCCACAGCATAAATGTTACGTGTTGTTAAACTGCAGGATATCTAAAATTAGTATACCACAAAAAAGTTTTCACAAGTCTTCACATTACAAAAAAATAATGCTCCAAATACAACCCCTTTTGGCTGAACTGGACTTAAGAGGACTACAAATTTTCAAGTTTTCCGTTCTAACTTCTTCTAAATTCTTGCCAGGTTAGAACACCGCGCCGATGTTTGTTTAGCATATGCGCTGAACACCCACCATCTATCCTGCGCATGCGCTCAACAGTAGACCCTACAAATATCCAATTTGGCAACGCTCTAACCTGTAAAAAACGCTTAAAATTGCTCATGTTTACACGTGTATAACTTTTCAACCAGTGAACTCCGGTAACCAAAACCTGATTCGTATAGCATCGCATACGGAAAACTTGAAAATTTTTAGTCCTCTTAAGTCCAGTTCAGCCAAAAGGGGTTATATTTGGAGTATTATTTTTTTGTAATGTGAAGACTTGTGAAAACTTTTTTGCGGTATACTAATTCTAGATATCCTGAAGTTTAACAACACGTAACAGTTATGCTGTGGCGATGAGTGGTATATGTTTAAAAACACTAATACACTAATACGATGAGTGGTATATGTTTAAAAACACTAATACATGCAAAAAAGTCATGAAAATCCAAGAACTTTTAGTCAAGCTTGCAGATCGGTAAAAACACGTACAAAAAAATTTTAATATTGTAGGATCTTAGGAAAAATGAGGAATTCCGCGCCGGGAATCGAACCCAGGACCCTCGCGGTTGTAGCTGATCAACTCTTACACATACCCACGGAACCCTCCTACTTTTCCTACTCTCCATACAGTCTTTGGTCTGGGGGGTCCTGATCCCACACTCGGCCATCCTGCTCCGGCATTCGCCCTCGAATGTCCGTCGCAGCGCCATCGCCTTTTTAGCCTCAGCGCCATCAACACAACTCGTCACCAACTTCGTCACTTTTCGGGAACACCATCCTACTGCCCTCTCTAGCAGTTTTCCCTGGATGTGTCCCTTACTTCGCTTCGTCGTCTTTTCGCTCACGTGCGACCGTCTTCGCAACGCTTGCTCACTGCGTTCGTCGTCTGTCGCCATGCGGGCATCGGTGTTCCCCCCATCCCGGCTGAGCCCCCAAATGTAGGATCTCAGGAAAAATGAGGAATTCCGCGCCGGGAATCGAACCCAGGACCCTCGCGGTTGTAGCTGATCAACTCTTACACATACCCACGGAACCCTCCTACTTTTCCTACTCTCCATACAGTCTTTGGTCTGGGGGGTCCTGATCCCACAATATTGACAAAAATATGATTAATATAATGTACATACCTTGCGTAACAATATCCATCACAAATTTCGCCACAAAGATCACTTACAAAATAAATATTATCACGAGAAACAGATGCATACGAACGGAATGCTGCGAATAAACGGATGCCTATCGAACAAATGCTATGTTTTAAGCGCAGGCACGGATGACTGTATGGGTGATCAATTATAAGGGGTGCACCACGTGATTGAATGTTTATGTATCTATTCTGAGACGCAAACACAACCCTTATGTAAATATTTACAATTTTGATTTTTGGCCAGGTTTTCAGCCCAAATACCACTCTGTGCGTCGTGAGAACGGTCTCTCAACGCTGAGAATCACCCGACTCGAAGGATTAACATTTTTCGAGGATAGTTCCAGACGAAGCCGGTCTTCACAGAGATCAGGAACCGGCCGGTCGAGCTTTCGATTATCACGCAGACGCCAACTACTCAATTAAGGAATCGCGCGTGTCTAATTAAGCCGATTGCGGACAGGCACGATCTTTCGGTTCGGCGAGCTGCTCAACGATGAAACACGAATCCGCGGAATATGATCGCGGCTCGCGCGCAAATATTGGCGCTATGGGTGCACAGCCGAGTAATTGAAGCCTTTGAACACCAAAGAATTAACTTTTCCCGTGCAAATATTCGAGCGTCGAGTCCCGTTATCAAGCAACGCCCCACTGTTACCGTCGCACCACGTCTTTTTCCATCACGGACGTTCAATTACTTCCGCGTGAATTATCTGACGTTCAATTTGGAGTCAAAGTCGGCTCCAGCCGTGTCGACCGTCCTCGCGCGCGCACGCGGGTACATGTATATACAAATGCCCTATGCACGCGCACGCTCGCCTTGTTTGCACGAAGCTCCTAGACCCGCGCATCAGGAAATTCCACTTTCTGCGAGGAAAGTATTTTTCTTCGCCCTGGGCGACAGTTATTTCGACTGCGCGACGAGTATCTTCTCGCGGGAAAGTGTTTACTGTGATTTTAACCCTCCCTCGTCGGCGCGCGTTCGTTGCCCCTATGCTCGGCATTAGGTAGGCAAACTTCGCGATGAAATTCGTTTCTTTGAGCTTCATTCTAACCCCTCGCGAGTCACATATTTTTTAATTTAAACATCTACCCGCTTTCACAGAATTTCATTTGGATGGTGAAAATATTGTTATTGTAATTTAACCCTGAGCTTATGACTAGGTTGCCGATTTTACGTATTTATGACGAAAGGTAACGGAATTAGAAAAATCTGCGAATATAGGCACATGATTTTCAAATAAGTCAAATTATTATATTTTTAAAAAATTGCAATTGATAAGAATTGCATGAAAATATAGAAAAGACACATTTTAAAACTCTTTTAGTTGAGCCCATAATGAAAATTTAAAATATTTGTCTTAAAGATCTATGTTAGTACGTTTTCTAAATCCGTATCAATTATATACATTCTCAAAATTTCATCGAAATCGGCTTATGCGGAAAATAACAGCAAACATCGAAAGGTGTAAGAATCTTCTGAGTTATTAAGATTAGGAGTCGTAAAGCGCGAAAAACTACGATTTTCACCATCTTTTACCATTTGTAGCTCATAGCAATGTTGACCGAATTTGATGAAGTTTTCAAAATAAATATAATTGATACGGATCTAGAAAACGTATTTTTTAAATTTTCAATGTAGGCCCACATAAAAAAAGTTGAATAAACAACTTCTAGTATTTTCTCTGTAATATCGACCAATCGCAATTTTTCTTGTCACACAGTAAACTAATCCTTCTAGCGTCTCAAAAAAAAAAAGATAAGTCGTTGGTCCAACATTAAAAAAGTTATCGTCTTTTTATAAGTGTCCGAATGTTACTGTGACCGACAGTAATTCATAGATATAAATATTTTCGTATTAATTCCATCTATTTTATAGAAATGGCCCTGTGCAATTGGCGGCCTTGTAGTGTAATTCCAGGGCTAACAATAATTAGACAGTACCTAACGAAAGTTATTCTCAGTTCGCACGAGTTTAAACGAGATGCGCATACTATTTGACGGTGCCCAATGATATGAGGAGAATATTCCATATGGATAAAAAGAGAGATGAGGGGACCAGCGATCGCCACAACAGTGGCATACATATCACCGAGTCCACGGCCTCCAGCACAAAAGGATCACCAGAACATTTTTCGTCGGAGCGGTCTAAAATCGATCGCGAAAAATGCTCGGAGAAAGGCGGCGAAAAATCTCGCGGCAACATTCTCGATTTCACGTTCGCAATTTTCCGGTTCGACCGGGAGGGACGGACGACCGTGGCCCGTTATGCGTATAACCGCCGCCGGTATTCAGGGAACGTAGAAACGTAATCAGAGTGCCAGCGGTGAAGGATCGTCCGGTTGAAAAATCACGAGCAAGAGAATAGACCTCCGCGATGTGAAACTGTGTGTGCAAGTGTGTGCATAGGCAAGAGAAATCGGGATAGAGTGAGAGTGAGCGAAAGAGAGAAAGAGAGAGAGAAGTGATCGGATGCACATGTGCGCAGCTCTATATGTAAAGGGGAGCAAGATAAATGAAGCCAGTTCCCCGTCAGTCGCGATGTACAAAGGATAACTTGATATATACAATGTCTAGATATGCAAAGCGCGACGCAACAGAGTGCATTTCCAGGTTGTCTGAAACGTTCTGCCGCCCCCCTCCCCCGCCCCCACTCCCCACCCTTTACACACACCTATCTTTGCACACCCTCAGAAAACTATTCCGCCATATTTTCAGCGAAATACTGACAGACCTGCGAGGAAACGCCGATCAAACGATTGATCCAAGATCGAATTGCCTGTTACAACGTCGAAACTGGTCGTTTCAAAAATTGCTTTTGATGCTACGAATCAGACGATCTGTGCTATTATATTCCGCTGTGTTCAACCCTAATTAGGCTCGTGCGAAGCATCTAACACTGTTATTCATTATCGAAATTGAAATTATCATGAAAATGACAATAGCAGGATTTCGTTCCTACAGACACTTGCCTTCTATATCATCATCAATACATTCTAAGATGACATGGTAAAGGAGGAACGAGATTTTTGAAAATTATGAAAGGATGGTATTATGGGAAAAATAATACATTGAGTCTGCGAGCGGAGGTTTCCTTATGTGGTACCCTTTCTGGACCAGAAGAATCTTTGAATGAGCAAACCAACTGTCTGAGAATGTGTTGTATTACTTTCCTAATGTTATTTTATTCTTTTTATTAGAATTTTTTAACCCTTTGTCGCATAATAACGTGTCAACCTCGTGACGAGGTTCTGAACAGAGTCTCATATACAGTCTGTCCACATTAATATCTTGATCATTTCAAACAATACGAGAAAATGTTACTCACCGAAATCGTTGGGTTTAAGAAACTACATATTAAAGGGAAACTTCTTTAGGCACGTTAGGAATAAAACCTCGACGGGGTAGGCGTAAATCCTCGACCGGGTAGGCGTAAATCCTCGACGTGGTATCAGTAAAACCGATCTGGCGATGAAACGATGAAACGATAAAACGATGAAACGAAATTCTAATCCATTAGCATATACGATTGAGGGTTTGGTATTGCTTAATAAATATTATGATAAAATTCCGATGATACTAAGTGGAGATTTCAGCGTGAACTATGCATCGGAAAATCAAAATTATTAATAATCCTAATGATGCGACAACAAGATTAGGAACAACTCTCGATGCAGTATTTGCAAGACATTTAGACAAAATTGAATCAAGAATATTTATATCATATTTATATCATATTTTCATAGCATTATTTATATCATTATTTTATATCAATAATGGAATCATAGAAAATTAAATGTCATGAAGTGTTAATAAAAATTCGAAAGAAAATTAAAGAAAGAAGTTTCACTTCAGCCATGTGGTCTAAGCACACACCAATTTTTTATGGTATTCTTTCAAGTGGAGGCGTACAGAAGATATAGTGGTCGCCTTTGTTTTTTTAAATGGAATGATCCAATTTTTATGGCATATTCCGAGTATAAAAGTACTAAAGTGTATTTGTCCTAAAACTTACCGTTGCTGAGATATTTGACTTATTCCATTCTATTTTATGACACTTATTATGCGCTATTTGACGTAGTGAGCATATCCTCGAATACGTTCCATAATGAAAGTGTGGCGGCAAGGGGGTAATGTGGCGGCTACCTCATATGCTCGTCAACAGAGGGACATTACAACAACACCTTTCCCGCTACTACCTGAATCTTCCTCTGTTTGTATATATATATATACCGTCCTAAACTGTCCTTACGACATCCCGCGTCTGAGGCACGGGTCCGCTAGATAGCCTTACTGCTGAGTCCTCTAGCGGGCCTAGGACGAAACGCTTCCTTCCCTTTTTCCTCCTCTCACACACTTTTCAGCCGCCATAAAAGAAAGAGAATAGAAAATGTCAAATATTTCAGCAACGTTAAGTTTTAAGACAAATACACTTTAGTACTTTCATACACAGAATACGCCAATCTATCGAAATCGATCATAAAAATTGGACATTCTATTTAAACAATCAAAGGTGACCTCTATATCTTCTGTACGCTTCCACATGCAAGACCTCCATTTATACCATATAATGTAGTTTCTTGAAACCCACAACTTCTATGAGCAACATTTCTTATATTGTTTAAAATAATCAAGATATTTAAGTGAACAGAGTTCATGGAACACACTGTATATGAATGTCGTGCCTTTCTTTTAAAACAAAATAAAATTCCATTCTTTTGTAACCCATATTTAACACTAAACCTACTATGGTCAAATAATCGGTTTCTTATTTTATTATTAATAAAATTATCAAAACACTCATGAAAAATTATTGAAGAGATTACTTTGTTGAAGTATATATTTCAATCGAAATTGCACAGAACCGGAATAAATTCAATCTTGATAATTTTAGAAAGCAATATATACCAATCACTTTTCATGTTTGGTAGGTTTAGTGTCAAACATCAAAGTAAATGTAAGCATACAATAAATATAGATTTTCTTTCCAGTTCTAATAAGAGAAGAAAACCGTACGGCAAAAGGATAAAGTGAGCATATCTGTCATGTGATCGATAAAACATTAAACTATTATGAACTAAAAACATTTTTTTAAAGTTCTACAATTTCTCAGAAATGGGACTCGCACTTTTTATCTATTAAACAATTTAGTGGTAGTTGTAATTATTTGGAAAGTTACGAAATATAATTAACTTGACAATGGTTATAGGGAGAAACATAGATATCATGCGTGTCGTTGTTTCTATTTCAAGATTTATCAATGATTAGATTGAAACAGATTTCAAATGCAAGAGAATTATATTAGGTCGTTGCATATGAAATGACCGTTTTTGAATCTTCAACATAAACTGTTATTTTACAAGCTTTATTCATATTCCATTAATCGAAATAATTTCCATCGACATCAATGCACTTCTTCCATCGTGATACAAATGCCTCAATACCTTTCTGGTAGAAATCTAATAAACGTGGAGCTATAAATTCATCAAATGCAGTTTTTACAGCACGTTCTTCTTTGAATATTTTTCCGTTTAAAAAGCCATCTAGGTGCTTGAAAAAATGGTAATCAGTAGGTGACAGTTCAGGCGAATAAGGAGGGTGAGGAAGAACCTCACACTTTAACTCTGCTAATTTGTTTACTGTTTGTTTCGTAACATGTGACCGAGCATTATCGTGAAGCAATAATACACCACGTCTATTGACTAATGCCGGCTAAGTCTTTTACTTTTCCCGAAGCCATCAGATGCCGGCAGACAGTTGAATAGTGCGTCCCAGACAGCACGAGTCATCTTAGAGACGTCTTTTTTACGTCCGTTTTAGGTCTGAGCGTCTTAGGTCACAAAAAGGCGTCTTTGAGGCGTCTCAGAGACACCTTCTGGGAGACGTCTTTTTTGCATCTGAAATAAGGCGTCTCAGAGACGTCTTTGAGGCGACTGAAATGAGGCATCTCAGAGACGCCTTTTGGGAGACGTCTGTGAGGCGTCTGAAATAAAGCGTCTCAGAGACGCCTTTTGGGAGACGTCTTTGAGGCGTCTGAAATAAAGCGTCTCAGAGACGCCTTTTGGGAGACGTCTTTGAGGCGTCTGAAATAAGGCGTCTCAGAGGCGTCTTTTGGGAGACGTCTTTGAGGCGTCTGAAATAGGGCGTCTCAGAGGCGCCTTTTGGGAGACGTCTTTGAGGCGTCTGAAATGAGGCGTCTTAGAGGCGTCTTTTCCGAGACTGAACAACTTGAATTTGGAGATGTTACGACAGGGATTAGTTTGCTGTGCAGTGATTAAAATACTGGTTCTTAACACTAAACCTACCACGATCAAATGACTGGTTTTATATTTTGCAATTATTGAAATTTCAAATATTCGTTTATGTAAAATAATGGAATAAATTTCCTTGGTCAATCATCTATTATATTAGAAATGACAGACAATCTGAATAAATCTAGGGTTGCCATTTTTGTAAGGCAACATTCGCCGATAGTTTTAATGCTTGGTAGGTTTAGTGTTAAGTTTCCTGTTTCTTGGAGTGATAATGAAAATATTTTTCAAAATATCATTTATTATAAACACATGGATGATAAAAGTAGAGAAATTCCTTATATAGACTTTTACTATTTGATTGTTTTTTTCACGGAATTAAATAAAAAAGGATAATATATGCGAAACTGATGAGCTATTGTCCACGATTCGAGAACAATAATTAATTAATGGTACAATAATTAATGTAAGGTATGTATCTGCGCCGCTGCAATAATAAAAGTGACTGCGCCAGTTTGTGGCGGTCATTTTTCTACTTCCATTCATATGATTTTAACGAATTATCTGAGACGACCATAATATATCTTTAATATAATGTGGCGGCTTTCTCCTACGCTCGTCACCAGATGGACAGAGAGACAAGAAAACGCCTTTCCCGCTAGTACCTGATCCGTCGCCGATTCATATATATATACAGTCCCAAGCCGACCTTACGATATCACTGTTTCTAAGGCAGAGCCCGCTAGATAGCCTTACTGATGACGAATCCTCTAGCGGGCACAGGTCGAAACACGCCTCATTTCCCTCCCCTCCTTACCCACACATTTCAGCCGCCGCCAAATTGGAGATCCCGACGACGAGAGCACAACGCAACAACTGTAGCAGACGACAAAGCTATAATCAGGAAGCCCCCTGGCAGGTGCCAACAACTACTACCAATCTTACCCGTCCAGGCCGCCGCCGTCGATATGATTTTTTTTTTTAAATTCCGAAACAGTCAGCTTTTAGGCGCCCAAAAGACGCCTAACAGACCCTCAAAAGACGCCTCGCAGACCCCCAACAAACCCCGAAAAGACGCCTAACAGACTCCCAAAAGACGCCTAACAGACCCCCAAAAGACGCCTCGCAGATCCCCAAAAGCCGCCTAAAATACGCCTAATAGACCCCCAAAAGACGCCTAAAAGACGTCTCAAAGACGTCTAAGAGGCGTCTCAAAGGCGTCTTTAAGACGTACTGTTTCTTAACCAACGACGCTCCAGCGACCGTCGGGCGACGGTTGAGACGTCTTTAAGCCGCCTGAGCGTCTTGAGGCAAAGCCGTCTTTGAGACGTCTGTGTGCTGTCTGGGGTATTGCTTCTCTCCGCGATTTCCCGAACAATTACACTTAAATCCCTTTCATCTCTTTTAAATCTAAAACTTTAATAGCTGCTGGATTATGAGCACGAGGCTCATTTTCCAGATTTGTATCTCTCGAACGAAACTTTTCAAACCAACGCCTTATGGTCCGATCACTTGTTATAACTTCACCAAAAGCAGCATTTATGTTTTTCGCTGCTTCAGACGCAGTATATCAAAGTTTGAACTCGTACAATTAAATTATACGGATTTCCCTTTTTTCCATGGTGAACGAAAATGGATTTTGAATCATGTACACTATACAATATCAATAATCTTATACACGCAAATTCATATACAAGATATGTACTTTTCAAATTGTACAACTTCAACGCCATCTGTCGTGGAAAAAACTAAACTACAAAGGCGGAAAGTTTCAAATGTGAAAAACGGTCATTTCAATGGCAACGACCTAATACTTACGGGAGGAAGTGAAGTTCTTTTAATACAAAGAGATTTAAATGTAAATTGAATGACTTAGATATCGGTGATTCTATGGCAACGGAATCAATCAACTCTATTTGTTGAGACGTGATTATTGTATGGCCGGCTCGTACTTCGGTTTGGGTCTACGCTACGGTCGATTTTGAACAGTGCCATTGTCGAAAGGGTCCTCTAGCGTCTTCTGACGAATTTATTGTTTTATGACTCTGGTGCGGCTGGAAAGTATCAGCTGACCATGGGAAAGTCAGGCCAACCGTACCGCTCTCAATGGCACTTAACGTAGCGTGGGCCCACGTTTAGCGCCAAGGGGGGCCTGTGGCCCAAAGAATAGAATATGATTTCCGGTGAAATTACGGGAAAGCGCGTGTTGTCTGTTTGGCGACACTTGTCGCAACGTATTTTCGTCTATGGGCGTTTCCCTTCTTTTGGGAGATCACTTGTAGCCTCCCAATAATATTATCATTGACTGGGGCCTCCACTATTGTTACATTTTGTGGAGGGAGTTTTTCACCCCCATGAGCCTTCTTTACTTCTCGTGCGTTAGTTGTAAGTCAGTCGCAGAATAAGAGTCGAAACTATCAGTCGGAGAATAAGAGTCGTAGAGTGACAGTTAAGAAGTAGAATTCATAGATACAACATCTCTATTGTACAGTCCATTATATTCAGTTTTATTAAAGTTATCCGAAATCCTATTATCTTATTACTTATTTACCTCTCTTTGAGGCGTGCTTCTCAGCGGCTCACTAATTATTGTTTGAGCACTGACACGGCACGACACTATTTTAAAAATAAAAATAAGAATTCTGAGAAATACAGCAATTTAGAAGAGCGCAAGTAACATATACTGATTAATGTGGATATGTTAATGGATAACTTTGACGAAGAACGTCAAGATTGCAGACTGTGAAAATGACAACTTTGCTGAGTAAAACTTATTTATTGAACGACAAGTTGGCGAAGATCTTAATTAAAGTGTCCATCAAAAGCATGGTACAAACTTAGTTTTAGTCAAAGTCGAAATTAATGATGCGAGTAACTTCTTACGTCGGATGAATCACTGTTCAAATAAACGTGATGAATGAAGGAATTTTGAGAAACGTTTTTGGGAGTTTGATGAAACGTGTTCTGATTATTATCATGGCAAACATATTAGCACAAATCTAGTACCAAATTCTGATAATGAATTATTATATTATATTATCAATTGTATCCTCAATTTACGACTAAGAAACCGAGACAGAATAATTCCAATTACCTTGAAAAAACATAGAAAAAAGTGATGCAACAAAAAATGAAGACTCATATTGTAGAAGATCATAATAAATTTAAATTATGATAACCTTTTCTAGAATGCTAAAATCAAAATTATATTTCATCCGTATTTTGTATTTGGGTACACACTATTCTCACACAAATATTCAAGATATTTGACACTTGAATCGATTTTACGATACTTTTAAGATACTGTTTAAAAAAATTAAAATTACTTAATAATCGAGTTGCGCAACTAGATTTCTTATTAAAAAGTAGACGACTTTGTAATTTTAACCGTCCCTTTAACTCTAATAATTTTCGAGACATTAGACCACTGGTTTCACCCGTTCAATGTAAACGAGGGCTAATAAAAAAATATGTGCCCAGTATTTTTCTAAGAACTATCTATTGCCCAAATTTCATCAAAATCGGCGTATATCGCTTCGATATATTCCCTTGTCAGTAAGTGTTCACAAAAACATATTTACAATCACAACAGGTGTACATTGAAGAATCTTAAATTTTGACGGTTATTCGGCCGTTCTAGTGTTAAAATTGCTTCAAGCGCAAAGTGTTAATTTTAGATTTGGATCTGAGAAATTATCTTAGCTTTATAAGTGTCTCAATTTGTTACTGGAACTGTATATTCTTCTCAAAAAGTTTCAATGATAATCGAGGACCAAAGGTTTTTTATCATCGTGACGGTAAAAAGAGGTCTACTTTCTATCAGTCGCGAAACGATTCGCGCGACCAAGAACCTTCGGGAAGGCCAACCGACATGGGAGAGAAAATCAAAGACAGTCGAAAAGTAACTCTCGATATTGGAAAAGGCATAGGCGCACGGCAGAATTCGCCGCGTCTGGTAGACAAGATTGCCCATTCCACTCTCGTCCCAGAAACAACGAAGAAAGTCCTTATTCGTGAATAACAACGAAAATAGCTCTACTGAACCACTGGTCATTAGCGACTAAAGTTCGAAAATGTTTCAATTTCGACGCAGTTTCCATAAAATTTCTTGAATATTTATTTTCTGGCTCTGAAAATTTTTAATATTATTAATTTTATTTATTTTTTTCTAATTTCTAAATTTGAGGTATGTATCTTTGATTGGTATTAACGCTTGCGATTGCTCCCTTGAAGACCGGACTTAGATATGTTTACGCTTATTTTCATTTTAAATTAAAATTATTCTAACTACAAGAAAATATAAATTACAAGACAAAGTTACATGACATGCGCCGCATTTTGGATTCTCAGTTGTAAATCTACACAGAAAGCGTTAATATTACAATCCGTGAGATGTATCCAGTACATAGTATTGTACATACAGTACAAAGCTTTAAAAGTGTGGCAAGGAAAGTTGTTTATAATTAAAATTGTTAGTCTTCAGTCATCCTCAAAATGTTTTCAGTGAATTTGTTAAAAACCCAGATATTTATGTCATAGAAAGGAGTTATGGTCGTCGTCCTGCGTTAACACGAACTCATAAACGTTCAATATTAAGGGTAACATCAAATTCGAAAATTTCCACTAAATAGATTGCAAATGATGCTGGTGTTAACACTAAACCTACCAAGCACAAAACATATAAAAGTGAAACGCTTTATACAGGGTGTTTCGTCTAAAACAGGACACCTAAATATCTCCCCTACCTCTGATGTTTCTAACGTAATCTAAATGGTTTCAAAAGACGAATCACATGGGAGAATCGTTTTTTATAAATTGTAATTATCTAATCGTTTTTTTCAAGGTCACTCGTGTTTTTTTTACCTATATACACACATTTTTTGTTGTTGTATGTTATAGCAAACATTATTGTGCATTCATCCATATTTAATAGCACGACCTTGAAATGACCATGAACTCTAAAATTTGCTAATTAATGCAGAACTTACTTTCAGCGACATTTCAGATTTCAACGGTAACAGAAATTCGACCATGAACTTGAAATTGTAAATAAACACATTGTATCATTCCTCTGTGTACGTAGGGAGTGAGAGAGATATGTATTTAAGAGTTTGCTCACTGCTAGATTTCTCAGTGTATCAACAAGCGATCCATAATGCGTTATTAAGAACAGGAGAAAATTCAAATGGTTTTAATTTACGGTGAAGCTCGAGAGTGTCTAAGAGAAGCCTATGCGAATTTACAAAGACAGATTTCCAGAACGTTCTTGTCCATCACGTTCTGCATACTCAAGTATTGTTAAAACATTTTGTGAGACTGGTAGTGTCAACAGAAACATTCGTGTGAGACGTAAGACTGTTACTCGTGAAGTAAATGTAAACAATATCATCGCTAAAGTTAGTCAAATCTCGCATGTTAGTAGAAAGCAACTTGGACGTGAAACCGGTATTAGTGTGACAACCATATTCCAGATTCTTCATTCATAAAAATTTCATCCTTTCCATTTATCTCTTCACCAAGAGCTCCATGGAAGAGACTTTGAAAACCGCGTACACTTTTCTCAATGGGGTATACGGAAATATGAAAGTGATGAAATGTTTTTTCAAACAATATTGTTTACGGATGAAGCATCTTTTAAAAATCATGGTCAGGTGAACCTCAAGAACATGCATTATTGGTCGGTTGAAAATCCACGATGGATTAGACAACTCGATAAGCAGAGACCATGGACCATAAATGTCTGGTGTGCTATTCTAAATATTATTATAATTGGGCCGTATTTTATCAACGGTACGCAAACTGGGCAGAAGTATATTAAATTTTTAGAACATATTCTACCAGGGTTATTAGAAGATGTACCATTTAGGGACCGTCTAGTATTATGGTATCAACACGATGGGTGTCCAGCACACTTTTCCCATATTGCAACACGTGTCCTCAACGAAAAATTCCCAAATCGTTGGATTGGACGCAATGGGCCTGTATCATGGCCGGCTCGTTCAACCGATCTCACCCCACTTGATTTTTTCGTATGGGGAACATTAAAGGGTACGGTTTACCAAGAGTAGCCCACGACGCCAGAAAATATGAAGGACCGAATAATTGCTGCATGTGCTGATATGAAACCTGAAATCACCGAAAGAGCTGTACAATCTGTCGTTTTTCGCCTCACCAAATGTATCACAACGGAAGGAAATTATTTCGAACATTTATTGCAGTAATAAATGTGATTATTTACAAGTTCAAGTTCATGGTCGAATTTCTGTTACCGTTGAAATCTGAAATGTCGCTGGAAGTAAGTTCTGCATTAATTAGCAAATTTTAGAGTTCACGGTCATTTCAAGGTCGTGCTATTAAACATGGATGAATGCACAATACTGTTTGCTATAACGTGCAACAACAAAAAATGTGTATATATGTGAAAAAACACGAGTGACCTTGAAAAAACGATTAAAATATTTCAATTTATAAAAAACGATTTTTCCATCTGATTCTTCTTTTGAAACCATTTAGATTACGTTAGAAACATTTTTTGTATTTTCGGAGATAGGGGGGATATTTAGGTGTCCTGTTTTAGACGAAACACCCTGTAGAAGTGAAAAGTTTGAATTTACTTTAACTTGTTACAGTTTTCATTATAATCTATGTTTAAATAAAAAAGACAGTTGAATCATTTCCTATGAAAGCGTTTTCATAATTTCAATAATTGTGGAATAGAGAACCGGTCATTTGACCGTGGTAGGTTTAGTGTTGAAGCACATATACAAAATGTACGACACGTTTTACGTTAGTGTCGCACTTAAAACGAGAAAAATTGCAGAGCAAACCCGTATTAACGGAACGTCATTTTTGCAAAGACAATTGTAAATACACCTATTCAGGTAATGAAAAAATTGTAAAACATATTTACTTTTGAAAAAAGTTTTAATATAGACGGGTCAGACGGTTCACTACTATTACTACGGTTTTAGGATAGAATCTCAATTATTACGCCGCACAGTTGCACACGAACCCTCTAAAACTGACCAAATATGACATAAAAAATTAACGTAAGAAAAACTTTCCACCATGTGTAGGAATAGTTGAAATACATATAAACAAAATGTTGATTGTAATTTAATTTATGAATTTTCATCGTTGTATAATTATTCATAGATATACAGAGTGTCCCATTTAAGTTGAGATTGTAAAAAATCTCGAAGACCTGATTTAAAAAAACAAACTGAAACATGTCATTTAGTGTTTCGAGTGGGGAGTCAGATGGCACTACTAGTTTTTTAATGCGTGGGCGTTCTCAAGGTTATTTCAAGGTCATTTTGTCTTTTTTAATCATAAACCCATATTTTTTATTTCGGAATCACATTCTACGTAAAAAGATGCACAACTTTTCTTTGAAACATTTTTTGCAAGTTCAATATTTCTTAAGATATGTATCGAAACATCTTTTAAAATTAATGCTGATACCACAACTGATAGGCTTACATCTTCAAGTATTATTAGCAGCTTAAGATCCAGAATGTTTCGAAATATCTCTCTGTCAATTGGAATAGAGATAAACATAGCTGTGTTTAAAAATGTATCTGACAATGTGCTATCAAAACAGAATAAGTTTGTGACTGAATTCTTAATCATAATCTAAGATACTGTATCATCAGTTCAGTGCCACGTAGTGAGTGCAATGGAATATTTAACAGTTGCAGAAAAAAGTGAAATGAATCTTCCTTATGGTGAATCAGGACGAAACATTGAAGAAGCTATTAATTGATATGCTTTGTGGTACCCTGAAAAAAATGGAGTTTTTTTTTATTCAGTTTCTTAGGCCGCCGATAACGCATCTCATTGTAAAGTAATCCGGTGGTTTTTAATTTTTTTACGATTTTGTGGATGGTAAATTTAGTTTTACCCAATAAGTTTGCAACTTCTTCACACGACTTGCCTTCATGATGTCATTTAACTATTAATTTTCTATCAGGGACACTCGTTTCCGTTATTTTTGTGCGCATTGTTCGCATACGATTCATAACTTTTCCAATAGATCCTGTTAATATTTTCAATTTGTCCTACCGATGCAATGTTTACGTAGAAGATCTATGTACGTCGTTCGAATAGTTTTGTGGATTTCACATCGTCGATGTTTCCATGAAATATTTGATAACTATTGTTGATATTAGTGTATAGTCTTTAAAATTTGCATGTATAATCACGACACTTGCAAGTTACTACTGAAATAAAAGCATTATGGAATACGTAATGTAAGTACATTTTTTAACCCCTTGCCTTACGATTTATTTTGCGGTTTTAGTGATTAGAATTTCTTTGTAGTTCATAATTTCTTAGAAAAAGGAGAAAATGTATATCTATTGCATGTCTATATGTTCTCCAATGGCTGTACATTAACAACAACAAAATAGAATTATATTTCGGTTTAAAGGAAATTAATAACATACATCTTTATTAGACTCTTTTCAGAATCTCCATCACGTCTCTCCGACGATATTGTAAGCGAAGGGGTTAAAGCATCAAACATTTTATTTGAAATCGTTTGAATACTATCGTGGTTCACTGTAGTTTTCAGGGCCTATCACGAAGAGGTTATAGTTCGAAATGTTATTTTTTACTGATTTTTTTTTACGTACAATCCCCCGTTCTCTGATTGAACCACCAGTTACTGACCACTCTGAATACTAATTCGGAGAAATGGGCGGTGAAGGTATATCGGAATATGACATACGCGGAGGCGATTTTCAGGCATTGGAACCCTGTTACTAAAAATGGTGGTTCGGTGCAATAAAAGTAGAAAGGCTCGCACGCTGCGATGCGAGTACTAGAAATTAACGTTTTGGGCTGCTCGGTCGGTCAGCCAGCCGGTCAAACTTTTCGCGAGAAGATTTCTATAGCTCTGTACGATTTGGGACCTACTATTGTAGCGTTACTTATTGGTTCACTGCCATAATATGGTAGATTGTAGGATTTGTCTTAACGTCAGCTATAACATCCTGAGATAACATTGAATATAAATATTTAAAAAATAAATTTCCAACCAAAACTTGCTCTTTTTTAAAATAAAAAGTTTTTTTTTGAAATTTTATGTATTGAAGTTTTTACATGTCTAATGCTGATTAGGATGTGAAAATTGGGTGTCTGCCTTCCAAACCCATAAAAGTGATTTTTTAACACTAGGTTTACGGAGCACTAAAATTGATTATTTTACATTGCTTTATAAAAATAATAAAATTGTATTTACTTAGATCTTTAGCGATTTTTATTGTAATATGTTCACAAAAAAATAAATCTATTTAATAATTCCTCATGAATGCCTCCTTACACTCTTAATAAACGTAAATTAAAATTTTTTGAATCCGTCATTTTGACGAGCTCCGTAAATCTAGTGTTAAGTAAAATCATATATTTTTATTTTCCATATTTGGAGCATATATTTATAATCTTGTGAATGTATAATAATCAAAAAAACTTGACCATCACCCATATACATATATACACGGCCCATGCGTCAACGACAATAAAAAATCGCAGTAACATTTACAGTAGAAGCTAGTAGCAGCTAGCAGCAGCCAATCGTTGTTATAAACTAACCCTTCGCACTCGAATGGTGACTCGGAATCACCAGTAAAAATTGCCATACTATTATCCAAACCTGTCTCTATATTATTAAATTCATCTCTATTCAATAAATTGCTTATAATTCAACTATTGCATGAGAAAACAAATTTATTTTCAGGTGCACAATGTAAAAAAGATACATAGAATAAAAATGTTCTAGGTTGAAAGAAACATGTTGATTTTGGAAATAAAATTACTTTGCGTGCAACGGGTTAAAGAGGCGGCTTCACTCTTTCAAATGAGATCAGAACGAATACAGGACTCCAATGGTAAGGATTTTAAAATGAAGAGTAAAATGAAAAATGAAGACATTCCAAATATTAAATAACGTGTATGTGAAAAAATCTAAGTGACATCAATATGAAATTTGATATAATTCAAGTACTGAACTAATACATTTAATAATATTTCACAGTAATTATTTCATTCTTTCTAAAAACAATGTATGTATCATTACTAGACTGCGGATGTTTATGTAATTTTCATTTTTTATAGGCAAATTTTAAGAAATTGGAAAAAAGTAAAATCTTAATTTCAGTGGTTGCAGTCTTTGGAGATCTGAAATAAATAAAAATCGTACTAAATTCTATCGAATTTTATATTTTAACATTCGTTGAAAATCTTTAAAAGCCATAAATGCATAAAGATCCGCAGTCTATAGGTAATCATTACCTATGACGTTTCGTGCATTGATACTTTCCCCAATTAAAACTTTCGTCCCAATAATCAAACACGCGGGATATCTCGTCCGTGGCGTTGTACGAACTAAACTTCGACGCGTACATACTCGTCCATGGCCATCGCACGAACAATGTTGTATCGCGAAATATATCGTCGATGGTAGCGAAACGGTTAAAGCCTTCCCGAATTAAAACTTCAAAAAAAAGTATACCACATTATGCCTCAAATATTCAATTAACCATGTGTAGCAAATTTTTTGCATTTTTAAATACTTCGGAAAATGAACTTCTTTCCGACTTTTTCGGATCAATTACTCCACCGTGTATCGCTATGCTCGTTAACAATGGGTATCATTGGAGATTGAATACAAGTATACAGGGTGTCCCAAAAATGTCTGATTTCCATTAAAGGGGAGGTTCCTGAGGCCATTTGAAGCGACATTTTCCTTTGCAAAAATGGCCGTTTCGGCTTTGTTAAGGAGTTATTAACGAAAAACACGGACCAATCAGAGCGCGACCTAGAGGCGTATTGGCAGAGACGGCCGCGCGCGACAGAAGTCGAGCGATGGCGATACACCGCGGTCGAAAGCAAGGAACAAACAAGAGAAGAAAATTTTTCGAGTCCTATGTCGGATAGTTCAAATTTGAATATGTTGTAGTCTTTAGTAGCCTATGAACGAATCTCGAAGGATTTTTCGAAATCTTAAAAAATGTTGGTTTTACAGACGTGTAAAGAATTTTTTTTCATTAAATTATAACACTAGAACTAACGTACCGAGGAAAATGGGTTTTGAGGAGCTTGTAGTGAACACGTAAGAGTATCTATTGAAAATATTTCGATTCGGAAGAAATGGTTTTTTCACCATTTATTTTGCAAATGTTTTAAACAAATCCAATTTTCTTATAGCCGGGACTGTTTTAAAAATTCGAAAAAAAACATGATGACAGCTTCAAGTCTCCTGTTTGCGGACCTATTTTTTAAAAGGCAAGCGCTTTAAAATTTTCTTCTCTTGTTTGTTCCTTGCTTTCGACCGCGGTGTATCACCATCGCTCGACTTCTGTCGCGCGCGGCCGTCTCTGCCAATACGCCTCTAGGTCGCGCTCTGATTGGTCCGTGTTTTTCGTTAATAACTCCTTAACAAAGCAGAAACGGCGATTTTTGCAAAGGAAAATGTCGCTTCAAATGGCCTCAGGAACCTCCCCTTTAAAGGAAATCAGACATTTTTGGGACACCCTGTAGAAGAACTGCACTTGTATGAACCTGTCGGGAGACAAGTTGGTTTACATAATTGGTTGATATATACATATATATATATATATATATATATATATATATATATATATATTTATATCAACCAATTATGTAAACCAACTTATATACAGGGTGTTCCACATAAATGGGAACACCTAAATATCTGTCGTATTTGCAGTCCTATAAGAAAACTTCAGAGGACAAAGTTTGCATGGGGCAAATATAATGGTAAAGAAAAAAAATTGTTATGTCGTGTTTTTTAATGAAATTTCAAGGCCACCGATGTTTTTTAAAATGGAATAGTATATTTTTTTACGATAGCATGATAGATAATAAAAAACTGAATTTAGTGGATACCACCTTTTTGACCGTGAAATGACCTTGATCAAGAATAATCATGCTGGAGCGGATAAAATGTGGAAGTTTAAAATTTACGTGTTTCAGCAAAGATTACGCGTTGTTTACGTCGGGTTGACCTTTACAAACCACAATAAATGTTTGAAATATTTTTCATAGTAAACAGCGTATGTTTATGTTAGAGTATGTATTATTGAGATCGTTAACAGAAGGTTAAGCGGTTAGAATAAGTACGTTGTTCCTTCTGCATTATTCGAATTCGAAACATGAAAGTGATAACAATGCGTTATACTGTACAGGAACGAATCGATATGGTTTTCACTTATGGCGAAAACCACCAATATTTGAGGCAAGCAGTACATTTTTATCGTGAAAAATTTGTGAATTGTATTTGTCCTTCGTTACACGCATTTTCCGTTGTGGCAAAACAATTTAAAAATACCGGTAGTGTAAGTTCTAAAAATCGTAATAATTACTGCAGCATGTTTCAATTACGTCTCAGGAAATCGACAATGCCTACAGATCATTTAATGCAAGATTGCAATATTGCATAAATGAGGATGGTCAACATTTCGAACATTTATTATGATACGTAAAGGTCAACCCGCCGTAAACAACGCGTAATCTCTGCTGAAACACGTAAGTTTTAAACTACCACATTTTATCCGCTACAGCATGATTATTCTGGCTCAAGGTCATTTTAAGGTCAAGAAGGTGGTATCCACTGAATTCAGTTTTTATTGTCTATCATGCTATCGTAAAAGAAATATACTATTCCATTTAAAAAAGCATCGGTGGCCTTGAAATTTCATTAAAAAACACGACATAAAAAATTTTTTTCTTTACCATTATATTTGCCCCCTGCAAACTTTGTCCTCTGAAGTTTTCTTATAGGACTGCAAATACGACAGATATTTAGGTGTTCTCATTTATGTGGGACACCCTGTGTATATATATATATATATATATATATATATATATATATATATATATTATATATATATTATATTATATATATATATATATATATATATATATATATATATATTATATATATATTATATTATATATATATATATATATATATATATATATATATATATATATATATATATATTACGGGTCCACGAGTCTATAATAGTTCATATAAACGGAATTCCACTGTATAACAATTTTCATTTGCACACAATGTTTATGAGCATTGATTAATTAATACGAAATTAATTCACTGTGATGCATCAAATCATTTCGACGAAGTTCTTTTCAAAATCAATTATACGAACAAAAGAAAAAAATATTCTTACAAAACGCCTCATTAGTGACTATAGTTTGAATGTCAACACCTACTACATATTTAATACTATATCTAAGGAATACCTATTGATACTTTTCTCAATGACTGTGTCAAATCAAATGGAAACTTAATGATTTTATTTTCAGTAATAATGCCAAAATAAAGTTTTAGTAGATAGTGCTGATCACGATAACTTCTTGCTTGCTGTAATCAAAACTGCTTTTGAAGAACTGTGAATAATTAATTTTTAAAAGACATTTGGTAACCCTCGGTAATTAAAGGATAGCTTCAATATTTCTTAGTTTAATAACCGAAGCAATTGAAACTATCGCTGATTATACTAAACATCATATTATAAATTACTCCAAATTTAAAAGAAAGTGAAAATTGTGTATGTATATGTATACTCGTTCTTCAAATCACACTATTGAGAATAATCGAATTAAAAATATGTCGAAAATACCGAATAAAAATTTTTTGCTCGAGATTTGGTTTTCGAGAATATCGAATTTGACGATTCATCAAATGCGTGTGCTTTTCGATAGGAACAGCGCGTGCGTCTGACCATAACCTGTCTATTCTACTTCTTGTAGTTACTAATGTCAAGGAACCTGACGACTTGTCTTAGCCTATCCCTCCAGACTTGCTTAAACAAATTTGATTGTATATTTTCGATGTTTTTCTTTCTATAAAATCATCCTCTTTCCGGCTGTACCACTAGATTGAAAATAATCTTGATATATTGAAGTTTTCACACGCTCGTATCGTAGCAGTTGAAATAAAACGAAATGAAGTAAACAAAAACTAAAAAGGAATAGTGCTTTACACGTAACGGAAGGGACGCTTTAATTAGTTTTTAATTATTTATGTTTCGATATTGCTTATAATATGGAGTGCATGTACTTACATGGAACTATTTAACATTAAAACAATCGTACCCGTAAAAATGATGGATTTAAAATTCTTTATTTTGCATTTGTTGAAATTGTAAAGATATTTTTTGGACATTTACTGGATACATTTATATATTCAGACGTGCTTTGTAAAAATGTTTGTACAGTATTCCGATAAATACGGTCGCGGTCCTCTGATTCTTAAAAGGTAATACAAATTAGTCACCTTCAGTGCTTGGTGATTTTAGTGTTAAAAACGACTAAATTCGAATAAAAATTCGAAACGATTAAAAATTCTTGAAGAATTATTTCTTCATATATATTTCTTCTTAAATCGCACATTAAAAAATAACAAACATATTTCGATTGGTCAGAACATATGTGACGCATGTATATCAATAATCGAGATAGGATATCAAAAACAGAAAGTTATTAACTTGCAAAGTGTAAAACGTGTCGAAGTGAAAAGATTTCTGTTGGACATACTATAAGCTAACCAGATTCTCCTATTCAGATATTCTGTTATTAAAACAAAATATTTCCTTGCAACAGATGGTTGAATAACAATTTCTGATCATTATAATTTATCACAAATATTTAAATGCTATAAATACACGTTGTCGAAAGATTTATAAATAAATAAAATATATTAGAAAAGCGATATCCTATTATTTAAGAATTTTTCATTAGAAGAATATGCCTCACACCATTAATTTCAATTTCTATTGCGATTTATGGTGTATTGTGCATGTCAAATATTTCGGATAATCCAATCACGAAATGATTTATTTCAAACGTTTCACAACATCCCTGCAGACGAAATACCTGATATAACCGCATCATAAATTGATTTATACCGAGCGTATTGTAAAACGAAGCTCAGATAATAACATGATTTATTTCAGGCATACCATGGAACGGAATCTCGATCAGGTTATAAGATGATTTATTTCGAGCATGCTATGGAACGGAATCAATATAAGCAGAATATTATACTTCATATAATCGACCCGCGATGTATTTATCCCGAACACGACATAGAACAAGTTTTGTCTTTTAACATTCACCAACACTCAAAAATATTGTACTGTACAAATTTCACTATACAGAAAAAAAAGAGGAGTTACAGTCGTAGTACAAGCAAACCAGTGTAATTTATACCGGCATTTAATTTAGATTTAATCTGCGACTCATAATTAATTGTTACTACAAATCGCATTCGCAATACCTCAGCTTTTTCAGTTGCATGTCTAGATTGTATATAATTTATAATTTACTATTTCATTGTCACGATACATGGCGGCTTTAAATTTAGACTAATTATAGTCTAATAGTCTAATAATTAATCTGTAACACATACTAATTGTTATTACAAATTGCACTGTAAATATCTTTCTATTTCCAGATGCACGTCTAGGTTGTGCCTATCTTAGATTTCACAGTTCAATTGATACAACAAATAACACTATACGTATTTTTATCATCTGACATAAACATAATTACTATTTCGTTACTCGTTTGAATCTTAACCATTTTATTACTGGCGAACCAAATAACTGGTATAAAATATGAATAGCATTCCACTTACAGGTCGGTGACACGGAGCAGACCCTAACCGTGTCGACTGGCGCCTGACCGATTTGTATCCAATCTCCTTTGCCGAAATAATTTGCAGTCCAGAGCACTCGGTTGGGCGAATCACTTCCGGAAACGTGACAATCACTTGCGCTTGCCGTTTCCACTGATCCGAGTAAACAAGTTACGCTGGGGCGACACGCACATGCACATCAAAACGATGGAGCACGTTCCTTGAGATGCGTGCGCGACGACGTCCACTGACCGACTAAATGTGGACCGTCATGTTCACGGTTCTTGCCCCTCCCCCCTACCTTTGTACACACACCGTCACTGATTTCCTTCGGAGAACCTTACTGGTCACGGTCACCTAGAACAGCCGAATTTTATTTAAGGAAAAGCTCGCTCCTCCGATTCACTGTACAGCACCGTTTAAAGCAAAACTCAACGTAGAATTTTATACAATAGGCAGCTTGTTAGCGTTTCTTCGAGCCGGGTGTCGATATCACTAGCAATCGGATTACGGTCTGCGGAGGTCTCGTGTCAGCTGACAATGAGCCGAGATCGAGGGGATGCTCGATACCCCTCGTTGTCAACGGAACACACTCTCGCGCTAACCTTTGAAAACTCTGTGTCTTCGCTATTCTGTACTTCAATCGCAAAATCTTCGGAGAGTTTGTATCCACTATTCTGAAATTCAATCGGGTTGCCAAATAGTCGCGAAGCACTGGAAGCGAATCTTCGGTCGGTCGGGTTAGGCGAACGATGTAATACACGATCCTCCGCGAAGGGGTGTCAAAGAGTTTTTGATCAGTTCGCGACTCGGAGTTCCTCGTCGACGCGATAGTCGACTCGGGCCGGATGCACGGACGTCTCACAGGATCGTTTATCACCCATGTGCACGCAGCGTGAACTGTAAGCGATCAACGGAGAGCATCCCGCTGCGCGTAGACCTCTGATCAGACACAACCCTAGTCAAGCTGTCGATCGTTGTCTGGCCAGTCACGAAATCCACGGCCGATCGGGCAGTTCTGTTCCCGGTGCATCGATACAATGGGAATTGGAGGTCAGACGGTGACGTAGAGCGCGTGACGCGCAGGTAGCACGTGACACTGGGGCTGTTCCGTGTGTGACGTCGTCGTGACGGCGAGAGAGAAGAGCCACGTTACACCTGGTGCCAGGACCACCCGGTGTGACGTTCTGGCCTGGCCTGTGTACCAGGGTGCTACTGGAGATCGCCGTATGCTTGTTTTTGCAGGCTAGCTAGAAGAGATCGTGGAGGGGGATGTCGCCGAGCGTGAGAGAACAAGGCTGCGAAACGGTTCGGAGCTGGGCGAACAGAGAGGGATAGAGACACGCATGAATCGGACCGAGATCGTGAATCGAGTGAAACAGGGATGAACGACGTGGTTGGTGGAAGAGATGGAAAGCGATAGGCGAAGTGGGGAACAGAGGGAAACAAAGCGTGGAGGGGAGTCTGGTCGAGTGGAGGGACGGGCAAGAAGGACAGATTGTTGCGATAGGGGAGGACATGAGGTGTAGGGGTGAGCGCAGAGAGGTTGGGAAGAGGAACGAAAGAGATATAGGGGCAGGAAACACGGGAAAGAATGAACGAACAGTAGAGTATGACACGGCGGCGAGTAAGGATAGCGAAGAAGGACGTCGGAGGGGTACGTTAGCGGGAGGGAGACGGAAGGTTCATCCCTTCATTCCCCACCAGAGAACACCGACGGATCCCGATGTCCGTCCTGCCGTTGCGACGGCGCAACCGGCGCAAGGATCTCCGTCCTTCTCCAGAGATACGGCTTTCCTTTCCTCTTTGTAAACTCGAGCCCCCTTCCCTTCAGATCCCGGCACCCTCTTGCTACCGAATACCGTCAACCACCCTCTCGCCTCTCCACCAACGACCACGGATCGATCCGACGTCCGTCTGTGCATCCGTCCGTCTGTAAACTCACCGCCGCGGGTTATGCTCGCGTGTACACACGAGAGATCCCGTGTGCCACGCACTAGATACTGACGCCGCGCCGGAGGAATGTACATTGCTGGCGAAGGAGAGGCCCGCTCGCTTGTGCACGCTCTGCGAGCCCCGCCACGCCACGCCATGCCACGCCGCGAGCAAGAGCGCCGCGCGAACGGACACGCGTGCCTGATTCACAAAGAGCCGCGCACTGCGTTATCACGGTGTTGCACGCAGGTAAGTCGTCAGGTGGGTCGCGTCTGGTTCCGGAGACGAGACGGCTCGCGCGATTACCGCGGAAGTACGCGACTGTAATGAGATTTCCGGCGAGGGTTAATGGGTGATGTGTTATAGTCACAGATAAAAGATACGACACCCCATTAATTTGTTATCTTTTATTTAATAGATAACATAAATGACGTTCCTTGTACATACAGTGGCAGCCAGGTGCTTACGAACACCCTTTAAAATCGAATAACTTTTTTAAAATGATTTGAATTTCTTTGAGATGTTAGAATGATTAATTTACTAGATAATGCATAAAAAGCACTTTTATAAAATTGTTATTGATCGGAATTGTGAAGAAAATAGTGAAGGTCATGATTTTTAACTTTTTTATCTGTGCCTATATCGAAAATTTGAAACAGGCTTCTTGAAAATCTTAGTGAATAAAGTTCTATCGAAATCGGTTAATGTTCCTCACAGCTACAAACATTACAAGATGAGAGCTTATGGGTGAAAGTCGCAGTTTTTCGGTATTTTCAGGGAATTTCGCCCTTATGTAATCACCTTTAAATGTTTGTAGCTCATAACAATGTTAACCGATATCGATGAAACTTTGTGCATGTATATAATTTACGTAGGTCTAGGAAAGGCATATTCTAAATTTTTATTATAAGCACAGATAAAAAAGTTAAAAATCACGACGTTCACTTTTTTTCAGAACTCCGATCAATAGCACAATTTTATAAAAGTTCGTTTTGCACATTATCTAGTAAATTAATCCTTCTAACATCTCAAAGAAATTCAAGTCATTTGGACAAATTTTAAAACAGTGATTCGGTTTTAAAGAGTGTTTGTAAGTACCTGGCCGCCACCGTACATCGTTTTACAATCTTCTTCATTCTATTTGGTTCAAGTAGTACATTATAGAAAAATGTACATATTCATGACAAAGTCGGACAAAATGATAGGACATATATCAAAAAAATCGAAAGTACAACAAAAATGTACCAGTTTTGTGTCATGTTTGATATTCTGTAGAGCTTCCTTTATTTTCTAGCACGGAAATTATTCGATTGGGCAGAAATTAATACAATTTTTTAATTGTTTTCTGCCTTGATTGGTGCCATTTATGTTCAATACATTGTTTTGACTCGTCAAGAGTAAAAAATAGTCGCCTCTTGACATATACTGCTCCCGCAAAATTTTCTCAGATATTTCCACTAATTTTAAAATTCGTAGATCTTGCTGGTCAGTCCAGAATTTTAATTTTTTCAGTAGCAAAAGACATTTTAAATATTTCTGCTGTGTGGACGGAGAAATTATCATGTTGAAATATGAAATTAGTACCAGCAATTCTTGTGTCATGTTTATTCATTTTGTCATTAATAAACTTACCATTTGTCTTTTCATGGTAGCCTATACCGTCTCAAAACATAACTCCGCTACTACCCATTTGACAACGTCTTAATCATTCAGTTTCTTTCCATAAATCATGATAATAGTTGTTAAAACCGTTTGGAACGTCCATATAAAATTTTGTTTCATTTGTAATTATTTTTCGCCACTATGTCTTAAGTTGAATAAGTTTTTCTGCAAATAGCAATCGAACACTTCGGTGTCGTTCCGTTAACACAAAACCTATCAAGTATTAAAATTATCTGATAAATGTTGTCTTATAAAAATGGCAACACTAAATTTATTGGGATTTACCGTAGTTTTTAATGTAATATAATAGATGCTTGGACAAGGAAATTTATTCCATTATTTTCCATAACTAAATTATTATAATTTCAATATTTATAAAGTATACAATCGCTCGTTTGACCGGTGCGTATGCAAGTGCGTATAATTCCATAAAGCGCGTCGTACATTTTTTTACCTGTGCCTTAACAACAGCATCTTTGGTAATCTATTATTTAGTAGATATTCTCGAGTTTTATGCTACCTTTAAAATTGCACGGTTTTTGACATAGTATTACCGCAGGGCGACGACCAAAACTATCTTTTATAACTCTATTATTATTTGGATTTTTAACAAATTTACTGGGTACATTTTGAGGTTGACCGAAGACTAACAATTTTGACAATAGAAAACTTCTCTTTCCACACTTTTAGAGCTACTACCATAGCAGGATTCTATATCTCTGGATCGGTGGAGATCTGTTAAAAAACTGGTCCGCAAATTTGTCCTTGACTCTTTTCTGTAAGGTCAAACTTTTTTGTACTGGATTGCATAGTACTCGTTGCAAGGAACAAAAGTCTCAAAGACACCATGGGCCTCAAGTCAACCATTCTCTTTAAAAACGACTGGAAAGTTTAGTAAACTATTTTATTCCACATATTTACAGGGTGTCCCAAGATGGTACAGATGTGGAGAGGATGATTCTACATGAGAAAATAAGTCTAAAATATAGAATAATATTTTTTCATTTGACACCTCGTTTTCGAGAAATTATAGTTTGAAAATCCGTCAAGTTCGTGTTCATAGCGTTTGTAACAAGTAGATCAGGTAGGTCATGAACAGACACGTCAGACGATTCATATTCAATATCATTTTCAAACTCCAATTTCTCGAAAACGAGGCGTTAAACGAAAAAAGATTATTTAAACTTATTTTCTCATGTAGAATTACCCCCTCCACATATATACCATCTTGGGACACCCTGTAGACATATGGGATAAAATAGTTTATGAATCTTTAAAGTCGTTTTTCAAGAGAATGGTTGACTTGAGACCCATGGCGTCTTTGAAACTTGTGTTCCCTGTGACAAGTACTATACGATGCAATACAAAAAAAGGTTGACCTTGAGAAAAGGGTGAAGGACAAATTTGTGTCCCATTTTTTTAACAGATCTCCACCGATCCAGAGATATAGAGGCCGCTATGGTAGTCGTGACATATAATTTTTATACACCCTGTACATACAATACTATGTACTGGAGACTTCTCACGGCATGCAGTATTAACGCTTTCTGTATAGATTTACAACTGAGAATCCAAAATACGGCGCATGTCCTGTAACTTTGTTCCTCTTGAGGACTGCAATGTTTACATCTTTTTCCATTGTTTGTGACCGCTATTTCCTATCGGACGGAATAAATACGGTTGTTCTCAGTCATGAATATTTAATTCGTAATCACCTCACTATTCCGTACGATTCACAATGGCAAGATTTACCGAAATCTTGGCAAAATATAGTTTTCCTATATCTG
Organism: Sphecodes monilicornis; assembly: GCA_913789915.3. Taxonomy (NCBI): domain Eukaryota; kingdom Metazoa; phylum Arthropoda; class Insecta; order Hymenoptera; family Halictidae; genus Sphecodes; species Sphecodes monilicornis. Next base: position 32,762,788 of record OU565284.1, on the reverse strand, counting down.
CGGTAAATTATTGGAATAAAATGCACTATTATGACTCTAAAATAATAATAACCTACTTTTTCGATGTTATAAGTATGAAAATAATATTGTTTAAATATAACAATGATGTTATTATAACAAGGATGTAAAATATATTTATCTTTTCACGTAGTAGTTTCTTGAAGTTTATTGTACACTATTCATCAATCAATTATATTCTTCTTCTTCACGTTTCAAAAATAGCAATGACATCACCGTCCGTATTGTAAACTTTCACCAAATTAAATTCGTATAATCTTAACATGACTTGTTTTGTATTTTCAAACTTTCGCTCAGGGAGCCAACAATTTTTAACATTTCTAAATGTAATATTATACAATTCGACAAAAAAACGATGGAACTTTAAATTTTCGTGGTAGGAATCCAAATTTTGGAGTGCTGAGTTCACTAGTTCAAAAGTTATACGCGAGTAAAGTTGATCAATTTCAAGAGCGTTTGATAGGTTAGAATGTTGCCATACTGGTTTTGGGACATAGGAGCGGGTATGATGTAGCGAGCGAATTCGCTAGGTGGCAATACAGACACGTAAGAGTTTCAATTTTTGAGTAGTAATTCGGACTCCTAGCGTAAGAATTATAACGTCCTAACGAATAAGTTTAGAGCACGAAGGACTGCATCAATTGGTGTAGTTAAAAATATAGGTTTCTATTTTTAAAAAAAGTGGTAGATGCATTTTTCTGATGCACCGACGCACAAAAGCACATACAATTAGTTGCATATTATGCACCGTCTGATACCAGTTATCTCTGACTTACAGCATTTTCTTCTTCTCCCAACCGTTTAGGAGGTACAGCCTGTTCCAGTTGTGTAGGACACCAATTGCTTGCTAGCAAGTTTCAGATGATTTAAGAAAGTTATGTAAGTTATTTTGCAGCTTGGAAGCTCTTCAGGTGGGTGTTAACTGTACTGTCACACAGGATTTATTCAATACTTCTTTAATGTTGTTGTTATAATTCAGGATGAATCCCAATGATTTTCCTTGTGTGATTGTGTTTCGCAATGGTTAATACGTACAAATTTTCTGAATTCCACTTGACTTTTTCGTCTTTCGTCTCTATCCCTCTATTTTTTTATATTATCTTTCTCTCTTAGCAAACATGAGAAAGGCTGGAATTTTTTGTGATGGACAGCCATCTTATGAGCACACTACGTATAATCATCGGCAACAGAATCGCGTGTCTTAGTAGCTATTTGTTATTCTGTAATAGTTTTTTTATTATCTGTTGTTAGTTTTTCTTTCTACTTTCTCTGTTGGCACAGCATTGCTTACAACTTTACCGCTAATTGCGTGGACTAACTTATAGCGCCCGTTACTTTGTCTACCTGAAACTGCCCCGGGGCGTAGTATGTGCACCTATTTGATAATAGTTTCCACGCACGCATAATTGTACGATACACTAAGCAAATGTACGTACGTTGAAGTAAGTCATGCGCGACTGTACGGGTCTTGTAGGTGTAATTACAGTCACGTGTAAGTAGTTAAGCCTTAAAGTTACGGACCCAGCGCGACGTTTCGCTGTCGTGTACACGCCGACAAGACAAAGAGACATGTAACAAGCAAAAACGTTGGTGCAGTTACTAACTTAAGATTTATCGCAACAGAGAACTCTATAGGAACTCGATTAAAAAACTTCTGCCGGAGTTCGCCACGGTGTCTGGACCCTGTTGAACGTTCGCTGTCGTGTAGAAGGTGGAAGCTTTCGAGGAACTCTGAATTAATGAAAACACACCGGTGTTATCTTTACAGAAAAGAAATTCGAGAAGTTTACGAGAACAAAACTTTTACATCCTTACTGACAAGAGATACTCTTTAATAGTAAAACACGTAATCGGAGCGATCGATATTCTAAATAAATTAGTTGTCCCGGCAATTTAATTAATTTAGCACTCTTTTACATTTTATTTTATTGGTATACACAATAAATTCAGCGAACAATGCATCTACAACACTGCCCGAAATTTCTATAACATCACCATCATTTTCGCGGATATTTTCAAAATACTACTACTTGATAGAAATGTCGGGAAGTATACTTCAAGTTATTCGTGTTTCATCAATACGTCGTTCGACATTTGTGTGTAACGAAATAGTTGATTTTCACCCATCCTTTAAAACGACATGAAAGAAATGTTACATCTACGATATCTTAATATCCATACACTTATGCAGGGTGTTTCGTATAAAACAGGACACCTAAATATCTTCTGTACCTCTGGAAATACAAAAAATGTTTCTAACGTAATCTAAATGGTTTCAAAAGATGAATCAGATGGAAGAATCGTTTTTTTTTAATTGTAATTTTTTAATCGTTTTTTCAAGGTCACTCGTGTTTTTTTACCTATATACACACATTTTTTGTTGTTGTATGTTATAGCAAACATTATTGTGCATTCATCCATGTTTAATAGCACGACCTTGAAATGACCGTGAACTCTAAAATTTGCTAATTAATGCAGAACTTACTTTCAGCGACATTTCAGATTTCAACGGTAACAGAAATTCGACCATGAACTTGAACTTGTAAATAAACACATTGTATCATTCCTCTGTGTACGTAGGGAGTGAGGGAGATATGTATTTAAGAGTTTGCTCACTGCTAGATTTCTCAGTGTATCGACAAGCGATCCATAATACGTTATTAACACTAGATTGCCCAAGGAAGTCATTTTGACTGCTTTTTAATTTCAATTAGAAAAACAATTATGTATATAATGACACAATTCCTTAGAATTTTGTGACTTTTTGTACAACATATAAATGCGTTTATTAATAGTTGTAGTTACCTCCCCCCTCCTTCATTTCCGGTATATATATATATATATATATATATATATATATATATATATATATATATATATATATACAGGGTGGCCCACATAACTCTGAACAGCTCAATATCTCGAAAACTATGCCATCGATTTTAAAGTTCTTAGTCTTAAATTGCATGGAACTGAAGGGCCTTTCTGACTACATAAACGTGAAGTGGCCTCCCTTCCCCTTTAACGGGGGAGGGGAGGTACCTTTGTAATTTTAAATGGAACCCCCTATAAAATGTTACATATTTAGATTCTACCGGAAAAAACAAATCAATTTTGTCTGAAACATTTTTTTGTCAGATACTTCCATGATGAAATATAACAGTTTGAAGTTTCGAGTTGTAGGTACTGGAAGCTCTCGGAAATAGCATTATGGAATTATACGCGCCTGAGTCCATTGCTTATTCACGAAGAAACACAAACAATAATATTTACAATTCTTGAGTTTGACTCACTTATCTATGAAAACGTTTTCAGGTTAGAGCTGTTATTCAACCAGTAACATTGTGATTATGGCTACTTTTGACACAGAAGTGAATATGTTATTAACGTTAGGTGAATGCCAAAAAAATTATCGGCGTGCAGCAGTGATGTTTTTTGAACGTTATGGGATCAAAAAATGTCATGCAACATTTCATAATTTAGAAAAGCGGCTTCGCGAGCACGGTGAATTGTGTAAAAAAACTCGCAATAAACCTAAAGCTGTCACTAATGAAAATAATAGTGCCAGCATTCTTGCTGCAATTACATTAAATCCTCATATTAGTCAACGTACACTTGCACAAACATCACATATTAGTCGTTCATCGATTCAACGAATTTTGAAACGGCAAAAGTATCATCCATATCACATGGTTTTATCACAAGAGCTTTCGATAGCAGATTACGATCACCGCGTAAGATTTTGTGAGTGGCTGCAGGGTGTTGTGGAAAATGACATTTTGTGCAAAATACTTTTTTCCGATGAGGCCACTTTTATGAATTCAGGGCATGTAAATAGACATAATCTGCATTATTGGGCCGTGGAAAACCCAAATTGGATGCGATGTGTTCCCTTTCAACATCGATGGTCTTTAAATGTTTGGTGTGGCCTAGTAGGAGATTTTGTGATTGGACCTTATTTTTTTCAAGAAACTGTAACATCTGCAAGTTATTGTGATTTATTAAAAAATCATTTGCTTGCGCTTTTGGAAGATGTGCCACTGCACGTTAGAAGAGAAATGTGGTTCCAACAAGACGGCGCTCCTCCACATTTTGCAATCATCACCAGGCAATTTTTGAACGAAAAATTTGGGAACAAATGGATAGGTCGTGGGGGACCTCGTCAATGGCCTCCTCGATCCCCCGATCTAACACCATTAGATTTTTTCTTATGTGGATATGTAAAGGACAAAGTTGTGTTTGAACCACCGACGACAAAAGAGGATATGAAACAAAGAATACGTGACGTTTGCGCTTCAGTGACTCCCGAAATGTTAAAAAATGTTAGAACATCTTTGATGTTTCGAGTAAATAAATGTTTACAAGCCCGTGGTGGACATTTTGAACATTTAATTGAAAGTACATTTTATTTCTTCACGAATAAGCAAAGGACTCAAGCGCGTATAATTCCATAACGCTATTTCCGACCGCTTCAAGTACCTACAACTCGAAACTTCAAACTATTATATCTCATCATGGAAGTATCTGACAAAAAAATGTTTCAGACAAAATTGACTTGTTTTTTCCGGTAGAATCTAAATATGTAACATTTTATAGGGGGTTCCATTTAAAATTACAAAGGTACCTCCCCTCCCCCGTTAAAGGGGAAGGGAGGCCACTTCACGTTTATGTAGACAGAAAGGCCCTTCAGTTCCATGCAATTTAAGACTCACCCTATATAATGTTGCGAATTTGGATGGCACTTCAAGCATCTCAGCGTGTCACACGTCGTGGCATATCATTATGCAACACTTTATTATAAAAATATACAATTATCAACAGTAATGTTCAACATATCGATTAACGGCATGCTACGTTTGGCGGTCAGTTATCGACTTTCAACTGTTGCCTCCCTCTGTTCTATTATTTCTTTAGAGGTTGTTCCCCGCAGGCCTGTTTTGCATTATGGCGAGTTTTCATTGGTCACGCTCCCGCAACGATGTGGAACGATATTGTGCTAATATACCGATATCCTTCGTGGGGCGTCAGAAGTGGCCAACAACCCAAAAAAGAAGATTGTTCGGTCGATATATTGACACAGGTGCAGCTTCGAATGTTTCTATTGTTTTATCACGAACTACGCGATGCTCTATGACCACTTAAGGTGATAGAGGTGGTATGGATGTAATAAAATTATGCACAATTTAACGAACAATTAAAAGACTATATTCTAAAAATAAAATAACTGGTTACAAGAGTTAAAATACACGGATTGGATATTGTCGACAAAGTTTCGCGGACTGTGTTTAATGATGAAGTGAAGTTGATGATGGATGGCGTAAAAAATGTAAACTCGGTGTGGGCGTGAGGTTTACTGTGAGGCAAGCGGATTCGTTGACTGCCATTTCCCAGGAATTGGTAAGGGGCACGGTCGTCTTAGATAATTGGTCAAAAAAAATGGAATGGAAAGGGAAAGAAATGACCGCCCCCAAACCAGGAGTCACTCGCAGGTACGCTTGTACCCTCGAGTGACGCACGCGGGGAATCCGCGTGTCCCAAAGGCAGAACCGTAGCAGGTCATAATCCAGAGAAGCGCCTTGACTCGATCAAAGAAAGCGAAAAGAAAGGACTCGACGATGGTTCGACTTCTGGTTACCAAATGTGGACAATGGGTCAATAAAATGCTAAATGTTTCGACAAAGAGTAACGGCTTCTCGGGAATATTGCTACTACGGGTAATTCGGTGCTATTAGAATCTGTTATTTTGGGAAACGTGCAGGGCAGATGGGGCATCGAAAGAGGCCCAATCGCCTTACTTACGGTTGACAAATGCGAATAGTCGTACTGGAATAAAGTAATATGTCTTCGTAAAGATATCCTTTTCTGAGGAACGGAACATCTATGGCTACAAATTTATTTAATGGGGATACCGGGAAAACGTCTTTTATTTTGTTTTTGTCTTGCTGTTGCATTTTAACATGATGCCGCACGTAAAATTAATGAAGGTTTTGGATAATTGTTAACAGACAAATCACCTAATCTAACAAAATTATTGACTATATGATGGGACCTTTTCATATATAAGACAAGTTTCATATTGGAAAGTCCTGCATCTTTATAATCGATTATCATCATCTGCTCGTCCATATTTAATATTTTATTTTGTGGCATCTTGAAGAAAAATGAAGTAAATTAAACGTACATACTATTTTATGCAACTAACACAAAAAACTATCAAAACTACAGAAATAATGGGTTGGGGAAAAAGAAATCCATTATTTTTTCGCTAGATGGCTGTAGTGATATATATCTTGTAAAGAAATGGACATGATCGAAGTAGACCGGAATGTTAGCAATCGCATAGCATCGCCCAAGGAGCTAAAGATCGACCACAAAACAGTTTCAAACCGAGCGATTGATCATAAGCGGCCAGAATTGGTTAACAGGAGAAATGTTGTGTTCCATCAGGACAACGCTAGGCCACACAGGTCTATAGTGACTTGCCAGAAACTCCGGGAGCTTGTTTTGGAAGTTTTGATGCATCCACCTTATAGTCCGGACCTGGCACCAAGCGATTACCATCTTTTTTTATCATTGCAAAACTTCGTTAGTGATAAGAAATTGACATCAAGAGAAGATTGTGAAAATCGCTTAGTCGAGTTTTTCGCCAATAGGAATCAGGGCCTCTATGAGGGAGGCATTATGAAGTTACCTTTAAAATGGCAACAAATTATAAAACAAAACAGTGCATATTTGACCCAAATCGGACAATCCAAACCATGTTAAATGAAGTCTTGAAATAAACGTAAAAGTAGTGGATTTCTTTTTCCCCAACCTAATATATCAGCTAGAATTATAGCAATTATTGTAACAATAAAAATTGTACGCAACAATTAGAAATACTAATGAAGGAAACAATTGTAATCAGGGAAACAAAAACACATCTAACTCATCCCAGTTCGTAATGACCACAAATTTTATCGATATCAATTAAAAACACATGACATTTTTATCGGAACAATGGATGTTTCGCTGACTATATATCGAAAAGGTTGCTGGAGATTATAAGTAGACTGCGGATTTATATGCAAAATAAAAAATGTTGACATTGGTTGCAAGACACAGGAGCCAAATGAAAAATGTTTTCATCTTTTAATTATCTTATTTAGCTGAAACTAATACGCGCACCGCTTCAAATCTAACAATAGGATGAGTCAAGAGCAGCGAACTTCAGTCTCCTACTGCTCATGTTTTACGTGTGCTACTTTAGGTTCCCTACATGCAGACGAAATTCGAATCGCTGCTACGTAACTGCAGCTCCACATTGCGATACGTGCACCGATCCCGCGGTTTCCCGTGCACCGAGTTCGAATCCTCGTGCGAGCTCACAATCTTAGCCAAGTACGAGCTGTGCATACGCTACTTCCCAGCCAGCAACATTCCACCATCTTGGAACGTGATATCACGTTGATTTCCGAAGCCCAATGAAGGCGCTGAAGAGAACGCGTCTGCAATATTTGTGTTAGAAATACAAGAATCTGATTCAGTTAAGGTTTACCATGCAGACGTGACTTTCTGCTGATTTGAGAAAAAGTTTTTTCATCAAGCATTTCTTGAGCCTCATTAATGCATTGAGTTCTTTATTATTTCATTTCGTGGTAGAAATTTCGTATAAGAAATCCGAGTATTTCTTCTTGAGCCTCAAATAAAATACACGCGTTAGATTTAAGATCTGAAAATCATATTACAACTCTTATAAATAGACTACGAATTTTTATGCAAAATCAAAGTTGTCCACGTGAATTGTAAGAAACCGAAGTTAAATAAACGTGTATTTACTTTTCTAATCATCTTAAGGAGTCGAGAATAAGATAACAATCTCCTTAAATTCTACTAATGTCTTTCAAGTTTTTCATTTGATCTATTCACTTTTATCAGAGATGCATAAAGTCCACAATCTAATTATAAGGCATAAGAAATAACACCATTATAAAATCGTGATACAACCGGTCGGGTGGTTATTCTACGTGTAAAAATAAGTCGAAAGAAAGAATAATATTTTTTCATTTAAGGCTGCGTTTTCGAGAAGATGGAGTTTGAAAATCCGTCAGGTATTCGTGCATAATAAATTTTATGATTTCGGCGCAAGGTTCGATCATATTTAGAAACAGCAAATTTGCAAATAATTAACCATTATTCTCGATGTTTCGATCCTGATGTGGATCATTTTCAAAGAGACGTTTTTGCGTTTGCTGTGCCAACAGGTAAAACAATAAAAAAAACAATAACTGTACGTTAACAGTTACGTATCTGCCACCATGGTCTAAAGTATCGTTGTTCGTAACTCCTAATATTCTTTTTATTGTTTTACCTGTTGGCACAGCAAACGCAAAAACGTCTCTTTGAAAATGATCCACGTCAGGATCGAAACATCGAGAATAATGGTTAATTATTTGCAAATTTGCTGTTTCTAAATATGATCGAACCTTGCGCCGAAATCATAAAATTTATTGCATACTTCATTTTTGATCGAAAGGAATTTCACAGGTATTCGTGTATTAATTGGAAGTTTCGAAATATGAAATTTTTGCTTCTGCTCGTGTTTGTATTATTAAATGCGGACAATGACGCAATTTGATACTGAGTCTGGAATTATACTGAGGACTTATCAGTAATAAATGAATTCATATGAAAGTTCCATCAAAATCGTTAATTGGTATTTCAATATATGCCCTCGTTACTCCTTCGCCTTCTGGCAATGCGAATAACCATTCTGATAATAGCTCTCAAGTGGATACGCAGCATCAGTCATTTTACAATATTTTTTACTCTCTTCTTCAGAGGAATAGATGATAAATATTAGGTCGTCCCATAAGTTCGTGCCGTTTACTGTTTTACTATTCAAAATTAATATTTATATTCTCGTTCTACAACCTCTTCCCACCTTTTTTGGCAAAGACATATCGTCAGTATAAAATTTCTGTGGTTTTTCATTAAAATAATTTTCAATCCGCGGCGCGAACTTATGGGACGACCTAATCTTAACATTTTTTTTGTCACAACTAGAAATAAATAATCTAATGCAATATGTTTACTGGAAGCAGCTTGTACTACACAGAGAATAAAATCTTGTTATTTGTAAAAAAAGTTTTTATATATTTGAACGTAATATACTTCTTACTGTACGATACTGTTATGTGGCTATATAAGTCACAATCGATGCATATGTTAGATATTAGTAATCGCGACTCTGCTCTTTCACGGTTTCTGGGGTAAGTACTGAGCGGTCTAACACAGTCCTCTTACTAGAAGACACCCCGTGCCTTCCCCACTTCGTGGTCAGCTCCTTCAGGGCAGAGTCCCAATCCTTGTGCAACGCACTCATCGCCATCTCTCTCTCTCTCTCTCTTTTTCATAACGTCATTCCAAACTTTCACTCATCTGTTAAACATAAACATCCCCGTGACGGCCGATAGCCGGAAGACCCAGCGCGGTCGCCTGCCATCGTCCATCGACGGTTCTGTTTAGTCTCAAGCATCCCTCTTTAAGGCCTCACGCAGGCCAAGATCCTGCCATAAATCCTTACAGGCCTAAGAGTCGCCTCGATACAAACCCTTGGCCTGGCTTAAAACACATTGACGCTAACACATATGTGTTTGAAATAATATTCTAAAATATACACTGTGCACTATACAGGGTATCTCGCCTGATCTTACCATCTTACTTGGTGTCATAATTATTAATCAACATCGTTATTATTAACCACAGCAAAAATATTTCTGATAAAAGATGAATGGTTTTAACGTGAGTTTTAATGAAAATTCTAATGTTTATAATCGTCTGTGACAAGAAACTTCTTTTCGGTCATACTATCCCCACATGAATGTGTTGTCCTATACTACTGTCCGAATGATAACCTTAAATTTTCAGTAGTATGAGTCAACGAAAGCATATCCATTGTGGCACAAGCGAATTATCATGGTAGCTGGAGTAGAAGTTTGAGTAGTGGGTATTCGTGCTTCTTCAGACATGACGTGAATTATGATAGTGGTACTCATGAATACTTTAAAATATTGCTTTAAAGACACATTTATCAATTGTGATGTACAATAGATACTGTGCAAAAGTCTTAGACCACCATATAAAATTTGTTTTATACTTGAATAAACCTGTGTCAATGATACATACTTGCTACCGTCCTCTAGATTCTACTACTGCGTTGTGCCATACCTGTTTTATAAAAAATACGTGTTTTCCTGTATTTATTGGAAAATCTTTTGGATTATTTGGATAGAGCATCAAGAAAAAGTTAACCAAAAAATGCAGATGAACTGTTTAAGGTGAAACGAATAGAATATTAAAATATTAGAATCAAGGTTATTCATACATTGTATGAAAGCATCACGAGAATAAGGCAAAGGAAAACCATACAAAATATTATATTTATTATATATATAATAATATTTACACATCATTTAGTATACTAATTCTTCTAACAAGGGAACATACCGATCTGAAACACCCCGATTTTTATGACATTTATGCGAGGGGTGGTCCTTGGAAAAATATTTGACACCTATTTTTTTATCTACAACAATTCATGTTGGAGGGGGCAAAATAGCTCTAAAAGTTGGGGATCGAAAGTACATTGTTTTTAATGTCTCGATGAAACGTTTTTAAATTAGAAATAGTGACATTATTTAAGATTTCTTTAGAAGCAACGTATATAAATGTGACCACAACTTAAATTTTTTCTAGTGCTCGCTAAAAGTTCAATCCGACACTGCGTGACAGCTATTGTAAGTATAGAACCAATACTATTCAAATTCATTTGTTATTCGCGAATGAAGAATAATACTGTATTCCTGTATTCCAGTCAGTCAAGAATAACGAATAAATCGGTTATACTCATTATCATTTTATCTTTTATCATTATCAGTTTAAAATAAATTTTGCCCCACTCCAGTACCAATGCTACGCGGCGTCCGCGCTAATAATCACTGACACACCGCGTTACGTTGAAAGCTTGGTGCCACGAACATTTATGTTTTACAAAGTTTTTCATTGCATTTCACTAGGGCGAGCATAAAACCTAAAATAACATAATTTAATGACGAAAACTGCGAAAAACATTTTATTTTTCTATATATTTTATAAACGAATGATTTTATAACACTTGCTTTACACTGTTGGATTTGTAATTGAAAACTATGCAATTTGAAAAAAAATTACTACATCCTCCAGTTATCGAGCTATTTAAAAAAGAATTTACTCTTGACCCCCAAGTTTGAGGGCTACTTTCACACCTTCAACATGGATGATAATCGATAAAAATGATACATGTCAAATATTTTTCTTAAAACTACCTCTAACATCAAAATCGGTGAGCCGCAGTTGGGTGTGTTCCCTGTAAGTTCTCGAAAAAAATTCAAGTCATTGGGTCCACTTTTTAAAAATTGGTGTGTACTTAGACCACATAGCTGAAGTGAAACTTCATTCTTTAATTTTTTTCGAATTTTTATTAACACTTTATGACATTTAATTTTCTATGATTCTGTTATTGAAACAATTGACTTGTGATACCTAAAATAACATATAAATATTCTTGATTCAATTTTGACTAAATGTCTTGCAAAGACTGCATCGAGAGTTGTTCCTGATCTTGTTGTTGCTTCATTAGGATTATTTACCATTTCCAATCTTAATTTACTTCTAAAAAATTCTATTAATAATTTTAATTTTCCGATGCAAAGTTCATGTTGAAATCTCCACTTAGTATCATCGGAATTTTATCATAATCTTTATTAAGCAATTCCGAACCCTCAATCGTATATTATAATAGAATAGAATTTCGTTCCATCGTTTAACCGTGTCATCGTTTCATCGCCAGATCGGTTTCACTCCTATCGCGTCGAGGTTTTACGCCTAACGCGCCTAAAGAAGTTTCACTTCAAAAGTTAAATCACTTTATAGGGTGTCTGGAGGCTTTTGTGACTGACTGTAAATATTGTACAGGGTGTTTCCTACTTTTCCGGCAAGATTGTAGGAGCATGACCCTAGTAGCATTTATGGTTGGACAACGGTGGCCAACGGTTGGGAGTTAGTTGGGATATGGTTAGTGGTATTGCCTACAGATCCCCAACGTAGGGCCGACGACGAAAAATGATGTGAATTTGCCAACGAATATCCAACGTTGGGCCTACAGATATTATGATCGATTAAATAACGTGAAATTTACGACGGTGATACTACATTGGCCCAACGAAAATCTGCCAACATTGAAATATGTCGTCTAACAGACACCAGAAATGTAATGTTGCTGCAACCAAAAACATGTTATATTCCAAATTCATTTTTTTCATATTTCTAAATATACTCACAATTTGTTATTTTTGCGCGATAGTTGATGCACCAAAGTTTTATTGTGTGCAGCCTTGGAGTTTATTTATTTCTTTAAGTTTCTCCATTTGACAAGGGGAAGGTATGGGTGTTGCATTCGCTTTTAGAACGACAGTATGCGGAGGTCTTAGTGCTCGTATACCGTAACGAAACCCTTTATGTGTTATGATTTACATTTGTCGACGTATCTAGTGTGACGCCTACGCGTGTTCTCGGATGAAAGGATTTCAAAGCCGAGATCGCGGGATCTTATTAGGGTCCAAAAATATAACCTTTCCAATCTGCTACCTTCCGGATGGGCAAGGTGTTGAAAGATCGGACGGGATTTGCTAAATCTATGGGTTCGATGGATGGCCAGTGTTAGGCTTAAATATTATGACTATGGACTAGAATGGAAATTATGAATAGGTGGAGAGCTATCTTGATTTATGACCATAACTAACATTTATTCTTCAAAACGCTTGGTATGCGGCACAGGTACATTTAAGATGCTATGGTCGAATATTCGTATAACAAGTTTAAAGACGTTATCAAATGTAATACTATTATCGCGATGAAACAATGTCGGCGTTCATCTACGTAACTCAACAGTAAAATAGTGCGTGTATTGGATGGTACGATTTAGATGTTCGGCGATAATAACGATTCTAAAAGAACGTCGCACGGCTGTATAGAGGCCGGCGCACATAAATATCACAAGTTGTTCAACCGATACATTCAAGGAATAGCACTATGAGAAACAAGCTGATCGATTCGGATCGGAACTACGCTCTGATGATTATGAGCAAGGGATTTAACCGATAGTGAAATATCAATTGGCGAGCGTCGCCACGAGGACGAAGCCGGCGAGGTTTCCCGAAACGACTACGCGTTACCGGTCGCCTCGTGGTACGCGATCCGCCATGTTATTATACATGCGCTCCAAGTCGATCACCAGTATCACGTCACAATTATAAAATATATATATATATATATATATATATATATATATATATATATATATATATGAATAGTATCACGGTCTTAAATGGTAACGGAAGATAACTCACCCAAGGTGTAGTGTTTAATGCAATCACAGCTTACTTTGTGTTACTGTTCAAATGCTGGTTGGTTCTATAGGAATGATAAAATATGATTAATACACTCGCTCCCGAACCTCGTTCGCGCCTAATGCTAATAAAATCTATAATATATAACTAGTCACTAATAGGTTCACAATTCAATTGATTTGATTACAACTTAACCTACAACCAAGCCAAGCTTGATTGGCAAATTTAATTATGCGTTTAAAATGTTTTACGTAGAACAAAGACTTTTCGCTCGTGCGAGAGAAAGGTAACCCTATTCTAACGACTTGAACGAAACTCTGCTTTATGCGCTCCACGGACCTAACGACTCGTACCTCACGATTATTCGTCGATAAGTGACGCGTCTTCGCGCTCGTTTCGGGAGGCACGGTTCCTGGTCTCGCTCCCCACTTAGCGTCTTAACCAATTAGATTCGAATATGTCATTCGGACGGTTAGGCGTGTTTTCTCTCTTGATCCATTCGCTCACTCTCTCGCTCTCATACCGCGCTCTCGGTTAACTCTCTTACTCCTTACTATGCCTTTACCAGCGGACGAGGAACAGTCTGTTGTTGTTGCCGTTATTGCCCTTGAAAAGGCTCGGCATGCTTGGCTAGGTTACCCGAAACGACTACGCGTTACCAGGCATGCCGAATAATTACCCAACAATAACGTTCGTCGTCCTATGGCAAAACACGGTTTCGAATTAACGACTGGTTTTTCGTTATTATAATAATATCGTAAGGTGACGGGAAGGAGATCGTCATTCCTATACCTAAAGCTATCTCCATGTATATATGTATGATTACGTACAATGTCGTGTGGGACGGCGTTGGTTTCAAGAAGGGTATTTGTTACTTTAAATACATTCTCGCGATAAAAATAAAGACTCTAACTTCGTCAAAGGCAATGCTGTGTTCGATTAGGATAAATCCGAAACGGCTACGCGTTGTCGAACAGCAGCATTCCGACGGAACAACAAATAATTTTGAATCTTTCAGGCTCGGCTGTGGTCGATTAGGATTTCCGAAACGACTACGCGTTGTCGTCCACAGCGTCACCTTGATCTAAGCCGAAATGTAAAGATTATGTTACGGATCGTAACACTAGTAACCCAAATCATAGCATGTGCAACCACGAAATGTCTATAGTTACGGTGGTAGCGTATCAACTTACTACGCAGAGGATCCAGGTTCAAGTCCGACGAGGGTACGAAATTTTTTTCTTTGTTTCAATTTTTACCGTGGAGATACATTGTTTAAGTATTATTTATTATATTCTGTGAAAACAACCGTAAAAGAGAAGATCAGAACAAAGGTATTATAGCGACGTAGGCTCCACGTTGGGTATGATCGTTGGCCCTACGTTGGCCGCGATCGCCAACGAAAAAAATAGCGACATTTCTAACGGTTGGCCAACGAATACTGCAACGTAGGTCCAACGAAATGTCAACCATAAATGCTACTAGGGGATCTACAAGTGAAAATACGAAAAAAATGTTATATGAAGTTTGTTTATAAACGCTTTATTACAATATTATAGGCAAATAGTGAATGTAACTGAAAGCCAACTACTGTGGCTACAATGAATAGTCAGAAAACAATAAATATCTCGTAAGTACAGACAAAGTAAACACAATCGACCTTCCGTATTATTCAGCTTTAAATCTGTTGTTCCGCACCTATTCAGGCTACATTCACTATTTGCCTATAATATTGTAATAAAGCGTTTATAAACAAACTTCATATAACATTTTTTTCGTATTTTCACTTGTAGATCAAGCTCCTACAATCTTGCCGGAAAAGTAGGAAACACCCTGTATATTCTTTGTTTCTCCCAATTAATTAACGATGTGTGTTTCTCAAATTCTGTGGAATCACAATGGAATGGATCACTGTCTGCTACTTTCAACTAATAAGATTTCCTATATAATTCATAGACTCCGGCCGAGTATTACATACAATTTCCCGCCTAACAATGTGTTATTCCAACTCGCGAGCTCAGCCGTCATTAAACTATCGTTTCCAAACTTAGTTTCTCGCAAGTAGAAGGCAATTTTGCGAGCACGTCGAATCAAATCTGCTGCTCAAACGTGGCCTGTTCACGCGCAATTTCGCTGCTACGGACGTGCGGTAAGTTTCTACCTAACGGCATTAATATGCACGGCTTACGCACCCCTCGTTAAACGCTTGTAAACGCGTGTAAACGCGCCGCGTCATATGGCTCTATCAAACTTATTCGCTCCTGAATACGCGACTGCGAACATTTCGTGGCCCGAAGGTGTTTATATCGAAGAATATTTCAATGTTAAAATTGAACTCTATTATTGAAACGATTGTACGTTTTTCAGTCGAAAATGCTTTAACCGCTGCATCAAATTACATGGAGTGTGCTGGATATAATGATAGGACGTTTGAAATATTTGAACATTTCGTATAATTAACCAGTTAACTGTTTCGACCTCTTTGGAAAATGCATATCTAAATTATGTCGCAAAAATTTAACGATGACGAGTATACTCGTCAAACACAGAGTTGAGAACAATATGTTTAATATGAAATTAGGTTGTAATAAAATGACTTGTATTTTTTTATTTCATTATTCAAATTTATCGCATATTTTGTCGCAACATTACAGTCCGATATGTATGTATGAATCCCTGACCAGATGATAAAATATAAATAAAAGTGTTCAGGGAAATATCTTAGCAGGTAGGTAGTCCACTACTCAATTTGGATGATCCTTACAACTCGAATCCTGCACACGAGCTATAAAAAACGCCGCCTCTTGAATACAAAGGGAACGAAATGATAATCATCCCGCTTTTTATTACCAGGCGCGCCACTTATTGCATAGTCTAAAACAATATATGAATCCGTAATTAGTTCTGTGATAACTAATAAAAGACGACACATTTACGAAAAATAATTCATACTATATGCGGTTTCTTTATATTAATTATTTATAAACTGTTGCTTGTTCCTTTTATTTCATCGGGCCTCAAAATATTTCAGACATCTTGAAGTTTACGAATATATTGTTGCGACTTTTGTTACTTCGCGTTGTAGGCGGCGGCATCACGAGATATTTATTTACAAACTTTATTTACAATACAACTCTTATAACTTTATATAAATATATTGGTTTCAGAATATGTCTTTTCTGCTCGGCTGTCGATTCTGTCTCTCTCTTCTGTTCAATGATCAACAGTTCGTTGACAACCCCTATCTTCAATTATTCCTTAAGGGTTGTTCATTATGGCAGTACGACGACTTTTCAATATTCACGCCGCCGTAACAATATTTTAGTTTTCACAAAAACTGCAATTTAAACTGCAAATTGTCACTACTTATTACTCATGACAAATATACTCGTCATAGCACAAAATCTTGAACTTTTTTCATGACGAGTATATTCGTCAAAAACATTTAACTGGTTAAAAGAATCGCACCCTATGTATTGGATGCGTCCTTTAAAGCGAGCACACTAAATCTGCCGTTTGTATGGTGGACAAAAGGGATATTAGGCAACAAAATATAAACATAAGCTGATCTTGGTCGGACAAAATGATAGGTCATTAATAAGATATTAGTTATTTTAGAAAAATATTTTACTAAACATGATACTAATATTTGGTAAGACCACCATTTCGTTATACAACGTCTGATACACATTTTTGGAATATTTTCAGTCAGTTCACACATTCTTAATAATATTGAGGACAAGAGTTAGCAAGGAAATTCAAAATTGTCACATGTTTCGAAGCAAAAAGTATTTTAAACCGTTGTTATCGTGCCGTACTCGAATCATGAGCAAGAGAAGGAGTAATAATTTATTTGAATAAAACTTTCATATGTAGCCGTAAATGCACTTGCTGCTTCGAATTCTGTTACACAGTAATGCCGAATTATTTTTATCTGATATCGAACAATAAGCGCACGCGCTGCGCCAAGCTGGAATTTGTTAGCTGCAGCTCCGCTTTGCTTGTCCAGTATTTTCCGTTAATAACTCAAAGACGAAGCCGCGTATGACATGTACGCGAGGAAAAGACCTCCATAAAATAACCCTAGGAATTAATTCTTTCAAGTAACTCGAACATTTTTGGAACACCCTGTATACATTAATTGCAAAAATGCAACCTATCAGTATAAAAAATTGCCAGAAAAGACATATTTTTTAAATATGTACAGAAATAATATAATATCGGCACGAGAAAATTATGGCGCATATAAAGAATTCGTTCAAAATTTTTGAAAAAAAATATTTTTAATATTTTGTATATTTCCATTTGTTTTGCAGAACGTCCAACATACGCTTGGATAACGACATAATAATTTTTTCAGATATTTACGGCGGATTTGAGGATTAAAAGATTTACAAGAGATGGCGCAGTGAACATCTAATGGCATCGGCCAACTGAAGCCAACTTCATATGAAAGCCATGGTGTTGAGACGTGATTATTGTATGGCCGGCTCGTATTTCGGGTTGGGTCTACGCTACGGTCGATTTTGAACTGTGCCATTGTCGAAGGGGTCCTCTAGCGTCTTCTGACGAATTTATTGTTTTATGACTCTGGTGCGGCTGGAAAGTATCAGCTGGCCATGGGAAAGTCAGCCTAGCCGTGCAGTTCTCAATGGCACTTGACGTAGCGTAGGCCCACGCTTAGCGCCAAGGGGGGCATGTGGCCCAAAGCCTAAATTATGGTTTCCGGCGAAATTGCAGGAAACCGAGTGTCGTCTGTTTAGCGACACTCGTTACGACGTATTTCGTCTATGGGCGTTGCCCTTGTTTTGGGAGGTCATTTGTAGCCTCCCAAATATTATATCATTGGCTGGGGCCCCCACTATTTTGTACTTTGTCGAGGGATTTTTCAACCCCACGAGGTTACTTGTCTCTCACGCGTTAGTTGTAAGAACAGTCGCAATTTAAGAGTCGAAACTACGAGTCGTAAAAGATCTGTCGCAGAATAAGAGTCGCTGTTATACCGCCTTCTTTATACCGTCTCTCACATTTTTTTATTAAAGTTACTTAGTTATCCGAAACCCGATTGTTACTTATTTACCTCTCTTTGAGGTGTGTATCTCAGCGGTTCACTAATACTGTTTGAGCACTGACACGACACAACACATGGCATTAGGCTTCATGAATCGCTATATTTCATTTTGTCGAATTATAAATAACATATTTTTTTACCGCATTGAATATGTCCCGCGATTTGCGGGAAGCTTTACTTTTCTGTTTCCATTTGAAAAAATCGGCAATTGAAATTCTTCGTTTGCTGTTCGAAGCTTATAGGGGTTACGCTCCATCGATCTCAACTTGTGAGTATTGGATTAGACGAATCAAAAGTGGAGATTCTGATTTGGAAGACAAGGAATGCTCTGGTCAACCAAAAACGTTTGAAGACAAAGAGTTGAAGGCATTGCTGAACGAAGATCAATGTCAAACGCTTGAAGAATTGGCAGAAGGATTAAATGGAACCAAGATGACCGTCTCTAAACGTTTGCAGTTAATGGGAATGGTTCAAAAGCAAAGAACTTGGGTGCCGCACGAATTGAAGTCAAGAGACATCGAAAGGCGGTTTTTCATGTGTAACAACACTAAGCCACATGTCGCTAAACCGGTGAAGGAAACGCTAGAGCTGTTCGGGTGGGATGTTCTACCCCACCCGCCATATTCACCAGCACTTTAGTTCTTTTGAAGACATCAAAAAATGGCTCGACTCATGGAGAAACAGAAAAGACGAGTCGTTCTTCCGTCGAGGAATATGTCTTTGGCTAGAAAGATGGGGAAAAGTTGTAGATAAAGATGGACAATACTTTGAATAACACGTACTTATTACTTTGTTTTGAAATAAACGTTCAAAAATCCTTTATAATTGTATTTAGGAGCGCCTTAAGAAATTAAGCGCGCAGTCTTTAGATACAACGTTTATTTTTCGAACGCGATCGTTCGACGTTCACAATATGTACAAGAGTTCAAACAAAAATAAAAAAAAATGTCACGGCACGAAACTGTATACAATGTATGAAATTAACGTAATAAATGAAATGAGGCAAATTTACAAGATAAGAAGAATGAATTGTTTTAAAGACTGAAGTCAGACGTTTGATGCAACGTGATGCGTTTGCGCGGATGACTTGCGGATGACTGACGAACTTCATGTTGGTTAATTCGTACCGTTCGGATCGAGCGTTCGGAGAATTCTCCCAATATCTTAGAATCCAACGTCAAATTCACGCGCGACTTTAAGCCGCCCGATTCCCAATTTGTCAGGGAGATGGCTCATGTGCCTCACGGCCACGAGCCCGCCGATCCGCTGTGATCGTGAACTGATCGCGAGTGGCAGTGCGCAGGCGTCGCACAGGACCCCTCGTCCAATCCTAAACAAATTGAGTTTTATACCCAATATTATTAAACGGTCTCCCATTTTGACAACTTCGTGTTAGTGACGCCCAATAATTCTCCATTACTTTTTATATCAGAAGATCTCGCTGGCCACTCCAAAAGACTTATTTTTTTCATGGTGATTTGTCTGGTGATTATGCTGCATGCGGGATAAGGTCCCAGCTGAAATTGAAAATGGTTTGTTTCGTATACAAAGCTGCAAGCGAATGAGCGTTATCTTGTAGCAGAATCACTTTACGATTTTCTTGCGTTGTACGTAAATGGCAGTCTTCCTTCTATAGTCTATAGCATTCATTAATTTAATTAACTCTTGCTGGAAACGTTCTACCTAAAGTTGCATTTCTGTAATTTATATAACATTTTCTTGCATTTAAAAAGTGAATAAATTGTTGAAATTCATGCAGAAATACTTTGACGTACATTATGTGTGTTGGTTTATTTGGTTATGGATGCATAAATAATTAATTTTACTTTATTCCGAGAAAAGTGCGTCTGAACGAACGTCTGCACTCTTCGAGTCGTTCACAAAGAATGAATACTGAGGAACCTGTTGATAATAAACCACTAATGGAGAGTTTGTAAACTGGAATAACTAACTTTAATATATATATATATATGTATAATACTTATTTGTCACACGTATCCTTCTCTCACGACATACCATTCCAAACTGGGCTCACGCTGCTGCATCCCCGACACAGTCTCGCATACCGACGCTCGCTTGTTCTTCCGACGCTCGCTTGTTCCTCCGACGCTCGCTCACTTCGCTTGTACAATTCAAATGTATATTATACACGTTTTCTAACAGAACCGTCAGCCGTATATCGATGAACATTTTGCAACAAAGTATCTTTTCCTACCTTCGAACTTCCAACGACATTTCTACTATTCTTCCACAGTTTCATACTGCGTTGATTAAATCTCGCCTTCAGGACATACATGCAACATCCCACAATATGAATGCTTGCAGATGGCTAAAATATTTACTACACATTGTAGAGTGGAAGGATGACCTTGAAGGAGAACACATTTATTTAAAATGAAAAATGATTTTTTTCTGTACTGTGCCGAGTGCGAACGGTAACTAACTTCGAACTTTTCGTAATTGAATGT
This sequence comes from Sphecodes monilicornis, assembly GCA_913789915.3. Taxonomy (NCBI): domain Eukaryota; kingdom Metazoa; phylum Arthropoda; class Insecta; order Hymenoptera; family Halictidae; genus Sphecodes; species Sphecodes monilicornis. The sequence continues at coordinate 32,741,804 of OU565284.1, read as the reverse complement.
TGGGCTGACTACTGCTTGTTTTACATGTTTTTAGTAGTAGGATGCAAGTCGCCGATTGGTCAGCTGGCCATTCTATGGCTGATTGACGTGTGCTGGTCAAAATCGTTGGCAGTCAAAGTCGTTGTTGGTCATAGTCGTTGTCAGCCAAAGTCGTTGTCGGTCAAATCTGGAGTCGGTGAAACCTGTGTCGGTGATTTTCATGGGACCCAGAAAATTCACCATGATACGAAAGGAATGATTACATGCAACAAAACCTGTAAATCACAAAAATTACAGACGAAATTGAAAAATGTGCCCTAAAACATAATGACCGCCTTCAAAATCAACCAAATGTCGAAACAATCCATCTCGCATGCACGACAGACTTACGACGATTCAAAATGGAAAAAACCTCAAGATCTTATTCCAATAGTTGGTCAACAATCTAACGAGATGCTTAAGAATCTAAAATTCCCAACTTTAATGGGAAACAACCCCAATCAGGCCAATTATTACGATACCGTTTTGAGATTATGTTTGTTTTTGAGAGTCAAGATCAAGTCACCATATTACGGATCGCAATTGTCACTGTATCCGATGCGTCCCTTAAAATGCTACATAATTCATTTAAAAAGTTTTATAACATAACCCAGACAGTTCCAACCAGTAGCTCCGGAGCTATTCGAGACACCTTCCCCGCTTAGGTTCTTCCCCCACTCTTAGACTTCATCCTTATAATGTATAATAGTATGAAGCTCCCACCACGAGAGCCGCGCGGCGCACGCAGCTCTCACTAACTCTACGGCTGTACGTAGTAGTGGGAAGAGATTCGATGGTGGGGACGTTACAGTTCTCGGAGGGGAATACGTTGGAACTCCCTGACATAACCAATGGATGCCGAGTTATTGTAGATAGTAGATGTTGCTGACTTAACCATTTTGTATGTACACGGGTTCACGAAAATACTCGAAAGCCACTTCAATCAGAATAACATTTTTAAAATTGGACCAAACAACTTGACTTTTTTTAGCAATTAGAAGCGTTGATTTACTAGATGACGTGCAAAAAAGATTTTGAAAAAAATTGCAACTGGCAGGAATTACATGAAAAAATAAAACGGGCACATATTAAAACTTTTTTATATCAGTCGGAATTAAAATTTGAAATATGCGCCTTGTAGACCTAAGTTAGTTACATACGAGCTGAAAATTTCACCGAAATCGATTAACGTGCACATGAGTTACAAGCGGTTGCAAGTGGTGAAAATCCCAGTTATTCGCGACTTTTGGTCAGTTCTGCTTAAAATCCACAGATTCCTATATATTTCGATGCTTGTCGTTTTTTTTTTGCGTCAACAGAATTCGATGAAATTTTCAGCATGGGTATAACTAACATAGATGAACAAAACGCATATTTTAAGTTTTCAATATGAACCGAAATGAAACAGTTCCAAAAGTGCCATTTTATTTTTCGTGTAATTCCTACAAATTTCAATTTTTCCAAAATCAATTTTGCACGACATTTATTACATCAATGCTTCTAATTGCTAGAAAATGTCAATTGGTCCAATTTTAAAAAAGTTATTCTGATTTAAAGAGCGTTCGAATACTTTCGCGAGCCAGTTTCAGTACGTGCTGGTTAAAGAAAATAGTGATCTTTGACGGTTAGCTATCTGTAAAATTATGCTTATGATTTTTAACTTTTATAAATTGTGGAGTATTGAGGCGTTATTACGTTTTCTGATTGGTGGAAGAGTCTGCTTGGTTCGTGTTATTAGTAAGAAAAACGATTATGCCAGGGAAAGAGAAATTATGGAGATGGATAAAAATTTGCTATTTTAAAGATCTCGACACCATCGTCAAAATCTACGAGTCTTTGCCTCATGTTTGTTAGCCAAATGCTCCGTAGAATTTATGAAATTCTAATAAGATGGTGATGATTGGCTATAAAATGCGATAGTATTGATCAATTGTAGTGAACAGCATATTCTACACCTAGGATTATGATAGGCATCAACAGATAATACAATTTGACAAATTTACCACCACAAAATAACTTGGAAGTTCTTAAACTCATAAAGAATAGCGACATCTGTTTGAGAGGAACAACTACTAAAACGAAAAATGTGATAGTCGACAAACGCCCACGAGGAATACCGTCAAAATCAAGGTTCTTATATAAAACACGGGCACAGACACGATGCGTGTTTCTCTCAGATAGTTTGTACGAAACAATATCAGTTACTTTAGAACGAGTTTCACTTTGGGCTGCATTTCTTTCTGTTAGTGCAGGAATATTCATTTCAGTTGCTGCGAGTATTTCATTCTTTTACCAGACAAAAAGAAATATGATAAAGATCAGCAGAAAATATAATCATTACACATGTCGTTAAGAATAAAAATTTAATATAACCGTATTGGAATATAAACTAATAAAACATTATTCACTAATTGTATATTATTGTTTTAAAAAGTTCATTATAAATGCGCAATAGAAAATCAATAAGGCTTTATGCTAACATTTTTATATTAAATACAGGTACTCGAATGTTTAAATATATCATGCTTTATAATAAAAAAATTGATTAAAACGCATTAAATGGATTATCGCATTCTATATAGGTATTAAGAATATTCTTAATACTACAAAAAAAAATTGATAACAACACGAAGATAATGATAGAATAATATAGTATATGAAGATAAATATAGAAAACATAAATCACTTAAAGATCGGACACTGTCTCTTTGTTAAACAATTGAATCGGAACGGAGAAATGTTAACTGTGTAAAATGGGTCGTGAAAAAGAATTAAGTTTGTCTGAAATGGAAGCCGCTCTAACATTGTTTCGGAAAAGTCTTCTATTGTCAAAATTGCTAGTCTTAAATCGATGTAGAAACGTATCCAGTAAATTTGTCAAAAATCCAAGTAATTATGGCACAAAAAGAGTTCTGGTCATCATACTGTGTCGATATTACGTCAAAAGTGTGCCACTTTAAGGCTAACAGCGAATTAACCAGTTAGCTGTCTTTGACGAGTACACTCGTCATGAAGAAATGGCACAGTTTTTGTTATGACGAATATACACGCCATGCGTAAAAAGTAGCTACAATTTGCTGTTTCATTGCAATTTTAGTGAAAACTAAAATATATTCTTAAATTTCATGATGTTTTGAATATTTGGAGGCCAAGACGAAATAAAACGCACAAATACGAAAATGTAAATAATTATTATGAAAAACTGTATACAGTATGCACAAAGTAGTTCGCTTACTTTTGTGACACATTTTAGGTACACACTTATCAAAGAGGTCGCAACAGGTAACTGGTTAAAAAATGTCCGTTCGTCAAATTGCCAAAGACGTTGATGTTAAAACACATGTAAAAATGTACGACAAGTTTTATAGGAGTGTAAGCACTTAAAATTTCAGAAGAAACCCTTATTAACGGAACGGCACAAATGTGTTTGATTGTTATTTATACAAAAACATTTTCAATCTAAGAAAACGTGACGATAAATAAGATTTACTCAAGTAGACAATTTTACCGCGCCAGACGGTTTACACTACTATCACCGAGATTTATGGAGAGAAACTCTATTATTAGGCCTTCGTCAAATGTGTAGTGGCGGAATTATAATTCGGTATAGGGTACCATGTAAAGACGGATATTAAGTGTATTAGTGGCAATACGAATAGTCAGAAATATTTTGATATTATTGGAGATATCATTAATATATTATTAGATATTATTAAGGAGTAAACAAACACGCCACATGAATTTCTGATACTAAATTCATTTTTCAACATCATAATGCCAGCGTTCACATAGCCGAAATAGTTAAAACATTTTTTGCATCTAAAAAGGTTAAAATACTGGATTGGCCAGCAAGATTTACAGATCCTAACATTATCGTAAATATCTGGGGGAAACCTAGTGGTATATGCCAAGAACCGACAAATTTTAACTATTGATGAGTTAAAACAATGTACTGCACATGAACGGCACCACTTAAGGTAGAGAATACTACAAAAATTATACAAATCTCTGCCGAAACAAATAATTTCCGGAATGAAAAATAAAGGAGGCTCTAGAAAATATGAAATATTAAACAAAACTGGTTAATACTTTTTGTGCATTCCATTTTTTAAACATTTGTCCTATCATTTTGTCTTAAAAATTTACATTTTTCTGTATAAATTTTTGTAGAGCAATATTCTAATTTTATCAACTGAACCAAATAACACAGAAACAGTGTAAAACGATTCACGAGTAATTTCTTTTATTTTATCTACTAAATAAACATTAACAAATTAATAGGGTGTTCTATCTTTTTCCCCGTGACCGTAGGCATTTAACTGTACATCGGGCTGAAACCGTGGCGGGATAAACACCTGTAAACCCAATTAAATTTAGTATTATTACCGTAAGCGAACTCGCTATGCTACAAACGGCAAAGCTGTCAGCGAAATATCGTAAACGTTATCAATTCTCCAAAGCGTCGAAGTAATTGCACCGTAAAAGAGTACATAATTGCGGATCAATGAATTTATGAATCTTGAAGCGCTCTGTATACACTAGCTTAGATCACGAGTACTCGACGGGTTGGAAGTTCACGGTGCGTCCGTGTAGCTAAGTAGTAGGTACGCATTCTATGGGGATCGACATACTCAGGATTTCTGTGTACTGGTTCGGAGATGGTAATTGTGCACGCATATAAGCGTAAAATCATACGTGAACCATTAGCTTGTCCAGTAGTCTCAGCAATCTGATAAATGGAAGCGAAATCTGCTTCATCGGATGCATTGACCGCGAACCAGCGTGCCCCCTTACTCCTACTGCAATGCATGCATCTCCACGAGGAGATTCGGAGAGGATTTATTCAGGTGGTAAAACGAACATCGATCTTCCGTACATGGAAGACGATGATCGTAGAATCTGCTCAAGCGAGGCACAATACAAACGATCAGGCTGACCGAGCTAATTTGGCCGGAGGACCATGAAAGTCATGATTAGAAGCTCCGATAATGGTCAAAGGCAACGTCCATCGCCATTCACTAGTCAGTAATTATTCAAACGTTTGACCCTTCCAAGACGAACGGTTGTAACTTTTTGTTCGCGTTTTAGCAGGTTCCCGGGTTTTTCGTAATGCTCGAATCGATGCTGACGCAAACACGACGCGATGGTGCTGCACTGCGCTCGTTTCTTTTGCTAGCGATAAATGATAATGGTTCCGGCTACGTGTTTCGAGCACGTTATTATTAGGTTGTGCCAAAAATTAGTTTCGTTTTCGATTAATGCATACAATGCAAGTTCAACCTAGTATTTTAAGAAAGCAAATTGCGTGGCTATGTAAAAGGAAGCTTATGGTGCGTTTAGACCAAATGCTCGTATGCACCCCACTTCAACAAATTCTTGCTTATTTAAATGATGAGCGCCAGCGAATGTATTAACATAATATAATAATAATATTAGAATAAACGTATCGCCACATGTCAAAAAATGAATTGGGCTGATCATTCGGCGAATGTATCAATTGTTTATATTTATAAAATCGAGTAAGCCTTTTTCCAGCGTTCTAAACGATCGGCGAATACTGTAACGAGCATAAACAAATGCTCGTTTGAATTTCAAGTTTTTCGGAGCGGGGACCGAACCAGCATTTGTTCGTTTCGTTTAAACGCACAATTAGGAAGCAATAAAATACTCGTATATACTCGTATTATTTAAGAGTATTAAACGTACACATTGCGACAGAAACTTTTGGTACAACCTAATGCCTTGCGTAATCACAAATCAGATGTGTATAAATTTTCAACTATGTTCATTATTTGTGCGATAAGAATAATGTTGAGCTATTCACAAGCCAAATCGAATAACCATCTTTTATGTTTTCTTACATTTTTTCTGTCAGAACTGTTGATTGACGCTTAAATTTTTCCACTTAAAATAACATTCCTCAATAATTTGGATTAATACCAGTGGATAATAAGACTTTCAAGAATTTTTCTAAGAAAAATTTTGAATATTTCATACCAATGTGTTTGCAAGTATTCTTTATTGGTGATGCTACAATAAATGTTCAACATAACTTCCTTGTGCATGAATGCACATTTCAGCTCTATTAATTACATTGTGGCGGCTACTTCCTATGCTCGTCAACAGAGGGACATTACGACAACACATTTTCCGCTACTACCTGAATCTTCCTCTGTTTGTATATATATATATATATATATATATATATATATATATATATATATATATACCGTCCTAAACTGTTCTTACGACATCCCGCGTCTAAGGCACGTGTCCTCTAGATAGCCTTACTGATGAGTCCTCTGGCGGGCCTAGGACGAAACGCTTCCTTCTCCTTTTTCCACCTCTCACACACTTTTCAGCCGCCATAATTGGTGACCCCGACAAACGAACAACAACGCTACCTTCTGAGCAGAGAAGACGACAACATCAACAATCCACGGACAAAATCAGGAGAACTGGAAGGTGACTACTCTGTCACTGCCTTGCCTGAACTACTGCCGACCAACAGCGACGACTTCTCCCTACTATGCGCTTCTGATGCCATCTTCGCAGCATTATATGGTTTAACGTTTCCGCACCTAAATTTGTGCGACGTTTTCGTATCTACATTTGTGCGACGTTCATCCATTGTTTGTGTGACTATATGAGTCCTACAAGCGGCTTAGGGAGTTACTCAACTTCGTCAATTCGGCAGCATCACTGGCGGGCACACTGACAGCACACATTCCAGCGACCTCCTTGGATTCCGGCGGAGATCAGCGTAATTAGAGGGAAATTTGTCCAGATATCGTAGACCACTGTCAATGGGGTAATATGGCGGCTACTTCCTATGCTCGTCGACAGAGGGACATTACGACAACACCTTTCCCGCTACTACCTGAATCTTACTCTGTTTGTATATATACCGTCCTAAACTGTCCTTACGACATCCCGCGTCTAAGGCACGGGTCCGCTAAATAGCCTTACTGATGAGTCCTCTAGCGGGCCTAGGACGAAATGCTTCCTTCTCCTTTTTCCATCCTCACACACTTTACAGTCGCCATAACATATTTGGTGACTTACTTTGCTTTTCAAGTCGTTTACATATCTCTCTCTCTCTCTCTCTCTCTCTCTCTCTCTCTCTCTCTCTCTCTCTCTCTCTCTCTCTATCTCTCTCTATCTCTCTTTTTTTTTCTTAATTTACTTTGTCTTTTATTTCCATTGCACTGGTGATAAATTGCGTACCATATCCGCCTTCTCGTCCATCGAATAATAATACATTACTATGCAATATTACTGATCGTTGTCGGAAGTAATACTGAAATTGTCTCATCATAGATGAAACTAGAAGTAAACACTCTGATAGTGAATGACAACATCGTCTGATTCGTATGAATAAGGAATGCTTGTAAACACATTGGTATGAAACATTCAAAATGTTTCTTCCATTTCTGACCTTGCATGGCCTTGAAGGTCACTGTGCAATATACGGATCAATTCGTCTAGACACACGCTTTCGTGTGATATAAAAAAATATACAGCATTCCATTTAAAAAATTGAAGGTCACTTTCATATCTAACAAAATAGTATAAACACAAAAAAATTACACACGCCATTGTGTTGCGCATAAAAATCAGTACTACTTTTTCCTCTTTCATGTTTTTTAAATATTTACTATTTACAAGACAAACGCTGGCTATATACAGGGTGAGTCCGAAGAAACAGAACACCTAAATATCTCCGTCACTTTTCGTTGTACAAAAAAACTTCGTTAACGTAATGTTGTGAGCTGACAAAATAACGAATTCATCCATGTAACACAATATGACCTACAAATGACCTTCTACCCAGAAAAATGGAATCAATCAAAATTCAACGTGTAAGATTCATTTGTTTTATTTCTGTTACGCAAAATGTTCAATATTCCTTGAGCTGCTTACATTCAAATGTATCGCAATACACAACATAATAACAGATTCGGTGTTGACAGGAAGACATTTATGATATCATATATACTTTCACCTATGCGTTCGTACAGAATCGTGTTTATCAACTACTAATTACTCTGAAGACCTTCTTGCTATCAGATTTCCACTGTTTCTAAGATTTCTAATCTATCAGTTTATCGATGAATGTTTCACAATGCGTTACTCGAAGGAAGATAAGATTGATATGATTTTCATTTATGGAGAAAGCCAACAGTGTTTAAGAGAATCAGTGCGGTTGTACAAGGACCGATTTCCTAATCGTAATTGTCCAACAGTTTCCGTTTACTTCAATGTGATAAATAAATTCCGTGAAACTGGTAATGTTGAAAATAAAAAATGTACGAAGATGAGGACTGTAAGGAATGAAGCAATCACAATTAATGTTCTGGCAGCAGTGGATGTAAACCCTCATGTTAGTACGATGCAAATCGCACGAGAAAGTGGCATTAGTCAAAAATGTGTAGTGCAAATACTCCATGAACAAAAATTTCACCTATCGATTCACCAAGAACTTCATGGTAGAGACTTTGCAAATCGTGTAAACTTTTGCCAGTGGGGATTGAGACAATTGATAAACGATAGAGTATTTTTTAATAAAGTATTATTTACCGATGAAGCTTCGTTTACGAATCACGGGAAGATAAATTTAAAAAACATGCATTATTGGTCATCTGAAAATCCGCGGTGGTTACGGACAGTCGACAAACAAAGACCATGGTCCGTCAATGTTTGGTGCGGAATTTTAAACAAACAAATAATTGGGCGTCACGTTATCACCGGAGCATTAAATGCAGAAAAATACGTTGCAATTTTACGAGAATCGTTACCAATTCTCCTGGAAAATACACCCTTGGACATTCGTGAAGATATGTGATATCAACATGACGGATGTCCAGCCCATTCTTCCTGTGTCATAACACAAGTCTTCAATAACAAGTTTCCAAATCGTTGGATTGTACGTAACGGACCCGTATTATGGCCAGCTCGCTCAGCAGATCTTACACCCCTTGATTTCTATCTATGGGGACAACTGAAAGACGATGTTTATCATGAACCACTAACCACTGTAGACGACATGAAAGATAGAATCGTCAGAGCTTGTGCGTCGATTTCCTCCGAAATGAATGTCACAGCAGTACGTTCTGTAACTTCACAGCTAAATGAATGTATAGCAGCTCAAGGGAATATTTTTGAACATTTTTCGTAACAGAAATAAAGCAAATGAATCTTACACGTTGAATTTTATTTATTCCATTTTTCTGGGTTGAAGGTCATTTGTAGGTCATATTGTGTTACATGGATGAATTCGTCATTTTGTCAGCTACAACATTATCATACCATTTAAAAAGACATCGAAATTTGTTCCCTTACACCGTTACATGTGGCCCTTCAAACAGTGTAACTTTGTCCAGAGAAGTTCTTTTGTACAACGAAAAGTAAGTAATATATATATATATATATATATATATATATATATATAAACTTCTTATATATATAATAATATATAATATATAACATATATATATATATAATATATAACATATATATATATATATATATATATATATATATATATATGTATATATATATATAAACTTCTTTTATATATAATAATATATAATATATAATATATATATGTATATATATGTATATATATACATATATACAGTGTGTGCAGGTTTGTGTGTGTGTGTGTGGTGTGTGCGTGCGTGCGTGCGTGCGTGTATAATATTTCGTTGATCGTCTCTACTCGCTATTTTTGTGGAGTTAATGGATTTGGCAAATGAGCGGCTCATTTTATCGTTCGTAAACGACGCTTTATTACAGAAATATTACTGTAAAAATTGATCTAATGTACACGAAATATCTGTGCGAGTATTAAATCAATTACATAAATTATGGAACATAATATTATCCAAATAACTATAACGTTTTGCTGTTTCTCCCGTGTTTGACTCATTTCATTCAACCTTCGCATGATTGGAGCTAGATCTCATCCGCCACGACAGTGATCTAATTGCTGAATACATTGGTTATCCATTCCATAATTAATTGAAGTAGAAGTTACTTTTCAATCCCGACAAGAAATAATTTATCAAGTTGCACGATCGTGATGACTAATTTACGCCTTCTCTTGGTAAAATTATGCGTTCACAAAAGTGCAGTAAATGTTTTTTATAATTATGCAATAATCACTTAGATAATTTCTACAATATCTACGTTGATGCATTGCATAGCGTTTAATAGCAATCTATCAGTATCTTATTATGACTTCTATTAACAAATTTTGAAGAACCCACGAAACTGTTGCAAATATATTAAAAAGTTTTAAACCATTAAATGAAAACGACAAAAACGAACTTTATTAGAAATTAAAATAACTGTTAATATTTGAGAAGTACAAAAAATGAAAAAATAACTTTGTTCTGAAAACTACACAAGAATATAATTATATGAAAAAAGTGTACTTCAATATTCGTCAGTCATTAGTGTAAATGGTTTTCTACGGCACCTTAATTTTTTTGCTCCTACTAATTTCTGAAGCGTGTTTGTTTTTATCCGTTGTCTCTTCATATAATTAATAATTAGATCTGTAATTTCTGGATCGGTATCTAATCTTTTACCAAATTCATTGTGTAGAAAGGATGCTACTTGACACAATGATTTAAGACGAGGTAGGAATTTATTATACATTTTGTGGTGTAATAAACGATATTTTTGTGCGATATCAACATGGACGGCTTCAGCAACCCATCTTATTTTGGTTACAAAGCGTGTTGAATTTACATTTTCTGTTGCCAATTGTGAACCCAACAGAATGATTGAAAAGGTTTAAGAGCGAGTCGCAAGAAACCGAATGAGTCTAAGATTGCCACAGTGAGAGTCGTAGCCACAGTATCTTAGAATCATTAATAAATACATATAATCACTTATCAAATCTACCACTAATAGTATTATCCCTACATTATAATGGCGTAATTTCATTTGTTTATCAATATTTAACTATGTTCCTCAACTCCAACCATCTTGAAGCTTTTGTATATATTGGTAACAGAACATTGTTCTTGAATTTTTTGGAAGTGGTCACTCGAAGGGTTGCTTGCAGCCCCCACCCCTAAAAAATTAAATGATTTTTTCTACCCTTAATAAATTGATCACAATCGCGAAAAAAATGTATGATATGAAGGAGGTAAGATCGAGTATTTTCGTTTTTATTCCATCTGAATATCTTAATTAACAACTGGGAAGAAAAATAATACAGTTAAGGGTATTTACTCTCATATTATCCTTATACGATTAGCGACTTAAAATTTTGGGGGATTATCTTTCAACCTAAAACCATTGTTTTCCCCACAATACCAGTTACAATATATTAATACACAAAAAATGGTGGCTGGGGTCGCGAGACCATTCTTATCCTGCTAGACCCTTTCTTATTGAGTTTTCCAGTTTTGTTGCGGAGTTTATCACGGCTGTCTAATTGTAAGACATAAATGGTGTCGCTGTGTGGTATCGAGAAAATTGAAAGAAACTGTTGCTATATACACCTTATTTTATTCTATATATATACAAACTTTTGTACAGTCTTATGTATATATACTACGGTTAATAAACACTAATAATACACTTGTTCTTAGCTTAATCAGAATACTTTTACACACGTGGTTTCTCTCATCAATCTCTCTACACTCGCTCTTCTTCTTTTTCATACCGCACAACCATACCCACCTTTCTCTCACACTAATACCAACTGCAAAACAACAATTACTACCAACAGAAACAAATCATTTAAATGATTCAGCTAGTCTTAAAATCTTAATGCAATTTCTGCTAAACCGATTACACGCTTGACTGAAGATTGATGGAATCCGGTTACCCCATCAAATTAAGCGAAGCCTGAGTGTTCCCGCAGCTAACTAAATTGCTTCAAACACTGACTGACTAATTGTTGGAACACTCAGCCCTTCCAAGTCGCGGGCTGACAACTGACGAATAAGTAATTGACTAAGTGACGGCCAAGTTAACCCGAAGGCACCGCGATCGCCTCTACCCCTCTCCCCCAGTCTTTACCACGTTTCATCTTGGAGAGGGGATAGAAGGGTGTCTTTCCTGTTCGGTGGTGGACGGAAGTTTCAGAACGGCACAGAATTTCCTTGAGGCTGCAGGCTCACCAGTGAGCGTACGTCAGTCCGCAAGAACCGTTGAACTAATTTCTCCCTTGCCCTTCGGATACTGCTGGGTTTATAGTGCGTCATCTTGACGTTGGCTGAATCATAACCCGGATGCAAGAACTGGATGTTTTGTCGCGATACGCTGATTTAACCCTCCGCAAACCGGGTGGGGTTAAATTAACCCCAGCCGTTTTAAAATTGCTAGTTTGAAATATACTAATAAGAAGATGTTTGTGTTACTAAAAATAGATCGTTAATTTTAAAAGATAAATTTTTGTTTTATTTGAATCTTACCCTATTATCAAATCGACGAAACACAATTTTTGAGTGCGTTTTTATTCAAATGTTGTATTCGTAGATGGATAATGGTGGGCGAAAAATTAACAATGTAACAATTTAACATACCAGTAATTCCATTTAAAAATTTAGAATCATCGCTCAATCGGAAAGCGGTTTCCTAATTTGGATCTATGCTATTTCAAGATGGATCACCAATTTCAATAGCCAGAATTGGTGCACGGGAATTTCTTTATTTTTGACCTACTCCAGCATATAGTGTATGGCGTATGGACCCAGGTGTGACCAAATTCCTCCAAAATAGAAAATTTATCGATAAAATTTTTATTAAACTTGAAATTCCTCTACCGTTTAAAATTTATTAATAAAATTTTTAACTAAACTTGAAATTCCTCTAAAAGATCTTAAGAAATATCAAACAAACTGAAAATTCTTCAAAAATTTAAAACTTATTAATAAAATTTTTTAGTAAACTTGATAATGAACCGGACAAATTCAGGAAACTGCAATATGGTCCATCCTGGGTAAGTTGTACACAAATTTTAAAAGATTTTACTTAACCTAACTTTTAACTTGGCTTAATGAAACTATCATAGAAATTCATTTCTAAATAGGTTTGCTTTCTGAAGATATAATAATATATTTGGTTCCTGCCTTTAAAATGGCACGAGTGCTCCACCACTTTCAATAAAAACATTAATCAATGACTTCTCGAAAACTCAAATTACTTTATTAACCGTAACCACAAAGTGCTTGCTCGAAAAAATGGATGCAACAGGCAAATATACTTTCAAGTAACATATACAGCCTAGTTTACGAAACATATGACTTATACCGGTCAAGTTACGATGGTGGTCCAATTTAGGCAACAGTCCATATTCGATAACTCTCCTCTATCTTTGTGATGCGCGTCAGTCAATCAATGGTCAGTATAAGTACTCAATAAATTACAATCAATCGCCACGATTACAGCCTGTACAGGATACAACATTTTCAATTATGGTTCGTTGCGAAAGAAGATGATTGCTCATCACTGATGAAGCCCACGGGGGAGTGCGTAGGTCTTGCCTTCGTCGTACAGGCGACGAATATGAGAGGCGAAGCAATCAGCAAGTGAATGTGAAGGGGTAGATGTAATAACACCACGCCAGTACTCCATCTTACTCTTTCCCTGCTATGACAAATAATCTTCACAAACAGCATTGTGAATGCTGTAGAACTACTTCTCGTGGACCACAAATGACCTTGCGTCCACCGGAGGGGGATTGAACAGTTGACGCATCCTCTTGGCAATGTCTAGTTTGCGTTGCACCGAGGAAGGATCAGGTTGAGACTATTAAATCCGCAGACCTCCGGTGCGATCTTAATTACCGCTCGAATAAATTCCAGCGGCCACGGTGAAACGTAAATCCGTGCGGCAGGCAGTAGTTTCGCGGCGGACACGTTTTCCCGAGCGAGACGGCGCGGCGGCGGTGGCGGGAATACATAAATACGTTCCACGGGTGCGTACGTTACCAGGCGATAAAGGGAAAAAACGTGGGTATTCGGGTGTAAAACTATCCCATAGATGCAAATGCAGCCCGTGTATCTTGCCGAAGAGGCGTCCGTCGTTGCTGCGGACTTTTGCGTGCGGCTTGCAAATTGCAGGATACGCGCGCGCGTGCACATGCGCCCAAGTGTTCGGATATACGCGGACTGCATATTTTCTGTGACTGTGGTATCCCGAACAGGACCGTACATAAAATTACTCCATCCATACAGGCACTGCATTCATGTTCGTGCCTCGATAACGCCACGCTACGGTACTGCTCGCGAGCGCACCGATATTGCTAATGCGAATTACGCACTCCTCTTCGTATCTCTCTCTCTCTCTCTCTCTCTCTCTCTCTCTCTCTCTCTGTGTGTGTGTGTGTGTGTGTGTGTGACGCACTTTTGCGACGATCCCGTAGATTAAAACGTAAGGACCAGACTTTCTGTGTATGCGCCGCAGGTTGTCAGCAGCGTTAAATCACTAGTCTAGTGCGCTTCGTAACAGGAAAACGTGTGGATGCGTTTCATACCATGTACAGCCAACCTTCTTACAACACAATATTCTGAAGTGGTGCAAAAATTCCGACAATGCCTATACACCCAGCGACAAAACTATAAGCCATATGAAGAAATGAATGAAAAGCGTATTGTAGTAAGAATTTTCTTCGTCTTTCATTCACAATGTCATTACTAGACGGCGGATGTTTATGCAAATGCATATTTCTATAGGAAGTAGGTAAAATTTTGAGTCCCGGACAGAAATTTGTTTTGTCATTAGGGGAATCTAAAAATATAGTTTTTAATTTACACATTTTGCATATTGCATATGTTTGGCGTAAGTGAATATTTATTGCATAAAATACATAAATTTTGCATTCTTGCATATTTGGTTGAAAGTCTACGAAGCAAGAACATACGAAATAGATAAAAGATAAACATGGTAGACCAAGCAACGTTGCGTCGGCCGTCTCAGTCACGGAAATTGTCATCAATATCTCTCCGATCATCTGTCTATTAGTAAACTATCTTATAGCCATCCATAATATTTCCAAAGATATCATGTTATTCATTTACATGAGTCGATCAGTGGTGCTAAGAGTGAAATCGTGCTTAAGAATTCAAATATTGAGAAGATACCTAAGGCGAAATCTTGCAAACGTGTAATGATGTCCAACTTGATTGCAGCTTTAGGGGTTAATTCTGTTGCTGCAGAGGGGGAAGACGTTTACTGTACAAGCTATTCGAAACGTAAGCGATATATCCGGCAATTGCGGACAGAAAGTTAATAACGTTTTATAAAATCTAATTTATAATCCGTTAAACATACATTTCATTTCTTTCAGATTAACCATAAACTTCAAGCTACATTACAAAAAAATAGCAACTACAATATGCTGTCTAAAATCAGCGATATTTTGAAAGGTGCAAATATCGAAGCGCCACAAGAATGTCAGCACAGTATTGGTGTAAATACAAATATGCCCCTATAACGTCGTGTGATGTGGAGAGATCGTTTTCGGCGTACAAGTTAATTTTAACCGATAAACGGCACTATTTTACAACCGATAATTTAGGAAAAACTATTGTAACATACTGTAATTTAAACTGCAACAAATAAATTATGTTGCATGTATTTGACATTCATTTGGCATATATTTTGCATACATTTTGCATATGTCTTGCATATTTCGACATATTATAGCTGCATAAAGATCCGCTGTCTAATTATTACTTAAACCGTATAGTAACACTCTACAATATAGTTCTGCACTTGAACTGTAGCTACGGTTTCAAGAATTTCATTAAGAAATGTAATTACGCTCGTATCGATGCGATAACATTATAAAACAATCGCTAGTAAACAGACAAAGAAAAATAGTGTATCACAAATTTGCGGTGTTAAATGCTTAATGAGTTACGTACTTAGTTAGTGAAATAGTTAAAAATGCTTTCTGGAAAAACGCTGAATGAAACTGAAATCACCTGCATTTAGTAGAATTTATTAGATACAAATTATTTAGCAAAGGATATTGTAAAAATATTAGGAAGCAACCGTTGTGTGTTTTACACTTACTTGAAAAATAGTGATCTAGGTTCTAAAGTCACAACAGATCGAGAAAGATCTCGTTCTTCTGTTTACGAATAGGTACCATTATAGGGTCACATACTCAATAGCTTTTAAGGTATTGACGATTGAAACCTAATTGCTGCAGGAAAATATTAGGTTGTAACATATGAAATGTCCGATTTTGGTTTATCTGTACTTTAAGTTCTGTTTTAACAAGAAATATTAGATTTTTTGTACATATATTGTATCTAAATGTAAGGGCAGACCACCTTTTGTCAGATTCGGCCTTCACATGTTTTTCTTGCTCATCTAACCTCACAGATTTACGATTCGTTAGCCGACATGAATCTGCGTGTTTTTCCCGTACTTTTCTTGTAGGAGTGGAAAAGTGGTAAAAACGCAGCAGCTGCTGCTCGAAACATTAACGCTGCATTTAGTAATGATACAGTCAATGAGCGTACGGTTCGTCGATGGTACCAAAAATTCGAAACCAGAGATTGAGAATGAATCTCGTAGAAGGTCAGAGCAGAGCATTACTGTCGAGCAGTTGAAGCTCTCAGTTGAAGAAAATCCACGGAAAACGGCAAGAGATCTTGCCCGGAAGTTCAGAAATTGAAAGAATGCATAAGAAATTGCAAGAAAAACAACCGGCACTGGTCAGTCGAACGGGGCCAATTTTGGTCCTTGACAATGCTCGACCACATGTGTCATACGTAACGGTGCAAAAGTTGAATACGTTGAATTATGAGACCTTACGTCACCCTCCGTATTCGCCGGATCTATCACCGACGGATTTTCACTTTCTTAAGCATTTCAGCCACTTCCTCACAGGAAAAACCTTCACGAATCAAGTAGACGTTGAAAACATCGTTGAAGAATTTATTAACTCTAGAACGCCGGAATTTTATATAAATGGAATTAGAAAACTAGAAACTTATTAGAAAAAAATGTGTAGAATCCAATGGTTGTTACGTTGATTAAAAATATTAATTACTAAAGAAGTTGTGTTCATTTAAAGTTAATCCTAAAAGTCGGACATGTCATATGTTACAACCTAATATAATGTTCTTTCCAGAAGACAACAATTGCTGGCGTGGCGTGATGGTAACGTTTCACGTTTCCACGAGGAATACCAGTGTTCAAATCTTGTTTAGTGTTTCAATCTTTTTTTAAATTTCATTATATTTTATATTTGTCGTAGACTAAGCATTATGTGTAAGCTAGTTGTGGTTTGGACGTAGCAGGAATCCACTCATATTGTGTGCTATTTCTCGCGCATGCGCGAGATTTTAGCGTCAGTAAGGTAGAGAATTAGGCTAAAATAGGGTACCTTGATCACCCCGCATAGTTTAGTAAAATTTTTTATGTATTGATTTTGAAAAATGAATGTGTAAAACGTGCATTAATAATAACTTACCTCAAATTCACAGCTCACTCGTATCGTCGTAATGTTTTCGACTCTTGTGACACTTTCCCGACAGAATAGTTCCCAGCGCCACTTTCTCTCTACTTTCGCCACAATATAGATACGTTACTGTTTTGGACGCGCATGCGCAAGAAAAAGCACACAATATCTCAACACTGAGTCGACTACCGAGCAGGTTTGCCATGTGCGGGAGTCTTACCCGTCCATTCCTCGCCTAGCTGCGCTGCTAAGCCGGCCTTCGCTTCCTCCGCTCTTCCCACGTACGCTCATACATACTGCGTGAAACACGCTAACGAGTGTCCCAACTTTACCCAAACCAAGCCATCCATGGTGTTGCGTAATGCGAAAGAAGCAAAAGAGCACGTTATTTTCCCTACCCGGACCCACCGGCGGAAGAATGGGGGAAGGAAGAGTGTGGTCGGCTTAGCAGCGCATCTAGGCGGGGGGCGGAGGAGTAAGTGGCCTGGCGGGACGCGCAGATAGCAACCCTGCTGCCGAGTGGTCGCGCGTATGTTTACATTGCTGCATTAGTCATAATGCGTACACGTGGACAGAGTGGTTCCGCCGTGACCTTTCCGCCACGGGGTGGGGGAAGTACAAGACTATGAATCAGATGGCCGGCAGAATGCTTTGGACGGTTGAAAAAGAACAATCAGAGTCTCGATGGAATCAATCAGTCGGAATACTCTGCAGCTCGACAACCCAAAAATGAAACTGTCCCAAAAGTGAAAACGCTCGCGCATATTTATTATTCTTAAACCTGATTCTTAATTTTTAAACCTGTGTTGCAATACACATACAGTAATAAAAAGAGAGAAAAAATAGAACCCTGTTGGATATGGTCAGATGCATGTTAGCAGATTCAAAATTATTAACCAAGTTCTGCGCTGAAACCGCGGTAAAAAACCGTTTACATCAGAAATCGATGTCCGTCGAAGAGTTTGGAAACGCAACTCCATTTTGTGAGACGGAAACCAATTATCCGTCATATGATCCCTTTTGTACGCGTGGATTACGTTTTAAATAAGAACCCCGGGAAAGGAAAGTTTGAACCTCGATCGAAGAAGTGCATTTTCCTGTCTTACTCTGACGATTCAAAAACTTAGTTTATGGTGGTCTATCAAAACTGAAAAAGTTCGAAAGAGTCGAGATGTGACATTCGTCGGCGACAATCACCTTTCCGAACTAAAAGAAAAGGAGAAAGAGTTTCTTGATTTTAACACTAGAACAACCAGACCAGTCAAAATGACATGTTTCTAAATGTCCCGTCGCAAGGAACCGTACAAAGGGTCTTTTCTTGAGATTTGTTTGTGGCGTCTACGTGACTCTGAAGCCACTTTCAAGAATTAGGCGCGCGATGCACATTTGGTGACAAGTCGAGCCATCGCCTAACTTTCGTATTTGTTTCGCCTCCTTAAGAGTTGCGCGTCATAAATCTATCACTGATGAAGGATATTCCCTACCGAGAAGTACGGTTCTTGGGTTACCTAGCTTCGCCCTCGGAGGGAGTCGGGTACGGTCCCATGCTTTCCTCGGGACAGGCTCGCTTAGGGCCTATCTAAGAGTCATCAAGAATGATTGAGGCATGCAGAGCTCGGCAAGAACCAATCAGTGCACTTCTTCAGCATGGTAATGGGTGTCACCGTCTTGACACCCCGAAATGGAGGACCGCCTTCACGATACAACGAAGGGTCCTCCCGAAACCGCGACTTTCAATCGGTCGCAATCAAACAGTCGAAGTCGAACCTTCGCTGGTATAGATCAATGAAAATTAACGAAGACACACTCGACTGAGACAAAGAGTCTCTCGAAGTCGGTCAAGTTCATTCAACGATTTCATACAATCGAATCAATCGGATTTCATAAAATTCAAGTGGAGTTGATCGTCGCGAACTCCCACGCATATAAGGCAGGGTCTGCTAGATTAGCCTTACTGACGAATCCTTTAGCAGGCCTGGAACGAAACGCTAAACCTCAAAAATTCATAAATCGAAATAATCATTGAATCGGCTATCTAAAATTAATTTGGCGGGTAGTAAATCGGTGATTTCGGAGTTGACGTGTCTGCCACAATCGGGCTTAAAATTTACAACTTTAAGTGGATACGAATCATCCGCGCGTCGCTCTCGAGATTCGCACCGAACACTAAATATTTCGTGTACAAATATGGAAATTATAAATATGTTTTCTTGAGTGATTTTTTAGTAAACTTCTGTATTAGGGTACATATGTATTTAAACAAAAGTTGTCCGGAAGCTGAATAAATACAATTTTGTCGTTATTATTGTGGGATCAGGACCTCCCAGACCAAATACTGTATGGAGATTAGGAAAAGTAGGAGGGTTCCGTGGGTATGTGTAAGAGTTGATCAGCTACAACCGCGAGGGTCCCGGGTTCGATTCCCGGCGCGGAATTCCTCATTTTTCCTAAGATCCTACATTATAAACCAATATACACCAATCGCATTTAGTGCTCTAGTGTTAAGTGTTCTTGTGTTTATTTGCAGAGAAACCAGGACAGAGCAGAGTCGGTCGCATCTGAAGAAGATGATACAGAATCCGAAGAGAATGAAGATCGTGAGAGTCATCCACGCCGTGGGCGAAGTCGACCAAGATTAATTCGAGTAGGGCAGAGAGGCAACCAAACAAGGTCTACTCTCCTGCTCAGCAGGTGATTCATGAAGCTCAATTGTCCATTCAATAAAGTTCAACGCCAAGGGTCGAAGAAGCTATGACGGGACCATACGCAACGGTGTGGCAAAAACCGATGGAAGCTGAATTCAACGCACTTATCGAACATAAAACATGGAAGCTGGTCGAGCGTCCAGAAAACCAAAATATCATTGGATGCTGCTCAGTCTCTGACCAACATGTATTTTCCGACACTCCTTCACATCTTCGACAATAGCTAACTTTCACCAAAAACACACCCTGCGATCGAAGATGCAGCGACCGCGCGCGATGCCCTGCAACTACCTGCGACCAAATGAAGTCAAACCTGATTGGTGCGCTACGCGAATACCAAAAATGTATGAATACCGGACATTTCTCACACCGATGGTCACTTCGAACGAAACGTAACTAGACGACATACCTGTACAAACAGTACACAACTACAAACACTATACAACTTGTTAAATATAGTTACTTATTACCAAAACCAGTCTAACACATTTTACTATCCGCGAACAAGTACGGCACGAGTAAGGCACGATTACTCGCAAAGGGTGATGCGCAATAACCCGGTGTCGACTTTTGTGCGATTTTCGCAGCGTGCGTAGGATGAGGCTCGTTTCGTGTAACTGTTACCATCGCTGCAATAACTCAAGTTGAAATGGTACTGAGGCGAGTGTGATCGCTTTCGGAAATAAATGGAGACACGTGTTAGCAGCACTTGCTTTTTTGCTGAGAGACGGTCGGTACAACCCGCGTAGCTCGCGACGACCGCTCTCGACGAATTCTCTTACCGAACTAGCTTACAAACTAAAGGTTCGCTCGCAGATGCATTCCAACGGAAAATCATTCTTTCTCATTCTCACAGATCGCTTTCACTCTAAACTAAAACCAAACGCAGTCACCCTACGAGACACTCGACCCAATCGTTCAAACATCCACTCGACACTATCGCACAGCACGCAGCCCGGTTCATTCATTCGACACTCTTTCGACTTAACGTAAACGCATGGCGGAGACGTGGCGCCAGCTTGTCGCCGCCACAGTACCAATGAGATATTATCATGGCATATCGAATGGGGATTTGAACGAAACTGTGTTTACGGAGCAACCTGAAGGTTTTATAAAACCTGAAAAATGGGGCATGCTGTAAAATTGCAAAGATTGATGTATGGTCTACAGCAATCGGGCCGACAGTGGTATGAAAACTGGATTCACAATTAAGAAAATTAATACTGAAGCCATGAAAGGCAGATTAGTGCGTACATTTTCGTCTAGAGAGGGAGAGGGAGAGAGAGAGAGAGAGAGAGAGAGAGAGAGAGAGAGAGAGAGAGAGAGAGAGAGAGAGAGAGAGAGAGAGAGAGAGAGAGAAGCTATATGCCTTGGTTGCAATTTATGTGAATGACTAGATCGTTGCAACAAATCGTAGAAGTGTTTACGATGAAATACAATCGACACTGGAAACAAAGTTCAAATTGAGCAAGAGGAGTAACAATTTACCTAAATAAAACTCGCATATTCGGCCGTAAATGCACTTGCTGTTTCAAATACCCTTATACGGCAACGCCGAATTATTTTTATCAACTACTGAACAATAATCGCACGCAAGCCGTTACTCTTCGTTAAAACATTTAGCATTTTATTGACCTATTGTGCACATTTGGTAACCAGAAGTCTAGCCATCGTCAAGGTCGAGCTTCGAGTTGCTGGTTTAAAGCGACGGTACTCCATTGGGACACGCGGATTCCCCGCTCGGGGGTACAAGCGTACCTGCAAGTGACCCCCGATTCGGGGGCTGTCCTCCTTCCATGCCATTTGAAAACACGGTTCCATCGAACAGTTGCTGAAATTAAAATCGGCAGTGTGCTGTTGAGAGGCCGTTAACCTCGTCAGCTGTTCTGAACTAGTCTTCCTACGGTCGCGAGCATGGACGGACGATTTTTCGTGCACGGGCAGTCGAAACAGTCGATTTAGGTGCATCAAATGTGAACTAGTTGTGCGTGATATGTGGATTTCTGTGAATCACTTGTGTGGATTTCATTCGACGTTTGTGGACCCAATGGGTATGTGGGAATAATTTTACTGTGATTGTGAATAAATTAATAATGTGGGCCGGATTGTGCAGTGAATGGACATTGACCCCTTCTGCTCGCTAATTTCATAGAGCGAATAATTAAAATGCTCTTCTGAATTTAACGAGTAGGCAGATTCAATGTTGCACACAAAATAATTTGTGAATACAGGAATCATTTTCACCTCGCTGGGGCTTTACAGGAGAACCAAGGTAAGCAAGGTTTTCTCAGTATTCACGGTGTTAGAGTGTGTGGTGCTGTTTGTGCCGCGCGCCTTCGGGGCGTTCGCTTTAAATAATTTTAATTCCGTCAATTTTAAAGCGCCTGCCTTTTCAAAAATAGGTCCGTAAAGAGGAGACTTGGAGTTGTTACCTCGTTTTTATCGAATATTTAAAAAAGTCCCGGCTATAGGAAAATTGCATTTGTTTAAAACTTTTTCAAAATAAATGGTGAAAAAATCATTTTTTCCAAATCGAAATATTTTCAATAGATACTCTTATGTGTTCACTATAAGCTCCTCAAAACTCATTTTCCTCAATACGCTAGTTCTAGTGTTATAATTTATTGAAAAAAAGTTGCCACTTTTCTTTACACGTCTGTAAAACCAACATTTTTTAAGATTTCGAAAAATCCTTCGAGATTGGTTCATAGATTACTAAATACTACAACATATTCAAATTTGAACTATCCGACATAGGACTCGAAAAATTTTCTTGTCTTGTTTGTTCCTTGCTTTCGACCGCGGTGTATCACCATCGCTCGACTTCTGTCGCGCGCGGCCGTCTCTGCCAATACGCCCCTAGGTCGCGCTCTGATTGGACCGTGTTTTTGGTTAATAACTCCTTAACAAAGCCGAAACGGCCATTTTTGCAAAGGAAAATGTCGCTTCAAATGGCCTCAGAAACCTCCCCTTTGACGGAAGCGAGACATTTTTGAGACACCCTGTATAGGCGTGCCTGAACAGTGTGAACAGTCATAGCCAACAGACTTACCAGGACGTGTGTAGCTGACTTAACATTACAACTAGCATACCAGAGTTTGGCAGTAATTAATTCAATGAGTATTTAATTACATCTTCAATTACATGAGCAAAAATGGACTATAGTTTCAATAAGAAAACGGTTAAATGGTCCAAAACATAAAAATTAGTGATTTAAAAGAACAATTACGGTAATTGTAATTGTTAGACTCAATTACAATTACGGGTTGAGCCAAAGTGACTGCAATTACCAATTACAATTACGTGTAATTGTAATTTTATTTCTGCAATTACAAGTAATTGTAATTGGTAGTTGCAATTACTTAACGCCAAAATGGCACTAAAAAAAAGTAATTAGGTACCTACTCAAGGGAAATGTCTAAAAAGAACAAACAAAAACCATATGTTACTAAATATTTATTACTTTTTTTAGTACCATTTTGGCGTTAAGTAATTGCAACGACCAATTACAATTACTTGTAATTGTAATTGGTAATTGCGATTACTTTGGCTCAACCAGTAAATGTAATTTTATTTCTGCAATTTCAAATTACAGTAATTGGTAAGTAATTGTAATTGTAATTGAAATTACATTTTGCCCAACTCTGTAGCATACCAGTCAAAATGACTCGTTTCTAATTTTTTCTTTTAGAAATATTGAAATTATAAATATGTTGTCAGGTGTATTTTTTTAGTAAACTTCTCTATTGAAGTATAAATTGAAACAAAAATTGTACGAAATCTGAATAAATGCGATGTTGCCATTACTATGAGACAATATAGGCTAATCGCGTTTAGTTCTCGGAAGTCCTAGTGTTGATAAAGTTTATATCCCTTAACCCACTAAAATGAATTTCGTATCTGTGCTAACTACATATGAAGCTTATGAGGGAAATAGTTGCAAGTAAAGTAAAGTATGTTATAAAGTTTAACCAAATTCCTTTTACAATAACGTCAGTCTAACCCTCGTGGAACCACGAACCCGCAACGTAGATTGTAATAATTTGTGTGTATGGTACACCTGCACCCATATGCGTATGTATATACGTACGTATGCATATATGTATATCTATGAACTGTGTTTACCTCTGTTATATATGCGCATATGTATACATATTACTGATATTACACCGGCTGCTGATGTACATTAACCTTAAAGCGTGCGATTAACCTACTTCAACCAGGGTGAGAAAGTCTATAATAAGCCAAAAGCATTTCTTTGAAGTTACATAGAATAGAAGAAACTCAATGCAAATTATAAACGCGAATAATACATATATTATGCTCGTAAATAGTCTTTCTTAACATAAATAACTAATCAAATAGGATTAGACATATTAACACTGCCGTTCTTGTAGTTCTTATAATTTAAGTAAATCTCATAAAAACATTGTAAATATTAATGCCATTTTTAACACTAAACCTACCGACCATTAAACTTGATTACTATGTGCTCCCTTGTTATAAAAATGGTACAATTGGATTTATTTAGATTATGTGCCATTTTTACCATAATGTACACTTGAATATAAAAGAGCGCATAACCATTTCCAGTGCAAGCACCTTTATAATTTCAATAATTGTAAAATAAAAGATCTGAAAGCAGTCATTTGACCGGCGCTGGTAGGTTTAGTGTTAAAAATAAACAAATTAAAAAGAATGATTTCTTTTCGATTGATTTTAAAAAAATTCGATAACCGCTTTACATAACCATTGTATATTGATTTACATTCATGTCTTTAAAATTGATTAGGTCGCTATACAAATAATTGTTATTTTCTTCGCTGTAAATTTTGACACCTAATTTAATATAGATGGTAATTTCAGTGTGTTTGTGTAATATTCTAACTTAAAATGTTCTGTTAATTTGTACAAATAGATTATGGTTTCATGTTTTCGTGATGGTTGGAAACAAGACGTGAAAGTGCAAGTTCGAAAGGTTTCCTTGAATGCATTCAGAATACTATTCAAAAATACAAAAATTGGTTCCATTAATTAACCCTTAACAC
Source organism: Sphecodes monilicornis (assembly GCA_913789915.3). NCBI lineage: Eukaryota > Metazoa > Arthropoda > Insecta > Hymenoptera > Halictidae > Sphecodes > Sphecodes monilicornis. Next base: position 32,716,590 of record OU565284.1, on the reverse strand, counting down.
TCGAATGGCGACTCTGAGGCGCCACTACAAATTGCTACACCATTATTCAGAATATTGTTTACATGATTAAATTTGTTTATATGTAATAAATTACTAAACATTTAAGTGAAAAAACCATTTCCTCCCAATCGAAATATTTTCAATAGATACTCTTATGTGTTCACTACAAGCCCCTAAAAACTCAGTTTCCCCGGTACGTTAGTTCTAGTGTTATAATTTAATGAAAAAAAGTTATTAACACGTCTGTAAAACCAATATTTTTTAAGATTTCGAAAAATCCTTCGAGATTCGTTCATAGATTACTAAATACTACAACATATTCAAATTTGAACTATCCGACATAGGACTCGAAAAATTTTCTTCTCTTGTTTGTTCCTTGCTTTCGTCCGCGGTGTATCACCATCGCTCGCATGCTGTCGCTCGCGGCCGTCTCTGCCAATACGCCTCTAGGTCGCGCTCTGATTGGTCCGTGTTTTTCGTTAATAACTCCTTAACAAAGCCGAAACGGCCATTTTTGCAAAGGAAAATGTCGCTTCAAATGGCCTCAGAAACCTCCCCTTTGAAGGAAGCGAGACATTTTTGGGACACCCTGTATAGGCGTGCCTGAACAGTGTGAACAGTCATAACCGACAGACTTACCAGGACGTGTGTAGCTGACTTAACATTACAACTAGCATACCAGAGTTTGGCAGTAATTAATTCAATGAGTATTTAATTACATCTTCAATTACATGAGCAGAAATGGACTATAGTTTCAATAAGAAAACGGTTAAATGGTCCAAAACATAAAAATTAGTGATTTAAAAGAACAATTACGGTAATTGTAATTGTTAAACTCAATTACAATTACTGGTTGAGCCAAAGTAACTGCAATTACCAATTACAATTACATGTAATTATTCAGAATATTGTTTACATGATTAAATTTGTTTATATGTAATAAATTACTAAACACTTGAATATTGTATGAGGTAGTATATCAGTTTCGTACGCATATAATGAAAAAAACTTATGTACGATGAAAATATTCTAGGTTAAAAGATATGTTTGGTTTTTTAGTTGAAATAGCTCCGAGTGCAAAGGGTTAAACCACTTCAACAAGATCTTATAAAGGAAGATTTTCAGCTATAAAACATCTAAAAATATTTTTGAACGTTTCATTTAATGTTCTATTACTCAATAATGTGTAAATGGAAATGGTTTCCACTTACAGACATGAAATGTATTTGAAACTGAAAGGTGAGTATTGTTGTAAAGTTGATGCTTCAAAACCATAATTATTTTTCCATTAACCTAATACATTGAAAATTGTTTAGCTACTTAGACTTCAAACATTATAACAACGGAGTCCGTCAAAATGACGGGATCCGAATTTTTTAATTCACAATTACATATTGTTATTACAAAAATGCATTCATGAACAATTATTTAATAAATTTATCTTTTTAAATATGTACGCATTGGTATGAAAATCTGTAAAAGTTAGAATAAATGCATTCTTGTTATATTTACAAAGTAATATAAAATAGCCATTTTTAACCCTTAAGTAAATTTGTGCCAATAATTATATAATGTATAATTATTACGAATACAACTATGTGTGGATTTAGATGAAATTTGATTACCTCATTACGTTTCCATCCACCATTTCGATAGAGGTTTATATTAAATATAAATATAAATTAATAGAATTATTGCATTTTCTAACAACATTTCCAAGGTCCACTTCATGGTTAATGCTCCATATATTTACTGTTAAACAACATTTTGGTTATCAAGGTAAGACATGAAATGTAAAATTTGAAATACCACCGGCATCACCACAGTTTCCAATTTAGTTTTTGCTAGAAGGTAGCTCTAAGTATAAATCGCGATAAAGTTAGTATCAAACGCCGCAACGAGAATTTCTTCCCGACACTTCGATTTTCGCAAGGAGTTTCGTAAATGATAAAAAATAACCGTACGACAATTTCGCGTGGCAGGTTCGTTACTGGCGAGACGTTTACACAAAATTGGAGAGAGCCCAAGAATCTAGAGTCCTTGTACCCAGGCGCAGTAAGGTTAATGAAGTTTCGGCTCATTAGACTGCGCAATCATGAGTTGTACGCCTCGCGATCGATTAAACCTGTCGCGGCGAAATCGATTATGAAGATCTAATTACACCAAAGTATTTCGATTACCGTCCCAGCGTGTTGCTCGGTCGAATTTCCGTTACTACTATCCCAGAATAATAATCGACGACCAAGCATCCGAAACCAATTGAATCAACAAAAGTGTCGTAAAGACTACACAAAGCTTTCAACTGCCTCCACAAATGTAACGAAATTATTCTTTATAAAATCTCAACACAGAAATGACGTTTGCATTCAACAACAGTAAATTTTAATAATAATTTGCTGATTATTCTAATATAATAAATATATTATTGAATCTTCTTCGTACTATCTACCACGAGTGCTCCATGAGATTTTAATCCAATTTTGAAATCTTTCTAAGTACGCAATCATATAGTTCTAATACTTGATACATTGCATTATGATAATTTTTAGTTCAAACTTCGTAATGAGATTAAAAACCAGTGTTTTTTTGCTTTATCTCTGATAATGAAGGGATTCTGAAAGTGTATACCTAATTTTGGAAGCAGTTACACCTTTCAGTTGAACGAGAAATCCTGTATTAATCTAATCAGAGTAAATGTTTGTAGTGAAATCTGACTGTACTTTTTGTAATAGTTCAGTAAATAAAATTGTTTTCTTAACATCGCATTCTATACATTTTTTTATTTATTTAATGTTAAGTATGTGCGTGTTCTGCTGTCTTCTCCCTTTTCTTAGATAGACATAAGTATTCTAATATATATATATAATATATTTGTTACGTTTAAGTTGATTTTCTTATGTGTAATGTACGTGTAGATTTATCACTATACTGTATAAGATTGTTAGTGTACCTTCTTCAAATTTGTTTAACTGCTTTCAAACTTTCACTATTTAGGACAAAAGTCAGTAGGTGAAATATGAAACAATAAAGAGATTAAAAGAATTTAAGCATATCTATAGATTAGGTTCAACTTATTAAATTTTTACAAGATCAAACCTATTTGTCTCTCGTTTCTCGAAATTAGTGTAGAAAGATCCACAGTTTACTGATTACTGATAACTGATGAATGCTTCCAAATGGGAACATTTAAGGAAAGAATAGAATTCTTGATGTTTTAGAAGAACTATTAATACGAGATTGAAATAAAGATATGATTAAGAAAAAATGAAATAAAACAGTGATTGATTCCCTGTACAATCTATACAAGTGTATAAAAGATCATCGTCTCATACAGGTCGGAAATTATAAAACGTTACAGACGAATATCTCCAAAAATATTTATTATACGCAAAAATGCTTCAGATGACACTTGTTCAGTACCGACGGGGACATCATGTGTTGGAATTTTTATTTTTCCCGGTGGACACTCCAAGGTGAGGTGAAAGTCAACTTTCTTTCTTGAAATGGATTGATATGTTTTTTTCTCCGCCATCAAATAGTGCGTCTTAAGATGAGTTCAATTTCCTATGACTCAAGGTCATTCAAGGTCAAACTTTAAACAGTCTCCCCTATACTATACATACAAAGCTCTTTTAAAATTAGGCCAAAAGACTTGAACATCTTGACACGTTAGAAGGATTAGTTCACTAGATGTTCTATAGAAAAAGTTAATAAAAAATGGCCATTGATGAAAATTACGAAAAACAAAGTAATGGTCATGATTTTCAACATTTTTACCTGTGCTAATAATGAAAATTTAAAATATGCATTTTGTAAATTTGAGTAAGTTATTTATGTATTACTGTGCTCTTCTGCAAGATAATCAGTTTACTTTCATTACTAATCGTACTAAGGTATCCTTCGCTGAACGATAGTACTTAAATAAGTGGAGAAAATGTATCAAAATTGTTTTAATATGTTTGTGGTATTAGGATTATGCAGGAAAAATTACAGAATGGCTGATAATTTGTATGCACAACGGTACCCAGATCGACCATCAAAATTGCATATGGTATTTAAAAGACTAGAACAGCGTTTTCTCCGTTCAGGTTCTGTTCAATGTCCATTAAGAAAGTCAGAATACGCGAAGCTTGTGCTAAGATGAATGTTGAAATGTTGAGCAAAGTTTAATCACACCTTTTCTGTATTTCCAATCAAGTTTGACCTTGAACGACCTTGAGTCATCGGTGATTGAACTCATCTTAAAACGCACTATTTAATAGTGAATAAATATAAATATCATTCCATTTAAAAAAAGAATGTTGACCTTCATCTCACCTTATATTTTGGAGGTGTTCATCTGTAACGCTTTATAATTTCCACCCTGTACAATTTAAAGAGCAAACTGCTTTAAAGTTAGAGCTGCTTAAACTGCTGGAACTGTTTCAATGTACTAACTTTACTTATAGCTAGTTTCCAAGCTACCCGCCGACCATCATCGGCCACATCATTATTAAAAGCTTGAATGTGGATAGCTTGAATCACGGTCTTCGCACTTGACGGTTAACAAAGTTTCGCTTCGTTACGTTCTAGTGTTACCGTGCCCTTCCACGAGCTAGACAGTTGATTAATTTCCCAGATAACGATCGAGCTCACGCGCAAGCGATTTTACGAGACGGCCTAAAAAAGGCACTTGTTGCTCCCGTTGCTCAGGCAGGCAACGCTGATCAAATTTCGTTAGTCGTAGCTCGCCGATTTTCGTTTCATCCCATGATGACGGAAAAGCAACAGTGAACTTGACACCTGCACGTCAAGCGTGTATCTGCAATCAAATACTTTGAAAAACTTCGACTGATCGATATCCTGAATTTAAAAAAAAAAATAATACAGCAGAATCCTCCCATATTCAAACTATTAGGGAGACAAAAGTGATCGGATAACAGAACAATCACTTTTCTTATATTAAATATCATTTATCTAAATGAAAATCAAGGGACTTTAGAATTTTTATGGTGCGGTGCTGTGAATACTTCCAGGTTGCGTACTAGGTTCCAGGAAATTATTTCGATTTTTTTGTTTTGTTTAACATGGAGCATATTATATTTCGTTACAATTTCGTAGTTTCATATTGTATAACAAACAAGCACTCAAATTTTGAAATTAGAAAAAAGTTTTTGAAAGTACTGAAATGTGAAAGCTGTCGATTTATTCAAAGCTGGTTTTTGTATAAAGCGCAGTCATGATAATTGTTATGTAATATACTCGTAATATATGAACAATAGAGCCGACTTCTATTGTGACTTTCAGTGTATCTCAGATATTTCTTTCTAGAAAGCATACAAATGTGAAATACTTTTGCTGTATTCAACTTCAAATTTTACTAAATCTTTTTAGTTAGGAGTTAATGCTTAAAGTGCCCATCATGTAGATCAGCGAGGGGGGATTTTGTCTCAATTGAGGCAAAACTGTCCACACCGTAGCGCCCTCTGCCCCCTTCCAGCAAGCGCGGGACAATGGGGCAACGAAGACACGAGACATCAGCGTACGCAACAAACGTGCGCGCAGCATGAAAGAGAGGTTGGTGGGAAAAGCAGGCGTTTGAGGGGCTCCACCCGTGCTCATGCCTGATGTAGATAAATATAGACAAAATTAACAGTGTAACACAAATTTTTATTGTTAATTTTGTACAATGTGATAATTTGCAAAACAATGTGGAATGAGTATGCAATGAGGCATTTGTTACGTTTCCAAATAGTTACATTGTTTATTTTAATATTATTGGTATTGAATTGCTTACATTTGATCATGTGAATTTGGTTATAGAATAAATGAAATGTACTGTATTTCGAGTTCTTTACTTCTTTGTAGCGGCAGTCGACTCGCATAGCACGTTATTACCATCTTAGAAATCCATAAGGGATGACGTGAGTAACATGTTCTTCTCACTTTACTGATAAATAAATGGCGTTTGTAGCATGTCATTCCAGCATAAGAGGTTACATATCTGTCTTTTTAAAGAAATTTATTGGCTCATCGTTTTCTTTGCGTACACAAACATACTGTCAATGCGCTCAACACCAATTTTTTATTTCAATATACAATAGACAATTCTTATAGACTTTGATAAGCTGACTACGAATTCAAAATTTCTTTCCCTCCATTAACCTCAGTTTTTGAAAAATTTAATTTGAAAGAAATAATCAATTTTTCAAGCCATACAAATGATTCTTACGTAAAATTATTTTGTAGACTCTCAAAAATGTGAGTGTATATTAGTTTATAACGTTATAAGAAGAAACACAGTTGACTTTTGGAAGTCTACGGAATCGTTCGACGTATGAATATCATGTGTACAGCTTTCACGGTTATAAGCAAAACAATCCTTGAGGCTGAAAATTTGACATCTTTAAAATTAAATTTCTCAAAAACTGACACATTGAGACTGATGAAGAAAAACGACGTTTGGATTCGTGTTCAGTGAATGACAATGTCTAAGAATCGTAAACGAGTTATCGAAGCGCAAAAAGGAAAGGTTAAAATTTGTTGCAAAGTGTAATCAAGATAGTTGCCTAATTAGGCGTTTCTAGAAATTAGTAACATCGGGCGAATAGCAATATTGATTCTGGATTACGTAGTTAAACGATATTTATCCTATACTCCGATAAACATTAGCTCCGTTTACACAAGAAATAATCTCTGCGCATCAAATCTTGAAGGGCTGCAGAACCGCGTCGTAAATCACGGCGTGGTAAGCTATTTGTTGAACAGGAATTATTATTAACTGGACATAACTCTATATCTCGTTAATTCGACCTGATTACAGTGAAACGAAGTATCCGACAAAATTGCTAATCTGATCCGGGCGCACCAGCCAGAAAATATCCTCTTAATTCGGACGGGAACACCTAAATCACTTACACTTCTGGAAAGTCTGTTAAATTGCTTGGAAAACAGGTCGGCTACTACATTTACGAAATACCACGAAACTGCTGGGCGAAAAATGAATTCTCTCGGCAGAAAACAAACTCGTGATCATGTAATCTGAAATGAAATAATGTTGTAGAAACGTCGCGAGCTACGCTGCTCTGGCACTGTACAGAGGATGTGGATTTTTTCGAATCGCGAAACATCAATGGAAATGCGTGAAGATAACAGGTCAATGTCAGAGTAAACTAAAATTGCTAACAGATTTTTCACCATTTGCTTGTTTATTCAATTAAAAACCGTTCACATTTCTATTCATTCGATTACTCGTTTACGGATGCAAATTCTGGTTTGAATAAAAATTATGGAACTAATATACGGGGTGTCCCACCTGATTTTGACATTTGGTTTATGTTAGTATTATGATATGTAGCAAACGTATTTTGAGTGGTTTATTGTTTTTAGCTGGGGACATAAAGGTCATATGAAGACCAATTATTAATATTTTTTAAATATAATCACATATCTTTTAATTCACAGGATGCAGTTGAATTAAACGGTGCAGTTAAAAAACGTTGCAACGTGCAGTATTTTATCGATAAATGTCCCAAGTGTCTGGCCTATAATAGTCTTAGAGCTATTTCCACTACCGCGGGGTGTACACCCCGTGAGGGGCTGCAAAGCTCGAGACGCCTCGATCGCCGAGAAGTGTAATATACAGGGTGTCCCAAAAATGTCTCGCTTCCTTCAAAGGGGAGGTTCCTGAGGACATTTGAAGAGACATTTTCCTTTGCAAAAGTGGCAGTTTCGGATTTGTTAAGGAGTTACTAACGAAAAACACGGACCAATCAGAGCGCGACCTAGAGGCGTATTGGCAGAGACGGCCGCGAGCGACAGCATGCGAGCGATGGTGATACACCGCGGACGAAAGCAAGGAACAAACAAGAGAAGAAAATTTTTCGAGTCCTATGTCGGATAGTTCAAATTTGAATATGTTGTAGTCTTTAGTAACCTATGAACGAATCTCGAAGGATTTTTCGAAATCTTAAAAAATGTTGGTTTTACAGACGTGTAAATAACTTTTTTTCATTAAATTATAACACTAGAACTAACGTATCGAGGAAAATGAGTTTTTAGGAGCTTGTAGTGAACCCATAAGAGTATCTATTGAAAATATTTCGGTTTGGAAGAAATGGTTTTATCACCATTTATTTTGCAAATGTTTTAAACAAATGCAATTTTCCTATAGCCGGGACTGTTTTAAAAATTCGAAAAAAACGTGGTGACAGCTTCAAGTCTCCTCTTTAAGGACCTATTTTTTAAAAGGCAGGCGCTTTAAAATTGACGGAATTAAAATTATTTAAAGCGAACGCTGCACCGCGATATTACGAAGGCGCGCGGCACGAACAGCACCGCACAATCTAACACCGTCAATACATACTGGTAAAACGCACTCTTCACTTTTTAGTTATTAATGTTAAAAACTGAGAAAACCTTGCTTACCTTGGTTCTCCTGTAGAGCCCCAGCGAGGTGAAAATGGTTCCTGTATTCACAAATTATTCTGTGTGCAACACTGAACCTGCCTACTCGTTAAATTCACAAGAGCATTTTAATTATTCGCTCTATGAAATTATCGAGCAGAAGGGGTCAATGTCCTTTCACTGCACGATCCGGCCCACATTGTTAAATTATTGACGATCACAGTAAAACTATTCACATATATCCATTGGGTCCATAGACGTTGAATGAAATCCACACAAATGATTCACAGAAGTCCACATATCACGCACAACTAATTCACATTTGATGCACCTAAATCGACTGTTTCGACTGCCCGTGCACGAAAAACCCTCCGTCCATGCTGACGATCGTAGGAAGACTAGTTTAGGACAGCTGACGAGGTAAACAGCCTCTCAACACCACGACCTGCACGCTCTGCACGTTTTCCAAAATATGTCATCGTCGAGTTCTTTATTTCCGCATCCTTCGTTCAAGTCAAGGCGCTTTCCTCGTTTATTAACTGCTACATTCGAGTGAAGGTGCGTTAATCGTTTATGGCCATCGATGGAATTTTCATAGAACTGTGTTTCCAAATGGAATGGAAAGAGTGAATGACCGCCGCTGGCTACGTACCCCGTCACTGGGGTACGGTCCGTTTATGGGGGCAGGTACGCTTGTATCCTCGAGTGACGCACGCGGGCAGTCTGCATTTTCATATTTTGGAAAACGTGCAGAGCGTGCAGGTCGTGGTGTTGAGAGGCCGTTAACATCGTCAGTTGTCATAAACTAGTCTTCCTACGATCGCCAGCACGGACGGAGGGTTTTTCGTGCACGGGCAGTCGAAACAGTCGATTTAGGTGCATCAAATGTGAACTAGTTGTGCGTGATATGTGGACTTCTGTGAATCATTTGTATGGATTTCATTCAACGTTTGTGGACCCAATGGATATATGTGAATAGTTTTACTGTAATCGTGAATAATTTAACAATGTGGGCCGGATCGTGCAGTGAAAGGACATTGACCCCTTCTGCTCGATAATTTCATAGAGCGAATAATTAAAATGCTCTTGTGAATTTAACGAGTTGTGATTTCCGGTTCGACGCGTCCACTACGACCGGGCTTGAGATTTACAAACTTAAGGTCGATTTAAGGTCCAGTTATACTGCCGGGACGTGATTTTTTTTACATAGGATGGGGTCTAGAGAAAATCCCGACCGTGATTTTGCTTTCACGTTCCTGATATTTTCAGCTCGCCACGGCGAGGCCATTATCTTGACGTCTGAGCATTTCCATATGGCCATTCGAGTGCGCTTTCACAGTTTCCTGCTGTGCATGGCACAAAAAAAAGATGTTTTCAAGAGTTTCACAGCTCCTTATGTAAACTATCGGTATCTCTCCTCTACAACATCGTGGAAATACGAAATTTTCCTGTCCCTTGGTGGAATAGCATTAACACATTCTGACATTATACGTGAATTGCATATGTGTAGTAAAACCGAGAATAACAGTTATCTTTTTAATTCAGTTTAATCATTTAATTCAAATTCCATGCGAAGGCGGATCATTTTTACATACAGACACCTTCAAAGTTTGCTACTTTGAGCAATTTGTACGATTCACGGCTATTATTAAAAATAGAAACATTTTCTTTTTTGTGATCATCGCAAAAGACTGATATTCTTCTTAAATAATTTATCATTCTATACGCAAATGTCATTTCTTAATACAAATTTTACCGCCCGTTCAAGTGTGACAAAATTTGTTTTTTAATTCGCGCAGCTTCAAAAATTTCAAATATTGGGCACATAGAACTACTATAAAAATATGAATGATGTGAAAGATTATTTCAGACACAGGGAAATAATAAAATGTTAATTTTAGGAAAACTAATATTGTCATTTCGCCGACTAAAATATTTTGCAAGTTAATTAACGTTTACTGTACGCACCGTATACAAATTTCATACAATACACATGCGAAGTAACATATGCCAATAAATAGAAACGGGTTGAACTATTCATTATTTTCGGTTCATAAAGATCCTGAATATTTTTTAAACATTCTCAAATAAGGTTGACGACGTAGTTCCAAAATTACAACTTCCACGTAGTAAAAGAAAGAACACGGGGAAGCGGACGCGAGATGTCATTTCATTATCATTTTACCTGAACTGTTGTTGGGATGTCGTAAAAAGGACAATGATTCTTCCAAGCCTGCCGGTGGATAGCGGTCGATCAGTCGATGCAGTTAGAATTAAATACCTGAATCGCCGCGTCCTTTGCCGGTCTTTTACCTGAACCCAAGTTTCGAGGATCCCCAAATTAAGAAACCAAATTTCAAAGAGGAAGAATTGAATTAATACTTTCTAACAATTCTTTAAAGAAAACTATTGTATACTATGTTATGTACTAATATTAAAAATGTTGAAATTGGCCCATTCCACGCGAAATCTGACACATTTCTGAGTAGTGTTTCCGATTTTGTTCACATTTGAGTATGTTGTAGTCTATGTATAGGCTGAAGAACTGCGACCGCGAGCAACAGCAGATTATTATATCGGATTAGGTTAAATGCATTTACTGTGGCGTGCAAAAGTATCCGGACACCCTTCAAAAATGAATAACTTTTTCAAAATTAGTTCAAACGACTTGATTTTCTTTGAGATGTTAGAAAGATTAGTTTACTCGGTAGCGTGTAAATAATTATTTATACAAACTGCTAATGGTCGAAATTGTGATGAAAAAAGTAGAAGTCGCGATTTTGAACTTTTTTATCAGTGTCTGTAATGAAAATTTAAAATATACCTTTTGTAGATCTCCATAGGTTATATACATGCGCAAAATTTCATTGAAGTCGGTTAATGTTGCTATGAGTTACAAACATTGCAAGATGGAAGCTTGAGTGTAAAAGACGCAGATTTTCGGTTTTTTCAGGGAATTTTGTTGATTTTGATGAAACTTTGTATATGTACATAACATAATATATATATATATATATATATATATATATATATATATATATTCAAACAAAAGTTGTAGTATGTAAGGAGGTGAATATAGTATCTAGAGGAAACAAATTTTTTCAAGGTCATTTTCTCAAGTTTTCAAGGTCATGTTTTTTCTATTAACAACTATTTATGCTATATATGGATTCTTAAAGAGAAAAAAAAGACAAATTCAACAATATATCATAACGTCTATTTATGTCGAGATTTAAAAAATTCAAAATTTTCAAATTTGTTGTGCGCCCTTTTGTCATGATCCAATCGACCCCAAACTTTTTCCAAATCATTCTCTCAACATTTGTCACAATTCTGGGTGGGGGGGGGGGGGGGTGAGATAAAAAAACATTTTTTGATAAAAAAATAAGGTCCACCCTAGTATACATTCTTTCCTGCTGCAAGACAAAATGATGTAATTTATGTGCAATTATTCTTCTTATTCTGCAAAATCCTTTGAGATTCGTTGACAGGCCACTAGAGACTACAACATACTCCAATGTGAACAAAATCTGAAACACTACTCAGAAAAGTGTCCGATTTCGCGTGGAGTAGCGCAATTTCGAAATTTTTTATATTAATACATAACATAGTATACATAGTTCCCTTTACAGAAGTGTTACAAACTATTAATCTAATTCTTTCTCTTCGAAATTTCGTTGCTTAATTTGCGGATTCTCGAAAATTGCGGTCAGGTAAAAGGCCGGCAAAGTTCGCGGCGTTGGGCGATTCAGGTAATTCTAACTGCATCGACAGATTGACCGCTATCCACCGGCGGGCTTGGAAGAGCCATTGTCCTTGTTACGACATCCCAACAACAGTTTAGGTAAAATAATAATTAAATGGCATTTCGCGTCCGATCCCCGTGTTCTTTCTTTTACTACGTGAAATTTGTAATTTTAGGACTACGTAGTCAACCTTATTTCAGAATGTTTAAAAAATATTCAGCAACTTTATGAACCCAAAATAAGGAATAGTTCAAACCTTACAGCCGTTTCTAGTTTTTGGGGTGTGTTACTTCCCATGTGTACCGTACGAAATTTTTATACGGTACGTACAGTAAAGGTTAATTACTTTAGGCATAATTACAATGAGAGTACACTTCTGTAATAAACCAGACTCTCTTTATTCGGGAGAGGAAGTGTACTTATCTATGGCTCGTCCAGCGACTCTTCTTTTGTCCCTGTTATGACGTCGTCGAGGCAACGACATGTAATGCGTTGTTCTTCTGAAAGCGGTGCCATACTTAGATTTGTATATGTGTCAATTTATGATATATGAAATTCCACCTGCATAGAGAAGAACACTAAAGTTATATCCATTAAAAACGCTAAAGTTCCTTTTGGAAAGACACTGTATAATTTCGCTGAAGCTCGCTATTAAGTGAAAAGTTAAGAATCCGATAATAGCGAAATAACAACGGACTGAGTGGTTCAAGATCTCGTCTCCTCCAGAAACCAAAGCATTACAAGAGAGGAATCCAATTCCGTGGAAACTCCTACAAATTAAAAGTACGAAAGAAGATACGAAAACATATAAAATCAAGAATCCGAATAGTAAGAATAATAGTAAATGAACAGTTCAAGATTCCATCTCCTTCGCGTATCAAATCGGATATAACAATGAAATCCAGTTCAATTGAAGCTTCTGGAAATTAAGTAAAAGTAACCAAGAATCAGATAAAAGCGAAGTTAGAACAAACGAAATTGGTAATTCAGATTCGCATCTACAGCACGAAACGAATTACAGATAAAGTGGAGATATAATTCGCTGCAGTTCTTTGGAATTACGTGAAAGAGATCCAATCATATTTACCTCTACTCAACTTTGTCCTCTCTTCAAAATGTTGAAATGCAGAATACGTAATTAAAAATGTCTATAATTTAACTCATATTAATATTAAAAATTAAATAGAAATAATTTGTGCATAGATCCCATTACATGCAACAATTCGAGGAAACGAAATGGCTGACTTTGCTGCGAAATAAGCTGCAAAAAGTCCACATAAAAACGGGATCGCCTATAATGACTTTATCAAAGACATTAAAAATAAAAAATAAATTACTTTTGTGATGATCAATAACTAGTCTGAGGTCTAGTGCACCTCCATTTTTTGGCGGCGATTGAATTATGAAAGATGGAGAAAGGAGAAGGAAGCGTTTCGTCCTAGGCCCGCTAGAGGACTCGTCAGTGAGGCTATCTAGCGGACCCGTGCCTTAGACGCGGAATGTCGTAAGGACAGTTTTATGACGGTATATGTATACAGGGTATCCCACATAAATGGGAACACATAAATATCTGTCGTATTTACAGTCCTATCAGAAAACTTCAGAGGACAAAGTGACACTATTGCAGGGGGCAAATATAATGGTAAAGAAAAAAATTTTTGATGTCGTGTTTTTTAATGAAATTTCAAGGTCACCGATGTTTTTTTAAATGGAATAGTATATTTTTTTTACGATAGCATGATAGACAATAAAAAACTGAATTTAGTGGATACCACCTTTTTGACTTTGAAATGACCTTGAGCAAGAATAATCATGTTGGAGCGGATAAAATGTGGAAGTTTAAAACTTACGCGTTTTAGCAAAGATTACGCGTTGTTTACGGCGGGTTGACCTTTACATATCATAATAAATGTTCGAAATGTTGACCATCCTCATTTATGCAATATTGCAATCTCGCATTAAATTGTGGCGACTACCTCCTATGCTCGCCAACAGATGCACAGTGAAACAACACCTTTCCCGCTACTACCTAAATCTTCCTCTGTTTGTATATATACCGTACTAAAACTGTCCTTACGGCATCCCGCGTCTAAGGCACGGGTCCGCTAGATAGCCTTACCGATGAGTCCTCTAGCGGGCCTAGGACGAAACGCTTCCTTCTCCTTTTTCCACCTCTCACTCACTTTTCAGCCGCCATAAAATGATCTGTAGCCACTGTCGATTTCCTGAGACGTAATTGAAGCACATGCTGCAGTAATCCTTTGCCGCATATCCTCTGGCGTTGTGGGTTTATCTTTGTACACAATACATTTTATCTTGCCCCATAGATAAAAGTCCAATGATGTCAGATCCGGAGAACGGGCTGGCCATGAAATTGTTCCTCGTCGCCCAATCCAGCGTACAGGATATTTCGTTTTTAGCACCGTTCTAGCAACTTTAGAATAATGCGCTGGACAACCATCATGTTGAAACAACATGCGCTCCCGATCGAATAACGTAATTTCTTCTAAAAGGCATATTTTATACCAGTAAGAGTTACTTGTATAAATTCGTTCGACGTTCAATTACGTCTCAGGGAATTGACAATGCCTACAGATCATTTAATGCAAGATTGCAATATTGCATAAATGAGGATGGTCAACATTTCGAACAATTATTATGATATGTAAAGGTCAACCGGCCGCAAACAACGCGTAATCTTTGCTGAAACACGAAAGTTTTAAACTTCCACATTTTATCCGCTACAACATAATTATTCTTGCTCAAGGACATTTCAAGGTCAAAAAGGTGGTATTCACTAAATTCACTTTTTTACTGTCTATCATACTATCATAAAAAAATATACTATTCCATTTAAAAAAACATCGGTGACCTTGAAATTTCATTAAAAAACACAACATACAAATTTTTTTTCTTTACCATTATATTTGCCCCCTGCAATAGCGTCACATTGTCCTCTGAAGTTTTCTGATAGGACTGCAAGTACGACAGATATTTAGGTGTTCCCATTTATGTGAGACACCCTGTATACAAATAGAGGAAGATTTAGGTAGTAGCGGGAAGTAAGAAGTAGCCGCCACATTACCCCCTTGCCAGTGGTCAACGATATCTGGACAAATTTTCCTCTAATTACGCTGATCTCCGCCGGAATCCAAGGACGTCGCTGGAATGTGTGCTGTCAATGTGCCCATGTGGAACTCATATAGTCGCACAAACGTCGCAATAATTTAGGTGCGGAAACGTTAAACCATATAATGCTGCGAAGATGGCATCAGAAGCGCATAGTAGGGAGAAGTCGTCGCTGTTGGTCGGCAGTAGTTGAGACAAGGCAGTGACAGAGTAGTCACCTTCCAGTCCTCCCGACGTTGTCCGTGGTTTGTTGATGTTGTCGTCTCCTCTGCTCAGAAGGTACCGTTGTTGTTCGTTTGTAGGGGTCACCAATTTTGGCGGCAGTTGAATTATGAAAAGATGGAAAAAGGAGAAGGAAGCGTTTCGTCCTACGCTCGCTAGAGGACTCGTCAGTGAGGCTATCTAGCGGACCCGTGTCTTAGACACGGAATATCGTAAGGACAGTTTTAGGACGGTATATATACAAACAGAGGAAGATTTAGGTAGTAGCGGGAAATGTGTTGTCGTAATGTCCCTCTGTTGACGAGCATAGCAAGTAGCCGCCACAATTTAAACGTTACTGTACTGTACAGAGTGTACAAAAATTATATGTCACGACTAATATAGCGGCCTCTATACCTCTAGATTGGTGGAGATCTGTTAAAAAAATGGGACGCAAATTTGTCATTCACCCTTCTTTCAAGGTCAACATTTTTTTTGTATTGCATCGTATAGTACAGTATTTCATCGATAATTGTCCACAACACGGGTCTGCGCAGGGACATTTATATCCGAGGGATATCATTGTTTGAGGTTTGCCGAATGTGGAGAAGGACAGTCGAGCTCTAGAGGCCTCGGTCACCGAGAAATGTAAACATAACTAATCCGAATTTCCAACTTCTTTATTGTTCATTATTTTTTTATGGGACTTCGATGCACATATTTGTAGCATTTTTCTAATAAAAATCATACCAAATATGATATAATTCCGATGATACTTACTTGTGTAATAGACAATTAAAGTTTCGGGCGCGAGGAAGAATAGCGTATGGGAAAGAAAGAGACGCGGAGAGTCGCAGTCGGCGGCAGAGTTCAAAGGCTCGCGCCTCCTCGCAATGTATTACCAAGGAATAACTTTTTTATTATTACTTATTTTTTTCTTCTGATTAAAATGATACCAAACACGATATAATTCGGATCATATACAGGTGTATGGTCATTATGTATATGTCAGGTACATAACATCGGTGAGACAACAGTAATGCAATGACGACACTTTTTCATTTTTAATTAATCTTTTATGAGACTTTTACCATCATATTTGTAATATTTCTCTGATCAAAATTTTTCTGATTATACATACATATCTATTTTTTTAATTGACGATGGACTAAGTTTTGGTGACTGTTCGGAATTCTGCAAGAATTCCGGCAAGGAGGCGGATGACGGTTCCCCCCAACCGCTACATGAGCTAGTTAAGTGAGAAGACCAGTTGGTACATGTCGCGCTATCTATGAGTGCGGGACGATACAGTTCACCTGCCGCTAATTAGCAGGATTAACGTGCTCACCTGTGGTGTCGCGAGCCGTCATCCGCCCTCCCCACTCTCTAATTTCTCGCGACGAGGAAGATTTCCGTCACTGTCTATCGCCGTTTTTCGCCACGTGTTCACGCGCCGCTTTTTTCCAGCCCGTTTTTCGGCAAGTACAACGCCGTCGGAGAAACCGCGCTCTTCTTAACCGCTAAATTAAATGTTACGCGAGGGCGTTTTTCTTTCAATTTACGGCTGACATTTGGGACATTTACCGATGAAATACTGTACTCGCCACAAGGAACAAAAGTCTCAAAGACACCATTGGTTCTCAAGTCAACCATTCTCTTCAAAAACAAACCATTGACGCCAGCTTATCGATAAGATAATATGAAATCAGTAAAAGACCTTTTCGTTTTCAATTATTCTCTTATAAAACTTTTACCAACATATTTGAGGTATTTTTCTTATTAAAACGACACCAAACACGAGTTTGTAGCTCTCAGTAGAACATTAGTGAACAACAGAATTCTAATCTCTAATTAGAACGAAACACACAAATTGACTTTAACAGATTTAATTAGATTTACGGGACGTGTCAAATTGACGCGTTTTAATATTTTTAATTTACGATTACCGAGATTGTAAAGATACATCCACGAGGATTGATTTCCTTGAGTATATATTATAAAAAAAATGGCTAAAAATTTGAATATACACATTCTCGTTATTTTTATAAAGTAATGTAAAATAGTAAATTTTAGTATTCCGTAAACCTAGTGTTATAAATAAAGTTTATCAATGTATTATTAGAAACAGCTCCATTGAAATATGTTTATTACCAAAACTTGCAATTGCTTATGATTAGTCATGGTGCAATGCTGTTACCTGCATGTGTTCAACAAAGCAGAGCATGTATACAGACGATGTATAGGAACAATAATAACAAGCTTATGTGCTCATTTGGGTGCAGGTGTATCTCATTAACCAAAACAGCCCGTCGTTCGGTTAATGACACCTCGACTTAACTTCCCTGTTGCTCGTAAACTCAACCCCGACAGACTTTCTTCCGCATTTTCTTTCGGTAGCTCGCCTCGCGAACGGATATCCGACTCCCTCGTATCCGGCGTGGATCCCCTTGGGTCCTGTTTCCAACGAGCTGACTTATCCCCCTTCCCCCTCTCCCTCCCCGATCGACCATCCTGTCTAGCATCGACCCCACCGCCACCACTTCCCTACGGTTTTGTTACGACTAATTACTCGAATTACAGAATCGTCTGTAACGAAGAACAGCGTCCATTATCGGCGCTCACGGTATCCGGTTGTCGTGTATGAATAAATTAGAGACGCGTTTTGCATTCGACAATGACGACCGCGCGTGTCTGGAACACGTTTCGTGAAATTGCTCGCAGAGGACTATGCAAAAGAGGCCAGGCGCCGATCTA
This sequence comes from Sphecodes monilicornis, assembly GCA_913789915.3. Classification (NCBI taxonomy): domain Eukaryota; kingdom Metazoa; phylum Arthropoda; class Insecta; order Hymenoptera; family Halictidae; genus Sphecodes; species Sphecodes monilicornis. The sequence goes on along the minus strand of OU565284.1, from coordinate 32,698,375 downwards.
CAATCATCCGATTGTCAACTACTTTCTTAAAACAGGGAGAATTTCGTTTCAAGGGATACACCACCGCGCATGTTGAAAATGTTTGGTAAAATTGTAAAAATTTGTTTCAGTAATTATTAAATAAAATGGAAATATCTTTCTAGGAGATACTAGTAACACTTTGGCTTCACTTTCATATTTCTTTACCATTTAACATAATAAAATGATGACGTTATACAATATTGTCTGATTGCACCCAGCACCAAATGTTACTGGAACATAGTACAAAAAAATTATTATGTAAACTTAATAAAGAATAAATACTTTTAATGTATCGTACGATTTGTTTTGATATCTCAATTTACTGGATTTTTGTAAATATTTAAACCTAATTATTCTTCGGGAAAAAAGATTGCATTCTTTAAACAGCCCGCATTTTCTTACCTTGTTGAATTGTTAAAAAATCGTACGCTACATTGCAAAGTATTTATTCTTCATTAAGTTCACATAAAAATTTGTTGCCTTCTCATCCAGGTAGTACGTTGACATATAAGCCAGACCGTGAGTCGGTTGCACATGCGAATGGATTCAATAGTTTCGCGATAGGAAAATTGCAAAGCGAGGTCAGTCGAGTAACGATCTCTCGAATCCATTCTTGTTACAGCGTGAAACGAGACTGACATGGGACCGTCGTCTGAAGAGAACATTCCCCGGGAGTTCCCGCGGGAAGAAACGCTCCTTTGGGAGGAGTCATTTCGACTCAGCCAATCGAGCTACCTCTTTGCGCAAAGGTTGATGACCCATAACGTAATCTTTCAAGCGCGTCGAGTAGCCAACGTGTCCTCGGAACTCGACTCGGACAAAAACGAACAAACTGGTCGCCTGCACTCCTCCAAGCTCGCATACCTGACGGATCAAAAGACACCGTAAGTAGAGGTATGCGAGAACCCGAAAATGTCGGATTCCCAATGGTCCGTACAGGTCGAGACAAGTCGGATTTTCGAAAATTTCGGGATTCTTGAACATATTCGGATTCTCGAATGTATCGGGATTCTCGATAATTTTCGGTAGACCGAACATTACAATACCACTTCCTGGCCCCCAGCTTTAGGCACCTGTAAGCAGGGGTATGCGACTACTCGATTTATTTGAGTATTCGAATTTCGAGTCGAGTAATGATCGGTCTGTCGAGCCGAGTCAACCGTTTGAATTTTCCGAGCTACTTGAAATCGAAGAACTGCTTGAAAATTCGAATATTCGAGCCCTCGTGAAACTTCGATTTACTCGAAAATGAATTTTCAGCTCGAAATTGTTCGAATAACTCGAATATATTCGAACAGATCTTTAACTTTCGAGTTACTCGTAAAAATTCAAATATGTTTTCTTCATGAAAACATGAAAATAAAACAGAAGCATTAATTTAGCGTCATATTTTTCTTCCTTATAGTTAGAATAGTATTTGATAGTAAATAACTGAATATTCGAGTAACTCGAGCAATTCGAATTTTTACGAGTAACTCGAAAGTTAAAGATCTGCTCGAATATATTCGAGTAATTCGAAAAATTTCGAGCTGAAAATTCATTTTCGAGTAAATCCAAGTTTTACGAGGGCTCGAATATTCGAGCCGGTTGATTCTTTCAAGTAGCTCGCATTCTTTTCAATGAGTTTGTCAATTTCAAGTAGCTCGGAAAATTCAAACGCTCGACTCGTCACACCTCTACCTGTAACACGATATTCTAATTAGTGTGATCTGCTGAATACATATTGAATGAATTATACAGGGTGTTAAAAAAACCATTGAATATTTATATGATATAGAGGACACACTGTACCGAGTAAAAAAGCCTTAGTAAACATAGGTCGAAAGGTCTACCGTTTCTGAGATATAAACGTTTTTATTTGCTAGCATCATGATTGACTTACTACTGGATTTAAAATGCATATCTGTCATTTCTTTATTCCAGTAACACGCTAACATTTTTTGAATCTGTACACGCGAAATCTACTGTCGGCACTTAAATGAGAACATTAAGAACGCGATTTATAATCACTAGACAGCGGATTTTATGCATTTTATGGCAAAAATGAGTAGGTGCAATTTGAAACAGTAAAAAGGTTAGAAGAATTTGAAAATACTGTTATATTATTCTCAATCTATTAAACATATTAAGAAAGAAAATAAATTTCTATTTCATTCTAGTTTATTCCAATTCAGGTAGAAAATTTTTATTTTGCATAATGATCCGCTGTCTATTGATGTGATTGGACGCAAGTAAGTCAATCATGATACTAGCAAACAAAAATGTTCATATCTCAGAAACGGTTGACCTTTTGACCTACGGTGGCTCACAAAAGTATTCGCTCGTCCTTTAAATCAGAATAGCTTTCTTAAAATTTGACCAAACCACTTGACTCTTTTTTAGCAATTAGAAGCATTGATTTAGTAGATCACGTGCAGATAAGATTTTGAAAAAATTGTAATTAGTAGGAATTACATGAAGAGATAAAAATGGCACTTTTTAAAACTACTTTACTTGAGCCCATAATGAAAATTTAAAATATGCCATTTGTAGATCTATGTTAGTTATGCATATGCTGAAAATTTCATCGAAATCGGTTGACGCAGAAAAAAACGACGCGCATCGAAAGATGTAAGAAACTATAGATTTTAAGCAGAAACTGACCAAAAGTCGTGAAAAACTGTTATTATTAACACTTTCAGCCGCTTGTAGCTCATATGTTCGTTAACTGATTTCGATGAAATTTTCAGCATATGTGTAAGTAACATAGACCTACAAAACTCATATTTTGAATTTTCATTACGGGTTGAAATAATAAAGTTTTAAAAAGTGCCATTTTTATTTTTTCATGTAATTCCTTCTAATTGCAATTTCTCCAAAATATTTTTTGCACTTGATTTACTAAATTAATGTTTCTATTGCTCAAAATAAGTCAAGTGGTTTGGTCAAATTTTAAGAAAGCTATTCTGATTTAAAGGGCGAGCGAATACTTTTGTGAGCCACCATAGGTCAAAAGGTCAATCGTTTCTGAGATATGAACATTTTTGTTCACACTGTACGTTTACTAAGGCTTTTTTACTCAGTACAGTGTGTCCTATTATATAAACAATGTAAACATTGAATGGTTGTTTTAACACCCTGTATATATTTACTGATGGAAAAAACTTTGATACGAGCCAGACGTTAGCGGAGTTATGATTTTGGACGGTACAGGCTATCATGGAAATACGAATAATAAGTTCATTAGTGAGAAAATGAATAGTCAGAAATATTTAGATATTATTAAGGAATAGACAAAACATGCCAGAAGAATTGCTGGTACTGACACGACAACAGAATATCAAATTGCGTACTACTCGGAACGCGTTTTACGATCGACATAAATGTATTCCTTCCGCATCAGGTCGTGTCATCATCCTTCTTGTGTTCAGCCAATCTTCGATCACCTGCCAGGATTGCTCGTTCGATGGTTTACACGTGAATCCTAGCCGCGATAGTGTCGTCAACTGTCAGGAATTAAACCGATCCCAGTGGAGAAAACGTAAAATGTTACAGCCTGCACGGTGCAATGGTACTTCACTGTGATCTTCTATTTTGATTACTGCACGCTTTACGAGCAGTAACCGAGTTCTCCTAACGAGCAAGCCGGTTTCAGGAGATTTAAATACCCAATTGATAGGTGAGAAGTAAACCTGGTCGTTGAATACATTGAATAGCATTTAATTAGTCACCACATTCGAGAGCTTCTACGGTTTTTGCGACCTCGAAACAACCTTTAGTTCCTTAAAGTTTCATTGTCTCAGCTTGTTCTTTTCCATGTCTCTTTTAACTATTTCGTGTGGATCTGAAACTCTAAGCTTTTCTTGAAGACTCGTGCGGTCCTGGTTAACATCACCTCAAATATTTATTAGTCAGACTCGCAAATATCCTCAGATTGCATATCTAATTAAAAATGTAATACATTACTCAAAAATAAACTCCGTGATAATACTATGAGCCACTATAAGAGATCTGAAATTATCATCTTGACTTTTGACATTATTATTAGTTGCAGCGAGACACAATTTAGATGGAATTTGAATGCATATTTCAATTTTATTAGTTCTTTTGTAGGGGTTAAATCAAAGATTTATGAAAGTCAACTTTAATTCCTTAAACGGGACGATATACTTTTTATGTACGTATTCATGAAGCTCATCATTTCCTACAAAGTAGTATGAACTTACGGCAAAGAATTGGTTAATTCTGGAGATATTTTAATTTTAATTAAACTGTTAATTAAACAGTGACATGTGTAGGGAAAAGTTGTATAGAATAAAACTGATAAAAACAGATTATGTTCTTTGTAAAAACTATATAGATATACTTTATCTTCATTAATAGCATGTACAGTCATTTTTATTTTTCTTAACCTCTGTAAGATTTTTTGATAGACATCTATGAGGTATTTAAATTGTTTTGGGGATAAAATTTCATGGGATCCATCTCCGGTGACGTCAACCTTCACAAGTCTCATCAGGCTATCCTCTGAATAACCTTAAAAAAATTTCAGCTGTCGTACGTCGTTCTTTCATTAAGTAATTATTAACAAAACATTTGCGACAATCAATGTTTGTTTTGAAATAGTCTTCTACTTGTACTACTCACCTATACATACAGTTGGGGCAAAATTAAATTATCACGCTTTAAAAACTTTGTGCATGTAACTTATAACTTATTCAAATTTACAAAATGCATATTTTAAATTTTCATTATTAGCACAGGTAAAAATGTTGAAAATCATGACCATTACTTTGTTTTTCGTAATTTTCACCAATGGCCATTTTTTATTAACTTTTTCTATAGAATATCTAGTGAACTAATCCTTCTAACGTGTCAAGATGTTCAAGTTTTTTGGCCTAATTTTAAAAGAGCTTTGTATGTATAGTATAGGAGGGACTGTTTAAAGTTTGACCTTGAATGACCTTGAGTCATAGGTAATTGCACTCATCTTAAATCGCAGTATGTGGTGGTGGATAAAAAAACATATCAATCCATTTCAAAAAAGAAAGTTGACTTCACCTCACCTTGGAGTGTCCACCGGGAAAAATAAAAGTTCCTCCATATGATGTCCCCGTCGGTACTGAACGACTTTCATCTGAAACATTTTTTCGTATAATCAATATTTTTGAAGATTTTCTTTGTTACGCTTTATAATTTCCACACTGTATATGTATACAATACAGTGACTTAAACAATTGATCAAATGTTCCCACAGTGTTTAAATTTTTATTTAATTGAACACATGTTAATAAGATATGTAACAAAATATTTTATTATAATACAAACATAGTTTCCGTAGTTCATATAATACAGAATTAACTTAAATATGTTAGACTTTTTAAACAAAAATAAAATGAAATTAACAAATTATGTAATGATCAATTTTTTGAGTTTGAAAAAATGAAATATTTAGTATTTCGTACACCCTCCTTTCGCGTTCAGTACGGCTTCTATGCGTCTTGGCATATTATCTTCTAAACTTTTACACTGTTCAGCCTTAATATTTTCACAAGCGGTTTTAACTTTTAACCACGCTTCAATAATACTTCTTGAATTGTGACCGAAGTTGGCAACTGCTCTTTTCAGTAAACCCCATAGGTGTTCTATTGGGTTCAGCTCGGGAAACTATGGGGGCCAGCATAAAACAGTAAATCCATGAGCTGTTAACCATTCTTTGGTGATTTTTGCCTGGTGTTTAGGGTCGTTATCGTTCTGAAAAATGACTTCTTCTGCGTTCTTATTCCATTTTAGCAAACTTCCAATTAAACTTTTCTGCAGCGTGGACGTGTATGATGTTGCAGTCATTCGACCATCAATTTTTTCAACATATCCGACGCCCTCACTGGTCATACAACCCCAAAAGTGAATTTAAGAAGTCTTTAAAAAATAAAGAAACTTCTTCTTACAAAGCGGTACAAGAAGCTTCGATTGCAGTTTGCCGAAAAATATAAAAATTATACAGATATCGATTGGGCACGAGTAATATGGTCACACGAGACGAAAATTAATCGTTTTGGATGCGATGGACGGGAATGGACATGGCGAGGAAATAAAGAACTACGATCGCATCACGTTCATCCAACACTGATGTTTGGAGGAGACTATATCATGGCTTGGGGAACATGAACTGTGGGAACATTTGATCAATTGTTTGAGTCATTGTACATGTGGGGACGAGAGCGTTCCCGACGTAACAGTACCGACGCAGTGGTCGCGTGGCGAGCATCCCTGTCGTCTCAACGACGTTACCGACGCTGCGAACGATCACGAAGGATGTGGTAGCTAATCAAACCGGATGGAATGGACACGGACTTAAAGGACTGAGCATAAAGTGGTTTTATGGGTGAGAGGGGTCGTGCCGCGAGCGGAGAGGGATGGTAGACTGCGGCCATGTTGGATGGCAAAACTAGTGTTGCCATCTATATAACGTTGCGGAAACATTGATATGATTAGATTCTGAAAAATGATTGCATAACAAGTGTATTTGTATATATATCTGTATATATATATATATATATATATATATATATATATATATATATATACAAAATATTGCACATTCGGCTCCACTATATCTGCCTCAGGGCTCTGCTAATTTATCACCTCACGTTATCCAACACTGCCCTACAATTTAATGGCCAGAAAACTATTAGTTTATTAAAATAGGTTCTTTTACTACTGGCAACATTATTTTTTTGCTTAGATATATAATTGTATCTAACCTTAACATAGTTATTAATTATACACTTTATAAGGTGTATCCTATGGTCGTAAAGTGCATTTTAATCATTGCAATGGTTCAGTAAATTTCTAAATAAATGATGTGTATCTATTTCCCGCATGATTGCATTACAAATTCGCGCAACTAGTATTCAAAGTTGCCTATAGATATCGTTGGGATATGGTGCAAGATTTCACACGCATGCGCGGCCAAAACACTAATGTATCTATATCATGATGACAGAGGTAGTGGAGCCCTGAGACAATTATATTGGCGGGAATGTCTCGAAACAATCTGTTCCGGACAAAAGACTTGAGGACGTGTCCTGCGAGTTAAAAAATATATACACAAATGCACATGTTATACACTCATTTTTCAGAATCAAATCATACCAATTTTTTAAAATTCTCCTGGGTGCACAAGGTACCCCATTTTATCGAGAATTTTACTTTACCGAGGCTGAAATCTCCGCGCATGCGCGTGAAATCTTGCACCATATCCCAACATTGCCTATAGAGCGGACCACAGTGTTTGCCATCCAAGATGGCCGACAAGTTGATACCCCTTCCGTCTTTCGCCTCACCCCCGCAGCATAATGCACAGTCCTTAAGTCCGTGGGAATGGACCATCGCGATCGCTCTCGGAGGTTCGAGAAGCGTCCGAATTGCAAATAAAAGAAGGGCGCGGGGGAGCCGCGAGACAGTCATAGTCTGGACCTTTGTCCTAATCGATTCAACCGCGACACTTGTATTTTTCAATCTTTGAATATTAGGTACTATTAAATATTGTTAATTACTGTATAACACGCTGTATTTCGACTGCACCCGTCCTAATCCTACATACACGTAGAGGTAATGCTTTGTTTCTTTAGAATGGCATAAGTGCAACGCGTTTAGTATTCCATTTTAAGAAATATCTGAGTCAAACAAATTCAAATCAAATTCTCATGATGAGGAGTTCGGTTCGAAAAATGTTAGATTCTCAATTGAAAAACAACTGTGTATGTTTGACAATAACTTCAACGGTTGTTGCTTAAATGTGGTCATCATTTATGAACGTGCTTGTGCAAAATGATTTTTTGTACGATGGGAAAATAAGGAAAACAGCGTTACTAAAGATGTGATACTCGTAAAAGCAGTTGAATTTCCAAAGTTTACGTCTCTAATTGTCACACTGGGAACCCAACAAAGATACAATTAGAGTGGTAATACTATACATATGATTCTAGGCTTCCAGGTGTAAACCAACTCATTTTACAAAAATTATCCTCATGTTTCGATAACATAGTAACTATCGTCATCGATGAATCGGATGGCAAACTATTAGTTAGGTAAACAATTAAGATCTCTGGTTTATCGCTATTGGGTTGTAAGGTGAACATGGTTCATTTAACGAATCATCGGATGGTACAACATTACTATTGTGTCATTCAATCCTGTGACAAAGTTAGCTGCAATGTTAGCGAAACGTTAGTCTAAATAAATGACTTCTTGTGTTTCTACGATATACAAATAAATGAAGTATATTAAAATGAGCAAACATTTTTATTCTAAATATATTAATGCATTTGAATGACCTAATTTTCGAAATTTGCAAGCATTACCTTTAATGCTTCGCCTCATAAATGGTATATAAAGATGGAAGCACATCTCACGGGGCAATTAAGAAATAAAGGAAACGTGGAACATTTTTAGAATAACCATTCCAGAATGATCGGGGTCCTTAGATTCAATATTCTGCTATAATATTGTATTGTATATCTACATCACTATATGCGGCGATTATAAGTACATATGAGCGATATTTTAAGTTCGTGAAACCATGTTTTTCGGTTAATAACTGACGTATAAAATAACGGATAATAACATAACGGTTACATATTATTTAACATATTAAACGATGTACGAGCTGTGTTTAATATTAATTCTCAGTGTTTGGTCAGGAAACCACGGAAAGTTAAATATTGCTTTTATTGTGGATAGGATTTTATGTTTAACACTAGGTTTACGGGACCCGTCAATTTGACGGATTTCAAACTTTGAAATGAAATACCCCAAAAACCATAGCATTAATTTGAACCATTTTGCATCGTAAATTAATCGCTTCATCCAAAGAATTTATACACACAATTATTTTTTCCTAAAGCTTTCTAATCTTTGAAATTTCTATGCAGTATACCTATCTCTACGAAACCCGTCAAATTGACAGGCTAGCTTATTTCATAAACAATCCTTATATGTTTGCTTCGTTCGTCAAATAATTCATCAAATAATACATATAAGAATAAAAGTAAAGTCTTTATTTTCTCCTCCTCCAATTCGTTATATCAATTTCGCCTCGATAATGTATGTAAACTAAAGCGGATCGTATGGCCTGAGTGTTTATTTGGGTCTTCAACGAAATCGCTTATGCCTATTGCCGATGAGACTTTTATAGCAAGAACGATCTTCAGTATGGTTGCTGCAGTGACAGTGTAAGAACGTTTTTCAAAGACAGTGTGCAAAAGTTTCAGTTATTGTAGACAGTATCCGCTTATTGTAAGTATTTACAATAAGGTAATTGAATTTGGGCACAGTATTTTTTGATTTTGACCAATCCCCCTTTTCTAGCAATCATGAGTAAATCCAGGAGATATAATAAAATATTGAACAAAATTGTCAACATCTCTGAAGATTGTTCTGAGGATACCTCCGAAGAAGATCAGTATGAATTAGACCAAAGCGAAGCTGACAGTGCAAGTTCTGAGTATATTGAAAGTGGAGAGTTAGAAGGAACCCTGTACCGTTAATATAATTGTTACCATTTCCGTGATAGTTAAAAAAAAATGACTTTTTACTTATTAATTATTTATTTAAACGTGAAGCCTAATATTTTTCAATTCAGACTTAATTTGGATAAATCGATTTTTTAAAGAAAATCCGTATTTTCGTTTACCCGTCAATTTGACGGGTGCTCGTAGAGACGGGTATATAAGAAACATCCGTAAACCTAGTGTTAATAAAACCATGTTTTCCTAAGGGTAGGTTTACTAATTTAACAACCAATGGGTTAAATAATGCAGAACGAACTAATCGATAAATACTTTCTAATTCATTTCTCCATTTGCGACCAAACGTATCGCTTATTTGGATCAATCTAGACAAGCTTCTTCTGTAAAAAGCATTTGTACAATTTGTGACATGGCAAAAAGTTGCACGTCACTCCCAGGTTCGAGCGACAGCTCCCTAGGTCGTTCTAGGGCAGCTGGGACGGCCTTGGTAGGTTTGCCGCAATCAGCGTTGCCAGAAATGGCAACCCTATATACAGGGTGGACCACGAAGCGTGATCAGCTTAGATTATTCTGCTGTTAGCGGTTCGACCGGAAGTATTTTTAGCTAAAATAGTGTGGTTCAAGAAGAGCTTCAAGATGTCTGTACCAAATTATTTGCCTTCCCTTTTTTCCATAGTTATCAAGGTCACCTTCAGGTTTTTATAGATAAATCTACAATTTTTTTAAAACCAACTCTTAGGCGATACAGAGACGAATTCAGCAAGAACCATAAATAATATTTCTTGTTCATCTAAACCAAAGGAACATTTAAAAAATATCATTTAGCTTCATTGAATCGATGCTCAAAATGGTTTTAACTAGCAGCAATATACTCGCGTTTATACTCGATTATATATATATACTCGATTTTTTAAAACCAACTCTTAGGCGATACAGAGACGAATTCAGCAAGAACCATAAATAATATTTCTTGTTCATCTAAACCAAAGGAACATTTAAAAAATATCATTTAGCTTCATTGAATCGATGCTCAAAATGGTTTTAACTAGCAGCAATATACTCGTGTAAACGGTTAAGAAAAGACTGCTTAGTTCTTGCTATGACGTCTGCAGTGGTGGTTAAACATGTATCTACATCCGCCCGCACTCTCTTTAGATCAAGAGCATCACGACTAGGGATTGCAATACCGGTACACCGGTATACCGAATACCGGTATTTCGTGCTAATTTGCAATTTCGTGAAACCGGTATTTGCTAAGGTAAAATACCGGTATTTTCGGTATTAGCTATAAATAATGAATATTATTTTGGGGGTATCTACTCTTATTTGAAATTTACAAATTAATTTTTTCCGATAGTGAATTCGATTTAATATGAAAAACTGTATCAGCTCTACTTCCAATAAAGCCGGTTGTGCAAGCATTATGTCGGAAGGATTCCAACTTATTAACAGCGAATGCAACAATAAATTTTATGTTACAATCACTTAAAGATCAGGACACGTCACTGTCTGAAGAATTATACAGTGCATTGAAAATTCCTATGCAAACAATGCAAAGGCATAGTGAACTAGAAAGTATTTTAAGGTATTTACATAATTGTAACGACTTTAAAAAAGAAAACTAAAAGAAAAAAAGAAGCTAACAAGGTCAAATTTAATTAAGTTCATCGTCAATTTTCACAAAAACATTTATGAGAAGCAAACACAAACTTATCCAGAAGAATTCGTTGAAGATGATGTTGATGTTAATATCGAAAAAGAATTGTCTCTCGAGAAGAAATTACAATTAGCTATAAATAAAAAAATTTCCACGAACAATAATACAAAAATAATACAAAAAATAGGTTTATCCAAAACCGTCAGACGAGAGACCGAGTTGTTAGAAGATGAAGGACATCGAGGCAAATATTTAGAAGACGTATAACGCTCATTATTAACAGTGCTACTAACCAGCGTGGATGCGGAAAGAGCATTTAGAATTGTCATTTTTGCAGAAAAATACGTTCCAGGCTTAAGGACAGTTCAATATATGCATTACGTTTTTTACAATCACATTTAAAAAATATTTTGTTAATAAATCAGTTAATGTTTTTTTCTATTAAACAACTGTGTTTTTGTGTCTTCTTGAAAATTCCTAATACTGGTATTAATACCGGTATTTCGGTACAACGTTTAAACAAATACCGAGTACCGGTATTGTATTTTTGGTCCGGTATTGCAAACCCTAATCACGAAATTTTCGTCGGTACTGTTCATTATTATTGAACGCAGTGCACGTGCGCGCATTTTCACGAAAGACTACTAACAGTTCACGTTCGATATCATTAAATGTGTTCCAATGGTACCTATACTATGACATCATTAATGAGACATAGTCACGTATTAGTACTGACCACACAAGATTTTTAGAAATGTTATGATTTCTTATTGTTTGACTTTCTTTGTTGAGGATGGAATATATTTAATCAGATACAACTACGACTGTGGCGACAAAGACTTCTTTTTAATCTTACTCTCTCGATACACAGACTGGCACTCGCGCGCCCTCTCACGCACGTCACATTCTTCCGTCCGTCACGCACACACACACACACACACACACACACACACACACACACACACATATTGTTGATTTTGTTAAAGGAACGGTGAGGGTAAAATATGAAAAGCACTTCACAAACAGTCGAGGATTCCGAAAAGACAAGAAATATGCTTTATTAATTATGTCCGTACAGAAATGGAGACCGTCACACTTGTACGATTTCCGTTAAATACAATATCCGCGTGTCGCGTATACTCGTGAACTAAAATATCGACACACCGCAAAAAATCTAAACTCTGAGTCCGAATCCGTAAAATCTCAGTACTGGAATTTTTCTTCTGCTACGGGGTCAGTTCTATTTAACCCCTTAACCTACAATGACGGTCATAGCCCGCGTACGATGGTCGGGCCAAACCTAAATGTTACGGGCATAGCCCGCGTACGATGATCGGGCGAAACCTAAATAAACAAGTCGTGCAAATGTCCCGAACGCTGCGCGAGCTTGTGTACAATTTCGGCCCAACATCTTCGAATCTAAATCGTAGGTTAAGGGGTTAAAGTAGAAATAACTGGGCGGAGGTATCCGCTAACGGGGGAAAGATCACCCCTATTTGCTAGACGACTTTGGGGGAGGAGGGTCTTCTTGATCCATGGAGGAGAAAGTCACTCCCTCAAGTCGTTTTAGTGAACTTCTAAAAAATATGACCCCCGGAGCAGCGCGTTCACAGTACCCAAAAGTGGGCCCCTTAATTTATGGCCTCTCGACCTGGCGCAGGCCAAGGGTAGTGCCAATTCCGTGGATAGCTTGCACATGTGGTAAGACCCACTCTGTCCGTTCGGGGCCCCCGCGTACCATTTTATGGCCCCCTTTCCCGAAGTCATTTGGAAACGGCGGAAAAAGGGAAGGCCTCTTCGTAAAATATGCTAAAGAGTCGAGAGGCCATCTGTGCCGCTTGTAAACGGACGTGCATTTCTTACACACATGGTTATACACTCATGCAACACTTATGAATGGACAAGCAGATTTCTATTCAAAATGAAAATTGTCTGCATGAATTACAAGACATTTGAGGCTCATAGACACTTATTTGTCTCTTGTTAACAATGGCGACTTCATCCGGATGTTCTCCACAAACAACTATATCGACATTTCTCTCCTCCACTACACTCTACTGCCTACATTGCCGATATCCTTGTCCGCATAGGTTTACCCTGCATCTGGCAAGCCTCGATTTGCCTCAATCGAGGCAAAATAGCAGCTCGAAACAGAAATTCATTTCGAATTTGAAATTCTCGTCCCTAGCGTCGTGCACGCGACTTGGTGGTAGCGAGATTTCTCGTCCTTGGCAACGAAAGGGTTAATCGTTTCTCAAGCTACAATAAAGTTAATATTACATGCTTCTTAAAATCTATGGGATTCTGTTAAACAATGCACATATAATGATATTTTAAAAAAAAAGATTTCATTTGTTCAATTTTGCTCCTTACTTGTTATCCTTGTTAAAGTAAATGGCAGAATATACTTATAACAATAAATATTTGTATATATTACACGTATTATAGGGATGGTAGATTGCGGCCATATTGAGTGGCAAAACTAGTGTTGCCATCTATATAACATTGCGGGAACATTGATATGATTTGATTCTGAAAAATGAATGATAACAAGTGTATTTGTATATATATACAAAATGTTGCACATTCGGCTCCAATATAACTGCCTCAGGGCTCTGCTACCTCATCACCTCACGTTACCCAACACTACCCTACAATCTAATGGCCAGAAAACATTATTAGTTTATTAAAATAGGTTCTTTTACTACTGGCAACATTATGTTTTAGCTTAGATATATAATTGTATCTAACCTTAACATAGTTATTAAGTATACACTTTATAAGGTATATCCTATGGTCGTAAAGTGCATTTTGATCATTGCAATGGTTGAGTAAATTTCTAAATAAATTATGTGTATCTATTTCCCACATGATTGCATTGTAAATTCGCGCAACTAGTATTCAAAGTTGCCTATAGATAGCGTTGGGATATGGAGCAAGATTTCACGCGCATGCGCGGCCAAAACAGTAATGTATCTATATCATGATGACAGAGGTAGTGGAGCCCTGAGACAATTATATTGACGGGAATGTCTCGAAACAATCTGTTCCGGACAAAAAGACTTCAGGACGTGTCCTACGAGTTACAAAATATACACAAATACACATGTTATACACTCAAATTTTTGCCGAAGCTTATCCTTAATTAGAGAAGAAAGTCCCTAAAAGGATTTTTGGCGACAAAGCCTCGTTTGCCCCCCGACCCCCTTCAAAGTTTTGACAGTTCTTACTAAATATTTTCGAAAATATTGATTATTCGTAATCAGCGCGTAAAAAAACGTAAGAATCCAGAGTATAAAAAATCGGAGATATGTCTCCCGCCGAGTTATTTTGGATCATAACAGCCAAAATAATAGGTTTACGTAAAAAATGTATATAACCCTTTTTTATAGAACTTTTTATGAGCTTCATTTTTTGTTTGAAAGTATTTTCTCTAAAATCAATATTTTCGAAAATATTTAGTAAGAACTATCAAAACTTTGAAGGTGGCTGGGGGGTAAACGAGGCCTTGTGAGCAAAAATCTTCTCTAATCAAGTATATGCTTTGGCAAAAATTTCAGCACAATCGGAGGGTTGTCGCTTTTGGAAGTACACCCTAGTATTTTGCTTAGGATGGAATCGGAAACATTGTGAGCGGTTTTAGAACGTTCGTGAGCCACGTCCACACGTCCACGATAACTAATTGTAAGTCCGTGAGAAGCGAGTCAACGAGCCAAAAATTGCAGAATTTGATTTGTGTACAAGCAAAACAAAAAGGAACAATCTCGTCGACGGAGACTGGTGGAACCGAAATCCAACGCCGCGATACCGTAGTCGTTTTTCGTCAGCCGTTTCCGCGGTTGGATATTATCCGCGACCAACCGGCGCGGATACGTAATCACGCTAGGACGAAAATATCGGGCGAACGCTTTTATCGTACAGCCGAGAACACGGATAAAAGGACGGCGTAATTAATGAAAAGCAGCCTCGAGAAAAGTGCGGCTAAAATCTACGTGGGGGCGTCGTTGTAATTGCTAGCTGGCTGTCATCTGCGGATAAATGCATTCCGAGGATTATCACCGGCTAAGGATTGCGCAATTCGTTAGCTACGATTGCGTTTGCATCTTTGTCAATATTCCAGAATTTCTATTAGGGACAAGAAACCGTCCATTAGTTTGTTAGCAGTGCCTTTTTGCGCTACAGGTTGGCACGAGAGCTGCATCCTCAGCAGTTGCTTTCAAGTGGATGCGCTGCTTTATCATGAATAATTAATTACACACACTGCCTTACATAGATTTTGTGTCATCCTTCTTGTATCTTACATACATTCTTGTATACTTCTTCCTTCTATTTATGTACAGTCATGTCTCGATATACAGTCAGGGGTAAAATTGAGTAGACAACCTTTCAAAAATAATCACTTTTTAAGATTGGACCATAGGACTTGAGGTTGTTGAAATATTAGGATTAGCTTACTAGATAATGTATAAAACAAATTAATTAAATCATTATTAACCGAAATTACGAAGAAAAAAGTAGAGGTCAGAATTTTTTGCTATTTTATGTGTGCCTATTGAAAATTTAAAATACGGCAAAGTAAGGTATACACAGTTAAAATCGATTAAGGTTTCAATGAGCCATGAATAATTTGAAATGGCAAGAATTGTGAGAAACTCCGATTTAGTTCAATCGTAAGCCTAAAATTCAAAGATTCATACATCTTCCAATGCCTCTAGCTTTTTTTTTGCGTCTACCGATTTCGATGAAACTTTGAGCATGTATATAACTTACTCATTAGTTCTACAACAGGCATATTTTTAATTGTCATTATAGTGCACAGATAAAAAAGTTCAAAATCGTGACCTCAACTTTTTTCTTTGAAATTCTGAGCAATAGCAACTTCAGCAAACTGTTGTTTACACATTAGCTTGTAACAATGTTTCATAAAAACAGAATTAAAAGTCAAGATGTTTTGTCATAGGGTCAATATGTATTATCTCACTGATTTATCTAATTCCGTGTCATGTTACATGTGCACACCCTTTATTCATATATCAAGACATTATTGTACGTATATTTCACGGTTAACATTCTTACTTAAGCTGTTATTAAGATATTGAGATGCTGTATTTTTAAAAATTCCCACCAATAGTTTCTAGAAACAATTTGAGACATATTCCGTTTATTAGATGAAATAATAAGTTTGTTCACGAACGACGGCTAGTCTCTCTTCGCAGTCGTGTTACTTAAAGCAATTCCATGTTTTAATTACAACGGATTCATAGATCAAACTAACAATCATCTGAAGATGCTTTTCCTTCGGTATTAATCCGTTTTCTTTGAATATTGCTCAAAAGCTCTGCAGGTCGCATAAATCGGCCTAAAGACGTACCAACGCTTTGAAAAAATTCATGAAAATTTATCAATTTTTCAATGTTTACATGAGACAGCCACCCTTAGTTTTTATTCCCGGAAATCAGTTTTGATGAAAGTCCTATCTAACTTCAGTCCGACAGATCTCCAGACATTTGGATTGCCTGCAGATTCTCAATTTAATTAAAGAGCTCTATAATCGTCGATTCTGATTCCAACAGCAAAATGTCCGAATGACACCAATCGTGCGCGGGGTGGTTAACTCGAACAGACAGGACCCGCGACGATAACCTCATGGAAATTCGTAGATTTGCACTCGCGAAACGTCTGAAACTTATGGTGAACGCAGAGAATGCAAAACGTCAGAAACCATCAATATGCATAACCCGGAAAACGGCCAAACACGCGACGATATTGGGCGGGCATGGGGCATGGGCACAGGAAGCGGCGCTCGCGAGGGCCAGAAGTTCGCGGCGTTGTCGAGATAACGTGTTTTGCATTCCCTTTGACCCTTAAATTTGGCATCAGGAAGTTCGCCACCGGCCCGAAAGTGTTTCCCCAGCGCGTCCTTTTCCTTCCTTCCACACAGCACAGTCCCGACCTTAAACGAGCTTGGATGTCTGTGCACATTTCTCCGGTGAATTCCTCTCGTTCCCGTGGTCTCTGCACCTTTTTCTCGGCTCCTTTGCCGCGGTAGACGTCGATCCACTCGTCGCGTCGTCGGCGAAAGAAATTACGAGTTCTTATCGCCTTGGATAACCAGCCATCGATATCTCCGCATTCTTTCCTCATCGTCTCTAGGTCGGAACCGTTCATTCACCGGAACAAAAGCAGCAATCGCAAAAGATAACGCGTTCGACTCGGAATCATACAGTCACTCGCAGTGAAAATCGTATAGTGTGTATCGACGGATATTTTAACTAACAAGGGAGCATATTCAAGTTACACAAGCCGAGTTTTATGAAACTTATGCGAAACATGTGAAAAATATTTGACAAATATTTTTGACAATTCTTGACCCCGAAACTTGGGGGTCAAAATCACATTTTCTGATATATCTCGAAAACCAAATTACATACGAACCTTTATATGCTGGATTACAAGTTCAAGCTCTGAAACTGTTATTTGCATCATATTTCAAATATTTCTATGAAAAGCGACTCACAGCTGTACGTGACTGTTCAACGTGTATACTAAATTGAAGGAACAAATTACCAATACAAGATCGCATCAAACACAAATGACACATTTGTTCAAATAAACGCGGGCAATTCAAATGGAAGATTTTGAAAATGAGGTTAACTTCTGTCTTATCTTAGTTTTAGTTACTTTAAAAAAAAAACGTACGAGTTATAAAAATATGTTAAGCTAAAAGTTGGTAATTAAATTTTTGTCAAAATCCTTATCCTGTTACTAAACTCAACTAAAATATCCGTCGATACGATTTTCACTGTGAGTGAAACGTCTAAACGCGGAGCTTTACAATTCGCAGTTTAGCGCAACGAAGATCGTTGCAAATGCCTACGCAATTTCAAGAGGAAGTTCACATTTCCGAAACTGTTATGCGTTCTGGTGAAACGTTCCACCTACCTGCTCGTACACGCCGGACTAGGTCTTCCCGCAAAAGTTTCTGCATTTGTTCAAGTAGGATGTTGTATGGGCTACGAGAAAAGTTGTCCAGTCTTTGAATTGAAAACATGAAACGTTCTATCTCGTGGCCACGGAGAGCCGTTTTCTTTAGAAATATATTTTAATTTTTCACTTTGACAAGTTATCGTGGAATGAACACGTGGTACGTGATGTGGATTGCTGTGTTGAACTATTTTGTTTCTACCTATTAATCAAACACTGAGGAAAGATACCAAGTAACTCTTAGAAAAAAATTGGTGTGTACTTAGACCACATAGCTGAAGTGAAACTTCTTTCTTTAATTTTTTTTAGAATTTTTATTAACATTTTATGACATTTAATGGTAATTATATAGAGAAGGTTTGCGTACTCCGATTTTGATGAAATTTTAATATGTTACGGAGCAACACATTCTGAACAACTTTTTCCTTTTCCAATATAGGGGGGTCGCTTTTAGTTTTCGAGATATTTGCAAAATACTATCGGTAATCTTAATTTCATATACGGAAACCTTCTTTTTAGAAACACTAGGTGCGTGTGAAACTCTGGGTGGGTGTGTGTGGTATTGTCGCTTCTCATCTCCACAACGTGTTTACAAACAAAAAATAAACAGATGCGGCCCGAAGATCCAGGAAATGGAATAACAGAAGAAACAAGCAGAATTAACTCCTGTAGATAACTCTGATCATACCTAGATAGGCTGAGCTTTCAATTTTCAAAGACATTTCCTGGATTTTCGGGCCGCATTTGTTAATTTTTTGTTTGTAAACACGTTGTGGTGATGAGAAGCGACAATACCACACACACCTACCCAGTGTTTCACACGCACCTAGTGTTTCTAAAAAGAAGGTTTCCGTTATGAAATTAACATTACCGATAGTTTCTTGCAAATATCTCGAAAACTAAAAGCGACCCTCCTATATTGGAAAAGGAAAAAGTTGTTCAAAATGTCGAAATCTATAATATATTAAAATTTCATCAAAATCGGAGTACGCAGACCTTTTCTATATAATTACCTATTTAATTTTCTATGATTCTATTATTGGGTCATTCCATGCCAACTCGATCACTTTTTGCAGGTACCATCGTCGATTTTGTTCTAAATGAAATATGTTGTAGTCCATGTGAAATTAGGGGGGGGGGTTCAGTCATCATTTTGCCGGTTTCGAATTTTTCAAGAAATGGCAGGCGTTCAAAGTTTTCAATTTTTGCCCATTTTGGCGAAAACGGGCCTCACTTACGAATTTTTATCTCAGGAACTGTTTGTCCGATTGAGCTACATTGTTTTTGTTTTATTCGGAAAGCATTGGGCTATTACGAAATAACTTTTTCAACCTCGAAAATCAACTTTATAACTTCGAAAAATTTAAACAAATTCTTTTTTTACGTTTTTTTCGTTTCAGGTAGAGGCGAGTATTGCAATGCGCACTAGCTTACAAAGGCCATTAGATAATCAAATTCTCACCCCTAAAAATTTATTTGAATGGGCAGAAACATCTTTTTCAAATATAACATTTAATTACGTTACCCAAGATGAACATAACAAACATGTTGATTGTTTACAAGCTCGCTTTGCAACAGCATTACCAATTACAGGCACTAGAAGCTTTCATAGTTTTACCCCATTATCGAATAAAGAACTGCTATGCAAAACTTGCTCGTGCGATATTGATGGCTATGTTTTTAGTGTAATGAAATAGTTTTTCTTATATTTTTTTCCATAACTCTGAAGTCCACCCCACACAATGATCCTATCCATACTTCTTACCATAAACTCTCCTTATCCCTCCCCGATGGAAGAAAACTGCCACCTTCTCGTGGTTTCCATTGAGCAACGGCAGATTTTTTGTGGAACATATAAAATTCGTATAAAAACTAATATCTATAAATTAAGTCATAATTAAAAAGATGTCGTTGGCCAAGAGTGGTTACTAATATTGTTCTTCAGGTATAAATAAGGTCATTTAGTCGTATACAGTCTGCTGGTGTTTTCTCTAGACCAGCGGTATAGACAACGGACCATAACAGTGGTGCGCTCGACTCGCCTCTACCTGAAACGGAGGTACACGGCGTTCTTTACCAGCTCATTGTGACGCCAATTTTTATGGCTCCATCTTTTTCAAGGGCTCATTTTAAAGGGGAAACTTCAGGGAATGGAACCATATTTTTTTCAAAATTTAAATCACTGAGGCCCGTCATCGAAAAAAACGTAAACAAGAATTTGTTTAAATTTTTCGACGTTATAAAGTTGATTTCCGAGGTTGTAAAAATTATTTCGTAATAGCCCAATCCTTTCCGAATAAAACAAAAAAAAATGTAGCTCAATCGGACAAACAGTTCCTGAAATAAAAATTCGTAAGTGAGGCCCGTTTTAATCATCTTTATTGTTCCGATGCAAAGTTCACGTCGAAATCTCCACTTAGCATCATCGGAATTTTATTATAATCTTTATTAAGCAATGCCGAACCCTCAACCGTATATGCTAATAGAATAGAATTTCGTTTCACCGTTTCATCGCCAGATCGGTTTTACTCCTACCGCGTCGAGATTTTACTAAATCGTTTCATCGTTTCATCGTTTCATCGTTTCATCGTTTCATCGTTTCATCGTTTCATTGTTTCATCGTTTCATCGTTTCAACGCCAGATCGGTTTTACTCCTACTGCGTCAAGGTTTTGCGCCTAACGCGCCTAAAGAAGTTTCACTTCAAAAATGAAAATATAAAATAGGTTGAATTGTTCAAATCAATTTATTGTACTTGGTGAATGAAGTGAATTGTTCTGAACATTTTTCGGAATAATCTGTTTTCCTAATCGACTGAAGATCATATGACTAAAAACTTCGATGAACGTTAAAATGAAGACAACACTCAAACGGAAAGGTAACTTTATGTACAGGGTGTCCCACGTAACGTGGCTCACTAATTTTTGATGATTTTCAGCCATGTACCGTACAAACCCATAAATGAGGATATAGAAAATCACGAGAATATTTTGTTTACATAGTGAAACCAAGGTCTAGGTTTAATACATCTAACGATGATGTTTTAATACAGGGATTTCAATACATAATCCAGAATTTTTTAGATGTTCTTGAAAGTCTGGAGCAGTAGAAAATTATTAAACACTGTATTTATTATACTTTCAATATACTTGATGAAAATTGTCCAATAGTATACAGCTTTTATAATAAAGATTTTAAAAGTTTTCACTAATGGTGTATTTGTAAGTATAGGAATGTAGATTCTCTTATGAATTAGAATTGTGGAGATGAGAATTCATTTAAGAAAAAATATGAGGCCAAGAATGGGAATGTACGAGATAACAGAACGATCTGCTAGAAAAGTAAGTACTAGTTTAAACGATGGCTTATGGTATGTTATCGTGCAATTGCGAGGATAATCTAAAAATAGAGTTGTCTATAGAGAATGTATAAAGGATACCGAGGAGATAGAAATCAAGAGTATGCGAAATGTGGCTTGTACAGATCTGGCAAAATCGTGACGAAAATAAAGTACAGTACCGAGGGACCATTAAGGGAAGGCAGATTGGAAAGATAGGGAAAAACTGAAGCAACTTTGGTAGCCGCTACGGAGAAACAACCTGTACGAGAGTAACGCAAACGCCATGCTGCATACCTATGAAAAGTTAACGATATATGTTTCTTGGAATCGAATAAGGTCTAAAGTGAGGAGTAAAATATAAACAAAATGTAGCAATATATAATATAACTATTTTAGTTGTAATTGTTCGTAGTGGCTGTAGTATCCATTGATGTTCCACTGAACAATGTCTTTCATATATCTGTCCTTGTGTCCTGCTTGTTTGTAGATTAATAATTGATTATGCTATGTTGGTTCCTGGGTGTATCAGTATCTGATGTTTGAGATTCGCGTTCTTCGAGGTCTTCGATAATTGTTTCGAGGGCTTTTTGTATAATCTGTCCAGTCTGTTTTTAATACGTTGTGGAGTCAGAAGAAGGTAGATTTTCTGCATCATATCTGTTAGTATTATTTTTTTTATATTCTTTTGTTATTTCTGTAGAGTTAATTGTTTCAAAAACTGTTTAGTTGATAGTAGGTAAGTATGTCTATAATTATTATCGGGATTTTCGTTTTTAGCAGTGGGGACATTTCTTAGATTCTTGCCCTCTGGAATAGGGGGGTTGAATTGTTTTTTTTTTTGACAGATATAATTTTCCTTTTTGTGGTGGTTGATGGTTGTTTGAAAACTACTTCGTTTCTAGTTGCAAGATCGTTTGTGGATGTAACTTCATTTGTGGATTCCGATGTATGTGAAACGAAACTTTTTTTCCATTACTGGTTGTCGGTAAAACAGAGGATCTACATTGAATTTGCCGCTTGATTTGGTGTTAGTCTGGTTTGTGTTTGCTTCGGAATTGTGTTGTCATCGGTTTCCTTTAACTGTGTTGTCTATTGTTTAAAGTTTCGGTGTGGTGTGTTGTCAACGGTTATTATAAAAGAGCCCGGTATTTTATTAAGGTCTTCCGGGTTTACATAAAGTCTCCTGAAAATCAAGATGTCTGGGAATTCGAGTTCGGACATTCCTGCTTTTAGATGGGTAGTTTTTAAATATATATTTTTAATATATAACATTACTTCTTTTAAATTCTTTTTCAATCTCTATGTTAGGTATTGAAGGAGGGACATTTGAGAGGATAATGCGTTATTGTTGATTCTTCTTGTGCGGTTAGAGAGATGACGGTTTCTTTCTTATCAAAATAAATACAGATTCTGCTATTTGATATTCTGGAGATATACCCTGTTAATTGGTGCCCGACAATTTTCCCGATTATGCAAGCATATTCAGTGATACTGATCCCGTCCGCCAATTGGAGAATACGCCAGCTTGCTCCTTGATTGGCGTATTTCCATTTTTATGGTGTTTGCGTAAGATTTTCCTAATTCAGTGGGTTTAGTGGATTAAAAAGTTGTTTGTGTAGTGTATGTGTTGACTAATCTAAGGCCCCTGTACTCAGAAGTTTTACTTGACTCTTGCATTTTTTAAGGCAGCATTTTAGTATGTTGACTTTTTATAAAAGTCTATGCGTATGTAAGCCAGTTGTGCTTGTAAGCACTTCGCCAAACACAACACAGACACGGATTATCACCATCATTAATTGACTCACTTTCACCGTCACTCTTTGAGTGGGTGCTCGCGATCAACAACAATAATCTGTTGGCAGCACAACTGTGACTGTTAACCATTTTCATTTCATTTCAACCAGTTTAATTTTTTTCAGTTACAGTTATAGGCACATTTGTCAATATTTTACTTCAATAAGCATACCAACATTGAATTTGTTCATTAACGGGGAATTTGTACTCTTTTTTAATTACAGCACTCGTTCATATTAATATTGAGATTCCGCCGTGGGTTATATAATTGAAATTCCCAATATATTCATGTGTCCTTTTGATAGCGAGGAATAATTAAGCAGACCGCAAGAGCGACAAGAATGACAATGTCGACTTGTGTTTAAAAATATTCCCGTAACATATTGAACATCATCTGATCGCTAGCTAACATAACAAATATTTCGTTAAAATGGCGTCTCAGCTTCGTAAAGTCGATATCCTATTTTGGTCTCTGCATAAGTTTTTGAATTCCCACAATTGAAGGAAGAAAGACGGTGCGGACAGAATGGTACAATGAACTGTGAGAAAAGAAGGTGGTGAGGGGACAGGGGGGAAAAGTAAACGGAGAGAAAAGAGGGCAGATATCGAAATATGCATTTTCCCGCTCGCACTTTCCTCGTGTTTTACATCGGTTTCGTTTTGCTATCCGTTACTTTTCTTCGCCGACGCCTCGCTGTTTCTAGCTTTCATGTACGGGGTGAGTCAATGAGTTCGGACGAGTTCCTTGTTTCAGCGGAAAAAGGAACCGGGAACATTTATCTTCCCGTAACTTTGTCCTTTCTAAGGATACTTGAGAGAAAGAGAGAGAGAGAGAGAGAGAGGGAGAGGGAGAGAGAGAGCGAGAGAGTGCGCTTAAGGGGGGAGCCCTATGTAAATGGCCTGTTTTTCAAGAATTTTTTGTTAAGAATGTAATGCGTAGATTGATTTACAATTTCAGGTATCATTTATCGATGTTATAGTGTAACAAAAAATATTTTTTTTAAAGTTTAATTCTTAATGATAATGGTGAAATGACGGCTTGAAAATGGCATCCTGTAAATGCGCCGTGCAGCGTACAGTGCACAAAAATGATCTGAAACAAAAAAATCCAAATGGAATCGTTAGTTTATGCAAAAACGCTCAGCATGGCGGTTTTCTTTCTTTAAAATTTGCAAAATTGCAAAAATGGCGACGTTTTGAAGAAAAAAACGGATTTTTTTCTATAAATAATTGTTAATACCAATATTTTAAATAAAAAATTAAAAAATCGGAGCTCGTCATGCTGAGGCCAATTATTTATAGAATATATATATATATATATATATATATATATATATCAAGTTTCATAAAGATCGAGTAATTAGTTTACGAGCTACATTGCACGGCGTGCGCAATTTTGCGTTTCGAGAAAAATGCAAGTTTGTGTAACAGAAAAATTTTGAAAAAATCGTAATTCATTTTAACTTACCGCAGTTTTTTGCTAATCTGCGATTCCGGGGCCATAGAACAGTTCTTCCTCTTTATCAAAGTATTGTATTTCAGCCGTTTTTTCGTCTTTTCGAGAAGCACGAGCCTCTTTTGTACAATCAAGACTGCGTCGCTCCTGCTGTCTAATACGGCGTTTGTCCTCGTTTTCGGCAAATTTTCTGCTCTGCTGTCCAATTACTATATCGAGCAGTTGCATCGTTTGAAGGACAAACGAAAATCCTTCGTCGAATATATCGGCACCCAAAAAAAACCAGCTATTTCAACAGTTTTTAACCCACAATTCAAATGCTTAGGAGCGAAACGCCAAACGACAGTGTTAAAGCTCTCGTTTGAATTTTAGGTATGCCCACCTAGACATTTCTCTAATAAATCATCCCGCGATAAATCGTCGTAAATTGGACGAATATGTTTTTGAACATCTTCGTGCAATGCAGGTGGATGGTCAAATTCTTCTCCAAACGCTTGTGCGACGCGTCACTTACACCACGAATTAGGGGAATTTGAGCGACGCGCTCAATACAGCTCTCCACTTTATTTTGAAAATAACATACAAGAACATGTCTGATAGCATTCTAACTTTTTTATCGTATTCCTGTCGAAATTTCCTATCGATTTAAGCAAAAAAAGAAAAATGCTAAAAAATTTAATTTTACATAAGGTTCCCCCCTTAAGCAAACCGATATTTCTTCTCCTTTCGACAAACGTGCAGATCTTTTCGATTGGGTCAAATATTATTAATCCTCTATAGCTAAAAGTATTTCCTCTTCTCTACTTCAGAACATGCATAAATGATTTTATTCAACTATAGATACGAATCAATGTTGAGATTATCTTTGTGGCGGCTACCTCCTACGCTCGTCACCAGATGGACTGACAGACAAGATAACGCCTTTCCCGCTAGTACCTAATCCGTCGCCGATTCCTATATATGTATGCCGTCCTAAGCTGTCCTTACGATATCCCCGTGTCTCAGGCAGGTCCCGCTAGATGGCCTTACTGACGAATCCTCTAGCGGGCCAGGAGGAAACGCTTCCTTTTCTTTTCCTCCTCTAACACATTTTCGACAACTGCCAAATCTTCATAAAAAACCGGAGAGTGTAAAGTTCTGAAATTATGTTTGGCAATATCTAAAAATTCAGGTTTTTCGTTGTTTTGTTACCTCATAATAACGAGACTGCGGATTTAATCCATTTATGACGAAGTTATATAGGTGAAACACAAAACTGTGTAGACATTAGAAGACGTTAGGAATATTATTTCACTATCGGTAACTTATTGAAATTATTAGAAAAAAAAGTTTGTTTTCATTTCATTTGTGTCCCTTGCACTTGATTTGGAAGATTTTAATTTTATTTTTCATAAAGACACGCAGTCTACTAATAACCAGCGGTTGATTATACAATTGTTACAAGCTTAACTATAAGGTACAATAAAGTATTGCGACGAAATTTTCTACAATTTGTTGTACCTTTAGATATACTGATATTTATTACAAAGAATATAAGTATTCTTTTATTATCAGCCCTTGAGACTCTGTTTTTTAGCACTAGAACTATGAGACTCGTTAACATTATAGGACCCAAATATTTCAATTTCTGATTATTGATCATATTAATCAAATTCTATTTCGTTGAAATCTTGTTACTTCCATAAAAATAATATAAAGTAGTAATTTTTAGTTGTTCGTTCATCTAGTGTGAAATACTTCAAATTGCATGAATATTTGTAACTTACAACAAAGATATATGTATTGCAAATCATCCTATTGGAAATCCTCATTTCATTCTGTATTAACGAATGCTTGGTATTTCTACATAAAAGTTTTCCCTCTTACCATTTACATAAAGATTAATCTTCCTGCATCTAAAAAATATAACGAAAATTGATAACAGACTTCCATTATTGAATCAATTTATTTATTATTTTACGTGTAGTTGTCTAACTTTGTCTGTTTTTATAATTGTTAATTGATTCAATAATGGAAGTCTAAAAATAGTAGTAAATAGTTATATTAACTCTCGTGCATGGTGCATTAATTTAATATTAATTTAATATCACGGTAGTCGAATTGCGAGAAGATATATTTATTTTATCGTATACCATGAATAATACAAAGTAACTAACAAACCATAACTATAACAATTTCCTGAACATCGCCCAAAGATCAGGAAGGAAAAATATCGCGCAATTGCAAAAGTCTATAAAGAGAACGCAATTATCATTCTAATTATGATGTTCGGAGCGCGGCGTTGTAGCGTGTAAATCCCGGCACGTTACACCACAAATTGCATGAAATCGAAAAGAATAAATCCGAAAAAAGTCGCGCCGAATGACTCAGCGCGAAAGTTTGCCTCGCGAAAGGTCCGCAAAATGTGTTAATTAACGCGACCACTAACGTAATTGGAACGAGCTTGTCCAGTTAGCTTTGTCCCGTCGCGTCGCTTTCGGATTCGCCCCCCTCCCCTGTCAACTTTTTGACCAAATTCCCCTGCCGGCACCCGTTATACGATGCACCGGGTATCGTTATCAGAATCGCAGAATATGCATTCCGGCGAGTCTTGTTTTGGCTCATGTATGCACATATTCACGTGCGCTGTAGACAATGGGGTTCGCGAAGTGGCGACTGAATGAGGATGGCGAGCGAGGAAAACCCATAGTCCCTCTTTTCAATTTCGTCCCGACGGGCTGGGTGAGACCGAAACGGCCCGCTTGTTTCCTTACTCGCCGTTGTTGTCGACTGCACAGGCCGATTCTAGAAACTGGGTCGCGATACGATCCCTTTTCAACCTTTTATACACCGTCTTATCCACGTGTGAATGAACGGGAATAATGAAACTACAATCATTTTTACACACGTTCTGTACGGCCGACCGGTGTACTCCTTCGGAACATTATACGTATCAGGTTCCAGCAAAACATTTCTATAACCCCGCAACGGTTAAAAGACTATCTATAGAGGGTGTACGCGATAATTTGGGCTCAACTGCGTTTTGGAGAACTCCGTGCTCTTAACTTGTTTTTATGTGATCCTGTAGATATCGATGAAGACATTCCGAACATGTGTGTATGGCTGTTAGGAATTCACTAGTTTATACGTTATACGCGTGTAAAGATGAGCAGTTTTAAGCGTTTTTGACAGGTTAGAGCGTCGCCATATTGGATATTCGTTGAGTGGTAGAGGTAGATCGTGAGTGTTCAGCGCATGTGTTAGATAGTATGGTATATTTGCGGGATCGGCTAAATAGTACTGAGTGCATGCGCTAGATGGCAATTTAGTGGTTACACATAGTTTGTAAACATAAGCAATTTCAAGTGTTTTTCACAAATTAATTATTAATAAGTTTATTGTTGATTTGAAATGGCTAGTTCAAGTATTAGAAATTTTAACTTTACAGACATGCCAAGTAATAAAGAAGAAGCAATTACTTGAGCTTAGGACTGTGGATTGTTGCGGAAATTTAAAAAATGTCGTACTAATCGGTGCGAAATGAAAATTTATAACAATAATCATGGAATAGGTCGTTTTCGGTGTCCAGTAATTAAAATATACAGAATCACATACAGGACTTCAAAAAGAAGGTACAGTCCAAGATGGTTTGGGATTAGGTCATCATGGGAGGGAAGAGGGCCGGCCCGACCATGGTATAATGTTTCGCATTTTGATTTAGTAAATATTATTATTACGTACGTGTTTGTGCTGCCATCTAGTTGATCTGTTCGGAAGAATTATTAGGCCATTTTATGTGTATCACCTAGCAAATATATCAATATGGCGGCGCTTTAACCTGTCAAAAAGGCTTAAAAGTGTTCAACTTTATACGCGCATAACTTTTTAACCAATGAATTCCGCACATTAAGATTTTCATTTTCTGTGTTTTCTCGTCGAAATCTATAAGATTTTATGAAAAAAAACCTTAAAAACAAAAGTTCTCGAAAACGCAGTTAAACCATAATTTGTACTAGCGTTTTTTCTTATACGGTAAATATTTAAAAAGAAACAGAAGTGGAGGCAGTTGTATTATATTTTACTAGCAATATGGTAGCTGTCTCAAATTTTTTGTGTTTTTAATATTTTTCTAGAAACAAAGGTGACCTTCATTATTTTAAATGGAATGCTACATATTTTTTTACATCATACGAAAGCGGGCATTAAGACGAGTTCAACCATGTAGTGCACTATGGTCTTCAGGGTTACACGAGGGTAAACAGGTGGAGTCGCGTAAGACTTTAGGAAAGCTCGGATGTAGGTGTGGTCTTGGAACGTTATTGCATATGATTGGTTGTAGGGTGTCTGGGAAAAAGTGGTGGAGATAGCGAATAGCTAGAGAGGGAATGGAGAAAGATTGAGGTGGACTAGGAGTAGAGTGCGCAGGGTGACAAAAGGCTATAGTTATTAATTGTCGTACCTAACGCGCTTCAAAATATCTGGCTATCAGCTGTACTTTGGGCGAGTTCTACGAGGTTTATGGTTTTTATCTGATTCTTTACGGTGAATATCTATGCAGCCAAGGTAGCAGGCTCGTCCCCGAGGATGCAGGATTTGCAAGGAAACCGTTGTTTTTTTATCTACGACGATCGCTTTTCACTCAACAGTGAAAGGTTTATGGTTTTTATGGTCGATACGTAACCAGGTGGTTTACCTGACTTCGGCCGCGCATTTGTCCTTGAGCACGGAAGATTTTGCGACGGAACAAAACATGGTACTAATTAATATGTTTCAAAAATTTAATAGTACTTTCTAACTTATATGAATTACCAACAATTTCTTTTAATTTCTTTGGCTATGATCACATAAGTCTGTACAATCTAACTATTTCTTTGTGCAAGTTTATCTCCCTGATGTAAATATTTGAACCGTCAAAAATTAAACATGCTGCATGCGAAAATGATGTGGACAATGTTTGAGTTAAAATATTCTGGTCCAATTTAGATATAGGTCAAAGAAAAATGCTTTCCTCATTATTGATATTCGCCGATCACGAAAAAAACCATCACCGTCGATGCATCGAAAACTAATTAATTTTGCAGCCAGTGAGACGGCTCTGATCATAACTTGCAGAACTCTTTCAAAAAGTTCGTAAAATAATAACGGAATTATCAATGCTGTTGGAGGGAGGGGGGATTAAAGTAGAAGTTAGCAATACCTTCTAAACTTTCGATAAACTTTATCCTACCTCCGTTGAAGAAAAATGCTCTTTTCAGCTCCGCCAAAGCGAATTCTCTTTACAGAGAACGTAGCGATTCATTAATTCCGTCTGGTCGATTCGATTTGCACAAAATCTCAACAGCAATGTAATCGGTACTTCCCCATTAATTACTAAATCAAAATATTTATTACGAATGGAGGCATATTGTTTCAAAACTTTTTTATGATTCATCAAAATTTTATTCGTACATAGCACGTATCTACTACCGGGAAGCTAGTATGTAGGTGCTCGAACTGATGTCCCTTTACTTGAATATGGTGATTTCATTCCGAAAATTATTACAATAATATCTCGTTAACTATTAGATTTAGGGCACATGAAAGTCAATACAATTTTACGCAGAATTTGATACTCTATAGATTCAGATTCTAGATAGAAAAGGTAGGTATGTTATTCCATTTATAGAAATCAAGATGACTTTGAAAATGCTCGAAATTTTTACCCTCAACTTCTAGACACTTAGTAATTCGTTTAATAAAAGACTCATGAGCACATAATAAAGTTCTTACAAACTTACAAAAAAATGTTTCAAACGGAAGTTGTGCATTTTTTTACGTAGAATATGATTACGAAATAAAAAATATGGGTCTATGATAAAAAAAACAAAATGACTTTGAAATAACCTCGAAAACGCCCACGAATTAGAAAACTAGTAGTGCCATTTCACTCCTCACTTGAAACACTAAAGGACATGTGTCAGTTTGTTATTTTTAAATCATATGTCTTCGAGATTATTTACAATCTCATCTTAAATAGGACACCCTGTATATACGATTTCAATTTTAAGAGACTACTCCCGGATTTTCGTATGCGTGGTTAGGCCGGCCCTCTCCGCCCCTCCCGCGACCTAACCACAACTCAATCTATTCGCATAATCTTTGCATTATAGCTGGCATCCAGTATTTGAACTAGTAACACGTACAAAAGACTGGATGACATTTACAATGAATCAGTCCCTTTCCGGTTGTACTACGATTTCGCAAACACCCTCTATATAGCTCAGAATCATGTCCCTGACAACACATTTCAAGATCATCAAAATCGGAGAGTAGTATCCCTTTGTAAATGTTTCGAATTCTAATGCGTCGTGTCGTCCGATCATGCTAGTGGCGCACAGTGGTTCCGATCCAGAAATATGGGGACATTTTGCCAAAAAATCAACTATCTCGCATAGATGTCTGTCGAATATGTTTTGCTTTCTCAATTTCCAGCAATCTCGAAAATGATAAAAGTAATAAACTGCAATAAAAATTGTTACTGTTATCGACAGTTAAAGTTGGATGTTTTGAAGATAGCATTTTTCATGGAAGAAATTGGTTCCTTTCTTTAACATGTCCTGACGACTCTTCTCAATATTTTTCCACCACTTTTTTTAAAATGAAAAGTATATCTTTAAATTACAAATTATCACTGACAATTAAACATTACTGTTTGTTATTTAAAACAAATTTAATGCTGACTCCATTGGGGAAAATCCTAAAAATTCTTAGTAATTCACATGGAATATCTTTTGACTCTCGAATATTCCCAGAATTTTACAAAGTGGACTATTCTCAGCATATTTTCTTTTATATAATCCTGCAAGAATCGGAATCACCTTCTTCCATTTTTACAAATTATCATTGTTTAAAGCTGCGCGCTTCGCTGTGCGTATAGGTGCTATGGGCGCATTCATCGTCGAGACTATGCTACACTAAAATTCCTTTGGCCTCACGAAGTGAGGTGTTCAGGACAAAGAGCGACCTCATAGGGAATTCTTCAGAAGATACACACTTTCAAATGTTTATGCTATAATATATATAAACCTTCAACAATGATATTCACTGCCATTCTGCATTCAGTTGATACAAAGCCATACGAGAGTGAATCGTGCAACTGTTTGAGCGTTACATTGTAATTTGAATGCAATTATAAACGTATGAAAGCTAATTTAAGTAGTTCTATGCATAAAAGAGAAATGTTATCAGCAGAGAAAGCTCTTTGTACGTTTATAACAGCAGACCTGTCCAAATTTCAGTATACGTCCATTAGAAATGACGCTATACTGTACAAAACCAATCAATGGCCGTCGTATGCGGTATTATTAAAAGAAAAAAAAATTGTTATCCACCAGAGGAAGCTATAGATGTAACCGAAAAATATGCAAAAGTTGAGTTACAAAGTTTGCTAGATGACGCGGCTAAACGAATTTTAAAAAGCGTAGGTGATTTACAAAATAAGTCAATTGTCTGAAGAGGCCTTAGAGAGGAGACATAAAGATTTTAAAAATTATAGAAGTAATAAAAGCCGAAAATTTTCACGCACTGCTACAAATGAAGATATATTTCATAGATTATTACTAACTTCTGATCCATATATATCTTCCTTGCGTATAAAGTCCAACAATAATAAACCTAAAACCCTGGACTCAGAGGCTGAGGAACTAATAATTAAATAAAAACTTTTAACAGAGAAGGTAAGAATAATTAATTTAATTCTGTGTCACATAATTCTCAACTGATCACGAATTAAACTTATTGTATTTATTATTGCTTATATTTTAATTTGTGCTTTATACAGGTACCATAGACTTTGTGAATTTTAAAAACTTACCTGGAGATTCTGGAAAATACAGAAACAAGTTTACTCAACTACCGGTTCGTTAAACAAGTTGAAGAGTATTATTAACTAATTAATTAATTTGGACCTGTTTATTTAAAAAAAAAGTGCTAAAATTTGTTATACTTGTACACATATTTAAAAATTGCAAGAAAGACTATTAAATAAAAATAAAGTATATTACATTTTACAGTATTAAAAATGAATTCTTGTTAATATTCTACACTCCAAATTTCACTTCGATATCTTTAATGGTTTAAAAGTTATGCCAAAATGTCCCCGTATTTCTCGATCGGGACCACTGTGTGGCGGTGCGTTACCGCATCGCGCATGCGTTCAGCCGCGAGCGACCTATAAATCGTAATCGTGCGCGCTATATCGATAGGTGTTGATCTATCGATCGCCAAAAATCGTAGGTTTATAAAACACCGCCGATCAAGCAATTCGCTCTCGTTGTTCGCCCGTTCTCTAGTTAGCTAGATCGACAGTCAGCCTTTGTTCAACTTTTTCGCTATTACCACCACGTGGTACTTTCGCTCATTTTCGCGCGTGCATTTTCACGCCGAATAATCCGCCAAGTTACTGTTCGCGTCGCGACCACGCAAATAAAGTGTGACTGTTTTTAAACCGTGTACAAAATTTAATTTGGCACCCATTCACTCCGGTCCTTTTCAAGATAGAACGGCTATCCTTGGGTGGTCAATTCACATACCAGTAATTGACTCGGCCCGGCGAAAACTCGCCTACTAAACAGTAAATAATTACCATACTTTCATATTTTGAAACGTTACATGATAAACATTTAATTACAGTGAACACCGAAAAGAAATATTTAGGGACCTATAATCTTTAATTCTAGTCGCTTAGATCCGCGGAGGATAGCAGGAATAAGAAACATAAGTTTGACATGAAGTTGAAGTTAGTTGAACATTATTATTGAGACTCTACTAACAATAATTACGTAATGGAAGTCGAGTTTATGATGAACGATCAATCCGATAAAATTGAGAAAGTTAAGGATTCAGTGGAACAGTTTCAGCGAAGTAACACAATACTAATTTGCATGGTACCAATAAAACAGAATTGCTCTTTTTAATTGGTTGCTCTGGGGCACAGGAAGTCCGCAGGTTAAACCGAGAAATACGACAAAGTAGTCCGACAAGTTCATAAATGTGTAATTGGATCTTCCCCGATTCTGCAGATAACACACAGCTCGTTATATGAAATTCGACTTTCAGAAGTTTGGACTCTCTCTTGCTAGGAGAACTTTTCGAGATGTCGGGACGAAAGAATCGATAACTGGATATCGAACGGGGACCACGGGTCTCCATAGGTGATTCTATTTCTTGCGTCGGACCGGGAACATTGGCTGTGGCACTATTCGACAAAACCATCAAGTAGTTCGCATTCAAGCTACGTCATGTTGCACAATCATCGAAAATTATTAATCGGAACGATCGGGCGATGCTTCGATCCGACCGACGAATTTAAGGGGGTTGGATTAGCGGGGAACAGATTTATTTGGCGTGAAATTAATCACGGCTCCGACGAACATACGATTGAATTTATTTAATGGTCACCTTTCAACCTCTAACATCCATCGAATAGCCCAAACAAGGAATTTCAGGATATCAGTTTCCTTTTAGTGGAGTAATTCGTTTAAGCAGACAGTAACGTAAAGATTGTGTCTGTTTTCAATTTCTGAAAGGAATTATCCGGACTTAGTGATAGAGTTCGCTGCAAAATTTAACGCAGATGATAATTTTAGTTCGCCTCTCGTAGGGCTGATGCTGCTTAACCAGTTAGCTGTTTTTGACGAGTATACTCGTCATGAAAAAAGTGCAAAATTTTGTGCTATGACGAGTATATTCGTCATAAGTGACAATTTGCAGTTTAAATTGCAGTTTTAGTGAAAACTAAAATATATTCGTGAACTTCAAGATGTTTGAAATATTTTGAGGCCCGTCGAGATAAAAGGAACAAATAAAAGTTTACAAATAATTAATATAAAAAAACCGCATATAGTATGAATTATTTTTCGTAAATGTATCGTTGTCTTTTATTAGTCATCGCAGAAGCAATTACGGAATTATATATTGTTTTAGACTTTGCAATAAGTGACGCGCCTGGTAATAAAAAACGGGATAAAGATCCTTTCGTTTCCTTTTTACATGTATTCAAGAGGCAGCGTTTTTTATAGCTGGTGTGCAGGATTCGAGTTGTAAGGATCATCCAAATTGAGTTGTGGACTACCTACCTGCTAAGATATTTCCCTGAACATTTTTGTTTATATTTTATCATCTGGCCAGGGATTCATTTACATATATATATATATATATATATATATATATATATATATATACATATATATATATATCGGACTCTAATGTTGCAACAAATTTGCGATAAATTTGAATAATGAAATAAAAAAATAAAAGTCATTTTATTACAACCTAATTTCATATTACGCGTACTCTGTGTTTGACGAGTATACTCGTCATCGCTAAATTTGTGCGAGGCAATTTAGATACGTATTTTCCAAAGAGGTTGAAATATTTAACTGGTTAATGCACGCCTGTCGTTTATATTTAGTTAACATCAAAATCGGCAATACTGCTGCCATTTATATTGTTTCGGTTAGTAAGAGTTTATTAACCACGTTGTATTCGATTTCTGTTGCACATAAGAGAATTTACATAAGAGATAAAGCCAAACTTCGAGATTATAATTTTATTAAAAAAGTTTCTCTGATAAATGAAATAAAAAGTATTATAAAAATAAATAAATAACTACTTCAGAGTCTCAAAGACACAACTTGAAATATGGCTATCTCATATCAAAGTTTCATTCTTTTAAACCGTAGGGTGACTTGTCCAGTGATTTAACATAATTCGTATTAAACAAAAAAAATAACATTTACGATGTCCTCTTCACGTTGATATTTACGCAGTAATTGTATTGTAAATTCACAGATTCCTCGGTAAAGAGATCTAATTTTTGTTATAATCTATTCGATACTACTTTCATTGATTTAGCAGTGGTTCAACCACATCCCATATATTCAAGGTAAGTATTATTATCATCTGACAAAATTTATCGTGTGATCGTAATCCATGAGCAATTAGAAAAAAGAAGAGGTGATAAGTAGACACCGGATGTTTATGCAATTTGCAAGTTTTGTAGACGAATTTTAAGAAAGTGAAATCAAATAAAATCTCATTTTCAGTGGTAATAGCCTTTGCAGATCTAAAATTAATAAACATCGTATTAAAGTCTGTCAAATTTTATATTCTAGCATTTCTGGAAAATTTTCGGAGGCCATAAATGTATGAAGATCCGCAGTCTAGTGATAAGTTCGTTTGGATAATTGCCATCCACCTAATTACACCTAATTACAGTATCTAGGCAAATATTTTGTCTTCAGTATAGAATAGAAGTATTTTACAAAAACGCAGATCTTGTACACGTATCGATTTCCTACTCCGAAAAGTATAATAATAGACGCCTCAACAAAGTTGCTCTTTTGTTTTCAACTTAATAAATTCATTAATAATGGGGCCAGGCAATTATACGCTTCGTATTTTCATCAATTATTCGACAAGAGTCCAAGTTTCCATAACTTCCCGCAGTCTGTCATTAGAATCATAATATAAAGCTGTCTTATTGAGCACAGAACGAGCTGGGATAAACGAAAGAATCGGAAAAATCGAGGGAAACCGATAAAACATAATTCGCAATGAAAGAACAAAGTAAGTACGGCAAAGTAAGCAAAACGAAGTTGATTCGTTATGATCGAATAATGGGAATTACTCCGTCAGAAAAATTGGAAAGACGAGGTACAGCCATTCGAGAGAATGACCGACCGATTGACGACAATCGAGGGGGTCGAATGTGGCCGTGTCTCGATTACGAAAATTCGACCAGTTTACACTCGTAAGCCCGGTTACAAGAAAAGTCAAATTGCTCTCACGTTCCGCGAGAGTTTTCCTCTCCGTTCTTTCGCCGTGGCCGGCGTCGCCATTAAACATTCATATTCTCACGGGCGTGGACTTTAAAATTCTCTCATGAATGTCGAACTTTCTTCTATCGCGAGAGCCCTGCCCTCGAAACTTCTTTTCGCTGACTTAAGTATCGTGAAACATGGCCGAAGGACCGGCTTCGTGACGAAAAAACTCGCCACTTTCTGCGATCTCGCGTGCGCCACCCGTTACCGTGGCATTCTGCCCTTTTCCGGAACGAAAACAACCGAGAAACACTCGTACACATGCTTCTGAAATGTTTACATAATATTTTTCAAACGCCGCTAAGTACAGCCAAGAACAAAAAGATAGGAAATCCTATTAATTTGTTAATTTTTATTTAGTGGGTAACAGATATCAAATTTCTTGTACATACATCATTTTACACTGTTTTTGTTAATTTGGTTCAGTAGGTAAAACTAAATTGTTGTTACTCCGCAAGAATTCATCTATAAAAAGGTAAATTATCAAGACAAATTGATGGGACACAATGATAAGACATGTGTTTAAAAAATGAAATTACGAGAAAGGTAATTCTCAGAAAGAAGAAGAAATCTCAGAAAGAAGTTACCACTTTGGTTCACTATTCAATATTTTGTAGAGTCGCCATTATGTTTTATCACGGAAATTATTCGCTTGAGCAAGGATTTGTATAATTTTTCAATTATCTTCTGCCTTAATTGGTACCAATTTTATTTTCATTTTTCGTCCATAACTTACAGTGACATCAATATTTCGTGTCCGAAAAAATCATATTTCTTTAACATCGACGCAATAGATAATAAATCAACAGTTGTTTTTTATGTTTGCCGTCAATATCTACTATACTACAATACAATACGATATACCTACCTATGAATACGAATGTACATGTAAAAATAAATCGAAAAAAGGAATAACATTTTTTTGTTTCACATCTGGTTTTCATGAAAATCGAGTTTAAAGATTCGACGGGTTCACGTGCTTTAATATATGGAGGAAGTTGAATTGGTTGGTAATGATCAGACGCGTTAGACGATTTCTCTCTAATAGCACGCGTGTTCTCTGCATTTCCAAACTCGATTTTCTCGTAAACAAAGTGCTGTTGCAGCATCGCAAATCTGCTTTCTGAATAAACTGGCAAAAAATGTTCCCTATACTTTTCTCCTCGAGAGATGGCGCTAACCTTCTCTAATCCTTCCCAGTGTGACTTATATATGTACAGTAACCCCGCGATCTAAGTCCTTTTTCGGTTCTCTGCCGAGACTTAGATCGTGAAGGGACACTAAAAAATAGCGTATCGGTTAGATAATAGTAGTGCAATAATAAAACTTCTTTATTTTTTACTTATTTTTAATCAAATTTTACCAGTAAATTCGTGGCATTTCTCTAATTAAAATGATACCAAACATACCCCGCACTGGAAGGAGTAGGTCAAGGACATAGATCGCAATGTTCTGTTGGACTTAGATCGTGGTGTTACTGTATTTATATATGTATTTACCGCATATCTGCGGAGTATGTTTTTGTTAACTTTAGAACTTCGATGATTAAATTCGTTTAACGCTCAAAACATAAACATTATTTAAGATAACCCAACACACAGCTATGGATAAAAAAATTTTATTTTACATTTTTTCGTAAGGGATTACCTCGTTCCCTCTTGTACATTTTATTCGGCCGTTCCCTGTATACTTATCCAAAATATAGACCTTAGAAGATAAAATCATGTCATCGTCTGAGTATTTCTGTTATTCTACCAAATGTCAACATGTTTTTCTCGTTAAACATATGCTGATTATTGTCACTAATATTCCAATATTTTCTGGTGCAGAAATAAATCATGACATAGTAATAAATCAATTATTATATACACTTGTTTGCCTATGCAACTGCATAATAATAAACTGTATCCGTAATTCATGACAGGGACTGTGGCGATTTATGTAAACATAGATTTTCCAATGAATTCAAATTGAACGAGAATACGAATGATGAGAATATGTACAAAACATGAAAACTAGTTGTGCAAGGTAAACATAATACGGTGGGATAAAATATTATTGAGAAAGGGAAACAAATGATAAAGCGCCAATAGGTGGAAAGAAAAAGTTTCAGTTATTAAAAATGTGTAAAAATTGAAAAAAATTACATTTTTACTATTTGTATACATTGACGAGTTTACAATAATTCTTCAAAACTTTTATTATTTTTCTATGAGAAATTGGTGTTTGCGAATTAGTAATATACATTTGACAACATTGTAGGCAACATTATCCATCATGTGGATAAAAATATGTCTGTGGGACTGTGCTTTTAATAATTCGACCCGCAGTACATACAGTGGCGTGCAAAAGTATCCGGACACTCTTTAAAAACGAATAACTTTTTCAAAATTAGTTCAAACGGCTTGAGTTTTTTTGAGATGTTAGACGCATTAGTTTACTAGGTAGCGTGCAAATAATTTTTTCTAAAAGTTGCTATTGGTCGGAATTGCGACGAAAATAGTAAAGGTCAGGATTTTTAACTTTTTAATCTGTGCCTGTAACAAAAATTTAAAATACACGTTTTATAAGTCTAAGTAAGTTATGTACATGTACAAAGTTTCATCGAAGTCGGTTAACGTCGTTATGAGTTACAAACATTTAAAGGTGATTACATAAGGACAAAATTTCCTGGAAGGACCGAAAATCTGCGACTTTCACCCTTAAGTTCCCATCTTGCAATGTTCGTAGCTTATAACAACATTAACCGACTTCGATGAAACTTTGCGCATGTATATAACCTATGGAGATCTACAAAAGGTATATTTTAAATTTTCATTGCAGGCACTGACAAAAAAAGTTAAAATTCATGACTTACTTTTTTCTTCACAATTTCGACCATTAGCAATTTGTAGAAGTAATTAATTCAGACAAACTCAAGCCATTTGAACTAATTTTGAAAAAGTTATTCGTTTTTAAAGGGTGCCCGGATACTTTTGCACGCCACTGTATGTTTTCATAAATACATGAAAGTCGCAATTTAATTATAATTAGAAATGCATGTTAAATGAATAACGAACTTTTTAAGTAGATTATATTTGTGTAGGTCGTTCTGAATTGAAAACTGTATACGTACTTGTAAGTATTCGTATCCTTTCAAATGAACTCCGTAAAGATTTAAATACAGCCAAGGTAGCAGGCTCGTCCCCGAGAATGCAGGATTTGCAAGGAAACCGTTGTTTTTTTATCTACGACGATCGCTTTTCACTCAGCAGGACTTTCGTAACGTGCTCGAATTCTTATTAAATTCCGTAACTCAGCCTGTCGGACTTTTTAACGTCCTATACTACTGCAGCGATTCAGTGACACAGAGGAAAACAATATGGTGCACGTAAATTTCTCGTGAGCTTAGAGTAGCAAAGATAATCAAACCTCAGTAAAGTTGGTTCGTAAGAGTAAGTTTACACATATTCTTTATATTGGTTTATAGGTCGTATATACGAGTTTACGTGGAGTAAGAATAACATTTAGTAGGTAAGAAAAATTACAAGAAAAATTTAGTTCTAAATACATTATATAAGTGATTGATCTTCTTTTTCAAATACTTTGCGACTGTATTTCTCATTTAAAACCATACTATTTCGATAGTATTCCCTTTTATATTTTCTAGTATACAAGATAAAGAAAAGAGATCCAGGTTGTTTTACATGAACTTTTTGGGACTTCGGGAATTCGGTCTGTTTTCTAAAAAAAGTATATAGGTTTAATGATAGGTACGGTGTTCGAGAACCCGAATATGTATGGATCCCGATGGTCGAGATGGGTTGGGAAGACATCGCGACGAGACGGGTCGGGTTTTCGAAAATTTCAGGGACTCTCGATTATGTCGAGATTCTCGAAAATGTTCGAGATTCCCGAAGGTTTCCTGATTCACAACTCTATACTAGCGAATTACGGAAGAAAAAGGAAGATGCAATTTATAAATTTTATAATATTGTTTTGGAAAACGCCTCAAATATGAGAAATCTCATACCGCAATCGATTTTGAAGCGAGTCTCATAACGGTAATCGAGTACTAAACACCCTAAAATTTTCGAGAATCTCGAGACTTCGAGAATCCCGAGACTTCGAGAATCTCGACATAATCGAGAATCCCGAAATTTTCGAGAACTCGCCCCGATTTCGAAAAATATTCTCGTCTCGTCCCGATTCGACATATTTCGGTTCTCGCATACCACTAAGGTGACATTTCGTTCTAATATTGCTACAAAATAACCTGTTCGCAATGGTTTGCTTACTTATATCTTATCCTACATTTTGAAACTGAGCAACAAGTGCAATTTTTGTATTTTTGAAATGTACTGTGAACATAAAATAAATTATTCTTTAAAGAAGGCAAAGGTCTTTTTATGACAACTTGAAGGTTTCTTTTGACACGTTACTGCCACGCCGTTCGTATATGATAAACACTGTTCTTTCAAAATGAATATTTAAACATGAATTTGTATCACAAAGTATTTGAGTGAAACACGGCTAGGGTTCGTAGCATACGGGAGAATTAATAAAAGTAATCACTGCGAGCAATTTGAAATTTTCAGTTTCGATTTTAGTAATTAAATTATGTTGATGTTA
The DNA here is from genome assembly GCA_913789915.3 of Sphecodes monilicornis. Classification (NCBI taxonomy): domain Eukaryota; kingdom Metazoa; phylum Arthropoda; class Insecta; order Hymenoptera; family Halictidae; genus Sphecodes; species Sphecodes monilicornis. Next base: position 32,657,161 of record OU565284.1, on the reverse strand, counting down.
TGGGATTTTGGAGGGTTGTAACTTGGCAGCCGTATTAAATACATGGTGCGGTTGAATAAGATGTACAAGCGGTAAGAGGATTATTCTGCATGTAGAAATAAATCGATACAAAGGAATAACATTTTTTCGTTTGGCGCCTCGTTTCCGAGAAAATCGTGTTTAAAAATGCAGCGAATACGCATGCTATTAGATAGGATGTGTCTGACGCGTCTAATCACGATAAACCAATTCTACTTCCTGTATATACTAAAGCACGCGAACCCGACGAATCTTCAAACTTGATTTTCTCGAAAACTATATTGTTCTATTTATTTTTACATGTAGAATAACCCGCTGCCCTCTTGTACATGTTATTCGGCCCGACTCTGTATAATAAATGCATTTTAAATTTTGTGGAGCATTCATTTAAGTCACAGGTATATTTATTAACATAAGTTTTATCTGCCATTTGCATATTCTCCTCAATCGCCTGACCATGAATTCTTTTCGGTGTTCCAATAAAAAGTAGGATAGCTTCGTAAAACTTGATCGGGCTTCTAAATCACATCGGGATGATTTAAGAAAACGTATTGTGATACTCAGTGAGACGATATAGTGGTATAGTGTATTAAAGAAATGTTTCGGCACTTTAAAAATATATAATTCTTGAAATGAATATTAATGTACTATTCGAGGACTGCAGCTTAAGAAGTGACATCAGTTCAATCTAATTTCTTTTCGCGAGTAAAAAACCACAATTTAATTTCGCGAGCGCAAAACTACAATTTAATTTCGCGAGGACAGAACCACACATTACTATCTGTTGCGTTATGATTACAAGCATCAATTGTAGGCTACAGAAGCTGTGCCTCAATTTATTTTCGTCATTAATAATTATAAGATGTAGGAAATAATATATCGGCATTCTCCATCGACTCAAATTTAAATACATTTACTATTGTTTACTATTAGGTTTCTCAATATATTTACAAACGATCTATATTTTTACTCAGTATAGAAAAAAGTAGAAATGATTTTCATATATAGTGAAACTCAACAAAAAATTTCCAGTACGTAACATTAGACGAAACGGACCGTATTATGGCCGGCCCGTTCAACCGATCTTATAACACTTCATTTTTCTTTGTGGAGCACGTTAAAAGCAAAAGTTTATGAAGAACAGTCTACAACGCCAGAAATTATGAAAGGAAGGATAGTTGCCGCTGGTGCTGATATTACACTAGAGGTTATTGAAAGAGCTATAAAATCTGTGATTATTCGCTTCAGAAAATGTGTTTTAGTGAAGCGCAACCTATTGTATATTTATTGAAGTGATAAACGTGTTTACGTACTATCTTAAGTTGTGTTCTGCTGTTATTGAGCTTCCAAATCACACTCATGGTAAAATCCACAATATCTAAAAAAATTTTAGCGCCCGAGGTCATTTCAAGGTCGTGGTGTTATACATAGACGAACGCATATTAATAATGCAGAACGATGTTGGCGATTACATATACTAGGGAAAATTCTACGTATACAGGGTGTCCCACATAAATGGGAACACCTAAATATCTGTCGTATTTACAGTCCTATCAGAAAACTTCGGAGGACAAAGTGACACTATTGCAGCAGGCACATATAATGGTAAAGAAAAAAATTTTTTATGTCGTGTTTTTTAATGAAATTTCAAGGTCACCGATGTTTTTTTAAATGGAATAGTATATTTTTTTACGACAGCATGATAAACAATAAAAAACTGAATTTAGTGGATACCACCTTTTTGACCTTGAAATGACCTTGAGGAAGAATAATGATGTCGGAGCGGATAATATGTGGAAGTTCAAAACTTACGTGTTTCAGCAAACATTACGCGTTGTTTACGGCAGGTTGACCTTTACATATCATAATAAATGTTCGAACCGTTGACCATCCTCATTTATGCAATATTGCAATCTTTCATTAAATGATCTGTAGGCATTGTCGAATTCCTGAGACGTAATTGAAGCACATGCTGCAGTAATTATTACGATTTTTAGAACTTACATTACCGGTATTTTTAAATTGTTTTACCACAAAGGAAAATGCGTGTAACGAAGGACAAATACGATTCACAAATTTTTTACGATACAAATGTACTGCTTGCATCAAAGATTCGTGGCTTTCGCCATAAGTGAAAACCATATCGATTCGTTCCTATACAGTATAACGCATTATTGTCACTTTCACGTTTCGAATTCGAATAATGCAGAAGGAACAACGTACTTATTCTAACCGATTAACCTTCTGTTAACGATCTCAATGATACATACTCTAACATAAACATAGGCTGTTTACTATGAAAAATATTTCAAACATTTATTGTGGTTTGAAAAGGTCAACCCGTCGTAAACAACGCGTAATCTTTGCTGAAACACGTAAATTTTAAACTTCCACATTTTATCCGCTCCAACATGATTATTCTTGCTCAAGGTCATTTCAAGGTCAAAAAGGTGGTATCCACTAAATTCAGTTTTTTATTGTTTATCATGCTATCGTAAAAAAAATTATTCCATTTAAAAAAACATCGGTGACCTTGAAATTTCATTAAAAAACACGACATAAAAAAATTTTTTCTTTACCATTATATTTGCCCCCTGCAATAGTGTGACTTTGTCCTCTGAAGGTTTATGATAGGACAGTAAATACGACAGATATTTAGGTGTTCCCATTTATGCGGGACACCCTGTATAAATGAGAAAATTATATTTATAAGAAAAATTTATAAAAAAAACGTTCACAAAAGAGGAGTCTCCTTCGATTTTTATGATTTTTTAATGTGTTGTCAAGGTTATCACTAAACTGTGAGTTTTAGGCACTTATAACGAAAATGTATAGGCGAAACATAAAATAGTAAAAATATATAAGAAATAAGTTTTTATGCAATTCCTGTGTCTTGCTATTGACGCACATTGTTCTTACGTCGCACAAAATTCCGCAGCCAAGTTATCACACTGAGTACCTAGTGTTGCAAACGTTTTAATTGTTTGTTAAAACGTTATTAACAAAAATATTTCTTTAACATCTTATTTAATTTTTTTTATTCGTTCATATTTTTTGGTCATTGGATGTATGTCTGCTATTATTTCGAAAAATGCGTTTAATTTTCCATAAAAATTTTATGTATTTAGAAGTAAATTCGGATAAATATTTAAAAAATTAAATTAATATTAAAATTTCTCCAAGTTTAGATTTTATTATTAATTACTTTCAAAATTTCCAATAGTAATAGAAATCATTGAATCTTCGAATAACCCAGGATATGTAGTTCGAGATAATACAAAGGTCCGGGTTGGGTTTTAAAACCAACTCTATTTCATAATTAACCCTTTGCACTCGAGTGGTGACACTGGGTCCCCATTAAAAATTACTATAGAGTGTCCAAAATACTTTTCACATTGTTAAATTTATTTGTATTATATTTAATGAAGTATATTGTTTTATATGTATTAATTGGAAAGAATCTGATAGAATTAAAATGTAAGTCGGGAATAATGTTTGGTTTTGGAACTGAAATAGGTCCGAGTACAAAGGTTTACAAATCGTGTATTCTCGAGTCAAATCTTTGGTGGAGGAGGGTCTCCACCCCTTCCTCTGCATAGTTGTCCACATATACCGAACATAAACCAATGAATGTAGGATTGGGAAGGGAGCAGTCGAAATACAGCGTTATAAATAACAATATTCAATAGGACTATGTAAAGATTGAAGAATACATGCGTTGCTCGTGACTCGATTAGGATTAAGACTAAGGCTGATGACGATGTGTTTTGATGGCGCTGGGGTCAAACACACAAAAAGACAATGACGCTGTGACGGACATTCGAGGGCCAATGTCATTGTAGGGTGGCCGCGTGTGAGATCAGAACCCCCCCCCCCCCAGACCAAATACCGTATGGAGATTGGGAAAGGTCGGAGGGTTCCGTGGGTATGTGCACAAGCTGATCAGCTACAAATCGCGAGGCCCGGATTAGATTCCCCGTGTGGCCCGTGCCCTCTTTTTCCCTAAGATCCTGAATACAAAGGTGTTAAAAACATTAAAAATCTCATTATACTGTCGAGCAAATACATTTTTATGAATATCTCGAAATCTATAAGAGGACGTGTATTATATGTATATAAAAAATAATAATCGTATTTGTACTGACCCTAACAGAAAATATTCGATCAAAAACGTGATTATTGAACGTTTGAAAGCGTATATTTCATATGAAAAACTGTCTACGTCTATATGACAATTATAAAGATATTCAAGTTGCATAGCAGTGCATTAGAACACTTTTTAATATTCCTAAAATAATTCTGAAATGTTCTGAATGTGGGGGATGATTAAACTTTTCCATAAATCAGTATTTAATTCACTCATTCTGGACATTATAAAAAAGCAAGCATATCTATTTTTATACTAATATTTTCTTCATATATGACGAGATGTATCATTGCATTTACCTTCATTGCTGATGGAAATATTTTCCACATTGAAATTATAATTATTTACAATGACATTAATTACATTGCTATACTGTAAGACTCTTAAAGTACGAGAAATTATAATTTCATGTAAAAATTTCATTTCATTCGCAATATTGGTGCAATCTCTGCCGTGTTCGCGACAGCGGCTCGTTAAAATCGGAATGGCAGAGGAATTCACGGCAAACTCCTTTGTTTCATAACATACACAAAGGGAACAGTACTGAGTATTTGAAAATATGTATAATAACAGCGCGCAATGCGTTGTCACGGGACAAAAATCAAAAAATCATGCAAAATGTAAAAAATGAAAAATTTTATGCGGAAATGTAATATAATACATACTCGTTCATTTTTAATCATTTTTTTATTACTAATAAATCTATCTCCGATATAAGGTTTCCAAACAATCCAAAGAAGAAAAACTACAAAGTTCTATGAAATCTTGTACTCCGTTAACTGTTTTAAAAATAACAGTTACAAGGCATACAGAATAATGATGTCGTGTAAAGTCCAATTGCAGAACTTCGCGATGTACACTGCATAATGATAATGACGATGCATTAACAAACTATCTCGACGATAGTTTATGCAAAAACAAAAGTATTCTAGTGTATTGAAAACATCTTGGTGTCACCTTCAAGAATACGTAATAAAAAATACAGGTTTCCATTGAAAATTTCAATTGTAACTTCTACAGAGCTTTTCAAGGTTAGTGTAATTTCAAACAACGACAAGCATCATGTACTCTCTTATATATCCTACAACGATCGTCTGAAACATTTTTTTTGTAGCAGCTGTAATTTTCAAGTATTAGAATTTTCTCCAGAAAACGGGATTTTTAACACCCTATGAGGCGTGTCGGCAGTCTAGCATTTTCAATTTAATAATGCTATCCTTGATTTGACAGTATGCAAATTACTTTTGAACTCGGACCGAACCAACCGTGTGAATCTAAAAATAATTTCGCCGCGAGATACGTCTGTATGTCAATTATTGCTATCTGGAACGGTTTTAATAAAAATTTGTCGCGACGAATAGAATAGTCGGAAATAATGCAAGAGAAAATGGGGCAGTCGTCGTGGGCAAGAAAAATCGCTTTCCCGGTTTGAAAATTAATTTCCGTCGGAGAACAGTGATTTATTCATCGATAAATCAATATCATAGCGATATCCGCATTAATCTCCCATAAAAACGCGCACCATTATCTCAGTATAATTTCAAGAAATTTTGTAAGTTTAAATCCAAATGCTAATTGATGAGAAATGCTAATATTACAAGGATTGCAGTTACACCCCGAGACAAACAAATAGCACATTCCAAGAATTATTTAATTTTTCTTTATTGGATAATGCAAATTAAATTCTTTTTAATTACATTTTCTCAAGTTGTCTTTAGGAGCATGTTAAATAAAATAAATTTACACTTTTGCAATTGAATTAAATTTGATATAAGAAATTTAAATATTGCAAATAACCAAATGAACAAATTGATAGCACATTTGTTGGGAAATAGGTAATGGGGACAACTGATGCGATTATGATTAATGTTTAACCCTCCGACGACGGTGCCTAAGTCTCTATTAACCCTCACTAACAGGATAGTCATTTATGCATACAATTTTTGGCAATTCCACTAAATGAGTAACTGTTGCAATGGAATTAACACAAGGACTAACGTCTCTACAAGAAATACCTTTAAAAATATATATTAAGACAGTAATAATTAAAGTTGTACACGGTCCTAAACGTCGGCAATTATATAGTTCTAAAAAAGGTCCACCATCGGAAGGTTAATACTTCGTGGTAACCCCTTCACATTTAATTACCGAATCATTTTTCTTAGCAATAATTTGTATAGTTTTCCAAAGGCATTTTGTTACAATCGTTCTCACTCATTTATAATGCACTGTTTTAGATCACTGACGAATTTTCTTCTATTTTGATATACTGCTATGGCAAAGATAATCCAACAATTTTCTATAATGTTAAGATTCGGGGAATTTTATAGTATTTTTAAAATTTCAATTTTTTTCTAGAAAACTGCTTGTATCTAATAATTTGTTACTATTCATTCCGCCTGATATTACTTTTACTTCCATCGTACCACGATATCCATCGCCGGTATATACATATGTATGTATAGATGTGCACATTGCCACCTTCTATAATCACGACCCAACAGAACATGCCATCTTCTTGTCCCGGTGTGAATAAGAAACACAAACGAAATAAACGTGTATTTACAAGTTTGTACGCATGATTAATACGTATTTTCCATTAAATACATGTTTGTTCCAACAATTTACATTTATTACATTTAAAATAGACAAATGAAATTTTTATTTGAAATGAACAATGAATTTGACAAAAAATCAAGAAACGAAAGGAATGTACATAGTAAAATCAGAGTCCAAACAAGTGAATACATTTACCAATAGAAATGGAGAGCTGGTTTCAAATATTGATCCGGGCCACAGGATCGGTTATATGTAGAGTGCATTTATAAGACGACTTAATATTTCTGCGTTCTACTGCTGTAAAGCATCGACAGAAAGGAATCTCGGTTGTGTTATACAACACCCCCCCCCCTTCTCCTGTCGCCTGAATATTTAATATCGCAAAATCCTTTGATAGAGAGGCACAATCCTGCCTATGTTTATCAATAGGACCAGCAAACGAATAATTTCTCATCGAAGCAGCAAGGATTCTGGACGGATACCTCTTTCATCAAGCTTATCCGGCCAAAGGGAGTCTCCGTTCTATGAAAATAGGAGGCTTTTGTTCCTTCCAGTCTGTCATTAACCCAGTACTCCTAAACGTGAAACGACAATAGGTAAATCATCGGAGTCATCCCACGAATATCGCGGCCCCCAAGTAGACGGCGGACCGTAACAAAAACAATCACGCTTATCTGACGCTTCCTGACTTCGACACATCCTCTTGGCGATCCTTTATTTCCGTTCAACTCGAAACGCTCCGGAAATCTTCCCCTCGATTGAGCCTCAATACCCGCGAAATTAGGTTCGCGCGGCTCGCTCTCGGGAAGTACGACTGCCACCGTGACATTCTTTGGACTCCTTTAGATTTAGGGATCTACGATCGTCCCCTCTCTATCACGCAAAGAACTTATGAAATAGAAGTAATCATACAAATTCAAACTAGGTGCTGGAAATTATAATGTACTTCTACATTGGGGATTGTTGTATCAGTGCTCAAACAATAATTAGTGAGCCGCTGAGAAACACGCCTCAAAGAGAGGTAAATAGGTAATAAGATAATTGGATTTCGGATAACTTTAATAAAACTGAATATGATGGACTGTATAATAGAGATGTTGTATCTATGGATTCTACTTCGCAACTGTCACTCTACGACTCTTATTCTCCGACTGATAGTGTCGACTCTTATTCTGCGACTGATCTTACAACTAACGCGTAAGAAACAAGTAACCTCGTGGGGTTGAAAAATCCCTTCACAAAGTACAAAATAGTGGAGGCCCCAGCCAATGATATAATATTTGGGAGGCTACAAATGACCTCCCAAAACAAGGGCAACGCCCATAGACGAAATACGTCGTAACGAGTGTCGCTAAACAGACGACACTGGGTTTCCTGCAATTTCGCCGAAAACCATAATTTAGGCTTAGGGCCATAGGCCCCCTGGCGCTAGGAGTGGGCCTACGCTACGCCAAGTGTCATTGAGAGCTGCACCTCTAGGCTGACTTTCCCATGGTCAGCTGATACTTCCCAGCCACACCAGAGTCATAAAACAACAATGGCACTGCTCAAAATGGACCGTAACGTAGACCCAAACCGAAATACGAGCCGGCCATACAATAATCACGTCTCAACAGGGATCAAAAAATAACAAATGAAACTATTTTTCATGGCTACATTTAGCTTACGAGTTACAGTATTCTATTTTTTATTGAATTTTACATTAGTCCAAAATGTCATCCAAGAAATATATTTAACATTTTATTATTAGATTATTTTGGCATACTTATTGCTAGATTTTTACAATATCCACGAGATATTGATCTCAATTGTTCCTCTACGCAGGTGGAGGATCGGAGGCCATGCCGAAGACCATTTCGGGACTATGCCGACAGATTGCGCCATTCGCACACAAGGCAGAGTATAGTCTGATGGCGAATAGAGATGGGCGATTCCACATTTATATTTAAGAATCGATCATTTTCAAAAAGAATCGAAGAAACAATGAAAAGAATTGTTACGAGCCTGGGCAGAGCGGTACCGCGCGTGGCCGGCGAGCGGTTTATGGTTTAAAGAGGAATATGGTTCTAATTGTTAGTAAGGTGCACGGACGAATCTGATGCGAAATCAGGGAGCCGCTAGGATGTTTGAGAGACTTCGTGGACGAACCGATGCGAAATCGGGGAGCCACTAGGAGGTACACGCGCAGACGAACCCGATGCGAAATCGGGGAGCTGCTGGGAGGTTGGAAGACGCGCAGACGAACCCGATGCGAAATCGGGGAGCTCCTAAGAGGTTGAATAAAAGCACAGACGAACCCGATGCGAAATCGGGGAGCTGCTGGGAGGTTGGAAGATTCGCAGACGAACCCATTGCGAAATGGGGGAGCTGCTAGGAGGTTGAGTAAAAGCACAGCCGAACCCGATGCGAAATCGGGGAGCTGCTAGGAGGTTGAGTAAAAGCACAGACGAGCCCGATGCGAAATCGGGGAGCTGCTGGGAGGTTGGAAGACGCGCAGACGAACCCGATGCGAAATCGGGGAGCTCCCAAGAGGTTGAATAAAAGCACAGACGAACCCGATGCGAAATCGGGGAGCTCCTAGGAGGTTGAATAAAAGCACAGACGAACCCGATGCGAAATCGGGGAGCTCCTAAGAGGTTGAATAAAAGCACAGACGAACCCGATGCGAAATCGGGGAGCTGCTGGGAGGTTGGAAGACGCGCAGACGAACCCGATGCGAAATCGGGGAGCTCCTAAGAGGTTGAATAAAAGCACAGACGAACCCGATGCGAAATCGGGGAGCTCCTAGGAGGTTGAATAAAAGCTCAGACGAACCCGATGCGAAATCGGGGAGCTGCTGGGAGGTTGGAAGATTCGCAGACGAACCCAATGCGAAATGGGGGAGCTGCTAGGAGGTTGAGTAAAAGCACAGACGAACCCGATGCGAAATCGGGGTGCTGTTAGGATACGGACGAACCTGATGCGAAATCAGGGAGCCTCTAGGTTGGATAACAGTTTGGGTTCCTGATAAAAAGATCAGGTAGCTCCTATTATATGTTAGTAACGGCCTCGTAACTTTAATATTATAAATTAATTGATACAACCCGAGCGGTAAGATTTTATCATGTGGGAGCGGTCAACTAAGGATTACTGGATCTGAATGGTGGGTTAAAATCAATCATTACTCAAAATTACCTTGAACTAAATTGTATATTACAGGAAACTGGCTCTATTACAATTGTTAGTGTCGCGATAAGAATTGAGTGTGTAAGAAAATGTTGCGTAGTTACCTAAGTACTACTGCCTGTTGGATGACGCACTGGCAATGCGGGGAACACAGAGAGGTTGAATAATTATGCCAAGATAGATTAATACCGTACTCGTGGAATCTATAAGTTTACTTGATTCGAAAGGGTGACTAGGCCCGATCTCACTAAATACAACCAACTCCAAAACGAGATTCAGCGTAACGACGTGTATAGCTCGTTTGTACTTTAAGCACTGCCCCCGAGGGTTAAAATTCGAGGGTTTATATACTGTAAAATCTAAATGGGGATGCTCTCAAGATTTCCATATTAGGGAATCTTGTGCAACTGTCCTTGTACTGAATCATGCTTTGTGCCTTCTGCATCCAGCTGGAGCATAGTCATCGTTTCTATAAGCAAAGGGTGGAATAGGGCATTTCCGTTCTCAGGAAAGCGGTTAGAAAACTCTGGTTGAAATAAAGCAGAGATAATTCTCTGTACGTAACAGAATGATTAAGAATATGATGTAGGAAAGTATCACGAATGCAAATTTGTGTTATTTTATTGATTATTGGTTAGTGTTCTAGACTGCACGAGAAGGAAGAGCCTGGTGGAGCAGCCTGAAAGAAGCACTTGTTTAAGGCTAAACTAAATCTATGCATTAACAATATGTATGAATGTCGAATAAATGCATCTTCGCGTGGAACTTGGCGAGCAGTACACGAGCTTACCAGTCGAATCGCGAAGTGATAGTGTTCCGTCGCGAGGGGCCATTCATTGCAGTTTCACGAATCATTTTGTGATGCATTCGTGACTGCACGTCGATTTAAAGGGACGGACGTTCAGGAAACAGTTAGCGACCGATCAAGCTATAACCTGGATCCGTCATCCTTCATATTCGTTCGTTTTACAGCGAGTCATAGATTTCCATTATCCAAGTGACCCGAACTCTAACGAGAGATACGGTCTTCGGATTTCTGGGGGTTCGCTCGACTGTTTTTTCTCTTTCTGTCTCTCTTCTTCCACTCGAAGGCTGCTCGAGTCAGCCGTGGAAGATGGAGAGTCATCAAGGGTGTGTTGAGCGGGAAATGCAGCGTTCGGCAATACCCAATCAACACATCGCCTTGCGTTTATCAATGGACGTCATTGAAACCAGCCCATATTCGGATGTGGAGCCTTCTTCACGACGAAGAAGGTTCCCCCACAAGAATAAAAAACAAATGGTCCCTCCGAAAACAAAAGTTCCTCCCGAGAAACAATTTCCAGCTGCTAGGAGAAAATCGATATTCTCTTTCGTGCTATCGTAGCAAACGAACGTATATTTTGTCGCTAATCGTAGCCGGACAATTACAATTAAAAAATACCAAAGGATACGTCGCGCCATCCCACGCGTATAAGGCAGGATCTACCTAGTCAGCCTTACTGACGAGTCCTTCTGGTAGATTTGCGACGAAACGCGGCTTCATATAGTAGTCTAAACAAATTACCCAATATTAATTTGACGGGTAATCTACCGGTGAAATCGGCGTGATAACCCGCGACATCGTCCATTTTGATTCACGCCCGATATTCACGAACGAACAGATAGAGTCGATCGAAGCTGAACTCAGGTTCGAGGAAGCGAGCACGCTGTAGAAAAGGAGAACTTGTCTTGCAACTTGTCGTCACTGATTCCGAGAAGGGAATGGGCGAGTGCTACCGTTACATTCGGTACGACAAGGACAGTTTGACAAATTAGTCATGTACGCGCCTCGAAGGACCCTCCAGATCTTTAGAGTGAGCGGGAGAGTATGACTCGAGACATAGACCGTCTTTGTGTAAGACAGAGTCCGAGGTGATTAATTAGGCGAAGTGATTACGCATAGATAGCACGGCAATGACCATAATCGCGATACTTTTCGTACGGACGTGGTCGCGACCTGATGTTGCGCAACGGCCGCGCGAGACGTCCTGGTCGCGTCTAATTCCAAGCTGTTATGAGAACCTATTGAGAATGGATACTTAGGCGAATGCCAAGCACGTGCCGTAGCAGTAACTAAGAGTGTTTGAGTAAATATATGTAGGATGAGAATCGGGTGAAATAACAGGACGACAGATATAATAAAAAGTAACCAAAAGAAGATGTATATTTAAAACAAATAGAATTTCGTGTGGTTCTTTAAGGTCTCTGCACACCCATCCGGGACGAGCCTCGGAGAGTTTTTTTACATAGCTTTGGTATAGGGAGTGTAAGAACGCTCCGGATCCGGTGTGGTTCCGATTCTCTCCTCGAGCGACCGAAGGGCCATAATTCTTGCCTTTTCGAGAGCGCGTTGACAGTTCCCTGCTGTGCATGGCACAAAAAAAAATGTTTTCAAGGGCTCCACAGCGATATCTCTCCTCTACAACATCATGGAAATAGGATACTTTTCCGTCCATTGGTGGAAAAACGTCACACATTCTGATATTATACGTACATTGTACGTATAAATTATTTTATGTATTTTTTCCATGTTAGTCTCTTCTTGTTTAATCTTTCAATACAATCCGTATTTCTCTTCTAATATTCTGTGGAACTCGTTTCATTGTGTACTTTAAAGTATTCTCTTTAGTGTTTATACAAAACTAGTACAGATTGCACTTCTAGAACTTTATAACTAGTAGATGTAAATACGTTTGCCCCTACTATTCTTGATATTTTGTATCAAATGTTTTTAGGATAAAATATTAAGTATATCGTTTCGTTAATATTTTCAATTGTTGTAAAACTGAGTTAAGAATAAAACACTGAGACTAGCAAATTAAATGTAATAGAATTAGAATATCATTCGTTTCTCAAGCTAAAATAAATGTAAAATCATATGCATATTTGAAACTGTGGAACTTTGTCTTAATAAACGGACAGATAATGATTTAAAAAAAATGGTTTCATTGGTTCAACTTTGCTCTGCATTGTGGCTGAAACTTATCTTGGGTTTGGCCTTAGTTCAACATGAACATAATTTAGGATTGACATTGACATAACTTGGGCTTGGCACTGATCAAACTTAGACGTAACTTGGTGTGGTAAATACCTTCTACATTCGCCACTAAATGTGTTTCGAGCGACTGACAACATTCTGCTATGGGTTAAAACAATTAACGCTCTGTGTTCAATGACAGTGATATATTTAACCAATGTAAGATACAATAATTTCATTGCTAAGTCTTACGCATTATAGTTCACTAATGGGATGATCTGTCCAGTGGATAAAGACATGAGCTGCATATTTGTCGAAACTAGTATCCGCAAATCGTTACTTCATTTCCTGAATGCTATTTCTATAATAGGGCTATGCAGTTGTTAAGATCTTACATTCCAGAACACAACTCTAACAATATTTGTTCCGTCGCAAGGGAATAAGACATAAGGCATTTACTTCGGATTTGTTTATGACGTCTTCGTGACTTGAGGATACTCTCAAGGATTAGGGAAAATGTACATTTGGCGACCAGTCGAGCCATCGCCGAACCTTCCTAGTTTTTCCTTGTCTCCTCGAGAATTACGCATCGTAAATCGATTACCGACGAAGGACATTCCCGACCGAGAAGTACGATCCTCGGGTTACCTGGCTTCGCCCTCGGAGGCAGTCGCGTACGGTCCCACGCTTTCCCAGGACAGCCTAGCTTAGAGCAGATGTAAAAGTCCCCAAGAATGCACTGATTGGGAAATGCAAAACTCGGCAGAACCAATCAGCGCACTTCTTCAGCATAGCAATGGGTGTCACCGTCTTGACACCTAGAAATGGAGGAGCGCCTTCACGATACGACGAAGAGTCCTCCCGAAATCCGCGACGGTCAGCTAGTCACAACTAGTCAGTCGCGATCGAACAGCCGCGATCGAACAGTCGGAATCGAACAGTCGGAATCGAACAGTCGGAATCGAACAGTCGGAATCGAACAGTCGGAATCGAACAGTCGGAATCGAACAGTCGGAATCGAACAGTCCGAATCGAACAGTTCGAATCAAACAGTTACTTCCTTGCACGTATCAAGAAAAGGCAAGTAACAATACGGATCATCGTGATCGGATCCGCACGCGTCAAAGGCAGGGCCTGCTAGATTAGCCTTACTGACGAATCCTCGAGCAGGCCTGGGACCAAACGCTAATTCTCACGAAATTCACGCATGAAACCAAACATTGAACCGGCTACCTAAAATTGATTTGGCGGGTAGTAAATCGGTGATTTCGGGATCGACGCGTCCATTACGATCGGGCGTGAGATTTACAACCTCAAGCGGGCACGAGTCAACCGCGCGTCGCGCTGGAGATTCGCATCATACGAACAATATTTAATGGTCATATCTTGCATTCAAAATCTGACGTTGAATTAAACGAAAAATGCGTCCAATGAAAAATGAATGAACATTCATTTCTGAACGTTAATACACTTTTCTTTATTAAATTTTTAAAAATGTACACACCGCACTGAATAATAACTTTCTACACTCTGTGATGCCCGTCGAACTGAGAATAAGGTCAGCGACGTTCGGGGGCCTCGGTCGCCGAGGAGTGTAATTATGCGGGTCGAGTATACGGTGTGAGACCACTACTAATCCAATAACAAAACTTGTTTATTTTTCATTAATTTTTTATGGTACGTTCACCGTCATATTTGTGGCATTACTTTGATGAAAATGATACCAAATATGATATAATTTCGATGATATTTACTTGTATAATGAATGACGAACGTTTCGGACGCAAAGGACAGTATGGAAAAGAAAGAGACGCGAAATTCCCACATCGGCCGACGCTAGAAGAGTCTCACAGACGGGCCTATCCACACATTCGAAATGTCTGACAGATGCGTCTGACGTCGGCCGAATCGACCGATGTTGGGAGCACTGTGAGCGTACCCGAAGGCACGGGTCCGCTAGATAGCCTTACTGACGAGTCCTCTAGCAGGCCCAGGACAAAACGCTTGCCTCTCCTTTTTTCCATCTTTTCGTAATTCACAATAGTCGCTTCAGCGATAAAGGTATTCTTGCGGTCCCATACTTCTCCGATGTCAATCCATGCGATTTTGTTCTTTTTCCAAAAATAACAAATTATCTTAAAGGACATCGTTTCGGCACCGTGAATAGCATTCGAATGATTATAATCGATCAACCGAGAAAAGTTGGAATAGAAGAATTCTATCTTTTTCAATAGTGGATGCACTGCCTTCAGCGGTGTATAGCTTCACAAGATCACCATTTATAAGGAGATCATGCTCGTTTTCCATCAGAGGACACATATATATTGTCACCGAATTTTAGTGTCATTACTTTTTAAACGCACCTCGTGTGTACACGGTCCTTACGTGTTCCTCCAAAATCCTTGCTTGTGTAGTAGGGTTTGCTTATTGATGAATCCCTTAGCCGATCTAGATCGAAACAATCCATTTTTGTCCACCTGCACAAAATACTTTTTCAGCCATAATTAATTTGTACTTATTGTTCGGTGCGAATCTCGAGAACAACGCGCGGATGGCTCGTGCCCATTTGAGATTGTAAATCTCGAGCCCGATCGTAATGAACGCGTCGATCCCGAAATCACCGATTTACTACCCGCCAAATTAATTTTAGGTAGCCGGTTCAATGTTTGGTTTCATGCGTGAATTTCGTGAGAATTAGCGTTTAATCCCAGGCCTGCTAGAGGATTCGTCGGTAAGGCTAATCTAGCAGGCCCTGCCTCATGCGCATGGGAGTTCGCGACGATCAGCTCCGCTTGAATTTTATGAATCTCGATCGATTCGATTGTATGAGATCGTTGAATGAACTTGACTTCGACTTCGAGACACTCTTTGTCTCACTCGAATGTGCCTTCGTTCGTTTTCATTGATCTATACCAGCGAAGGTTCGACTTCGACTGACTGATTGCGACGACTGAATGTCGCGGTTTCGGGAGGACCCTTCTTTGTATCGTGAAGGCGGTCCTCCATTTCGGGGTGTCAAGACGGTGACACCCATTTCCATGCTGAAGAAGTGCACCGATTGGTTCTTGCCGAGCTCTGCATGCCTCAATCAGTGCATTCTTGATGACTCTTAGATCGGCCCTAAGCGAGCCTGTCCCGAGGAAAGCGTGGGACCGTACCCGACTTCCTCCGAGGGCGAAGCTAGGTAACCCGAGAACCGTACTTTTCGATCGGGAATATGCTTCGTCAGTGATAGATTTATGACGCGTAACTCTTAAGGAGGCGAAACAATTACGAAAGTTAGGCGATGGCTCGACTGGTCACCAAATGTGCATCGAGCGCCTAATCCTTGAAAGTGGCCTCAGAGTCACGTAGACGCCATAAACAAATCGGAAGGAAAGATCCTTTGTACGGTTTCTTGCGGCGGAACACTTATTGTTGGCCTAGTTTGGGTTTAGCTTTACTTTCTGACCTTCGACTCGCCTCAAAATTAGTTATGAAACATTTTTTTCTGCTACATATAACTTTTAAAATATTTAAGCATTTTTGCAATCATCTAATACTGTGGCATCAGTTTGATATGGATTGTTTAGATTTCGTTGCAAACTAACTTGTCAGACCCTATGTTTTCGAAAATTACAAATCCAGCACTATACATTGTTCTCGTAATACTTTCACTCCCGTCGAAAGAAGAAACTTCTAAGATACTGATAAAGCTTTCTCCGCGTTCGAATACTAGCGCACTTCTCGGACAGAGATTACACAGCTCCAATATGCGCCATTACCCGGCTCCCATTTTAATTTAAATTCCCGCCGCTTCCCCTGAAATTTCGATTCCTACGTTGAACGATAAAAGCTCGCGCAGATACCGAGGCATGTTCGCGCGAGTGTTAACAGATAACCACCGTTATTGCCCGGTCCTTCCCAATGCTTCTTCGTGGCGAACTCTGGACGAGATAGGCGTGGCCGTTCCTTCAAACCTTAAATTTGTGTTATTCGATAGACCGCTTTCCAATCCTCAACCGACTGTTGCAATATGTGTTATAATATTTCGCGTACAGAAACAATCAACGGACAGGCAGATTTCGATTAATGCACGTTCAAAAATTGTGACATTCGATTTATCACGTTAACTGCCACGTCAGTCTTACGTGACTGACACACCTTTTTACGAGATTTCAACGTTAATTCGTTCGGCGGTAGCCAGGGTAAATCAAAATTTTTTTTTGGTACTACGAAGTATAAGGATGTTAAAAAAGCAGTGACGGTGTTGTGTCGTGTCAGTGCTCAAGCAGTATTAGTGAGCCGCTGAGATACACACCTCAAAGAGAGGTAAATAAGTAACAAGATAATTGGATATCCGGATAACTTTAATATAAAACTGAATATAGTGGACTGTATAATAGAGAGATGATGTAACTATCGATTCTACTTCGCAACTGTTAGTTTCGACTCTTAAATGGCGACTGTTAGTTTCGACGCTTAAATCGCGACTGTTAGTTTCGACTCTTAAATCGCGACTGGTCTTACAACTAACGCGTGAGAGACAAGTAACCTCGTGGGGTGGAAAAATCCCTCCACAAAGTACAAAATAGTGGGGGTCCCAGACAATGATATAATATTTGGGAGGCTACAAATGACCTCCTAAAACAAGGGCAACGCCCATAGACGAAATACGTCGTAACGAGTGTCACTAAACAGACGACACTCGGTTTCCTGCAATTTCGCCGGAAACCATAATTTAGGCTTTGGGCCACAGGCCCCCCTTGGCGCTAAGCGTGGGCCTAGGCTACGTCAAGTGCCATTGAGAACTGCACGGCTAGGCTGACTTTCCCATGGCCAGCTGATACTTTCCAGCCGCACCAGAGTCATAAAACAATAAATTCGTCAGAAGACGCTAGAGGACCCCTTCGACAATGGCACTGTTCAAAATCGACCGTAGCGTAGACCCAACCCGAAATACGAGCCGGCCATACAATAATCACGTCTCAACAGACGGTAATAAATTTTGACTTATCAGTCACGGATTCAATTAAAAACTTGATTTGATTTCGTGGAACTTTGACACGTGCTGGCCTGGCGCTTCACTTCAAAATGACGCGTTCTAATATTTTTAATTTACAATTATCGGTATTGTAAAGATGAATCCATGAGAAAATATTCAACAGATTTATTTCTTTAAGTTTGTGTTATAAAAGAATGGCAAACAATTTGAATAGAGACATTGCGGTTCTTTTTATAAAATAATGTACACTAGACAATTTTAGTGCCCCGTAAACCTAGTGTTAATCTGCATTATAAAATGATACCTGGTCGCATTTCATGCGAATTAGAATTCTATTAAAGAGAGGTTCGCAAGACTTCATTTAACAATTAGATACCGAAACTCCGTAAATCTGTATAAAGACCGAGGGGTGTTACTGGGATTCCCCATGAATGTTTACCTAATTTAGCTCTCTAGTTGTACCCACAACATCTGAAACAACAGTGAGATCTCCATTGAACATTTTTATTCAGTGCTTTTCAATATTAAAATGATTTGTATGAATAATACGGAACAAACACATCATAAACGCCAAAAACAAATCTAAATCAAAATGTGTTGATAATATGAAAAATAAATGAAAATTAAGTCCGAAAACTCTAGATAAACTTTACAGAATCTAAAAATATGGAAATAAAATGTATAAAATAATAATAAAAATATATAAATCAAATAAAAAGGATTGTTGTTGGTGATTATTCGTTAGCAGCAATCAATACATATGCAGCCGAGTAACATGTACAAGCGGGCAGAGGATGATCCTACATGTAATAATAGGTCGAAAAAAGGCATTTTTCATTTGACGTCTCGTTTTCGAGAAAATCGAGTTTAAAGATCCGTCGGGTTCGCGTGCTTTAGTATATGTAGAAGTAGAATTAGTTGTTCATGATCAGACGCGTAAAACATTTCCTAGCTAATAGGACGCGTATTTGCTACATTAATTTCATATTCGATCCGCAAAAATTAAGTTTCGTATGAAAAAAATTTTATGCTATAAGGTAAAGGCACCAGTAGTTGACCAGTTAAGAGAAGTTTTCCAC
This sequence comes from Sphecodes monilicornis, assembly GCA_913789915.3. Taxonomy (NCBI): domain Eukaryota; kingdom Metazoa; phylum Arthropoda; class Insecta; order Hymenoptera; family Halictidae; genus Sphecodes; species Sphecodes monilicornis. Next base: position 32,638,211 of record OU565284.1, on the reverse strand, counting down.
GCGAACAATAGTAACCACTTGCTCTGTCATCAAATAGCGAGAGTCGATACCTGAAGACACTCTTTAAGTCTTCTAAATGATGTAACAAGACCACTTTTTAAAAAAAGTTTAGTTACACAAATTTAAAAAAACATATTTAAAAAATCAGTAATTTGCTGCAGAAGTTGACCACTCTTAAAAATGAAAAACCTAGTAATTGACCTTCTTCTGTTCGTTAGTAGTTGACCACTTATACTAGAAAGAAGGTTAAAGCAATAATGGTAGAAATCATTTTAGTATCATTTAGTTTCAACAATTACCAGCACAAATTACAATTAAAGGATAAAATAAGAAATAAAACAAATCAATTCTATAACAAATTCAATTCCGGAACAGAGTAGACGTTGCGAGTCAATATTTGACTGTGGAAGCAATCAATAGTTGACCATGTGGTCATCCTCTAAGACACAGTATGCTACAAAATTTAAAATTATGTTTTGTACTCCTAACAATCTTAGATGTAAAATGGATACATTATAAATCGTAAACAAAATGAGTCACGTTAGTAATTGACGTTGATTTATCGGGGGGTCAACTTCTGAAAATTGTTCAAATAACAGTATTCAGAATTTGACCACTCAATAAACTATTATTTTGAGGTTAGAATAACAGAAACGACGGATTTATCACTTATAAAACGCTGTGAGAATTTAAAAAGAAAATAATTCAGTCGCGAAAAGTTCACAACGTATGGATTGTTTACCTTAACCGTACAGCTGTTCTTAACAGAAACGTTAAGGAAATAGAAATATATCGGTATATTACTTACCGTAATGAATTTAGACGTCCGTTTTTACTATGCATACTTCACTTCGCATGTAATTGTTTTAAAATTGAATCAACAGATATTGTGTCATCCGAGGTTCGCTTTCATCAAAAGTGCAGAACTTATAATAACCTTATTTTTTATGTTTTCCTAAAAACTGGTCAACTACTGGTGCATGGTCAACTACTGGTGCCTTTACCTTACTGATTTCTTATTTTTTCATACTATACTCACGAGTATGTGTTATATATAATAAATTTTTTACATTTGACGCCTCGTTTCCGAGGCAATAGGAACCGTCTGACGCGTCCGATTACGATCAACCAATTCTACTTCCTGCATATAATAAAGCACGCGAACCCGACGTATCTTTGAACTCGACTTTCTCAGAAAAGTGATGTCAAACGAAAAAAATTTATTCTATATTTTTAACTTATTTTCTCACGTAGCATTACCTCCTGCTCGCTTGTACTACAAGACACCCTATCTATTGTTACGGCGGTGTGTTATCCCTATAGAAATAGTAGAAGAAAGGGGTTGTCAAGAGACGTTTGAGAAATTCACAGCGAAAAAGTCGACAATCGATTGCCACATATAAAACGACATATTACACAGTGCTACTGTAGATTGTATAGTAATTAAAGATTATTGTAAATAAAATATTCCTTTATAAATGCCACGACACGTGACGAGTGTCGCTTGTGGAATTTGGAACAATATAATATAATAAATGTTTCCTTCTTCCGATCGTCGATTGTTTTCAATGTTTGAATGCTTTTGGCACACAGGTTCGATCCTTGAATAATATTCTAAGACACTATTTGCAAATTACTACAATATTTTCGACGTTTCGATCTTGTTTCAGATCATTTTGCACTAAGCAAACGCAATTTTTTCTTGAAAATGATCTGAAACAAGGTCGAAACGTCGAAAATATTGTAGTAATTTGCAAATAGTGTCTTAGAATATTATTCAAGGATCGAACCTGTGCGCCAAAAGCATTCAAACATTGAATATAATATAATATATTGGGTATGGAAATTATTTACATTAATTATTAACATATTCAAGATATCACATGTATCTATACATAGTAATGTACAGAAAGCCTTAATATGTTTATAAATAAATAATAATAATAATAATAATAATAAACTATGGTGAACTAAACGTGACTACTTTACATTATTCTATGAAAAAACAAAATTGAATTTATTCTGTCTTTGTGTAATTTTTATCATAATAAATAAGAATACTCAATAATTTTCTATAAATGCATCAATTTGTAACACTTTCAAGAGTTCCGTAATTCTAATGTGAAAAAATGCACAATCTGTCGTGTACGTTCGTGTTTGTATACGTTCTTCATACAAATCTCTAAGTAAGAATCAAGTTCTCCATCTCTTTCAAATTGTATAATTGCTAATAGAAACATATATCCTGAATTTTTTAAAGACTGTGTCGTACTAAAAGTATAACAAAATTAACGTGTATTACTTTTCTACCTGCTCTCGTAAAGATGCGATAAATGTTTGTATAAAATTACTGTGTACTTTCTAAGAATAAATTAGTAAAATTTAATATTATTAGTGCAATGCAAATGCTCTATGAGAGTATTTTGAACAAAATCTGCTTCAAGTTAGAAACTTCATTATAATCTGAATCTGTCAATATTAATTACTCCATCCCTCCACTTTTGATATTCACTTCTCCTTTATCGGGAAAAGTAATCGGCGATTGCGTGTCAATGGCAAAGCGGTAGTCGTTGAGTTTATGAAAATAAGCTTCGACAGTGCTCTCCGCTCTTGCGAAAGTCCTTCTCAAACTTGAATGCTTTAATAATCCCATTAAGATTCTGCGATCGTCTGCCGCGGAATCTGGGATTGAGTGTTTTCACTTCGAACGGTGTTATCGAATTCTTCTACTCTTAATGAACTGCTTTATTACTTTCCAAGTTGTCTGAACAACAGCTGAAATTAACATACCTCTTGTGCACTATCCATTACTTTCTTAGTACCAATTAGTACATTTCATTTCATTTATGGAATAAAAATGTTGATGAAACAAAATTATCCCCTTTTTAAGGATGTCCGAATATTAATATCAGTGATCGTATATCAGTAGCTTATTATTTTTTAAATATTGGGCCATAGATCTTGGATTTTTTTGAGAAGTTAAAACAACTGATATACTATGTGATGTGAAAGCAAACTTTTGAAAAAACTGTAAATGGTCGGAATTGCAGAGAAAAAACTAAACGTTGCTTTTCACAATTTTATTATGTGGGCCTATAATGAAAGTTTAAAAAGTACGCTTTGTAGATCTGTGTCAATTATATTGTGCTATACAGGGTGGTCCGTTTAAATAAGAACACCTAAATATCTCTTCAGGTTATTGTGAAGCAAAAAATATTTATTACGTAATGTGCATGGTGTCAATGAACCAAATATCTGGCACAAATATTTTTTTCCGAAGGTCATTTTTTCGGAGTTGTTATGTTTTTTGGTAGATAACTACATTTTTTTATTGCATCGTGTAACTGATGGAAAAATAGATTCAGATATGTATAATAACATGACCTTGAACCTCGAAAATTAAAGTTTTACCTAGAACTGATGTCTATTGAGATCGTAGGCTTTGACCAAGACTCTACATCAAGAGCGTGAATGTAAATAAACATGTTTACTGTCGCAATACTGATGAAGCCTAACGATTTGAAATTTCGATCAGTTTCAATTTATCTATCCGTGTATCGACGTGTTGTTTGAAATGAATTACTCAATGCAAGAGAAAGTTGATATGGTATTCATTTACGGTAAAGCTGATCATTGTTTAAGGCAAGCAGTTCGAATGTATAAAGATAAATTTCCAGACCGTAATTGTCCATCACTTTCTACTTACAAAAAGTTGATCAGTCATTTTCGTGAAACTGGTACTGTTGTGAAAAAGCGTGTAAGAACCAGAGAACTGTTATGAACGAAAGAAACAAAATAATTATTGTCGATAAAGTTAACGAAACTCCACATATGAATTTAAGACAACTCGAGCGTGAAACTGGCATTTCTAAAACAAGCATAATACGGATATTGAAAGAAGAAAAGTTTCATCCCTATCATCTATCGTTACATCAGGACCTTCACGGAACAGATTTTGTAAATCGTATGAATTTTTCTCGGTGGGGTTTGCAGCACTACGAAAATGACTAATCAATTTTTAAAAGAGTACTATTTACTGATAAAGCGTCTTTCAGCAACCATGGACAGCTAAATGTAAAAAACATGCATTATTGGTCAACTGACAATCCACACTGGCTAAGATTAGTGGCTAAACAAAGACCGTGGAGTGTAAATGCCTAGTGTGGTATATTAACTAATCAAATAATTGGTCCTTATTTCATAAACGGTAAATCACATATCTGAATGTATTTTTCCATCAGTTACACGATGCAACAAAAAAAATGTAGTTATGTACCAAAAAACATCAATGACCTTGACAACTCCGAAAAAAATGACCCTCGGAAAAAAATATTCGTGCCAGATATTTGGTCCCTTGACACCGTGCACATTACGTAACAAATATTTTTTGCATCACAATAACCTGAGGAGATATATACGTGTTCTTATTTAAACGGACCACCCTGTATATTTTTAAGATATATACTTTAGGTATACTTTAGGACGTTCGCGCCGCGAGAGCCGGAAAATGGCCATAAAAAGGGAAAGCGACGTTGATCAGCGTTGGTTGTGACCGACGACGAGCCTTCGGCCCATCGACGATGTTCATGCCCATACGTGGGCATGGCGAATAGTACAGATGAGGCAAGCGTGGGGAACACCGAGTTTTCGTTACAAGGAAGATGAGTTGAAGGAGGCAGTCATTGTCTGAGAGTTGTGAAAGGAATAGTAGAAAGTTGAGGATTGAAGTCGGAAGTGAGGTCGTATAGTCGCTGTTGTCAGTTTAGTAATTAGTAGTAGTTCAGTTTAACAGTTAGTATTTTAATCACTCAACTATTGTAACCTTAGGTCTATTTCTTTTTATTTCCATAAATAAATAATTAATTATACGTGTGTTATCGCAATATTGTACATATTCTGAAAATTTCATCAAAAGCCGTCAATAATGAGTAGACAGCGGATCATTATGCAGCTATAATATGTCGACATATGCAAGATGTACGCGCGGTCAACGGGAATGTGAATACGTTGGAGTCTTGATAGGGGAATACACTCGCGATTGCAACACAACGTATATTTTAACAGAGACGATGTACAATGTTGGACAGTACGTGAACACAAAGACGCGGACAACGTAACTCAGAAAACGCGGGCCGAAGATACAAAGAATATAACGCGGTATCTCGTGGTTTGAAAATTGTCAGTAGCTTGAGAACGCTGTAGCACGACTACTGTTTTGAAAAACGGCTGATTGCCATGTTCGCTAACGCCGGTGACGGTTACGCGCGTGACTACACGAAGACGTCGGCGCTCCGCGGTGAGCGCCGTGTGTTTGGAGTCAGCGGCGGAGAGGAGAGGTGACGGGAATGCCGGTGATCGACTTTATTTCGGCTGCTCGCTTCTGCGTTGCCGATACACAAGACATATGCAAAATGTATGCAAAATATATGCCAAATGAATGCCAAATATATGCAACATAATTTATTTGTTGTAGTTTAAACTACAGTGTGTTACAATAGTTTTTTCTAAATTATCGGTTGTAAAATAGTGCCTTTTATCGGTTAAAATTAACTTATACGCCGAAAACGATCTCTCCACATCACACGACGTTATAGGGGCATATTTGTATTTATACCAATACAGTGCTGAGATTTCTTGTGGCGCTTCGACATTTGCACCTTTCAAAATATCACTAATTTTAGACAGTATATTGTAGTTGCTATTTCTTTGTAATGTAGCTTGAAGTTTATGGTTAATCTGAAAGAAATGAAATGTATGTTTAACGGATTATAAATTAAAATTTTATGAAACGTTATTATAATCTTAAAATAATGTCATTCGGATATAACTTTCTGTCCGCAACTACCGGGTATATCTTTTATGTTTCGAATAGCTTTTACCGTAAACGTCTTCTCCCTCTGCAGTAATAGAATTATCTCCTAAAGCTGCAATCCAGTTGGACATCATTACACGTTTGCAAGTTTTCGCCTTAGGCATTTCTCAATATTTGAATTCTTAAGCACGATTTCACTCTTAGCACCACTGTTCGACTCATGTAAATGAATAACATAATATCTTTGGAAATATTATGCCTGGCTTATAAGATAGTTTACTAATACACAGATGATCGGAGACATATTGATGACAATTTCCGCGACTGAGACGGCCGATGCAACGTTGCTTGGTCTACTATGTTTATCTTTTATCTATTTCGTATGTTCTTGCTTAGTAGACTTTAAACCAAATATGCGCGTATGCAAAGTTTATGTATTTTATGCAATAAATATTCACTTATGCAATATGCAAAATATGCAAATTAAAAACTATATTTTTAAATTCCCCTAATGACAAAACAAAATTCTGTCCAGGTCTCAAAATTTTACCTACAGTATTTCATCGGTAATTGTCCCAAATGTCTCCAACATAATTGTCCCTGAGATATCCCCACTAGTGCGGGGTGTACTCCCTTGAGGGGCCGTGAAGCTCGAGAGGCCTCGGTCGCCGAGAAATATGACACCATGCGGCTCGGGTATATCGGTGAGACCACACTAATCCGAATTTCCAACTTCTTTATTATTTATTATCTTTTTATGGGACATCGATGACCATATTTGTGGCATTTTTCTAATAAAAATGATACCAAATATGATATAATTCCGATGATATTTACTTGTGTAATAGACGATTTAAGTTTCGGGCGCGAGGAAGGATAACGTGTCTTTAATGTCTTTATCATTTAATCTCTTTGTCTGTCACCAAAACTTCCATCATCAATTAAAAAAATAGATATGTATGTATAATCAGAAAAACTTTGATCAGAGAAATATTACAAATATGATGGTGAAAGTCTCCTAAAAGATTAATTATAAATGAAAAAGTGTCGTCATTGCATTACTGTTGCCTCACCGATGTTATGTGCTTGACCTATACATAATTACTATACACCTGTATATGATCCGAATTATATCGCGTTTGGTATCATTTTAATCAGAACAATGTCACAAATCTATTAGAAAAAGTCTCATAAAAAAGTAAGTAATAAAAAAAAAGTTATTCCTTGGTAATACATTGTGAGGACGCGCGAGGCTTTGAACTGTGCCGCCGACTGCGACTCTCCGCGTCGCTTTCTTTCCCATACGTTATCCTTCCTCGCGCCCGAAACGGGAAACTAATATGGTCATCGAATTCCCATAAAAAAATAATGATTAATAAAGAAGTTGGAAATTCGGATTAGGTATGTTTACATTTCTCGGTGACCGAGGCCTCTCGAGCTCGGCTGTCCTTCTCTACGTTCGGCAAACCTCAAACAAGGATATCCTTCGCGTATAAACGACCCTGCGCAGACCCGTGTTGTGGACAATTATCAATGAAATACTGTACTTCCTATAGAAATATGCATTTGCATAAACATCCGCTGTCTAATAATGAGCTATAAACGTTTAAAGGTGTTATACATTGCAGTTTCTCACGATGTTCGGCCTTTAACTGCAATAAATCTGATTCTTACTTCCTTCCATGAATTTCGTTTTTTCCTATATTAACCGACTTCGATAAAATGTTCAGAATGCATAGAATTAACATTTTGAGTGCTCAAACATTTTCTAATTTGATTTGCATGCTTAGCAATAACTACGACCAATATTCGAACTGTAATCTACGCGTTAACGGTCGGTGTAGGCAAATACAATCACGCGAGTAAACATTGTTATCGATTATACGTCGCTCAATACACGATTTCGCATACTCCCACGTTTTATGAGAAGAATACTGGCTGGATAAAACGAAGGAACGCACGGCACGACGTATCGTGTTCGCGCGCCTGCAAAACGCGACTCGTTTCCATAAACCTCACGGTTTTCTGCACTCAATGGCGTTAATCTTCCGCCGAGAAAAAGTTAACAATGATTTAACGATGTGTACCAGCCCAAAGAAAAGAAAAAATTCGGACTAGGGAGTATGGGCAAGGGAGAAAAGGATGAGACTAGGGAAGCTCGACGCAAATATCAGGCAAGGGAGGATATCGGCCACCTTTTTTCCTGGCTGTCGATTTTATTACGTACGGGATATCGCAGCTCGTTTATTGCTGTCCTACCCCCCCCCTCTCACCCCACCCACTCCGCACTGCAGGGCGAGTCAGGGAATGTAGTTGTAAACTATTATTGCCACGGTTACGGAAAAATCAGGCTACAACAGTAGACAATAAAACCGTTAGTTTCCTTCTCTTGCCGATCGAAAAGGTTTTCAATCAATTCGTTCACTCTTCCATTCGTAGAATTCCTGGAAAATTTTTATTATTCAAAATAACTTCAATGATAAGTGAAAAATACACTCTTGTAGCTGCGACAAACCTAGTGCTATATACCTTTATTTTGCACGATCTCCAGAATATGTACATACATATCAGCGTAACTAAAATTACCCAACAATTTTCAATGATATTTAGGTCCGGAGACTTTTCAGGCCACAGCAAATCATCCATTTTTCGAGGCTTGAAATTAGGTTTTACAACTTTTCAGGTATGTACACTAGAATTGTCCTGTTGAAAAATGTATTTCTATTCCGCTATGCGATGTGCACGTTTTGTTAATTGCTTGCTTATGATGTTAACATACACATTGCTATTTATTTTGTACAAGATAAACTCCATATCTGTCTTTCTCTGATATTTTATTGCCGTCCAAGTCATTAGGCTACCATCACTCGTCTGTCGCTTCTGCAGTGATTTCATTCTTTCGCAAATCATGAAAGGAATAATTTAGACAATTTGGACCATTCAAAGTACAGCGTTTTTTATCGGAAAAGATCATAACTTTTCATATTTTCGTGGCAATGTATTTGTTATATGCAAATGGTAAAAAATTTGCAACAATAACGGAACTTAAAAATAAAAGATATATCTCAACTATACAAATGTTAACAAAAATGATTGATAACCGAATTTTCCAAGTTAATTAAATAACTCGACAGTGTAAGATTGGCGGCAGCACGACTGGTTGCTCGTCCTGGCGTTCATGCGTTTTGCAACATATGTAGCAGTATAACATGTATATAATGATTGATATTTTCATTTTAGAGAGTAAATGAACTATTATTTATTAACTGGAACGATACAAATGTTGCACATCACTTTATCAAAAATATATATTTTTAAATTAATCACTGAAAAGGAAAATTATTTTATTTTGAAACTATTTGGTGTGTTCACAGTCAACTTAATATAACAAGCATAATTAGATCGTGTGTGTGTTTTTAAAACAGAATTAAAATTACGAAGAAATAACGCATGGAACTGGTTTAATTTCGCGGACTGCAATTTGTACGACTGTTTGGTCGCAACGACAAGAGTGTATTTGCATTTCTTATTGAAATTCTTGGAACGTAACTTTAAGTAAGGCGTAGAACAGTATAGTGTTACTATACGATGTAAACAATAACAATGGGAATGTAGGAAGAAGAAAATGTTTACTATAACAAAATATACTTTTCATTCATTTTCTTATACAAGGTGTTAAAAAAGTCTGGAAACGGTCGAATATCTCAAAAATAAAGCATTTTAGAGAAAAATGGTTAAGACATGTATTTTATGGTTTCGCAAGGGCTATAAGGTGGTGCCATTGGTTTGACCTTGAAGAGTCATTTGAAGTTCACGTGAAGGTTACGTCAATTATTTTAAATAGCACCCCCTATTTTTTATTACATATTCTTGTAGCTGATCTCAAGAGCTTTCCAAAACACTATAATCAAATGTTTTTTCATTAATTACTTTTCGAGTTATAAGGCTTTAAAGGTACAATACTGCCGGCATTAACGTTAACCGAGATGTACCACGTGGAGGTTGCACGGTCGGATTTACATCTCTTGTGTGTGCGTGTGTGTGTGTGTGTGGTTGCGTACCTGCGTGCGTAAACGGGTTTTTACTGAATTAAATGTTCAAATTGTCTTCCGTCTGCTGCTTGACAATGACCTAATCGTAGATAAAATTCATTTAAAACGTTTCGTCTCATTTCTGGTGAGATAAGATTTACTTATCTTAAACATTTTTTTACGTATCGTTAAACAAAGTCGCTACTTGTTCGAAGGACCTAACGCGGTCACCATATCCTCGCATCATTAATAATGTAATTCTTTCCCTTTCAATCAATACTACTTGTCATTTACTACTTGTATGACGAATACAATCTCCATCTAGTATCTAGCATCTAATTTTTTAATATTGTGCAATTTCGTAGTACTTAAAGTGCAAGGTTCAAGCTTTAATTTGACTTTTTTATTTATTTAACGAAATCTTCAGCACATCGGATTCACCCGATACACTATGCAGTAATAGTGCGTCAATATTTAATAAATACTTTCCCAAACCGATGGACAGGAAGACGTGGAGAAATAGAGTGGCCCTCTAGATCACCAGATCTTTCTCCATTGGACTACTTTTTATGGGGGCATGTTAAAAACAATGTATACGTCACGAAACCTGCTAATTTGGCAGACCTTAGGGAACGCATACTGCACCAAGTAAATCTTATCTCACCAGAAATGAGACGAAACGTTTTAAATGAATTTTATCTACGATTTGGTCATTGTCAAGCAGCAAACGGAAGACAATTTGAACATTTAATTCAGTAAAAACCCGTTTACACACACACGCTCGCGCACGCATACACACACACACGCAAACACAAGAGATGTAAATCCGACCGTGCAACCTCCACGTGGTACATCTCGGTTAACGCTAATGCCGGCGATATTGTACCTTTGAAGCCTTATAACTCGAAAAGTAATTCATGAAAAAACATTTGATTATAGTGTTTTGGAAAGCTCTTGAGATCAGCTACAAGAACATGTAATAAAAAATAGGGGGGTGCCATTTAAAATAGTTGAGGTAACCTTCACGTGAACTTCAAATGATTCTTCAGGGTCAAACCAATGGCACCGCCTTATAGCCCTTGCGAAACCATAAATTACATGTCTGAACCATTTTTCTGTAAAATACTTCATTCTTGAGATATTCGACCGTTTCCAGACTTTTCTAACACCCTGTGTTTCGAGCGTTGTTCCGTCCAATATTGCCGCTGGTTCAAGGCAATTAACGCTGTAGTTTAAAAACAGTAAAAAAGGTATATTTCACATTCGTAAAAAATACACTTAAAGTTCAAAATCCTAAGTACAATGTTCTAAAATGCGAATGTCCTATAATTCGTTCAGTTCAAAGTTCGCGAAGTTCTACCGTTATTTCAGATATAACGTTCGTTCTTTTGTACAGTTCTAACGTTCGATGTGTTCCGATCTAAGGTTCGATATGTTCTGATATATCTTACCAAAGTTCAGGAAGAGATCATTTCATTGGTAGGGGTAAAAGAGAACGAATCACGAGTTCGGGGCGTAATCCTAAATTGTGCAACGCCTACAAGCTCCGTGAATTCATTTTCCCACGTAAGCCTCGCAGGACGTTGCACAGAGCACCCTTGTCTAAGGATACTTTCCCCGAAGTTGATGTCACCTTTCCGCTGCGTGTGGGCCTGCGATGCGTCAATTATCATTGAGCGGAGTACGGCTGGTTTGTTTTCCCGTTTCAAAACAAAACACTTAACTTCCAGCCGTACCCAAGTCCGTAACGAATTCTTAGGGCCAAGCACGCCAATAAATATCTCAAAAATGACAATGCCCAACTCGATCGTAGCACAAGCCCAGACACGATGTCTAGACAATTCTGGACACCCTGTATGTCATATAGTCTTGTTGAGAAGTATATCCACATTCTGAACAAATTCGATGTTTTCAAGGTTCTGGGCAAGAAGTATTCACGGTACTATAAAGTTTTAGCAACCGCATTTCGATTCGTCGACCTTTTATTCGCGCCGGAAAAGCATCTCAGCGCGTGTCAACGTTTACTTTCCCGCCCTCATCCATTCCTGTAGTCGCGCATAAATTCCACGCGCCATCGTCGGAATCTTGCCTCCCAGGAAAGCTGCGTCGCGCTGTGGAGTGTGTGGAGCGGCAGGTAGCTTTCGCGCGAGCTTTCGTAAATACGATCGCGGCCGCTCCCTAGCAAAACACAAGCAGGAAAACACGCGCCAAGAATATGCTGATACTACGTCGAAAATTCAAAAGCCAAGCGACAAATACAATGCACTGTGTAAAAGGTATTCAATTTTTCTGTAGCATTTTTCGCGTATTTTGTCACGTCGGAATACACGCGTTTATGGAAAATACATAGGAAGCTCTGTGGCCTGTGTTCTCGAAATGGAAGTCATCATTTTCCTAGCAGTAAGATTCAGTTTAACGATAGTTCCATGTATACTACGGAAAAATTAATATCTTTTTTTTTTAAAGTAATTAACACTATAATTAACAGCAAACTGATACACGTTTTACTCAAGTTTGCAATAACAATTCCAATTGTTGATCAAGACGTCATTTTGAGTAAACTGATTTGATAAAACTATCTTTTGTTATTATTAAACTGCGGATTTTATGCATTTGTAAAGTACATAGAATATCTAATGAAAATGAGTCGATGGAATGCAAAACAGTACGAATATTTAAAGAATTCAAGAATATTGTAGTATTGTTTTCAACTATATAAATTGTCAAGAGAAGAAATAATTACCCGTGCAGCTTCTAAAAGAGAGTTACCAAGATTATTTTTATTCGTATTCTATTGATTTATTCGTTCTTCTTGTTTATTCGTTAAAGCAGAAACAACATCATGGTAAGTAATAGATTTGACTAAAATTGCTCCTATCACCGAAAACCAATATGGCGTCGTCCTAATCAGTCAAACGCGCTTGAAATGGAGCAACTTTACTTGCGTATAATTTTTGAACAAGTGAACTCCGGACACTGAAATTTCAATTCCACGCATCACAACGTAGAATTTTATCATTTTCTCTTGTATTTGTATCATATTACATTCAGAAAAGTTGACAATTTTCGATCCCCTAAGGTGCAGTTTAATCATAGATTTTTAAAGAACTGCTTGATTACATTATTGTAAACTTTTACGTTATTATGTCCAATATTAGGTTAATCAAAGTATAGGTAAAAAACATGTTTTTCTTTAATATTCTGCTGAGAAAATGTTGAATTTGATGTACTATAAACACTTCATTCGTAACCTAAAATTAATATTTTTGACCATGTACTGCCAAAATGAGTTAGTAGTATAGCAGATAACCACCAAGGAGAAAGTTGAAAGAATCAGCTTTTTTGAGTTTTTGTACAGAAAGTACAAGGTATCCTAATCACAGTGGACCATCGAGATTTGTTAGCATTTCATTAAACTGTTCGGTGGACGGATCACAACAAGACTTCGGGATCGATAAACTTCCTGTAGGAGAAGCCAAACGCGATGACATGTGAGATAATTTGCGAATTTTATCGAAATTTATTCCGTCGCAGCCGACTTGATACACTCGGTTGGTCGATCATGCGGCAAAGATGAGTTTATAATGCGTAACAGTGCATCCCGAACTTCGTCGTTCCCGTTCACGACGTATTAGGGAATAGTTTAAGAGGATATTCGAGCTCGCCGGAGTTCCGCGGCTCGGGAACTTTTTAAAGATGCAGTCGCAGTGTGGAAATTCCGCGACGATTCACGGACGCGAAATATAATAGATCATCCGTGGATTATGAACTCGAAAGAAAGAATACAAATACATGTATACCAGAATGCGCATTCAGTATCTTCGTATATTTCCGTCAACCACTTCGTATTCCGGATCATTCGGGAAGTAGACAGTAGAATGCTACTTCCTTTCGTCATACAAGCGAATATGCGTTTGCTTCGTATAGACAAGTACAAAACGTTGCGATTGTCAACGTAATGGGACAAGTAAAGTTGTTGACACTTCCACGGGGTAAAGAAACACGGATCAATTCGCGCGACAGTGTGTAACGCGACACGAGTACGATTTCCGTGGCCCCTCGTACGATTTCCGCCCCCTCCAGGACATAACCACAACTCATTCTATTCACACGATTTTTCCATTACTAGTTCAAATTCTGGATGACAGCTACAATGCAAAAATTATGCGAATGAAATTTCATTTTCTACAAAAAAGGTCTCTTGATATTTTGCCATATTTCGCATAGTTACCGAGATATTTGCAAATTTATAAAAAACAGGAAATCTACTTTACCGGCTAAACCAGGCCAATTTGACACCATGTTATATATATATTAGGTCAATCGGAAACTTAGACCATATATACTTATATACCCGGCATAGGTATAGTGTGTGCATTGAATGCAATGTTCCAAGATTAAAGAGTATCTGGTGGCCTCTTAGATGATTCAAAATGGTGGATAGCGCATGAGACGATGCACGTACTGCGGTAAAAGCGTCACTAGTAACGAAGAGAGAAGAGCAGCTACGCATATAAAAGCGAGATAAACGATTATATTTGTTCAGGTATTTCTTACACATTTAGAAAAATGGTGCACACTTGTTGCATAAAAAATTGTAGAGAACGACGAAACCGTGATATATATATAATATTATGTATTGTATATAATATATATTATATATAATATATACATTATATATAATATTATGTATTATATATAGAGTTGAGCAAAATTTATATCTAAATAAAAGTTTTGAATAACGAATGAAGATAAAGTATCTTTTATTCGCGAATCGTTATTTGAATAATTATTTATCTAAATAATGCCCAACTCTGATTTGTATTCGACATATACATGTACCGATATTATTCTTACTAGTATTTTTTTAAATAAAGTTGTGAGGAAATAAATACAGATTTCATATTATCAACTTCTACATTAAAATTTATCTTTTTCCCAATTATAATCAACAAAATGAGTTAGGCATATTTAAAATAACCAGAGCAAAGTAAGAATGAACGAATAATAAAATAAATGTATGTATATTACAGTTACAGTTTTCATAAATATCTATACAGAATCAGATGCAATGACGATTCCCATCTCCCCGCTGGTACTTTACCACCAAGGTACTGCGATTTCTCAACATCGTCTATAAGTATATATGGTCTAAGATCGGAAAGTTCCGTCCATCTAGCGTCGAGTAGCCGTAGCTCGAACTGTCGGTAACTATAACCTCTAAAGTAAGGTTAACTTTTTAGTTTGAACATCTTTCAATAAAATTCAGTACATAACAATATACGCTTGCATCAGTAACTTCGTTTTTTTCTACATTGAAGATGTCGGAATTTGAGCCGAATAAGCGTCATTTGCGCGAAGTGTTAGTCTTTTGTTTCAATTGGAAGAAAACGGCAGCTGAAGCTCATCGAATAGATTGTAGACGTTCATGGCGATAATGCTGTTTCCGATAAAACATGTATCTAATAAACCTGGTAGAATATGTTCTCAAAATTCAGCATACTTCTGCCCAGTTTGCGTACCGCTGATAAAATACGGCCCAATTATCCTACCATGTAGAATACCACACCAGACATTTATGGTCCATGGTCTCTCTTTATCGAGTTGTCTAAACCGTGGTGTATTTTCAACCGACCAATAATGCATTTTCTTGAGGTTGACCTGACCATGATTTGTAAAGGATGCTTCATCCGTCAGCGATGCTGTTTGGAAAAACATTTCATAACTTCCATATTTCCGTATAACCGATTGAGAAATGTGTACGCGGTTTTCAAAGTCTCTTCCATGGAGCTCTTGGTGAAAAAATAAATGGAAATGATGAAATTTTAGTGAATGAAGAATCCGAAATATGATTGTCACACTAATACCGGTTTCATGTCCAAGTTTCCTTATACTAACATGCGAGTTTTGATTAACTTTAGCGATGATATTGTTCACATTTGCTTCACGAGTAACAGTCTTACGTCTCACACGAATGTTTCTGTTGACACTACCAGTCTCACAAAATGTTTTAACAATACTTGAGTATGCAGAACGTGATGGACAAGATCGTTCTGGAAATCTGTCTTTGTAAATTCGTATTGCTTCTTTTAGACACTCTCGATCTTCACCGTAAATTAAAACCATTTGAATTTTCTCCTGTTCTGAATAACGCATTATGGAACGCTTGTCGATACACTGAGAAATCTAGCTGTGAGCAAACTCTTAAATACATATCTCCCTCACTCTCGATGTACACAGAGGAATGATACGATGTATTTATTTACAAGTTCAAGTTCATGGTCGAATTTCTGTTACCGTTGAAATCTGAAATGTCGCTGAAAGTAAATTCTGCATTAATAAGCAAATTTTAGTGTTCACGGTCATTACAAGGTCGTGCTATTAAACATGGATGAATGCACAATAATGTTTGCTATGAGATACAACAATAAAAAAATTTGTGTATATATGTAAGAAATCACGAGTGACCTTGAAAAAACGATTAAAAAATTACAATTTACAAAAAACGATTCTTCCATCTGATACCACAGGTACCAAACCCAGATATATGTAATATATCAATAATAACACCTAAAAACTAATAAGAGTAAGTAAAATGACATAAAAGTCCAGACGTTTTAGGTTGATCCGCCAAAGAATTTCAACCTCTGATATCTCAGAAACCAATAGTCAACAGAACTTGAAAAAGTACACCGATTTATGTCTTGGTATTAGCTATCACTAGCACAAAACAACTCGCAAACTCAAGGGATCTAAATATGCCGAATTTTTGGGTCACTCTATCATTGTAGAATCTAAAAATTGCATACAATGTCGCATTCTGATAGCCATTTACAATTTATCACTGTAAAATTGCATATAAAATCTTATGAATATGTTTCCATGTAATAAAGTAAATTGATCATTGAAATTCGTCGTTAGGACAGTGAGATCTTTGCCACGAGCGCAGAAAGAAAAGATTTCGAGAACGATCTAGATAAAACGACGGTAGATCAAACAAGGGCTGTGAAGTGATACCTAGATCGTCGCTTGTCAGCCGGAAGTCGATAGATGCAGCGTTTCCCTCGGGAAACTCTTCATGATACGGCAGAGAGTCTCGATTAAGCCGGCTAATCAGGATCGCAGTAAACCGATTAAATCGAGATCCATTGGGTAACCAAGGCTAGGGTAATGCAGGAACGAACGGTGACAGAAAACTTGGATGATGACGGGAAGAGAAGATGAAAGTCTAACAGCTATTAAATACAACTATAAATACATATATAAATACTTAAATCAATATTCGAGAAAGTGACAATTTTATTGTATTCCTCGAAGCAACAGAGA
Organism: Sphecodes monilicornis; assembly: GCA_913789915.3. Lineage (NCBI taxonomy): Eukaryota > Metazoa > Arthropoda > Insecta > Hymenoptera > Halictidae > Sphecodes > Sphecodes monilicornis. Next base: position 32,621,042 of record OU565284.1, on the reverse strand, counting down.
AACAAAACTGAAAATTCAGAAGAGAAATAATGTTCCAAAATAGAAACAACTTTTCTAATTGCTCTAATTGCTGCCTATTCTACACTATAGACTAAATGCGATCCACATTCTACTCGTTCTACAACAATCGTCCCATTCTACTTTCTCGAATGAAAACATTCACCATCCTGTTTGCCTGACGACGGACAGGGCCCATTTTATTTAACTCACTGAACTATCACTCGACTTGACTAAACAGTGGTGGTTTTTTCACTAGCATATCCGATGAAGTAATTTCTCCGCGTCTGACCAACGACGATCATTTCTACTTGTCTGCTCACAAATGCTGCTATTTGACTTATGTTCATCTGCCTACATTATGCACAGTTTCGCTAGAGAACCGACTCGACTCCATCTTATAAGGTCAACACGGGGAATCGATCATCCAATCCAATCGAACAGAAAGGAGTACACGGCATGTCTCGAGATGCTTTTCACTCGAACTTCGAATTTCGAGTACTCGAGAACGTCGCCGGCGTCACAATGCACTATGAGGATGCGAAAACCGGGGCGCGTATTGTTAGAAACAACATTATATCCTACTGTTAATGCGGAGGATAATTGAAGTCGTAGATAATAGACATTCGTAGAATCGAAAGCACCGGCGCGGCAGCTCAAACTCCGTTAATCGAGATCCCACGGTGTTGCTTTGACGCATACCGAACGGATGCATGCAGGACATATACCTACGTGCATATACTACTCAGCATCGGCTATTTCGAATGCTCGCGGTGTCGTCGCTGCAAGAACTTCGTAGTTGAGCGTGAAATCGAAATTCTCTCTAGGCCGAATCGCAGCTTTTGAAACTTATGGGAGTTTCTCTTCGATAAAATATGGTTTATATTTATATTCTCAACATACCATGGGAGTTGCAGTCGAATTTGCAAAACGAAAAGCTGCCTACGCCTATACATGGGAAAATGTGTAGTGGTCACATATAGTGGCTCACGAAATTTTTCGAACGTCCTTTAAATCAATATAACATTTTTAAAATCGGACCATACAACCTCATTTACTTTTTACCAATTAGAAGCATTGGGTTACTAAATGGCGTGCAGAAAAGATTTTGAATAGATTGCAAATGGTAGGTTACATGATAAAATAAAAATGTACCTTCTTAAAACATTTTTATTTCTACCCGTAATGAAAATGTAATATATGTATATTGTAGATCTATGGTAGTTATGCACATGCTAAAAATTTCATCGAAATCGGTTGAAGCAGAAAAGAACGACACGCATCGAAAAATCTAAGAATCTGTGGATTTTAAGCAGAAACTGACACTTTCAACGGCTTGTAGCTTTGTGTGTCATAAGTCACACCTTTTCTGCATTTTCCTGCAAGTTTGACCTTCAATGACCTTGAATCATAGGTAATTGAACGCATCTTAAGACGCACTATTTGATAGTGGATAAGGAAACGTATCATTCCATTTTAAAAAAGAAAGTTGACCTTCACCCCACCTTGGAATGTCCACCGGGAAAAATAAAAGTTCCACCACATTTTTTGTGTATAATCAATATTTTTGTAAATATTTTTCTTTTATTTTTTTTTATTTCTTGGAAATATTCGTCTGTAACGCTATATAATTTCCACCATGTAGAATACAGCGGCCGAATAACATGTACAAGCGAATAACAACCGAGTAACATGTACAGAGGATGATTCTAAATGTAAAAATAAATCGAAAAAAAAGGAATAACATTTTTTCGTTCGACGCCTCGTTTTCGAGAAAATTGAGTTTAACGATCCGTCGGGTTCATCTGACGGCCGGCTCGACCCCGCATACAAAAATCCACGTTTTCACTCGTTTCTGCAATATTATATATTTTTTCAAGGTCATCGAGGCCCGACTGAAACTATTTTTATTTTCTCTGTTGTATATGCGTGAAAAGAAACTGATTAAAAAAGGTCCCTAATCTGTAGGGGGGAATCCTAACCAATAAGTTCACCCAAAATTCAAATGTTACTATTTGTTTAAACATTATCGTAAATGTTCGAATTTTTTTTGCAATTTTCTTTACTAATTGTTAATCAATTTTATACTAGGTTTTGAATTTTGTAGTTTTTTGTCATTTAACAATAATTATTAAATTCCTACTCATTTTCTATCTCATGTGAATGGAAGTATTTAGGTTTGTTTTGCAGATAGAAACGTTACAATATTTTAAACTTAACATACTTAAAACTATTAAAGAGAAATTAAATATTCGTTTGTTATAGAATAACGTATTCACAAAAAGATATTGAGGATTTCAATTGATATTAATACTTTAAACATTCTAACATACAATTAATATTTTTCTATATTTTACTAAAATATATAAGGGTAGTCCACGCAACTTGCACACCTTTATAACTTCCAAAGTATGCGTTGCACGAAAAGTAGTTATGCACCAAAAAACATCGCTGACCTTGACAACTCCGAAAAAAATGACCCTCGGAAAAAAATATTCGTGCCAGATATTTGGTCCATTGACACCATGCATATTACGTAACAAATATTTTTTGCCTCACAATAACGTGAAGAGATATTTAGGTGTTCTTATTTAAACGGACCACCCTGTATATAACCTGGCCAAGTTTAATAGGTTGGTTTTTCACCACAAATTTAAATATTTTCATCTCTTGAAGTAGTGCGAATAATTACGAGCGTACGTACACGGAATCTAAAATATACAGCTAAATATGTATGAAATTAGTCCACCAGGTGAGAAAACGAACACGAAAATGGAAATGTATTAACGAAACGTGTAAAGCAGTTGTTATCGTCACCATCAAGGGAACATAGAGTGGTGGCGGTCGCAGAATGCACACGGAGGAGCTTGCCCGAAGTGCTTCCACGGCTATCGTCCCTCTTAATCCTCTCGCCGAGGGGTCACGTTTAACCCGTGTATGCAAAGTTATTCGTCCGTACCGATTCAAGCGACAAACGCGGTCCTTGTCCAACGATCCCTAGACACCCAGCAGCCACTACTCCTCATAAAACTGCTCTTCAGTCGCTTTTTACAGAAAAACTCTAGCAGAACGTTTCGTTTCAAATCGTGAAAGTGGCTCACACTGTCGAAAAACGAACGTCTTTTAAGGGCATACGCCACTTTAGGGATTTGAAGAAATTGACTTTTTGTTATCGCGAATGATACAGTAGATAATCGAATTGTCTTCAAATGAAGAAAATAAGCACATTAAACTTAAGATCTGAAAATAATATAACTACGATAAAACATATGAGACGTTCCTAAGGACACAAGTGGCTGCTTGACATAAACGTTTGTTAATGGACGCTAACCCAATGAAAATAAAATCCATCAAGACAAGTACATATCACAAGAAACCATTTAAGTCATTTGGGAGCTGATGCACCAGTTATTTGCAGACAAGAAATATTAAAACGTTATATGGAACTATTCTTAAACATCCTCTTTCTTATTCAAGAGTATCACCTTGAGATTATCATTTATTTATTCCACACAAACCCACATTGGGAGGATATCGTTCTAATAGTAACGAAGAGGTAGTCAGAGCTGGGTAAAATACCATTTCAAATAGTAAATAGTAACTAATCTGTGTTCTTTGAAATCATACGTGCTTTTGAAGCCAGTAGCTTTCAGCCAAGCGACAATGTACAACTCAAACCACCTAAAGCAGCGAAAAACCTAACGCGATGTACCTTCACCGACTGCAACCAATGCAGTAATCACTGATTGGCCGAAGGGCTGTTACATAAAATAGTATAAAAGCAGCGAAAACTATGTCAACATCGTCAGAACTTAAGCCAACATAGAACCCAACACTCCGTCAGAAACGAAGGTTACGCGGATCAGAACGATCTCTGTATTAATAAACGCACAAACAACTCAATTCTAATCATTCGATCAAACTGCACCTTTCAATTCATCGTTCCAACCTCGTTAGGTCGAGTTGTAATAATGGGTTGGGGAAAAAGAAATCCATTATTTTTTCTCTAGATGGCTGTAGTGATATACAGGGTGTTTCGTCTAAAACAGGACACCTAAATATCTCCTCTACCTCCGAAAATACAAAAAATGTTTCTAACGTAATCTAAATCGTTTCAAAAGACGAATCAGATGGAAGAATCGTTTTTTATAAATTGTAATTTTTTAATCGTTTTTTCAAGGACACTCGTGTTTTTTTACATATATACACACATTCTTTGTTATTGTATGTTATAGCAAACATTATTGTGCATTGATCCATGTTTAATAGCACGACTTTGAAATGAACGTGAACACAAAATTTGATAATTAATGCAGAACTTACCTTCAGCGACATTTGAGATTTCAACGGCAACAGAAATTCGACCATGAACTTGAACTTGTGAATAATCACATTTATTACTGCAATAAATGTTCGAAATGATGTCCTTCCGTTGTGGTACATTTCGTGAGGCGAAAAACGACAGATTGTACAGCTCTTTCAATGATTTCAGGTTTCATATCAGCACATGCAGCAATTATTCGTTCCTTGACACCCATCGTGTTGATACCCTAATACTAGGCCTCCTAGGAGGCCAATACTAGACGGTCCCTAAATGTTACGTATTCTAATAAACCTGGTAGAATATGTTCTCAAAATTCAGCATACTTCTGCCCAGTTTGCGTACCGTTGATAAAATACGGCCCAATTATCCTACCATGTAGAATACCACACCAGACATTAATGGTCCATGGTCTCTGCTTATCGAGTTGTCTAAACCATCGTCGATTTTCAACCGACCAATAATGCATGTTCTTGAGGTTGACCTGACCATGATTTGTAAAGGATGCTTTATCCGTAAACGATACTGTTTGGAAAAACATTTCATAACTTTCATATTTCCGTATACCCGATTGAGAAATGTGTACGCGGTTTTCAAAGTCTCTTCCATGGAGCTCTTGGTGAAGAAATAAATAGAGAGGATGAAATTTTAGTGAATGAAAAATCCGGAATATGCTTGTCACACTAATACCGGTTTCACGTCCAAGTTGCCTTATACTAACATGCGAGTTTTGATTAACTTTAGCGATGACATTGTTCACATTTGCTTCATGAGTCTTACGTCTCACACGAATGTTTCCGTTGACACTACCAGTCTCACAAAATGTTTTAACAATACTGGAGTATGCAGAACGTGATGGACAAGAACGTTCTGGAAATCTGTCTTTGTAAATTCGCATAGGCTTCTCTTAGACACTCTCGAGCTTCACCGTAAATTAAAACCATTTAAATTTTCTCCTGTTCTGAATAACGCATTATGGAACGCTTGTCGATGCACTGAGAAATCTAGCAGTGAGCAAACTCTTAAATACATATCTCCCTCACTCTCGATGTACACAGAGAAATGATACAATGTATTTATTTACAAGTTCAAGTTCATGGTCGAATTTCTGTTACCGTTGAAATCTGAAATTTCGCTGAAAGTAAGTTCTGCATTAATTATCAAATTTTGTGTTCACGGTCATTTCAAAGTCGTGCTATTAAACATGGATCAATGCACAATAACGTTTGCTATAACATACAACAACAAAAAATGTGTGTATATATGTAAATAAACACGAGTGACCTTGAAAAAACGATTAAAAAATTACAATTTATAAAAAACGATTCTTCCATCTGATTCGTCTTTTGAAACCATTTAGGTTACGTTAGAAACATTTTTTGTATTTTCAGAGGTAGAGGAGATATTTAGGTGTCCTGTTTTAGACGAAACACCCTGTATATTTCGTAAAGTATTGTTCAAACAAATTCAGACTTGTGCTCGTTGGAAAAGTGATATTCCGTACTAAAACAAATTCTTTTACAGTTTTTTGATTAGTCGTTTCAGTTGTGAGTTATAGGGTGTAAAAGATGGATGTTAACAAAGAGAAAATTCGGTACATTTTACAATTTTGCTTTGATAAAGGCGAAAATGCAAGCCAGACGGCTGAAATTGTGAATGGTGTTTATGGTCCCCTTATTGTCACAACCAATTACGCGTAATTTTGGTTTCGTCGATTCCGTTCCGGTATTTTCGATGTTAAAGATGCACCTCACACAGGAAGACCCGTCGTCGAAAGTGTCGATAAAATCATAGAAATCATCAAAGTAAACCGGCATGTTAGCAGTCGTAGCATCGCCCAGCAGCTAAAGATCGACCACAAAACAGTCTGAAACCATCTGCATAAAGTAGCGATTGACCAGAAGCGGCCAGAATTGGCCAACAGGAGAGGTGCTGTGTTCCATCGGGACAACGCCAGGCCAGGGACCAGGGCTTCTATGAGAGAGGCATTATGAAGTTACCTTTAAAATGGCATCAAATTATAAAACAAAACAGTGCATATTTGACCCAAATAGGACAATCCGAATCATGTTAAATAAACTCTTCAAATAAACGTAAAAATAATGGTTTTCTTTTTCGCCAACCAATAGTAAACTCCTTTCGAGGTTTCTACTGGAGCGACCGCATCGGCAACACCGAACGAAGGTATCAACACGTGCTCTTTCAAAAATGAAATATTTTATTTGTTAGAAAAAGTTTTTAAGATAGTATTCTATATATAATTGGAAAAAATATTACATTCTATTTGAAAAAAAATCTATTTAGTTGGAAATCTCCGTCGCCATAACAGGTATCAAAAAGATACTTTACGAATAATGTCATACTCTACAAGGTGTTCACGCTATTACTAGCCAGCGTTTTTCTTGCAAATAATAAATATTAGAAAAAAATGGAAGAGGAAAAAGTAATACTATTTTGTGCAAGCAACGTAATATCGTATGTAATTTTTTTGTATTTGCACTATTTTCATGAAAATGTCGGTGACCTCTAATTTTTGTAAATGGAATGCTACATATTTTTGCATACCATATGAAAGCGTGTGTCAAGACAAATTCATTCGTATACGACATAATGACCTTCAAGATCATACAAGGTCAGAAATGGAAGAAACATTTTGAACATTTCGTACTAATGCGTTTGCAAGTATACTTTATTGACGAGGCTATAGTAAATGTTCAATATAACTTCCTTGTGCATGACTACATATTTCGGCTCTATTAATTACATTCTTGTTAGCTTCTTCTAACGTTGTCCGAAATATTAATGCACATGATTGCGTTAGTTTTGTTTGCAAGTCGTTTACATTTCTTGGCCTTGTGTATCGTGAATGATATCTTTACGAAATATTACGTAAAAAATATTCCGTATGAAATATTCAAAATTTTGCTGCCATTGTATGACCTTGTATGACCTTGTAGGTCAGTGTATTATATACGAATACATTTTTCTTGACACACGGTTTCATATGATATAAAAAAATATATTGTAAGAGTGAGGAGAGTCGCATCACGTCTCTCCGTCACTCGTCAGTCGTCCGATCGTCTTATGTTTTAGACTATAAGGTTCGGATGCGGCTCCGCTGGAGTCAGTGCCACTCGAAACGCCGTTGTAGCATTATATAATATATCCTTTACCAGCTCCTTAATTAAGTCAAGCCCTTTCCCACGTCCTACAATTTTCAGAAGTGGGATAGAAACCTGTACGGATAAAAACCTGTGTGGATTCGATTTCTGTGTGAATTCGAATTATTACGTGATGCGACTCTCCTCACTCTTACAATATGGCATTTCATTTAAAAAATTGAAGGTCACCTTCATTTCTAAGAAAACAGTTCAAACAAGAAAATTACATCCGCCATTCTGTTACTTACCAAAAACAGTAGTACTTTTTCCTCTAATATTTATTGTTTGCAAGAAAAACGCTGGCTAGTGATAGCGTTTATATATACATACATACATATATATATATATATATATATATATATATATATATATATATATATATATATATGGACAGCATCATTCTCTTAAAACAGAATAGAGTTTTACTATATTCAGATAAAACAGACACCCTGTATAAATTAGAGATGAAACGTAGTAAGACTTTCTATTGAAGACAATGTTTTATTTTTGGAAGCATCTCGGTCCTTAGATACGAGTTTCAGCTAGCCAGATGGGTAAAAGAAGGATCGAAAAGAACTAACAAGAACTTAATCCGCTATTTCGGGTAGGGGATTAAACGGAATTTTTCAGAGCTCTGCTATGAGTGGATTAATTCTGTGAGAGCGCTGGTCGGATAAAAATATTATGAAAACTTACTGAATATACTTGAAAATATTGTATATAATGCCGACGTAGCGATTCGAATTCTATTCAAGTTACTTTCCAATCGCGGCGACTTTTATAAATGATCGAACGCGCGTTCTGGCAAGAACCATTCACCGCATAGATTATAAAAAATTGAATTTCTCTCTGTTTGCTTTTTATCCTTGCATTCGAGCCTCGGTGACGTCGTGACGCAGTTCGATCGCAGCATCTGACCGGCAGAACATATATATCAAAAAACTCTTTCAGCACCGTGGCAGGGAAATGAAATAGTAAAAACGATGCAATCAGAGAATCTGCGTTTTCATGGCGACAATCTGCGGTTTATCAAATTTTTATTACGGCTTTGCGCGCAGGGACGTAACCAGATTTAATGTCACAATTCGGACCTGTCGTTCGAGCTATTATTTTTCGTTCGCAGCTCGCAATCGCAAATGATTTCATCGGCGTCGACTGTTCAGCTTGCATAACACTCCGAATCTCTGTCCATCTACATTGTTATTTGCTCGGATTACCATATAATCTGAGAATTCTATTAATTCATCTCATAGTTGGACAGTAAACGATTATTTTGTGACTATTTTTGTAACTGATTGCGAAAATTAATTCTGGCAATCATAATTATTTATGAATGAATCGTTACTGTAATAAATTAGTAATCATGATTACAAGACTGCAGATCTTCATGCAAAATAAAATTTTTTACCGATATCTCTAAGTATAGCCGAGTCTGCCTTAGAAATGCAAGCCGAGAATTGCAATTACCAAGACGAAACCTGTTCTCCGGAGTTTGACTTGACATCCATTCTTACGAAATCCCATCGTGATCCAAGTCACGTATTTCGTAACCGATACGACGACATCACATAATGCATGATCAGATAATCAAATTTTCTATACAATATCACACCCAACTCTAGAATTATCAATTATTTCGTCATGTAAATACGAAGAAACATGATCAGGGAAATAGTTTTTAAAATCATTAAAAATAGATTGATTCTTTACAAACATTACACGTTTACATGGCTAAGCAAATTGTTTTTCTGTGCATACAAAATTATTGAAATTTTATGTAAAATATCTGTGTTATCCAATCTGACTTTACTGTCCTCAATTGTTTTGATGGCTATAAAGAAATTGAAAGAAGTGTGTTTGGAAGGTATGAGGTCGGTATAAAAATAATTATGGTTCTATTCATTTCGAACTTTTGCGCTTAGTTTGGAATACATTGTAATTTCAATATATCCGTGTGTCGCACTATTACAATTTGCAAAATCCCAAATGTCAATTTCTGTAAATACTTTTATGCTTTAATTTTTTCGTGTTGTTCATTTGACACCGTCAATGTAAAGATGTAGCAACGTATGTTCTATTGATTTTATTGAATGTGTTCAGTCATATCCTCTGTCATATCTATGTAACTCGATTATTTTGATTCTCACATAGAGGCACCATGAAAAGTTAGATATTCTAAATTCGACGATAATTAAAGCTGTTATTTAAATAAATTGCTAAACGTAAAGAAACTGTAAATAATTTATTCAAAACACTTGTATCGTAATAATTAGTAGATAATGCAAATCTTAACCAAACACATCGTGTGATTTCAATTAATTAAATCGTCAATAAAGGCGACAACTTGTTGTTTGATTTTGAAATTAATTAATTAATTTAATTACTAATATGCACTGTAGAATAATCAAATATATTTTCCAAGGTTGACATATAGATTTTGAAAACATGGGACAATTCTTCAATAATCACAATTTCGTTCAAACTCATATACACAACCAATTCATAAGTATTTGGACACCCTTTAGAAAAGAATAACTTTTTATAATAATGCTATTTTCATTGTAAGCACAGATAAAAAAGTTGCAAATATTGATGTATATTTTTTCTTCGCAAATTCGACAAATACTAATTTTTAAATCATTTTTGTTGTACATTACATCGTAAACTAGTCCTTCTAACATCTCGAAAAAACTCAAATTGTTTGGTCCTATTTTGAAAATGGTTGGTGGTGTATGTTCCTTCTGCGTGAGTATATCAAAAAATTAAAGAATATTATTGAAAATCAGTACGGTAGTAAAAAGAATATTACAGTCGCAATTTATTGTACTTTTGAAAATCAAACTCATAGGGATTAGAACTGTACAATCGTGTAAAAATTTAATGAAAACTTTAAAAATTTAATATACTCAAATTTTAATTGTTTATAACTTACTGTCGGGCTGAGAAACATTCCTACTTAGTTATCAACTTCCGGCACAACTTCCAGTTGAAATTTTCACTTCCAACTTTAATGTATGTATATTCGAATGGCGATCTCAAAACGGTCCCAGATGATGTCAGCTGCGCTCTCACTTTATTACTTCAAATTGAAGTAATTAGAAGAGTCGAACAAGGGCACCGACACGCTGTCTAATGAACGTAAGTTATGGCAATTAAACCGAAGCCCTTTTAAGTTATAATTAGCTGATAATGAAACCCCGCCGCGAATCAAACTACTTCGAAAACCTTCCAACGATTTGTTCTAACCACGAGACTTATACTCGAACACAATCTTTAATTCATGGGGACGTGCAATTATTTCTAAAAAAAAGGATCACATGTTGTCGTTGTCTTTAATTTCTGATTGTCTATCCCTGAAAATGTCGAGCCACAAGCTCGGATGAGCAAACTATTGATCATCAGTAGACAGCGGATGTTTATGCAAATGCATATTTCTATGGGAAGTAGGTAAAATTTTGAGACCTGGATAGAAATTTGTTTTGTCATTAGGGGAATCTAAAAATATAGTTTTTATTTTGCATATGTTTGGCATAAGTGCATATTTATTGCATAAAATACATAAATTTTGCATACGTGCATATTTGGTTGAAAATCTACTAAGAAAGAACATACGAAATAGATAAAAGATAAACATAGTAGACAAAGCAACGTTGCGTCGGCCTTCTCAGTCACGGAAATTGTCATCAATATCTCTCCGATTATGTGTCTGTTAGTAAACTATCTTATAGCCAGGCATAATATTTCCAAAGATATCATGTTATTCATTTACATGAGTCGATCAGTGGTGCTAAGAGTAAAATCGTGATTACGAATTCAAATATTGAGAATATTAGGGGATAATTCTATTACTGCAGAGAGAGAAGACGTTTACTGTAAAAGTTATTCGAAACGTAAAAGATATAAGGTAAAGGCACCAGTAGTTGACCAGTTAAAAGAAGTTTTCCGCGCGAACAATAGTAACCACTTACTCTGTCATCAAATAGCGAGAGTCGATACCTGAAGACACTGTTTAAGTCTTCTAAATTATGTAACAAGACCACTTTTTAAAAAAAGTTTAGTTACACAAATTTAAAAAAACATATTTAAAAATTCAGTAATTGCTTCAGAAGTTGACCACTCTTAAAAATGAAAAACCTAGTAATTGACCTTCTTCTGTTCGTTAGTAGTTGACCACTTATACTAGAAAGAAGGTTAAAGCAATAATGTTAGAAATCATTTTAGTACCATTTAGTTTCAACAATTACCAGCACAAATTACAATTAAAGGATAATATAAGAAATAAAACAAATCAATTCTATAACAAATTCAATTCCGGAACAGAGTAGACGTTGCGAGTCAATATTTGACCGTGGAAGCAATCAATAGTTGACCATGTGGTCATCCTCTAAAACACAGTATGCTACAAAATTTAGAATTATGTTTTGTACTCCTAACAATCTTAGATGTAAAATGGATACATTATAAATCGTAAACAAAATGAGTCACGTTAGTAATTGACGTTGATTTATCGGGGGGTCAACTTCTGAAAATTGTTCAAATAACATTATTCAGAATTTGACCCCTCAATAAACTATTATTTTGAGGTTAGAATAACAGAAACGATGGATTTATCACTTATAAAACGCTGTGAGAATTTAAAAAGTAAATAATTCAGTCGCGAAAAGTTCACAACGTATGGATTGTTTACCTTAACCGTACAGCTGTTCTTAACAGAAACGTTAAGGAAATAGAAATATATCGGTATATTACTTACCTTAATGAATTTAGACGTCCGTTGTTACTATGCATACTTCACTTCGCATGTAATTGTTTTAAAATTGAACCAACAGATATTGTGCACATCCGAGGTTCGCTTTCATCAAAAGTGCAGAACTTATAATAACCTTATTTTTTATGTTTTTCTAAAAACTGGTCAACTACTGGTGCCTTTACCTTACATACCCGGCAGTTGCGGACAAAAAGTTAGATCCGAATAACATTATTTTAAGATTATAATAACGTTTTATAAAATCTTAATTTATAATCCGTTAAACATACATTTCATTTCTTTCAGATTAACCATAAACTTCAAGCTACATTACAAAGAAATAGCAACTACAATATACTGTCTAAAATCAGTGATATTTTGAAAGGTGCACAAGTGGAAGCGCCACAAGAAATCCCAGCACAGTATTGGTGTAAATACAAATATGCCCCTATAACGTCGTGTGATGTGGAGAGATCGTTTTCGGCGAATAAGTTAATTTTACCCGATAAAAAGCACTATTTTACAACCGATAATTTAGATAAAACTATTGTAACATACTGTAATTTAAACTACAACAAATAAATTATATTGCATATACTTGACATTCATTTGGCATATATTTTGCATGCATTTTGCATGTGTCTTGCATATTTCGACATATTACAGAAGCTGATGGTATTCAGTGTCGCACAAATCCTTGAATTAGCTATAATATCATACCTAAATCCACAGCAGACGAACCAGTTTATGCATGAATACGTTTACAAACAGGTACATCCACATTCACGGAAAATCTCTTTATTCACAGATATTATCTACGAAAGCGACGATTGAACGAGCGGTGCGATCCAATCTCGAGGAAATTTAGTGAAAAATGAAACCGTGACTGACGCGCGTGATTTGTTTTCCATGTCCCCAATTCTGTGCAAATAGACATCAGCAGTCCAATCAATTCTCGTATCAATCTAGATTCTACTACTAACATTTATACATATAATACACGTCTGCTATGCGACTATATACAGGTAAATGCATAGGATGCATCTAGTACAGAGTTTCCCATTTTGAGCTGTCTATGCAACTATCTCGTAAACTGTTAATTCTGGAAAACAATATTTCAAATGAAAATTGCGTTATTATAACGGTGACATCTCGCGATAGTCATTAATTTTACCTAGTTTTACGTGCCTTCCAAATTTCAAAGTGATCTTTGATTTTTTAAATGTAACAATATGTTTTTATTTGGATAGGCGTGTAGCCCATCCGATAATAAATGCAGCAACCTACATATATATTAGAGTTCTACGCGTTTCATCGATTCTGTGCTAAACATGACTCAAAGTCACATTAATGGTGTGGCTTATCGGCACTGTTGCTTGTAAATGAGCCGTTGATTATGTAAGATTTTGCATATCATACGATTGATTGTAAAATATGTAGTCAGCCATAATAATATTCGAACAGTCTTAAAAAGACGATAACTTTTTAGTATTAGTGCCTATATGTCTATTGAATGCTCAACTCTTGGCTTTGCTACGTTTATGGATATACTTGGGTGACATTCGGCTCAGGACGATATCTGTGAATAGTGTTGTACAAAACTCATTTAGGGGTTTGGTTAAGCTTAAATAAAAAATAATTAATTATTTACATACTACGTATAGAGGCTAACGAAAGTGATCGAATTCCCTTTAAAACCGTATAACTTTTTATAATCGAACCAAACGACCTCTCTTTCTTTTTACCAATTAGAATCATTGGTTTACTAAATGACGTGCAAAAAAGATTTCGACAAAATTGCAAGTGATATGTTACATGATAAAATAAAATAAGACACTTTTTAAAACATCTTTATTTGAGCCCGCAATGAAAATACAGAGGATGCGTTTTTAGATCTACGGTGGGTGTACAATAGGGTGCACCTTATTTTTCGATCATGAAATTTTGGACACGCCCCCTCCAATATTGTTCCATTTCATGAAAAAATTATATATCCAAAGTTTTAAATGAATCGGACGTCGGGAAGACGTGCCACACATCGAGCTCGAAGTTTTGAAATAGAAGTAACTGCGCTCTAAATGTGAAGAGTATACTGAAAATTCAAGTTAAATATTTTATACCTCCAAAAATATCATAATTTCTTACATGCACTCAAGTACAAGTGAGTGATCGTGATGCTGTCCGAATTTTAATAGCAGCAGCTCAAGCTATAAACCATAATGTAAATGATTTGATTGTTTGGTATTAGGTATTTAGGATTAGGTGCCCGCTAATATTTCGAACTCGAAGCACCACCTACCTTTGACGGAAGGACTAAGACAAACAACTTGAAAAACTACGATTTATTTACAGTAACAAAACTGCACACCGCAGTTGTCGGTGAAGTACAAAAACGCTAAGTGTTTAAACTATGTGAGAATTAACTTCTCTGACTGTTTCTATGCCTATACAGTAGAGAGCGATCTAAGTGTTTCAATGATCTTGTTACTTCTCAGGAAGAGACCGAGAGTTCGCCAATTTAACACCTAAGTTCTCCCTTCCTAATGGAAAAATTATCCCTACTCTATGAAAATTAAGGGTGGGCGGAAGCTAAAACTAAATCTAAGAAAACGGGCCCAGCAAATCGGAAGAGTCACGAGCGCTACAAAACGCATAGGCGCAACGGGCTAAAGGAGGGGGTGTTCGCGACGCTGCCAGGGTGATCAAACCCGCGAAGAGCGAAGCCTGGGGAATCCCAGGCATCTGGCAGCGATACCGCGCTAAGGCCCCGAGTGTCCAGCCGCGCCGATTGGAAGAAAACTAAAATACAAAAGAAGCAGATGTTTTATGGTGGGGACTGCGCTCAAGATGTGCAAACACCATCTTGTGCCCTAGGTCGGAGCGGCAATTGCACTAACAAAAGAAAACGGTGACAGGCCCATGCCGTAGCCAGATTACAATGAGCCACGTACCGACTCTAAGACACAATAGTGATGGCCCATCATAAAACATCGCCCGAAGCTGGCCGCTACATTGATAATAAATCGAACGTCTATTATCGCTGTCGTACGCAATTGCGCTCTGAACGTGCTACAATATTACGCGCCGCATTTCAAGGAAAAGAACTTAATGCAATTACTTTGCATTGGGATGGTGAAATGTTACTGTTCCGTCTCAAGACAACCGTACAAAGGTCTTTTAGACTTTATTTATGACGCCTACGTGACTCGGAAACTACTTTCGAGGATTAAGCAATCGATGCACATTTGGTGACCACTCGAGCCTCGCCTAACTCTGGTATATTTTTTCTGCGTCTTTAAGAGTTGCGCGCCATAAATCTAGTACTGACGAAGGATATTCCCGACCGAGAAGTACGGTTCTCAGGTTACCTAGCTTCGCCCTCGGAGGGAGTCGGGAACGGTACCACGCTTTCTCCAGGGTAGGCTGGTTTAGAGGCAGATCACTAAGTCATCAAGAATGCACTGATTGGGAAATGCAAAACTCGGCAGAACCAATCAGTGCACTTCTTCAGCATAGCAATGGGTGTCACCGTCTTGACACCCAGAAATGGAGGACCGCCTTCTCGATACAACGAAGGGTCCTCCCGAAATTCGCGACGGACAGTCAGTCGAAGTCGAACTTTCAGAGAGATAAATTCACTGTAATCTACAAGACACATTCGAGCGAGATTCTCAATCTCTCGAAATCGAAGTCAAGTGATTCATAGATTTATATCATTAGTTTCGATCAAATTGATCATTCTTAAGGTCAATCGGAATCATAAAACAAGCGAAATAATCGTTAAATATTTCCACGCGTATAAGGCAGAACCTGTTAGATTAGCCTTACTGACGATTCCTCTAACAGGTCCGGGATGAAACGCCAATCTCAATAAATTCACGAATCAAATTCATCATTGAACTGGCTACCCAAAATTAGTTTGGCGGGTAGAAATCGGCGACAACGGAGTCGACGCGTTTTTAGAATAAATTAAATCACACGTGTCGCTCAACAAGTTTCGCAAACGAACAGTTGCCATCTTTAAATGGCAAAGAACCAATAGACCGATTACCAGTAATAATAACCTGTAATGGAGATGAACAATTGCTCGGAATTCCAACGATATCTTCTAGTACTGGTGAAGAGCAAGCTCTTGCGGTTTATGATTTATTGGAGGATTGGAAACACTTATTGATAAAGTAGAAGCACTTTCTTGTGATACTACAGCGACTAATATGGGACGATTGCAAGGCGCGTGTGTGATTTTAGAACAAAAAATCGAAAGGGACCTTTTATATTTACCTTGCCGACATCATATCTATGAAATAGTTTTGCGCGGTGTTTTTGAAGAAACAATATTTAAACCTACTGGACCTAACATTCCTATATTTAAGCGGTTTCAGGATTCTGGTCTCTTATAAATAAACTTAATTTTAGATCGGGACTTGAAGAGGAAGTTGTTAAAGGGTCACTCGACAACGCATCCGAAATAATAGAGTTTGCAATCTACAATTTGGAAGTGAAACAACCACTCGAGGACTATCGAGAGTTTCTTGAATTTCTTTAAAAATATTATTATTTTTATTAGAAGGATGAAGAAAATGGAATACGTCTTTGCATTTCTGTCAGTAAATTGTATTTAAAAGCATGGATCAAAGCTCCAAGACAAGACCATATTTTAAAAAGTCTATACGTGTATAATTATGCCATTAATGACGATGTAAGTCGCGTAGCACTACGGAAATTTTGTAATCATTTGTGGTACCTAACACCCGAAACTGTACCGCTAGCCTTTTTACCCCAATATTCCCCATCATATAAAACAACAAATGGTTGTAGCTTTAAATACCGTTAGTGATAATGATATAAAAAGATTTGTAGTTAATTCAAATAATGTAAAGGAGTACGTTAGTAGAAACATTGCAGCCTTTATGTCTAAAAAAACTTTTTAATTTTTTTAAAAGATTTTCGATTTCCCTAGATTTTATAAATAAGGAACCCTCAGAATAGGAAACTGATCCCAGTTATAATGTTAGCTTAAATATAGTAAATAATTTATCTGTACTTAATGATTCGGCAGAACAAGGAATCTTTATGCAAGAATTTGTACTATCGCGAAATGAAGACGAAAACAATATACAGGGTGGCCCACATAACTCTGAACAGCTCAATATCTCGAAAACTATACCATCGATTTTAAAGTTCTTAGTCTTAAATTGCATGGAACTGAAGATCCTTTCTGACTACATAAACGTGAAGTGGGGGGTTTAACGGGGGAGGGGAGGTACCTTTGTAATCTTAAATGGAACCCCCTATAAAATGTTACATATTTAGATTCTACCGGAAAAAACAAGTCAATTTTGTCTGAAACATTTTTTTGTCAGATACTTCCATGATGAGATATAACAGTTTGAAGTTTCGAGTTGTAGGTACTTGAAGCTCTCGGAAATAGCGTTATGGAATTATACGACCAATAGCAATTTCTAGAAAAAATTATTTACACATTACCTAGTAAGCTAATCCTTTTAACATCTCAAAGGAACTGAAGTCGTTTGGTCTTTTAAAAAAAGTTATTTGATTTTTAAAGGTGTACGAATACTTTTTACACCCACTGTATGTTAGTTATGCACATGCTGAAAATTGCACCGAAATGATTGACGCAGACAAAGAAGGGCAGGCATCGGAAGACGCGTTTTAATTGTTTGTAGCTCGTGTGTATGTTAATCGATTTTGATGAAATTTTCAACATGCATATAATTAGAAAGTTTTGAACGTGCCTTTTTTCATGTAATTCCTATCAATTGTAACATTCTCAAAATCTTTTTTACATGCCATTTAGTAAATCAATGCTTTTAATTGTTTAAAAATGACTGTCCTTTAGTCAGATTTAAAAAGAATTATGCCGATTTAAATTACCTTCCGACACTTTCAGAAGCCACTGTATATAAAATTCCAATTAGTCTCAAAAGAAATTCCAAAACGACGCGGAAACACAACGAACAATTCTTTCTCACGTTGCGTTGTAACAAAAATTTTGAAACGACTGCACGGTCTGTGATTATCAAGTGTACACGGATACGAACGTTTAAGGTAGTCACTCGGCGCAAGAGTGGAGTCAAGAGAGCACGTTTCAGCTGATACGGGTTAAACACGCCGTGCTGATTATTCGTTACACCCCTGTTGATTATCAAACGATTTTGTCCGCGCGAGGTAACCAGAACGGTTATATCAGCGTTATCGAAATGTATTCGAGCTGCATGCGCGCCGCCATAGTGCTAAATATGTGGACGAAGGTATCGTAGAACGGTGGGTTCTTGCCGGAATAAATCTCCGCATATAAATTTATAGCGACAATTAAGATTACGTCAAACTTAAGGGGTAAGTAAATGTGAAGGAGATTAAGTAGAAATGCGTGAGTACTATACTGACAATATTGTAGTCAGAAATATATTATAATCCAGAATATAAATTATAAGAGTAAATATAGATCACCTTGGGATCACAAACTTACACTAAAGGAGGTAAATGCATTTTGTGTGGGATTAGCCCCATTGAAACAGGATACATGGATTACGTCGAATCCTACTACTGTATGTATTATATCGATATACTTGCGAGTCGGTGTAATATGCCAGAGTTAATATTTGAGACGTGATACTTATGCCGCAAGTATACATGGTGAGGCACTAACTATTGTCACATACAATAACTCTGAAAGTATGATAGTACTAGAAAAGTTTTCGAAATAAAAATTGCATCGGACAAGAGGGGCCGTAGTGCCGAAGTGATAAGAAATACTACGCAATCCGTGATAAGAAGATTGCAGTATTGCATTGATACCAATGGCAATCACTTTGAACATCTTCTGTAAATGCAAGTTTATTTCGCCACTTTTGTCGCAAATGACCTTTGCTGACCTTCAGAGACCTTAATGTTGCACCTCGTTGGATTCGTCTGAATAGCCGCTATCAGAAAACAGGTACCAAAACATAGCATTCTATTTAAAATAACAAAAGTGACCTTCACATCTCTGAAGCAACTCTACCTAACAACAAAAGATTAACGCCACACTACGGCCTCTGTTGTCCGATGCAATTTTTATTTCGAAAACTTCTCTGCAACTATCATAATTTCGGAGTTATTGTAGGTGGCAATAGTTAGTGTCTCACCCTGAATATTACAAGCACAAAATGACAACGTTGTATAATATTCTCTATCATCATGACCTTCTTACATGGCACCCAGTAACAAAAGTCACTGGAACACAGAAGGCAACAAATTTTTATGTGAACTTAATGAAGAATAAATACTTGTCAATGTAGTGTGCGATTTTTTAACAACTCAACAAAGTAAGAAAACGACGGCTGTTTAAAGAAAGCAATCCTTCTTGCCCTACGATAAATTAAGTTTAAATATTTATAAAAATTCAATAAATTAAGTTATAAAAAAAATCGTATGCTACATAAAAATTTTTTGCCTTCTATTTTCCAGTAACTTTTGCTACTAGGTGCCATTTAAGAAAACATGATGGTAGAGAATATAGTATAACTTTCCCATTTTGTAATTTTAAATAATAAAAAAATATGAAAGTAAAGTCAAGATGTCGCTAAATATTCTCTAAAAAAGATATTTTCATTTTATTTAACAATTATTGAATAACAATTATTGATTTATATTTTACCAATAATTTGATACTTACATGGTGATGTACCACCTTAATATGGTTATACAGGGTGTCCCAGAAAGAGTGTAGGAAGGACCTAACACAATAATTCATAGTACTGAAACTACTTCTTTAATACTTGATCCTGAAGGATTCTGTTTGGGAACCTGAAGGTTACGTGTGTTTCTTAAAAAATACTGTAAATGTAAGAATTCATATGCCACTATTTTGTTTACATTACAAAAAGTACAATTTTTTCCTCGTCCCCTTTTTCTTTATACTTACCATTCGCAAAAAAAAACTAACTAATATCTTTATGAATAGAGAGCGGATTTTATGCATTTATGACAAAAATAACTAGGTGTAACTTCAAACAGTAAAAACATTAGAAGAATTTGTAAATATTGTTATATTATTTTCAACCCATTAAACATATTAAGGAAGAAAATAAATTTCTATTTCACTTCAGTTTATCGCAATTGAGGTAGAAAATTTTTATTTTGCATAGAATTTCGCTGTCTATTTATGATCGCCTCTCATTCGCGACAAAAGGTTAAATTAGGAGAATGAATCATGACTCCGTCTGTAGTCGGATAAGCGTAATACATAACTCCCATTTGTATCCAGGCAAGTAAAATCGTTAATTTGTAACCAAAGAAATATGATTGCAAATTGGCTACCAGACAAATAAATGTAGTTTGGCTTGTAGCTTCATAACTGGCTACAGAATGTTAACTAGTGAAATGTAAACAATGCGTAACTAGGAAAATATATTGCACAGTTTTATACTTATGTTATAAACATAAAATCTCCGTCACAACATTGTATGTCCTCAGTAAGCCTGAATTGGTTATAATTGTTTCAAACCAAGTGGATTTAAAATTTTTGTAATTAAAGGAAGTGCGCTTTCTTGTTACAGAACGTAAATTTTTATCCAACTTGTATGAAGTTTTTGTTACGGCATACCGATATTTATGAAATTTCAATTATTTTATGTGATTATATACACATTCAATATTACGTATACAATCCAATTATCGAAAGTTTTGTTCGATCTTCTACGTTTCGTTTAAGAACAAATATTCTGGAACCTGTATAATCAATGTTCCATGCAAACGATTTATCTTAAAACATTAATCATGTTACGTACAGAGATCTCTCTGCGAGTATTTCGATCAGAATTTTCTAATCTCTTTCCTGAGAACGGAAAACGCCCTATGCTTATAGAAACGATGACTATGCTCCAGCTGGATGCAGTCGGCACAAAGCGTGATTCAGTACAGGGACAGTTCCATAGGAATTCCTACCATAGAAATTTCGAGAACATATTCAAGATTTTCTAATATAGTAATCTTAAGAGCATCCCCACTTAGATCTCATAGTATATAAACCCTCGAATTTTAATCCTCGGTGGCAGTGTTTAAAGTACAAACGGGCTATACTAATCACTAGGGGTGTGCGAGTACTCGAAATTTCGGGTTCGGATCGGGTCGGGAAATTTGTACGGGATCGGGTCGGGATCCCGAGAGTTTATAAACGTCGGGTACCCGAAATGGTAGTTGGGTCGGGTCGGGTCGGAGTCCCGAAAGTTTGCAATATTCGGGTACTCGAAGTTAATGTTGGGGCTAGTCTGCGGTCAAATCATCAATAAATAACTCTGTGACTCTGTGCATATTAAGACGACCAATCATCGGTTGTAATAATATTTCGATTTCTAGTAAACACTGTTTACGAAACAGTGCACTTATACTAACAGTGTGCGGACGAGGAGTCCTTGTCTTGTAAGAACAGTGTTTACTAGAAACAGAAACGTCCCTTACGTACATTATTTCACATAATGTATTCTAAAATATTTTTTTCCTCGCGAAGTTTGATAACCGATTACTCTAAAAATACAAATATCATTCTGAACCTGCCATTGAAAATAAAAGATTGAACTGAAAAATCATAAAACAGCATTATGCTTATATAAACACAACTTTAGCTTCGAGTACCCGAATATTGCACACTTTCGGGACCCCGACCCGACCCGACCCGACTACCATTTCGGGTACCCGAAGTTTATAAACTTTCGAGGTCCCGACCCGACCTGACCTGATCATTGTCCGACTCGACCCGAGGCTCGGGTACCCGCACACCCCTACTAATCACCCTAGCTTATTATATCCCACAAATATGGTCAGACTGTCACGTAGACCCTTCATAGTTCAATCTATATCCCCATGGTTTCTCAATAGACTAGCAATAACGTATTGTTTGGATTTCATTTTTAATTTAGATTTCAAGTTCATTAATCTAATTTCAAAATTATGCAATCCTTATACTGAAGATGACTCGTTTAGTGATAATCGAGAACCCTTGATTATTGCACTTGGTGCCGAATAAGGTTCGAAAGACCACCCACTGATGTGGAACTAATTAAAACAAACGTGTTCTAGATCCACACAAAATGTGTTGACAAAAGAATAAACAGAAATGTCTCATTAATGGTGAGATTTAGGCCAAATAAACTGATTCGTCTTAATGTCTCTGGGCACTTGTTACCATTGTCACGTGGGGTTTTACAGACGCTGAGGCCGGGCTACGCATGGCTGCGAGTTCGCAGTCCACCCGGAGCAAAGATGGAATTCCCGGAAAGTCCGAATCGCGACACTGAACTATTCGGGCGCCAGACACCGGAAGTGTGTCAAGTTACTATTTATTCGGGAGCTTTAGATTTTCTGGAATTCTTATTGCCGATAGATTCTCTGAAAACGCGAGAAACCGCGGTAGGACCGATACGATGGGTGTAAAGAATACACAGCAGGTGCTCGCATGTACTGGATGTAGCACCGTTGCGGAATGACAATTTACAATGTCCGGAATCGGTACCGAGATGTTGTGCTCGGTACGGGACTCGAACATTTCGGAAAACTAGTCATTAGACTATGATATTTTTGGACGTGATTAAAATCTGTCGAGTACGAAATCCCTTAGTCTATATGTTCGACAATTCTGAGCTGATCAACTTCGCACGTGATTACCCGACGCGTTCGCCTCCTATGTCGCCCTCCCGTTAAGGTGCTTTTTCTAATGATTGGAACATAAAAGAAAAAGCAATACGGCTGTCGCGTCAGGAATCCTTACCCAGCACGGTCCACAAGAGACAAACGAAAGACAAACAGTAACCCCCCCCCCCTCCTCCCGGATCCTTCAGTGGCTACGGCAGATGCTGCATTCGCCGCGCGTGATTGAAACCACAGTATTTCAGATTAGTACAATTCTCTTTCATTTACAAATCATTATACTACTTCTACTAGCCCAAAGTTTTCGTTCATTTCTCTCATTTCTAAGTTCCTTTGTAATACTTAGAACAAGTTCTCTAGAATAACTTCAAATTATTCACTTCATTATTTTATGAATTCGAGCGTTGCGCAACGGTTATAATAGAGTACGCACCCTGAACAAGACCCTAATAATTTTCGTTATTTGACATTCTTTGGCTATAGTTTTCGACTGGTGGCAATTACAGTATGATTTGCTTTGTATTTGATACGTATAATTAACCTCTTAGGCACGGCTGAATTTTTCGCGGGGCTGTTTCTCTGTACGGCGGAGTTCAACGAGAATTACGTGTAAACGATATAACCTGCAATGTGTGACGGACAATGCTGTTCTCTACGCGATTACATTGGAATGAAGTTTTTGATGATTAAATTATAATTTTAACTTTAACAATTTACTTTAATAATGGTACAATTGGGTACGATCTATTTCACAGGCGTATCAGAAGACGATCATTTAATTCAAACGGTGAGCGAGTGAGCTACTAGAGTGAGCCACTATAGTGGCGCGTCGTTCAGAAAGATGACATCCGTGAAAACCACTATAATGGCGCGTCATGCCTAAGAGGTTAAGTTTACGGGCGAAAATTGCGCAAACACATGCATCACGATATACAGCGCTGCCAAAAGTACGTGATCGACATAATCCTTTACAAATGACATACAGTGCTCTTTCTGAAATCTTGAATTTTTAACTGTGAATTCTGAGGAGAAATTTAACATTTTTTACATGTGGAATTGAAGTCATTAATTCTTGATGGCCACGCAAACTTTCCTGGCTTCCGTATTTTCGTGCGGTATTTTTACTACGAACGCGCTATGAGCGCTATAGCTACGGAGAAACTTACTGTCGCTTCTTTGCCGAGTCCGGCGGAATGGGCACGTGGAAGGAGGAGCCGGCGAGTGAGGGGCCCTTACCGTAGGTAGCACTGCTCCAACCAGTGATGCCAGAATCGTGGAACCGAGGAACTTGCCCCTCCGGTGGATCCTCCGGCTGGACCTTCCACTCTGACGTACCGTCGTCGCCTTACGTTGTTTCTTACTGCGCACGCGCTACATACAACCGTACCTCTAGTCTGTCCGTGTGAGCTGCCTATTCGACTCGACGGCGTCGAGCGTCGAGGTACGCTTGTGTGTAGCGCGTGCGCAGTAAAAAACAATGTAAGGCGACGACGGTACGTCAGAGTGGGGGGTCCAGCCGGAGGCTCCACCGGAGGGGCAAGTTCCTCGGTTCCACGATTCTGGCATCACTGGCTCCAACCAATATTATATGAGTCGTTGCCGGTCTGGCCTCTTGGCTTCTCCCAATGTAAAACGGAGTCCCGAGTGCCACTAATAGGTACACGGTAAGATCCGTAGCCCTTTAGCTCTGTTGAGAGGTTATGTGTAAATAATTTGTCACGCGCGTTGCTTTCGGCCGCGACCGGCTTCGGCAACGGCACCGAGTATTTACAGATCCGAAGACCGGGCTACAGCTCGCCGCGAAATCTGCAGTCCACTCGGGACAAAACGGTTCCTTTCAGGCTCACGAGAACTAACAATTACCGATTCGGTCAAGTATTCGGGCGCCAGACACGCAAGGTGTCACGTAATTAGAAAAGCACGAGGTTAGCCTGAAAGGACCGGCCTTTCGCGAATAGCTCATGGACGGGCACAGGGTTCTACGCAGAGGGACGCGAGGCGACCTCCGCGGCGGGATCGGATCTCGGGAAAAATCACGAATACAATTTAGCGGTTAACAGGTGTTTATTTGAAACGAGAATTCTACAAGTCGCGGGTCGTGACTCGCGACGAGGGTGTTAACCGAACGCGTACAGGTGGTTCGCGGCAGATCTTCGACGCGCACGCGTTTTCTCCCTATTCTCCCTGACTCCCGCACGGCAAATCGGCAACTTACGGCAACGGATTCGAACC
Organism: Sphecodes monilicornis; assembly: GCA_913789915.3. NCBI lineage: Eukaryota > Metazoa > Arthropoda > Insecta > Hymenoptera > Halictidae > Sphecodes > Sphecodes monilicornis. The sequence goes on along the minus strand of OU565284.1, from coordinate 32,595,937 downwards.
GTTCGCGATCGTACGCTTCGCGCTCTCTCCCTCGCGTGTGCGTGATCGGCGGCGAATATTCCGGCACGATCCTTTTCTCAAATCAACGCAACGCTATCGCGGCCTCCCACGTCGAGCCGTCACTTTTGTCGCGCTTCTACTTTATCACTAGAAATTCGGAACGCGGTCCCCACGACGGCGATTCCCACAATATTCACGGGAGCTGCCCCACGGCAAGCAACCGGCACAAGATACGCAACGGATACGCGGCTACGCGGATTCTATCTCGACGCGACTTTTCGCGGCGCATCCGGCGTCGTCTAAGCACGCGTGTTCGCGGACCTCGCAAGAAACGTTACCGAGCCATTGCATAAGAAACACTTTATTAGCAGATCTGATAGCTTACCGTCGGCAGCAATAACTGGTGCCCCTTGGTTACGGCAGCGCTGTTACTATTTCGCACACGCGATTACAGAATTCGGGAACTTAACTTAGTTGACCAAAAGCCAGCGCAAGAGTGACGAGATCCTAATGGCACCAGTGATGCCAGAATCGTGGAACCGAGGAACTTGCCCCTCCGGTGGATCCTCCGGCTGGACCCCCCACTCTGACGTACCGTCGTCGCCTTACGTTGTTTCTTACTGCGCACGCGCTACACACAAGCGTACCTCTAGTCTGTCCGTGTGAGCTGCCTATTCGATTCGACGGCGTAGAGGTACGCTTGTGTGTAGCGCGTGCGCAGTAAGAAACAACGTAAGGCGACGACGGTACGTCAGAGTGGGGGGTCCAGCCGGAGGATCCACCGGAGGGGCAAGTTCCTCGGTTCCACGATTCTGGCATCACTGAATGGCACGGTAACGCGGAAGCAAGGCGTCCCCCACCCCCTGGTCCTTCTTCCTTTCGGCCTTCCCCGCGACATCCCTTGCCTAGCGCGCGTGACACGGGCGAATTCCTTACGCACGGGCCCCGTGCCCTAATCGTTCCCTAATTGGCTCGCGCGCTAAGTCGAATCGGTGAGTTCTTCGGGGCGAGGTGCGGGTTGGTTCGGGCCACTCTGGTCCGTCTTCACGGCGACTTTTCCAGGCGAGACGGCGGCGAGGGTGAGCTGGTGGCCGCTCCTGGTTTACCGAATCCTCGGTGGCGTCTCCGAGTTATTCGGCCCGTGCCTGTCCTATTTCCCGTGTTCCTCGGCGTCGCGACTCTTCCCGTGGATGGTCCTTACGTTGCCTCGCAGGTGTCCACGGTTTCTCCGTCGGGAAGAAGATGGGGAGCCCGGGTTCTGCGAACCCGAGCTCTGGTCCTGCGAAATCACGTCGCGCGAAAGCGGCGCGACGCTTGACCAGTTAGTAGACGTCCATAATAAATTTGGATCGTCTCTCGGAGAGCGCTCGCGGTGCTTAAAGCCTTTTCGGTGTCTCAAAAGGGCGGTTCGGTCCTCAAAATAAATTGGGTAGGGACGTGGTCAAAATTGCCAAGTCACAAATTATATTTTAATGCGGTGGAAGAAATATATAGTTTAATACGGAAGAGTTTGTCGAAGGTGTCTACAACACGGGCGCACAATTAGAACTGCAAAAACGTGTCCAAACGCGTCGGCGGCGGTACGTACCTTCATACCTGAAGGAAGACGGCATGTCGTGAAAGAGTCGGGGAGGGGAATCAGGTATTTCCCGATATCTCGAGGGTGTGGAGTTTTCGACAAAGTACGAACCTTGTTTTACCTTGACAAGCTCCCGAGCCAAGGTAAAATAGCGTAATACCACGGGGGGGGGGCTTACCATATTCTTTGGTGTATCCCTTCCATTATTATTTTTCATACGACAAAGACGGCCAAGGATTTGGACGTCCCCCACTCCTGCCCCCCCCCCCTCCCCAATCGCCCAATACTCTGCCTAATTGTCACATGCGTGCACCTGATCGCCCCCACAATTCGAGTCTTAGCCTTACCCCCACGTAGACTTCGATCTCTGTAGAAATCCCATTCGACAAGCTGCTCGGTCTTTGTCCTACCGGAGACGGAGACGGCGACGCACTGTGGGGTGTTTGACCCGAAAAGCGCACGAAAAGTAAATTTTTAAATTTTGCATAAGGCGTGACCGTGAATGACCTTCATAATAGATCATTATATTCGTCTTGAAACGCTTTATCAAAATGTATATAAAAACTACATTATTCCGTTTAAGAAACATTAATATTCGTAAGTTCTCGGAAAATATAACCTTAAGATGATCTTCACCCACATAGACTTATGTCCCCCGCCAAATGCGATAACTTTCTCCCGAAACGTTTTCTTGGTGTAAATAAGAAAGTTATTATACACCCAGCATTTAAACCAAGTTCTCTGAATATCTCGCTTGTTATTGACTATAGAAAGAAACGAGTCGAAATAACATACGTCCACCAAGGAGTTCTTTATTACAAGAATTCTCTTTAGGAGAATTGATTCTTGGAACTTTGGTTTCCGGTCCGAAAGTTGTTTGTTTATATAAGCAGAGATAAGGGTCCGTGGTCCGGTGGCCCGGCATACTACCAAATGAATGTAGCATGAATGGAGCACGTAAAAAGTCAGTCGCTTGTAGTCGCTCATCACTCCTTTTGAATAATAAAGTTTCCAGTATAAAGGACAATAGTGTGATAATCATTTCTCCATAACCGAATAATCCCAATAAAATGCATAAAATGAAACTTGCTTGGTTTTAAGAAATCTGGTGTCACCAATTTTTCAAACATGAAGACGTAGAGAAGACAATGACCTATATTATGAAGATCAATGAAGATCATTGAAGACCGTTCAAAGCTAGATGACTCGTCTTAAATGTTGCACTCTGTATACACTAGTTCATTTCACTATTTGGACTTTTTTACTATTTTAAATAATTAACAGTTGCGAGTAAGTGTTTGTTTGTTTTTTCACTTACATTTTTGGGTACTCCCTGTTTACTACTATCGGATGACAATAAAGACAGAAAGCACGAAGCAATGGCTCGTTGTTCAGTTTCAACGAAAGTTCCTCGGCGATATGATTTACTAATTATTAATTAGTCGGCAGCCATAGCGGCCGAATATTCCGGAAGCGCACAATTAATGGAGAAAGTTGGTAGCCCGAGGAAAGCGGATGCTCTCGCACTTCGTGCCCGACGCCGGTTTCATAATAATATTAGTCATGCTAGCGTGATCATAGAAATCTATATCTTCCGCGCGTAAGATTCGTTTGCTTTCGTCGCACTGACTTCGAAATCACAGAAGTTATGGTGGGGGATTTCCTAAACAATACTAGCATACTACGCGACGAATCAAAAGTTTGAACGGGGTAGTGAAAAGGGGGTACATATTACGTTCGACGTGAAAAAAAGAGTAATTCAGTCAGTGAATCCTTGGTAAGCCGATTTGATTTTGAATGTATGTACGTGACCAGACAAACGATGAAAAATTAAATATGAGCTTTTGCCTCCATCCAAGGTGAATATTAAAAAATTAAATTCACTTTTTGGTCCTGGGATTATCGGGAAAACTTTGTTTCCATTTCAATATGTAGATATAGAAGCCAGCGTGTGTATACCAGCGATTACACCTGAAATTTTTGAACTATAGAATGTGAACCAACCGTACCGTTAAAATTAGAAAACAATTCATGGACATATATAGCGTTTAAAGCTTTTGCCGATATGCAGATCAAAATCCATACGAAACGTTCGAAATACATTTTATACATTATATACATACATTTTTTGTAATCATTTCGTGAAATGTTTCTATTTATTACATACGAACTTTTACAATTTCTTAAATTTCGTGTGGTACTTCGTAGATAATATTGATTAGAATCACTCAGCACTAGTGTATCACAGTAGTATTGAAACTCTCATAAAAAGGAACTGCAACTCTCAGATATTGTTATTATATGGATTATTAACAATACATGTGAAATATTAAGTATATTTTTCAAACACGACAAAAGGAGAACTAATAAATAAAATTGATGTCATTTAACATTTGAAATAGTTGTTTAATACTATAAGAAGATTAAACAAATCCAAACTATCAAAGGAACTAATACCGAACGAGCATTAAGAATAATACGAGTACAATGCACGCCATTTCGTTAATCCTTCCATATATATTTCCAGAAGTTGATTTAAAATATTGTGGCTTGAGTTCACAATTACAACCGGACTGTGGATCTTTATAGAAAATAAAATAAACTTTTAAAAATACCACGTTTTTAAAACGGTCTAAAAAGTATGAAATAATAATAAATAAAAAAAACGGACTAAAAAGTATAAAATAATTTGAAGAAAATAAAAATAAAATGGACTAAAAAGTATAAAATAATTTTTAAAAAACGGACTAAAAAGTATAAAATAATTTGAAAATAAAAACAAAAATTTGAAATTGTGAATTTTGAATAGCTGTGGAAATACTTGTAAGATTTAAAACGAAAAACGTGGGGCGCATGCAATAGATAATTGATGCATGCATAGTTCACCTAAATCACTAAAAATTTTATTGCTCTGCAAATGATATAAACTGTTGTGTGAGTTTTCTCAACGTCTGCTACTCCCTACACTCCCACTTTTTTCGTTTTAAATCTTACAAGTATTTCCACAGCTATTCAAAATTCACAATTTCAAATTTTTGTTTTTATTTTCAAATTATTTTATACTTTTTAGTAAGTTTTTTAAAAATTATTTTATACTTTTTAGTCCATTTTATTTTTATGTTTTTCAAATTATTTTATACTTTTTAGTCTGTTTTTTATATTTATTATTATTTTATACTTTTTAGACCGTTTTAAAAACGTGGTATTTTTAAAAATTTATTTTTATTTAAATAATAATTATTTTCTGCTTTTTAATCTTGTGTGAGTGAAATTTTTCAATCGATTTTATAAGCAATAACTTCACTTAGTTTATAATAAATATGTAACTACTACTAAAAAAATTCAGTCTAACGTTTTACTAATATTCTCAGTGTCAGTTGACTAAAACTGATACAGTTCAATTTTTAAACATATTCAAATGGATGACTGCGTTGATGATATAATACTTTCAACAAATTTTGTAACTTTTTCAAAAAAAATATTTAACGCAAAATATGCAATGACATACCTGGTGATTTGGCGGCTTCCCTGTGAAAATAATTATTAACGAACTGCTGCTTTTTTTTTGTAGACATTATTTCTGACACTTTCAAACACAGATTTTTGTTAATTTCTAATCTCGTACACGATATTGTTATTACCTATATCATACATGCTCCCCAACGTCAAAAGGCTTCCTCTCCTACTTCTTGCACGTACATTTCAATGGATTTTAAACATTTTGATGAAATTATAACAGAAAGGTGTAACGGTTCTTTCACTTGGTAAAAAAAACGATGATGTACTACCGATCGTCTATCATATACTGAGCTCCGTCGGTGCGAAGTCGGTTCGTGGAGTGGGGACGAGTCAGAGTGCGTACGCATAGTAAAGTAGAGAGCGTTGTCGCGCGGAGTAGAGATCGCTGAACGCGATGACCGCGGTGTAACGGTAATAACGGTAAAAATATTTAATTGTTATTTCTCTTAAACGGATAGACTTTTAAAAAAAATTTTTTTTTGAATACTACATTGTCATCCAGTTCTGAGCTACGTTTCCAATTTCAAGTCACTAGCTCATCGGGAAGTTAGTTTAAAATCAATTGCAAGATTTGTACCGAACAAACAAACAAACAAACAAACAAGAAAGCGAACTAATAAAAACGTGGTAAAATATGTGTACATTGATTGGAAGACACAGGAACTGCATACAAATTTATTTCATCTTCTAACAGTTTTAATACACCGCAAACAACATAATGGATAGTTTGAATTCTCCTGATGTGTTTACTGTTTTATGTTTCACTTATTCGTTTTAGTCATAAATGCATAAAATGCGCAGTTTAGTTATAACAAATTCTCTGAAACACATCATGACCTGTAAAAACTTTTGATTGTGATAGCGTACACTTGTATGTACAGGGTCTATCAAAATTATATGTCACGACTACCATAGCAGGGTTCTATACCTCTGGATCGGTGGAGATCTGTTAGAAAAATGGTCTGCAAATTTGTCCTTCACCCTTTTTTTAAAGTCAACATATTTTTTATTGCATCGTATAGTACTCGTCGCAAGGAACAAAAATCTCAAAGACACCATGGGTCTCAAGTCAACCATTCTCTTAAAAAACAACTTTAAAGTTTTGTAAATTGTTTTATTCCACATGTCTACAGGATCTTCCAAGATGATATAAATGCGGAGGGGGTGATTCTACATGAGAAAATAAGTCTAAAGTATAGAATAATTTTTTTTCATTTGACGCCTCGTTTCGAGAAATTAGAGTTTGAAAATTCGTCGCGTTCGCGTTCCTAGCGTTTGTAAGTAGTAGATCAGATAGGTAATGAACAGACGCGTCAATCATTTCATATTCAATATCAAGCGCGTTCGCCGAATTTTCAAACTGTAATTTCTCGAAAACGAGGAGTTAAACGAAAAAAGTTATTTTATACTTTAAACTTATTTTCTCATATAGAATTACCCTCTCCACATTTATACCATCTTGGGACACCCTGTAGACATTTGGAATAAAATAGTTTATGAAACTTTAAAGTCGTTTTTCAAGAGAATGGTTGACTTGAGACCCACGGTGTCTTTAAGACTTTAGTTCCTTGTGACGAGTACTATACGATGCAATACAAAAAAAATGTTGATCTTGTAAAAACGGTCAAGGACAAATTCGCGGACCATTATTTGAACAGATATCCACCGATCCAGAGGTATAGAACCCTGCTATGGTAGTCGTGACATATAATTTTGATACACCCTGTACATATCCATTTGTGTCCATTATTATTGCATGTTTTGAAATATTTGACTTATATTCGCTCCCCGTTACTACCGTTCCCAATCCGCCCTATTTGCGTTCCGGGAAAGCAAGTTTCGCAGTCTAACAATCCCATTTCCCCATACCAGAACATACCGTTTCCAACGTCTCCCTCAGAAAAATGAGCCTCAAGCAGCCCCCATCTCGCACGGTCGCACCTAATTCGACGTAAACGAATTCGTAGCCAGAGAACCATCTGCCTCCTCTTGAACAAAAGCTATATTACCGATATCCCCATCGATATGCACCGTAGCCAGTAGACAGCGGCCAACGCGACGTCTGTGTAGGTGTAGCCAGAAATATTTCACGGCTAAGAAATAAGGGGGAGGACAAGCGTGTGCGGTTCGCCGTTTGATAGATTGCACATGTTCGAAGATATTGAATTTTCCCGGGGGCTGGATGCCGAAAGGGCTGAGGAATGGCGGACGGTGACACGTGTTTACCAACGAATTTGTAACAAAATTTCATTTGGCGTTGGGACTACGTACACGCGCCCGCGTCAGAGCCGCCCCTCTCCCTCGTTCAGTTATAACGTAAGTGTTAAGTATCTCTCGATGCAACGCTGCGGATTTTACTCCTCGAAGGTTCTGGACTAAGAGACCTGAGAATCATACGGTCTTCTTACCAAAAGACACATTGCCTTACATATTCCGTAGCCAGATCCTTTCTGTAGTACCTAGACATTACACAGAACTGTTCGATTGCAACTTACAAAGAAACGTGCAAAAAAAAGTGGCGAAAAATTACATTTGCTGCAATAAATTTTAATATAGACGGGCCAGACGATTATTGCTACTTATTGGGGACTCCGCTCGAGATTTGGCGAGAGCTCCAGAGGGTCGCCGGAATCGCACTGCCATGTGCGTGCAGCCGGAAGATGGAGCTGAATGTGAAGCGCGGTCACGCGAATGAATATAAAGAGAGTGGACTATATTGAGGTGATTTGACTAGAGATTTAATAGAACTTTGTGAAACTATATGTACAAATGAAACAAAAGTAATAAACGAAAAGAACAGAAATGAAACGAACTAAATATACTTAAACAGAACTTGAAATGAGTTGAGGGGAAGTAGTCGCCGAACTAGATATGAGAGATCGCGGGAGAAAATCGATTGCTTCCTGGAGAGACTTGAATCGAAGTGGCCGTTGCCAGGGATTGTCGCGCTCCTCCGAAATTTTCGACAATGCCATGATTGGCTAATCTAATGAGCATTTTTGAAGAGAGGGAGTGCGTGACAATCCTTGGAGCGGTCGACTGTACAAACATCGCGTATAAAAACTGTGCTCTTGCAGTCGAGTAGGTGCAAAACAATGCGCACGGTTTTTGTCGCGGACGCAAAATTAGAGCGAAGCGGCGAAGCCGAGGTCGAACACGAGTTCAACTCCAAACAACTATTGAGACATATGTTCTCATTTCGAATTACAATTAATCCAAGATTTATACTTGGATTAATCCCGAACACTACTATTGTCAGGAGTTACGGAAAGAAACTCAATTATTAAGCTAGCATCAAGTAGGTGGTAACGGAGTTATGATTTGGGACGGTATATGCTATCATGGAGGTTTATTAGTGACAAATGAGTACAGTATTTAATCATAATCATAATAGACTTCGTGTGCAGATATATCATTCTTTAACTTGTGCCGAGCGTAGAAAAGGGCAGTGAAGCTCGAGAGGCCTCGGTCGCCGAGAAATGTAACATAATACGGGTCGAGCACCATCCGTCCATCAGGAGATGGCAGTGAGAAACTTGTAGGTACCACGTGATCTCCCTTCTGCGCGCTACACGTCTACCGCTATTGGCCGAATCGCTCGACAAAGACGGAAACGCGCGTATTAGTGTGACTGGAACAGAGAGATATGGTGACGCTGAGCGCCTATGTCGACCGTGCCCGCCACAACGTAAGCGCAAGAGTGGGGTCCGCAGCCTGGCGTCTAGAGTGGGGTCTCGCAGTCTCCCTGCACCCCACTGTCGAAAATCACTGCCATCTCCTAATAACTCCTGCCTAACCCAATGACAAAACTTCTTTATTTTTTATTATTTTTTTATGGAAGTTTCACGAACATATTCGTGGCATTTTACTAATGAAAATGATACCAAATAACATATAATTGCGTTGATATTTGCTTGTGTAATAGACGATGAAAGTTTTGGAAAATTAATGTAAATATGATCCGAATTATATCGTGTTTGGTATCACTTTAATCAGAAAAATGCCACGAATATGTTGGTGAAAGCTCCATCAGAAAATAATAAAAAATTAAGAAGTATTGTCATTGGATTAGTAGTGGTCTCACCGATATACTCGACCTGTATTATGTTACACTTCTCGGTGACCGAGGACTCTCGAGCTTCACAGCCCCTCACGGGGTATATCCCGCGGAAGTGGGATTGTTTTAGGGACAGATATCGCCCAGATATTTGGGACAGTTATCGATAAAATACTGTACCAAGTGGGTGCGTGGGCCTCCCTTTCAGTAACCTCCACGTGGTGAGACCTGAATAAGGTGCGATTCTCGAGTTATAATATTTTCGCAAACACATCAAATATAAAACACTAATTGCTGTGAAAATAAAAGTTGTGGATAACCCCGCAGGAGTGGGGCTAGTTCTGGGACACTTCTTGTTGAGAATTTGTTGACACTTATCGATTAAATACTGTAATAAAAAATATTTAGACATTAGTAAATAATGAAACACGCCACAAGAATTACTGATACTAATTTCATATTTCAACATGATAATTTCCCCGTTCTCACAGCCATAGTAGCCAAAACGTTCTTAGCAACTGCAAAGAGTAAAAATTGTGGATTGGCCCGCAAGATCTCCAGATCTTAACATTATTGGAAATATGTGGGGAAATCTTGCGAGAGCGGAATATGCCAACAGCCGAAAATGTTTAACTCTTGATGTGTTAAAACAATGTATTGAACATGAATGGCATCAATCACAACAGAAAACAATATAAAAACTGATATAAATCTCTGCCCAAATGTATATTTTCGGTAATAAACATTAAGGGAGGCACTACAAAGTGTTGAATAGTCAACAAAACTCGTAAATGCGTTTTGTACATTGCATGTTTTAAACGCATGTGCTATCATTTAGCCCATTAATTTGATTTGAAAATTTACTTTTTTCTAGATGGATTCATGCGGAGTAGCAGCATTTTGGTTTTAGCAATTGAATAATAGGGACAAGAACAGTGTAAAACGACGTTTGTAAAAGAAATTTCATTTATTTTAACTACTGAATAAAAATTAACAAAATAATAGTGTGTTCTATCCTTTTTCTCCCTGACTGTACAAGTTGGTGGAGGTTTAGATTATTCCCAAGCTACCCGAGTACACCGTGAAAGTGATTCTCCTAACATAACGCTGTTCTGAGATGTACTGTAGTATTTGATACTGAACATCCTCTCTTAACTGTGTATATCATTGTTCGCTTAAGTGTCGCGGGTTCCAGGAATCGCTCGAGTTTATCTCTCACCGTTTCTTAACCCTTGTGTAGCCAACTGGGTACCCGGGAATCCATTTCTATATTTCCTTCAGTAATATTTTAATGTTCTTGACAAAATATTGCAAAACCTTTCCGGATCCCGATTCTTTGTACAATTTCACGTAGATTAACGTTCAGTAAAAAAAAAGGTAACAGTAAAATTGTCGTTACCCCGGTTGGTCAACAATGAACATTCTGGTTGGCTACACAAGGGTTAAATGATAGAAAACAAAAATGTTCGCATTGCATTACTATTGTCTCGCCGATAGACCTGACGGATCATACACTTTTCAGTCGTTGAGGTGTATCCAGCAGTAGGGCAGATACTACGCGAGATTCAAGTGGGGACAAAAATGTGACACTTGAAACATGAAAACTCAAAAACATCTGTTTCGTCTTGGAACGGAACATGGTTCCAGGGAAAAAAGGTGTAAAGTTGCAGCGGAAAAATCATTCTACGTAACGTACGCGTGTACCGATCAGGGAGATACGTGAGTGCTATTCAACGGCGATCACGCGCGTGCGGCCTCGCACGATTACATTCGACGTACGCGCGTATAATGGGTGTCCTTATCGCGGCCTGAATGCATTCACACGTAAGACAGCCGTGGCAGCCGCCCCGTCGATGGAACAATTAAACTCATCTTTACGATACTTCCAGAACGGTGATCCTTCACGCCGAGAAGCCTCAATAAAACCATGGAACCCGCGATAGCGGTCGTCCATTGTTCCCCGAGCGGGACTTCGTGTGTTCGCTGAAACGGGATTATCGGCTGGCGTAGAACAATTAAACCGTACCAATGGCTGATGACAACTGAATTAGGGGCAAACATTGACACAGATCGTTTGAGAAGCTTCTGTTCGATAACTTCCGGAGGTCTGGTCGTCAGTATATTGCGTACCTAAAGGACTCTTTGGCAGTATCGCGCATGCGTGATATATGTTACGTGGATCATTAGGAACACCCATGGACTATTACACTGTTAGACCTTGCTGATGGGCTGGTTCTGAAGTCCGGACCTAAGAAAAGTACTGTGTAGAACTGACAAGTTGGCTGGACAGAAGAATGGGGATCCTATCAGTCCCTGAGAGCCGCACCATCGCAACGGTTAGATCAAGTAGATAACATCGCGCAACTTAACTCGCTTTGGTGCACCGCGCATCTTCGTTGCATTTACTGATGTCTCGTGTCATCGTTGCACCTCCGTACGTACCTTCGTAGCTACTCGCGACAGGTGAAGTACGTCTTTTCTCCATAGTGCAACCTTAAGTTTAAAAAGCGTCTATAGTACTCCAGTTATCTATTGGGGGTCGATGATAAATGTTTCTGTTCTAAAATTTCATTTATTTTTAAGGAATATAATTATTAAATAATAATATCCGTTTTTATGTGTATAAATATAATATAGATTTGTTTATATCTGTAAAATAAAAAATTAAAACAATACAAAAATATTAAAACATAAATCTAATCCAATTTTTTTCTAATTTTTTGATCATATTATTAGTCAAATTGTTATCTTTAAGTGTTTTTATATGCAATTATATGCAATTATTAGAATTATGATTATGTTGTATGCTGTATAATATAGAGAAAAATGTAAGGGGGTCGATGAAGAAAATCATTCTTTTAACCGAGGTCGATGTAGGGAAAAAGTTGAGAACCCCTGATCTACAGCATACTATGAGCTTCCCGCACATTTATGTTTTAAACAATTCCTTCAAATAATTCCTTAGTAAGTACTTACTTTACGGAGATATAGCGAATGCAAACATGCAGGCATGCGAGAAATGCTGCGATTTTCGATGATCATTTATTCATAGATCAACTATGAAAGACGGAGTTGCACGAGATAGGAACAAATTTTGTATCTTGATCATAAAACTTCATAGAGCACAATGACACTGGAATGAACACCGGGACTCACCGCAAAGTATAACGAAATCATTAGCAAAGTCTTAGAATCATAAATAAAATTGCTGAATCGTTGGTTATCTTCAAATATTAATAACTACGAAAATGTATGTAGTCAACAAGTACGATTTTCTTAAAAGTGTACCATACACTTAGCTAAAAAAACTTCTATAAAGCAAAAACTCATTTAATTTATGTGAACAAGTTAAAATTTATTAATAGTTGAATTTATTGAGAATTGAAGGCATGTTATCAAAATTTGAAATTTCCGACAAATCACAAGTGCTTTATGGATACATGAATGAGAAAACAAATATTGATAGATTGTTCCTCAGATATTCAAGTAACTCAAGGAACAAAAATTTTACAATTTATGTACAATTTTTAAAATTGACTTTTGGCCGCATTTTTGGGACAAATACCCCACTGTGCGACGCGGGTTTCGCTGGATTTCCCCGTAAATCAAGCAGTATCAAATATTCGACAGAATACTTGAGAAGCGGGTGTAAATAGATGAGTAAACGTGTAAAAAATTTATATCCAACTACTAAAATGTGACATATAACAAACGATGTACACAATATACCTGAAGTGTTATCTAATGAACTCTACGTAGAGTACGTGGAAAGAAGGGCGGCTAACGTAAAGGTGGAAGTCGGAAGTCCTCTTCGGGCTGATACTCCCTTAAGAATATAGATTCGGAAAAAATACATTAGAATTCGTTTAGAAATGTCCTGAAATTATTGAAAATTATTTATTATTTGATTTGAACAATGTTAATGAAATAAAAAATTATTCAAATAAAATGTTACATGAAAATAATTTTCCTCATTTAAACACCAAATCAAAATAAATTTGAATTTTATTTGATAAATAAAAATGATAAAGGACTTAAAATTATTCATTATTTCATATAACTACTGGCTGTTCCTTTTTTTGGAGGACCAGATGTTTTTAACTTTCTTGAACACTTTTATAACTATTTTTATGTAATCCTGTAGATATCGATGAAAACATTATGAAAATATAAGTGTCGCCATATTGGATATTCGTTGGGTGGTAGAGATAGGACTGTTGAGCGCATGCGCTGGATAGATGGTTATACGCGTGTAAACATAAGCAATTTCAAGTATTATTCACAAATTAAAGTGTCGCCACATTAATATATTCGCTGAGTGGTAGACGTAGGAGTATTGAGCGCATGCGCTAAATGGCACGGTATGTTTACTAGATAGGAGCACGTGAATAAATGTAGCTGATTTTAATATTTTTCTGCAGTTTGTTGTCATTTTATTGTTGATTTTCATTTTAATTTGTGGATTGTTGCGGAAATTTAAGAAATGTAGTGTTCATCGGTGCGATATGAAAATATACAGAATCATATGCAGGATCTCAAAAAGAAAGTATAGTTCAAGTTGGTTTGGGGTTAGGTCGTCGCGTTGATTTCGTACATGTGTTACTATTACGTACGTGCTTGTGCTGCCATCTAACGGATCTGCTCGGTACTACTTGGCTTGTCAAAAAGGCTTAAAAGTGCTCAAATTTACACGCGTATAACTTCTGAACCAGTGAACTCCTGGTAATAAGACTTTCATTTTCGGTGTTTTCTCGTCGATATCTATCGGACTGCATAAAAAAAGTTTTAAAAAATTGATCCTCCAAAAAAAGGTTTAACCTAACTATTTGTTATCTCATTTCAAATGAAATGCATCCATACCAGTACATGTTAGCTTTTAAATAAATGGAAAATACATTAGCAATAAATTGTTATTAATGCAATTTGAAAAGAAAATATACAATAACAAAGTTTATTTCTTCAAAATCAATTCAGAAAAATGTAAAAATGTTCTCTCACATCTATCGATATCGTTTTTCGCCACAGAATGAATGCGAATTAATAGAAAAAAAATAATTCAAAGTGAATATAAAATCAATATTTATTTGTACCATAATGAAATAATCGCGATTTCTATCGCACGACACGAATTTAAATTCAATTTATCGACACGATACAAGAGTAAATTACCGCGAGAAGGCAACGCGGTACGAGAATAAATTTTAAACGGTGAGAAATAAATAATTCGCTTCAACAAAGAATTAATTTTAATAAAAACGGGAATTAACCACTTGCGCTACGATTTAACTTTCGGTTGCCGTGCCGCGCTCTACAATATAACATGCGGTAAGGCCAGGTAAGGCCAGGTAAGGCGTTACATTGACGCTACACCGCGTCTGTGGTTAGCCGACGTGACGAACACGTCGTTTTTGTTTCTGCGACATATGCCTATCGACGTGGTATACACGTCGCTGGCGGCTTTGGAACAAAAGCATCTCGACGTGCGTGGCACGTCTTTATAGCGCAAGTGATTAATAATCTTGATTTTCATCGAATGATGAAAAACGGAAACGGATACTCACCAAGGAACGGTCTTTGCTTTGCGTCGTACACTTTCTACGCCTCAATAACACCACACACAACGCGACGCGGTTGACAAGGACAGAGGGTGGAGTGGTTCCGAGATAACGAAACGTGCGTCCCTTCACTTTCACTGTCGTGATTATAATGAGTTGCGGCCGGATCATTGGGACCGTGCCGTGGCGAGGGTCGCGGGGGTACGATCGGCGCGGCGATTGCCTCCGATTTCGGACCGGCGCGCGATGGTGCGCAAAAACCCCTCCAAGGCAATACACGATGACGTCGCGTTCCCAGAACTCTCCCACTAACGCGAAATAACGAAAGACTTTTGATACAGAATTTGTAAATACAGATAACCCTCCTATAATACGCTAGATAGGTTCCTATAAAATGTTGTGTTGTGTGAAACCGTGTTATAGGAGACTCAGAGCCAGTACAAAAAGGGGGGTTACGTTCCGAAAACCTGTTAAAAACAAATCTTTTTTCTTTAATTCAATATAAGCAACTTAACTTTTTCGTAGTGTTTCTAAAAAGAAGGTTTCCGTTATGAAATTAACATTACCGATAGTTTTTGCAAATATCTCGAAAACTAAAAGCGACCCCCCTATATTGGAAAAGGAAAAAGTTGTTCAGAATGTGTTGCTCCATAACATATTAAAATTTCATCAAAATCGGAGTACGCAGACCTTTTCTATATAATTACCATTTTTTTAAAGTGCATTGCACTTTATTTTTTTAGATACGGCGGGACTTTCCGTAACACTATATCTCTGAGACGGCAAGTCTCGCCGCGGATGGTGCTTAAACTGTGCATGACGCTTTCCGCTATAACATCGGAATAGAGTTATAAATGAGTAAATTATAATTTATTTATATATTTTCATGTAAAGGCACTATATATCAATATTCCTTCCCATCATTATTTTAAGGTAATTTAGTTTTTAAATATGTTAAACAAAAATCATGTTATCCAGTGCTGTAGACGTACAGTGTTGTACAAAGGTTTTCGCAATTTTCTTATCGTGTTAGAGCGAAACAGTGTTATAGATTGCAGTGCTATACGAGAGTTCTCGCCATTTATCCTACCGTGTTATAGCAAAACCGTGTTATAGAATGCCGTGTTGCATGAGGGCTACCTGTACATAATATTGAATATATACACATATGTACAATCTCCCGCCTGTAGTTTAACTTTTGGAAAGAACAAAAATTTGTAAAAAAATACATGATATCCCAATCGTTTCCCGTTGAGTTTTCTCAATCCTTAAGGGCTAATCCAATAAACTAACCCATGATCTCATTACGATTTTAATGTTTTACGTTATTAATACTATTCTTTATACAAGACACTGGTAAGATTCATTTATGTATCGGTTCTGTGGGGCAATCGTAAAATTGAAAAAACGCGTCCTCAAACTTTCCGATCTCCACGATTATAGAATGTATTCCCGTAGGAATTTCTGAGCGTTTAAGAACTCAAATTAAAGGTGGATGATAGTGCTTTGTCATAGGGGCACTTAGGTTTAAAAAGAAGAACAAGAGCGCAAGGAAAAATCAATAAAATCCCATCTTCACCTCAAACAATGTTGACTCGATAAAATTTTTTAACTATAAAGTAGGACGATGAGGGTTTAAAATAAAGTTCGAGTTCTATATCCGTTTCATCAACGCGCTAAACGAATTAAACATACCGCTTCCGAAAACTTTTCAACACAAAGAATTTGAATACCACCATGGCTATTACTCCAACGCAAATAGAATTCGATTTTTCTAAGAAATATGAAGTCCCAACCACCTTGAAAGCAGTTTCCGTCGAAAACATGAAGAAATATCCCGACTATTCAACTATATCTACTGATGGCTCAAAAAAATGTAACCAACGATGTATGCGCAATCTTAACCACTAAAGGAAACTCAAAATTTAAACTTCCACACTACTATAGCATCTACTCATGTGAAGCCTTTCCAATCCTCGAAGGTTTAAAACCGTAACACTTCAATCAAATTCATAATCTACACCAACACCATGAGTGTCTTGGATGCAATGGAAGTGGTTAACTACGCCCACCCTTTAAATTATCAAATAATTGCAAAATACAATGAATTAATTTACAATAAATCTTCCATTGAAATCCTGCTGGGATAGGTCCCACCCCATGTTGGAGTCATTGGCAACGAACTAGCAGATCATGCAGCAAAAATAGCAACAGAACCACACCTTGCAGAATTAGACGTACCTGTCTTCCACAAGGAGATTGCAAAAAACTTTGCCAAAGCTCTACGGGACAAATGGAATAATGTATGGAAAAACTCTCGCCAGACCCAGATCCACCGTATTAGGAAAGACATCTATGAATCCAACCACGCTGGCGCTTTTAACAGGAAAGAACATTTAGTAATCAACAGAGTGAGACTGGGACACACAAACCTTAACCATTCATATTTAATTAAAATCCAGGATAAGTGCCATCTCTATCATTAGGAAAGTAGAAGATACAAAATTCCAGGAAACATCAAAGATGTCACCGACTCAAAGGAATCTTGCGAAAAACTAATAAAATTCTTGAAGCACACAAAATTATTCAACCGAATCTAAATTATAAATGACCACCTAATTGTAAACTTGCAGTTGCTAATAACCCTTGTGAGGTTGATGCAACTTAATAAAGAAAAAAAAAAGTTCGCGTTCGTGTCGAAGAATTTACTAATTCCGAAAAGTAAGACAGGTAATTATATAGAAAAGGTCTGCGTACTCCGGTTTTGATGAAATTTTAATATATTATAGATTTCGACATTTTGAACAACTTTTTCCTTTTCCAATATAGGGGGGGTCGCTTTTAGTATTCGAGATATTTGCAAAAAACTATCGGTAATGTTACTTTCATAACGGAAACCTTCTTTTTAGAAACACTGGGTGCGTGTGAAACACTGGGTGGGTGGGTGTGGTATTGTCGCTTCTCATCTCCACAACGTGTTTACAAACAATAAATAAACAGATGCGGCCCGAAAATCCAGGAAATGACTTTGAAAATTGAAAGCTCAGCCTATCTATGTATGATCACAGTTATCTACAGGAGTTAATTCTGCTTATTTCTTCTGTTATTCCATTTCCTGGATTTTCGGGCCGCATCTGTTTATTTATTGTTCGTAAACACGTTGTGGAGATGAGAAGCGACAATACCACACACACCCACCCAGTGTTTCACACGCACCCAGTGTTTCTAAAAAGAAGGTTTCCGTTATGAAATTAACATTACCGATAGTTTTTGCAAATATCTCGAAAACTAAAAGCGACCCCCCTATATTGGAAAAGGAAAAAGTTGTTCAGAATGTGTTGCTCCATAACATATTAAAATTTCATCAAAATCGGAGTAAACAGGCCTTTTCTATATAATTACCGTAAGACAAAGTGTCAGAACAACAATAACTCGAAATAATCTTATTCACGCTATTACAAAAATCTAGTTAGGCTTGCACTCGTGCAAATTTTTTGAAGGATATTTCGGGAGTTACTGTGTTCCCCGATGACATTAAAATTACAGCGCCAAACGATAAAGTACATTTACAACGTTTAGAACAAGTATTGGGTAGACTAGGCGAAGCGAATATACGAATTAATGTGAAAAAATCCGAATTTTTCAAAGATACAATACAGTACTGCGGATATACAATTGACAAGGTACGGTATACATAAAACCAAAGAAAAAATGGAAGCAATTGATAAGATGCCGCGACCGAAAAACATTACAGAGTTGAGAGCGTTCATCGGGTTTGTAAATTACTACGGTAGATGCATTCAAAATTTGAGTTCATTGTTATCGCCGCTATATTATCTATTAGGCAGCCAGGTGCCATTTGAGTGGACTCAGGAATGTGAAGCGGCATTTTTGGAAGCGAAAGAACAATTCAAAAGCCAAAAAGTTCTAGCTCATTTCGATCCGAAACTGCCGTTAATTGTTGCGTCGGATGCAAGTGCATACGGTGTGGAAGCTGTACTGTCACACAAATACTCGGATGGGTACGAACGAGTCCTGCAATACGCGTCGCAGTCATTGTCAGAAACACAGCGCCGCTACTCACAGATAGATAAGGAAGCATATGCGATCATTTTTGCGATTAAAAAGTTTCAACAGTACCTTTACGGTAATCGTTTTACACTGTACACTGACCACCAACCATTAGTACAAACCTTTGCACCAACCATTAGTCTCAATTCATTTGCCCCCATACACAACAAATTGGCAAAAGCGTAAGGGATTTAGCTGATCTCAGTCTCAGTCTATAAGGAGTGCCAGCGTCAATGGTAGCAATTCGTCAAGCGGTCACGAGATTTGAAGTGTTTCTTGCTTTGCAAATAACTGTAAAGTTCAAATACTTCATTAAGTTTATTTTTAATGTGTTTTATATGCGAGAATACAATATACCTTCAAACTAGTGAGTTATCAAATCATTTCAACGAAAAAATGATAATTTCATTGGTTTTGTTCACTGTGACGTGGCAAGTGTTGCCTACGTCCCTCCGAACGCTTTCCCGAGGACCGGACCGCCCTCTGGCTAGACCGATAAGAACTCGGTCATCGTGAGCGATTCTCCGGGAGACGATCCGCATCGGATTGGTCACCTATTTCACGATTTGAGCGTCGCGCCACTTCGGCGCGGCGTGATTCCACAGGACCGGAGCCCGGGGCCCAGGGCCCGGGTTCATCAACTCTCTCCCCGCTGACGGAGTACCCGAGGGCACAGCCGCAAATAGGAAGGCCCGAAGAAAGCGGACCGCGACGAGGACTGCGAGGGATAGGGCGAACACGGGCCGAACAACCCGGAGGTGCCAACGAGGGATTTGGCCGAGCAGGAGCGACCATCGTCTCCCCCTCGCTGCCGCCTCGCCCGGAGGAATGGCCAGAAGTCCGATCCGGAGCGGCTCGCACCGTCCTGCACCTCATCCGGAAGATTCAGCAAGACCCGCGGAAAATGCGCCGATCCCCGATCAAAACCGTAGGGCCGGGAACCGATCCTTAAGGATCCGCCCGTGCCGCGCGCTTAGCGTTAGGGGTGCCGCGGGGAAAACCGGGGAGGAGAGAGCGTAGGGAAGTGGGGGACGCCTTGCTCCCCCGTTACCGAGTCGTCGACGATCGACCGTCGATCATTCTGTCATTGGCTTTTGGCGAATGCTATCGTAGCGTCTTCGATTGTATTTTATAACCGCGAGTGTTATATCGTTGCTGCCGACCACGAGGGGCTAAGGTGAACATTACTGCCGACGGTAAGCTACCCACGTTAATTGTTAGCGATTTCGTTTCGTGAGGGCTCGGTAGCGATTTGGCGTGGTCCGGGATAGCGTCGCGTTTTTGGCGAATCGTACGCGCCGCCGGAAAATCGCGCCGAGATTACGGACGCGTGGCCGCGTGTACGAAATATTTTGGCGACCGTACGCCGCTTAGATATCGCGATCGGGACGATCGCGAGGCCGCGTACGGGTTTTATTGGCGAGAAGTGACCGCGCGACAATAGAGACGTCTCCGCGTGGGACGCCGCGGTAGGATCGCGGAAACGCGGAAGAAATGGTCGTGCCGTATCGCTCGTGCTACGCTGCCGATAGTTCGTAGAGTCAAGACCGCGGGCGGTTCGAATCCGCCGCAGATTTCTTTGCCGGTTTGCCGGACAGAGTCAGGGAGAGAAGACGCGTGCGTGCCGAATATCTGCCGCGATATCATTTGTGACGCGTTCGGCTATCATGACCGCCGCGGGTTGAACCCGCGCCTGTAGAATCTCGATGTTGAATAAAAAACCTGATAGCCGCTAAATTGCATCTGTAATTTTCCCGAGAATTGTGTGACACCTCGTGTTATCTGGCGCCCGAGAAATAGACCGAACCGGTAATTTTGCCGATCACGTAAGCCTGAGAGAAACCGTTTTGTCCCGGGTGGACTACGGCTCGCGCGGCCGCCCGTAGCCCGGTCGAAAGGCCTGTAAAAACCCGGTGCCGTTGCCGAAGCCGATCGCGGCCGAAAGCAACGCGCGTGACATCACAAAAATCGATTTTTTGAAAAATCCTGAGATCGAAGACTAATGTTGGAACCAGATTTAAGATCAGCGTGACAAAATCTACGGAAAATGTTGTATATCATGATAAAAAAAAAATTCTCCGCGCGTGGTATTGGAAAAACCACAATTTTTTTGAAATTGTGTAAATTTAACGAATTTTTTCAAGGTTAAAAAACGTTCGTATCACAATCTCCATAATTATTCCATATTGTGCAAAGTCTCAGATTTCATTTTAAGTAAACTTCATAGCTCTATCACATTTCTATCGAAAGTAAACTTCTATCAATTTCCATCTGTATCGACATTTTACAGTTCAATTTGTTCTTGTCTGATAACTGTTTGTTGTTCCACATGCTGCACTATTGCTACTTTTATACTGTACTTTTACCTATAACATTCTTATATCAAACAGCACAGATAAAAATTAATTACAAGTCTGCTAATATGTACTTTGCATTTCCTCTTGAAACTGTAGGAACCAATCTTAACACTAATGTACCGAGCACAAAATGTGACTGGTATATGTTGTCTTATGAAAATTCTAAAACTGAATTTATTTAGATTTCCCGCATATGTTATAACAATTTTCAATCAAGAATTAAATGGTGCTGAGCGGGGTATAATGTGGTGTTATTAGTTTATTCGTGCGTGAACCCGTTAAGGTCATATGAAGGTCAACTTCGTCTTTTAAAATGGAATTATATACTTTTTAATACATCAATCGATGCAGTTGGACATTCTTTATAAAAATGTATTAACCCATTTATGCTGAAAAATTAGTCGTTTAGGAGACATTTGACTTAAAAAATGCCGTGATACAAATGATCTGTTGAACCTTTTCTGTAATACCATTTTATAAATAATGTCCAACTGCATCGATTGATGTATTAAAAAGTATATAATTCCATTTTGAAACACGAAGTTGACCTTCATATGACCTTAACGGGTTCACCCACGAATAAACTAATAACACCAAATTATGCCCCACTCAGCACCATTTAATTCTTATCTGATACAATTTTCGGTAGAACTAACAATAACGAAGAAATCAAGATGCCAAAATCGGGTGAAACACCCTGTATATAAATATTTACACTTTCTGAAGAAAGGTCTTCTGTAAAATGGAAAATATCTCTTGTAATATATCTGTATTATGTAGTCTGCATTTTCTGGAGACTACAAGATCCGAAAGTTCCTGACTAATGGTCACATTAGTTATATTATGCACACTCTCATGCCCCTAATAGTTTATGTCACTCAAAATTCCGGTCATATAGTTGGTAGAAGATAGACTGTACACGAGAGTATATTACTGGGCAGCTTTCGCAAGCCGTTAGGTTCAAGGCAGCGACTGTCGGCCGTGGTAAGCGTGCTGCGAAGAGATAATGTCGAGGAAATTAGCTATCGGTACACCTGAGCGGTCCTTTATGTTGCGCGGGATCACCGTAATTCTGCTAAATCCTTCTATAACACGTCAACTGGATCTCACCACAGACAAGGCATTCGTGCGCTGCAAGTTAGATTAGAACTTGAATGATTATCGATCGTACTATAGAAAAATTGTCAAAATCGCTAGTCCTATCATTTTGTCCCATTAATTTGTTTTGAAAGTTTACATTTTTCTAGACACATGCATGTGGAGTAACAGTATTTTAGTTTTACCAACTAAGTCAAATAGACAAAAACAGTTTAAACCGATGTTTATAAAAGAAATTTCATTTTTTATCTACTAAATAAAAATTAGCAAATACCATTAAAAACATTTTTAAAAAATTGATTAACAACTGTTTAAATGGATGTGAACCACCTTGTGCAATTATAAAAACCATCTGACTTTTGAATATTATGAATGAAGTACTTAGCAGTGAAATCGTTAAAATGCATGAAATTTATTCGGGAATTAATTGTGAGAAAGCTAAACCAACTACGAATTACTTTCACATAATGATTGTTGGTATCATATAGCAAAAATAGAAGTTTTTGGTTATTTGTAAGTATGAACAAAATAACGATGCTTAGCTATTTTAAATTTCTTGTTGTAGGCTATGCACGATGAGTAGATTGCGGATTTTGTACATTCATGAGAAAAATAAATAAGTGGAGTACAAATCAGAGTACAATTAATGAAATATATGAGAAGAATTTGAACATGGGTAGGTAGTATTATAATACATAATTTCTAACTTACTCAAACTATTGAGAATGGAAATAAATTTCTACTTAACTCCTGTTTGTTGCAATGGAGGTAACAAACTTTTATTTTGCGTAAAGGTTCCGCAGTCTGATGATAAGTATACTCGCCACGAAGAAGTGGCAATTCAAGATTAGCGTCACCGCCACATGTCCCCTTTTCTCTTCGTTTAACTGCTTCTGCGGACTAGAATTCTACGATCTTTCAATCCCAAGCAGTTCATTTAAATATTTATTGACTGCCGCACTAAACTGTTCGTTAAACTATATGCAAGTGTAGTTAATAGTAATTTTACGGGATATGCGTGCACATTTGCGATTATGTACCTGTTCTTCTTTCGTAATTATTCTGCATTGCAAAGCACAAATTCCCGCGGTTGTGGGGCCTCCGATGTGTACTACATTTATTTAAACTTCTCATGAATATTCCGTGGACGGGAATGATGTTAAGTGCTTCCTAGGAAAACTGTTACTCAGATTAATCCTTTTGTTGCATAATTTATAATTTCACGAGGGAGTAAACGGTAAAGTTCACCGGTATAGCGGCCACGTTTCGCGACGCAGGCGGAACAAAAATTCAGGGGAAACTCTTAATTCGGAACTTTCGAAGGCGACGACAGCCACACCCAGCAGAATTGCCGAACTTTCACGAGATTTTTCAAATTCTCCATTTAACGCGAAAGCCGAACGCTTTTCCGAAACTACGACTCCGCTGAGTTTCCGGCGTAATTTTAAACACGAACTTTAAATCGAATTCCCTTGTTATTATACTGAAGATAAGCTTTCGATGATGTCATCGCCGCATCCGATTTATCAGATTGTCCAATGTACCGTTCTTGTGACTTGTACACCGAATCCCGTACAATTTCGGTACTCTTGTCTTGATTGTACGCTGACTCGTTCGCTACCAAGGTATTTTTTAAAACGTGACCCACCAAGGTATTCTGTACTATTGTTGCCGATTTGAAACGATTAATCGGAAGATCGATCTGTGATCCCCTAATTGTCGATTTTTGATAATGCATCTATCTTCTGGGAAGAGAAATCGTGTTACGATTCTGGACATTTCTAATCGCTGGTAATCTTCTACGTCTTTGATACTGGTGACGATGTTCTTATCTATGAAATACTGACAAAAGGGACCTTTGGTAACCTGAAAATTCCGATTTTTTTAATTTTTTAGGCCTGTGGATGTCTTCAAGAGAAGTATCAGGCAATTTTTTCGGCCCAAAAAATATATTAATAAAAAGTAGAGTTGTATTAAATATACAGTTTGTGAAGACAAGGACCTTAGGAATGACTTTATGATACGGTAGACCATCTGTGAGTTTGTCAGCAATTTCTTTCTAGCATCGAGCTATTGTCATTTCTTTAAGAGACCGGTCTGCAGCCAACATGCAGCACGTAGAAATAAGGATATTCAGCAAGTTGGGAAGTTCACTTCCAGGTCCAAGAAACTGTATCATAAAGTCCCAAGGCTGAAAGAACAGGGAGACAGCCCTCAGGTATCGCGAGCGCAAGCGGCCCGGTCACTCCCGCCAAAGGACAGCGCGCTTCGAGTGCATTGGAGGGGGTAATCACCCTTCCGAATCCTCGGAAAGTCGGGAACCGTGCTGTAAGGCCCCACCCTGAGTACACGGGAAAACTGGGGAAAAAGAGGCGGTCCCGAAGGAGACAACGACCGGAAAACTGCGAGCAAAAGTTAGAAAGACACAAGACATTAAACGGTTTAGAAGTTCCCTAGCAATCAAACAGTTAGAAACGGTCAGACAGTCAGAAGCGTAGCATCCATCAGACAGTTAGACTCACAGTAACAGACATTCTTTAGTCGTAACTGTTAGGTTGCGAATATGCAAATAAACCAGTGTTCAACCCACAAGTGGTTGTGAGTTTTCAATTAGTCCAACATTAGTGGGTGGTCCTTCGAACCCTAGTTGTTACCAAGTGCAATACTCAAAGAATCTCGATTATCACTACACGAGTCCTTAACATAGTTTATAACTTGTCCTGTACGTATTTTTCTCAAAGTCATGCTTACAATTTGTGAACAGGAAGATACAAAGAATTTTGTAGCATACTTTTTTTATGTTATTGATTCAAACAATATTTGTAGAAATGAAAAACTGAAAAATGTAACAACTTGGCCCGATCTCCCCTACTACGTAATACAGGATCTGACCTCTCAAGGGCACTGAATAATTATTCTCACTCCTTCCCCATTTGGGATTTCTATCCATCGTATCTATCTTGCACAGTTTTCACAGCAGTATTGTTAACTTTACGTACTATCATTCACAGAGATCGATTTCCCCGAATTTTCATGGTGGAAAAAGAGTTTTTGAAAGCCAAACTAAATTGGATACATAAAGTCTAAAGAAAATGGCATTTACACGGCTACCGCCCGCCCACAGTTTTACACAGGGGTTGAAGGAGGGAGCAGGGGTCGCAAAGGATTCACGAAATGCAGTTAACCGCCCGGAAACCGGCGTTGCGCCGACTCGTTAAGAGGCTTTGCGCAACAAAGCTGCTTTCTATTTCGCGGTCGGGGTCTGTTAAACGTACTGTTTTTCACCGGATGAGATTTCTATGCCCCTGGAAATCCATCTAATGGCTCCCTAAACGAGCCGTCCGTACGGAACGAATTCGACACGCCTATAGCGCAAACGAGTTTTCTTACTATAATAAAATTCGATTGGCTGTAGTACTACCAATGGCTGTACCTGATCCACGCATCGATTCACATTCTCGGTTCCCACCAGGACAGGAAAATAATTCTTCTGATTAAAGGATACGTGGAGGACTCTGACAATTCTTGCCAGATCTGTATAGTACCTAGAGAGGAAATAATTATTATTGTAAATCACATCGTTATATCGGGTGTCCCACACAACTGGAACAGGCTGTACCTTCTACACGGTTGGGAATAGGAGAAGATGTTATAAGTAAAAGTCGAATGGTATCAGACGGTACATAATACGAAACTAATCTTATGCACTTTTGTGCATCGCTGCATCAGAAAAATGCAACTACACCTTTTTTAAAATGGAAACCCATGTTTTTGACTGCACCTATCGATGCAGTTTCTTGTGCTCTACATAAAAGTACTAACATACTTATAGCCCAAACTTATTCGTTAGGAAGTTATCGTAGCTAAAAGTTACAAACATTGTAAAGGATCATCACGTAGGTGCTTCAGAAACATTTGTTGACAGACCGAAATAATTCACAAATCTACATCAATGTTAGCTACAATAACTTCCTAACGAATAAGTTAATGACTCGTCGCTGTTCCCTCGTGGCGCGGGGATACAAATATACAGGGTGTTTCGTCTAAAACAGGATACCTAAATATCTCCTCTACCTCTGAAAATACAAAAAATGTTTCTAACGTAATCTAAATGGTTTCAAAAGACGAATCAGATGGAAGAATCGTTTTTTATAAATTGTAATTTTTTAATCGTTTTTTCAAGGTCACTCGTGTTTTTTTTACATATATACGCACAGTTTTTGTTGTTGTATGTTATAGCAAACATTATTATGCATTCATCCATGTTTAATAGCACGACCTTGAAATGAACGTGAACTCTAAAATTTGCTAATTAATGCAGAACTTACTTTCAGCGACATTTTAGATTTCAACGGTAACAGAAATTCGACCATGAACTTGAACTTGTAAATAATCACATTTATTACTGCAATAAATGTTCGAAATGATGTCCTTCCGTTGTGATACATTTCGTGAAGCGAAAACGACAGATTGTACAGCTCTTTCGATGATTTCAGGTTTCATATCAGCACATGCAGCAATTATTCGTTCCTTCATATTTTCTGGCGACGTAGGCTGCTCTTGATAATCCGTATCTTTTAATGTCCCCCATAAGAAAAAATCAAGTGGAGTGAGATCGGGTGAACCTTAGACCATATATACTTATAGACCCGGCTTCAGATAACGTCCTATGTTCCAAGATTAAAAGATGACGTAGGAGGCCAAGTGCTATACTCTGTTGAGAAAATGCAGTACCTTGGTGGTAAAGTGCTAGAGGGGAAAGGGGAATCGTCATCGCATCTGATTCTATATAGATATTTATGGAAACTGTAACTGTAATATACATACATTTATTTTATTATTCGTTCATTCTTACTTTGCTCTAGTTATTTTAAATATGCCTAACTCATTTTGTTGATTATAATTGGGAAAAAGATAAATTTTAATGTAGAAGTTGATAATATGAAATCTGTATTTATTTCCTCATAACTTTATTTAAAAAAATACTAGTAAGAACAATATGGGTACATGTATATGTCGAATAAAATCAGAGTTGTGCATTATTTAGATAAATAATTATTCAAATAACGATTCGCGAATAAAAGATACTTTATCTTCATTCGTTATTAAAAATTTTTAATTTTTTATTTAGAAGATTTTATTTCAAGATCGTGCTATTAAACATGGATGAATGCACAATAATGCTTGCTATAACATACAACAACAAAAAATGTGTGTATATATGTAAAAAAAAACACGAGTGACCTTGAAAAAATGATTAAAAAATTACAATTTATAAAAAACGATTCTTCCATCTGATTCGTCTTTTGGAACCATTTAGATTACATTAGAAACATTTTTTGTATTTTCAGAGGTAGAGGAGATATTTAGGTGTTCTGTTTTAGACGAAACACCCTGTATGTGCTAGTTTCAACATTTGAAGCGTGCAATCTTTTTTCCCTAAGAATAACCAACTTTAAAAATGTTTAAAAATGCAATAAATTAATATATAAAAAAATTGTACCTACGGAAAAATCATACTCCTACATTGACAAAATTTACAAAATTTCATTTTACACAATTCAGACATAGCCTCATACGTTAGGTCTGCATAACGTTGAGCTTATTAACATTAACGTTACGCTAAAATTATGTAGAAATAGTGTTTGGAAATCGTCTCCATGCCAGCAATAATAATATACGATGAAAAATATAGATTCCAATGAAAAAATTCAAGATTGACCTTTATAGGGCTTTTTAAAAATGGACCCTTTTAGTCGTTTGAAGGATCAACCAAACACACTGTATGTCTGATACTAAAAGTAAGAGGTACATCAATCTATATATTCAGCAAAAATCATTTTTTTTGGCGCATTCGGAGTAATATTCGGTTTATCCATTGAAAGTAACATGAAAGGATCGCGGACGATAGATGTTGTTAAAGAAAGAATTACCCGAAGCTCGGGTCTCTCTTGTGACTCGATACGAATTTGTCGACGGGATTACGATTAATTTAAATAATCCTCGGCTTCCATGGTCTCATGCAGTGCACGCAGATACAGTCGACCAGCCCCGGGATTTACGATTTGACACTTGCAAATATATATGCCGGTTTTCCGGTATTCCGTTGTATACTATTATATAATCACGCGTGACACCTATTACTTGCAACGCATGCATTATAAACGGTTTTGAATATTGCATGTAAGATGTAACAATTACGAAGGAAACAAATCAAAATCTTGAAAGTGTGTTAAAAGTTCGGCATGCAACCCGATTGCCCTGTAAGTCTGTTATAGGGCAAATATAATTACAGTTGGGTACTCTATAATGAACTAATTCGTTCAAAAACATTGTTCGTTATAGCATTCGTTAATTCTAATGTTCAAGTACATACTTCGATAGACAAAAGCTAGTTTGAAGTTGGTATTTCTATTGCTATTCTATCCCCCCCTCGGTGATTGAGCGACAGCTCTCCTGGGAGCTCGTATTCCCCTCATCCGAGTCGGCTTGTCGCGCAGTCTGGCCAGATGAGAAAAAATGAGGAGAATATAGCTACCCTCTCTCTGCTAGTCACGACGCAGACACAGACGCACCACGAATTGGGTGGGCGCTCTACGCAGGAAGCATGGAGAATAATAGACATGACATGATTGCAAGTTTGAGGTTATCGCCGCGTATCATACCGATTCAATCAAATCAATCGTATGAAAATGATTATTATTATTATGAATAAAATAAATTTTAATATATGGCAATGAAAATTGTGAATTATAGTATGGAAGCTTCCCGTGTGCTCCTCGTTCACGAAAAGAAGGCAGTGATTTCGACAGTGGGGTGCAGGGGGATCTGCGAGACCCCACTCTTAACGCCAGGCTGCGGACCCCACTCTTAAGGGGCCCCTAGACGATCAATAATATTGTCAATGTTGGTTGGCCAATAATATTGAAACTCCCGTCAATACGCTTCAATAATCTCGCCAATCTAGCTATCAATACAGTTACTACGCACTGTTGTTTAGAAAAACAGTTGCGTACTCTGCCAGCCATTATGCCTGTACGTCCAGTACGACGTCCGAGTCGAGACTGACGAAATATAGACAACTAAACCTCCTAAACACCAATGCGCGCATCAATATGGCTCCCGTCAATGCGCTTCAATAAAAATTTCTATCAATATTCTTCAATATATTGACTCTGCGTTTGAACCCATTCTAAACGATCAACATGCCCTTTCAATGCGCCTCGTCAATATTATTGATGGGCGTATTGACAATATTATTGATTGTCTAGGAGCCCTGTAGGCTTATTGGTTCTGGGGCGAATGATCGACATAGGAGTAGGATTCCCGTAAACTACGAGGGACACATGATATTCTCAGATTTATTAACTATGAATACGGGAGTCTTACCGCAGTAATAAAATGTAAATGTTTTCACGTATATTTTATATCATTGAACATATTCTTAATCTTCTGGCCTATAATAGCGTGTCAAACGCGTGATGAAGTTAGTTAACGCGCTCCTGGAACGAGGGTTGCGCCAATGTTCTGGGGTCAGCGTCACCACATCGATCTGTTCCAGTCACACTCGATACGTTCGTTTGCTGTCTTCGTCAAGCGAGTCGGCCAATTGCGGAAGACGTGTAGCGCGAAGTAGGGAAATCAGGTAGTGGGGCGTATATCCCTACAAGTTTCTCTCTGCCTTCTTTTCGTGGGCGAGAAGTACATTTCTTAAAAATTGTAAGATCTGCAGCATTTCATTACACTACAGTAAAATTATAATAAATTGTAATACATTTCAATATTTTTAAGGAATGGGAATAGGAAGGTATCACCTCTTCCAATTGATATTTCACATAGTTTGGTATTGAAAGGATGAAGCAAATTATAAGCACTGAATGCTGTGAAATGTTTACATTTATATTTTGTTCTGAGGGCCAAGCCATAATGCATGATGCTGCCGACCGCCGACGGGTGTTGCCTGCACCGCTGCATCGCGCGCATGTAGGCCAAGAGTAGGGATGCTCGCCGCTGAAAAATGGGAGAAAAGCGTCGTAGAAGGGGAAGCACAATTTGGGATGCACAATTATAGATGAACATGTTCTTTTAATTACTCGTACTAACTTACGCCTATCGATATAGTAACAACGCAAGAGTACATTCAATAGGCGTATATTTCCTACTAAAATTAGGTAATCCTCGGGTACTACAATACCATATAATGCTGGGTGTCGATAAAGGTAATTTGTAACGAAACCGTTAATTCTTATCCAAATTGTTAGTACAATGTCCCAGAGAGAGCGTTAGCTCGTCTAGTGAGTTCCCAAATTAATAATGAGAGGGCAGTTTGGTCCGTTCGAACACGTTCGAGCTAGCGCTCGAACATCGGAGGGACGTGCAAAATTTGCCGCGGCACAATATGTACGTAGCAATCGAAGCGGCTCAACACGATGTCCTGCGTCATACCGAACCGCGGTGAGTGCCGAACACAGCACGGCAGTGAACCGTCAGAATCGTCATAGTAGTCCAGAAAGTGGCAAATCGTGGTCAAAACCCATTTTTTCAACTTCTTTACCGTGAAATTTGTTTTGTACATGTTGACAAGTTTCCAGAGCTTCAAAATTCGAATATTTTCCGTTTTATAGATAATTCTCTCTATGATATATGATATTACACTGTATTTTAGATATTTATTATACGCACTATGTATCCCGTGTACAAATAATGATAAGATTATAACAATTTATCCTTCAAGAAGTGTAATAAAATAATGATAAAAAATAGTTGACGTCCTCCGGTTTTGGAGGTGTTTCAGTTTCTGGCATTTGTGAGAAAAAACATGTGTTCAGATTCTAAGCCACTATATTATGTAAAATAGTCTCAGAAAAAATTAAAGATGGATTACAAAAGTACAGGCTTCAAGCTTTAAAGTGAGCTTAAGTTGACTGTTATACAAGATAAACTTTTTAACGAAATTACAACAGATTTAATATTGATTATTCGAAAATCTAGTATTCAATTTTTTTTGGAGCTTACTGTTAGTTTCTCTCACTTATCGAAATTGGTAAATATTTTCTTTTGACTCACGTTTTTTGTGTTAATATAAATTATTTTATTTTATATTTAAGATGATTAAGACACAATATTTTATTTATATACCTAAAATACCATTTTAATTAAGTCGAACAGAATATAATTGTAAGAAATTGAATAGAATTTGGAATATTTATGTAGGATCGCAGATGGTGTCTTCGAGTTGGAGAATTACGGTTCGTAATAAAAGTGTAACATATTTAAAGAAAAACGAATTATACAGTGGATGGACACCAAAAGGACAAAACTGAACCGATCGACGGACGCTTGCATACTCTAGCTATTCGCTCAACGCGCTTGGCTTCCTTGACGGTTTCTGATCGTCTTTTGTTTTTAGAGCAGCCATGGACAAACACAGTCAGACAGAAAAGTTTCCGTACACACTTTAAAATGAAATAAGTTTCTTAAAATGAGTTCTAAGAACTTTAGATTTTTTGAGATCTTAGAAGAAATAGTTTACCAGCTGATGTACCAAAAAAAATTTGAAAAAATTAAATTTTGTTGGAATAGCAGAGAAAATACGAAAAGTTGTTTTTACAAATTTTTTATGTGTGTCTATATCAAAAATTTTAAAAATACGTGTTGGAGATCTGTGTCAATTATACACACGGTGAAAATTTCATAGAAATCGGTCAACGTTTGGGCAACAAACGTTTCAAGAGGAGAGCTTAAGGGTGAAATCGCAGATTTTCGGTCTTGTTAGAGAATTTCACACTTAACCTCTCATCTTGAAACGTTTGTTGCTCATAAGAATGTTGACCGATTTCGATGAAATTTTCACCGTGTATATAATTGACACAGATCTCCAAAACGAATTTTTAAAATTTTCAATATAAACCCACATAAAAAATTTGTTAAAACAACTTTTCGTATTTTCTCTGCTATTCCAAGAAAATTCAATTTTTTCAAAGATTATTTTTTGGTACTGCAACTGTTAAGCTAATCCTTCTAAGATCTCAAAGAATCTAAAGCAGGGACTGAAACCGTTCTGGAAATAACTGTTTCAAACTGTTATATATCGGTTCTGATCGAAACAGTTATGAAGAACCGAAATGATGTTATAACTGTTACGAGAATATCGGTTCTGGCTTATATCGGTTACGGTTAAGGTTCTCGAGAACCGATATTATTTCGGTTCTAAAACAGTTATTTTTCGGTTCTTGATATAGGTTCTGGGTTGCGGTTCCAGTTTCGGTTTTGTCTTCTGTCATTCTGTATTCTATTCTGTACTGTGTTCGACCTTCTATATTTATTATTTAAGTGGTTATTTATTGTTATTTATAATTTAAACAATTTTTAAATAAATAAATTTTTATATTTTTTTTATATCCATTATTTGAATTGTTATTTCAATAATTTATTGTTAAAATAATTGTTTAAATAAATACATTTTCATAATTTGTTTCCATATTCATTATTTGTATGGTTATTTCAATAATTATTTGTTAAAATAATTGTTTAAATAAATAAATTTTCATAATTTGATATTATAACAGTTTCAATCCCTGATCTAAAGTTGCCAGAACTCATTTTAAAAAAGTTATTTAAGTTTAAAGTATGTACAGAAACTTTTTTGACTGACTGTAGTTACTCGATCGGAGGCATTTTTAAGCGTTATCCCCAGTCCTCCCGGCTGCGCGGTAACGTTCGAAAATGCCTCCGATCGAGCAACTACATATTTGTCCATGCCTGTTTTTGAGAGCCGTGCTCACCATTACTGGGCCCACATTGCCCGCCTCTTGCACGCAGGGCCATACGTTCTGCATTACTCCCCACATTGATTTCGTCAATTAGTACTCAGCACTGGTTACAGACACATTCCCTCGTTGTTCGTGATTCGAAACTAGCGATAAGCACCTCGAACAGATCGCGCAATTATGTCGTATCAGTTTTCTCCTCGAACTTGGTTCATACTTCATGTTACTTTTGGCAAACATGGATGCGTGAGCGTCGGTAAAATAATTCAGATATTGATCGCGAAACCACGAGCGCGCGAGAGGACATTTATCGGGTTGAACACTTGTTTAGCATATACCACGCGGCCCGTCATTATCATAATGTATTCAGGGGCAACAATGATCCATCCGTTTCTGCATAGCACACGCATATAAATAGTCATTCGTTGGATACCGAATGCGCCGGCACGTTAATCGTTAATGTAACGAACAGCGTGCCGACAGTCTCGTAATTTTAGTTATTCGTCATCGAACATTCGTATTCGCGCATCCCGCTCGTTCACAATCAGCCGGCAAGCAAATACGTCATGGAACCGTCATTACCGCGTTTCTAATCGCACTTGTTTCCACGCGGGAACTCGTCTCTGCTTTAATCGCTTGAAATTCATTCGTTAGGTCGATGCCGTTCAATCCTGTTAATCATCAGAAAACTGGACCACTTTCTTGTTCCTCGTTTGGTATTGATATTCGGAATTCTAAGGACGATTCAAAATCTTTATAAATTATGTATTATGTTAGAGACTGTTGGAGTGCGATTCAATATACAGTCGAACATAAATCTTTAAGTTGGTAGATTCACAGAACATATAATGTAGCGTGAGAAACAAGTTTGTCAAAATAGTTGTGATTATTTACAGAAGCGTACTCCTCTTCGATTTTGATAAAAGCGAACTCCTCTTCTCTTTTGTCAAAAATGTTGCTCGGCCTTCGTTATGTTAATATTCGCAGAAAACTGTTCCGATAATTTTAAGCTCTAAATACATATGTTATCTGGGGAGTGATTCTGAACAATTTTTCCCTATATGTGTTAAACCTCTCGGTCTTAATTTCGAGATACAGTGAATGCTCGATAATTGTCCCAAATATCTTGCCTATAATTGTACCTGAACTATCCCTACTACTGCGAGGTATACCCCGTGAGGGGCCAAGAGACCTCGATCGCCGAGGAGTGTAACATAATACGGGTGGAGTATATCGGTGTGAGACCACTACTAATCCAATAACAAAACTTCTTTATTTTTCATAATTTTTTTATGGGACTTTCAACAATATATTTTTGGCATATTTCTGATGAAAATGATACCAAATATGATATAATTCTGATAATATTTACTCGTGTAATGAACGATGAAAGTTTTTTATTGGCATTACATTGTACGGCGGCCGCGACATTTGACGTTTCTTTTGTTCCCATACGCTGCCCTTCTTTGCGTCCGAAACTTTTATCGTTCATTATACAAGTAAATCTTATCAGAATTATATCATATTTGATATCACTTTCATTAGAAAAATGCCAAAAATATGTTGGTGAAAGTCCCATAAAAAAATAAGCGACTCGAGCTTCGGTGTCCATCCTTACGTTCGGCAGAGGTCGAAAAATAATATCTTCTGCACGATAATTGTCCGTGGCCGGACCCATGTTGTGGACAAATTATCGAGCATTCACGTATCTCTAAAAAACTGTAATGTCCACTTCAGCAAATTCCGCCATTTGAAACGAATTTTGGTTACGTCTAGATAAGGTTGTAAATTGTCATTGAGTAATCTTTCGTTTTCGTTATATCTTGAATGTGCACTTATTATCCCGAGTTAATATTTATTATAATTCTATAGTATTTCATCAAATATATTACGTCTATAGAGGGTGCCCCAGCAAAAGGAAGCTACTTAAATATCTCCTTTGTTTTTTGTGACATCGAAAATATCAGCTACGGAATACTCTGAAAAGATTAATTTTTTGTCAGGTCATTTTTTTCGTGTTTTCTTTTCAAAGTCATTCACATTTTTTATCAGAAAAAAGTTAATTTTTTTATTGCATTTTGTAGTAGATGAAAAAGTACATATGACTTTTGACTGGCTTTTGACCTTCAAATGACCTTGAACACCAGTAATGTGATACAATTGTTGGAATGGTTTCCATATAATGTCCGTCGGCATTCTGCTGCTCTTTCAATTGTCTTACATAAAATACGTGATATTTTTTTCGAATGGTCTGAGCGAATCAATAGAAGAAATGCCATTAAATGTTTATGATGTTATGCGAAATCAGCATAATGAGTGCACCGCTCACTATGCGCGGGTGGCTGTTCAAATATGTACGATCTTAATGTTTTTAGAAAAATAAGGTGACTTCCAATTTTTCAAACAAAATGCTACATATTTTCTAATATTATGTCAAAGCATGATCAAAATAATTTTAACTGTGTATGAAACCAAGATCAGAAGTCAAAGAAATTTACGTTAAAGCATTTAATGTGATGTTAACATAAGTGAGTCAGAATCACAAAAATTTGAAATCTATCTGAATTAAAATATTAATCAAATCTCTTCACGACGTAGAGACTGTTTTATTATATAGAGTTTCGATAAAGTAATAGCATAAATCGAAAGAAAACAAATTTACACGTATCTAAACTGACAATGTGAATGAAAGTTTCTTATCTAGTAGAACTTTGCCAATGAATTCCATAATTCTTTAAAGTGCCTGAACTTTATTTGGAATAAGCACAACAAAATTTTCTTAAGAAACAAGGAAAAATGACGTAGGTCTGTAAAGAACAATCTAAAACAAGTCATATGCAGAGGATGGGTCGAAAGTTTCTGACCAGTGTTTTATGATTTGATAGCACCAATATAAGGTTCTAGATAACTCGTAAATATTAATTTCATTATCAGTCAGGTAGCAAAAGGAAAGGCTCGTTGAATTATGGAAAAGAATAGTAGAAACATGACTTGATTTTTAATTAATGTTGAAACGTTGTGCTAGAAAAGTTTTCTGCATTGGAAATTTCGCATGAAATTACCCATGTTCTTTTCAAGAAGAGAACAAAGCAATACCTTTCCACGTGAAAATGCTTCTGAGCTTGTATCCCATCTGCAGGTATATTCTATCCATGTCAGTGGAGGTTTCACAGTTTTAATAATGTTTCTCCTGTCACGAAATTAAATAGTGAATACCAACTCTTAATTCGCAACTTGATTTCTACATTTTTTCTACATCGTCTCTCCACCCATAATTCTGTCTTTCTCATGCTCTCTCTCTCGCTCTTTCTCTCTTTCTCTCTTTTTCTCATACACGCTCTTCTCGTAATTTTGCGATACGCTTGTATCACTTTAAAGAGCTGCAATTTTA
This sequence comes from Sphecodes monilicornis, assembly GCA_913789915.3. Taxonomy (NCBI): domain Eukaryota; kingdom Metazoa; phylum Arthropoda; class Insecta; order Hymenoptera; family Halictidae; genus Sphecodes; species Sphecodes monilicornis. The sequence continues at coordinate 32,559,541 of OU565284.1, read as the reverse complement.
TTCTAACCGCATAGTAACTCGCGGACCGCAGATAGAATATAATTATTGGAGGACTAATGATTTTCATTTAACTGAGTTTGCAGTTTTCAGATTTATTCGCTCCAGATATTTTGATATAACTGCAATCTCGTATTTTTTCTCGTGAAAAATGATTTTAGAGCAACAGACAAACAGGGAGAAACAAAAGAATCTGTACACAAGAGTTAAAATGTTTGTCTATCTGAAACTACACACAATCAACTATAACACACAGGGTTTTTCATGTATAGCCATTCAGTGAAGAACAAAAGTATTCAAACAATCACAACGTAGAGATTAAACGATAACGATTTTCTATATTACTGAATATATTTACTGTCAAGCTCATAAGTGTTAGCCCACTCAAAAAAAAACTTTTTTAAGAATGGAAAAAACGGCTTAGATCTTTTTTTAGAAGTTAGAACAATTAGTTTCGGAACCATAAATAGCAATTGCAGCGTCAGTGGGATTAGCGAACAAAAAATAAAACTGAGTCTTGTCTAAGGATGTACCTACAATGTATGTACCTACGCGCATAAAATGATGGGGTATGATAATAGTATGCAAATTTATTGTAACGCATAATAAAAAGCTTACATTTATTAAACATATTTGTATATTAATATACAAAATAAAATACTTATATTAATCAATTTTAATTATCTTGCAACAAGCCCTCACAGTGGTTCGGAAACATGAAAACGTGAACTAAACTCATAGCGTTGTTATCTATACCTTATCATTTATAAATACGACGACTTACCATAATATAATCGCTACGTAATTTTGGAAATTTGCAATTGTTAAAATTTGTTTTACCTAATGTCCTCGGAATACTTGAAATTTTATTTTGATTTTGGTCTATGTTGCAATTCATTTTTTGTTCTAGTACTTCTATTACTTGATTCTGCATCTCTTCCGATATAAATTGATCTTTGAAACAAGGGTCCAATATTGTCACTATCCTGTAACTACTAGACCACTTCTGGTTACTGATAACTTAAATTAATTATTTTAATTTTAATGTTACGGTGACGAAGGAACGTTTCGAACAATTGAGAGAAAACGAGACATCACTTTTGACCATGACATTAGATCTCCGTTTCAAAGATCGTTTTCTATCAGAAAACGATCGGATTCAAATAATCAAGAAATTGAAAAGATAATTAAGAAAATAATCTACTTACGTCATGTACTTGAAATACTAGTAACTGGACTGCGGGTCTTTATGCCAAATGAACATTTTCTAAGCTGGTTGTGCGACACAAAAACTCGAATAAAGTAGATTTTATCTTTTAACCATTATAATAAGTTGAGAACAGTATAATAATATTCTTAGATTCCTCTAATGTCTTCACAGTTTTGTATTACATACATTTGTATATCCACTTTTGTTAAAAATGCATAAAATCTAGTCTACTAATAAAATCATCATTCAGAATTTACAGGATAATGACTTCCATAGAAGTATGTTCTTTTACATTATAATTTAAAATGTAATATTTATCATTGTATACATGTATATAATTATTTGTACATTTTGTAAGTCACACATATACATATAATTTATATTCAATATACAGAAAAATGGCCACCTAATTATCTCTTCAGCTCATTGTGATGCAAAAAATATTTTTTACGTAATGTGCATGGTGTCAGAGGACCAATATCTGGCAAGAATATTTTTTTCCCAAGGTCATTTTTACCAGGGCTATCAAGGTCATCGGTGTTTTTTGACAGATAACTACATTTTTTTTGTTATTGCATCGTGTAGCTGATCGTAAAATACATCTTGAAATGATCTTGATTTTCGAAAATTAAAGTTTTACGTAAAAATGATGTCTATCGAGATCGCAAGTTTTTACCAAGACACGACAATCAAGATCCTGAATGTAAATAAACTTGTTTACTATATCGTAATACTGATGACACCTAACGGTTTGAAATCTTGATCAATTTCAATATATCAGCGAATCAATATACTGTTTGAAATTAACTATAACTAGAATCAAATAGTTTAACATAAACGACCAACTACACCAGAGGCCGTGAAAACCCGAATAATTAGAGCTTGTGCTGATATTAATTACGAAACAACTGAAAGATCTGTATAGTCGGTCATTGCACGTTTCAGAAAATGTATTACCATAGAAGAATACCATTTTGAACATCCCTGAAGATGATAACTTATGAAAAAGTAAGTCTTGTCTCAAGACATCCGATGGTCGACATTTTTAGTGTGATAAAAAATGTTTTCTTCGCATTCACCGATTCAGGAGTCTTAGCCAAAGATATTCAACATAATTTTCACGTAAAACGTTAATTTTCAAAAATCAAGGTCATTTCAAGGTCATGTCATTATACATATCTGAATGTATTTTTCGATCTGCTACACGATGCAGTAATCAAAAAATATAGTTATGTATCACAAAACGCCGATGACCTTGATAACTGCGAAAAAAATGACTTTGAGAAAGGAATATTCTTGCCAGACCAGAGTTGAGCTAATTCAATTGCATTGTAATTCAATTACGCAAATGAATTACATTGTATTTCAATTATATAGTAATTCAACTACGTCGTAACTGAATTACATAATTCAAATCTTTCAATTAATTCAATTACTAAGTATTTTAATCAGATGTGTAATTGAAATACAATATAATTGAAATGCAATATAATTAAAATACAGCTCTCCAAATTATAGCCCAGAACTTTGAAGAAGTGCGATATATTTTTCTTTTTTTCTTTCATGGACTTGTTTGCTGTCTGTGCGGCTTAGTTTCTATTCCTCGTCCTCGTTCATAATACGTAACGCTATTTTATGTTTTCTTTCTATCCTTGTTTTATGTTTATTCTGCGTAATACTCTATGTGACGCATACTATGCGTATCCTCCGTTTCCCGTTCGTATGCGACTCGATTGTCAGTATCAATGTTTCCTTTGCACTGGCAACAGTGTTCAATGGTATTGTTTTGTTAGTACATCGTTAGTACATCGTTAGTATATTCTTAAATTTTTAATTTTAATTTAATTACATCGTAATTCGTAATTAATGTAATTTAATTACAAAGTATTTGCAATTACGAATTATATTGTAATTTAATTACGAGTAATTCAATTGTAATTCTGCACGACTCTGTGCCAGATATTGGTCCTCTGACACCATTCACAATACGTAAAAAATATTTTTTGCATCACAATTAGCTGAAGAGATATTTAGGTGGCCTTACTTAAAAGGACCATCCTGTATATGCCTGTATGTTCATAATAATAAGTAAGCACTTTTGGGATCACGATAGATTGCAGTGCATGTATAGATACATATACAGGGTGCGGCGCCAATTAGTCCCCACGTTTTATCAGCCCGTTCGGATGGTCGGACAGAAAAATGTTTCCTAGACAAGAAATTGCAATTTTTTAAATTTAAAAAAAATCGATTTTCAACAAAAAAATCAAGGTCGCTGTCATATCTTTTAATGAAACTGGGTATTTTTAACTTCATAATACTGTAGGCAACGTCGAAACGAATTCAACGACCTGCTATACAATGACTTTCAGATGACCTTGAAAGATAATATCGCCATGAATCAATTGCCAGAATATTTGAAATATTTCGACCCAGCTCATAATTCTGCAATTGTAAAAACATACTTAACTACAGTTTTTGGGGATCAGTGGATCGGAACATGTGGTCCAATTCGATGGCCAGCTCGCTCGTCGGATATGACCCCTTTAGATTTTTATCTTTGGGGATATTTATAATCGATTGTGTATGAAAGACCTGTGGATAATATGGAAAATCTTAAAGATCGCATAATTCAAGCGTGTAGAAATGTAAAATGAAGTTCTCTCATGGAAGCTACACATAAGACTTTGTTACATAGAGCAGAACTTTGCGTTACACAAGATGGGATGCAGTTCGAAAATTTAATTTAATTATTAATTAATTACATGTACACGTTTAACATTTCTGTTTTCAATGTGGCTCCGTATAAATTTGGTTTTTTGTGAGTTAAGTTCTGAAGCAATGTTTACGTTCATTTGTTTACCTCTAAATGCGAGGCGTTACTATTACGTACCGTCGAAATATTTCAAATATTCTGGCAATTGATTCATGGCGATATTATCTTTCAAGGTCATCTGAAAGTCATTGTATAGCAGGTCGTTGAATTCGTTTCGACGTTTCCTACAATATTATGAAGTTAAAAATACCCAGTTCCATTAAAAGATATGACAGCGACCTTGACTTTTTTGTTGAAAATCGATTTTTTTTAAATTTAAAAAATTGCAATTTCTTGTCGGTTAAATACTGATTAACTTTGGTAGGAAACATTTTTCTGTCCGACCATCCGAAGGTGCTGAAAAAACGTGGGGACTAATTGGCGCCGCACCCTGTATAGTGCGATTGTTTTGATTCTCTATTTCTCGATAGCTTTGCCCTTTTGGGATTTCGATACGCTCTTATTTCGTATGTAGTTGCATAGTTTCACTATCCCAAAAAGTTATACATAGTCGGATACATATGATTAGATACTCTATAAAACAATATGGATATTAGGGTGGACCTTATTTTTCGACCATCTGATTTTTTTTATGCGACCCCCTAGATCTGTTCCAGATCCAAAAAAAAAATAAGTTCTGCAAAAGAAGAACTCAATTGGACAACAGGAAAGTGTGTCGCAATCGGTTTGAAGTTTGAAAATTTCAGTAATTTCCCTTTAATTTTACATGCAACTCAAATTTTATGTGTTAATGATAACAGTTACTGTTATAACATAAAAATATCATCTTTTGGTTGTATAATAAGAAATTTTACTTGAAAGTTTCAACAATATTGTCAATATTTTGGTTTATTACATTACGGAGTAGAGCTATGAGCGCGCCAAACGGTCGCGTCGTTGTATTGTCTACGCTCGGGAACCGCTCGGCTCTGGCCGCTGCAGCTGCCAATGGTATAACCAGTACCCCTTCCAAAGAGCTATCCTTCTATTTCCAGTTTTATACCTGCTTCCTAGTCCCTTAGTCCCTTAGTAAAAGAAACCTCATTTTACGTCGAGAGTTCGAGGTATTCGCATCACGAAGTATCGAAATTTGTTAGTGTGGCAGTGAGCAAAAATGGAGACAAGAAGTAGTGATAAATTGTTTATATTGGACTACTACGAACAACAAATTGTTGGTGCAAAATTGCCGAGTAACGGACAAGTGTTACGAGTTCTTTTCTATAATATGAGAAAAGTAAAGCTGGACCTTAAAACAAGTGCTACTCTAGTTATAAAAGAAACTGAAATATTTTGGGAGAAAGCACGAATACCAGTGAAGAAGACGTTGGATAGCATTGACAAGTTGAAGTCTCTTTATCAGAAATGGAGAACATTATATAAATCTGTCAATCGTCGATCTGCATTCCAAATACAGCGGGAACAAGAATTCAAAGATTCGTTGGACGATTTATTTGACATCGCCCATGCGAATACTTTAGAAATGATAAAAATCGAAGAAGATAAATTATTTCTATTGAAACAGAGGGAAAAAGGGCGAGTTGGACTAATGGGTGCCAGTGATCGTGCTTTAGCAGAAAAAGAAAAGCGGAAAACTCTTCGAGAAGAACGGACGAAAACACTACAAGAACAAGGTCAACAATCACTTGTACAAGGTAGCATATATTTTTAAAATTGAACTCTTTTAAGTATATTTCTAACGTTTTAGAAATAAATTCAGTATATTTATTTTTACATTACAGAAACAGTGCAGTTACAATCATCGTCGTCATCCAGCGACGAAATGACAATGAATGTACCGTTAGGTTCGGGCATTGGAGATTTTCCGTTAGATTCGAGCATTGGGAATGTTCCTGAGGGGTTGCAGGTATCCAGTGACTCAGAAGTTGAAGGTGATTCGAATATACCTGGGCCGAGTGACCGAAAAAGGAGAAGAGGAAAAGTCCAAGTATTTTCTTCAAAGTTAGTTGCAGCTTTAGATGCGTGCAAAATCAGCGATCGCGATGCTGTTCGTATTATTATGGCAACAGCAGAGAGCTTAGGTCGCAATACAAATGAATTACTTATTAATCGCACTTCTCTTCGGCGATTTCGCCATAATTTTCGCGCAGATCACGCCAAACATCTGCGGAAAATGTTCGGAGAAATTAATCTCAGGGGGATAACTGTACATTGGGATGGCGCGATGTTGCCTACTTTGGACAAGAAAACTGTGGAGCGACTTCCAGTGGTAATTTCGTGCAACGGTGTACGAAAATTATTGGGGATACCTGCGATTTCTTACAGTAGTGGAAGCGATCAAGCCTTGGCGATATTTGCAACCTTAGAAGAATGGAATTTAACGGACCACGTAGAAGCTTTATGCTGTGACACGACTTCGTCAAATACGGGGCGATTACAGGGCGCATTTGTGTTGCTAGAACAAAGAATTGAAAGAGATCTTTTGTATTTTCCTTGTCGCCATCACATATACGAAATTGTGTTGCGTGGGGTCTTTGAATTAAAAATGCCGAAAACAACAGGCCCGAATATTCAACTTTTTAAAAAATTTCAAAATAGTTGGCCTGAAATTAATAAAAATAATTACATCCCGGGAACGCACGACGATTACGTTCTGAAACATATTAATGATATACAAAAAAAAATCGAAATTTTTAAAAATTACACAAAAATGAGTCACCCAAGAGATGACTACAAAGAACTTTTAGAATATAATTAATTTAGAATTAAATAATTTTTCTTGGGGGGATTCCTTTGGGTGGCATTTCATTCAAAATGCCTGACGCATTTCACCATGCGAGGTGGATGGCTAAAATAATATACACTTTAAAAATATTTATTTTTCGAAACGAATTTCCTCTCAACCAGGAAGAGTATAGTAGCATTAGAGATACATGTGTATTTCTAATTAACATTTATATTGAGCCGTGGATTTTGACCCCAATGGCTGCTATGGCGCCACGTGTAGATCTAGAATTCATCAAAAATATAATTCATTACAAAAATGTTAACGAAGAAATAAGCGATGTGGCATTAAAAAAAATTGTGAACCATTTATGGTACTTGTCACCGGAGAATGCGGCGGCGCTATCGTTTTTTGATAAAAAAGTTTCAGTAGAAACAAAAAGATCGATGGTGCAAGCACTACAAAATGTAAACAATAATAATAATTATAAGAGATACATGACAACGACTATAGAAATTAAAAATCTTGCGAATTTGGAAATACAACATTTCGTATCATCTGAATCAAATAATTTTTTCAAACGGTTCAATATAAATTCAGATTTTCTTTTAATTGATCCAGCACTATGGGAAACTAATAATAATTATACCGAAGCGATAGGTATTATAACAAAATTAGAAGTTGTGAATGACGTTGCAGAAAGAGCAGTAAAATTAATGAAAGATTATAATTTAACGTTATGCAAAAACGAAGAAGAAAAACAATTCATATTACAAATTTTAACCGATTATAGGGAAAAATACCCAAAAATTGATAAAACAACATTAAGTACAGATTTTTAAAAATTATTTATACTCTTATTATAATTAGGCCTATAAATAAAATATTTAATTATAAGTATTTAACTGTCTTTTTCTACTTTTCCTTATATTAATGTGAGATCAAATTTTATATTTAAAAAATAAATATTAAAAATTTTGCTTAAACAAATTCATTAAACAATTTTATTTTTGCTTTGATATAATAAGAATATTACATTAAAATAGTGTTTAATGACCAGTGGGATTGAAAAAATGTGTACTTTTACATTTTTCGCAAAATTAAAATTTTTTGCATAAACAAACTCGTTGCGACACGTCTTCCCTTTGTCCGATCGACTTGAAATTTGGAGGGAATTAGTTTTTTACCGAGTAGAACAGATTGCAAGGGTCGCATCAAATGAATTTAAAAAAAAATTTTGCACAAGAGCAACTAAGGTCCACCCTAATGGATATATTTAAAGAATTTGAAAGTGTTTTTGTACTATTTTCAACTCATTAGAATTGTTAAGAGAGGAAATAAATGTCTACGTAGCTCCTACATCTTACAACTAATGAGCCCAAATTTTATTTTGCATGAAAATCCGCAATCTAGTCATAAATAAAAATGTTAGTCACGTAACATTACGTAAATTTTGTAACCTCTTGTGGTATTTAACATTCGAAACGGCGGTGTTGGCCATTTCTGGACCTCAATGTTTTGCGTGATACCGAAAAAAGAATGGTGGTAGATTCAGATAATATGAATGATAAAATTTTCAAAAAGTAATAGTTAATCGTAATAATGAAAGTCAGTGGATCAATAAAAATATTGAAGTCCTCATTCCTCGAAGGACTATAAAATTTATTAGAAGATATTCAATTTTAGAAGATTGTATAACTATGGAATCTTCGGAATGGCAAAATGTTCCCAAGTATAATTTTACATAGTCAATTTACAAGGAGTCAAGCTCATGCAAGAATATAATAATATATTGGTACAAAATGAAAAGGAGAAACAATTTATAATGTAAATTGTATCAGACTATGAAAAAAGTTATTCAAAAACGAAAAAGGCTACATTAGTGAAAAGTTCGTAAAAATCGTAAATTGTATTTAGAATTGTTGTTTGTGTCTACTAAAATATGTTTAAATTCAATTGACGCATTTTCTTTACTTCGTCATCTTTATGGTGTAATCTTTTCCTTTTTAAGTAAATTATATTATATTCATGTAAAATATAAAATATTAATGTTTCCGCCCGGGATCGAACCGGGGACCTTCCGCGTGTTAGGCGGATGTGATAACCACTACACCACGGAAACTGATTGTAAAATGTTCATGTCAGACGTTAATTCCTCTGCTATAAATAATCTCAGAAAACAATTAGAAGAATTGGTACTTCCATGTACACCTATTATATTCCCATTCATACACCTGCAGTGGCGGCAACAGAAAGTTTAAATAGGATTAAATGTATTCAATAATTGCCATAATTTCTACAAATTGAAATCTTATTTTAAAGCAGCAGCGTCGATTTTATAAATATCTACATCTTATAAAATAATGAATGTGAGAATACTACAAAAAGGGAAAGAAGGTTGATAGTTTATTTAAAACAAAGACACAAGTAAAGAAACTGAATGGACAAAAGTAAGTTTTATTCTACATTTTTGTGATCATAATTCTGATATTCAAAATTTTGTTTGTTTTATTACTTTGCAGGACCTTCGTTGCTGTCTATTCGATTTTACAGCCTGTTTGATATACATTTACCCAATCCGGGTAAATTATGGTGTTGCCGTACCATTATTTTCATGGTTAGAATAATTAGGACATTATTAGCTGCAATACTTTCATAGAAATGCGAAGTAAATTTAGATTGTTTGTCTACATTTACTTTAATGCTTACATATCGATTAAAAAAGAATAGAATTCTATTTGATTCTAGAAGAGAGGCATAACAATTATATTTCGTAGATTTTGTTTAAAGTGTTCAGAAGTGTTTTCAAACTAATGCTTTTCTTCTTAGTGCGAGCACTTAATGGAATATACTTATCGTGGTAGGCATTCGAGTTTTTAAATCATTTTTGCTTCAAAAATGTTGGATGCTACCTTTAAAGGGAGCATAGGGTCGATATCTTGCTGAAAGATAAACGACCCGAATTAATTTTATTATTCTTATTCGTCTGCATAATTAAGGATGCAGATGTTATTTGAAGTAATTGTATTCACCGAAATTAAGAGAAATATGGACAAATGTGTATGATGTAGCTATTAATATTATTATAATGCAGTAGACTTTAAACTTACTTTTGTCCCCTACACGTCTCAAACAAAATGGATTACTAACACATTAAGTGAAAAAAGACGAATAAAAAGAAATTAGACGTCGTATAGTGCAGCGTGGGTGCCCCAGATTAGATGAGTGTTGTCAACATCGAAAAAACCAACTAGGGCTAAAGTTATTAAGACTCATACACAGAAATTCCAGAATTTAAAAATTCTTTTGTCCGCCACTGCATTTACTACAACTTTTACTTGCATGTGCCACGTCCTTTTTTGATCCAATTAGCTTAATATTTCACAGACATTATTTTCTTACCCAATAGAACAATTTAAGGAAACGGTATCTCGCAAAAATATTTGGTAATTATATAGAAAAGGTCTGCGTACTCCGATTTTGATGAGATTTTAATATATTATAGATTTCGACATTTTGAACAACTTTTTCCTTTTCCAATATAGGGGGGTCGCTTTTAGTTTTCGAGATATTTGCAAAAAACTATCGGTAATGTTAATTTCATAACGGAAACCTTCTTTTTAGAAACACTGGGTGCGTGTGAAACACTGGGTGGGTGGGTGTCGTATTGTCGCTTCTCATCTCCACAACGTGTTTACAAACAAAAAATAAACAGATGCGGCCCGAAAATCCAGGAATTGTCTTTGAAAATTGAAAGCTCAGCCTATCTATGTATGATCAGAGTTATGTACAGGAGTTAATTCTGCTTTATTTAGGCTGAGCTTTCAATTTTCAGACATTTCCTGAATTTTCGGGCCGCATCTGTTTATTTTTGATTGTAAACACGTTGTGGAGATGAGAAGCGACAATACCACACACACCCACCCAGTGTTTCTAAAAAGAAGGTTTCCATTATGAAATTAACATTACCGATAGTATTTTGCAAATATCTCGAAAACTAAAAGCGACCCCCCTATATTGGAAAAGGAAAAAGTTGTTCAGAATGTGTTGCTCCATAACATATTAAAATTTCATCAAAATCAGAGTACGCAGACCTTTTCTATATAATTACCAAATATTTTCACTGATATAGGGCTCCTATAGAAATCACCGACACAGATTTCACCAACACAGATTTTGCCGACAACAATTCAGCGGCACCAGAATTCACCGACGACAGATATCACCGACACCAGTCTTGATGGATAAGAAAACATTGTCTTACACTCCTATATTAATGGTTGTTAAATGTATGTAATTTAAATATTTATCTGTGATAGGTAGGTGTTTACTATCAATATAATAAAAGTGTTCGTTACACGCTTATTATTAGTGATATCGTCGATGAATGTTTTGTTATCGATCAAGACTAGTATCCGTATAGTCTGTTGTCGATGAAATGTGTTCTTGACGATTTCTGGCGTCGCACAGTGGTCCCAAATCGCCAAAACGTGGTCAAAACCTATCAACGTATTAAGAAATTATTGGTTCTGCTTGAAAATTGGTATCAAGGCGTTTTTGTGGTCGCTGATCACGAATCTGAACTTGAAATTGGAAAAAACAAAATGGTGGACATATACATTAAAAAATGACTAGTTCTGCTTAAAAATTGGTACTAAGGTGTTTTTGGGGTAGCTGATCACGAATCTCAATTTAAAAATAGAAAAAACAAAATGGCGGATCCAATATGGTGGCACAAATTATTATTTCTTCTCAAAATTGTTTATCGGGATTTTAGGGGAAGCTGATTACGAATGTAAACTTAATATATTTAAAAAACATGAGGGTCCGTTTAAATTTTAATAGTTATTCACATAGTCACTATAAATCAAATTAATTACAAAAAAAGATAACACACTTTCTTAATACTTAGTATATACTATAATATAAATATAATGTAATATAAATTACAATATACGATAATACAAGATAATTAAATTTATATGTAATATAATATTAGATACTAAATTTATATGTAATATAATACAATGCTATAAAATAATACAATATAAATTACAATATAATATAACTAAAATTTATATCTAAAAAATTATAGGGTTAAACAGACTGTTTAAGAGTAAAAGAAAAAGCAAAGCATATTTGTGTATTGGTCGGGGATTTCCTGATGACCCCTCTACCTTCCCTCTCGCTCTCTCATATTGACCTGAACGAGGGGAAAGACTCATTCTCGGGACAGCAAATTCTACCCTTTGTGTTGTATAAAGTAGGTATTCTATTCGCACTTCATAGTTCCCGAAGGAGCGTTCACTTATTCTTTATAAAGACGGCGTTCGAAAAATGTAAAAAAACTTCGTATATATGAAATTTATAAAAAATTGACAAGCTATTCAAAATCTGTTTAAATTTTACAGAAAGACTTAATGCATATCTCTCATAAGAAATGCAACGAAAGCTCATAAAATACCTACTCTGTATTACAAAAAACAGTGGTACGACCACATAAGCAGTTAAAAGCAGCTAATTTTTTTTAGAATTGCAAGATAATAGTTTAAAGTAGAAGCTCCAACCAGTTTTAATGTGGGATTGTGCGGGATTCACAACTTTTACTCTACATCTTTAAAATGTATGCCTTCACTTTTACTCTCTCTTTTGCATACATAATTATCAGTTAACAATAAACATTTGGCACTATAAACTATCCAACTTACCTCCACAAACAGCATCCATAATGCACAATTAAAATCGATAAGTTTCAAGACAATTTGTACACTGTGCACTTAAAATTCGCACTGGGCTTCACAAGCGTAAGAAGGTACGGTCTAATGAACTCGAAGTTCAGACTGCGACTGTTGGTCAGGTATAAAAATGCGACCTTCTTGCTGTTTACTCCCACTTAGAAATACTCTTAGAGTAACCAACCCAATAATTAAAACTTACCTAGCTAAAAGTTCATTTTTTAAGGTTTTGGCCACGTTTTCGGATTTTTGGACCACTGTGCATCGGTAAATTGATTTCGGCAACAAAAAGTCAAGAACGATCCACGAAGATACAAAAGGCAAAGTGTGATCTAGGCGATAGCCGAAAAGAAATTGTACAATGAAACAACCGTGGAAACTTTTGCTGCATTTCTACATTATTCAATATTTTATTGTATTGTTCTGTTCTATTATTTAATTCTACACATAACTGGAATCGTATTATTGTAATTCTGTGACAAAACTTAATCGTTTAATTTAAAAATTTCAACGGAATTCGATTAGTAACGCCGTTCTGAAATCTACCCGAGTTTGTTGTAATTAACGTTACAGATTTAATTGTTTCGGGTTACGCTTGTCACGTGTGCGCATCAATCAACCCTCCGATATTAATCGCGCAATAATGTGCGCTAATTTGAATTTACTGTTAATTAACGCTGGGGTAACAGTTCCAGTTTACTATTTGCCATAGATCAAACGTTTAGTGCTTATTAATTAAACGTTACCACAATCGCGGCTGCGCTAGATATTTTGTAATTGTAGCGGGATTACGGGTGACATGTTACACATTTGGCGTTATGCATCGCTGCGATATTGTGTGTTCTTCATTTCGCAAGCGTTGATCTGAGGTATATGTTGATAACATAACTAACTACACCTTTAAATATTTGAAAATATTCAATAAATCAATAACAAAGCGACACCATGTAATTTGGTTGTATCTATACAATTAAGCAAAAATATGTCTGAGTATTGACTATTGATTTTCGAAGTAAATACAAATTGTTGGATGAAGGATGAAGTATTTATCGGACCTTGTGTTTATTGAATTTGTTGGTAAATGTGTATGTATAACCGTAGAATTTATTGAAAACTTCGAGTACATTCTACTGGTTACATACATACCGGCATACTATCGATTACATACTTATTCAAAAAAATCAATTTTTTGCCTTTCATTCTAATATAAGTGTTCTGAAACATGTGTACGAAAGAGTTTGTTTGAATTTGTAAAATTAATTCAGTTAGTATATGCATTATAAAAAATGCAACTTGCAGTTGCGACGTGCAATTATATCGTAACGATAAATTTTTGTCTTTCGTTAGAACTGCATGGCCGAAACACGATATAGATGTTGAATGTCAAGCATTCGGTGTGATTAAATTAGCTTCGATTACCAGTAACCATTATCGTTGACGGGAATTCTTTTTGGTTATCGATAATCATTATACACGAGGCAAACGCTTCTTGTCATCGACAATCATTATTCACGAGGACAAAGTTTTTTGGTTAACGTATAATCAATATCGTCGACAAGATATCATTATTCATTTTTTAAATTGTAAGAGCACTTGATGAAATAAATATAGGTACTATTCTTACGTATAATATAGTAACTTCTTTATCTCTTTTAAGAGAATCCATTACATGGACGTAGGTTCTTCGTGCGATGAGGAATCGGAATGACTCTATTCAGTGTTCAGTATTTAATCCTTAAATGTCACAAAATACTGAACAAGAAGTGTCCCAGAACTATCCCCACTCCGGCGGGATATACCCCGTGAGGGGCCATGAAGCTTGAGAGGCCTGGCTCGCCGAGAAGTATGGCATCATACGGGTCGGGTATATCTGTGAGAACTACTAATCTAATGACAAAACTTCTTTATTTTTTATTATTTTTTATGGAACTTTCGCCAATACATTCGTGGCATTTTTCTAATGAAAATTGTACCAAATAAGATATAATTCCGATGGTATTTACTTGAGTAATGGACGATGAAAGTTTCGGGCGCGTGTCCTCTGTAATGCCAATAAAAAACTTTTTTATTATTACTTATTTTTTTATGAGACTTTCACCAATATATTAGTGACATTTTTCTGATTAAAATGATACCAAACACGATATAATTCGGATCATATTTACATTAATTTTCCGAAACTTTCATCGTCCATTACACAAGTAAATATCATCGCAATTATATCTTATTTGGTATCATTTTGATTAGAAAAATGCCACGAATTTGTTCGTGAAACTTCCATAAAAAATAATAAAAAATAAAGAAGTTTTGTCACTGGATTCGGTGTTGTTTTCAAACCGATATACTCGATCCGTATTATGTTACATTTCTCGGCGACCGAGTCTTCTCGAGCTTCGCTGTCCTTTTCTACGTTCGGCACAAATCAAAGAATAGTATACCTGAACACGAAGTGTCACTAGCCGGACTCGTGGTTGTGACATTTATCAATTAAATACTGTATAAGGAAGTTGCAAATTACAAGGAAAAGATGTGGTAACACCTGCCACCCAAGTTATGTGAAAAGAGAATGTTCAGCCCTTAAATTTATCTTTAATGATATAGGATCCAAATTATCTTGATTAAATATAGAAAAACTTATGTTGTTTTTATTTATTTATTTATTTAATGTTGCTTCAACATCAAAGGTCATTAGCAACACGGTACATTTTCTTACAATATTTTATACATATTTGTATCCTTGATATATTGGGCAAGACCGGCGATATATTCCTTAGAACCTAACAGAATGGGTAAGGATCCATGCAACTTAACATTTTCCTTTCATTCTCATATTTTTTGCATTCTATTATTAAATGATTTATGTTAACTGGTATTTTATATATATCCCAGATCGTGTTTTCTTTCTTGTTTAATAAAAATGAATGGGTTATTTCTGAGTGCCCAATTCTGATTCTAGAAATTCAAGTTTGAATTTGACGATCTACTGGACTTGTAAATTTTTGCCACTCAAGATCCGCTCCTTCATTTTGATATTTTTTTATGTAATTCCTTTTAATTTTTTCAAATACCTGTTTCCTAAAAATTTCATTTAGGTGATTTTTAAGATCGTTTAGTCTGGTATAATGAGTGATTTGTTTCATTTTTGTGTTGCAGGCTGCTAATTTGGCTGCTCTATCAGCGTTTTCATTAACCTGTATACCCATATGCGATGGAATCCAGCAGAAAGTAATGGATTTGCCGGTTTCAACCGCCGAATTATAACTTTCTTGTATTTCTTGAATACATTCATCGGTTGTTTCTGAATCTTCAATGGCCATAGTAGCACTCTTTGAGCCTGTGAAAATTGTGAATCTATTCTCAGTGGACTTTTTAATTACTTCTAGTGCTTTGAGTAAGGCTAAGATCTCGCTACCGAAAACTGAGCAAATGTTATTCAGTCGATAAAAATTTGTTACAGTCGGGGTTACTACGGAGCAGCCTGTACCATTTTTTGTTTTAGAGCCATCCGTGTATATATTTATTGCTAATGGGACACTATTTAGAATCTCGGCATGCAGTGATTGAAATACCGTAGGTACTGTCGAATCTTTGGAGTATTGTTCCAAGCTCATATTAATTTCAAACTTCATTTTGACCCAAGGGGGAAAGATGTGGAGCTTTTTTTGGTATATTTTGGGGAAAGAAAAATTTAATTCTTTTAAAATTTGGTTCAGTGTGTAATGGATAGGTTTAGGTGCTTGGGGCTGAGAGTCAAAGGATTTTGAATTATGATTACAGAAGATCTTTGAGAAAACTGGATTGGTACTAGTTGCCGCTCTTGCTGATGCAAAATTTAGTATTAGTAGTTGTCTCCTGTCAGTAAGGGACATTTCACAGGCTTCGAGTAGGATTTTGATGGTTGGGCTTGTATGATATGCTCCCATCGCATACCTCAGTGCAGTGTTATTAATCGGTTCTAGTGTTTTAAGTGTAGATTTACTTGCAGATCAGTAAATTATTGCTCCATAGTCAAGTTTGGAGCGAATTATAGCCTTATATGTGTTCAAGAGGACTTTGTAATCAGCTCCCCATTTGGCTGCTGCAATTGCTTTAAGAATTGCCAGTCGTTTAGTACATTCGTCTTTCAGATATGTAATATACGGTTTCCAAGATAGTTTTTCATCAAAAAGAAGTCCTAACAATTTTATAGTACTTTCTGTTTTAATGACACTGTTCTGTAAGTACAGTTAGGGAACAGTGGCTGACTTGGTTTTTCTTTGAAAATGTATAACTGTTGTTTTGAATTTCGAAATTTTGAACCCTGTATTACTGGACCATTCATCTAAATTATTTAGGCTTTGTTGTAACACAGCTTGGGTGGATTTAAAATTCCTCCCAGCACAGAAAAGTGTTACGTCGTCGGCAAAAATAAGGCTTCTAACCAGGGAGGACTAAGACTGATTCTACATTATTTATTGCTACTAAAAAGAGAGCAACACTGAGCACGGCTCCTTGTGGTACTCCATTTGTAAGTTCATATTCTGATGAGATTTCTCCGTTGTTTCTTACCATTAAGGTTCTATTGTCCATAAAGTTGTATATAAACGCTAGCATTTTACCACTTATGTTCATTTTAAAAAGTGTCTCAATGACATACTCCCTCCATACCATATCATATGCCTTTTGTTAAATTAAATATAGACCAAATACCAATGAAAGTACTGTACTTCAATATCTTCTACTTTATTCCTCATTCCCCACATTTCCATACCTCTTTCTTAACATTATCAGTAATGTTAGCGATTAACAGTAATCAAATGTAACTAGAAAATTTTTTTGCCGCCGATACTGATTTCGCGGCAATCAATAAATATTGTTCTGGTGAATATGTAATGATAATCGGTAAATAAAATAAAATTCTGGCCGTCGGACACTAACTTGTACTCAATCATTATGTTATTGATTGGTAAATACTATATGATTCCTTTGTGTGCCGCATTAAAGTCAAAGCAGAAGGGGAAGTTTCGCCGTTTATTCGCCGATCTAATAACTCCGTCAGTCCGCACACAGGCATTGAGCGTAGATTACAGTGCATGACATCAATTCATAATTTTCACGGTGCGAGTCCGTAAATCTGCCATTAAGCAGGGACTCAGTGAATCGTCAATATTTCTGCGATATTCGGACGCGCGAATATGTACCTAATCAGCCGACGGGCAGGCGTTTAGAATTACCGGCGCATTGAAATACAGACCACGTTTTCTGCGGTGGCGGATGCAGCCCCGGACCGTGTAAGAACGCTTCTAAAAGGGGGGCGAAGTATGAGTTTGCCCTCGGTGCGGGGGTTCTTGCCCGAGAACGTTTTCATTCCTGCTTCCCTTATTCTCGAACGAGGCCGTTACTAACGAGGATAGAAAATTTCCGTGGAAAACTCACCAGCGTAAGCTATCTCGATGGTCTCGTAACTTTCCATCGCCGTGCTGCGAAAACGCGCGTCTAAATTGCACTCTGGTCGATAATCCAGATTTCACTTCTGTACATTTTTGTCCAAACTTTAGAACAATTATACACTTCGCGACAATATTATAAGCCACCACATAAAACTATACAAATCTCTGTTACAAACAGTGATTTCATTTTCTTGTTTGCTACCGTTGAGGAACTAGTTTTTGATCATTTTTTAGGGCTTTCTACTTTAGTCTTGGCTTTCAACGTAATAAAACCATAAACTTAAAAATAAGTATAGAATTATAAGTTAACTGGGAAACAGTTCTTGACTATTTAAAATTACATGGCAACAATTTTTTAGAAACATATTCTTTGTGAAGCGTTATTTATTTGAATTTTTTAAGAAAACCATTATAAAATGTTAAAATAAGAATATGCTACCTCAGAATGACGATTTCTGGAGATTGTTTAGAAAAACATCCGCGGGGAAACCAGTAGTATTGTTTTGACGATTTTATTTTGGCAATAAATTCTCCTCTTCTTTACTTAATACAGTTATTGGGTCTCTTGATTCACACCAGTCTTCTTTTGTGTTTAATAAGTCGATATATTATTACATAAATTACTAAAGCAAAACTTTTTTCGGTTGTTTTAGAAATTTTAAGCAATTGTTCGTTCACATGAATATTAATTCTAAAAAGAAATTAATATAAATATATCTTGTAGTGTGTTTTATTGCAACTCGACAACGTTGGCAACCCTAGTTGTGGAGAGCAATACAGTTGTACATACAACGAAACGCAGCAACTGAATTCCCTGTACGAGCTGCAAAAAGTAGTTCCACGAAGGGTGTTAAAAATTTTTAAACTTCTGAAATTCGTGTAGAAAAATTTTGTATCAGAAAAAGAAATAATTGTTACCCTGAACTATGAATCATCTCATCCAGACAAGTATGATTACTTTTAAAATTCAATGTTATATTACTAACCTACATGTATTTCCATCTCTAAATATATTCTCTTCCTTTATACAGGATGGTACACGCAACTTGGACACCTCATTAACTTCCAAAGTATACTTTGCACGAAAAAATGTTGTGCAGAGAAGTTGCATGATCTGAAGGGGTACATGACGTAGTGTATTCATTTTGTTTATAGGTGGAAGCGTTTCTGAGATTTGAAAGTCGACTGTTTTTTTTAAATGGAACACTATATTTTTATTCCAAAATATGGAATAATGTCCAATCCTGAGTAAGAGAGTATTGATCTTCATTATCCCTAAACCTAATAACAAACGAGTAATTTCACTTTATATCCTGCAAACATCTCGCTGTTCTGCGGCAATCTGTTATAAGGTTGAATTTCTAACTTGATATTACGCAAAGAAAGATTTCAGGAAATAAAGTGGAATTACTCGTTAGTTATTAGATTTAGTGCTAATGAAGGTCAATAATTTCTTACTCACAATTCGACATTCGTCCATATTTTGGTATCAAAAATATAGTACCCCATATAAAAAAAAACAAAGTCGACCTTCAAAAAAAAATACACTACGTAATGTACCTCTTCAGATCATGCAACTTCTCTATACAAAACTTTTTCGTGCAATGCATGCTTTGGAAGTTATAGAGATATGCAAGTTCGGTGCACCACCCTATATTACCGTGATAGACAGGGTAGGGGCCGCTCAAACGTCTGCTTCTCCCACCAACCTCTCTTCTATGCGGGAGGCCTGCACACTGTACGCGACGGGCGATGCAATTCCTTCTTCTATTATGGTAACAGCGGTTGCTGGTGGGGGACAGTGGGCGCTATGGTGGGGACGGTTTTGTCTCAATTGAGACAAAAATGCCCATCCCTGCTATAGTATACAGTATTTCATCGATAAAAGTCCACAACACGGGTCTGCGTAGGGTCGTTTATTCGCGAACGATATCATTGTTTGAGGTTTGCCGAACGTAGAGAAGGACAGACGAGCTAGAGAGGCCTCGGTCACCGAGAAACGTAAACATAACTAATCCAAATGTCCATCTTCTTTATTTTTCATTATTTTTTTATGGGACTTCTGACCATATTTGTGGCATTTTTCTAATAAAAATCATACCAAATATGATATAATTCCGATGATCCTTACTTGTGTAATAGACAATTAAAGTTTCAAGCGCGAGGGAGGATAGCGTATGGGAAAGAAAGAGACGTGGAGAGTCGCAGTCGGAGGCACAGTTCAAAGGCTTGCGCGTCTCCACAATGTATTACCAAGGAATAACTTTTTTATTATTACTTATTTTTTTTATGAGACTTTTGCTAATAGATTTGTGACATTGTTCTGATTAAACTGATACCAAACACGATATACTTCGAATCATATACAGGTGCATGGTCATTATGTATAGGTCAGGTACATAACATAGGTGAAGCAACAGTAATGCAATGACGACACTTTTTCATTTTTAATTAATCTTTTATGAGACTTTTACCATCATATTTGTAATATTTCTCTGATCAAAATTTTTCTGATTATACATACATATCTATTTTTTTAATTGAAGATGGAGTAAGTTTTGGTGACAGACAAAGAGAGTAAATGATAAAGACATTAAAGACACACTGTCCTGACTGGGACATTTCGCGACTTTGAAAACGGG
Source organism: Sphecodes monilicornis (assembly GCA_913789915.3). Lineage (NCBI taxonomy): Eukaryota > Metazoa > Arthropoda > Insecta > Hymenoptera > Halictidae > Sphecodes > Sphecodes monilicornis. The sequence goes on along the minus strand of OU565284.1, from coordinate 32,539,030 downwards.
CGGAACCTCAGCTACATGTACATTCACCGTCTTGTCTTCTGCGAATTGGTCGATCATCGTTCCACATAACTGTGGACAATTATCGACGAAATACTGTACTCGGCTATTGTCAAAAGACTCGAGAGGCCTCGGACGCCGAGAAATATGACACCATGCGGCTCGGGTATATCGGTGAGACCACACTAACTCGAATTCCCAACTTCTTTATTATTCATTATTTTTTTCTGCGACTTCGATGACCATATTTGTGGCATTTTTCTAATAAAAATGATAAAAAATATGATATAATTCCGATGATATTTACTTGTGTAATCGACGATTAAAGTTTCAGGCGCAAGGAAGGATAGCGTATGGGAAAGAAAGAGACGCGGAGAGTCGCAGTCGGCGGCACAGTTCAAAGGCTCGCACGTCCTCACAATGTATTACTAAGGAATAACTTTTTTTATTAGTACTTATTTTTTTATGAGTCTTTTTCTAATAGATTTGTGACATTGTTCTGATTAAAATGATGCCAAAAACGATATAATTCGAATCATATACAGATGTATGGTCATTATGTATAGGTCAGGTACATAACATAGGTGAAGCAACAGTAATGCAATGACGACACTTTTTCATTTTTAATTAATCTTTTAGGAGACTTTTACCATCATATTCGTAATATTTCTCTGCTCCAAATTTTTCTGATTATACATACATATCTATTTTTTTAATTGACGATGGAGTAAGTTTTGGTGACAGACAAAGAGATTAAATGATAAAGACATCAAAGACACACTCTCCTGACTGGAATGTTTCGCGGCTTTGAAAACAGGCAGAAGCTCAGTTACATCCACATTAACCGTCTTCTCTTCTGCGAATTGGTCGATAATACGTAGTAAGAATGCAGAGAAGGGAAAACCTAAGAAAATCCGGAAAAACCAATGTCGAGATTATAAATTAGAGATGGTTTGTGACACGGTCACGGATTTACATTTTGGATTTAGGCACGTAGATGCACTTTGCAACGGAGGGCGGACAACTGTTGTACGGTGCATTTATGGGACCCGACATATTTTGCAATTGTTCATATTATGCAATATATTTTCAACGAGACGATGCGACTTGCAGTGTCCCTTTCTTTACTATTTACTCTCTTTGTCTGTCACCAAAACTTACTCCATCGTCAATTAAAAAAATAGATACGTATGTATAATCAGAAAAATTTTGATCAGAGAAATATTACAAATATGATGGTAAAAGTCTCATAAAAGATTAATTAAAAATGAAAAAGTGTCGTCATTGCATTACTGTTGCTTCACCTATGTTATGTACCTGATCTATACATAATGACCATACATCTGTATATGATCCGAATTATATCGTATTTGGTATCATTTTAATCAGAACAATGTCACAAATCTGTTAGCAAAAATTTCATAAAAAAATAAGTAATAATAAAAAAGTTATTCCTTGGTAATACATTGTGAGGACACGCGAGCCTTTGAACTGTGCCGCCGACTGCGACTCTCCGCGTCTCTTTCTTTCCCATACGCTATCCTTCCTCGCTCCCGAAACTTTAATTGTCTATTACACAAGTAAATATCATCGGAATTATATCATATCTGGTATGATTTTTATTAGAAAAATGCCACGAAGATGTTGGTGAATGTTCCATAAAAAAATAATGAACAATAAAGAAGTTGGAAATTCCGATTAGTGTGGTCTCACCGATATACCCGAGTCGCATGGTGTCATATTTGTCAGCGACCGAGGCCTCTCAAGCTTCACGGCCCCTCAAGGGGGTACACCCCGCACTAGTGGGGATATCTCCGGGACATTTGCGTGCGAGTCATTTGGGACATTCACCGATAAAATACTGTGTCCGTTAAATTTACAGTGTACTTATTATTTTTAAAAGGGTGGGCCATCTCTCCCCGACTTACACTATAGTTACAAGTATCATGGTATGATAAATTAAAAACTCTATAAAATATATTTTACAATCGTATGATAAGCAAAATCTTTAATATCTTAATAATTGAAAAAATGGAGATGCCCAACAATCATAATAAATGATTCTAGTGATCAGACGGTGGTTGCATAAAAGACATTGCGAATTTTGAAAATATTGTAACAACGATACAATCTCTTCCACGATGAAGTTTTCTCCGGTTTACCTTCCATTCCCATGAATCAAGGCTTAATTATTATCGGTCGCTAATTAAAGCGGCATTCGGGAACCGCGTGGCGGCTGCAGATAAGCAATTTTATGGCCGATGAAAGGGCTTCTCGTAATAAATTCCTTCGTGGATGATTTCTTTTTCATTTGCCCTGCTGATTTATTGTTTCCCTTGAAACAATGAATAGATACGAGTATTACTCAATGCGATACAGATTGGTTTCAGTGGTTGCTGTGAAACATATGATAAAGGCTGCTTGAATTTGAATGGGGCGCGCATTACGAGCTTATTGTTGTTAAACCGGTCTGAAATTTGTGAAAATACCTGATCGTAAAGGGTTTATTAAGGGTTTTATATGCAAAATTTATAATTTAATTGTTTCTCTCATCATCGATCCAAATAATTATACCGATTTTTCATTCAACTGTGAATATATCAAATTGCCCAACCGACAAATATGTTTTCTGATTTTCCAATTCACATATTGTACATTCTTTGCTGATATCGCATGTTGTTTTAACAGAACTGTTTTAAAAAAATGGAGGGAGTGAAGCAGATACGAAATACTATTGGTAATTTGGAATACCGAAATATCTAAAAAATTACTAATGTTATCTAATTTTTAACACTACAGATAACAGAAGCGAATGACCTGATAACTAATACGTTGACTGCGTATTGTATGCATTTATGACAAAAATGAATACGAGAAATAGGAATTTATAAAGATATTCAACGAATTTAAGCATGTTATTATAGTATTCCCGAGTTACTGACATTGTCAAAAGAGGAAATACATTTTCAATGGTCTTCACAAGAACTGATTTTGAAAGTTTTTATTTTGCCTAAAGACCCGTAGTCTACTAATAACATTTGTGGAAGAGTAGTAATCGATATTTTCGACTCAATCCACAGAATAAAATTACGTCAATTTGTAAATGTTTTCTAGTAAGTATGTATTCACTCGGAATTATCGTTAGAGTTTGTCGAAACTTTAGAATAAATAATTTAATCTATTCACAGTTGCATGTCAATTCTATGGTTCTACGTCAATTTTGCGATTATGTCATGATTACGAAATGTGGAATAGAAGTTTACGTTTTGATACTATGTTGTAACTTACCTAGACCTAAAAAAGGTTAATTAATTATAAAAAAGTTAAAAATCGTGACCATTACTTTTTTCGTTTCAATTACGACGAATAGCAATTTTTGGAAATAATTATGGTTGAACTTCGGAAAAGTCACCCTTTTGCCACGAGACTTACGTCATTCTCTCCATTTTGACATGCTGATCACGAAATGTATGTGTCATTTTTGGCGGAAATGAGTAGTTTTCGAGATATTGAAACTAGTGCTACTACTACATGAATCATGCGTATACCTACGCGCCCGAGACGGCCTGCCGCTGCGTGTATGCAGCATAGACCCCCCTCTTTTCTGCTCCTCGGCGCAGCGGCTGGCAAGCAACCTATATAACGGGTGAACTTGTTAAAAAGGTATTTTCAGTATAGAATATAAGAACATTGCGATTTCCGAGATTGTAAATATTGACGAATGTGAGATGCTGAAACAATGTTGCTTCTCATCTGCTAACTATCAAATAGGATAATATATGTAAAGCTTAAAAACTTACCGAAAATCCATTAGTTCAGTGGGAATTCTAATAGTATGGACATAAATTAGTTCCTCGAATGGATCGATGTTTAGTTTCTTGAGAAAGTTTTACATGTGGTGCTTCCGACCGTCCGTTTATTAGTGTCGGAGTCAGACCGCTACAAGCTATTGTATCAGAGTACGTTTTGTCGTGAAGAACGTGCTTTTGTAGGGTTCTGAATTTAGAGGTAAAATGTGACTTCAGATGTTGGTCAGGGTTAGATGGGGCGATGGGGGCGCAAGCCACCCTGTTATCCCAACCTGACTTAGTCTGGGTTAGTTTTCTTTCGAGCGAACAATGTTTTAGCGTCTCACCTTCGTCAATATTAAAAATCTCAGAAATCCCAATGTTTCTATATTCTAGACTGAAAATATCTTTTTAACAAGTTCACCCGTTGTATAGGTTGTTTGCCAGCCGCTACGCCGCACAGTGGGTTGAAACGCGAAAAACGCGGACAAAAATCATTTTCCTGACTAAACGAAAAATGTAAAATTGTATTATTACCTTGTGGGTAGATAAATGTGGCATCATTTTCTGCATTTCGTTTTCCAAAATTCAATATCTGTATCCCACAATTAAATGCTGAAGTTCAATAAAAATGCATAAGTTTAGCTTCTCTTGAATTTTTTAGAATACCGTTTCATTTAGTACATTATAACATAATACATGTATGAGTAAGGATTTTTTGCATACACTTAACTGAAAGCGTGTTCCAAGACGAAAATAATAAGCATGGATTTTGTTTGTTTTTATTGTATATAACACCTAGAAACATTGATGAAACAAAGAGTAATACTTAAGCTTTTTCCCCACTCAAATAGGTTTATAAACCGATTGCCGTCGATTGATGATTAATTGGTTACACGTTATTGGTAGATATGTATACGATAAAACTAAAAAGGTTTCAGCTGCCAGTAGCTGCCCGTTTGTACACTGTATCGCAAAAACAATGACGCGAGAGAATGCGCGGTTGCGCCGCGCCGCGCCGTTCGGGTAGTCGCTATGGTGTCTGTAAGAATTTCACGTTCGTTCACAAGCGGCACAGATGGCCTCTCGACTCTTTAGCGTATTTTAAGAAGAGGCCTTCCCTTTTTCCGTCATTTCCAAATGACTTCGGGAAAGGGGGTCATAAAGTGGCACGCGAAGGCCCCGAACGGTCAGAGTGGGTCCTGCAACGCGTGCAATCCAGGCATTTGGCACTACCCTTGGCCTGCGTCATGTCGAGAGGCCATAAATTAAGGGGCCCCACTTAGGGGCACTGTGGACGCGCTGCTCCGGGGGTCATACGTTTTAGAAATTCACTAAGACGACTTGAGGGGGTGACTTTTCTCCTCCATGGATCAGGAAGACCCTTCTCCCTCAAAGTCGTCTAGCAAATAGGGTGATCTTTCCCCCGTTAGCGGATACCTCCGCCCAGTTTTTTCCGCGTTAAATAATACTGACCCCGGAGCAGAAGAAGGATTACAGTACATAGTTCACGAGTATACGCGACATGCGGATAGTTTAGGCAATAGATATCGTACAAGTGTGACGGTTTTCCATCTCTGTATAGACGTAAATAATAAAGTATATTTTCTTGTGATTTCGTATCTTCGACTGTTTTGTGAAGTGCTTCTTTATATTCTACCCTCACCGTTCCTTTAATAAAATTAACAGTGTCTTTTGGCATTCAAAGTGGAAAGCCATTTCCAAAAGAAAACCAGCCAAATTTTGTCGTAAATTTAGATTAGGATCGAGGATCAAAAACCTAACCCGAAACAGATTCGATAATACAAAAATGAGGGTTTTCAGTAGTCAAAAACGCTAGATAAAAGATCGATCTAAGCAGCCTCAAAAGTCCTATTTTATCGTTTACGAGGCTTAATTTGCATTATTCGGAAGCATACAACTGCCCATGTAGCTATTTTCATATAGCTGTGACTGTGAATAATGCAAATTACGCCTCATAAACGTAAAAATAGGGCTTTCGAGGGCGATCGCGGCCTAGATTGATCTTTTATCTAGCGCATTTGACTACTGAAAAATCTCCGAGATGAGAACGCGCATCCCGCACCCCTGTAATTCTGTAAAGGAGTTTACCGCTTTAATAATTTTATCAGAGGCGAAATCATATATTGACATCTTCAATTTTAAAAATTTTCCAACAATTTTGAATTTCATCTTCTCAATTTTGCTATAAATGCATAAAGATCCGCTGTCTAATAAATAATATAAAATAAATATAAATAATAAGGCAATAATGGGCAAAGAATGCCTGGTATTGTTGTTGGAGCGCCGATTGGCATTTGTTTAGAGACGGAAGGAAATTAACATCAAGTAAATTATACAGAATTTAGTATATAATAACTTAAAAATATTCCATTATTAATAATAAAATAATTAATAATATGTACGCCCAAATTCGAGAAAACCGTTTCGAAAAAACCTTATATAACTTTTATGGGTTTGGAATTAAACAAAATCTGATTATTAATATGAATTCAGCACCTCAAAATCTATAAAACTGTACCATTTTTATTAATTTAATCTTAGAACTAGCTTCAGAAATTATTTTGGTCCGTGTTTTTCGCGTTTCAACCCACTGTGCGCCGTGGAGCAGAAAAGTTGGGGAGGGGGGGGGGGGGTGTCAATGCTGCATGTATGCAGCTGCAGGCCGTCTAGGGCACGTAGGTATACGCGCGATTCATGTCGTAGTAGCAATAGTTTTTCGCAAATAACTCAAAAACTACTCATTTCCGCCAAAAATGACAAGTACATTTCGTAATCAGCATGTAAAAACGAATAGAATGACGTAAGTCTCGTGCCGAAAGAGTGGGGGGGGGGAGCTTCTCCGATGTCTTAACAAAATTATTTACACGCTACCTAGTAAACTAATCCTTCTGACATCTGAAAAGACACTGAAGTCGTTTACTTGAATTTTAACAAAGTTATTGTGTTGTATAGAGTGTCCGAATATTAATTCGGGCCACCGTATCTGAGGTAACAGAGACTTGGTGTGATGTTGAATCGGTCAACGATTTCGGAGAACAACTTGTTTATTTGGTAACCTAACAATGCTCGGCTATACTTAGAGATATCGGAATATTGGTGGTCGTGAACGTTCTAGTTTGGTGGAGTCGCGTAAGATTTTAGTAAAGCTCGGATATAGGTGTGGTTTTGGAAAATTGCATACGATTGGTTCTAGGGTGTGTCAGAAAAAGTGGTGAAGAGTTATAGTAGGAATGGGGGAAAACTGAGGTGGAGTAGGAGTAGAGTACGCACGGTTACAAGAGATTATGATTGTAAATTATCGTAGCTTAGCGCGGTACAAGGCCTTCAAAAATGTGGCTGTCAGCTCTACTTCTTTCGGGTGTCTTAACCTTCTGCGTAACGGTACATCCACTATTTTCTGGATGAGTCCTGCGTTGTTTATGACGTTTATGGTTGGTACGTCGCAAGGCAATTTACTTGATCTCGGTCGCGCGTTTGTCCCTTCGCACGGAGGATTTTGCGATGAAACCCTATAAGTTTAGGTAAGTACTGCAGACCTGTCACCGCGTATACAAAAATATTAAGAAGCAGAAGAAAGAACAATGATTTAATAAAAAAAAAGACCAATATAATTTAATAAAACACGTATGAGAAGATATATTTAAACATTCTTATTGTATACAGTCGGTCACATTAATATTGGAACACTTTTAAAAACTTGGATTTTTTCTGAGATGTTAGAATAATTAGTTTACTACATGACGCAACAAAGAAATTTTTAAAAAATTGTAATTGGCCGGAATTGCAAAGAAAATACTAAAACCTTTTTTTACTACTTTTTTATGCGGGCCTACATTGAAAATTTAAAAAATTTGTTTTGTAGATCTGTGTCGATTATACATATCCTGAAAATTTCATCAAAATCGGATGACCTGGGTAACAGCGACAGGAATCGAAAGATGTAAGAATCCTTCCATTTATTACAGTTTAAGCCCGAAAATTGTGAAAAGCTACAATTTTTACAATCTTTAAACGGCTGCAGCTCATTGCAACGTTTACCGAATATAGGGTGAAATTTTTAAAGACACAGATCTACAAAACGCATTTGTTAAACTTTCAATATAGACCCACATAAAATGGTTGTAAGAAACAACTTTTAGTATTTTCTTTGTAATTCCAACCAATTACAATTTTTAAAAAATATCTTTGTTGCGTCATGTAGTAAACTAATTGTTCTAACATCTCAACAAAATCCAAGTCATATCATTCACTATTAAAAAATCTTGTGCGTGGAGTCCACGCGCGACAGAAGTGAGACTTCTTGCTTATTGTGTGTAGATAGAGAAAAATTATTAGTATGCATATTATTAGTGCAACGGTTCTTTCGTGATGAATGCGAATTTGTCATAAAAAAATAACTGTTTCTTAGCACGAAATTTTCGCACACGTTCTGTTGAAGTTTTTGGTGGATTTTTCGTCACCCTATTTTTCGTCACCTCATTTCTCGCAGAACGTTTTTTGTCATGGAATTCTTTTTGACGTTTTGCATTTGTTTTCGGCATTATTATTAGCTGAACATCACGATAAACGATTAAGTTTTATTATTATTATAACCGGATTCATTGGCTAAAAAGTTATACACGTGTAAATATGTGCAATTCTAAGAGTTTTTGACAAGTGAAGACGTCGCCATATTGGATATTCGTTGGAGGGTTTTGAGCGCATGCGCTGGGTCTTATGAGTTCCATAGCGTCGAGATTTTACGCCTACCGTGTCGAGGTTTTACTAAATCGTTTCATCGTTTCATTGTTTCATCGCCAGATCGGTTTTACTCCTACCGCGTCGAGGTTTTACGCCTACCGCGTCGAGCTCTTGCGCCTAACGCGCCTAAAGAAGTTTCACTGCAAAAAGTTATCGCCTTTTTAAAAGTGTCCCAATATTAATGTGACCGACTGTACTTTCTTTAAATTAGAACCAATTACTGTATTTCGAGTATTCGACTAGTGTGAATTTGAATAATGCAGCCAATTTCTGGGATTTAGTGCTCGCATTAATCCAGGTCGACTCTAATCTCAGTATGTAATACATTACATTTTCGTTAATTTGCACAGTACTGCGGTAAATGATCCAAAGAAAAGACAAGATCCTTAAAGGAGATAGTGTTAGCGACTAGACGCTGAAACGCGTCAATTCTGCTGAATCAACGAGAAGCGAACGCGCGGTTAATCGATTCCTGTCGCGTAGACGAGGTTTGTATGTAAATCCGTTTGTCAACAGGAACGAATTTGAATATTGATTTCGCCGTATTGACGATTGACTTGATCGACGCGACACTAATGCGATTTGTAGCGGAGGCGTTTTGTAGCACCCGTCACCCCGTTATTTGCACAACAATGTCGCGCCAATTAGGACCAACCGGAAATCGACGAATACGGCCCGACTTCGCGGCGATGCGATGGCCGTGTTCATTGTTTGAGGAAGAATGGCTCACGGCAGGTCCTTCATCTACGTAAATTCACGAACAAACAACCCGCAACGTTGATTTTTTGAATTGATAAATTTATTTTACCAAGTGTACCTCATTACTTTTCGCTTGAACGTTCACAGTATGCTTCAAATCAATTCAAACTGTCGCGAAAACCTTTTGCATGAGAAAATGGGTTCAATCAATGTTAATTATTTTACAAAATATTTTCTTCTCCTTCTTTCGTTCTTTAACGTTGCATCGTCAGCTTGGCCATAACCGATGTCTATATCAGTATTTAGATTCCATCCCATATGTTTGTAAATTTTATGAATTGCAGGAGGTTTTTCGTTTTTGTTTCGATTTGTCAACTCGTTCAGTTTTTTACGTGTTTTATGTTTATTGCATAGCTCATCTAATTTTGTCCATTCTAAAACGATACATTGAACTGTGAGTGGTGGACTGAATATTTGACTCTTCTTCAAAATTTCAGATCTTAACCTCTTCGTTTAAGGATAACATAAAGATGAAATTCCAAAAATTTACTTTATGTAGGATATTTTTTTCAGTATTTTGAATGACTTATTAATGGTTGAAAGAAAATACTTACACAAGTTATTGTGAAACGAATATTGCGAATATCTCTAATTCTAAGGGAGACCGCCGCAACCATGTAAGGGAAAAAAATTATTCAGAATATTGAAGTTTATAAAATATCTAAAAATGATCGAAATCTGAGGGTACATAGCTGTTTTGCAGTTTCACCATAAGTTTCTAAAAGTATTAAACAATGTTCCACCCCTTTGACTATCTAGAAACTGTTATGCATAATAGTTACGTGACAGAACGTAATTGTTCCTGATTGTTCCTGATTTTTCAAAGGTGGTCACTTAAAGGGATGTTTTCGAAAACCATCCCTGAAAATAAAGTATTTTTTTCAACCATTAATAACTGATTTAAAATTCTGAAAAATATCCCATATACAGATATTTCATCGGTAATTGTCCCAAATGACTCGCACGTAAATGTCCCGGAGATATCCCCACTAGTGCGGGGTGAACCCCCTTGAGGGGCCGTGAAGCTCGAGAGGCCTTGGTCGCCGAGAAATATGACACCATGCGGCTCGGATATATCGGTGAGACCACACTAATACGAATTTCCAACTTCTTTATTATTCATTATTTTTTTATGGGACTTCGATGACCATATTTGTGGCATTTTTCTAATAAAAATGATACCAAATGTGATATAATTCCGATGATATTTACTTGTGTAATAGACAATTAAAGTTTCTGGCGCGAGAAAGGATAGCGTATGGGAAAGAAAGAGACGCGGAGAGTCGCGGTCGGCGGCACTGTTCAAAGGCTCGCGCGTCCTCACAATGTATTACCAAGGAATAACATTTTTATTATTACTTATTTTTTATGAGACTTTTGCTAATAGCTTTGTGACATTGTTCTCATTAAAATGATGCCGAACACGATATAATTCGGATCATATACAGGTGTATGGTCATTATGTATAGGTCAGGTACATAACATAGGTGAGGCAACAGTAATGCAATGACGACACTTTTTCATTTTTAATTAATCTTTTATGAGACTTTTACCATCATATTTGTAATATTTCTCTGATCAAAATTTTTCTGATTATACATACATATCTATTTTTTTAATATATCATCGGAATTATATCATATTTGGTATCATTTTTATTAGAAAAATGCCACAAATATGGTCATCGAAGTCCCATAAAAAAATAATGATTAATAAAGAAGTTGGAAATTCGGATAAGGTATGTTTACATTTCTCGGTGACCGAGGCCTCTCGAGCTCGGCTGTCCTTCTCTACGTTCGGCAAACCTCAAACAATGATATCCCTCGCGCATAATTGTCCCTCCGTAGACCCGTGTTGTGGACAATTATCGATGAAATACTGTAGTCTGTATTTGGTCTGTTACTTTCCCAAAGCTTCGACTCTTCGAAGTATTCGAAGTATCGAAGTCTCGAAATTTCGAAGTCTTGGAAGTGCACGAAATTTCAAAGTCTCCGAAACGTATGAAGTTGTAACTTATGAGTTCCATAGCATGTCACGATTTTTGATAAATAAAAATATTAACACGTTAAGGGCCATGTAAGTCACCGGTGACTGAGACTGATCTTTCCGTTTGGACTGTTCGTAATTAAATTAAATTTAAAAAACTGCATTCTATCAATAAATTTCGGGATCATATCACGAATGTACTTGAAAAATAATACTTTGGAAACAAAATTTCAATGAGTTTTATTAAATTCTGTGAAGGCTCCCCGTGGCGGTCTTACGTTGTAACGCATTTTAGAAAATGAGCGTCTTCATTAGAGCAGATTTAACTTTTTTCGCCTCTTATCCGTTAACTGGGAACGAATCGAAGCTTCGAAGTTACTGAAATCGAAGTTTCACAGGTTCGAAGGAAAGTAACAGTCTGTATGCTACTTCACCCTCATATTATTTTTGAACGAAGAGGTAGAGATCTGAAATTTAACAGAACAGTATTTTAGGCAAAGAACCTCACTAACAAACAAAAAAATAAAAAATAGCATAGTGGCCGATTACCAATGCTTATATTGCTGGAACCGTTCTTAATATTTTCGGGTAATATGCTTATCTCGCTATCAGATGGCAGTAGGATAGCTTCTTTGACGGCCTTGTCTGTTTCCTCATTTCCTGCTATATTATGATGGGAGGGGATCCCTGTGAGAGTCGTTTGGAAGTCCTTTATTAGCCCTATGTGTGTATAATTCTTGTATTTGAGATAATTTTGTTTTCATTTTGTGGATTTTGTTTTGGTGTTATAACTAAACTGCGAATTTTATTCATTTATGGCAAGAATGGGTACGAGGAATATAGAGCAATTAAATTCGAACATCATACGAATTTAAGAATACTGTTGCTTTGCTCTCAATGTGTTAAAACAATGAAGAGAATAAATTCATTTGTATTAACTCTGGTTTTATACGATTTGGTGCAGAAAGTTTTTATTTTATATACAGATCCGCAGTTTAGTTATAACACTCATTGTTAGATAGCCTCTAAAAATTGTGCATTTTCTCGTTTGTACGAAATATTTTATTACTACAGTAAACCCTTGTTATATTTATTTTTGCTTCACTGTTTATAAATTCTTGGTACAAGAAGAAGCGAATGAAGGAGTATTAAAACTAGTGAAGTTGCAGAAAATTGATAAAGGTTTCTTTGCTTCAGTTATTGTCGCACACGGTCCAGAATATGTAACAGTTGGCGGGGTAAAGCTATAGTTTAATAATTGAACAAGGGATAGTTTCAGAAAAGTGCACCTGAGATCATGCGCGTTCATACATTATGAAACTGTAATATAGGAGAATGTATCTGTAAGCCCTTGGTACGGATTTAACATACAGTGCAGTTCGAATGGAAATTTGGATCGGTATTTACGTCGTATAAGATTATTGCGAATTATACATTAAATAACATACCGAAACTCGGTAAATTGTGATAGAATTTCTATGAAATAAAGCATTTGTCCGAGGCAATCTAATAATTAATTCAGTTTCAATCACATAGGCAGAGTTGAATTAATGAGAGTTTAATGAGTATTTCGGTGCATCGACTTGTTGCATTCTTTCGTTCGCAATAACGATGTGGCATTGTCATACTAAAAATTAACGAACTTCGAGAACGGTTAATCTGTACTATATGTTGGTTTTATATTTCTGGAACTAAATTTAAACAGTAAATCAATATATATGTATTTCAAGATCATTAAAATTCATGAGATCGACTATTGAACTGTACATATACATTAATCAATAACTACCTTCTGTCAACAGTTTAGCTATCGCTACCGGAAGCCTATTAGCAGGAATTAATAGTTAGAAGGGCATTAAATGGACCTTCAAAACGTATTTTCTACATGTAACTATTCCATTGAATCATATTTAATATTCATCTCTATGGAAATGGTAAATAGGAATGTGTAGTAATTGAACGTGATGCAAAGAATAAAGTATTAATTGTTTTTTAATTGTTGTAATTAAATAATGTTTTAATTGTTTTTTAATTGTTGTATTCACACTTTTTAAATATATAAATATTTCTCTGAATTTTAGTTAATAATCGAAATAATAGGTAGTAAAACTATACAAAATCTTTATTGATGAAATATCGCAATAATTTGTCATAAATTCACTGTTTGGGATCATTTAGGAACATATGTACAGGGTCTCACAACATGATATTTTGAGACTATCAGAACGTTATTTCACGTGGCTAAGGTGCAGAAAGTTTAACCTTGACCTTGAATTTCAAGATCAAACTTTTTTGCATTGCGTCGTATAATACTCATCACAAGGAACAAAAGTCTCAAAGGAACCACGGTCCTCAAGTCGACCATTCTCTTAAAAAAACGTCTTTAGAAATTCATAGGTAATTATACAGAAGAGGATACACCTCACCGATTTCAATAACCTTGAACTATGTCGTCAAGGTTATCATTCTAAACAACTTTGCTCTATACATGTTAGGATGACTATAACAAACTCCGCCTGTTCCCAATGACTGAATTCTTTCATGGGGGCTGGGAGGGGCTCCAACCGTCCCTTGTCACCACCGTCCCAAAAAATTTAACCCAGACTAACCTAATCCTAACCAAAATTCGTTTCAAGACTGTACAAACCTAACCCTCCGTGATATATTATATTATCTGGAGCATGATTCTGAGCAATTTTTTCTAATACATGTTACTACTGGTCGTGCTTAGTTTCTGAGATATTTTTGAAAAACTGTTACGTTCACTACAGCGTTAGGTTTGGTTTAGGTTTGAAGGTGGAGCTGTAGTGGAGGGAACCTTTCAAAATGTGCGGGGCCCACCAAACACGTGTTCGGACAATAAAAACGACAGAATTCGCTGTAGTGGGGGTCTGTGGATTTTTTTAAATATCTCGAAAACGAAGGCCGTGCAGCGATAACATGTATAGGGAGAAGTTATTCAGAATGATGACCTGGACAACATATTTCAAGGTCATTGAAGTCGGTGAGGTGTCCTCTTTACTGTATAATTACCTAGGTACATAATGAGATAGTATAATTTCATCTAAATCCATAAATAGTTGAATTTTTAATAGTTACATATTAAATAATTATTAGTATGAATTTGTGTAGGACCGCATAGGCCTCAATGGTTCACTTAAGGGTTAATGACTTTGCTATATTTGAATGAAAAATTCTTTGTAACCTATTACAGATTAATTTTACTGAATATTCTCTAGATGGTATTAATTGCTTGAAATTATACATGTTTCTTCCACAAAGCTTATTTCATTTTCGTTTCATTAATTTCAAAAAATTTCATATTAGGTTTGCATGTGATGGATGATTGATTAAAAAGGTTTTGATGATATCTATGTTCATTCCTTTAAGTTGTTAGATTTAAACCGCGACAAATCTATTTATTTTCAATGTGAAATGATATCGCTTACAATGTTGCCAAATTATATTTTAAATTTACAAACGAGATTATTTCATAAAAAATAATTCCCAATTTATTTAAAGATTTTGCTGAATGTCTCGGATGCTTAGTTCTAGCCACAGGTACAGGGTGTAAAGAAAAGTTTGGTCTTGGCAGTCATAGGCGTATTCCACATCTTCGGATCGATGAAGATCCGTAAAAAATACTTGCCGCAAAATTGTCCTTGACCTTGAATTTCAAAGTCAAATTTTTTTTATTGCATTGTATTCTACGCATCATGAGGAAAAAAAAGTGTCAAAGGTTTTCCATATATTATGGAAAAGTTATTCAGAATGATGCCCTTGACAACATTAAAATCGGAGCTGTCTCCCTTGAACTGCATATTTACCTTATGTTTTCACTAGTTTGTTTTTCACATACAATATAAATATTGAGTTTTGGCTAAAAAATAGAATATGAATTTTTACATTTCATGCATTTTTTAGGAAGATATAATTACTTGAAATGAACAATGTCCAATTTTTCGCTTTATGCGTTTACTACATCATCTACCTTTTTAACAACTACCCCATCATTTTTCCGACAAATAATGGTGGGCTTGCGCTTTCATAGAATCTAACGAATAACACCTTATCAATATTTTAGGTACCTGAGCTGCGCAAAGTTTGACTACTTTTTAACAACCTCCTTTGAATCCGTAAAATGATTGGTAGAATATAAGAATATCGATGCATCATTTTCAATTCCGTAAAATCATTAAAGAAATAAAGAAATCCCTATTTAGCACCTATTTTCGAAAACTGATGTAGAAAATATTTATTTTGCATAGAGATCAGTAGTCGACTAATTATCAAACTGCGTGCCACAGATCGTGGAGACATGTCACCACGTTCACAGGATTTATTTATAATAATTCTTCCAACGTTTTACGTATTGTTCGCGCTCATCTCCACGTGAAATTATGTCTGTTGAAGCTCAAAATATCTCGACAAATCATCACGGATTAATCTGGGCTCTCCCTAACCGGCACCACGATGAGACCGGATAATCCGCGGCCGGGATATAAATTTCAACTGCTTACGTGCCAGAAACGCAACAGCCAAGTCGCCCATAAATTTCCGGACACCGCACTTTAATGGACTGTTTAACAAAGTCGCTTTCACACGGAAAGAGCAAACGCGGTCGAAAAGATCGTTTCGCGTTCCACATATTTCACACACGCACACTCAGCCGCACTCAACGTGAAGTTCGCATGGTGTATTCGGACCGATGCATGTATCGACGCGGAACGTATCGATTTCCGAGAACTTCCTGCGAAGCGATATTTAAGACGGCCCAAGTTTAGAGAAACACGTCTTTCGGATAGCTAGATTTACCTTAAACTGTTTATGGTCCTTGTCCGAAGTTCAACCAATAAATATTCAAGAT
Organism: Sphecodes monilicornis; assembly: GCA_913789915.3. Lineage (NCBI taxonomy): Eukaryota > Metazoa > Arthropoda > Insecta > Hymenoptera > Halictidae > Sphecodes > Sphecodes monilicornis. Next base: position 32,522,869 of record OU565284.1, on the reverse strand, counting down.
TAAACCGTGTTTTACAAACTCCGGAGAAATTGTTCTATTGAATGACAAATACACCAAATTCTGTTTTTACCTGATAGATACGTTCTCGAAAAGTATGTGTAAACAAAATTCATGCTAGGAAATATAGGTATTGTACAATATCTACGGAAAAATAGAAGATTGGTTCCGGACTTCGAAAATCAGCAAACGTAAAGAAGAATAGCCGAATTTGGATCGAGGCCTAAGTTGGACCTAATTTATAATTCATAGTTAATTAGTAGGGATGTGCGAGCCTCGGGTCGAGTCGGACAGTGATCGGGTCAGGATCCCGAAAGTTTATAAACTTCGGGTACCCACGATTTCGGGTACCCGAAATGGTAGTCGGGTCAGGTTGGGTCGGGGTCCCGAAAGTTTGCAATATTCGGGTACTCGAAGTTGAAGTTGTATTTATAGTCGTGGACAAAATTAAGTGGACAGATCTAATGATCAACAAAAAATCAACGCAATTTAAAAAATAATTTTAATAAACTAGAATTGTACGGTACATTTAAGTTAACAAAGTGTACTTTAATGAAATAAACAACAATATCAATAATAAAAGTTAATATTATAGAATATATTATCATTAATCAAAATTGTATACAATTTTTGGTGGTCAAGATTAAGTGGACACTTTATAAATATTTAGAAAATAAGCAATTAGTATTTGGTATTGTAACCTCTTGCTTTAATTACTGCTTCTAATCGTCGTGGGATGATTTCCACAAGTTTTTGGAGGTAACTTCGATCAATTTGTTGAAATTTTATTTGCAATTCGTTTAACAATACTGTTTTATTATAACGTCTTCCTAATGGTATTTCCGAATCTAATAAGCTCCATAAATTTTCTATAGGATTAAGATCTGCACTTTGTGGAGGCCAATAGAGAACATCTATCCCACAATCTTATAAAAATTTTTTCGTTTTCTTCGCCGTATGCTTGTGATCATTATTCCGTTGTAGCATCCATCCCTCATCGAAATCCATTTTTAGGGTTAACTATTCCATATTTTCATTTAAAATGTCAACAAACATATCTGCATTCATGATGCCATGGATGGGTGCTAAATTTCCAACCCATACCAAGAAAAACATCCCCATACCATTATGGATTCCCCTCCACGTTTGGTGGTAGGCAACACATAATGCTTCTTGAGAGCTTCATTCGGATTTCTCCACACGCGTGTTCTCTTTTTTTTAATTTAATGACTCAAATTTGCTCTCGTCAATCCATATAATTTTTTTCCAAAATAATAATGGCTTATTCACATATTTTATTGCGAAAGCTGAACGTCTCTTTTTATGAAGTTTACTAATGTGTGGCTTGCGTCTAGCTAGACAACTCTTCAGATTAACTTCTTTTAATCTTTGTCTCACAGTTCTTGAAGAAATATTTAATAGTAGAGTTTCAATAATATTTCGTGATGTTATCGATGGAATACGTTGAGTTTCTCTTACAATTTGTCTATCATCGTATGAATTTGTGCTACGTTTTCGTCCTCGACCGATTAAATTTTCAACAGTATTATACTATAAATACTTGTGATAAATTGTATGCACTGTACTCTAAGAAACTTTGTATTTTTCAGCCATTTTGCGATAACTTAGTTTATTTTTGCACTCTGAAACAATTAATTTTCGCAGGTGCACGGGAAATTCTTCTCGTCTCTTAGACATGCTCCGTTTATATTTCTAATCTTGTTTAAACAAAAGTTCAATGTCTACTAAGGACGAATGACACCGCACAATGCGAGAGTCAAACGTTTGTTTACATTTTTTCCGTCCCAACACAGAATGTCCTCTGCGTCCACTTAATTTTGTCCATGGTCTCAAAGACACCCATACAAACAAATATGCATAAATATTAACAGAAACATTATATTTATGCTTTTACATATTAAATAAATTCTTTCGTTGTATATAAACACTTTTCATGTTAAACATCTGCAATAAATTTATAACACAATAAATGAAAATAGAGATTATTCAGAATTTATGTTCTGTCCACTTAATTTTGTCCACGACTGTATATAAGCATAATACTATTTTATGATTTTTCAGTTCAATCTTCTATTTTCAATGGCAGGTTCAGAATGATATTTATGTTTTTATTGTAATCGGTTATCAAACTTCGCGAGGAAAAAAATATTTTAGAATACATTATGTGAAATAATGTACGCAAGGGACGTCTCTGTTTCTAGTAAATAATGTTCTTACAAGACAAGAACTCCTCGTCCGCACACTGTTCGTATAAGAGCACTGTTTCGTAAACAGTGTTTACTACAAATCGAAATATTATTACAACCGATGATTGGACGTCTTAATATGCACAGAGTCACAGAGTTATTTATTGTTGATTTGATCGCAGACTTGACCCAACTTTAACTTCGAGTACCCGCATTTTGCAAACTTTCGGGACTGCGACCCGACCCGACCCGACTACTATTTCGGATACCCGAAATCGCGGGTACCCGAAGTTTATAACCCAAACCCGAAATTTTTAGTACTCACACGCAGCTATCAATTAGCACTACTCGTAATACTGTAAGTATTTTTCTTGTTAAAAATATATAGCTAAACTAGACTCAAATTATAACTTCTATTCAATTAATACTATTATTGACTCGTGAAATATTTTTCTTTCTGGAAATACATGATCCAACCAACATAAACATTGGTCCAAATTCGGTTACTCTCCCCTCAAATGATATTTTTACGTGCATACACATTTTATTTCATAAAGATTGCAAAAGTAATAAAACTGTATCATATAAAATAAATTATCATTTGAATAGAAAAGAAAAGTGCCATATGTTCAGGAACACAAAAATTATACAAAATAATTTGTGTTGCATATAACAAGATTTGATTCACTAGAAATACCTTGGTTATCGCCTACTTGCTTCATTGGTGAAATTCCTTCTGTGATCTTTCAAGCAAAATTAACACTAGCCTCATTTAGGACTGATGTTTCAGTGCTATTAATAGTTTGAGTTCTAAGCAGCGCGATCGCGCTGTTCAGATTCTATGTCGAAAAGACCTAAATTATTATCTGAGTCAAATTCTGTTAAATTAAAAGGAGCACATTAATGATTTTATTTAAACGCACGTGTTTTGATATTAACACTTTGCCGTCCGCACGTCTCGTAAAAATTTATCGGGTGATTATAAATTTTTAAGTGTTACTAATGTCATCGTTATCTCTCATGAGTTTTCAATCCTGCCCCCTATTTTCATGAAATTTGGAAGATATACATATGTAAATAAAAGTAAAATTTGTTTTCTATATTTCTTTATTTACGTTTTCTTTGGTAATAACTTAGTATTTCTCTTTTAAATGATATGCAGCAAAACAATCTTTAAGATGTAACGCTGCTCCACAAGACTTGCACATTAAATTTGTTGTCCTTCTTTTTTTGTTTTTGGAACTTACATGGCAGTTTCTTCGTTTTCGTTTGCTAGTTTCAGAAATGAGTGTTAGCTGATCTGAAAGTCTGTCGATCGAATCATGATGAGACTCACGCGATGTAGTAGCGACCTCCGAGTTTTGCTCGGGAAGAGGTACATGATCTTTTATCCATGATTCAGACACTTTCAATACAAAATCATGAAATCGGAGACTCTTGCGTTTTGTATTGAAATGTCGATATGTCCTGAATGCATTAAATAATGCGCAATTAACACTATGCCGTCCAGTACACCACTGTGGTGTCGCCGGCCGTTGAGCAATACTTTGTGCGCGACACCACTGTGGTGTCGCCGGACGGCAAAGTGTTAATAGCGTTAAAATTGTGCATTGTTTAACAGAGTGTAGTATTTAACACTAGTTTTTACTGTCATCGAAAATCATCAATCTTCAATAGATTTAAAAAAAAATAAGAACATAAACCTGAAATGCTTTTTATACTGCGTAAACTTTGCGATAATAGAAATCGTACTACACTCTACATACTTGATCTGTAATGTTTATTCGACGTAAACAAATATCCTCGATATCCAATTTTTTACCCAGAAATTACATTGATCAGTTCTCAAACATAGTTTTGTATTTACGACCAATTTAAATATATGGTTTAATAAAGAAAAATAATGTTCAATTACATCCATAGCGACTAAAATATGGATGTACCTACACAAGAGTTTCCTTTCTTACTTGAGCACTTTAAATATCTCATTTATTATTGCTAATATAATAGAAAAAAATGTCAGAGGGAAACTTGAATAAGTTTGACGGAGCTAACATTGTGATAAACAATAATGTTTTCTCAATGACACATTTCTCGAGATTTCAGGGTCATTGATGTTTCTTTTCTTTGTTTTTGTTAATAAGACTATACATTTTTATTACTGTCGCGCAATAGTCAAGATCAATACGAGCCCAACAATCTGTAATATTCTGTGTCACAATTTACGATTTTAATATAACCTTGGATATCAAAGATGATTGGCCATAAATACAACTAAGAAGTAACTGTGATATAGAAATCGGAAAAATAGTCCATTTTTCACAAATGCTCATAATTATGTCCACTATTTTCTATATAAACATTGTTATTACTTTATTAATTTCGATTATCTACTTGCTTCCAGTTTCGCGACTAATAATCTTTGCATATTCAGCTTCAATTTTATTTTTGGTAGTTGACATCATACAAACGTGATCACGTTTTGTATTTATGTAGTACATCATCTATGATTCAACATTTACGTCAATATATTCAAATTCACGGATCTAATCTGGATCAGCTTCTTGTAACTTAAAGTCAGCATGAGGTGACTTAACACTTAATATGCGTGTCCATTAGCAAGTAATTTGTGACATTTCTTGCGACAGCGACGCTCAGGGTGTCTTGCAACAGGGCGTGGCCGAACGGATGGTATAACCAAGCGGAGGGTGATACTGCATGTGAAAATAAGTCGAAAAAAAAGAATAACATTCTTTCGTTTGACTCTTCGTTTTCGAGAATATCGAGTTTGAAAGTTCTATACAGTACGCATGCACTGGACTGTCTCTCCAAGTCATTATTCGCTACAAGTTTCCTTTTGTTTACATGTTGTAATGTTCACCTTTCTAATGTTTACATTTTACGATTTCTACTTGTGGGGCTATGTTAGAGAGATCATGTATGCAGAAACGAGTGAGAATTCTCTTCAGGTGAAGGAAAAAATAATAAATTCTTTTGATCAAATAAAATGTCAAACAAAGTTGTGCTAATTGAATTGTGCTAATTGAATTCTTACGTAATTGAATTACATGGTATTTCAATTATATAGTAATTCAACTACGTCGTAACTGAATTACATGATTCAAGCCTTCCAATTAATTCAATTACTAAGTATTTTAATCAGATGTGTATTTGAAATAAAATATAATTGAAATAAAATATAATTTAAATACAGCTCTCCAAATTATAGCCCAGAACTTTGAAGAAGTGCGATATATTTTTATTTTTTTCTTTCATATACTTGCTTGCTGTCTGTGCGGCGTAGTTTCTATTCCTCGTCCTCGTCCAAAATACATAACACTATTTTATATTTATGTTTTATTTCTATCCTTGTTTCGTGTTTATTCTGCGTAATACTCTATGAGACGCATGCTGTGCGTATCCTCTGTTTCCCGTTCGTACGCTACTCGATTGTCAGTATCAATGTTTCCTTTGCACTGGTAACAGTGTTCAATGGTATTGTTTTGTTAGTACATCGTTAGTACATTCTTTTATTTTAAATTTTAATTTTATTACATCGTTAGTACATTCTTTAATTTTAAATTTTAATTGAATTACTTCGTAATTCGTAATTAATTTAATTACAAAGGATTTGCAATTACGAATTACATTGTAATTTAATTACAATGTATTTTATAATTCTACTCCATTGCAATTACGAATTACATTGTGATTTAATTGAATGAAGATCTGAATTATAAATTACAATATGACTGAATTACAATGTAATTATAATTCCTGGAGTAATTCAATTGTAATTCTGCACAACTCTGGAGTCAAAGTTCATTCGCGTCAGTTCATGACTCATTAATAAGGCGAGCAATGATATGTACGTGTCAACAAGGACAGCACTTTGAACAGTTTATTCAATAATGTTATGTAATTAACGTTTGTAACGCCAATAAAATTAATAAATGTATTATCCGTACATTAACATTTCATATTTATAATACATATCTAAACCTAGAAGCGGTACAGTGCACACGTACTGGATAGTAATTTTCAAACTCGATTTTCTCGAAAACGAAGCGTCAAACGAAAAAAATGTTATTACTATTTTTCGACTTATTTTTACATGTAGTATCACCCCCTGCTCGGTTGTACCATCCGTCCGGCCACACCCTGTATAATGTAGACGCTTTCTGGATATATGTAGCTCTAACAGTCACCTCTTTTGCGAGAGTTTTTGGAAAAATGGCAGGAAACAGTTGCTGGTTTAAAGAAGAAACTTTTGTGTTGATTTCTCGGTGGGAGTGCTTATCCGAACTCTGGGATGTAAAAAGTGAAGATTATCGTAACAAAATAAAAAAAAAACACATTAAAAAGTCTGTCGATTGAATTCAATGATACTGAGAATTAAATTACAAGTAAATTACACAATTTACGCACGAATTTCCATCAAGAACTGCGAAAAAGTGAAACGAAGCGCAGGGGTAATGGAATAGAAAATGTGTATCACAGCAGCTTAATATTCAATTTCTCACCCAGACTTTTTTGTTTTTCCTCTTTCTTTTTAAAATTATTGATACACAAACAGCAGGTACTTTGAATAATGTAGACACTCCCGACATTTATTGAAAAGTTGAGAGACCACACTCACCAATTACAGCAGAGAGTGAGTTGCATCAATATTTGTAAACAAATGTACACACTTCTGCAAGTCGTTCTTGCAAAAAGTGTCGCAAATTACTTACTAGTGGACGCGCACCTTCAGCCAACCGCGCGTACGCTATCTGCCGTTCAAAATGGAGACATCTCTCCATTCAGTTGGCTAATTGTAAGTGTTAATTTTCTAATGCCATAGTTTTGTTCATATCAGCATATTTGTGCATCATTATACTTGGATCATATTCCATAATATTACTTGACGTTGCAACTCTGCTGATTGGTTAACGCGTAAGTAAGTATAAAGCAACATGGCGGCGCCCTAACCTATCAAACGCGCTTGAAGTCGAGCAGCTTTACTCGCATATAACTTTTGGACCAGTGAACTCCGCGCACTAAAACGTACAGTTCTTTCATTTTCTCGTCAAAATGAATTCCATTCGGAAAAGTTGAAAATTTATGGGCCTCTAACGCGAAGTTCAGCCTTCGTGTGTACCACGATATTTACAAAACTGTCAAATATGGACCACGACAAGTGAGTGATAAAGAAGAACATATTGTGTCTTACTATACAATATAAACAATAACATTAGGAATGAAGGAAGATGGAAGTTCTTAGCAAAATACACTTTTTATTAATTTCCTTATATTTCTTATAATTTTCCTTGTTGGGTGTACTACTCTCCGGTTAGGGATACTCTTATTCCGTTGTCCGGCTAACGACGTTCACGTTTCACTCGCACGGCTTTGATGATCATGTTGGGCGATCTATCACCATAGGTGGTGGGCCAACTGTTCACCGATCACGCGGCGATCGTACGAAATTTCGTTAAGATCCGTTCGCAGACCAGCCTGGCCTCTAGGTTCAAGTTATTAGGTTGAGCAAACTTCTGGTAACTTCGTTCAGACGGGACGGGTCACGTTCCAACCTGGTCGAGACACGATTGAGCCAATCACGCTCTCCCCCGGAACCACCTTGATTTTTCGCCTCAGCAGCCCCGCCGAAATGCTTCCGGTTGCAGATCTTCTCCCGTGCTCACTGACACGAATTCGCCCGAAGGAAATTCACCTTGGAAAATCCTCGAGTAGCTTGTACTCTTTCACGGGCTAAACGATTGGTGACCTTAAAGCTCCGTTTCGGCGCGATTTATTGAAGCGTCGAATAGTGTTTATCAACGGCCCGAGAACATTCCGCTTTTCTGTCCGTGATTTTCCTACTGTTTGACGTCAAAGGACGCTTTGTTGCAGTTTGTATGGAAATTGGAGATTGATTACAGCGTCCCTTGTATCTGTTACTTGCACTATCGATCTGTGACAGTGACTGTTTGATATTTAGTGACAAGAACGTCCGACTCGTGACTTTACCGTTCGACATTGTTTTCACTTTAGCGTGGAAGTATTTTTTTATCTCGTCGCTGGTGCCTCGCTTCTTTGGGAGAATATACCATCAGAAAAGTTTCCATCCATGAGTTACTGTCGCTCAGAATTCCGGGGCAATATTATTTCGTCCCGTGGGATGTATTTTCAAAAAGTTTCCACGAGATAACCAGGCACGAACGAGTCATGGGAGCAAAAGTGTCGGCGAATTAATAAAGAGCAACGAGCAGACTGTTCGAAGAGCGGTTAAGGAGAACTTGGTTGAACAGCTTGCTACAGTAAAAATAGATGCGCCTGCTGGCAACGAGACTAAAATGTGTGAAACTCTCTTTTCATTCGGGTTGCACGCGAAACGTGTACGAAAAAACGTTTTCAAGATAGATACACCAAACGTACTTGGACGAGACTGGTTTACATGTCTGGCTAGGCATGCTTGTATTTCACTGTCTAGTCACAAACAACTTGTTCTACTGTCGGACTTGTGGCCTGCACTCTCTACTATCCGAGGAAGCACGTTTTACTAGCTGAACATTGTGTGAATTAGGACCGTCTTAGAAACCTTTTCTAATTAACAACGTGCGTTTTCTACCGACAAACTGTGAACATACTTATTCTAGTACCTGCTAACCATGGACGTGCATGTTCAATTAACTGTTTGCACGCAAGGCTGCTATTTTAACTGCAGAAACCGGACATTTCGTCCGTCCTAGAACGTTTCCATTACACAGCGGGTAATCAAATTACTACAGCCATTTGCACGAAATTCCAAGTTTATATTAAAATAATACATTTTTAAATAAAACCATAGCTACACCGAATGTTTTTTTATGAAATATTCACGTTCACACATCGAAAATAAACATTTGGCAATGTAGGCAACATTATCTGTCACATTGAATATAAATATACATTGAGGAGCAAAATTGAATCAATCAAACCAGTTTTGCATTAAATAATTCGTTATGTGTTTATTTAAACACGATCACGAAGAACTCAAGGAACACAAGATTTTACATTAATTTGAATTTAAGAATGCATTAATATTTTAATTCTGTTACATTCGATTTACTAGTTACTGTATTTTACGTTTGTCTCAATTTTGCTGCAGTCCAAAATATTAACCGAGAAATATATGTATATGACATTTCATCTAACCTTTAATAACTCTGACAAATGTAAATCATTCTAGCATATTTGTTACAAGATTTTTACAATATATAGATTATTGAATATATTCGTTTGTTAGTATACTGAAAAGGTGAAAAATCGAATTATTAATAAAATACTGTAACTACACTGCCTGCCATGAAGTCACTACGATTCTTGATAAATTCTTACAGTAGTCCTTCTAATTATTCTATTCCAATGATAAATTTGTATTTGGTACCATCGTGCTATTAATTAAACAATCCGTATACGTCGGTTTAAAAAATAAATATATCATTTAGTCAAAGATATACGTAAAAATATAATTTAACAGAAATGAAAATGCACCATTTCTGTACAATCAGCTACATTTCACATAAATAAGCTGAGAATGAACCATTGTTTTCCACTATTTCTATATTAATACTTAATGTAACCTCCATTTTGTTAAATTGACAAAATTAACTTTTAATGTATTTCTATTGTAACAGTCCTCCGCATTTCATTCACTGGTTTCCTTAATTCAATAACACAGCTGTACTGTTTGCCATAAACATTTGTATAAACATTGCTATAAACATTTCGAGTAATAATATCGCAAAGATTTTCAGTAGCATCTATATCGGAAAACAACAGTGACGCAAACATTTTTTTATATATATTTCTTCTACTGATTACCTGTAGGTAATGCGGTCAATTTCAATTTTCGACAATGGATCTATCTGTTATAATAATAGTTATTATAATAGTTTTACCATTTTATCACAAAGACGCAAATATTTTATTTTAACATTTACAAAACATTTTTGGTCTTTCTCGTTGTTCGGTTTCTCTTTGCTTTAATTAATATGTCCGCTTGAATAGTTAAGAAGGACGCTGTAATTTCAGTTTGAAAGGTGCACGGAGAAAGCTCGTTCCAGGTAATTCGTATTTTAAACGTTACTCGTGTCTGCTTTCGTTCATTTTGTCGCTGCGAAGCTCGGCAAGGGCAAACGCAGAGAAATTATACGTCATTGCGGACGTACTAACGGAAACGAATTTTCAAAATGTTTCTGAGGAAACCTGTCGGTTGATGATAAAAGGTATTGTGCGTCCTACATAGCGTACGTTTACACATCTCCCTTTACCATTATTAATTAGTGTGACCGACTCAGCAGTAAAGATTGGATATGGTAATTGTAATTGTCGGGAAAGAATAGGTAATAAAAAATCGTGAACACGTAGATTACCCCGTAACCGCGCGATCTAAGTCCAACGGAACATTGCGATCTATGTCCTTTGGCCTACTCCTTCCACTGCGGGGTATCCCCGGAAGGGCCGTGAAGCACGAGCTGCCTCGGTCGGCGAGTAGTGTAAACATGCCGCGTAATCTAATCCTGGGTCGGGTATATCGGTGTGAATCTAACCCAATTACAAAACTTCTTTATTTTTTATTATTTTTTCATGGAACTTTCACCAACATATTCATGGCATTTTTATAATGAAATTGATACCAAATATAATATAATTCCGATGATATTTACTTGCGTAATGAACGATGGAAGTCTTTTATTGGCATTACATTGTACGGCAGGCATGTCCAGAAGTAGCTCACTTGGAGGCAAACTGGAGGGAGATGCCTACTTCTCCCGCCCCGTGCGTCACGCTCCCCGTGGCGGCAATAGTCCTCCGAGCTCCTCAGACCAGTGATGCCAGAAATGTCAGCTTTTCACGCATGCGTACTGCGGCGCGCGCTGAATCCAGTAACGTATACGCGCCAAAAAAGAGAAACTATCTAGGCGGCGTGCTCGGGACCTAGTACTGCCATAGACGAACTTGTAGATAACGGACGCTATTTTTTATTTACTTGTTTATTTATATAATTAGAAAATATATTTTTGTTAATTTGGATACTGGAAAGGTTTTTGGCAGTTTTCTTTTGTCTTGCAACGAATGTTGGCATTCCTTATAGATTCTGCCAAATAAAATAAAATTTTATATTATGTTATGCTGTATAATCCGAACATTTTTAGATAAAGAAAGTATGTGAATGTTGAATGAAAAACATTATTTTTAAAACAGGGCCTTAAATAACTCTCAAAAATTTGAAATTAGTACATGACTGATGCCACGCGCGAATACGCATGCGCGAAAAGCTGACATTTCTGGCATCACTGCCTCAGACCCGTGCCTACCGCTTGCAATATGTACCGCCTGTGGCGCATTGGAGCGACTCACAGACCCACGGTAGGCACGGGTCCGAGGAGCTCGGAGGACTACGGCCGCCACGGGGAGCGAGACGCGCGGGCGGGAGAAGTAGGCATCTCCCTCGAATTTGCCTCCATATGAGCTACTTCTGGACATGCCTGCTCTAACCTGTCAAAAACGCTTAAAACTGCTCATCTTTACACGCGTATGTTAGAAATTAGTAATCGCGACTCTGCTCTTTCTGGGGTAAGTGCTGAGCGGTCTAACACAGTCCTCTTACCAGAATGCACCCCGTGCCTTCCCCAATCCTTGTGCAACGCACTCGTCGCTATCTCCCACTGCCCCCTCTTCCCCCTCTCCCCCCTCTCTTCCCCTCACTCCCCCCTCTCTTCCCCTCTCTCTCCCTCTCTCTCCCTCTCTCTCCTTCTTTCTCCCTCTGTCTCCCTCTCTCTCCATCTCTTTCCCTCTCTCTCCATCTCTCTCTCCCTCTCTCTCCCTCTCTATTCCCCTCTCTCTCCCTCTCTCTCTCCCCCCTCTCTCTTCCCCCCTCTCTCTTCCCCTCTCTCTCCCTCTCTCTCTCCCCCTCTCTCCCCCTCTCTCTTCCCCTCTATTCCCCTCTCTCTCCCCCTCTCTCCCTCTCTCCCTCTCTCTCCATCTCTCTCTCCCTCTCTCTCTCCCACTCTCTCTCCCTCCCAAACTTTCACTCATCTGTTTCACATAAACATCCCCGTGATGGCCGATAGCCGGAAGACCCAGCGCGGTCGCCTGCCATCGTCCATCGACGGTTCTGTTTAGTCTCAAGCATCCCTCTTTAAGGCCTCACGCAGGCCAGGATCCTGCCATAAATCCTTCTAGGCCTAAGAATCGCCTCGATACAAACCCTTGACCTGGCTTAAAACACATTAACGCTAACACGTATAACTTATGAACCAGTGAATTCCTAACAACCATACACACATTTTCGGAATGTCTTCATCGATATCTACAGGATCACATAACAAAAAGTTCAAGAAAGTTAAGAACACGGAGTTCTACAAAACGCAGTCAAGCCCGACATTCTTCCATATTTTGGTATAAAAAATATAGTATTTCATTTAAGAAAACAAAGTCGACCTTCAAATCTCCGAAATACTTCCACCTAAAAAAAATATAAATACACTACATAATGTACCACTTCGGATCTTGCAACTTCATGAGTATGCAAGTTGCGTGGACCACCATGTATATTGTTCCAAAAATTCGACACCGTCAGTCCCCTGGGGCTGACAGAGCGCTTTCCATGTTCGATTAACAATGTAGTATCAGACTAACGTCTACGTACTCACGGAAAAAATAGTATTGCAAACTACCTATCGTTGGAATTTTAATCTTGTTTTTCAATACTGTGATGAATTTTACGGCGGTTTGATATTCCCCTAAGGGAAATTTCGTCTCCTCGAAAAATCTGCTTCTGTGCCGTAATCACTGGGGGCGTCCTTTGTTGTACGAACTTTTCGAAGTACTTTAATAACCGTGCTAATAGTGATGGGATAATAACCATTTTTCCCCCGACAAGTTATTCTAACGAACCAAAGTTCCTCCTTCCATCGTGTATATTGGTAGTGTCGCAATTTACAGCACGTCGCGACGTGGGCGACAGTTTCGTGCAAAATAATGAATTACTTGAATAAAATTCTCGCTCGATAAAATTTATCAAGGAACACTGCGAATTTATTCGAGCATAAATAAGTAACAAGGAGAATGGTTGTATTCGGTAGTTATACAAGTCCTGTCATTCTTTCAATTTGATGTTGAAATTATGGTACATAAAAAAATGGCGTAGATATGTAAATTACTGATATTCATGAGAAAAAATTTTAAGAAACGAAATTAACTACAATTCTATTCTGTGCAGTAGTATCAAATCTTATTGAACTTACAACTTGTGCTTCATTATTACGTAAAAATGTGTGTAAGTTATTTAGAAAGTTGTAAATGGGTATTTCTTCAGTCTAGTTGCAAATAAATACGATGAGTCATATCAGAGAATTTTCTAATGAAATCAGCAACAGGTTATCAATGTTAATAAATATGAGTTATAGACTTAATAATTTTCTAATTTAAAAGGACGTACATTGACACATTTCACTTTCTCAAGCTATTTTTAACATTTTTTTGATAGGTTCGAGAAATCTTTAGAGTTTGTCCATTTGGTAAATTGTTGCAACGAGCGGCGTGTAAATAACACGAAGATGTCCCCTCACAAGGGACGATCCCGGAGTGATATCACCAGATATTAATGATACTTTGGGAGCACGTAGTTCTTGCAGAAATATTGGACACATTTTTTATAGCGGCTGTTAGCGCGATATTCGATAGTACAGTCCGCATCTGTGTTTACGTTTAAGTGTGTATGTTGTTCGCGACATATGCTCTACTTTTAAGTGTGTATGTTTGTTCTTTACGTGTGCTCATCACCTTTAACTGTATTGTCATAACAGTCTAGCGGTTTAAGACCTCCTTGATCGTTATGTATCGTCCTCGATTGTATCAGTCTAGTTCTCGACGTTGAAATAAACGGTCAAATGCATTGTCTCGAAAACCAAATCGTGTCAGTCGAATTCTTTACACCTTTTCACTTTTCAGCTGCTATATCCAAAAATAACTAGCATTCGCTCTTAACAGCGGCCATCGTTCATATTCAAGGGGTGAAAACAGTCCTCAAAGTTTGAGGTCCGAACCATAGTTGGTCGAATATCTCGTGAATTATTAGTGCTAGAGGGATGGTTCAAATGGCAAAGTTGTGCACATTTCTTGATAACGAGTGCAACCATCCAACCCGATTTTACATAACTTGATTCGTTCAAAAAATAGTTCCATTAAGATCTGGTGATTTCACTTCGAGATCGTCCATTGTCAGTAGGCAATATATGTAGAATTTGTAGTTATTCTTACAACTTAGTTTATAGAGGTGGTCGATTGAGGGAGAATATCGCTATGGTGCTTTCTATGAAGCCTGATAGGTAAATTTTCCCAATATTACTGTTTAGCCTGATCACATAGGTGATCATCTTATCTTGATTGGTATCTACTGCCTAGGCGTTCTATTTCCTCCGCAACTGACTTGATCATGAGATTTCTTAACACTTTGCTGACCGGTGATGTAAATCCAAAAACCAGCCTGTGCTCTGAGAAACACGAGTATCCTCGTGACTGGTGAGCAATGTGTTAACATTAGGTCTACAGAATGGTTATGAGAAGTTGCTTAATATACATCTTTATTCGAGTACACGTAACCATAAAAATACAACATCTGCATAAATGAAATCCTGTTATTATTATAAAAGAATATACACATGAGCCGTTCACTGCACAAGTCGATTAACTCCGCTCTCTGAAAAATCTTAAATTTAAGTGTCAAAGCACTTGGTATAATCATAACTTTTTATATTTATAATAAATTTCCTGAATAATAAAGATTAACAACATTAAACAACAAAATTTTTTTGGCCATTGAATAATAAATAATTTATTTCAGAGGTCATTTTGATTAACTCCCGTACTCTAATGTAAATCGTTGCAATAATGCAACTCAAATGCACCAACGGTAGTGTTGAGACTTGATTATTGTATGGCCGGCTCGTATTTCGGGTTGGGTCTACGCTACGGTCGATTTTGAACAGTGCCATTGTCAAAGGGGTCCTCTAGCGTCTTCTGACGAATTTATTGTTTTATGACTCTGGTGCGGCTGGAAAGTATCAGCTGACCATGGGAAAGTCAGCCTAGCTATGCAGCTCTCAATGGCACTTGACGTAGCGTAGGCCCACGCTTAGCGCCAAGGGGGGCCTGTGGCCCAAAGCCTAAATTATAGTTTCCGGCGAAATTGCAGGAAACCGAGTGTCGTGTGTTTAGCGACATTCGTTACGACGTATTTCGTCTATGGGCGTTGCCATTGTTTTGGGAGGTCATTTGTAGCCTCCCAAATATTATATCATTGGCTGGGACCCCCACTATTTTGTACTTTGTGGAGGGAATTTTCAACTCCACGAGGTTACTTGTTTCTCACGCGTTAGTTGTAAGATCAGTCGTGAATTGTCTGTCGCTATTATACCGTCTTTCACATTCAGTTTATTAAAAGTTACTTAGTTATCCGAAACCCGATTATCTCTTAATTTAATTTACCTCTCTTTGAGGTGTGTATCTCAGCGGCTCACAAATTACTGTTTGAGTACTGACACGACACAACAGGTAGAACTGTGACATGGGAAAAAAGGAGAGACATGATGGTCCTGCTAAAATTCATTCCTCCTGTTAAACGTGATTACTATAAAAATCTGACAACAAATCGAAATGACGAGTCCTCACTTACAGCTGATGAAGAAGACATCATTTATATTGCTGATGAATTAATCACAAATAATATATTATATCAGAACTGTTAATATTCATTTCTATGGAAAATCTGTAATAAAAATATATAATAATTAACTTTTTCTATAATAAAAAACTTAAAAATTAAAACACTGAATTTAACTTTATTACTTTTTTCACGTGCCAAATCGATTAACTCCACCAGTCACATAAAAATTGTAATTATTTTTTGGCTATTCTTTCTTATTAATTTTATATACCGTTAGATGAAAGCTACATATGTATTTATGCATTCTACAATATTTATTTGAATTTATATTATAAAGGGAATTTTAAAAAACAATATACATTATTTCATCGCATTTCTCAACTTTTTGTTTTATGGAGTTAATCGATTTGTGCAATGAACGGCTCGTATATCAGTCGCGCTTAGGATTCGGCAGTTGCAGTGTTAAAGATTTAGATCACGAGGTATGGTGTGGAATTAGAATAATAAGTTTATAATATTGCTTATTACTGATGGAATTCATGGGATTTGCAAGCAGCGCCCTTTTCGGAGGAACTATGTTGTTAACATTGGTGCATAGTGCCTCCGTAAGTTTTCAAATATTAAAAATGTTTCACGTGTGTAGAATGATGTATTAAACTAATTTTTAAAAATTTAAAACCTTTATGTGATATATAACGCTTTTACAACCCGAGTGAAATGAAAGAAATACTGGCAAGTCGAAACTTCTTTTGGGTTTTTCTAGAAATTATATTTTTTCACCTGGCCGATACAAAATCTCTGGAACCCTACGACTGATTTGCTTCTACACATGGTACTCTAAAATATGGCGTAGGATTTATTTGATACCTCAAATATTAGTTGCGTTATAAATAATTAAAATTTAATTTTCGATGCAAAAAGCGATTTTTTCGATCTTAGATGCTGCCATTTGTACAAATTATTATATTTCTTAACAATTTTACATTTTAAATATTGCCTTTGTTTGAGAATAAAAAAAGCGTTTCATTTCAAACGTTTCAATTTTTGTCAGCTACATATGTCAACCATACATTTGTATCAATAGAAGTCTGTTTCAAAAACAGTAAATAATTCTGTTACTTTTTAATATTTTGGTGTGAACAAAATGGATAATAAGATTAAGAGTTACGTTAATATCACTGTACGAAGTCGGAATAAAAGGAACCTCAGATGAGTGTTTCTGGGTATGTATTTCAAACGTAATAGGTGTTATTATAAGATACAATAGACCGTCAACCATGTCTGGATGCACTCCATTCTAATCGAGATACTGTACAACTTTTACATCAGTGAATTTCATTTATTATTTCCAAACGGAGTGCGTTAATGAAGGCAAATAATCTTTATTTTGTTATTCCTTTCATGTTTCTTTTTACTTAATTGGTGTTAAACTGGTAATATAAAATTCCACATATTTGCTGACGTTTATTAAAGTTTTAAAAAATACTCCCCAAAACTCTTTTATGATCTTTAGTGAAAACATGCCTACATATATACTTCAAAAAATCACTAAAGAATTAGCTGCTCCTACCTTCTCCGCAATTTTTAGTAATTGTTTTTCTAGACCAGCGAAAATCTATTACGAATTGATCTACCTTAGATATACAGGGTATCCCAAAAATGTCTCGTTTCCTTCAAAGGGGAGGTTGCTGAGGCCATTTGAAGCGACATTTTCCTTTGCAAAAATGGCCGTTTCGGCTTTGTTAAGGAGTTATTAACGAAAAACACGGACCAATCAGAGCGCGACCTAGAGGCGTATTGGCAGAGACGGCTGCGCGCGACAGAAGTCGAGCGATGGTGATACACCGCGGTCGAAAGCAAGGAACAAACAAGAGAAGAAAATTTTTCGAGTCCTATGTCGGATAGTTCAAATTTGAATATGTTGTAGTCTTTAGTAACCTATGAACGAATCTCGAAGGATTTTTCGAAATCTTAAAAAATGTTGGTTTTACAGACGTGTAAAGAATTTTTTTTCATGAAATTATAACACTAGAACTAACATACCGAGGAAAATGAGTTTTTAGGAGCTTATAATGAACACAGAAGAGTATCTATTGAAAATATTTCGATTTGGAAGAAATGGTTTTTTCACCATTTATTTTGCAAATGTTTTAAACAAATGCAATTTTCCTATAGCCGGGACTGTTTTAAAAATTCGAAAAAAACGAGGTGACAGCTCCAAGTCTCCTCTTTACGGACCTATTTTTGAAAAGGCAGACGCTTTAAAATTGACGGAATTAAAATTATTTAAAGCGAACGCAGCACCGCGATATTACAGTCGCGAACGGCCCCTAAGGCGCGCGGCACGAACAGCACCGCACACTCTAACACAGTCAATACTGAGAAAGCCTTGCTTACCTTGGTTCTCATGTAGAGCCCCAGCGAGGTGAAAATGATTCGTGTATTCACAAATTATTCGGTGTGCAACATTGGACCTGCTTACTCGTAAAATTCACAAGAGCATTTTAATTATTCGCTCTATGAAATTATCGAGCAGAAGGGGTCAATGTCCTTTCACTGCACGATTCGGCCCACATTGTTAATTTATTCACGATCACAATAAAACTATTCACATATATCCATTGGGTTCACAAACGTTGAATGAAATCCACACAAATGATTCACAGAAGTCCACATATCACGCACAACTAGTTCGCATTTGATGCACGTAAATCGACTGTTTCGATTGCCCGTGCACGAAAAACCGTCCGTCCATGCTCGCGATCGTAGGAAGACTAGTTCAGAACAGCTGACGAGGTTAACGGCCTTTCAACAGCACACTGCCGATTTTCATTTCAGCAACTGTTCGATGGAACCGTGTTTTCAAATGGAATGGGAAGAGTAAATGACGCCCCCAAATCGGGGGTCATTCAGGTACGCTTCTATCCCCGAGCGTGGCCATAAACCAACGCCTTGTGTCGAAGCTCGACCTTGACGATGGCTCGACTTCTGGTTACCAAATGTGTACAATAGGTCAATAAAATGCTAAAAGTTTTAACGAAGAGTAACGGCTTTTTGGAAATATTGCTACTACGGGTAAGTCGGTGTTATTAGTCTCTGTTGTTTTGGAAAACGTGCAGGGCAGATGGGGCATCGAAGGAGCCCGCAGTTGAAAATGCTCTTTCCGCATCCACGCTGGTTAGTGGTATTGTTAATAATGAGCAATATACTTTCTCTGAATATTTGCTGCCATGTCCTTCATCTTCTAACAACTCGGTCTCTCGTCTGACGGTTTTGGATATATCTATTTTTTGTATTATTGTTCGTGGAAAATTTTTTTATTTATAGCTTATTGTAATTTCTTCTCGAGAGACAATTCTTTTTCGACATTAACATCATCATCATCTTCAAAGAATTCTTCTGGATAGGTTTGTGTTTGCTTTTTATAAATGTTTTTGTGGAAATTGACGACGAACTTAATTAAATTTGACCTTGTTAGCTTCTTTTCTTCCTTTTCGTTTTCTTTATTAAAGTCGTTATAATTATATAAATACCTTAAAATATTTTCTAGTTCACTATGCCTTTCCTGTATACGACTTTTCAATGCACTGTTATAATTCCTCAGACAGTGGCGTGTCCTGATCTTTAATTGATTGCAACATAAAATTTATTGTTGCATTCGCTGTTAATAAGTTGGAATCCTTCCGACATAATGCTTCCACAGCCAGCTTTATTGGAAGCAGAGCTGATACAGTTTTTGATATTAAATCGAATTCGTTATCAGAAAAATTAATTTGTAAATTTCAAATAAGAATAGATGCCCTAAACAATATTTATTATTTATAGCTAATACCGAAAATACCAGTATTTTACCTTAGCAAATACCGGTTTCAGGAAATTGCAAATTAGCACAAAATACCGGTATTCCGTATACCGGTGTAAGAAAGGGTAGTAGTAATATTCCCAAAAAAATAGAATACCGGTATTGCTTTTGTAGTCCGGTATTGCAAACCCTAGTTAGAACGCGTACCCTGCACACTGTGAATAGGAAATATTTTACACATACGGTATTCCATCCGTTCGTAAACATATGTATTTCCATTTCGGCCGCACTAACTCATGTATGAAAGACGATATAAATGCACGTAGTGTCAACCGGATATCGAAATGGATTTCCGGGGATTAGATATCCATAGATGTTGTTTCGTTTCTCGTCCAATAACTTGTTTTCGCATTTTACTCAATCAATCGGGGGGCATACTAAAACTTTGCAAAGAAATAAGTTTAACAAAAATATTCGACGTATTTTTCTATTGTTTGAATTGAAAACAGAGTCAAATATTTAGGGATGACAAACATATCTGGTATAATATCTTGAAAACTATTTGAACTAGAGGAATGGCTTAATTTACAAAGTAATTTTCGATAACTTTATTCGTTTAAATAAGCTTAAAAATGTCGAAGTTTGATTTGATATAGGGGCGGTTATTAATCGATAAGTTTGTAGATTCACAGAACGTATAATGTAACTCGAAAAATAAATCGGTATAGGTAGTTGTGAGAGATCTAGCCGTGTGTTTTTGGAAGCTTCCACGTCGTGGAAACAGAGAAACGATGAGGATGAACAGGACAGAGAATTAGGTATATAGAGATAGGTAGCTTGAGGTAGGTAAGTGTACGGTGAAGAAAGGTGTAGAGATATGTACGAAAATAAATACTATATTGAACCAGAAGTATATGCAGAACAGAGCGAGAAATATACAGATAAATAGGTAAATAGACGTAAAAGGAAAGAACAGAAATGAGAAGAGATGAAGTGAGAGAAGGATGATGAACAGTCGCGAAGCCCGCGAATGTACGAAAGCCCACAGAAGTTTAGAAAAACGTATAGGAAGCGCGTGATCAGTCGATCGTGATTTGTACTAGACAAGAAGAGACAAGAAGCCGAGCGGTTGTCGTCGGCCTATTTATACTGCTTTTGGGCCGTCGGTTAGGAAAGGATAAGGAGT
The DNA here is from genome assembly GCA_913789915.3 of Sphecodes monilicornis. Lineage (NCBI taxonomy): Eukaryota > Metazoa > Arthropoda > Insecta > Hymenoptera > Halictidae > Sphecodes > Sphecodes monilicornis. The sequence goes on along the minus strand of OU565284.1, from coordinate 32,501,984 downwards.
GGGAAATTTGAAATTGCAAAGACGACAGCACCGACCGTTTGTTAGAGCATGAGGGCAATGCCCTAACGGCCGGTGCGTCTAAGGAGACAATGGAAAATAGGCAGTTGATTTGACATATGAAATATAGGAACGATGGCCCGCGAGACAGCGGTCGTTCACCTGGATTTCGGCATCGAACGCTAACAGCTGAGCACGGTGCGAGGCAGAAAAAGATTTTGAACAGTAGTCGTTCGTCATATTTGTTCTCGTGTGTTGCAAACTATACAAGACGGTTTCCCGTATTCATTTATGGTTTAAATATTGTGTAAAAAAAGTTCTCTTTAAAGCAATGTTCAGATAAACGATCCACACCTCTGACAAAAATAGCACATTTTGTTAATTTTCCTATCCAAATGGTGATACCTTATCCTATACAATTTGTACATCAAATTATGTATATAGACTCGCGTCGGTATTTATGTTGACGCGATAATATTGTTGGAAAAGCGTACATATTTTCTTCTTTTATTTGCATTTAACTCGAATTTCGATTCATCACTCCAGATGTAGCTTTTCTAAAACGATATCGGTTTCTTATAATGTTCTTTGGCAAACAGTAAACGTTTGCCAGCATTTACTTGAGAAATGTGTGGTCTTTTCCCAGATATTCTGCCGTGTAAATCAGCCTCAGACAAACGACATTTAATTTCTGTGGTCCCGATTGGTAATGAAAAATTTTCTTTTATTCCTTTAGCTGTAACGGATGGATCTTTTAGGCTTGCTTCACAATCTCCCGATCTTGAAGAATGGATGTTTTTCCTTTCGTTCCGGATCTAACACAATTTTCGGGTTTCCCTGTCATTTGTATTTTTTTACAAATTTTTCGAACGCTTTGTTTCGAAATTCCAAACTCAACAGCAATCGTTTGTAAGGATTTTCCATCCATTCTTCTTTTATAAATTTGTATTCGCTTTGAAGCCTCCAATTCCCTTGTTTTCGGCATTATTGATTTTCCCTTGTTTTATTTCAATTCACTTTTTCAGGAAATTGTTTCACAAACTGTTATATATGTTAGAGTTATATGAATACCAGTTTAACTACAAAATTCAATTCTTAAAATAAAAATTTCTATATGTCAACTTACTTTCCGGCCTAGTTCTACTGACAACTATCACAAACTTATTGCTCTAACAAATTGACACCGCACTTACACTTCACCACTTGGGGGTAAACTGAACGCCACTACTCACGAGCGATGTAAACAAACATCACAGCATCGGAGGAACACAAAGAAATTACAATACAAGAACAAAATGTTGCACTTACCTATGTAACAGACCTTGTCTGTTACGAAGCCGTAACCGCACCGCACCGCTAGTCACGCGCGTCGCCACCAGATGGCCACGACGCGTATCGCGATTCTCGCCGCTAGAGAGGAACCGTCGCGTACATATAACCCGATGCACGGATTCGTTAAGACACTGGAATCCGGACCGCTCTGTGAAACGGACCTGAATCCGGACCGTCTAACACACCTTTCCTGTCCTATGATTCTATCACGACATCGCACCACCAACCGACGATTCCATCGCAGTGTTCCGATTGAACCCACCGTTTTTCGCGCATGCGCGACCAAGACAGTAGCGTATCTACAATGACGCAGCAGAGCGGCCAGAACCCTGACGCCCTGAGGCAGTTACATTGGCGGGACAACTGATAGACCAGAGACGTGACGCGGAACGAGGTAAGTGTTGTTAATATTTTATTATACAATGGCAGTTAATAGTGTAGAAAGAGCTACAACGAGGAGTAGGAGAAGTAGAATTTCTAATTTTCACTCTTCGTGGCTAGAAGAAGATATTTTTAAAGTATGGTTAGCTCCTTCTACACTACAAAATAAAGCACATTGTAATGCATGTGATAAAGCTCTCACATGTTACAGAAACATATTAATTAAGCATTCGAAATCGGCCAGGCATGTACGGAATATTAGTTTATTGAATAACAAAGCCACCTGTAATAATAACAATAGTAATATTAATTTTAATAGCACAACTTTGTCCCACATAGATAAAGTGAAACGTGCAGAAGTTAGATTATCTGCTTTTTTTGCAGAACATAACGTAGCTTTTAGAACCGCGGATCATTTGATTCCTTTAATTCAGGATATTTGCCAGGAACCCGAAATTGTGCAAGATCTTACACTTGCTCGAGATAAGTGTGCCTATATTGTTAAGCATGTGATTGCCAAGCGCGAAGTCGACACACTTGTTGAGCATTTACAAACCCGTAGATTTTCAGTTTTAATAGACGAAACAACTGATATTGCAAACTTAAAAATACTGTGTGTATTAGTACAATTCGTATCACCAATAAATAATAAAGTAAGCACACAGTTGTTAGATATTATTCGTTTAAACGGTGATGATTGTTCCGCGAGTAGTATATTTCGAAGTTTTAAAAATCTTTTAGATAGCAAAGAAATTCCTATCAAAAATATTGTCGGATTAGCATGCGACAATGCATCTGTCATGATTGGATGTAATAATTCCTTCATGACACATTTACAACTTGAAGTACCGCATTTAGTTACATTAAGCTGTATTTGTCACACTTCCGCGATTATTTCTAGTAGGTCTTGCGATGAATTGCCACGGGAATGTGAAAATTTAATCAGAGGAGTGGCCACTTATACTTCGATCAGTGGCCACCTCTTACACTTCAAAATTTTAACATTATCAACTACCAGGTGGCTCTGTTTACAAAAATGCATCGTTAGACTATTGGAAAATTGGGACGTGTTAAAAAATTATTTCATTTTAGCTACAGTTGAAGACAAATCAAAATCTGCGGAATTAATATTAGAATCATTGAATGACACGTCCATTAAAGCGTATATATGTTTTTTGAAATATTCGTTAAATTTTTTCAACCGCTTTAATGCCTTATTTTAGTTGAAAAAAATTTTATTGCATAAATTATTTGAGACTAGCCAACCGCTAATTAAACAAATAGGGAAAAATTGTATTAAATCTCAATTTTTGGAAGACTTTGCTACATTAGATTTAATTAAAGCAGAGATTTTGTTAGAATTAAAAGACGTAAATGTGGAACCGAAATGCAAAACAATTTTAGAGTCATTAGAGTTGGAATGTGCCCAACAAATTCGGTTCAGATGTTTAAACTTTTATATTACTGCACGTCTGCCTTTGAAAGATACAATTTTTAAAGATTTGTTGTTTTTTGATCCATCAGTAGCATTATACGATAAAGGCAGAGAAAAAATTCAAGATTTATCTGGTATCGCCAAACGTGTAAGCGTTTTAGACGTTACACAATTAACTTTTGAATGGGAAATTCTACCATCATGTTTTGATGAAGAATCTAAAGAAAAGCTAGCTTTATTAGAAATAGACGACATGTGGAATAACAACTTAAAATTTAAAAATTTCGTTGGGGAAGACATGTTTCCAACTTTAAAATTATTAATTCAAGTAGTTCTGTCTTTTCCCCACTTAAATGCTGAGGCCGAACGCATTTTTTCTATTGTGACAGATGTGAAAACAAGAAAAAGAAACAAATTAAATATATATTCATTAGCTTCCATTTGCGTAGCTTCGGTCCAGTTTTCAATCTAACAGTATTAATTGCACTAATTTTGAAGTCGATTCACATCATCTCAAACTGCATAATCCGCAAAATCTGTAACAATAAAGCACATGTGATAGCTATTAACCTAATGTGCAGTATTTGTTTAGTTTTATATATATTATTTATTTTGTTTTTATTACAGAAGGAGCTGAATATGCAATATTTGTTTAGTTTTATATATATTATTTACTTTGGTTTTAATGTTTCAGAAAAGACTGAGCGAATAGACTGTTCTGCAACAATTTGTTTTGTTTTATATTGTATATATTATATGTAATATAATGTAATTTTTTATTTGTGAATACTGGTAAGGTTTTGGCAGTTTTCCTTACCCTAGCAACAAATGTTGATATTCTTTAATTGATTCTGCCAAATAAAGTATTTTCTTGTTTTATTATATATTCTTTTGGTTAGTTATTGTATCGTTTTTTCCCTATCCTACCCTCAAAATAAAGAATAAGTTTCATTGTGTTAAATTTAAATATTTCATATGTATATACTAATAAGTTTTTAAAATTCTGCGGGGTGTTCAAGGTACCCGATTTCATACGATATTGAGGCTGAAATCGCCGCCATCTGGTGGCCATCGCGTGCGAAACGGTGGGTTCAATCGGGACACTGTTCCATCGCCGACGCAGACTAAACATCCGTAAGTGTTCCGCACCTCACCGCACCGTCCTAGCGCAAACAGGGAGTCCCCTGTTCCCCTCCTCACCCACCGAACCGATCAGGGAGTACCCTGCTCGCCTCCTGCCCAAAACCCCTCCGAGCGGGTCGTCCCCCGCTCTCCGACGACCACGATGCCGAACAGGGAGTACCCTGTTCTCCCTCCCCCTCCCACCGACCGTCACCGAGCAGGGCGTCCCCTGCTCTTCGACCACCGCAACTCCGCGATTTCTACCAGGTCCGCACCGATCCTCCGCGACGCGAACACCGATACCGCGAACGGCAGCTCGTTTATAAAACTGAACCAGCACGTGTCTTTATTTACCGCACCTTAACCTCACCGCTCCACGCCGATCGTCCTCCTCGCCGCGAACCCTGGCTCGACGAGCTACTCGGCAACGAGGAGGAACGTCGTCGAGACTGTACTATCGCCATCGCGATAAACCGAACCGTTACACCTATAATATTATCGCCTCAACATAAATACCGACGCTAGTGTACATACATACCTAAATACAAAATACATAAAAAATATAAATGTAACAATACATAAATTTAATATTTACATTATAAAACCGGTTATTATACTTGAATTTCCTCCTGATTTACTGCAAATCAAAGTCTTAAGAACAAGTAATTAAACAACTAAATAATTTTTGAATAAGTATGAGATAATACAACTCAGTATCTATTTAATTTTCGGATGGTCTACATCGACGGAATAACTGTGAAAATGGGTATCCCAGAATTCATTGGACCACCGGGGAAGAAATTGCATGAAACAATACGTCTATAATATAGAATGAAATTTCATCATATGAGGCATTGTTTTCGAGAAGATTGGGTTTCAAAATTCGGCGGGCACGTATGCATTGGTTTGTAGGTTACCGCTATAACATATAATCCGCTACTCCATGCAATAAATAGTTATTGTATATCAGAAGTATTTAGGGTATAAAATATATTGACGTGCAAAATTAAATGAGTGCTTGATTTCCAGCAATACACTTGCTGATATTTAAACTATTATAATTCTGTATGTGAAAATCGGACAATAATGACTCTACTGCTTATAATTTGAAGCGTGTAACTACTACTTCCAGAATTCTTAAGTAGTTTTTCTTCAGGATAATTTTGTATTATGTAGGAGAGTGGAAAGACAAAGGTCTTTTTTTCCAAAAATCTTTCGGAATCAAATAACATTCTAGGCAGTAAAAAATTCCATTAAAGGTTAAAACAATCTCGTATTTGGAAACAGAAATGTCCCCTCTACAAAGATCTCTCAAAACTTAATGTACAATTTCTTTTTAGGCGTTTTAGTGGACTTTGTATAAAATCTGTGCCACTGGCATTAAAATAACTGGAGGAAAACCATGGGAAGATGTTTAATGTGCAAGTTTAGTATGTGTAATTAAAGTATACGATTTCAGTGTGCAAGAGCTTAAATGTTCAAAAACATATGGGTGCATTCATGTACACGACTGGACAAAATAATAAGACACTACATATTCATACATTTCGTATATTAGAATTTGTAAATGTTCAACCCGTGACAAAACTTCCATTATTTCTAATGTTATTATTTATATCATATAGTAACTCTTTACACCATTCTACGCTTTACTTAAAATTATGGTTCGAAGAACTTCAATAATAAGTGAGAATATGTTCTTGTCGCTAATAAGAGAAAACTATAAGACATATGACACTTTTTATAAAGAATCAAATGATACATTTTATTTTACCTTATATTAATAATGTGTAGAGCCATCTTTATTTTGTACGACCTCCAGCATTATTTTCGAGTGCGTTTTTTACAAATATTTCAGTTTCTTGCTTTATAAATTTCCATTTACAAATACTCGACTTTATTAGATTGTTTCGCTTTTGAGTATACGTCTGTAATTAAGATTCCCCAATAATTCTTAATGATATTTAGATCTGTGATAAGCAACTTTTGACGTATGGACACTAGAATTGTCCTGGTGAAAGATGTATTTCTGTTTCGCTATACAATGTGCGCGTTTGGTTAATTACTCGTTTATGATGTAAACATAAATTTTGCTATTCATTTTGCATACAATAAACCTAGTAATAATATTTCCCTGATATCTTATTTCCCATCAACTCATTATCCCCCCATCATCCATCTGTCGCTTTTGCAGAGTGATTTCTATCTTTCACAAATCGTTCAAATAATAATTTCACAAGTCTGGACCGTCAAAATTAAAGCGTTTTTCGTCGGAAAAGGTCACCTTTTTCGATTTTTTACGCCGATGTATTCGTTCTTTTGCAAACTGTATTCGGGCCTCCCACTGGTACCCTAGTACCTTGGTTTCGATCAACGAAATTCATTTTATTCGTACCAACGAACAGTGTTATGGATCGAAACGCACTTCTGTTTCCCCGCGCGGTAAACTCATGTAAGCGAAATTAAAGCGGAACGGGAAAAATGAAATATTTTAAGGGATTAGTGGAAGATGGCTACGGCTAGTTTATTGATACGAAATCGTGTATAGAACAAAGAAATGCACTCGAATCCCGTTAGACACTGGCGACTACGCGATAGCGTTTGTTGCATTCAAGCCAATAGCGTGTAAAGGCAGACACGATGTGTCTACCTTAGGCCGCAAAAAGACTTCGATTTGGAGAATTTCTCACATGAACGTTATCTAGCGAGCACGGAGAAACCGAAAGGTGGATCCGGGGCCGCCAAGCTACAAAGAGTCACGGGATTCGGGAAAAGGAAAACAATTAATTAAAATTAGCTTGATTGTACACTTAAAGTACAATAACCGTTTAGCGAAAGTTAGTAGACATATGGTGGCATGCAAAGACGAGCCCAGGGTTTTGAGTACCTGGGACGACGGTTAAAGTAAACAATAATAAGAAGCGGCTCTAGCCATTTTCCACGGATCTCAGGTAGTTGATAAGAATAGAGGAATAATTATAAATGTCGGGGAGCGAACATTGCGTGCGGCTGTTTCCTTTCCGTCTTCGAATCGAATAGACGCACAGTGGTTCCAAATCCCGAAAACACGGCCAAAATCACAAAAATAAACTACCTCCTAGGAGTTTGTAATTGTAGGGTTTGGTAAAGTGACGATATGACCACTGAATGCCAGCAGGGAAAAAGGTAAAAACTTTATGGTGCGGTTCAGTAGTCAGTTCAAAATTAGCCTTCGTTTTATGAGCATTTGTCGCGCGCGTTAGTAGGAAATTGAACGCACCCTTCTAAAGTGCATAACTTTCAAAATAGTGCATCAATTTCAATTCTGCAAAATGGATGCTGTTCCTGGAAGTACGTAGAATGTTTATATGTTTTTGTATCTCCAAAATTGTTAGTCATTACGTTACACGATGGAAATATTCTTTGGAGAACGTAGAAGGTAAAACATGATGCGCGTATTGTAGAAACGTAGACATAAGTTCCACGGAGTACCACCAAAATTCCTTTTCTAACTTGTTGGTAATACATTTATCTATCAAAATTTATATAAACCAACTGCCACTAGGCGCCACTCTGCTCATACGAGGGTAAACTTTGTTTCTTTCCTATGGATTTTAAAAATGCGATTTTACAATTGTTAGTAAGCATTTCTTTATCATCATTGTGAATTGAATAGATATCTGCTGCGATTCGGATGATTAAATCTCATGTACATAATTTATTGTACAATTATACTAATTCTTGATATACAAAGTGCAATTTTGCTTGTCATTTATACATTTTTACCTATCAACCGCTCAAAACACATTTAATGCGAATTGTTGTCTAAATTTTAATCGGCCATTTTGTTTTTTGGAATTTAAACTTCATATTCATAATCAGCGACCCCGAAAACCCCCGAGTACGAATTTTTGAGTGCATTAAAGTACGTTTAGAGGTTTTGGCCGTGTTTTCGGGATTTGGTGCAAATAAAGTTTGTGTTTAAAACAAACAGTGTAATTAATAATTATTATTACGCAATTGGTAATAAGTTTGATATCTTACTCTATAATTTACTTGGTCTCAAAACGAATAAATTGATTTTCAGTGCCACCAATTTTATGATAATCGGCGTAGGAATGGGTCTCTGCGTGTACTGAAAATGGTACACGTGGCAGAGAATGAGTTAAATATGGTCCTCAACTTTGAGAACTGTTTTCATTTCTTCAATATGGTGGATATTCAACAAAAAAATGTATTAATAAATTCCAGCTGCTAAACTTTTACTAAAGATTCACTGATTCAATTTCGGTGTGTGCCCTTATAAAAGTCGTTACTTGTTTAGTTCGGTATGAACAATAATGGAATTGTTACACTCCCATCAAGTCCGTGGATTAATAGATACGGTCAGAACAGAGCGTAAGTTTAACTCCACGAATGTCAGACAGTAGATATATTAGGGATAGCAGCGACGCACTAGCAGACACGTCGTTGAACTTAATGAGACTGCTGTTTGTCTCGAGCGTGAGTTGTGGCCCTTGTGACTTCGCTCTCGGCAAATGCAATTAACGTACAGCGAAAATAACTAAGTCGTTACTAAGTTATTTGTGCAAGTTATACGATGGAACATGTTTGCTTAAACAGTAGCATGGCAGGAACAAATGATTAACGAGTTGACCGTGAAATTTCCTCGTCATTTCTGAGTTTTACGTGTCGTTACCGTAACTACAATGCCATTAACAGATGTCTGTGGTTTTCGACGGTGTATCACGCGGAATTATTATAACGTTACTGCAGAGAAAAGACGTAGTAAGACGCATTGTTAGTTCTACTTGTTTGACAGACGATGAATCGAATCACAAGTTGTCTGACCTGTAACGTTCATGCTCCACTTGTCTCTGCAAGCAAAAATTCTACTGCTTGGCAAATGCAAAGACAATTCTACTGATTCGCAAGGAACACAATTCAATTGATGACAAAATCACATTATATTTATTACGTAGATCAAAAATATATGTCAGTGAGGTCTGAAAAATGTGAATGTGCTGTCAAAGTTGTTCTGGCATTAAAGGCACATACAAGAAGAGTGGCACAAAGAATGATGTTCGGGAACCCGGGACTATTGTAGGATTGGTAGTGGACTGTATGAGAAAGTTGTTAATGGAACGGGTGCGAACACAGAAGGGAGTCCGGAAATGGGAAATCGTGTAGGAAGCGTGAGCGGAAAAAGAGAGGGAAAGGAATTGAGATATTCGCTGCACGTGGAAGATAAAACAATTTATTACACGCACTCGCGTAAATGACAAAACAAAGGCGCGATCGAGAAGAATGTACTGGCAATCCCGAACGGCAGAATAAAAAGTAAACAATAGGCGCGATGTAGAGCATGTAAAGCGTTTGAACGTTAGAACGAATCTAATTGCTACGGTGATGCAAGCGATTAACCGTGGTTCTCGGTAATCACGTGATCACGCATCGCGAGCGCGATACCGGGAATCGGCAAAAACAGGGGTTTCGTGCATTGTTGATCCTCAGGAGCGTGTATCCTGGGTCCGTAATTTACATATTATGTATAAAACAGGTAGACTATTTTAATGTTCAAGTTTCTAAATTGATATTATTACACGAAAACCGAATTTGTACCACCACGTTCACGATTCACTATACAAGATGCATTACTCGTAATAGGTTCTTTTCGTATTCTTTTCTTTACTAATAGATATAAACATGATACCACTTTAAAAATATCTACAGTGGTGAAAAAATATTTGTACACCAATTAAGCACCAACGACCTTTTTAAAACTGTACCAAACGACTTGAATGTTTTGAGATATTAGGAGTAGTTTACTAGATAGTATGTCAAAAGAAATTTTTCAATTTGTCATTGGCCTAAATTTCAAAAAGAAAAGTAAATATCATTATTTCTAGCTTTTTTATCTGAGCCTATAATTAAAATTTAAAAGATGCCTTTTGTAAATCTAACCTAAGCTAAATATTTAGAGTGTAACCACTTATGGCCCATAGTAACGTTAATCGATTTTGATAAAACTTTACGTTTTTATACACGGTGGCGTAGTTAAAACAGGTCATCTAGAAACTCGCTTGCTTTTAACGCTATCGTTAAATGCATCAGACCATATTTGCTTGGTATCGAGGGGCACATAATCCGATGTTTCTATTTTTTTTATGGGTGGAGACTGTGTAGACGTAAAGGTGATATGAAGGTCAATCCTGTTTTCTAAATGGAATGATATAGTTTTCTATTTACATTTTGATAGAGCGTTTCAAGACGAATATAATGACATATTATGAGGTTCATTAGAGGCCACTCAAGGGCAGCTGAAATGGAAAATACGATGTAATTTTAACGTTCACATCTGTAAATTCAATGTAAGAATGACCGGATGTACGAATAGCATAAAGGATACACCGTATCAAGCATTTGACAAAATTATAAACACTGACTGCAAAAATCGACAGAATTCTTTATTAATACGATCAATTTTCAGGTATTAGGATATTACTATAATTAGAAGCAGTGTGAAGCTCAACGCATGAGGTATTTAAACGTAACTTTACTGTGTACTAAGCTCGAAAGCTTAAAGTACAAAGTTTACGAGGATCAAGCAGAGAACAGAGTGAAGAGCAACGAACGAACGTGTACATAAATTCGACGCTGGAGCATACATTTTCGGCGCTTAATTAAATCCATCCGTATTTGGACGTGGAAACATTTAATAGTCACGCTGCTTTTCTCCTCTAATTACCTTCCTGGAACGAATCCCTTAGTAATGGCTCGGTGCAAAAAAATTTCATCGCCCGTAAATCCTGCGCGAGCGATAAAAATGCACGGAGAAAAGAAGTCCTTGAACGCGGTACGTCGCGGCTGAAGGAAAAACAGGATCTGAGAGTAGGAAGCGGAAAAGCCTTGAAGCTGCGGGATTTGTGTGGTTAAATAAAGCAATAATTGTAATGACATTATAGCAGATCTTGATGTCGACTCGGAAGGTATCGATAAAAATCAGTAATCTGTTTTTAAGAGCCCCTCAAGTGTCTTAGTTCCAGCAAGGGATATCGCGCTCCTGTAAAAGCGTTTCCGTTGTTAAAAAAAATACCATTGACTACCAACAAAGCGTTCTCATCATTCTACGGCACCACAGAAAATCGCAAAAATGTTCAAATATTTTTTTTTTGAATGTGAGAAAATTTAATTTACCTTAAGGGGGTACGCCACCGTGTAAATTTAAAATTATTAGTAAAATCGAACATTTGTTTCAGTAATTGTTAAATAAAATGAAAATATCTATTTAGAAGATATTTAACAACGCCTTCACTATACGATGAAATTTTCACCGTGTGTACAATAATTGACATAAGTCTACAAAACGCATTGATTAAAATTTCACTTCAGGCTCAGATAAAAAAGTTACAAAAACCGGCATTTTCTTTTTTTTTCGCAATTCCGACCAATGGAAATTTTCTCAGAATTTTGTTTACCCGTTACTTCGTAAACTATTTCTTCTAACATGTCAACAAATCTCGACACATTTGGTTTAATTTTAAGAAAATTATGCGATTTTTAAATGTGACCCATGACTTTTTGCCAGGGGTTGTAGTATATAAATACAGTCCCTCACAAAAAGATTCAATACTTGTAAAAAGACGAGAACTTTTTTAAGATTGGACCAAACGATTTATATTTTTTTTTAAATAATTTACTGTGACAAGAAAAATTTTTCTTGAAAAAACTGTAATTGGTCAGAATTGCAGAGAAAATACTAAAAGTTATTTTTACAATTTATTTATGTGAGCCTACATTGAAAATTTAAAAAAAATTAGTGTGTGCTTAGACCACATGGCTGAAGTGAAACTTCTTTCTTTAATTTTGTTTCGAATTTTTATTAACACTTTATGACATTTAATTTTCTATGATTCTATTATTGAAACAATTGGCATGTGACAGCCAAAATATGATATAAATATTCCTTGATTCAATTTTGTCTAAATGTCTTACAAATACTGTATCGAGAGTTGTTCCTGATCGTGTTGTCGCTACATTAGGATTATTTACCATTTCCAAATCTTAATTTACTACTAAAAAATTCTATTAATAATTTTGATTGTTCCGATGCAAAGTTCACGTTGAAATCTCCATTTAGTATCATCGGAATTATATCATAATCTTTATCAAGCAATGCCGAACACTCAACCGTGTATGCTAATAGAATAGAATTTCGTTTCATCGTTTCATCACCAGATCGGTTTTACTCCTACCGCGACAAGGTTTTCCGCCTATCACGTCGAGGTTTTACTAAATTGTTTCATCGTTTCATCGCCAGATCGGTGTTACTTCTACCGCGTCGAGGGTTTTACGCAGAACGCGCCTAAAGAAGTTTCACTTCAAAATAAATTTCGTAGATCTGTGTCAATTATGTATATTTTGAAAAATTCATCGGAATCGGTTGATGCGGAAAAAAACGATAGGCATCGAAAGATGTAAGAATTTTCGGATTTATTACGGTTAGGAGCCGAAATGCGTGAAAAACTACGATTTTCAACGACATGAACATTACTTCTTGAAAGAAAGAATAAAATTTTTTCATTTGATGCTTCGTTTTCGAGAAAATCGAGTTTAAAGATTCGTCGGGTTTGCATGCATTAGTATATGCACAGAGTAGAATTGGTTGGTAATGATCAGACGCGACAGCCGATTTCTATCTAATGGTACGCGTATTCGCTGAATTTTCAAACTCGATTTACTCGAAAACGAAGCTTCAAATGAAACAATTTTATTCTTTCTTTTCGACTGATTTTTACATGGAGAATCTCTTCCTAATCGGTTGACCATGGGTCTCGGGACACCCTGTATACAGTCCTCAGCTGTCTTTACTAGATAGCCTTACTTACTGACGAATTCTCTAGCGGACCCAAGACGAAACGCTCCATTTTCTTTTCCTACTCTCTCACACATTTTTCGGCTGCCGCCAAAGGGTAATTTTATATTCGTTTGGCGCCTCGTTTTCGAGAAATTAACACGCTTGATAATGAATATGAATCGTCCGACGTGTCTGTTCATGGCCTACCTGATCTACTTCTTGCAAACGGTAGGAACGGTAATTTTACGAATTTTCAAAGTCTAATAAGGTAAGCATTAATATCTCTGTCACATTACGATGCAAAAAAGACTGTACAATTTAGTAATACAAAATGTATTTGTATCTATAATTGTTCGTACGGTGCGAATCTCGGGCGCGACGCGTGGTTGACTCGTGCCAGCTTGAGGTTGCAAATCTCAAGCCCAATCATATGGACACTAGAGATCGCGGTTTTGAACGTGTACTAAAATACATGTGTACACGGGGTACGTGAACCGTGTAGTTCGAATTTAAGGATCCGTGTACACGGATCTGGAATATCGATCGAAAATTTTCATAATTTGTTTCCATATTCATTATTTGTATGGTTATTTCAATAATTTACTGTTACAATAATTGTTTAAATAAATAAATTTTCATAATTTTTTTTTATACTTATTATTTGAAGTATTTCAATAATTTGTTGTTGAACTAAAATATTTATTATTTGAATTATTATTCATTTAAACTTTATTATTTAACTTAATTAATTTATTTAAACAATTATTTTCACAATAAATTCTTGAAATAACCATACAAATAATGAATATGGAAACAAATTATGAAAATTTAACTTTTTAAATAATTATTTCAACATTAAATTATCGAAATAATAATTGAAATAATAAATATGTTAGTTTAACAACAAATTATTGAAATACTTCATATAATAAGTATAGAAATAAATTATGAAAATGTATTTATTTAAACAATTATTTTAACAATAAATTATTGAAATAACAATTCAAATAATGAATATAGAAAAAAAATTATAAAAATTTATTTATTTAAAAATGGTTTAAATTATAAATAACAATAAATAACCACTTAAATAATAAATATAGCAGGCCGAACACAGTACATAATAGAATACAGAATGACAGAAGGCAGAACCGAAACTGGAACCGAAACCTAGAACCGATATCCAGAACCGAAAAATAACTGTTTTAGAACCGAAATAATATCGGTTTTCGAGAACCGTAACCGTAACCGATATAAGCCAGAACCGATATTCTCGTAACAGTTATAACATCATTTCGGTTCTTCATAACTGTTTCTATCAGAACCGATATATAACAGTTTGAAACAGTTATTTCCAGAACCGTTTCAGTCCCTGCTTCTAACATCAACAGTCGAAAAGAATTCTATCGAAAAACAATAACGCTTCAGTTGTCGGACTCGAACGTGCCGAACGGATCCGTATTCGCAGATCCGTGTACACTGTACACGTATAGACAGGAATCTCTAATGGACACGTCGATCCCGAAATCACCGTTCGTATTACCCGCCAAATTAATATTGGGTAACTAGTTCAATGATTAGTGCCACGTGTTAATTCGTGAGATCAGCGTTTCATCCCAGGCCTGCTAGAGGATTGGTCAGTAAGGATATCTAGCAGGCCCTGCCTCAGACGCATGCGAATCCGATGACGATAATCCGTATTGTTACTTGCCTTCTCTTGATACGTGCAAGGAAGTAACTGTTTGATTCGGACTGTTCGATTCCGACTGTTAGATCGCGGCTGTTCGATCGCGACTGACTAGTTGTGATTAGCTGACCTTCGCGGTTTTCGGGAGGACCCTTCGTCGTATCGTGAAGGCGGTCCTCCATTTCTGGGTGTCAAGACGGTGACAACCATTGCTATGCTGAAGAATTGGTTCTGCCGAGTTTTGCATTTCCCAATCAGTGCATTCTTGCGGACTTTTAGATCTGCCCTAAGCTAGCCTGTCCTGGGAAAGCGTGGGACCGTACGCGACTGCCTCCGAGGGCGAAGCCAGGTAACCCGAGAACCGTACTTCTCGGTCGGGAATGTCCTTCGTCGGTAATCGATTTACGATGCGTAATTCTCGAGGAGGCAAGAACAAAACTAGGAAGGTTCGGCAATGGCTTGACTGGTCGCCAAATGTGCATCGGTTCCTTAATCCTTGAGAGTCGCCTCAAGTCACGAAGACGTCATAAACAAATCCGAAATAAGGGCCTTATGTCTTGTTCTCTTGCGACGGAACAATAATCATAACTAAGGCAGCGTCGAGGATTTGTAATTCCCAAACATGTAATTTTACACCTTAAAGTGTAAGTTCTGCAACTGTAGGAGCATTTGCAATAGTTCCCGAGATAGTACTGCAGGTTAGATTTCTTAAAAGGTGTGACTGCCCGCCCCAAATTGACTTTCTGTGAAAATATCTGTCTCTTATCTTTTACTAAAACATGTTAGAAGTCCACAAAGTTTCATTAAAATTTCAGAGATACGGTTGCCCGTTGTAAAAACGACGGTGTAAAACGAATTTGTTACACTTTATCCACTGAATCATTGATTCAAAAGATCGTCTGCCATAAACAGCTTTCGAAAATAATTTTCTTTCAAAATGACCAATCCTCATGTCCTGGATAAATCAGTGGACGGAACATGGAAGTAGGTGGAGCGTGCAGCGGAAATGAACAGAGACGATTTACCTCGTAAACGGGGAAAGGTACAGGTAGATAAATAAACGTCTTTATTGGACGCAGATGAGATAGTAATGTGCTTCAGTCGTACATTTTCAAGATGAGGAAAATATTTCTCGGAATATTGTGGTGGAGGCTTCAGGTCACCGTGCTGCTACTACCTTCCTTGGTAGTAATATCCACAAATATAATTTATTTCCGTGACGTTCAAAGAACTACATTACCATACTTTGACTAATCTTGTCTAGTGATGATACTAGACATGTTCCCTACTAATGTCTTAACAAATACGTAAAAATTTCAATTATACAGAGTGTTAATTTTAACTCGAACACCTAAATTATTTCCGCTACTATTGAAAGTAAGAAAAAGTAACTAAATATGATGTATATGGTTTCATGGCGTGCATCAGATGGTAATAAAAAAACCCATTGAAGGTCATTTTAACGGTTTTTACAAGGCTACCATATTTTTTTGCGTATTAACATGTATTTTTCATAATGCAGTGTGGTAGTCGGCATGAAGATGAGTTCAACGACCTACACACCATGACGTTGAAGTGACCTTGAAGACGAAGAAATCAGTGTCAGTTTGAAGAATACAAAAGTAATAAAACGAAAATGGTAATATCACGGATTTTATTAGTTGCTCAAAATGCTGGCCGTCCGCAGCAAGACACGTGCAAGTATTATCTGGCCAGCTCGGTCACCCGACTTATCGCCACTAGATTACTTTTTGTGGGGAACTTTAAAATCTACTGTTTATGAAGAAAGTCCCACGACGCCAGAAGATATGAAAGAACGAATACGGAATGCATGTTGCACCATGAATAGCAGAAATGCCAGAAGAATTGCCATTCAATTCAGTCATTCACTTCTCGTGTACAGACGCGTCTTGCTGCGGACGGGCAGCATTTTGAGCAACTAATAAAATAAGGTGATATTACCTTTTCTGTTTTATTACTTTTGTATTCTTCAAACTGAAACTGTTTTTTTCGCCTTCAAGGTCACTTCAAGGTCATGGTGTGTAGGGTGTTGAACTCATCTTGATGCCGACTTTCACATCGCATTATGAAAAATACATGTTAATATGGAAAAAAATACAGTGCCCTTGAAAAAACCATTAAAATGACCTTCAAAGGATTTTTTTTTATTATCATGTGATGCACGCCTTAACTCTTTGCGGCACAGGATTTCAGATAATAAAATGGACCCATGTTGCATAGAAATTTTATTGCATTTTAAATGAAACAAAATTGGTATATTTTTATTAATAAAGGTATCACATAATGTAAAAACATAAAAAAATACTAATAGTTTAATTAAATTTGTTGTTATAGGGTGGGACTCAAATAGTCCACCACCACAAATTTAAGCTTTAGTTTTTATTATAAAGCTCTTCAGTTGCTTATATGGAACTAATTTTTATAAAAATTAACTTACTTCTACGATTTTTCACATAAAACCAGGAAAAAAAGATTGTCGGAATAAATTTTCCGCATGCAACAATTGATGAACCTGTATTCGCATGTTGAATGTTGCCGACACAAGTGAATACATTTGTAACATTTGTTGAAGATATTACCAACTGCTTTACGTAAACAAAACGAAATATAAACCTGTGCGCATGCAGCTATTGCAATATTTCGAGGTGGGACTAAAAATGTCCCACCATGCATTACGGTGCATCAAAAAGGTGGGACACTTTTAATCCCAGCGTGCCCCAAAGAGTTAAAACCATGTACATCCTATTTAATTATTTTTTCTTACTTTTAATAGTAGCGGAAATAATGTTCGAGTTAAAATTAACACCCTGTATATTTATGTAAGTATTAATTGTTGTACTTCGAAACACAGACATTTCGAATAACTGCTCCAAGGTCGACTAATTATAAGTGGAATACGCTACTTACTGACCAGACAGACATAACTGTTGCAGTTGTGCAAGTAGAGTAGTCCTATCGCTGATCGTGCAAATAGAATACAATTTACGTGGGTCGGTCCAGTAGAATAGATGTGTTCCTGCTCAGCCAAGTGGTATGCGATTGTTCATGGTTAGCCGAGTAGAACACGATTGTTATTGTTCAGTCGAATAGAAGAAAATCGGCCAGACGACCAGCAGTGAGTTATTTCTGATCGACAAATTAGAATAAGTGTTCACTTTGCCGGACAAATAGAACAGAATTGTTTATGACCAGACATAGAGAATATATCACGTTTTGATATTTTCATAGCCCATAATTTTCTCTGTTCATCTTTCTGTTCTTTCTTATATTTTCTAATAAATTATTATTTCATTTTTTGTTAATGATCGTGGATTATATGAATGCATTTCGATTTATAGAAACTAGAATGATTTATTCATTGCAAGACACAAATGAGTAGACTGTTCCTGCATAATAAATATTTCCTAAATTAATTACAAAGAAAAGGTAAACGTATTTTTTCTTTTAATAAATTTGTATTATATAACATGGTAGATATGTCCATGTTTTCCATTTTAAACTTCATAAATATGCCCGCGGAAAATCGATTTATTTTGCAATTGTCCGACCAAATTACATGTTTCCATTCGTTAAACGAGTTTTCATCTTCTTTTTCGAAAGAGCAAGTTTTTTTTTCATTCAGTGTAAAGTTACTTACATTTAATGTAAGTTACATCTTACATTTTCTCACAAGACAATAATTTCAGATGATTTCCATTAGATGCTGGATACTCAATTATAGTATCATTTTTAAAAATGCCAAGGAACGCGATTGCGCTGTTTTATCTTATGTGCGTTAATTTGCCTATGACTAAATGGTAACCATAAAAACACGTATTGACAAAAACCGAGTTTTTAGTTATTATCGCTTTCACAGCTATTGCGCCAGCACTATTGGAGGCGGGACGAAAGTGCGATCGCGCCTCTTGGCACACAAACACTTAATTTCCGAGATATTTGCAAAAAGTTATGGGGCGGAGCCCCTCCGCCTGCACCCCCACCACAAGAAATATAACCCAAACTGTATCCAACATTTGTTTAGAATGGCGAACTGTAGTGATCCTGACAGTCTTTTACAAATGTCTCAGAAACCAAAGTCGAGCGGCGGTGACATGTTTAGACAACATATCTCAAGATCATTGAAATCGGTAAAAAGTCCCCTTTTCTAGATATTCACCATGATAACGTCATAATGGAAAATTGAAACTATTTGATGTCTTCTATTATAGGAATTGCAACAGACTAAACTCTTTATCGTTATGGCTGTCGATTCCAAGAATTCTGACGCCATGAAAAAATTGACATTAACCATAATAATAACAATAATAATACTGGCGTTATAGTTTTCTTTTAAAGTCTGAACAGTGTACATAGCATACGGTATTTTGTTCCTTTATTCCATAGTAGTTTCACAATGATTGAATAATTTATTATCTAATTTAGGCTGAACTGTACTTTAGAGGACCAAAAATTTTCAAATTTTCTACATGCGATGCTACACATTTTGACGAAAAAGTGATAGACGTGTAAGTTTTAGTACACGGAATTCAAGTTTTGGTTACCGGAGTTTACTGGTTCAAAAGTTATACACTTGTAAACATGAGCAATTTTAAGCTTTTTTTGACAGGTTAGAGCGTCGCCATATTGGATATTCGTTGGGTGTAAAGGTGGGACTGTTGAGCGCATGCGCTGAATAGATGGTAGGTGTATATATGTATATTATATATATATATATATATATATATACTCACTCACACACACACGTGGGTGTGTGTACACTGAATAGTATTAATTTCTGTATCATACATACATATATATATATATATATATATATATATATATATGTCTTATAGTTTTGTTGCGAGGTGTACGTACGAAGAGAGTTAGAGAGATCTGAAGGAAATGTTTAAATCAGCAACAGCAGTGAACCGAACGTATCGTGGGCTTTAAAACCTGGGTTGTATCGATTGAGTGTGGTAAAGAATGTAAAAAAATAATGGAAGCATGGGAAAATATCAAAAAGATAGGAAAAACAGCACGTGGAGAAAAAAAGAATACTTAAATATGAAATGAGAGTTCAGAGAACTGATTCAGCAGAAGAGGAACAAAAACATTAAGGAAATACCGAATGATGATAGAAAGACTTTTACTCGGAAAGAACTTTGGGGCTATGTGAATTAAAACAAAAAGAAAAGTAAGGTATTGAGCGAAAAAATAACTGAAGAAATATGGATAAACTACTTTGTAACATTACTAGAAGGGTGCAAGGAAATAATAAAGGGAATAGCAAGACAGTAACATATAGGTGAAAGTAAAGAATCATAGATTATAGTTGGAGAAGTGTTATCACAAGTAAAAAAAATAAAGAAGACGAAGGTAATGAGTACAGACAAAACATTTGGAGAGGCATCGAATTACAGTTTATGTAGTGGCAAAACAAGAAAAAGGTTAAAGGAGTTAATAAAGGAGATTTGGGTGGACAATGCATTTATTGTATGAAGGATAGGGGATTATTGTATCATTTAAGAAGAATGAAAAAATTAAGATAAACTTATAAAGAAAAGTGGTGTGGAATGATACACAGATAAGCTTGAAGAAGAATAGAAGCTTTATGGATAATGTGTACCCGTACATCCTAAAACATGTGGTAGAAACTGAGGTTAGTGAAAAAGCTGATAAAGTGTAAAATTATCTTTGTGGATTTAAAAGCGACCTTTGATGAAATAGATAGAAAGAAGATACAGGAAGTAATGAGAGAGAGAGAGAGAAAGATAAAGTAAGGCTGATCAGAGAAATCTATTAATCACCACCAATTTCTACAACTGTTTTTCAACAATTTACAAGTTTGAAAATCCCTTCTTCACAGAACAGCATGCTTTCACTTCAAAGAATTTTCACAAGATGGGATAAAGATTGGGAAGTTGAAATTCAGGTCGTTGTCATATACAGATGACACTGTAATGGTAGTGGAAAGTGCCATTGAATACTGAAGCCGACAAGATATTGCTATTTGGAAGAGGCAATGGACAAAATAAATAAAATTGACGCATTTACATTTAACGCGTGTTCTTGAAAGCGCGCTTTATAGTACTTTGAGTATTTCAAAGTGTACTTCTCGAAATATCATTTCCAAAAACAGTGGCCAAAATATTTCAACACCTAACTGTAACCAAAATTGATTTTAACGATGAAAATCTAGGGATGCTCAAACATTTGTTGTTCATTTTGACTAATTTTCACTTTACACGTGAAGAATTTTTTTAGCGAACAGTTTTTAGCGAAAATCACTGTTCTACCTTTCAACTGATGCGATTATATCGGAAAATAATTTTTCAGAAATTTTCTCTCTGGATCCTAAGTAATGTAATCTAAAATTACTGGAATATTTTATTTTGGATGATCCATTACTGTGCGGCAATAATCAGCAGAAAGCACTTTAACAAAAATGATTTTTCGAATATAACGCATATCATCTACAAAGCTTATTATTTTTAGAAAGTAAAATTACTAATGTTTGATGAATACGTACTTTATAAGATTTTCTATTTTAGCTCTTTGAATCTCATAGTGATTCATTCAATAAATTGTGATTGATACTGTTAAGGCGCTCGACGTAAAAATATCTTTTCATGAAGAAGTAAGGTCCGAGAAAAGAATGGTATATTATGACTAGACTGCGAATTTTATGCATTTATGATAAAAATGGATTGATGCAATTTAAAACGAAAGAAAAATGAAGATAATTGAAGAATAAACGTATACTATTTTCAACGAGTTGAAATTATTCAAGAAAGAATTACATGTGCTTCTGGTTCCTGTCTCTTGCAATTTATGCAGGGAGATTTTATTTCGCATAAAGATCCGCAGTCTAAGATGAGTTATACGAAACGCATTCATCTCCACCGAGATAATCTTGTCAAAAATTAATAATCGTTATTATTGGAAAGATACAGAAACTAGTTACACAAGATGTACATATTTATTGAAAAGAAAACTGTCCAATTTACTTCCTTTAAAACGATTTTGCGAGAGTACTTGCAGATTTTGTAATTGAATCTTGAATGTCTTTCAGGTTGTAAAATGGTCATTTTCTGTAAGCGGATAAACGAGCTGAAAAAGAAAGGATTATTGGTGCTGCATGCTTGTCTCGAAGAGGCAGAAGAAAATCGTCTGGAAAGTAATTTCCGTGGAGGACGCGTCGTAAGGTAATTCTGAAGTTCCGCCGTAGGTTTTATCGCTGTTCATATAGTACTGTCATAAATAATCCCACTCCTTGAAAAAAGGTATTAAAACCGGGAGAATTTTGTCTGAAAATATTATGTGTAGAAATAAGTTCTTTCCACGGAACTTCATACTACCAGCGGCTACTCCCTCTTTAAATAGAAATATACTCACGCTTTTTAGCTGTTTCAGAGCCCCATCACAGACATTAAAACTGCCTAATATTGAAATTCCTAGACATAATTTTAAGAACTTGAACGACCAAGTAGAGGCTAATATAAAGTTAATCTAAACGTTAATTGATTTTTATTAAATATGCAGAGTTGGAAAGTCCTTTACCATGCTTCTTAGTCGCCTAATACTGACATGGCTCCATTTTATTACTATATCTTTGATTTGCTACAGCATTGTTTAGCGGACTCACGTTTTAAACCAGTTAACAATGTATGGACATGTTTTTAAACAATTTATTAGTTTATGGCTAGCATGTTTTTGTCACGATGGTGTACACAAGATGCCAGATGATAGACACGAGGTGATTAATAATAATAACGATATTTTCTATCGATATTCTGTAATGGACTTTATACTACGATATTTCTGTTTAATATGTCGGCAACGAGGTCTTAAAATTTTATACCTTTATTCTATTCCACTTCTATTCCGAAACAAGTTCGCTATTTAATTCTATTCAAACAATTACTAATCTATGTTATACTTACTGATGTTGTTACAATTAAAAAGGATAGGCAAGACAAAATCATAGTACCATCAAACGCTACCAATACTGTGTAGCAGAGTGGCGTACTAAAACATAGTAGAATCAATCTATAGCATTATGATTTATTTTCCGGTTACAGTAATTATAACTTGTTTATCGACACGTCGTTAAAATACTATACGAATCCGGAGAACGTCAAGCATATCGTAAATTATAATTGCGCGGGACATGTAACGAAGGTGTAAATTTCAATGGTTGTGCCAACCCGAACTTCGTTGAGATATTGCAGAAGCAATTTACGAAATCGCAGCAGTGGGGCGGGCAACTTTTCCTTAAGGAAGGCGGAAGTTTCCGATGGAGAATGCAATTCCTTCTCCCGTCTCCTATGCTGCGTTCCATTCCGTCGACTGTCTGGTGCGTGTTAAGGATACCATTCTGAGAGGGTAAAAACGTGAAATAATGGGAACGCGAAACAGGGACAAATGTTGAAGGGCAAAGAGTTGTGTATCTGAAAAGCAGTCTGATCAGCCTTTAATTTTTCTAAACCTGCTGAATGAAGGAAAATTGTCCTACAATTTAGAGTCAGATTACAATTAATTGAGTGTACGCTTCGTTTATCTTGCGCATTTTAATATTTTCCTTATTTTGGTAATTGTAAACAATGTGTCAGGAAAGATTTTTGGTTTAGAACAGCGAATATTGTGACTCCCGTTCTTTACCTGCAAGGCAATTTTTTCTAAACTTTCAAGGATGTTCAACCGTGCCTAAACAACGGAACAAACGTTTTCTCCGAAAATCCACGGTACCACTAATCTAAGATGGGACAAGCAACCGACCCTTGGAATAGGGCTTTATCGTTTTACTCGCGGCTGGCGATCTGTACAAAATGACATTTGGTATGCAGATGTCCAACATATTTTATGACGAACGGTCGTCTAGGATTGCTTTTGAGAAAGTCGCCTTAACCCCATGTAGTACCCGCTAATTCCCGATTGCTCGGGCCATAATAAACAAGAAGGTCGGTCACGCGTCGAGCTATTTAGCTCTTTAGCCGTGTGTTCGATCTTGCGCAAAATGTATGCGTCTTATGACATGTATATTTCGTCGCAACGAAAGGAATTGTGAAATAATAATCACGTTTGGGCCCAACTAATACTTTTAAGACGTCTAGGAAGTAATTATGATCAATTTATTGGTGAACAAAAATGATTTATAATTTGAAAGTGGATAATGTATGAGTAACAACTTTTGGTTTAACTGCGTTTTGGAGCTCTTTTTTCAAGTTTTTTTATACAATCTTATAGATTTCGACGAGAAAACACCGAAAATGAAAATCTTAATGCGCGGAATTCCTACCTACCTCTACCACTCAACAAATATCCAATATGGCGACGCTCTAACCTGTCAAAAACTCTTAAAACTGCTCATCTTTGAATTCCTAACAGCCATACACACATCTCACTAAAAAACGCGCAACATATTGGGCCACTTCTTGCGGCTTCCACTCGGGATCATTTTGATTTGATTCATCAGAACTGTCACTCATTGTAACTTATTAAAGACAAGAAACAACAGTTTAGGGTGTGTTAATAAGTGAAAATGGCGGATAGGAGTCATGAACGCAAACAGTTTGTTGCGCATTCGCAGAGCATTTCCGTATCACATGACCAACCCACATGACTCTACTGGGCATGGGCAATATTTCGGGTAAGTTGGAAGCCAATCGGAATTAGGTGCTAAAAGGAACTTCACCCCTATCACCTTACTTTATCGAGCTGTGTTGGAGTCAATTCTTGGAAGAGACACGCTACTCTGTAATGCAAAAATTTGGTTCTAAATCCCAAAATTGGCAAATTTAAGTGAGTACTACTGTATTTTAGTGACACGTTCGTTCCTCGAAACTCGTTTTATCCAGAGTCCAATGAAAGTTTAGTGAATGCGAAGAGGATGAAGCAGAAATTGTCTCGATAGACGAAAAACACGGTGTGCAAAAAGTAGCGACGCGGCTGGCGCGAAAGGGAACAAGATTACTCGTTGTCTGACACGTGGCGGCTTTGGTTGCGGCCGGTTTTCATCGCGGCCCGGCGAGCAGTCGCGGCCGCGTTATGAAAATTCATGCACGCCGCGTTAACTTCTCTAATGACCCGTCGGGTGCCTAACGACCATGCCGTTTTTACCAGTAGTCGCGCCGGTCCAGTGACTTTTTCGACTTTCTCACCGCCCTTTTACTCTCGCGACTTCTTGTAAATCTTAATTCGTGCTCAGCTTTCCTCAGAGGAAAGATCTTGCCCAGTAATTGCGTTACCCGCACTTTCTTACCGCGCTCTTCTTAATTTCTGATAATTTTGTCGAGATCGCGACTGTGGTACCGAGTGAACTGCAACACCACACTAATTGCGTTCGTTTTGATTAAACGCTGAGGAAAGAATCTGGCGGTCGGAAAACAACAACCGGTATCGTTAGTAGCGAAATGTATGAAGGGCTTAGAGGCCAATCGGTATACTGTCAGTTGACAAAACAGTCGATATTTTCAAACGTAAAGAATAGACGGTTATTGGTATTTATGTCGACCACTGAATTAGAATTGTTCTTATCAATTATCGATAACACTGTCCAACAAATTTCAACTTTTTTTATGTTTCCTAATAACTGTTGGGTGGTTCTTATAGAGTTTTTTGCGCTGATTCCGAATCTGCCCTTACTTTTTCGCCTACACGTACAGTTTTTGAGAAATTTGAGTTTGAAAAAAGACCTATTTTTCAATTTTAAACAAATATTGTGATGTTATTATAAAAGATATTGATTTGTTCTTTGCAGCAAAAGATTCTGTAGACTTTCCCGAATACAGTGATATCCAATATTAATACATTATGAATGTTTAAACATGTTGAAGCAATCATTAAAGACGGAGAGACACCACTTTTGCACCAATTTTTGAGGATATTTTTGAATTTATCTCAAAAAATAAGGGTCCAGCGTAAAATCGTACTATATCACGTGATAGAGCAGAGTTTTATCTTGAGAAAACTCGTTTTGAAGTTTGCAACATCGACATTTTAACCGAACCAGAAAGCAAAATATCTTCGCCCGACTTGAGTTGCCGCCAGTGGTGCTCTTCCACTAGCGCGGTCGTTCGTCGGGATACGGCGCGGCGCGACGTAACGGCGATGCAGTGGCTATAAGCGCGCAATTATGTCAGCTTATTTAAATGTTAAATTTTATTAAATGTTATACTATTGTTGTTTATTATTTATTAGTACATTTATTCTGTATAAATTATTTTATGTATCTTTTTCATGTTAGTCTCTTCTTCATAGTATATTTCATACTAAAAAGATCTTTCGTAAGAAAAGAATAGTTTAATACAGAAATCTATATAATATCGCTAATGTGAAATATAATTATAATATACATTATTATACATTATATATATATATATATACATTATATATATATACATATATATATATATATATATATATATACATTATATATATACATATATATACACATATATATATATATATATATTATATATATAAAGCTTTATTGATCCCCTAAGGGTTACAATTTGTGTACCTTCCCCCCCACATCTTCCTCCTCTTCCTCTTTAGCATAACCTTACTTACTACCTTACGCTAACTTACACTAACTTATAATAAATTATCTTACAACTATTTAACCTACGAATTATGTCTAAATTAGAGAGAGAGAGAGAAAACTATATACAAAAGATTAACTTAACACTAACTTAATAAACTACTCCGCCCCTTCCCTACCCCGTGAAACCCCCCTTTCCGGCGCTCATTCTTTCACTCACGCCATTCCGTCACAACCTCAATCCGCCTCGGCCTCCCTCGCAACCTCTCCTGCTTCTCTTACCAAATTCGCACTTTCCCTCCACTCCTCTATTCTCTTCAACCACTCCTCCCCTCCCCCCTTTTCATCCAACACCTCCCTCACCATCTCCTGCCATCCTCTCTCCTACTCTGTCTTCATACACTCTTCCCACACATGCTCCCATGATTCCTCTCCCCACC
The DNA here is from genome assembly GCA_913789915.3 of Sphecodes monilicornis. Taxonomy (NCBI): domain Eukaryota; kingdom Metazoa; phylum Arthropoda; class Insecta; order Hymenoptera; family Halictidae; genus Sphecodes; species Sphecodes monilicornis. The sequence goes on along the minus strand of OU565284.1, from coordinate 32,475,212 downwards.
CACACTATATATATTTTATATATATTATGTATATTTCATTATTTATATTATATATTTATTTTATATATATTATATATATTTCATTATTTATATTATATATATATATTTTATATATATTATATATATATATATTTTATATATATTATATATATATTTTATATATATTATATATATATATTTTATATATATTATATATATATTTTATATATAATATATATATATTTTATATATATTATATATATATTTTATATATATTACATATATTTCATTATAAATAAGCTGACATAATTGCGCGTTTATAGCCACTGCATCGCCGTTACGTTGCGCCGCGCCGTATCCCGACGAACGACCGCGCTAGTGGAAGAGCACCACTGGCGGCAACTCGCGTCGGGCGAAGATATTTTGCTTTCTGGTTCAGTTAATATGTCGATGTTGCAAACTTCAACGGGAGGTTTCTCAAGATAAAAGTCTGCTCTATCACGTGATATATTACGATTTTACGCTGGACCCTAATTTTTTGAGATAATTTCAAAAATATCCTCAAAAATTGGTGCAAAAGTGGTGTCTCCCCGTCTTTAATGATTGCTTCAACATGTTTAAACATTCATAATGTATTAATATTGGATATCACTGTATTCGGGAAAGTCTACAGAATCTTTTGCTGCAAAGAACAAATCAATATCTTTTATAATAACATCACAATATTTGTTTAAAGTTGAAAAATAGGTCTTTTTTTCAAACTCAAATTTCTTAAAAACTGTACGTGTAGGCGAAAAAGTAAGGGCAGATTCGGAATCAGCGCAAAAAACTCTATAAGAACCACCCAACAGTTATTAGGAAAAAAATTTGGTGCTGGACAGTGTAATTATCGGCAGAGTTATGGATAATGCTCGACTTGTCGACAATATCGGTCACCTATCGATCATTTTTTGTGCTAGTACTAATACTGTAGTCACATTGTAGGCCTATCGTTAAATGCGGCGGATATTATGCGAGAGACAATTTTAAATACGAGATTCAGAATTTTCCATATATTAATGTTTATTGTCCGAGTAGAATTAAAATAAATAAATCAATATTGCGAGGATAAAAATGAAGGTCACGACTATTAACTTTTTTATCTGAATCTATAATAAACATTGAAACACGCCTTTTGTAAACTAAGTGAGCATACACGTACAACGTTTCAAAGAAATCGGTTGACACATTAAAATCTACACGAATTGAATGATGTAAAATTCTTGAAATGTAGGGTTTGCGATTTACTTAAATTACAGTTTCTTATGATTTTTGCCATTTCGTTGTTCATGGCAACGTTAAGCGATTTCGATAAAACTTTGTGCATGTATAGAATTTACCTAGATCCACGAAAGACATATTTTAAATTTTCATTACAAGCTCAGATAAAAATGTTCAGAATTGTGATATACACTTTTTCCTCCTTAATTTCGACCAATAGCAATTTTCAAATAATGTTTACATGCATCATCCAGTAAAGTCGTCCTTCTAACATCTCAAAAAAGAAAACTCAAGTCGGTTGGTCCAGTTTGAAAAAGGTTACTCCTTTTTAAAGGATGTGCGAATACGTTTGTATACTGCTGTATTCGGAAACGGCCAAATAATACCATTTAATGTACATATCATAAAGATTCCGTTTTTACACACAAACAATAACACTGAGACATCTAAAAATATTGAACGATCACAGTTTATGTTAAATAATTTCTACACCTCGTTTATACGAACCAGTTTTATCTAGCATACTTTGAGACAAGTTTGGGCAATATCGAAATAAATAATTTGAAAAATAATCCTTATGGTAATATATTATCCTATTAGAGTGCATGCCATTAGAAAGAATCACATGTTAGTTTATTGGAACAGCCAAACAATTATTTCAAGATTATTTCACTAGTTGAATTTCAAATGGAACTCAAATAATTTTGCATTAATATTTCATTTGATCAAATAATTCGTACTCTCCAAAATTCTATTTACTTCATGTACTAAAGAATAATTTGAAAATCGAATGCTGCTAAACTTTAATCATTGAGCTACAAAAATTAGCATATCAAAAATTACTTTGCTTACTTTAAAAACCTCTTCTTGAGATGAAACTATTTATTAATTTATTTGAACAATGTAATTGAATTAAAATATTACTTGAAAATAATTTATTTCATTTAAGCGCCAAATGAAAATAAATTTTATATGTTATTTAATTTTTTACAAAGTTTTACTTTATTACAAATAGAGTATTTAGACCAATACATTATTTAAAATAATTATGTGTTATCTTATTTCATTTGAAATGTGCCTAACCCTGCTTTCAGATATGCTAGGCTATTCAATTTGTCTTGAGATCGCCTATAATGCAACACAGACAAAAATACATAGAGCCATTTAAAAAAGTAAAGGTCACCTTGAATTTTCACTATAATGAAACTATTTTTCAAATTCTCAATAATGTAGTTTATACAGATTGATGATATTCTAGTATATTCTAGTTTATTCTAGTATATTCTAGTATATTCCAGTATATCCTAGTATATTCTAGTACATTCTGGTATATTCTACTATATTCTAGTATATTCTGGTATATTCTAGTATATTCTAGTATATTCTGGAATATTCTAGTATATTCTAGTATATTCTAGTATATTCTAGTATATTCTCGTATATTCTAGTATATTCTAGTATATTCTAGCATATTCTGGTATATTCTTGTATATTCAAGTATATTCTAGTATATTCTAGTATTTTCCAGCATATTCTAGTAGAGTATAGTACATTCTGGTATATTCTAGTAGATTCTGGAATATTCTCGTATATTCTGGAATATTCTAGTATATTCTAGTATATTCTAGTATATTCTAGTATATTCTAGTATTTTCAGTGTATTCTAATATATTCTAGGATAGTCTAGTATATTCTAGTATATTCTCGTATATTCTAGTATTTTCTAGTATATTCCAGTATATTCTGGAATATTCTAGTATATTCTAGTATATTCTAGTATATTCTAGCATATTCAGGTATATTCTTGTATATTCAAGTATATTCTAGTATATTCTAGTATTTTCCAGTATATCCTAGTATATTCTAGTACATTCTGGTATATTCTACTATATTCTAGTATATTCTGGTATATTCTAGTATATTCTAGTATATTCTGGAATATTCTAGTATATTCTAGTATATTCTAGTATATTCTAGTATATTCTCGTATATTCTAGTATATTCTAGTATATTCTAGCATATTCTGGTATATTCTTGTATATTCAAGTATATTCTAGTATATTCTAGTATTTTCCAGCATATTCTAGTAGAGTATAGTACATTCTGGTATATTCTAGTAGATTCTGGAATATTCTAGTATATTCTGGAATATTCTAGTATATTCTAGTATATTCTAGTATATTCTAGTATATTCTAGTATATTCAGTGTATTCTAATATATTCTAGGATAGTCTAGTATATTCTAGTATATTCTCGTATATTCTAGTATTTTCTAGTATATTCTAGTATATTCTGGAATATTCTAGTATATTCTAGTATATTCTAGTATATTCTAGCATATTCAGGTATATTCTTGTATATTCAAGTATATTCTAGTATATTCTAGTATTTTCCAGTATATTCTAGTAGAGTCTAGTACATTCTGGTATATTCTAGTATATTCTAGTATATTCTAGTATATTCTCGTATATTCTAGTATATTCTAGTATATTCTAGTATATTCTAGTATATTCTAGTATATTCTAGCATATTCTGGTATATTCTTGTATATTCAAGTATATTCTGGTATATTCTAGTATATTCTAGTATATTCTAGCATATTCTGGTATATTCTTGTATATTCCAGTATATTCTAGTATATTCTAGTATATTCCAGCATATTCTAGTAGAGTATAGTACATTCTGGTATATTCTAGTAGATTCTGGAATATTCTAGTATATTCTAGTATATTCTAGTATATTCTAGTATATTCTAGTATATTCTAGTATTTTCAGTGTATTCTAATATATTCTAGGATAGTCTAGTATATTCTAGTATATTCTCGTATATTCTAGTATTTTCTAGTATATTCTAGTATATTCTGGAATATTCTAGTATATTCTAGTATATTCTAGTATATTCTAGCATATTCAGGTATATTCTTGTATATTCAAGTATATTCTAGTATATTCTAGTATTTTCCAGTATATTCTAGTAGAGTCTAGTACATTCTGGTATATTCTAGTATATTCTAGTATATTCTAGTATATTCTCGTATATTCTAGTATATTCTAGTATATTCTAGTATATTCTAGTATATTCTAGTATATTCTAGCATATTCTGGTATATTCTTGTATATTCAAGTATATTCTAGTATATTCTAGTATTTTCCAGCATATTCTAGTAGAGTATAGTACATTCTGGTATATTCTAGTAGATTCTGGAATATTCTCGTATATTCTGGAATATTCTAGTATATTCTAGTATATTCTAGTATATTCTAGTATATTCTAGTATTTTCAGTGTATTCTAATATATTCTAGGATAGTCTAGTATATTCTAGTATATTCTCGTATATTCTAGTATTTTCTAGTATATTCCAGTATATTCTGGAATATTCTAGTATATTCTAGTATATTCTAGTATATTCTAGCATATTCAGGTATATTCTTGTATATTCAAGTATATTCTAGTATATTCTAGTATTTTCCAGTATATCCTAGTATATTCTAGTACATTCTGGTATATTCTACTATATTCTAGTATATTCTGGTATATTCTAGTATATTCTAGTATATTCTGGAATATTCTAGTATATTCTAGTATATTCTAGTATATTCTAGTATATTCTCGTATATTCTAGTATATTCTAGTATATTCTAGCATATTCTGGTATATTCTTGTATATTCAAGTATATTCTAGTATATTCTAGTATTTTCCAGCATATTCTAGTAGAGTATAGTACATTCTGGTATATTCTAGTAGATTCTGGAATATTCTAGTATATTCTGGAATATTCTAGTATATTCTGGAATATTCTAGTATATTCTAGTATATTCTAGTATATTCTAGTATATTCTAGCATATTCAGGTATATTCTTGTATATTCAAGTATATTCTAGTATATTCTAGTATTTTCCAGTATATTCTAGTAGAGTCTAGTACATTCTGGTATATTCTAGTATATTCTAGTATATTCTAGTATATTCTCGTATATTCTAGTATATTCTAGTATATTCTAGTATATTCTAGTATATTCTAGTATATTCTAGCATATTCTGGTATATTCTTGTATATTCAAGTATATTCTGGTATATTCTAGTATATTCTAGTATATTCTAGCATATTCTGGTATATTCTTGTATATTCAAGTATATTCTAGTATATTCTAGTATTTTCCAGCATATTCTAGTAGAGTATAGTACATTCTGGTATATTCTAGTAGATTCTGGAATATTCTAGTATATTCTAGTATATTCTAGTATATTCTAGTATATTCTAGTATATTCTAGTATTTTCAGTGTATTCTAATATATTCTAGGATAGTCTAGTATATTCTAGTATATTCTCGTATATTCTAGTATTTTCTAGTATATTCTAGTATATTCTGGAATATTCTAGTATATTCTAGTATATTCTAGTATATTCTAGCATATTCAGGTATATTCTTGTATATTCAAGTATATTCTAGTATATTCTAGTATTTTCCAGTATATTCTAGTAGAGTCTAGTACATTCTGGTATATTCTAGTATATTCTAGTATATTCTAGTATATTCTCGTATATTCTAGTATATTCTAGTATATTCTAGTATATTCTAGTATATTCTAGTATATTCTAGCATATTCTGGTATATTCTTGTATATTCAAGTATATTCTGGTATATTCTAGTATATTCTAGTATATTCTAGCATATTCTGGTATATTCTTGTATATTCAAGTATATTCTAGTATATTCTAGTATTTTCCAGCATATTCTAGTAGAGTATAGTACATTCTGGTATATTCTAGTAGATTCTGGAATATTCTAGTATATTCTAGTATATTCTAGTATATTCTAGTATATTCTAGTATTTTCAGTGTATTCTAATATATTCTAGGATAGTCTAGTATATTCTAGTATATTCTCGTATATTCTAGTATTTTCTAGTATATTCTAGTATATTCTGGAATATTCTAGTATATTCTAGTATATTCTAGTATATTCTAGTATATTCTAGCATATTCAGGTATATTCTTGTATATTCAAGTATATTCTAGTATATTCTAGTATTTTCCAGTATATCCTAGTATATTCTAGTACATTCTGGTATATTCTACTATATTCTAGTATATTCTGGTATATTCTAGTATATTCTAGTATATTCTGGAATATTCTAGTATATTCTAGTATATTCTAGTATATTCTAGTATATTCTCGTATATTCTAGTATATTCTAGTATATTCTAGCATATTCTGGTATATTCTTGTATATTCAAGTATATTCTAGTATATTCTAGTATTTTCCAGCATATTCTAGTAGAGTATAGTACATTCTGGTATATTCTAGTAGATTCTGGAATATTCTAGTATATTCTGGAATATTCTAGTATATTCTAGTATATTCTAGTATATTCTAGTATATTCTAGTATTTTCAGTGTATTCTAATATATTCTAGGATAGTCTAGTATATTCTAGTATATTCTCGTATATTCTAGCATATTCTAGTATATTCTAGTATATTCTGGAATATTCTAGTATATTCTAGTATATTCTAGTATATTCTAGTATATTCTAGTATATTCTAGCATATTCTGGTATATTCTTGTATATTCAAGTATATTCTGGTATATTCTAGTATATTCTAGTATATTCTAGCATATTCTGGTATATTCTTGTATATTCAAGTATATTCTAGTATATTCTAGTATTTTCCAGTATATTCTAGTAGAGTCTAGTACATTCTGGTATATTCTAGTATATTCTAGTATATTCTAGTATATTTTGGTATATTCTAGTATATTCTAGTATATTCTAGTATATTCTAGTATATTCTATTATATTCTAGCATATTCTGGTATATTCTAGTATATTCAAGTATATTCTAGTATATTCTAGTATTTTCCAGCATATTCTAGTAGAGTATAGTACATTCTGGTATATTCTAGTAGATTCTGGAATATTCTAGTATATTCTGGAATATTCTAGTATATTCTAGTATATTCTAGTATATTCTAGTATATTCTAGTATTTTCAGTGTATTCTAATATATTCTAGGATAGTCTAGTATATTCTAGTATATTCTCGTATATTCTAGTATTTTCTAGTATATTCTAGTATATTCTGGAATATTCTAGTATATTCTAGTATATTCTAGTATATTCTAGCATATTCAGGTATATTCTTGTATATTCAAGTATATTCTAGTATATTCTAGTATTTTCCAGTATATTCTAGTAGAGTCTAGTACATTCTGGTATATTCTAGTATATTCTAGTATATTCTAGTATATTCTCGTATATTCTAGTATATTCTAGTATATTCTAGTATATTCTAGTATATTCTAGTATATTCTAGCATATTCTGGTATATTCTTGTATATTCAAGTATATTCTGGTATATTCTAGTATATTCTAGTATATTCTAGCATATTCTGGTATATTCTTGTATATTCAAGTATATTCTAGTATATTCTAGTATTTTCCAGCATATTCTAGTAGAGTATAGTACATTCTGGTATATTCTAGTAGATTCTGGAATATTCTAGTATATTCTAGTATATTCTAGTATATTCTAGTATATTCTAGTATTTTCAGTGTATTCTAATATATTCTAGGATAGTCTAGTATATTCTAGTATATTCTCGTATATTCTAGTATTTTCTAGTATATTCTAGTATATTCTGGAATATTCTAGTATATTCTAGTATATTCTAGTATATTCTAGCATATTCAGGTATATTCTTGTATATTCAAGTATATTCTAGTATATTCTAGTATTTTCCAGTATATCCTAGTATATTCTAGTACATTCTGGTATATTCTACTATATTCTAGTATATTCTGGTATATTCTAGTATATTCTAGTATATTCTGGAATATTCTAGTATATTCTAGTATATTCTAGTATATTCTAGTATATTCTCGTATATTCTAGTATATTCTAGTATATTCTAGCATATTCTGGTATATTCTTGTATATTCAAGTATATTCTAGTATATTCTAGTATTTTCCAGCATATTCTAGTAGAGTATAGTACATTCTGGTATATTCTAGTAGATTCTGGAATATTCTAGTATATTCTAGTATATTCTAGTATATTCTAGTATATTCTAGTATTTTCAGTGTATTCTAATATATTCTAGGATAGTCTAGTATATTCTAGTATATTCTCGTATATTCTAGTATTTTCTAGTATATTCTAGTGTATTCTGGAATATTCTAGTATATTCTAGTATATTCTAGTATATTCTAGCATATTCAGGTATATTCTTGTATATTCAAGTATATTCTAGTATATTCTAGTATTTTCCAGTATATCCTAGTATATTCTAGTACATTCTGGTATATTCTACTATATTCTAGTATATTCTGGTATATTCTAGTATATTCTAGTATATTCTGGAATATTCTAGTATATTCTAGTATATTCTAGTATATTCTAGTATATTCTCGTATATTCTAGTATATTCTAGTATATTCTAGCATATTCTGGTATATTCTTGTATATTCAAGTATATTCTAGTATATTCTAGTATTTTCCAGCATATTCTAGTAGAGTATAGTACATTCTGGTATATTCTAGTAGATTCTGGAATATTCTAGTATATTCTGGAATATTCTAGTATATTCTAGTATATTCTAGTATATTCTAGTATATTCTAGTATTTTCAGTGTATTCTAATATATTCTAGGATAGTCTAGTATATTCTAGTATATTCTCGTATATTCTAGTATTTTCTAGTATATTCTAGTATATTCTGGAATATTCTAGTATATTCTAGTATATTCTAGTATATTCTAGTATATTCTAGAATATTCTAGCATATTCTGGTATATTCTTGTATATTCAAGTATATTCTGGTATATTCTAGTATATTCTAGTATATTCTAGCATATTCTGGTATATTCTTGTATATTCAAGTATATTCTAGTATATTCTAGTATTTTCCAGTATATTCTAGTAGAGTCTAGTACATTCTGGTATATTCTAGTATATTCTAGTATATTCTAGTATATTCTAGTATATTCTAGTATATTCTAGTATATTCTAGCATATTCTGGTATATTCTTGTATATTCAAGTATATTCTGGTATATTCTAGTATATTCTAGTATATTCTAGCATATTCTGGTATATTCTTGTATATTCAAGTATATTCTAGTATATTCTAGTATTTTCCAGCATATTCTAGTAGAGTATAGTACATTCTGGTATATTCTAGTAGATTCTGGAATATTCTAGTATATTCTAGTATATTCTAGTATATTCTAGTATATTCTAGTATTTTCAGTGTATTCTAATATATTCTAGGATAGTCTAGTATATTCTAGTATATTCTCGTATATTCTAGTATTTTCTAGTATATTCAAGTATATTCGGGAATATTCTAGTATATTGTAGTATATTCTAGTATATTCTAGTATATTTTAGCATATTCTGGTATATTCTTGTATATTCAAGTATATTCTAGTATATTCTAGTATTTTCCAGTATATTCTAGTAGAGTCTAGTACATTCTGGTATATTCTAGTAGAATCTGGTATATTCTAGTAGAATCTGGTATATTCTAGTATATTCTAGTATATTCTAGTATATTCTAGTAGATTTAAAGGATCATCAGAACTCCTTTAAAAGTCCTTGCCACTGCATTATACACTATCCTGTACGCATAGCTAAATAAAGACATAAAAACAGCGACACATTTTTTTAAGATTCAGTGAGATTTTTTCGACAGTTTTCCCTAAAACTCAATGAGGCCTTATGGGATTAATGCTCTACTTTTCTAGGCTTTTCTCGATGGCCCCTGAAACTCGGGATTTTTTCCTCTGCATAAACCCGATATGACCGGGAACGCGAACAGAATCTTCATACGCAGTGAAAAAGAAGTAGGACTCGGTGTATCAGACTATGCTTCCCTATTTTATCGTTTACTTATTCATCCAAATCTCCTGGTTTGGCTTTCTCTTCACTGCTTTTTCACGGGCTTCATTCGATGCGCCGGTTTCCTTATACAATTTTACCGTGCACTCAGGATTTAGAGCCGGCGATTCTTTTGTATTGGGTTAGAGTTTCGCCGCGGGAGGCGTTGCTTTCTTATCCTCACCTCGCACTCTTTGCTAGCAGGTCTCGGGGCTACTTGAAAAGGGATGCAAGTCGCACCATAATTTGCGTGCGGAATACACCGCATGCTGCGAGCGTATCACATTTTTATCGCTGTCCTCTAGTTGACATTTACACTCAGCGACAATGCCTACTATAGGACACTATATAACACCATTTATAGGGTGTCCCGCAACTCATGGCCAATCGATTAGGAGGTGATTCTACATGTAAAAATCAGTCGAAAAGAAAGAATACAAATTTTTTATTTGAAGCTTCGTTTTCCAGAAAATCGAGTTTAAAGGTTCGTCGGGTTCGCAGGCATTAGTATACATATTATGCACAAAGTAGAATTGGTTGGTCATGATCGGACGCGACAGCTGATTTCTATCTAATGGTACGCGTATTCGCTGAATTTTCAAACTCAATTTTCTCGAAAACGAAGCTTGTACTTTGTGAGTACAAACATTCGATTCCTTCAAGTTTACATTCTTAACACTAGAATTACCGGACAAGTCAAAATGACTGGTTTCTAAATTTTTCTTTTACGAATATTGAAATTATAAAAATGTTTTCCGAAGTAATGTTTTAGTCAACTTCTCTATTAGAGTACATATTTAAACAAAAGTTGTACGGAAGTTGAATAAATGCATTCTTGTCGTTATAAGAAGGCAATATACACCAGTAGCGTTTAGCGCTCGGTAGATTCTAGTGTTAAATAGACGATATAAAAGACACTGGTGATGCACATATTGAAGCTGGAAGACGGGCACAATTAAGACGTATTCGTGAAAATGGTAGTCTCCTGTGGATCTGCCGAAGAAATAAAAGATTATGAAACATTTGTAAGTATACTTTACATTAGTATTTTATCATGTAGGATTAATATTCTTATCTGTAACAATGTATATGTATACGGTTTTATTTCATAGTTTGCAAATTCAAATGTATAATCTCAATGGGCAGGGAGACGTTGACATGGTACGGGCCTAGCGACGAATGTCTCTTTAAATTTCGTTTTTCCGCGGCACGCACACGATCATGTTCTGTCTCATCGATACCGTCGGGTGTACTGTAGTAGTAGGCTTATGTCTATACGTATAACTCCACACAATCAAATTTTGCAAAAACTTTAACAGCTTATATCTTAATAACTATTTGTTTGCGACATATGGCTCTTTTCAAACTTTTTCTCTTCTCGACGAGTAGAAGGCGTTGATGTAAAAAAAACTTTAACAACAACATTCTTTGTTATAAACAATTTTGCGGCAAGTTTCTCTTACAAATGTCCACCGATCCAGAGGTGTAGATTCACCCCTAGGACAGATGACCATTACTTTTTATACACCGTGTACATAATTGACACAGATCTACGAAATTTATTTTTTAAATTTTCAATGTAGGCTCACATAAATAAATTGTAAAAATAACTTTTAGTATTTTCTCTGCAATTCCGACCAATTACAGTTTTTTCTAGAAAATTTTTTTTGTCACATAGTAAATTATTTCAAAAAGAATATAAATCGTTTGGTCCAACCTTTAAAAATTGATCGTCTTCTTAAAAGTATCTGAATCTTTTTGTGACCGACTGTATTTATATACTACAACCCCCGGCAAAAAGTCATCGGTCACATTTACAAATCGCATAATTTTCTTAAAATTGAACCAAATGTGTTGAGTAAGTGATTAAGTAACGGGTAACAAAATTCTGAAAAAATTTCCATTGGTCGAAATTGCGAAAAAAAAAGAAAATGCCGGTTTTTGTAACTTTTTAATCTGAGCCTTAAGTGAAATTTTAATCAATGCATTTTGTAGACATATGTCAATTATTGTATATACGGTGAAAATTTCATCAAAATCGATTAACATTGCTGTGAGCAATAAATATTTCAAGATAAGGACTTATGGGTGAAAGTCGCAGTTTTTCGGCATTAGCATGGAATTCCGCCCTTATGTGATCACATTTAAATGTTTGTTGCCAATAGCAATGTGAACCAATTTCGATGAAATTTTCACCGTGTATATAATTGACACAAGTCTACAAAACGCATTGATTAAAATTTCACCACAGACTCAGATAAAAATATTACAAAAACCGGCTTTAACTTTTTTCTTTGCAATTCCGATCTATAACAATTGTTTCAAAAATTTGATTACCCGTTACTGAGTGAACTAATTCTTCTAATAGGGCAACAAATCTCAACTCATTTGGTTCAATTTTAAGAAAATTATGCGATTTTTAAATGTGATCGAATACTTTTTGCCAAGGGTTGTATACACGACTCCCAACGTGGAACTCGTCGCGCTATAGGGGCCATGGCCCGAAGTTCACAGACACTCGATGCAACACAGCTGAAGTAGTAGTGGTAATCTTTTCAGCGAAAAGCGAGAACTGTGTGACTCAACTGACAAGGATCCCAGACAGCACGTCTGGACGTCTCAAAGCCGTCTTTGAGACGTCTGCCGCAAGACGCTCAGGCGGCTTAAAGACGTCTCAACCATCGCCCGACGGTCACTGGAGCGTCGCTGGAGCGTCGCTGGAGCGTCGCTGGAGCGTCGCTGGAGCTTCGTTGGTTAAGAAACGGTACGTCTTAAAGACGCCTTTGAGACGTCTATTAGGCGTCTTTGGGGGGTCTGTCAGGCGTCTTTTAGGCGTCTTTTGGGGGTCTGCAAGGCGTCTCTTGAGGGTCTGTTAGACGTCTTTTGGGTGCCTAGAAGACGACTGTTTCGGAATTTAAAAAAAAAAAATTATATCGGCGGCGGCCTGGACGGGTAAGATCGGTAGTAGTTGTTGGCACCTGCCAGGGGGCTTTTCCTGGTTATAGTTTTGTCGACTGCTACAGTTGTTGCGTTGTGCTCTAGTCGTCGGGGTCTCCAATTTGACGGCGGCTGAAATGTGTGGGTAAGGAGGGAAGGGAAATAAAGCGTGTTTCGACCTGTGCCCGCTAGAGGATTCGTCATCAGTAAGGCTATCTAGCGGGCTCTGCCTTAGAAACAGTGATATCGTAAGGACACCTTAGGACGGTATATTGTCGGTCGAATGAATCGGCGACGGATCAGGTACTAGCGGGAAAGGCGTTTTCTTGTCTCTCTGTCCATCTGGTGACGACCGTAGGAGAAACCCGCCACATTATATTAAAGATATGTTACGGTCGTCTCAGATAGTTCCTTAAAATCATATGAATGGAAGTAGAAAAATGACCGCCCCAAACAGGCGCAGTCACTTTTATTATTGCAGCGGCGCAGATACATACCTTACATTAATTATTGTTCCATTAATTAATTATTGTTCTCGAATCGTGGACAATAGCTCATTAGTTTCGCATATATTACCCTTTTTTAATTCCGTGAAAAAAAACAATCAAAGAGTAAAAGTCTATATAAGGAATTTCTCTACTTTTATCATCCATGTGTTTATAATAAATGATATTTTGAAAAATATTTTCATTATCACTCCACAAAATAGGAAACTTAACACTAAACCTACCAAGCATTAAAACTATCGGCGAATGTTGCCTTATAAAAATGGCAACCCTAGATTTATTCAGATTGTCTGTCATTTCTAATATAATAGATGCTTGACCAAGGAAATTTATTCCATTATTTACATAAACGAATATTTCCAATTTCAATAATCGCAAAATATAAAACGGGTCATTTGACCGTGGTAGGTTTAGTGTTAAGAACCAGTATTTTAATCACTGCACAGCAAACTGATCCCTGTAGTAACATCTCCAAATTCAAGTTGTTCAGTCTCGGAAAAGACGCCTCTAAGGCGCCTCATTTCAGACGCAAAAAAGACGCCTCCCAGAAGGCGCCTCTGAGACGCCTTATTTCAGACGCAAAAAAGACGTCTCCCAAAATGCGTCTCTGAGACGCCTTATTTCAGGCGCCTCAATGACGTCTCTGAGACGCCTCATTTCAGACGCAAAAAAGACGCCTCCCAGAAGGCGCCTCTGAGACGCCTTATTTCAGACGCAAAAAAGACGTCTCCCAAAATGCGTCTCTGAGACGCCTTATTTCAGGCGTCTCAATGACGTCTCTGAGACGCCTTATTTCAGGCGTCTCAATGACGTCTCTGAGACGCCTTATTTCAGACGCAAAAAAGACGTCTCCCAGAAGGCGTCTCTGAGACGCCTCAAAGACGCCTTTTTGTGACCTAAGACGCTCAGACCTAAAACATACGTAAAAAAGACGCCTCTAGACGATCGTCTGTGATAAGAAACGGTCATGGGGTCTCAGATTTTCTCGAAACTTTGCATATTGGTAGATTTTGTTCTCCTGTTTATGAAAATGTAGCATTATAATTTCTTTCGTATTATGTTCCTTTTCAATAAAATTTTTATATTTTGTTTCCTATAGATATTATGAGTGCATTTTTCATGTGCAAAATACAATTAATTAAAATGAATAAACTGAACAGAAAAAAAGAAAAAAATGGAAGAAAAAGGAAAAAGGGATTTGAACACTGGCCTTCCCTGTACCGAATCTAGTACGTTACCATCGCGCCGTTTGGCACTTGACAAAAAAATTCAACCAAAACTGTACTTAACGGCTTAACGGGTATAATGAAATTTAAATTATAAATATCTCAAAAATTATTGAGTATCGACGCCTATAATGCTATATTTTCATAAACAATAGAACGAAATCTACCAGTATGCAAAGTTTCGACAAAATCTAAGACCCGATGACCGCGTCTTCTCCTTGTGAGTGCGCCTGACCAATCATACGGGTTCTTTACGAATTCCTTTCTCAGTCCTTTTGTATTCCTTACGAGTTCCACCTTGGCTGTGGTGAACGATATAGCGTGGACTGTCCACAGACCACATGTGCGGTATGTGTAAAGTCCGCAGACAATTGTTCGTCAGACTGGACAGGGCTTTGAAAAAACAATCGATGTGCGACAAAACATATTCAGAGTATACATTATACGCGCATAGTATATTAAAATATACTGTACTAGAGTACAATGCTGTTCAGCAAGCCTTGTGGCGGGCATGGGAACACACGGATGTCCGCGATACCTGTGGTTGTCAGGAAGAACGCCACATGTCACATACTTTCACTTTTGAGATATTGCCGTTTAAAGTTTTGATCACTAATGCTTTGACACAGGATATCGGTTAAATTGCATTATTTCTTGAGCCTTTTGAATTTGTTTTAGTGACTTTTTTCTGGTAAATACGTAAATCCTATTGTAGCGGCTCTCGTTTACGTAGTTTTATTCATGGCAAGCACATTTTTTATTGTGTCTTGGGACCGGCACGTTTTTCGCCATCTGGCTACCTATCGATCAGTATTTATCGTATTTATACCTATCGATATTTATTTTAAATGCCAGTTTACTGTCAGTCGATAAGTCGATGTTTGCCTAATCTGTAAACATTAACATTAAGATTTTAGTGTAAAAGTCTTGGTATATGGTTATTATAGATCACATTGACACAATTAACCTTTGAATGATTTGACATTGAATTTTGTCCAGCTAATCGTGACATTCGAATCACTGTGCCACTGTGCAAAGTGGACTCCCTTTTTATAAACCTATACCTACTCACATTGAGACAGTATGGAAGAGTGCTTTTATAAATATTCCCCTGTTTATTCACTCGAAACACTATCGTATGTTCGAACGATCGAATCAATAGAAAACGCTGGAGGGAATGGATCGAATATCCACGGCTAAACGCATCGCCGCACCGGTTAGAATCGTGTACACAAGACGCTCCGTCGATAAATCTTTTAACTTCGCCCGTAGCAAAGGCAGCGACATCGTAAAAGCAAGAAACAGGGATATATGAAACAGCCTTCGGAGAAAGAGAGAGGCGAAGGAAGAAGAGAGCAACAGTGCCCCTGTAAGAAGAAGGGAACAAGAGGCGGAGGAGGAGGAGGAGGAGGAGGATGAGGATGAGGATGAGGATGAGGATGAGGATGAGGAAGCTCACCTTCTGCCTATCCCTCCTTTCAATAAGATTCCGCGTGAACGGTGGCTCATGCCAGACGCGAAGTCATGTCGGCATATTGAGAATTCGAACTGGCTTCTCGACTCTCTTCTTCCAGCCATTCCTCCCTCTCATACAGAACCAACGTCGACGAAGGATGGCACTCGGATCCTCCTCGATTTGCCAAAACGGCACATCTGGTCTACCATTTTCGTCCTTCGCAACGGCGGACTCCCCGCGTATCAGCGTCTTCCCAACGAACCGATCCCTTTTTCCGTGATTTATCGCGCCGCGGAGATTTCTCGCGTTTTTCACGCCCCCGGTTTGCGAGTACAATATTTTTACTTCGAAGGAAGGAACGCCCCTTATACTCTACCGTGATACAGAAACTCTCAAACCTTGCACGGAATTCCTTATTTCATGCTCAGCCGTCAAACGAAAACGAAATTAACCCTTGCGCGAGCAAGACGACACTGACGCTCCTAGCCAAAAAGAAGAAACATCTGATGTTGAGACGTGATTATTGTATGGCCGGCTCGTATTTCGGTTTGGGTCTACGCTACGGTCGATTTTAGACAAGTGCCATTGTCGAAGGGTTCCTTTAACCGTCTTGGAAGAATTTATTGTTTTATGACCCGGGTACGTCTGGAAACTATCAGTTGACCATGGGAAAGTCAGCCCAGCCGTACCGCTCTCAATGTCACTTGACGTAGCGTAGGCCCACGCTTAGCGCCAAGGGTGGCCTGTGGCCCAAAGCCTAAAATATGATTTCCGGTGAAATCACGGGAAAGCGCGTGTTGTCTGTTTGGCGACACTTGTCGCAACGTATTTTCGTCTATGGGCGTTGCCCTTCTTTTGGGAGATCACTTGTAGCCTCCCAATAATATTATCATTGGCTGGGGCCTCCACTATGTTACATTTTGTGGAGGGAGTTTTTCACCCTCGTGAGCCTTCTTTACTTCTCGTGCGTTAGTTGTAAGGTCAGTCGCAGAATAAGAGCCGAAACTATCAGTCGGAGAATAAGAATCGTAGAGTGACAGTTGCGAAGTAGAATCCATAGATACAACATCTATATTATACCGTCTTCCACATTCAGTTTTATTAAAGTTATCCGAAATCCAATTATCTTATTACTTATTTACCTCTCTTTGAGGCGTGTTTCTCAGCGGCTCACTAATCATTGTTTGAGCACTGACACGACACAACACCTGATTTATTTATGATTTTCGTTACTTTTGTTTATCTGATCGTCTTTGAATTCAATGCAACTTCTACTATTTAATTTTATACACAAAAACTGATGTTTG
The DNA here is from genome assembly GCA_913789915.3 of Sphecodes monilicornis. Classification (NCBI taxonomy): domain Eukaryota; kingdom Metazoa; phylum Arthropoda; class Insecta; order Hymenoptera; family Halictidae; genus Sphecodes; species Sphecodes monilicornis. The sequence continues at coordinate 32,457,656 of OU565284.1, read as the reverse complement.
TTACTCCATGATGTCCAATACCACCCCGAATCATGATATATACGCCACCCGTCTATCAGTGGCGTAACACTCTTTCCTCTTTCCTTAAATTGTGAAAAACGGCTAAATCTAATTTTTACAAATGGGGAAAAGTTTGATATGTATAGACCCGATGGCATTTCTTCCTACTTTCACGATTTAAACGAAGTTGAACGAATGTTAAGCCACGGTTAGATCAGAGGTGCAAGTATTATGATTTGGTGTGGTACTAGATATCACGGAATAACAGGCATCAAACTTTTTTATACAAAATTATACAGTAGAAGTTACATTGAAGCCAAATATGATCAAATAATTGAATTCGCAGCAACAATCGCTGGTGAAGATTTCATATTTTACCAAGATAACGCCAGCGTGCACACCGCCAAGGTGTGCAAGAGATTACTTTAATGAAAAAAGAGTTTTGGCCTGGCCAGCGTGATCTCCCGATGTGAACGCAATAGAGAACTATTGGGCGACACTGACTCGAAGTGTTTACAGTTTAGACTACAATTGAAAGTGTAGACCGTTTAATAATATTACAGAGTTAAGGTGTATTCTAATAAGTGTATCGAAGGACAATTGACTCAAATGCGTCCTAAATATCTGAAAACACTATTAAAGTCGTTACCCAAGAGTATGTTGGATGTTTTACTAAACAAAAAAAAATATTTGTTTTTAAGGATTTTTAACGATTTCTTCATATATGTGCCATTACTTTGCCTTGTAGATATTTCATGGTTTTTTTGTATATACTTTAAAAACAAGTCTTTTTTCAATTCTTTATACAGGGAGTCCCACGTGACTGGAACAGGCTGTACCTCCTAAACCTCGGACAACATCAAAGTCATTATCAATGAAATGAAAACAAACGTATTTATGTATTACTGTGCTCTTCTGCAAGTTAGTCAGGTTACTTTCATTATTATTCGTGCTGAGGTTTCCTTCGCTGAACGATAGTACTTAAATAAGTGGTGAAAATGGAACTGTATCAAAATTGTTTTTATATGTTTATGGTTCCAGGAGAATGCAGGAAAAGTTACAGAATGGCTGCTAATTTGTATGCACAACGGTACACAGATCGACCATTAAAATCGCATATGGCATGTAAAAGACTAGAACAGTGTTTTCTCCGTTCAGGATCTGTGCTTAAAAACTGCGTAATGTCAATTACGCCTACGACGCATGAAAACAAGAAAGTCAGAATACGCGAAGCTTGTGCTAAGATAAATGTTGAAATGTTGAGCAAAGTTAGAGAATCATTTAAACAAAGATTTGTTAAGTGCATTGATGTAAGAGGTAATCATTTTGAACACATACTAAACTGACGTACAAATAAAACGATCACACCTTTTCTGCATTTCCCTGCAAGTTTGACCTTGAATGACCTTGAGTCGTAGGTAATTGAACTCATCTTGAAACGCACTATTTGATGGTGGATAAAAAAATATATCATTCCATTTAAAAAAAGAAAGTTGACCTTCATCTCACCTTGGAGTGTCCACCGGGAAAAATAAAAGTCCCACCACATGATGTCCACCTCGTTACCGAACAACTTTCATCTGAAACATTTTTTCTTGTAATCAATATGCTTGGAGATATTCATCTGTAACACTTTATAATTTCCACCCTGTATAATACAAACATATACAGGGTGAGTCACCTAACGTTTTCACCTCAAATATCTTTGTTGTTTCTAAAGATACGTAAAATATGGTAAGGACAAAGTTGAATGGTACAATGGGGCTGACACGATGCCAAAAAAATTTTGAAAATTTTGAACCACCCTTTTTTAAACACCTACAATGATAGTCCCTTTCATTACGAATTCAGTGACTATAATTACTCAAGGTCATTCAAGGTCGACAGAGATAACGTATAAGATTTAACATCGATACATGCCTGTAAACGGGCTTTGAAGGAATGTTGAACTCTGTGACCTTGAATGACCTTGAGTAAGTATAGTCACTGAATTCGTAATGAAAGGGACTATCATTGTAGGGTGAGGCACTAACTATTGCTACCTCAAATATCTTTGTTGTCTTTAAAGATACGTCAAATGTCAGAAGGACAAAGTTGAATGGTTCAGTGGGGTTCACACAATACCAAGAAAATTTTTGTTTTTATGTCATTTTTTTAGAGATTTTCAAGGTCACCTTCATTTTTTTAAGTGGGACCAACCTTTTTTAAACACGTACAACGATAGTCAACACATAGTAAACATAAACCTTGTATAGTAGTCTTTATTTCATCCCCTGTCATCGAATAGCGGAAAAATTGTTTTGGTGAAAATAATTCTATTAAAAGTTTTGCCACATTTAAAATAACTACTAAAATACTGTTCGTCGGTGAACTGACTAAAAATTATTTAAATATTTGAAGCAATAGAATCATTAGTTTTGTCTAATCTATAGTCTACCTGTGAGATAAGTTTATTGTCTGTATATTGTGAAAGGTATTGCAACGTCATACACCGAACGTGACTGAAAATTCGATTTTTAAATCGCTTACTTGTTCCACAATTTTTATTCGAAATCAAACTTTGAAATCATTTTCCACCTAGGTTCTGCTAGCTTCACGTGAAAAAATTCATTGTTTCACGGCGCGACAATTTAATAAATGGCGCTAAAACTACCAATGAGTATATCTTTCAATCTGTTTTCTCACATTAATTCCTCAAATTGTATTGTGTTTGTAAATCTGTATCAATATCGAATCACTACTAACAAAATCATTTGAATCATATTTTTAATCTTGTTTATAATATTGTTGGAATCATATGAAGCAATTCCCTCAATACGCAAATCCAAATAAGAGTATTAATGATGGTTCGAAGTTTCCATATACTGCTGAATTTGTACAATCAACATTGACGTCGATAAAGATTCTCAATGGATTGGTTCGTAGAATGAAAAACATAACTCTTCTTTATAATTAACTAACTTTGCATTTAATCGTGCCGGTATCGATTTATTGCATTTTGCTTCTCATTCAATTCACAACGTTTAAATATTCTTCTGCTTTTTTCCAGAACGTTATTCAAACATATATCGTTCGATTTTACACATAATTCTATCTAACGTTAAATTGCTCGAAAATCCGTTCGCACGCTGCGTCAATTTCCAACGAATGTTTTACGATTATTTTTCACTTCAATAATATTTTGACAGCGTTCCCGTACCCGGTTGCATCCCGTTTCCAACATACATATCGTGTTACTTTCTGTAGAACGCGTTGAATTATAGCTCCATTAAAAATGCTCGTGTATCGCTACTACACAATGCGTCGCATACCAGTTTCAATATTCGGTGATATCGTATCGATACTGTAAATTCTCCAAATAATCGTCCACTGATTGGTCCGCGCCCGGTGCGATCAGAATATTTCGTGATTTTTCATTTATTCAAATGTCCGTTCGCCGTTCAAATTTTTCCATGGAGTTTCGTTATTCAATAATGAATGACGAAAGTCCCTGTAAATCGCGTCCTCATTCCCTTTTGCTTCAAAGTCCGGTTAAAACCTCGTTAACTGTCCAGATTGATCGACAAAATTTTGCGTTTGACACATCGTTGTCGATCCAAGCACAGCTATCCCTCCAATACATACTCTTCATATTGTCTCCCGTAAAACGTTAGCAACATTTTGTCATCTGTCACTGCGACTTACATCGCTAGCGCTCGCACGCTACGGAAATCGCTCGATGAGTCGGAATAAATTTGTCGGAATTTTTTCCAACGATGGAATTTGTTCCCTCGAAATCTCTTGTCTATCTCGAAAATACTTACTCCTTTTGTAAGTAAACAACGGTGCGTAAAGAATTGTGCACATGATTTTGTACACAGTCCTTTCAGTCGAATTGCGGTCTAATGCTTGAAACTTACTCGTACGTGAAAAACTATGGGTATGAAAAATTTTCAACATTCTTGCAGACAACTTCTTCGATGTGCAGACTTTATGAGGCGACTCCTTTTTCACAAGACTTTAGTTTAATAAGTATTTCTAAATAAAATAACAGTTTTAACGAGAATTTAACTTTGAACATTATCGTGACCGAATATTATCTTTATTTTATACTTGTACCTTCTAATGCTTAATTTTTCTTGAATCTCCCTTATGTGAAATTCAATTTTTCAATATTTCATTTATCTTCTGTTATACGTATACAAAACGAAATACGGTAATTATATACAAATCGGTCTTCCTCGCCGATTTTTGATGACCTTGAAATATGTTGTCAAGGTCATCATTCTGAACAACTTTTCCCTATACATGTTACCGCCGCGCCGCTCGGTTTTAGTTTTCGAGATAGTCGCAAAAAGCCATTGCTAATAGTGTATTGAATTTTCTCTCTTGGATTTTCGTATGTCAGCATAGGCGATCGCTTAACGGCGTTCGTAACGTATTCTGCTTCTTACAAATGTTATGTTGACGGGCGGCCCTCTCCGCCCCCTCCACGACCTAACCACAACTCATTCTATTCACATGATTTTTCCATTACTAGATCAAATTCTGGATAACAGCTACAATGCAAAGATTATGCGAATAGAATGAGTTGTGGTTAGGCCGTGGAAGGGGCAGAGCGGAGCGGCCGTGGAAGGGGCAGAGCGGAGCGGCCGTTAGGTAGGCCCGACCATGTATACGACGATCGAAGAGTAGTCTTTCAAAATTGAAAGCTAACCTCATATACAGGATGTTTCGTCTAAAACAGGACACCTAAATATCTCCCCTACCTCTGAAAATACAAAAAATGTTTCTAACGTAATCTAACTGGTTTCAAAAGAGGAATCAGATGAATGAATCGTTTTTTATAAATTGTAACTTTTTAATCGTTTTTTCAAGGTGACTCGTGTTTTTTTACATATATACACACATTTTTTGTTGTTGTATGTTATAGCAAACATCGTTGTGCATTCATCCATGTTTAATAGCACGACCTTGAAATGACCGTGAACTCTAAAATTTGCTAATTAATGCACAACTTACCCTCAGCAACATTTCAGATTCCAACGGTAACAGAAATTCGACCATGAACTTGAACTTGTAAATAAACACATTGTATCATTCCTCTATGTACATCGAGAGTGAGAAAGATATGTATTTAAGAGTTTGCTCACTGATAGATTTCTCAGTGTATCGACAAGCGATTCATAATGCGTTATTCAGAACAGGAGAAAATTCAAATGGTTTTAATTTACGGTGAAGCTCGAGAGTGTATAGGAGAAGCAATACGAATTTACAAAGACAGATTTCCAGAACGTTCTTGTCCATCACGTTCTGCATATTGTTAAAACATTTTGTGAGACTGGTGGTGTCAACAGAAACATTCGTGTGAGACGTAAGACTGTTACTCATGAACCAAATGTGAACAATATCATCGCTAAAGTTAATCAAAACTCGCATGTTAGTATAAGGCAACTTGGACGTGAAACCGGTGTTAATGTGACAAGCATATTCCGGATTCTTCATTCACAAAAATTTCATCCTTTCCATTTATATCTTCACCAAGAGCTCCATGGAAGAGACTTTGAAAACCGCGTACACTTTTCTCAATGGGGTATACGGAAATATGAAAGTGATGAAATGTTTTTCCAAACAGTATTGTTTACGGATGAAGCATCCTTTACAAATCATGGTCAGGTGAACCTCAAGAACATGCATTATTGGTCGGTTGAAAATCCACGATGGTTTAGACAACTCGATAAGCAGACACCATGGACCATAAATTTCTGGTGTGGTATTCTAAATAATAGGATAATTGGGCCATATTTTATCAACGGTACGCAAACTGAGCAGAAGTATGTTGAATTTTTAGAACATATTCTAGCAGATTTATTAGGAGATGTACCATTTAGGGACCGTCTAGTATTATGGTATCAACACGATGGGTGTCCAGCACACTTTTCCCATATTGCAACACGTGTCCTCAACGAAAAATTCTCAAATCGTTGGATTGGACGCAATGGACCTGTATCATGGCCGGCTCGTACACCCGATCTCACCCCACTTGATTTTTTTCTTATGGGGGACATTAAAGGGTACGGTTTATCAAGAGCAGCCCACGACGCTAGAAAATATGAAGGAACGAATAATTACTACATGTGTGATATGAAACCTGAAATCACCGAAAGAGCTGCACAATCTATCGTTTTTCGCCTCACGAAATCTATCACAACGGAAGGATATCATTTCGAACATTTATTGCAGTAATAAATGTGATTATTTACAAGTTCAAGTTCATGGTAGAATTTCTGTTACCGTTGAAATCTGAAATGTCGCTGAAAGTAAGTTCTGCATTAATTAGCAAATTTTAAAGTTCACGGTCATTTCAAGGTCGTGCTATTAAACATGGATGAATGCAAAATAATGTTTGCTATAACATACAACAACAAAAAATGTGTGTGAATATGTAAGAAAACACGAGTGACCATGAAAAAACGATTAAAAAATTACAATTTATAAAAAACGTTTCTTCCATCTGATTCGTCTTTTGAAACCATTTAGATTACGTTAGAAACATTTTTTGTATTTTCAGAGGTAAAAGAGATATTAGGTGTCCTGTTTTAGACGAAACCCTATATGTATGACCAGAGTGAGATTCTGTTTTCTCTCTCATCTCCACAGCGTGTTTACAAAAAAAAAGTAAACAGACGCCGCGCCGGAACAGGCTTACGTTGCCACGGAGCGTGTAAGAATACGGAAAATTCAATACAGTATTAGCAATAGTTTTTTGCGAATATCTCGAGAACTAGAACCAAGCGGTGGTAACATGTATAGGGAAAGGTTGTTCAGAATGATGGCCTTGACAACATATTTCAAGGTCATCAAAATCGGTGAGGAGGACCAACTTGTAAATAATTACCAAACCAATTAACAAGTACAGTATTTAATCGATAAACGTCAAAACCACGGGTCCGGCCAGTGACACTTCGTGTTCAGGTATACTATTCTTTGACTTTTGTCGAACGTAGAAAAAGACAGCGAAGCTCGAGAGGCATCGGTCGCCGAGAAATGTAACATAATACGGGTCGAGTATGTCAATATTTCAAATTATCCAAAATACATTTTTGTATAAAATGTCTCTAAAGATAAGGCAGAATGTGTGCTTTACTTAATTTCTTTGTTAGTAATTACAAAGAAAGAACTTTACTTGAACGTGGTTTAACTGCCCACTATCTATGAACAGAAGGATTCCTTTCGAGGATATCCATTTACGACCAATATGTCAATAACCACGGTGGCGTTCGTATTGGCAGGGGGAACTTTCAGAAAGTGTGCACCGTGTGTGGTCGAACTCGGGTATGGGCAGTAAAACTGACGATTTCTAGATCTTCGTTCGTAACGGAAACATTTTCTCAATCTACACGTTTTTTTCGGAAAGGGCTTTCCGTCAATGTCCTTAAAACGTATAGAGTTTTTCTGGCCTAGTTGTCGTCGGGCCGATTTCGGCGCGTCCACGAAAACGAGCAGAACCTTTCCAAATGTCGAACAGTTCACATCGGCGTTTCATCTTCCAACATTTCGCGAATCTCGTTCAGTTTCTTTTATGCGTATTTCTAACGCCTAATATAAAACTCGTATTAGGCTCGTATAAATTTTTTCTTTCGTTGTTTGATATTGCTAGTATTTGTTAACGTTGTTGTTATCGTTTTACATATTAAAATTTATCATATCTGCTATATGAGAGTTTTGATTACACTCATCCGGACAATACTTTATCCGAAAACCACATTGCTAATATTTAATATAACCACGTTTCTAAATATACTCGCTTGCAATATGAAATTTCGAATTTTGTCGTATTCTTGCTGAAAAATCTTACTGAATCTTTTCAACTTCAACTCTTTGTAAAAGTTCACGATATGTTATTGGCTGCAATAAGTTATTTCATTTCTTCTGGATTTTTAATAAATATTTGGATTTCGTCTTAAAATATTTTATTTATTTTTATTTATATTCTTTATCTTGAATATTTTTGATGAAAATAGTTGTGGCGGCTACTTCCTATGCTCGTCAACAGAGGGACATTACGACAACACCTTTCCCGCTACTACCTGAATCTTCCTCTGTTTGTATATATACCGTCCTAAACTGTCCTTACGACATCCCGCGTCTAAGGCACGAGTCCGCTAGATAGCCTTACTGACGAATCCTCTAGCGGGCCTAGGACGAAACGCTTCCTTCTCCTTATTCCTCCTCTCACACACTTTTCAGCCGCCATATAGTGGTTCGTAATTATTTCCTAAACGCAAGATACATTGAATTTTTATATTGTTTAACAATCCTAGGTAAAAGACATCGGAAATACCTTTTAACGCAACAATCTAACACTTCTTTTATTGTGCTTTTTAATAACTTGACGATAGAGATTCCTAAATCTTAGATCACAGAATGGATAAAAAAACCGCATTATTTATAGAATGATCAAATTCTTTCAGTACGTTTAGAGTATTTTACATTGTTAAAATGAAAATATTTTATTCTGTGTTTCAGTTTGTTAAATTGGAAATAATTTATTGTCTGGTTAAGATTCTTCAAATAAAAATATTTTTTTGTGGTTTAGATTGTCAAAATACACAAATTTTATTTTTTGAAATTATATATCCTATTTGAAAGTCTATTTTTTTAAACCAAATAAGATTTAAAATATTAAATAGTATTTGAAGTATGTATTTCGTGGATTGTTGCCCACTTTGGCACCCGACTATTGACTATCTCACTCACATACCACTCTCCCATACACATATTGTTCGATGCGATTATTATGAGCGACATGCAGATGATTTGAATCCGCTTAAGTTTGTAAATCTTAAAACGCGTTGACTCCGAAATTGCCGATTCACTACCCGCCAAATTAATTTTGGGTAGCCCGTTCAATGATAACCTCGATAGGCGAATTTATTTAGATCTAGCATTTCATCCCAGACCTATTAGAAGATTCTTCAGTATGGCTAATATAACAGGCCTTGCCTTGGACGCGTGGGAATGCGCGACGATCCCTCCACTTGTTCTATGAATTCTGATTGACTTAACGATAATCGATTTGTTCGAAACTAACAAGACAAAATCTTCGAAAGAACTGGACTTCGATTTAGAGAGACTTGTTGCCTCGCTCGAATGTGTCTTTGCTCATTTTCGGTGATCTAGTTTCGGTGATCTCGTTTTCTTTAAAAGCTCGACTTCGACTGTCTTCGTTGTATCGTGAAGAAGTTCCTCTCTTTTGGGTGTCAATACGGTAACACCCGTTGCCATGCAGAAGAAATGCACTGATTGGTTCTTGCCGAACTCTGCATTCTCCAATCAGCGTATTCGTGATGACTTGTTGATCTGCTCTAAACGAGCCTACCGTGCAACGGTAACCGACTTCCTCCAAGGTCAACTCTAGGTAACTTGAGAACCGTACTTGTCGGCCGGGAATATTCTTCGTCAGTTCTATATTTATGACGCGTAACTCTTAAGGAGGCAAAAAGAAATACAAGGGTTAGGCGATGGCTCGACTTTTCACCAAGTGTGCATCGATTTCTTAATCCTCGAAGCTGGCCTCTTAGTCGCGTAGGCGTCATAAATAAAGTCCATAGAAATGACCCTTTGTATGTACGGTTCCCTTATGACGGAACACATAAATTCCAAGTATAAATGTAATTTTAAGTATAATTCGTCAATCGAGTAAACATTAGTAACATATTTTGTATTATTTTATATATCTCCTAATGACATCCATAACTATTTTTAAAGCATTGTGCTTTGTTGAAGGGTAGTCGGACATTGTACCCATCTCAATGTCGTCAATGTTCCTTTTCGCAGAAACTATAAGTGATATCTTCAAAAAATTTTTAATTAAGCGTAAATGTATGACTGAATACCTATAAAAATGTTTCTTTGTTTTCAATTAATTTTCATTCGAAAAATGAAATCGCATTTTACCTATACATATATATTGTATATATATGTATAGGTAAAATACATATATTGCAATTCAGAATAGATCGTTAAGCGTACTCTCTGCTCCACTGCTATTGATTAGAAAAATTTGATGGGGGCAGTGGAGGATGTAGCTAAAGTCAAGTGGCCATTGTTAAGTTCAAGTAGCCGTTACAATTATTGGGAATTTATGGTTCTCCTGTGTGTTATAAATTTGCGGAAAATATCCATTACAACCAATTTCGATGATTTTAAACTCTCAGCTTGTTGTTTAGTCCACAATAGAGATGTATTACAATGTTCTATGCATGCAAAAGAGAGTGGGGGTTGATGCGAACAAATATAATGGCAATATTACGTAACATACTACATACATATTTCATAAAAATCAGAATTTATTTAATTTTTTTCGAATTTTTATTAATACTTTATGACATTTAATTTTCTATGATTCTATCATTGAAACAATTGGCTTGTGATAGCTAAAATATTATATAAATATTCTTGATTCAATTTTGCCTAATCTTGCCCAATCTTGTTGTCGCTTCATTAGAATTATTTACCATTTCCAATCTTAATTTATTTCTGAAAAATTCTATTAATAATTTTGATTATTCCGATGCAAAGTTCACGTTGAAATCTCCACTTAGCATCATCGGAATTTTATCATAATAATTTATTAAGCAATTATAAAGCAATGCCGAACCCTCAACCGTACATGCTAATAGAATAGAATTTCGTTTCATCGTTTCATCGCCAGATCGGTTTTACGCCTATCGTGCCTAAAGAAGTTTCACTTCAAAAAGAAAAACTTCAAAATATCGCAGGGGGAAGCAACTCCATTATTGTGAATATTGTGATATTCAGAAACCGAACCGTGTTTACGCGTGTTCCCTAGAAAGCTCGGAACGAAACGCTTCATTAACGCCCTCCCCCCCACCTCCTGTCCCAATCTTTTCCATTTCTTCCATCCAGTACAGCCGCCAAACAACATTGCCAGAATGATACTCGAGACCAATGACAGGTGAGTCCCTCGTCGCCATCATCCATCGATTGTTTGCCCAGGAACCGACATTCGTGTAGCATTTTGTTTTGGCAGAAGAATCATGCGAGTCCCGCGAGGCTGACGAGAAATTTTCGCGAGCCGAGGAGGGGGGGGGGGGGACACGTTGAACGGAAGATGCACGCGGCGCGGCCGTGTTTCCATTCGCTTGTTCAAGGGAGAGACACGACCTCTGTATTCGATCCGGCTCCATCCCCCTCTCGCGCTCAACGAGGACTTACGAGCTATACCTACGCCGGCGTTCATATTACGTTACGAGAACGTACGACACCCATTTCTCACTGCCGAGTCCCCAGAATCGTTTCGACGCCGCCGCTTGTTTGCGATCAGCCCGGGCTATTCCCCGGAAACAAATACGTATCCGGACGACCGATTGTTCGTGGACTGATAGCCCCGCAAATGGCGCACAGTAAATCCTAGGCCAATCAACGGGAAGATCGTCGGGGTCTGAAAGAATCAGGATCAAACATCTCGTGAAAGTATCTTATTCATTCCATTCAGGTGTAGTCGCCGCGCATTTCATTGATCTATCGAAAACAAAAACGGGACTTGTTCGTCCATTTACATAGGTTCCATGAATCTGGGGTAAAATGATAGGTCACTCAACATTTTTATACAGGGTGTTTCGTCTAAAACAGGACACCTAAATGTCTCCTACATATATACACACATTTTTTTTGTTGCATGTTACAGCAAACAATATTGTGCATTCATCCATGTTTAATAGCACGACCTTGAAATGACCGGGAACTCTAAAATTTGCTAATTAATGCAGAACTTACTTTCAGCGACATTTCAGATTTCAACGGTAACAGAAATTCTACCATGAACTTGAACTTGTAAATAATCACATTTATTACTGCAATAAATGTTCGAAATGCTATCCTTCCGTTGTGATAGATTTCGTGAGGCGAAAAACGATAGATTGTGCAGCTCTTTCGATGATTTCAGGTTTCATATCACACATGCAGTAATTATTCGTTCCTTCATATTTTCTGGCGTCGTGGGCTGCTCTTGATAAACCGTACCCTTTAATGTCCCCCATAAGAAAAAATCAAGTGGGGTGAGATCGGGTGTACGAGCCGGCCATGATACAGGTCCATTGCGTCCAATCCAACGATTTGAGAATTTTTCGTTGAGGACACGTGTTGCAATATGGGAAAAGTGTGCTGGACACCCATCGTGTTGATACCATAATACTAGACGGTCCCTAAATGGTACATCTTCTAATAAACCTGCTAGAATATGTTCTAAAAATTCAGCATACTTCTGCTCAGTTTGCGTACCGTTGATAAAATACGGCCCAATTATCCTATTATTTAGAATACCACACCAGAAATTTATGGTCCATGGTCTCTGCTTATCGAGTTGTCTAAACCATCGTGGATTTTCAACCGACCAATAATGCATGTTCTTGAGGTTCACCTGACCATGATTTGTAAAGAATGCTTCATCCGTAAACAATACTGTTTGGAAAAACATTTCATCACTTTCATATTTCCGTATACCCCATTGAGAAAAGTGTACGCGGTTTTCTAAGTCTCTTCCATGGAGCTCTTGGTGAAGATATAAATGGAAAGGATGAAATTTTTGTGAATGAAGAATCCGGTATATGCTTGTCACACTAATACCGGTTTCACGTCCAAGTTGCCTTATACTAACATGCGAGTTTTGATTAACTTTAGCGATGATATTGTTCACATTTGCTTCATGAGTAACAGTCTTACGTCTCACACGAATGTTTCTGTTGACACTACCAGTCTCACAAAATGTTTTAACAATATGCAGAACGTGATGGACAAGAACGTTCTGGAAATCTGTCTTTGTAAATTCGTATTGTTTCTCCTATACACTCTCGAGCTTCACCGTAAATTAAAACCATTTGAATTTTCTCCCGTTCTGAATAACGCATTCCTTGGGCAATCTAGTGCTAACGTGTCTCATGTATGTATGTAATGCCGGATTAAGACCGTCAAAGGCCCTAAATAATTAGAAGATTTTGAGGCCCCCCTTATACAGGATCAGTTCAACGCAATGTAGGGTGGACCTGTACAATTTTTAGGCATTTTCGATAATTTGACTAAAAAGTGTTTTTAACTCTCCACTATTCTTTCGTTCTTTCCACTGGCACACACATCCACATGAAAGATATAATCTGATGCCCTAAGCACATGCTTAGTTTGCTTATTGGTTAATCCACCGCTGCATATCTGTTGTACTGGAGGTGACACACAACAATCTATGTATTAAAGATAGGTTCAACACTGGTGCGTTTTTAAAATATTCATAAAAAAAGATGCTGACGAGTAAAATACTGAAATGATGCCACATTAAATGTAGTAGCGACTGATCGTGCTTGTAAATGCGCTGGTCACGCAATCAAGCTATCACCGGTTCGAATCCCAATGAGTTCAATTTTTTTTTTATTTTTCATATTTTAATACATGACATCTGTCGCAAAAACAAATACAGCAGTAAAACTTTGTGCTCCATGAACATCTAACAAAAGATATTTATTAGATACTCGTCAAACTTAACGAACTAATAGCTTTCAAATCACGTCCAGCGCAGCACAGAACATTTCTACTTATTCGTTGAAAGGATCCCACTGACTGGCATGAGTCGATATAACATAATAGTGGTTTTTCATCATCCCGACGAGCACAGGGTGTGGAGCTGCGCGGTCGGGGACATTTTCAAGCAGATCCATCAAACCAACAGGCCTGGCACACGTTCTTTTTAATATTCCCAAGAATCCGCCGCGAGTTCCCGCTTCTTTCATGCATAAATGATTTAAAGATCTCCCCGGAATGCTGCCCAAGTCGCAGAGTGGAAGTTGAACGGATGCTCGAGTGCCGCCGCCACCGCCGCACCGCTTACCATTTATTCATCGGCGATGTTCGTGGCGTCGAATCAGGAGCACGTTACCGCCCTGTCAAGTTACCCGACAGTAACAAAAGAAACAAAAGAAACAACTGGAAAGAAGACAGAGAAGACGACGCGACGATGCGCATAGAAGAATCAGCAACAGCTGCATCCCTCGCGTAACGGCCGATGTTATTACACGCGGGGACGTGTCTTCGTCGGGGTAATAGTCGTTCTAGATCACGTCGGTGGCCTCCATTTTCGATCCAAATCTAAAATGTATTCCCAGAGAAGTATCTCCCGACTCGGTGGATCTCCTTTTCCGCGATATCGACGACGAAAACCGGAAATGTCGCGAATCAACGTGGTGTATAAAGCTCTGGTAGTATCGTGTAGAAACAGAAAAACCCGAGGGAAAAAGGCACAATAAGAGTCGAAAAATGAGGAAGAAGAGAGTGGATGAAGAAAGCGTGACTCTCCGACGAGAAGGATCAGAAATCTCGGTTACAACCGTCACGAGATAACACGGGCCGACGTTACCGGGCCGCAATTCCGACACCGACCGACTCAACGAACCAATCTCGAGATCTAAGTGGATGGGGATGCGAGCTGGAGCGGAGTTCCACTTCATCCTGGCCGAAGCCTATTGGCTTTGCTTTCTTCCTCTTACACGTGTGACAGTAAATGACTGGAGACATTGGGAAATACGTGGATATTTATACAAAGGTAATAGATACGCAATAGAAACAGAATGCTTTAACTGAGTCAAAATGAGCAATTGGTTCACAATTTTTCGAACGATCTACATGTGGTTAGACTATGCGAGCATAAACAGCTAGTCAAAAACAGAATAACGTTTTGATAATGTATTGAAACGACTTGAGTTTGTCCAAGACGTCAGAAGGGTTCGTTTACTAAAAATTGTACCTTCATCAGAATCACGAAGAAAGTAGTAGTAGTCCTTTGTATAACATTTTGTGTTTAATTGAAATGATTTATTTTCAAATTATTTTAAATTTCAAATACTTGACTCAAATAAAATAACAAATGATTTTATATCTAAATACAGAGTGGTCCAGTAAAAATTAGCACTTGAATGTCTCTTGTATTCTTGGAGATATTGAAAAGCTTTATTAACCAAAGTCTTTCAGTTTAAAGAGTACTATAACATGGAAGTAACAGTTTTTTTGTAGGTGCAAGAGTTTTGGAGATTTCAAGGTCACCTTCGTGTTTCTAAATAGAAACACACATTTTTTTCTATGCACTATTCGATGCAGTTCATCCTTCTCTATAAAAAATATCTTAACTACCATATTTTCGTGTTTGTCAACTGATAGTAGTATTGAATACGAATAAAAATGTCGCCAGCAGGTCAGTTAAGACTGTATATATTTACGAGCAAGTAAACGTGTAGTTGGGTTAATCTAGATCGTCAGAATCGAAGAAACGTAGTTTACTGTCTTTTGAATGCCTTCCCTATTGAATCGCATTGTGGATAACATTCTGACATTAGTGTATACAAGACAATGTGTGTACCAGATTAAACCTTCTACCGCGATCTACTTGTACGTAAAAAAAACAAAGTCTTAACCGACCTTGTAAATATAGTAAATAAACTCTACAGAGTTCAACAAAATCAAAGTTGAAATATCTCTTAAATTATTAACTTTTCGACATGTAGGTTAATACTTTTTTATAGGGAATGACGAGCTGCATCGAATAATGCATAGAAACATATATGTTTCTATTTAAAAACACGAAGGCGACCTTTAAATACCCAAAACTCTTGCATCTACAAAAATTCTGTTACTACCATATTATAGTACTCTTTATACTGAAATACTTTGGTGAATAATGTTTTTCAATATCTCCGAAAATAACAGAGATCACACTGTATATACACGGTGAGCGGTAACTGGTGGTACAACTGAAAAGAGGGTGATTCTACATAAAACGAAATAAATCGAAAATTTGTTCATACGAGAATTCATTTTCGAAAAAATCGATTTCGAAATTCCATGAAGTTTCGCATGCTTAGCATTTGTAGCACGCGTGTTCGTCGAATGTCAAACTCGATTTTCTCGATAACAAAGCTTCATATGAGAAAATTTTATTCTACATTTTCAATATATTTTTTTATGTGAAATCGTCCCATTTTCAGCTGTATCACCAGTTACCGATCACCTTGTAGAAATCAGTATTTCAGACGCAGTTGACAATGCAGAAACAATAGAATTAGAGAGTAATTGAGGTTTTATAATATTTGAAAAAGTTAGTTAGGTTTTAAGGTTAATGTTGAAATCAATGCTTTACGTCGTATATCTACTAAAGGAACCACCGTAAACATTGTGAAACTGAAATATTATTTATTAAAGTATCCAGTGAGTTGGGTTGATAAAACATAATATGCAGCAAATAAAATCAATATAAATTATAACTCGGCTTAACCTGAATGAGTAACTTAAAATGAAAATACACAACAAAGTATAAGGTACAAAATATTATAGCGCATTTACTATTTACTTTTCGATTTGTTTGAATATTTTACGTAGCAATCAAGAAATTTAAAATAAAATATACTTTATACAGTTCATAATATAGTTATATTTATAATCACGTTGGTCCAATGCACGTAATAAAGAATAATATTGGATTCTATCTTTTTATCTCTGCGTTCGCTTCGCTAACGATTAATCGTTGGAATTCATCACGGCACATAATGGAACAAATTTCCAATAAGGCCGATCAAAATCAGGATCCCATAACATACAAGATATTCATATACGTAACATTACATTATATCCTAATTATTAAATAGTATATGGTAAATATTATTAATATTACTATTCGTTATAATCAATAATGATTATATATAATATTAATATTTATTATTCATCTATTATAGGTAGGTATATAATCAATATTAATATTAATTTTTTACACATTATATAATATTAATTTATATTCATTGTAATTAATAATATAATTAGTACTAATACTAATAATTAAGTTCCATTTCTCTTTTTACAAATCATGTTTTTAAACATTAGTCAATCCTTATCTCCGTGACTTTGCTTTATACATTATTTGCTTTATACATTTTATCCGTCGCTCGGCCATAGTTTCCGAGATATTCGCGAAAAACTTCAATTAATCTTAAGTTACAAGTACATTTCATTTCGGCGTTAGAATTTTCCGGATTTTCATACGCATTGACTGTTAGTATTTGTTGGAGCTAGATAAGACGAGAACAGAACGTTTGTTTTGATCGTAACTCCAAGTCCGTGATTTTGACTTTAGCCAGAACAAAAATTCAAATGTCAACCTTCCGATGATAACAACTAGAAATGAAACAGTAGAAAATACCGAAGCACATCCAGTGTGATCATTACTTTGAACGTGTCATCATGCTATTTCATGACTTCCTTCATTTAACATACGATATAAATAGTTTAGTTAATTTATTAATTAGCAAGAAAGTAATTAAAAAATGTATAACATGCCGGAGGTGTAGTAATCCAGTAGAATTAAAACCAAGTGAATCACTTATAGTACACTGTACATATAGTTATTACGAAAAAATACGTGGAAGAAAAAAACGGAAAAAGATGTGTAATTTTAATTTAAGCGTACTAACAAACACATGGTTTGCGAAGGCACGTTTAGATTTAGTAAAAGTATGTCGTGTTATTTGTTACTTTTTAATGATCAATTCTCCGAAACAAATATTATTGATGGCAGAAATTCAAATATCGTCAAAGCTGTTGATCGGATTAACTTCTGCCCTGAAGTAAGTATAATTCATAAATTTTAAATATTAAATTTTCAAGAATTCAATTATCAAGGAATAGTGATTGGAGTAGGTTTGGGTTAGTTTTCATGGCAGAAAGGGGGTTAGGGAGAAATGGTTTAGTTTGCAGCCAGTTTGAACAATCTCAAGTCAAAACTCGTCAATTGTTATGGGGGAGGGGCCTAATATTAAAAAAGTTATCGTCTTTTTAAAAGTGTCTGAATATTATTGTGAGTCATTATACAGGGTGTCCCACATAAATGGGAACACCTAAATATCTGTCGTATTTACAGTCCTACCAGAAAACTTCAGAGGACAAAGTGACACTATTGCAGGGGGCAAATATAATGGTAAAGAAAACATTTTTTATGTCGTGTTTTTTAATGAAATTTCAAGGTCACCGATGTTTTTTTAAATGGAATTGTTTCACCGATGCTTTTTCCGGGAAACGACAAACGCCGGGATCGTGATGCAGGAAGACTAGGAACAGGAGTTTCGGACCGAGGGTACCGAATTCACCGAACTCACTGGTCAGAATTCCAAACCGGGTTTCTGCGGTTTGTTCGTCTCGTTTAATGTTCAATAATTTTTTACAAAACGAGCAGATCGTACGTATCACGACTTCGCGGTTACTCTGACAGAGGAGTAACGTACATCAGATGCAATTGCAACTCGATAATTCTTCGCCTGAACTCGCAGAGGAGAGAAACAGATTATCGTGTAAGATTCACGTGTATTCACAGAGGAAAGTACAACGGAACTACATTTGAATTTCTCCGAACTATGATGTTACCCGTTTCGAGGGGTAACCCCACCAGTTCCACGCACGGGAGCTCGTTTCACGGGATCTAAACACGCTCCGCTGTTAGGGTGACGCGGAGGTCGCGGCGACAACCTGACAATACAATAATCTTGTCTAACAGAATAGTATATTTTTTTTACAATAGCATGATAGACAATAAAAAACTGAATTTAGTGGATATCACCTTTTTGATCTTGAAATGACCTTGAGCAAGAATAATCATGTTGGAGCGGATAAAATGTGGAAGTTTAAAACTTACGTGTTTCAGCAAAGATTACGCGTTGTTTACGGCGGGTTGACCTTTACAAACCACAATAAATGTTTGAAATATTTTTCATAGTAAACAGCGTATATTTATTTTAGAGTATGTATCATTGAGATCGTTAACAGAAGGTTAATCGGTTAGAATAAGTACGTTCTTCCTTCTGCATTATTCGAATTCGAAAAGTGAAAGTGATAACAATGCGTTATACTGTACAGGAACGTATCGATATGGTTTTCACTTATGGCGAAAACCACCAATCTTTGAGGCAAGCAGTACATTTGTATCGTGACAAATTTGGGAATCGTATTTGTCCTTCGATACACGCATTTTCCGTTGTGGTAACACAATTTAAATATACCGGTAGTGTAAGTTCTAAAAATCGTAATAATTACTGCGGCATGTGCTTCAATTACGTCTCAAGAAATCGACAATGCCTACAGATCATTTAATGCAAGATTGCAATATTGCATAAATGAGGATGGTCAACATATCGAACATTTATTATGATATGTAAAGGTCAACCCGCCGTAAACAACGCGTAATCTTTGCTGAAACACATAAGTTTTAATCTTCCACATTTTATCCGCTCCAACATGATTATTCTTGCTCAAGGTCATTTCAAGGTCAAAAAGGTGATATCCACTAAATTCAGTTTTTTATTGTCTATCATGCTATCGTAAAAAAATATACTATTCCATTTAAAAAAAACATCGGTGACCTTGAAATTTCATTAAAAAACACGACATAAAAAATTTTTTTCTTTACCATTATATTTGCCCTCTGCAATAGTGTCACTTTGTCCTCTGTAGTTTTCTGGTAGGACTGTAAATACGACAGATATTTAGGTGTTCCCATTTATGTGGGACACCCTGTATATCTGATTTCACTTATTAAATAAATAAAAATCAAGTTGAAGTCTTTTAAAGCAATCTATCAGTCAATTTGGTTCACGTCTAGAGCGTGCCTAGAGTGCCAAATATTTATGCGAGTCACTATAAGTTTGTATCCTGTTCAGTCTATCTCAATCAAGTATAAGCTATTTCGTGGCATGAAAACTTATGAATTAATTCCCTCTATTTTATATAAACAGCCCACGGTGCGTCGTTCGAATTCGCGGAATTTCTAATACTCGAATTTTTGTTATTTGATAGAAATCCGTCACATCGGTTGGTATGCCGAAATCGCGCGTCGACAATTCCGTCTTAAGAAGGATGATCCCAAATAAGAAAGCAATTCCGTGTCTAATGAGTCTTCGAACGTAATCCCGAGTCCTGAACGAGCAGAGATTTACGGGCGGGTTGCCTAACCGAACTTCATCGTGCTCCCAACTACCAACTCGTTTACGTGATCGTCTTTACGCATACATGAATACTAAAGAGCGCACATGACGCAGTATGGCGGCAGACGCGATTACTCATAAAATATGAAGAGTGTACTTAACCGGCGCGAAGCAATCAGACTTCGTCAACTTAGAGTTCCGTTGCTGACCTTAACCATGTGCTTTCACATGCTCTTAGCGACTTCGGTAACAATAGTTGCTCAGTGACTATCAAGAAGTTATAAATCTAACAATCACTATTTAATTGAAAACCTACTCAACCTATTTTACACATTTATTATAAACTTCGGTAGAAGTTCTGCGGTAGAAGAGACTGGATACACTTAATCTATCATAACAACTGTTCATTTCTTTCGGAGACAGTAGAGCCTCCCATATATGAACTACAGTATTCCATCGATAATCGTCGCCACCACAGGTCCGGCCGGCGACGTTTAATGTTCAGATGATACTATTCTTTGACTTGTGCCGAACGTAGAAAAGGACAGGGAAGCTCGAGAGGCCTCGGTCGCCGAGAAGTGTAACATAATACGGGTCGAGTAAGTCGGTGTGAGAAAACAATTAACCCAGTGACAAAACTTCTTAATTTTTTATTATTTTTTTATGGAACTTTTATCAACATATTCGTGGCATTTTTATAATGAAAATGATACTAAATAAGATATAATTCCGATGGTATTTACTTGAGTAATGGACGATGAAAGTTTCGGAAAATTATTGTAAATATGATCCGAATTATATCGTGTTTAGTATTATTTTAATCAGTAAAATGCCACAAATATATTGGAGAAATTCTCATAAAAAATAAGTAATAATAAAAAAGTTTTTTTATTGGCATTACATTCTGAGGACACGTGGACCTTTGAACTACGCCGGCGACTGCTACTCTCCGCGTCTCTGTAAGTTAATTAAAACCGTGGGGTGGATAATGCGATATGTTTAATTGAAATAAATGTGGGCGTAATACCAAGAGTCTTTATTCGAAGCAACTGTACAAGACGACAGTCAGAACAAGAATGTCCTGCTGTCCCAAAAATCCTAAGCCGTGAGAACGCCTTCGACAGTATGCCTCTTTGTTTATGGCACCCCCAACCTAAAGGACTTTCCCTTAGGGGGGGGGGGGGCAACGCACTGACAAGAGCCACATGGCCTGCCTCGACCATTTGCTTATTTTCGACTTTTCTAACATCTCTTTCTTTCCAATACGCTATCCTTCCTTGCGCCTGAAACTTTCATTGGCCATTACACAAGTAAATATCATCGCAATTATATCTTATTTGGTATCATTTTCATTAGAAAAATGCCACGAATATGTTGGTGAAAGTTCCATAAAAAAATAATAAATAATAAAGAAGGTTTGTCATTGGATTAGTAGTGGTCTCTCCAATATACTCGACCCGTATTATGTTCAACTTCTCGGCAACCGAAGCCTCTCCAGATTCACGGCCCCTCACGGGGTATACCCCGTGGTAGGAGGGATTGTTTTGCGACGATTCTTGTTCAGAATTTGACTACATTTAACGATGAAATACTGTAACTGGGAGACAAAAGTGTTCCAATAACAGAATAACACTTTCTGATATTAGATTTCATTTATTGTTATTCAAAATCAAATACTGTGGTCTGAAATTTTTTTGGTTCCTAAATCACATATTTTCAACGTAAATAACTATGTAGAATTACATTTTTTTTGTGCCTGAAACCATCAAAGTCCTACTCCAAGTACACTCGAATACTTCGACCTGAGAGGGTACGTCCTGACCATTACCTTCAGTTGCAATTTCAGCTTGTGAAATACAATTTATGTGTGTGATACACCAGCATCTGAGAAATCTACGCACTACATATAATTTTCAATATGACGGATTTCGTTTTATAGAATAATGTTATATTTCTTTTTTAATGTCTGCGATTGTTTACTTTGCGACACCATACATTCTTACTAATTTTGTTGCAATTTCACCACTTTCGAGCTATTTAAAAATTTCATATTTTGTTTCAATACGTACAATTCGAACCACACGTTTTCGTTTTGTTACCATTGTGACACTGTACACTGATTACAATTCGGTTCGTTCTAAATTATTATGATTAAGATTCGTTCGACCGAACACTAGAAATTATACATAAAGCCATCATAATATTTAATTTTCATAATTTACGTTTAATAATTAATAAATATTTTTTATCAATTTAATATTATACATATACATTGTACACAAACATCGCTGCCAAAAGGTGTTTGGAAAACAGAATGTTCGGATATTGGAGGTCCGGATACGGGAGGCTCTACTGCAATTACAAGCTCGTAATAATACGAGTAACGAGAAAGGAATTGATAGCTATTGTAATTTTCAATGTACTTTATATCTCTTCTTTTAAGCAACGAATTATTTTTTAAATTGTTTACTGTACTTAATTATAGAAATTCTGGTGAGAAGAATTGTATATTCATCATTTATATACAATGGCTACAAAGAGTGTTTGTTATAATTTCATAACTACGAATCGTAAAACAACAAACCTGAACTTTTATTAAAGTCTGAAGCCTTTACTTTCGATATCCATCGTTCACTTTTTTCTAAGATGATTTTGCATGGTATAGTAGGTAGGAATCTAAAGATAAGTTTTTCCTCGAAAATGTTACAAATTAAAACATCTCCAAAAATATTGGAAAATTTATGCTATGGAGTCGCGTAGAAGATTGATTGTTTGATAGTTAGTAATGGGACCAATCTGGGGTTTTTGGCATGAGAGGGTTGCGGTACGGCGATGCGCGCGCAACGGGAGAACACGAGGAGACGCGATCGGCACTTGGCTTCTTCCCGCGCAATGAATGTGTAACGTTTTCGTTTATATTAAAGTTTATAAATTATAGCTTGTTCACGTAGCGACATGTATCATATTTAATAAATATTATAAGCAATAGTTCTAACAAGCTATGTGTTTGAATTTATGTGTACAAACGTAAAAGAGCCTTTCCACAACAATTTATTGTATGGCTCAATTTACTATATATAGATTTGAAAATTGACTTTAAACTTTAAGATGAGTATAGCATTATTGTTACACAATTGCTATTTTATATACAATTTTTAAAAATTGAACGATTGTTGAAAATCGGAATTTTAATGTTCAAATATTTTTTAAAGCCACTGTATATTATTCATTGCCATGTCGTTGATTTAAAACAATTTTAATTTTATTGTTTAGTCTATGGAATAAAATGTTATTAGATTCACTATTTTGCAATATAAAGAGTTAGAATTGATTCAATATGTATTTTCGTTCTTCAAGTTCACGGTAGAGAATTACTATAGCATGTTTGTGCAGAAATTGTATAGGACATAATTTAACTGCCGGTAGCGATCTTCGACGGGTCGCCCTTAAACGATTGCTTTGATTTGAGAATTAGTGGCGACCCGTTGAATGGAAGTTTAACAGGATGTTGTGAGTTTCAGCTTCAGCTCCCGTGAATAAGGGTTGAAGTTTCCCTGACAGAACTTAATAATGGAATCTGTTTTCAATCATGAACACGGTTTATTGAACTTGATCGCAATGGACAAGTTTAACCTATCCCAAATGCTTCTAGTAAACATCAATTTGTATTATTTTTCATGAAATTAGAAACGAAATTTAATGCATCAAGCAAGTGACCAGATAACTATACATTTTTTAAGTTTAACGCCCCACACATAGTATTATACATATGTCTCTGGAGATATAGAAAAAACAATTTGTTTTTATATTCTACCAAACGACAAGTTTTTTTGAAATGTTAGAAAGATTAGTTAAGTAGGTAATGTGTAAAAAGAATTCTTTTGAAATTGTAATTGCTCGGAATTTGGAAGAAAAAGGTGAAGGTCATGATTTTTAACTTTTTTATCTGTGCTTATAATAAAAATTTAGAAATTGCCCTTTCTAGACCTAAGTAAATTATATACATGCACAAAGTTTCATCGAAATCGGTTAACGTTGTTATGAGCTACAAACATTTAAACTTAATCACGTAAGGACAAAATTCTGAAAAATTGCGACTTTCACCCATAAGCTCTCATATTGTATCATATCATAAACTTCGTACATGTGTATGATTTTAAATTTTCTTTATGAGCACAGATAAGAAAGTTGTGACCTCGTGACCTTCCCGTTCTTCTTCCGAATTCCGAGCAATTGCAATTTCAAAAGAATTCTTTTTACACATTACCTAGTTAACTACTCCTTCTAACATCTCAAAAATACTCAAGTCATTTGGTAAAATTGAAAAACCTTATTAGCTTTTAAAGAGCGTCCAATTAATTTCCAATGTAAAAAATACTTCCAGTTCTCTAATTTTAGGCGTGCTGTAAGTAACAACTAATAATTAATACGAATATTATATGTTGAAACCATTTTATAGGCTATAAAGTATATTATTATTATTAAAAAGTAATTATATACCATGTATTTTTATTAGAAAACAGAAAGTTTATTTGCGTCAACTCACTTTTCGGCTGGTATAGTATGGACAAGAATTTGAGATATTTGTAATTACTGCACTTACTGTGATCCTTTCGCTTCGAAACTTTGTAATCAACTGCGACACTGGCCATACTTAATCAAAACACAAGCAAGGGATGGGAAGATCAAGTACGTCAACACGTGCACTAGAAAAACAAAGTAACACGTTTTTCGAATTCGACCGCGTCAACTTAAATACCGATGTGACTGTATCTATCGTTACCCTGAACTATGTTCTTATTAGGTTCTATACAGGGCATTCACGTTATTACTAGCCAGCGTTTTTCTTCGGAACAATAAATATTAGAAGAAATGAAGGAAGAAAGGGTAATACTGTTATTTGCAATTAACGTAATGACGTATGTAATTTTTTTATATTTGCACTATTGCTTAGAAACGAAAGTGATCCTATAATTTATTAAATGGTATGCTATATATTTTTTATGTCTTATGAAAGCGTGCGTCAAGACAAATTCATTCGTATATGACACAATGACCTTCGAGGTCGTACAAGGTCAAAAATGGAAGAAACATTTTCGATATATTATACTAATGGGTTTACAAGTATTCTTTATTGACGAGGCTACACTGAATGTTCAATACGACTTTCTTGTCGAATTAATGCGTATTTAAGTTGTATTAAATACATTTTTTGTAGCTTCTTTTAATGTTGTCCGAGATATTAATGCACATGACTGCGTTATTCTGCTTTTCAAACCGTTTACATTTCTGGCCGGTGTACCGTAAACGATATCTTTACAAAATATTGTGTACGACATATCCAAAATGTTTCGTCCATTTCTGACCTTGTATAACCTTGAAAGTCGTTGTGTCATATACGAATGAATTTGTCTTGACACACACTTCTACGTGATATAAAAAAATATATAGTATTCTATTTAAAAAATTGAAGGCCACTTTCATTTCTAGAAAAATAGTGCAGGCAAATAACGGTATTATTTTTTCCTCTTTCATCTTTTTTTAGTATTTATTATTTGGAAGACAAAAGGCTGGCTAGTAATAACGTTATGGCGGCTGTTAAATTATGAAACGATGGAAAACGAAGAGGGAAGCGTTTCGTCCTAGGCCCGCTAGAGGACTCGTGAGTAAGGCTATCTAGCGTACCCGTGCCTTAGACGCGGGATGTCGTAAGGACAGTTTAGGACGGTATATATACAAACAGGGGAAGATTCAGGTAGTAGTGGGAAAGGTGTTGTCGTAGTGTCCCTCTGTTGAGGAGCGTAGGAAGTAGCCGCCACAACGTAAACACCCTGTATATGAAACAATAACTCATAGCTTTGGCGGCGGCTGAAAATGTGTTTGAGGAGGAAAAGGAAAGGGAGCGTTTCGTCCTGGGCCCCCTAGCGGACTCGTCAGTAAGGCTATCTAGCGGGCCCTGCCTTAGGTTAATGGCAGAAAAGAAACGTATGTAACCGCTTACGTGTGCTGTAAACGTAGGCATGAAAGTCGTGAGAGACGATTGTGAATACGTACCTAGTCCGAGAAGCACTCTTCGTAATCACAATAGTCTTTCACGACTAACGTATTACGTTTACGTTTTTCTCTGTCTTACTTTACGTCGAGGACTACGGCAGACGTAATAAGCGCTTACGCATCTTCTCTGCCATCAGCCTAAGACACAGGTATCACGTAAGGACGGTTTATGGCGGTATATACAGGGTGACCCGCGACACATGCTCAACTGGTTAGGAGGCGATTCTATTTTGCGTAAAAATGAGCCGGAAAGAAAGAATAACATTTTCTCATTTGCAGCTTCGTTTTCGAATAAATCGAGTTTGGAAATTCAGCGAATACGCGTACCATTAGATAGAAATCGGCTGTCGCGTCTGATCATGACCAACCAATTCTACTCTGTGCATACAGGGTGTTTCACGCAATTGTTTCAGGCTATAATTTCGTTACAAGTACAGTTACAGGAAAACGTCAAAGGAAAAGGATCAATGGTTTGAAGAGCACTACATCCTTAGGACCTCTTTTTTTAGAAGTGCAATCGCGCTTGTGCAATCGACAATTGCATTACCTTTTTAAATGGAAATGTATACCTTCTTTTACATGGATAGATTCCTCTCGTTACTCTACGTAAAAAAAGTATTCGGCGTAGAATGACAAAAAATAATTGGTTACCGAGATATTTTTAAAAAATATCTGCATTGAAGAGGATGCTCAACATTCTCCATTACATTGAATACACTTCAGACAACGCTGCTGCAATACAGATATTTTTTAGAAATAACTCGCTAACTAATTATTTTTTGTCATTCTACGCCAAACACTTTTTTACGTAGAATAACGAGAGGAATCTATCCATGTAAAAAAAGGTATGCATTTCCATTTAAAAAAGTACTGCAATTATCGATTGCACAAGCGCGATTGCACTTCTAAAAAAAATAAGATCCTACTGTAATTATAGCCTGAAACATCCTGTATACTAATGCCCGCGAACCTGACGAATCTTTAAACTCGATTTTCTCGAAAACGAAGTTTCAAGTGAAAAAATTTTATTCTTTCTTTTCGACTCATTTCTACATGTAGACGTTGTCTGTCTGTCCATTTGGTGACGAGCGTAGAAGGTAGCCGCCACAATAGCAAATTGAATTGTCCCACTTTCATAATTTTACACTTTCAATCGTTATAAATACTATACATATTGTTTAATTCAATAATAATTTAAAACTTTAGAATGGTAAATTAACACCTTAAAAGCGGAGCAATTTTGTCTCGCTTTTCATTTCACTTTTTATTTAAGTTTAATTACAAAAATACGACTGTGCATAAGCGAAAGACTTGCTTACCCCATTTCTATTTAATCTGTATCAATTAGATCTATTAATACAGTGCAAACATGTTTAATATCATATGAATTATATATTATATATTGTTTTGTAAATTCGATACCGTAAGTCCCTAGGGACTGACATCGCGTTTAACTCGTTAATGATAAATTATAATTTCTGATTAATTAGAAGCTGAAACACTACGAAATTGAATGTTATCAAAAATTGAGTTACTCCATCTTCATAATAAACGGCTCAAATAAGCTGTCTCGCTTCTAACATCGTTAGTTAAATAGAATCCGATTGGAAAACAAAAACGCATTAGCTATCGAATTCGAATATGCCGAACGAATCCGTGTAAAAAATACACGCATCACTGTATCCGCGTACACGGAAAATGAAATGATACATATTTGCGAGTACAGGATTCACGGATTCCGTGTACACGTTCAAACTCGTAAACTATAATCGATATCTACTATTGAGTTACTGTGGACCCGAATTAATTTTAACATCATCAATACTATCGGTATCGATCCGATCACTCATAATTCGTGTTATTAATATCTCCATTTTTCCTCGATTTATCTTAATAGTAACCTACCGAGATCGATAAGAACCCATCATCTCGATCATACTCGTCTGCTAAAGTGTTTCTCGTTCGCGAAATTCGTAATCGCGTGGAACAAATGAAATTTCAAATCGCTGGAGGACTGTGGATCGAAGCTGATGAGCTCTCAACTCCGGATCCCCGTTTCCCAAGTGGACGATGATGCGCCGAGAGACGAAGTTAAACTTCACCAGAGCCTATTGGCTCGGATATACATACTACGCCGAGATCAGCATGACGCAGCGAGCATACGCCGCGTCGCCGCGCCGCGCCGCGCCGAGAGGATTATGTCCTGTTGCAGAAATGGCCGACGGAGGAACGAGATACGAGAACCAGCCGAACGCAACGCATCGGCGAGATGGGCCGTTGACCCGTTCGAGTGTTTTGCCCGACCCACGGCCGACATGTTTCATGCAAATGCGGCCTGATACAGTAATGCCGATGACGATCGCCGAAATAGTTTTCCAATATGATCGTGTAGCGGCGGCGCGTCGGATCCCGGCATTTTTTGGGCGTTGATCCCCTGTCGCCGCTGCCTTTGAAACGTGTACAGGCCAAGTGAACACGACCGCTTGAATAGAAAATTATTATCCGTAGAATGTGAAAAAGTGAGAAGGCCAGGCGTTAAAAATCATCGTCAGCCCGGCGGGCTGACGAGATACTTGATATCCGGCCGATTTATAAAAGTGTGATATCGATGCGAGAGACCACGTTTCGCAAATTGACACGGGCTAATCGAAGGTACGATTTTAACACTCGAGAACAGGTTTGTTTAGAATTAAATTCAGCGAATTTTTACCATAGGTGGAATTCCCTTAACGCCGGACGGCAGCCAATGCCGCAGGGTAACTATGTGTGTTAGCGTCAACGCATTTTAAGAAAGATTTATGAGCTCCCTCGTCACGGGAATGTTTATGGGAAACAGATGAGTGAAAGTTTGGAATGACATCATGAGAGAGAGAGGGGGACGAATGCGTTGCACAAAGATAGTGACTGTGTCCTGGAGGATCTGGCCACGGAGTGGGGAAGAGGTGGCTATTGCCTTCTGATAAGAGCACTGTGATTGACCGCTCAGGACTTACCCCAGAACCGCGGAGGAGAACGGTCCACTTTCTTTTAAAAAATATATAACATGTATATCTTTAACATTTAAAACTTTACCGCGCTGTTGTATCGGGACAATTGTAGAGGAACAGAAATAAACAATAGATAAAGAAACAATAGCCAATAAACTATTATATGTATTTTCTGTCGTCAGGAGACGCGAGAGTTATCATATCTTTTGATAAGTATGTTTTTAATTACCTTCCTATATTGCGCATGAAATGTACTGGTTTTAATACAAATTTTTTCTTATAGATCACTGTCCCCTTGTAGTCTTGTACCGAATAGAACAATTTTCGCTATTGCCGAACAGTACAAATCTTAGACTTGTGTGTTCCATTTTCTACTATTATTTATTATTTCTGATGTAATGATTAAAAAGTACACACAAGCAACATGAATCGTAAAAAGAAAGCTTAAAGGAAAAATTTGCTAAATAATCTTCAGATTGCTAGAATTTCTAGAATGGAGATAAACGAACCAGACGACAATCTGCGTAGTTTGCTTAGAAAATAGTGAAAAACATTGGATTGAATGTTCAGGCTGCCAAAGATTTGGCAAGGAAACATGTAACGATAAGTATACCAGAAAGTTTTGTCCTTTCTACAATATTTGCGATCGTTGCATATTATTATTAGTAATTTGTACTGCAATTTTTAAGTAATTTCTTAAAATCATATAACCAAAGTATAATGTTAAAATAAGTTACTCATTACGGAAACGTCGATTATGTTTCACTTTAATTGGTTTCTAATATTGTTAATTTCTAAGTAGCGCAGAATAAAACAAATAAAGTATTCTATTTTTTCATTTATTCAAGAAAGACCTTAAGTGGCTGGGGCTACGGAAACTCCCTCTACTGTTTTCTATTTGAGAATTGAGATTCCATATAAGCTGCTAAATAAAGTCAGATGTATATGTGTTCGACCACTATTTAAAAAGGAACAACTTTTCTGAAAGTGGGTCAAGCCACTTGAATTTTTGTGAGAAGTTAGAATACTTGGTTTACTAGATGGCAAAAAAAGAAATTTCATGAATTTTAAATAGTCGAACTCTGGACAAAATACTAAAATTTGCTTTCCACGATTTTTATGTAGAAATATATTTAAAAAAATTTGAATGCATCTTACAGGTAGGTGTCAATTTTATACATTCTGAACATATTATCGATTTTGGTAACGTTGCTACAGGCTACATGCTACAAATCCTTGCATATTCCCGTTCTTGCCCCTTTTTAAATTTTCGATTCGAGCACGCATGAAAAAGTTGTAAAAAGCAACTTTTAGTATTTTCTCCGGAATATTTATCAAAATTCTCAAAAATATCTGTCATTAGATCCAGTTACAAAAAGTTGTTTCTTTTTAAATTGTCGGTGACTTATGAATCTGACTGTATGTTTCGTGTAGCTATAAACCATCTGTTGCTTCCAGGGTTGATGTTTGATGTATTCGGTGTACAAATTAATTCGAAGCCCTTTCTTCGTGAACATATTGATTATTTTCGAACAACCACAGTATATTTCGCTCCCGGAAATAATCTCCATCAGCTCGTATGCATTTGCTCCACTTCATAAGCAATAAATAAATCTGCAATATGGGGGTAAATGATTGGATTTTAAAATGAAGTTACAATTAACTTTTTGGTGGATGTAAAGTGTGTGGAAGGAGGAAAAGGAAAGGGAGCGTTTCATCCTGGGCCCGCTAGAGGACTAGTCAAGTAAGGCTATCCAGCGAGCCTCCCTTAGGCTGATGGCAGAAAAGAAACGTTTGCGATTTACGAACCCCACTCTTACGCTTATAGGTTCTGGCGGGAACTGTCGACATAGGAGTAGAATCCCCGTAAAATATAAATGTTAAATATAAAATTAAAAATATTAAATATAAATGTTTGCACGTATATTTTATATCATTGAATGTATTCTTAATCTTCTGCCTTATAACAGCGAGTCAGACGCGCGATGAAGGTTTCAAAGTTACGTCAATGTTCTAATCTCAGCATCACCACATCGCTCTGTTCCAGTCACACTCAATAAGTCCATTTGCTGTAATCGTTAAGCAATTCGGCTAATTGCGGAAGACATGTAGCAAGAAGTACAGACATCGGGTAGTGGGGCGTACATCGAGGAGGTGGACGAAGAGTACACATGTTTGGCGGCTGCTGAAATGTGTTAGGGGAGGTTAAAGGCAGGTAAAGGAAAGGGAGCGTTTCGTCCTGGGCCCACTAGAGGACTTGTCAGTAAGGCTATCTAGCGGGCCCTGCCTTAGACACAGGGATATCGTAAGGACAGCTTAGGACGGTATATACCGGGTGATTCGCGAGAAACAGGCCACCTAAATATCTCCGTTAGGCTTGGAGATAGAAGAAAATGTTAGAGAAAGAAGTTGTACTGTTAAAGGGGCCAAATATGGTGATATAAAAAGATTTTCCGATTGTAGTCTTTTTCAAGGTCTTTTAAAGGTAATCGATTTTTAAATTGCACCATATATTTTTAACTTCACAGCGTTGTAGCTGATGTTAAGACGAGTTCAATTATGTGGTACACTATGACCTTCAAATGGCCTTGAACTAGAAAATTTATGATAAATCAATGATAACTTCAAAATGTTTAATAATTTTATTTGTTCGAAATTATGACCTTGAGCAGTAACACAAATATTTAAACGTTTTACAAGACAATCAATTCCACTTTCAATTGTTTCTGTTGGAATTGATCTACAAGATCTTATTATTCTTTCTTGCATGTTCTCTGATGTAGTCGGTATATTGACGATATACATCATCTTTGAGTATTCCCCACAAAAAAAATCAAGAGGAGTTAGATCAGGTGAACCGATGTGGTACCAACACGATGGCTGTTCCGCTCATTCTTCACGTACCATAAGAGAATTTCTGAACAATAAATTTTCGAATCCCTGGATGAGACGTAATGGACACATACTATCTAACTCCTCTTGATTTTGTTTTGTGGGGAACACTCAAAGATGATGTATATCGTCAACAACCCACTACACTAGAGAACATGCAAGAAAGATTAATTAGATCTTGTAAATCAATTACAACAGAAACAATTGAAAGTGCAATTGATTGCCTTGTAAAACGTCGTTTAATTTCGAACATTTAATTTGAATCAAATAAAATGATTCCACATTTTAAAGTTATCATTGATTTATCATAAATTTTCTAGTTCAAGGTCATTTGAAGGTCATAGTGTACCACATCACTGAACTCGTCTTGATATCAGATACAACACTGTGAAGTTAAAAATATATATATTGCAATTTAAAAGTCATCAATGACCTTCAAAAGACCTTGAAAACGACTACA
Source organism: Sphecodes monilicornis (assembly GCA_913789915.3). Lineage (NCBI taxonomy): Eukaryota > Metazoa > Arthropoda > Insecta > Hymenoptera > Halictidae > Sphecodes > Sphecodes monilicornis. The sequence goes on along the minus strand of OU565284.1, from coordinate 32,425,263 downwards.
ATCGGAAATATTTTTATATCACCATATTTGCCCCCTTTAACAGTAGAACTTTTCTCTCCAACATTTTCTTCTATCTCTAAGCCTAACGGAAATATTTAGGTAGCCTGTTTCTCGTGAATCACCCGGTATATGAATCGGCGACGGATCAGGTACTAACGAGCAAAGCGTTGTCTTTGCCTCTGTAATTGTTCCCGTAGTCGGTCATCTTAGCCATATTTATTTTTAATATATTATTTTCTACATTTTTTATATAAGGACATGAAAATATACATTGGAACTTCAGAATAGGCTGACCATTGTGCTCATTCAAATTTGGAGGAGTTTGTTAATAGATCAACATAGTTAGGACCTACGAAGCATAAGGCTTTACGTTCTTCTTTTTTATTCGCAATTTTGTAAAAAAAACACTTTAACGTCAAATTGCGAGTAAAGATATGTTCTACTACATAATTTAATTAATAACGTTTTTAAAAACTATGTAATTCACTGTCTATCTGGGCTAATGACTTTTTATTATATTAGTTGTGGTTTCTACTATTTTTAGTCACATATTAAAGTCTGGATTCTTCTTATTTCAATAAACACTGATGGCCGATGAATATGATATTACGAATTCTTACATTTCATATTTTTTCACTTATATAATTATTAATGAGAATGAGACAAGACTTTAAATTTGCAAAACATTTAAAAAATCAATTAATGTGCTTTATTTATTTTAATGATCAATGGTATTAAATACATCAAACATGACGAATGCATGTCGAGCATTTGAACCATGTTCCTTATAAACGTGATACGAGTAATATCGTCAATATACATACCACCACACATGTATAGATGGGAGTGTACCAGTATATTCGACCTAATCAAAGTTTAATCTGCGCAGCCTACTAGATCGACGACGTGTTTACATATAAGGTACATACCGCTATATTCAGAGTATACATATAGAGCTGGCACAGGCTCGAGAGAGATCTTCGGGTGATGGAAATTGGAACGACGCTCGATGGCTGTAGGTGATCCTTTGAAATTGGTACGACACAGAATATACCTATGTGTTAGCATCAACATATTTTCAGTGGAATCGAAGGAGGATGGCAAGGTGCCATTCAGCCTTCGATGGGTCTTCGCAGAGTCTTAGCTTGCGTGCGGTCTTGACTAGATAGAATTGTCTCCGGGTTGCAGAGGTTGAGCGCATTGGGTCGTTCAGATAACTGTTGACGAATGAAAATTGAGAATGGCAAGGAACTCGACTTTACATTGCCTTGAAAATAAGGACATTATTCCTGAAGCATCTGGTCACGAAATGGGGAAGGCGTAGATGCCTTTTGGAAGGAGAACAGTGTGTTAGACCGCATGGTGGATACCGTAAAGAGAAACCCAAATATTCGCCCCCTTTCGGTCCTGTCATTTTAGAAAACTTTTTGTACCAAGTAATTAGTTTACATCATGACATGAATTGATGCGAATTTTCAACTTGAGCTGACAATTAGTTTCCGAGATATCAGAGGTTAACGTTCGTTAACGCATCAACCTAAAACGTACAGAAGTTTAGGTTATTTTAGTAACTTTTTTAGTTTTTAGGTATTGTTACAGATATATTACATATATCTAGATTTGGAACCTGTATCCCATGATATTGATCATATCCAAGGTACCACACAAGCGTTCGAGCATCGCTTTTACATGTACAAGAATATTCCATACAGTAGAACGTCGATTATCCGAATTCTGATTATTCGAAACGTCGATTATCCGAATACAGGGTGAATCATTAAACATATGTATTTATTTACAATTAAGTGTGTTTCAGTATCTTTTTGTGCTACATTTGTCATATTAGGTACATATTCTTTCAAATAATGGTTTAATTTATGACTTGCTCACGTTGGTTCTTTTTGACCGATTATCCTAAAAACCGCATATCCGGGAGGATTTGTCTCCCAATTAGTTCGGATAATCGATGTTCAACTAAAAATAGGTGTTTCTAGTTTGATTGTTATAATTTTTCTCGTTATAAATTATTGTTTATCGAAAAATAATTTCGAATGGAGTGAACAATAATACTGTATACATACAGTAGCAGACAATAATTTAAGGCCAACCTTTAAAAATGGATAACTTTTTTAAAATTGGTCCAAATGAATTGAGTTTTTCTTGAGATGTTAGAAGGATTAGTTTACTAGATAATGTGTGAAAACAACATTTTTTAAATTTTGCTATTGGGCGGAGTTGTGAAGAAAAAAAGTGAAGGTCAAGATTTTTTACTTCTTTATCTGTGCCGACAATCAAAATTTAAAATGTACCTTTCGTAGATCTATGTAAATTATACATATACATACACAAAGTTTCAACGAAATCGATTGAGGTCGCTACGAGCCAGTAATGATTAAAAATAGAATAAATTCTGAAAAAATCCGATTTAAGCCCGAAGATTTTTACAGGTTTTTACAGATTTTTACATCTTTTAATGCCTATGGTTTTTTTGCGCGTCTCCCGGTTTTGATTAAACTTTGTACATGTACATAACTAGCTTAGATTTTCAAAAGACATGTTCCAAAGTTACGTTCTAGGCACACATAAAGAAGTTAAAAACCATGACCTTCACTTTTTTCTTCACAACTCCGACCAATAGCAATTTCAGCAAAATTATTTTTACACATTATTTAGTAAACTAATCCTTATAACATTTTAAAAGAAGCTCGAGTCATTTTGACCAATTTTGAAAAAGTTATTTGTTGTTAAAGGGTGGTCTTCAATTTTTGTCCGCTACTATAAAGGGTGGCCCACATAACTCTGAACAGCTCAATATCTCGAAAACTATGCCATCGATTTTAAAGTTCTTAGTCTTAAATTGCATGGAACTGAAGGGCCTTTCTGACTACATAAACGTGAAGTGGCCTCCCTTCCCCTTGAACGGGGGAGGGGAGGTACCTTTGTAATTTTAAATGGAACCCCCTATAAAATGTTACATATTTAGATTCTACCGGAAAAAACAAGTCAATTTTGTCTGAAACATTTTTTTGTCAGATACTTCCATGATGAGATATAACAGTTTGAAGTTTCGAGTTGTAGGTACTTGAAGCTCTCGGAAATAGCGTTATGGAATTATACGCGCTTGAGTCCATTGCTTATTCATGAAGAAACACAAACAATAATATTTACAATTCTTGAGTTTGACTCACTTATCTATGAAAACGTTTTCAGTTTAGAGCTGTTATTCAAGCAGTAACATTGTGATTATGGCTACTTTTGACACAGAAGTGAATATGTTATTAACGTTAGGTGAATGCCAAAAAAAATTATCGGCGTGCAGCAGTGATGTATTTTGAACGTTATGGGATCAAAAAATGTCATGCAACATTTCATAATTTAGAAATGCGGCTTCGCGAGCACGGTGAATTGTGTAAAAAAACTTGCAATAAACCTAAAGCTGTCACTAATGAAAATAATAGTGCCAGTATTCTTGCTGCAATTACATTAAATCCTCATATTAGTCAACGAACACTTGCACAAACATCACATATTAGTCGTTCATCGATTCAACGAATTTTGAAACGGCAAAAGTATCATCCATATCACATGGTTTTATCACAAGAGCTTTCGATAGCAGATTACGATCACCGCGTAAGATTTTATGAATGGCTGCAGGGTGTTGTGGAAAATGACTTTTTGTGCAAAATACTTTTTTCCGATGAGGCCACTTTTATGAATTCAGGGCATGTAAATAGACATAATCTGCATTATTGGGCCGTGGAAAACCCAAATTGGATGCGATGTGTTCCTTTTCAACATCGATGGTCTTTAAATGTTTCGTGTGGTCTAATAGGAGATTTTGTGATTGGACCTTATTTTTTTCAAGAAACTGTAACATCTGCAAGTTATTGTGATTTATTAAAAAATCATTTGCCTGCGCTTTTGGAAGATGTGCCACTGCACGTTAGAAGAGAAATGTGGTTCCAACAAGACGGCGCTCCTCCACATTTTGCAATCATCACCAGGCAATTTTCGAACGAAAAATTTGGGAACAAATGGATAGGTCGTGGGGGACCTCGTCAATGGCCTCCTCGATCCCCCGATCTAACACCATTAGATTTTTTCTTATGGGGATATGTAAAGGACAAAGTTATGTTTGAACCACCGACGACAAAAGAGGATATGAAACAAAAAATACGTGACGTTTGCGCTTCAGTGACTCCCGAAATGTTAAAAAATGTTAGAACAACTTTGATGTTTCGAGTAAATAAATGTTTACAAGCCCGTGGTGGACATTTGGAACATTTAATTTAAGGTACATTTTATTTCTTCACGAATAAGCAAAGGACTCAAGCGCGTATAATTCCATAACGCTATTTCCGAGCGCTTCAAGTACCTACAACTCGAAACTTCAAACTGTTATATCTCATCATGGAAGTATGTGACAAAAAAATGTTTCAGACAAAATTGACTTGTTTTTTCCGGTAGAATCTAAATATGTAACATTTTATAGGGGGTTCCATTTAAAATTACAAAGGTACCTCCCCTCCCCCGTTAAAGGGGAAGGGAGGCCACTTCACTTTTATGTAGTCAGAAAGGCCCTTCAGTTCCATGCAATTTAAGACTAAGAACTTTAAAATCGATGGCATAGTTTTCGAGATATTGAGCTGTTCAGAGTTATGTGGGCCACCCTGTATATGGGAGGGACAAATTCTTTTTCATAACACAGACATGTGTGGTTTCGTATAGTTCCTTATAGTATTGTCGCAGAGTAAACGTTTAATAGAATAAAGATTTTTTGCTTAAACGTGCTTGTATAGAGATACTTCTCTTTGATGATGAGGAAATACGTTCCACAATGGTTTTAATCATGAAACAGTGTCGGCAAAGTATCCATCGGCTGTGACCGTTTAGTGTTACCTGGTCAACCGTATAATTGATTAACCGGTTACACTATTAATGGCGATGTCATCGATTGTCCCTCTCAGCGCCGTTATAATCTATCCTAATAAAACGCTTCGTTGATGACCCGCCGTAATCTGGTCATTAACCTCTGCGGATATAAAGTATATTTTAAAACCGAGCGTACTATTATTCTACTAGAACTACAATTTCCACGCAATTAAAAAAATGTAATTTTGAATAGTTATTACTATTATCATTAGTGTTCTGTTTGCCTTAGAATGGAACGAGCCGAGGTGACGTATACCGATCTTAAGGAAGATCTTAAAAATCCTTTAATTTACATGGTTCACAAAAATCGTGGGAAAAGTCGCTAAGCCAGATAATTGAAAAGAATGTCTATTTATGAAAGACTTTACGTATAGTTTTGACATTAAATGGGACCCACTTTATAGTTTACATTCATTAACAAATTGCTCGTTCATTTTCTACAGCTCAAATTAACAATCGTCATATAATTACGAATCCAAAATTGGAAACGCTAACACGCGACAACGTTGCCAAGCATACCGGGTATATAGCATAAATCATCGAATCGAATGATCGGTTTATCCCTCCGCGGAGCGAAGTTCGTAATTACATTCGACTTTATGCGGAAATTCGCAGCTTACGGAGAAGTTCCGGCGCCAAAGAAAATTTTACGCTTAATAGAATACACTGAGGCAGAATAATCGATCAATTTCCAGATAAGCCGCAATAATGGGTAATGTAACGGGCAGAACGATCGTGTTAAATAATCATCATGTAAAACTGCATCCCGATAAAAACGCTTCTGTTAATACAAATTCATCATGCCGATTCGATAAATCCTGGGTTTTGATCCTTTCAAATCCCAATTTGAAAAAAAAGTTATTCTTTATTAAAGGGAGTGCGAATACTTCTATCCAACACTGTAGAAAAGCGACGAAACGAATTTTGTGAGGTATACGCGGCAACCACACCGTTTCATAGACCACCCTGTATAGATTCAAATTCTTTTGATCTTCTTATTAATTAAGATGTTACGTACATTTCAATTTCATGTGTAGTAGTACATCCTCTAATTGCCTTCGAATCGAGACAGGGATTTATCTATCCGCTGAATCGAACGTGAAAGAACAGATTAATGGTCAATCCATATAATTTATTTGAAGCTACCGAATTTTTTTTCACGCGGACCATTAAACCATAAAGTTTATATCAATGTCTCAGCAACTGTAGCTCAGAGATACTAAATACAGTGTTGTCGCGAAGAGTGCTACAAGGCTGTATAGGTTAGGCGCAGTGAAATTATCCCTCCTACTGCAGGGTATACCCCTCGAGTGGGCCGAGAAATTGTAACGTAATACGAGTCAGGCATATCGATGAGCCAATACTAGTGCAATGATAAAATCCTTTTGTTTTTTATTATTTTTCAATGAAACTTTTACCAGACATTCGTGAGATTTTTCTAAATAAAATGGTATATTTACATGTTTAATTGGCGATAATAAGTTTCTGGTGCAACGAAGACAGCGAATGAAAAAGAATGAGACACTAGAAGTCTAGCAGTCGGCAAACATCAAAACTGTCGATCGTTGAAACAAGACGAGAGTGAATCAAGTTTTATGTTACATAATTCATATTAAATAATATATTGTATATATCTAAGAATTAAACAAGAATGTCAACGATATAACCTCGAATATGTCAATATTAGGCACTGACCAAATATGATACATCGAAAATGCAAATGTGCCATTTTTGGTCACAAATAAACATTTTTGGTCAGTAGGTAAGAAACATAAAGTGTGGCAAACTGTTCTCATGTCAAGGCCTGCAGTAGTTTCTGAGAAAACATACTATTTGCGGAATATAGACAGTTGACACATACTTACAAAAGGTATTTTTATATTTTCATTACTGTAGGATCTGAGGAAAAAGGAGAGGACACTATAGACCGCGCCGGGACTCGAACACGGGCCTCGCGATTTGTAGCTGATCAACTTCTGCACACACTCGCAGAACCCTCCTACTTTCTCTAATCTCCATGCCGATTTTGGTCTGGGAGGTCCTAATCCCACATTACAGACTGGCAATGAGATTAAAAAGTTGTAAAATCAATATTTACTATTATTTTCGGAATTCCTGTCAATTACAACTTTCTTAAATATTTTCATACACATCATTTAGAAAACTAATCTAGTTAAAAAGTTACATCATTTTAAAGGATGTACGGAGACTTTTATGACTGACTGTATCTTCTGAATCTACCACAAATACTGCGATTCGTAATAAAACATTCGATAATGTCTATAACCAACTTCTTCCATGACCCGAAAAGCCAGTTTCAACAAAATGAATACGAAAAGCTGTTGAACATTTACCTGCTATAATAAGATCGAGAAGAAACAGTAAAGAAATAGAAACGGAAAACAAAGAAGAGGAAAAAAAATTAAAACAATAAAAGACTATCAAAAATAGAAGAAGAAAAAAGATTAAAGTAAATAAATTAGAAGGAAAAAATAAGGAAATGGCAGAAAAAATAATATCTACAAAAAAATAGTAAAAAAATATTGATAATTCATACTATTTTTGTACACTTGTATGATTTGTTCAGGAATAATCATTTGTACAAAGTAGAAGCTAGAAATCTTACTATTTGTATAACCAATTTCAAGGTGGCCACAAATGGAAAAATGGCTAGTCAAAAATGGTACTTCTGTGGCTATACATATATAGCGCACAGTATAGAAGGGTCCTGTGCAATAATGCAATCATTTTTTAAATTCTGGTATTTAAAACTTAGTGTATCTTATAATGTTTTAATTGCCTGAATATTTTCCACTTTTGTGGACAGATTTTAGTTACATATCTGTGAACGATACGGAAACCGTTGAAGTGGTCACAAATAGCACATCTACTCTATATCGAGTAAACTCGAATTTCATTTCTAATGATTTCTTTACAAATTCGCTTGCTAATTCCAATTAAGTTCGACTGGTAAAACTCAGTCGCCTAAGTTTGGGTCCCCGTTATACAACAAGAGTTACTTGAATTTTCTTCTGTTCTTCAATGACGCTGGGATGCTCTTCCCCGTTTAACGCGTACAGATCGTAGTTCGAGCTGATCCGTAGTCTACACGTCGAAGTTGACCATCGGCGGAGTTTAACGGGAAGTTCGAAAAGTTTACGAGATGTCCACGTATTTGTCCGGAAGAGTTCTGGGTCGTTGGGGCTAGACAGGTTAAACCAAGCTCTGACCCCGTCGACCTGGACCTACGTTTCAGCCGTGGTCGGAAGTTATTCGATGCCCAAGGGAGCTGCAATAACTACTGCTGAATCGCATCGTCTCGATGATCAGCGACTGGAACTCGTACCACACTATACGTGTAGTTCGACTAGAGCAAACGGTCTCCGATACCGGGTGCTCTTTATGTAGAAGTTAGCTTAAATTTACTTTATCCTTAGGTTCGGTCAGCACGTAAGAGCACACCCATTGTTTCCGTGTTATCTCCGATGAAGCTTTTTAACACTAAGGTTACCGGACGCGTCAAAATGACACGTTCTAATATTTTCAATTTACGATTGTTGAGATTATAAAGATGTACTCATGAGGGATTGTGCAACAGATTTATTTCTTTGGGTATATATTATTTAAAAAATGGCTAAATAGTTTAACTCTTTGGGGCACGCTGGGATTAAAAGTGTCCCACCTTTTTGATGCACCGTAATGCATGGCGGGACATTTTTAGTCCCACCTCGAAATATTGCAATAGCTGCCAGCGCATAGCTTTATATTTCGTATTATTTACGTAAAGCAGTTGGTAGTATCTTCAACAAATGTTACAAATGTATTCAATTGTGTTGGCAACATTCAACATGCCAATACAGGTTCATCAATTGTTGCAAGCGGAAGGTTTATTGCGACAATCTTTTTTAATTTTTATAAAAATTAGTTCTATATAAGCAAGTGAAGAGTTTTATAATAAAAATTAAAGCTTAAATTTGTTTGTAAATGATGAAAGTATGGTGGGATTTTATTTGCCCCACCATGCAACTTGGGGAGTAATAAAAAAAAACATATTTTTATTTATTGTTTATGTTTTAATATTCTTAAAGGTCAATGTCCCGAAGGATTTATTAGTCAAACATTAATAGATAATAACGTACCAACTGAATCTAACAATAAGTCATTATCAATCCAAATAAGCAAACACAAACGTAAGGTTTCATTAGAAATAAAAAGACAAGATTCAAAACATCTACCAGAACGTTCGTCTCGTAAACCATGTGCGCTTTGTAGTACAAAAAAAGGAAGCTCGAACACTATGGTCTTGTACTGTGTGCAAAGTGCCTCTGTGTTTAGGGAAAAGGATGAGCTTTAATAGGTACCATTCATGAACCTATGTGGCACGATGGGACTATTTGAGTCCCACCCTATAACAACGAATTTAATTAAACTATTACTATTTTTTTATGTTTTTACATTATGTCATACCTTTATTAATAAAAATATACCAATTTTGTTTCATTTAAAACGCAATAAAATGCTATGCAACACGAGTCTACTTTATTATCTGAAATCCTGTGCCGCAAAGAGCTAATAGACACACCGTCGTTATTTTTATAAAATAATGTAAAAGAGTCACTATTAGTGATCCGTAAACCTACTGTTAAATGAGATTATACAGGGTGTCAATGGAAACTGTCCAAATTCTTTTCATGTTTCGGTAATTTTAATTCTGTCTTGTATACATATTCTATTTCTGACAACAGTATTCTGATTACCATGTTCGTTCCCAGTAAGCTATGTGATTCAGGTAATTGTAAGTGTACCACCCCTAAATTATTTGTAAATTATTTGATATATGAACAAGTGATTAAAACGAAAGTTGTACGGTTTCCAGAGATTCATATAATATATTTTACTCTTGTGGTTTAAGAGTATAATACTTCATATGAAGGGATGTAATACATCGATCGATTACACAAATGTATTAATTTTAATGGAGACCATTGTAAGCGTTACTTGCATTAAAAATCGTTTATCGAGAATATCTCAGTAACTATAATTTTTTCATCGCATATACCCTTACAGTTTTTTATTTGGGATCCAATGCTTTCTATAATAGTAGGATTAAAATTTCCTCGTTACGCGAAAGAAACTCGAGATCACCTTTATATTTCGTTGAAGAAGTAAAACAGGGAGAAACTAATTATTACATTACATGGTACCCCTGAAACCATACAACTTTTGTTTCAACAAAAGACTTTTTTCAATCGAAAGATGGATTTTGTATGGAGCTCTGATCTAGCTCATTAACTCAGTTAAGAAAAAAACGTGCGTAGCCTCACGAAACAGGCGGTTAAATCGATAGTTCAATTGACAAAACTCTCATACTAATATCTCCATCTAATCATCATCTTCTTTTGTCTTTTACATCTTGAAATTTTTATTCTTCTCAACTTTTCTATCTTTCTCCTCTACCTTTCTTATAGGGCTAACGAGTGCTGACGGCTGCAGACGAGTACAGTTGTCACACTGCACTCATTTTACACGTTTCGTATAAATTATTAGCTAATTAAATTTTTAGTTTGTAGTTGCCGCGTATAGTTCACACAAGTCTTCTATTTCTTAAACTACAGTGATTTCCGAATAAATAACCACCGACCAAAATCAGTGTTTTTAATATTTTGCAATGTTAAACAAGGGTCTAGCAGGATAAGTATGGTCTAGCGGCCCCAGGCCACCACTTTTTGTGTATTAATATATTGTAATTGGTATTGTGGGGAAAACAATGGTTTTAGATTGAAAGATAATCCTCCAAAATTTTAAGTCGCTAACCCTTCATATAAGGATAATATGAGGGTAAATACCATTAACTGTATCATTTTTTTCAGTTGTTAATTAAGATATTCAGATGGAATAAAAACGAAAATACTCGATCTCTCCTCCTTCATATCATATATTTTTTTCACAATTGTGATCAAATTATTAAGGGTAGAATAAATCATTTAATTTTTTAGGGGTGGGGTTGCAAGAATGATTTTTCTACCCTTAATAATTTGATCACAATTATGAAAAAAATATATGTTCGTTTTTATTCAATCTGAATATCTTAATTAACAACTGAAAAAAATGATACAGTTAAGGGTATTTACTCTCATATTATCCTTATATGAAGGGTTAGCGACTTAAAATTTTGGGGGATTATCTTTCAACCTAAAACCATTGTTTTCCCCGCAATACCAATTACAATACAATAATACACAAAAAAAATGGTGGCCTGGGGCCGCTAGACCCTTCTTATCCTGCTGGACCCTTTCATACGTTCCATCAAATTATGACAATTTTATATATTACATGTATTGTTCATACCTCCCATCGTTTATAAAAATCCAAAATTATGTATTCAAACACTTTAACTACTGATTCAGTTATGCTCGTCACTGTAATTGTATTTTGAAATCCTTCGGAAATTATGACTGCTATACATTTCAATCACTCATTTTTTGTCATAACTTCATGAAATCCGCAGTTTAGTGACGACGATTTAACGGGACCTCGCGTGAGTAATCTCCATATAGCGTGGCTATGAAAGAACTCGCATGTTTTATGTTCCAGTTAATCAGTTACCATTACTTATTGACCGCCAGGAAATCACGAGAAACGATTGTCCCGTTCTTCTGCCGGGGTACCCGAGTGTCATTAATAAATCCTTGGATCCAACAACCTTTTCAATTAACCCGTTCCGCGGCGATTTTCCCAATTACGTTAAGTGATGAAGATGACGGAGTTCGCTAAATTTCCATCGGGCAGCATCAGTAATTCACCAGGACGGTTCCTAAAAAATCAGGTAAACACAATTATCAGCTGAAAATTCACTGACGAAGGCAGCTTCAACCGATCTTTCTGCGAGACGATGAGAGATATCATAGTAAAAGTTCGAGGGAGGATAATTCGACTAACAGCTTCCACGAGGAAGCTACGGGAACCACGCCAAACCAGAAACCTTCGAGAGATCTACAGGGAAGATTACAAGGAGATTCAATAAGGGTGGAACACACTTCGGCCACGTTGCTTCTGTCTCCAGTCACGTGTTTCAGAAGATTTATACACCAATGTAAAGAATGTCAAAGTTACATAAAATCTTCTGTCACTGCTTGCATCCCTTGACCAACCTGGAGAAACTATTAACCCTAATTGCCACGACGCAATGAGCTGTTCACAACTATATTAGCATTATTTCAACACTTAAAGACTGCATTATATAGGTCGTTGAATTCGTCTTGACGTCAGCAATAACATAATTAAATAAAAAGTATGTAGTGACAATTAAGAAATCAAGGTGATCTTAATTTTTTATATAAAAACAATTCTTTTAATCTTTTATATCAAAGTTTATAGAACAGTGAGTATTGATTACTGATCCAGGACTAGTACTGATTAATTTTTGTTGATAACATTTTTTTGTCATAGGGAATGCCTAAAAAATTTCGATAACATGTGAATAATGAATGATATTTAATATAGTATTTAAACAAATAGTGATAATTGAAATCTGGCTTGGCAGGTGTATTCTTTATAAGGAGATACACAACTTTGCCATTTACACCATTCCTTTAGCTGTAGCAGTTTCCAAAATATTCGTGAAAAATGTTTTTTATCCTAAATTTTCAGGTTTTGACCTCAGCTGTTCAGGTTTTGAAATAAAACAAATAATCCTTAATTCTTGAAATAATGGGTTTTATTATCTTGAATTACGATTATTTCGCCGTCATATCTTAAAAGAATCTAATGACAAGCTTGGGAACCTCCACCGCGGTTCCCTCCACGGAGCTGCTTTAAACAATAATAACTTTCTTCCGGTACGAACCCTGAAAGTAATATCGGTATCACATAGATCTACAAAATGCATATTATAAATTGTCATTACGGACTCACATAAAAAGGTTTTAAAAAGTGCCTTTTTCATTTTTTCATGTAATTCTTACCAATTGCAATTTTTCTAAAATATTTTTGTATGTCATTTAGTATATCAATGCTTTTAATTGCGCAAAAGAGACAGGTAGTTTGGTCCAATTTTAAAAGAGTTCGAATATTAATGAAACTGTACATTCACTCGGATGGAAACGTAAATATGTTCTAATTATAACGACTTAGTTATGACTCATTGTAAATGTAGTAATAGCATGGTTTATTGATTTCTGTTCGGGAATACAATGAACATTGTAGTGATTGAAGAGAAGCCACTTACAGGCAAGAATTATACAATTGATTCAATTTAATTTTTTGATTTATTAATACATGAAAAGAGATACCAAATATAACCGAATGTATCCCAATTAAAAACATAACAGGGTTACAAAAGTAGCTCCGACAATAAATGTTGTTATTCCTATTCTTGTGTTATAAATAGACTGCGGATCTTTAAGCAAAATAAAAATAGTTTTTATCAATTGTAAGTCGTAGGAACCAAATAGGAATTTATTTCTCTATTTAGTGAACTTATTATGTCGTAAAAAATCTATTAATATTCTTAAATATTTTCCATTTTTTAAGTGTTTGAAATTACACTCGTCTATTTTTGCTATAAATGCATAATATCTGCAGGCTAATTAGAAAATACGTTATTCGGAGTTTGTGTGATTTTTCTAGACGCTAGTGTAGTCAATTTCTTATCTTATTTTATAACAATTTTCACTTATTGACTAACGGACCAATTCATAAAAATTTTAAATATTTGTAACGTCACCATAATAGAGTACTACACACTGAAAATGTCTATCAGGGTTGGATAAGTCAGTGAGCGATGTCTCACTTGTTTTAAAAACATCATATTTTTTTAATCGATATTTAAAATAAGAAAATATATGAATAAAAGTCAGCACCCACGAAATTATAATATTAAAATAAGGTAAAACAATAATCATGGATTTCTTCGCAAAAGAAAAGAAATTGTATCCTGTACATCAGAGGTGGGCACGGTAGCCCTCCCCCCCCCCCCCCCCCCAAACGCTTGCTTCTCCCACCAACCTCTCTTTCATGCGCGAGGCCTGCGCACTGTTCACAACGGGCGAAGCACATCCTTCCTCTATGGCAGTGATGGGCACGGGTGGAGCCCCTCAAAAGCCTGCTTCTCCCACCAACCTCTCTTTCATGCAGCGTGCACGTTCGTTGCGTACGCTGATGTCTCGTGTCTTCGTTGCTCCATTGTACCGCGCTTGCTGGAAGGGGATAGAGGGCGCTACGGTGTTGACGGTTTTGCCTTAATTGAGATAAAAATGCCCATCCCTGCTGTACATAGTGCTACCTATCACAGATAGATCGGTTTGCCATGTTATAGTCAATTGTATTTCAGCCTATCTGGATTTTAAGAACGACATGTTATTTTTACGGTTACAGATTCTATCAATTTGAGATTTTCTTCTTCAATGCACTCTCTCGTTCCAAAGTCCTCAAGAGATGTTCAAATTGTAGCAATTTATTTTATACGTTTTCCAATTTGCAAAGCTACTAGCAAAAAGTCATGTTTTAAATTTTCGTTATAGGCACAGATGAAAGTGTTAAAAATGATGACCTTCACTTTTTTACTCATAACTCCGACCAATAGCAATTTTCAAAACAGTTTCTTTTACACATTATCTAGTACATTAATCCTTCTAACATCTAAAAAAAGACTCGTCATCTGGACCAATTTTAAAAAAGTTTCTCGTTTTTAAAGAGTGTACTTAAATAGCTGGTCGCCAATGTATAGGAGAAATTGCATCACCGCATACATTTACATAACGTTCCCCCTTACGTTTTCATTATAATGAATGTTTTGCCATAAAAATGAAATTTCTCCTTTTATACAATCAATAAGTTATGCAAAGAAAGAAATCGTACGAAGTCTTTTAAAATTCATCAAGAATCTGGGACAAAGTCAGCAAAAAAGAGGAACGTGGTTTCGATCTTTTATTATTTCGCTTGTTACCGCAAACAGGAACCGCTGCTATACCGATCCATCCCTCGGCAATTAATCATTGTCAACCACGATTCGTTTCCTGTCCCCGCCCAGCTCACTAAATTCGGACCAGACACTGTCAATGAAAACCGAATTGACGACCACGGTATAACTTTGACTCCCGACGCTCTGCCGGCGATTAATGGATCGCTCGCTTCATTTTCAGATTTGTCGAATAAACCGCCCCTTTGAATCTTTTCGAAGCTCCCCCTGGACAGGGAAACTTAATAAGCGAAACATCTACACATCGTCCAAGTCCCATTGTTATAAGATTAACAGTATACTCTCCGCGACAAAAACTGTAAGAAACTATATAGTAAAACCATTAAGAACGACGTTACAAAGGGCAATGTATTTTTCTTGTGTACTATGTGTTTTCGCTTACTTGAGAAGACTTTCTTCAACACCATACTGTAATTAATATCTTTAATAGTGTGTTTAGAGCAAACGAACAAAAGCTCGTTCGGCCCCCACTCCGATAAAATTGAAAATCAAACGAGGATACGTTTATGCTCCTTAACACTAGAATTACCGAGCGCTAAACGCGACTGGTGTATATTGCATTCTAATAACAACAAGAATGCATTTATTCAACTTCCGTACAACTTTTGTTTAAATATGTATTGTAATAGAGAATTTGACTGAAACATTACTCCGGAAAACATTTTTATAATTTCAATATTTGTAAAAGAAAAATTTAGAAACCAGTCATTTTGACTTGTCCGGTAGTTCTAGTGTTAAAGAATTCGCCGAACGTTCAGAATGCTCTAAGAATGCTTACTTCATTTTATTGGTAGAAACAAATGCTACGTTCGCCGAATGTTCAACTTAATAAAGATGTTTGACATACGACGAATACGGCGATACGGCACATTCATTAAACATGGAATGGAATAATGAACATTCGCTAACGTTCACAACGAACATTGGAAGAAGTGGAGGGAGGGGCGGACAAGCATTCGTTCGTTTGATCTAAATGCACCATAAGAATTATGGATCACCAAATGCACCATAAGATAAGAATAACTGAACACTACCTATTATCTACGACGAAACCAGAAGACACCCTATGTTAAATAGTCAAACTGGACGATATGAGAAGAATTTCAATTGAAAGAGTTAATAGTAAACATGTCAAATTATAAACAATAATCAACTTGGAATACTTATTACTGCACAAATCTCTGCAAGAAAAATAGTTAAATTCTACTGAAACGCTCGCGATATATAATATATACAGGGTGTCCCACGCAACTGGAACAGGCTGTACCTCCTAAACGGTTGAGAACAGAAGATGTTATAAATCAAAGTTAAATAGTATCAGACGATGCATCATATGCATGTAACGATGTGCACTTTCGTGCCTCGGTGCATCAGAAAAATGCATCTGCCACTTTTTTTAAAATATAAACCTTATATATATGTATACACCTTTTCTGCATTTCCCTACAAGTTTTACCTTGAATGACCTTGATTTACAGGTAATTTAACTCATCTTAAGACGCACTATTTGATGGCGGATAAAAAACATATCATTCCATTTAAAAAAAGAAAGTTGGCCTTCACCTCACCTTGGAGTGTCCATCTTGAAAAATGAAAGTTCCACCACATGATGTCCCCCTCGGTACTGAACAACTTTCATCTGAAACATGTTTGCGTATAATCAATATTTTTGGAGATATTTGTCCGCAACGCTTTGTAATTTCCACCCTATATATATATATATATATATATATATATATATCCACCCTGTATATATATATATATATATATATATCCACCCCCAATAGGGTGGAAATTACAAAGCGTATATATATATATAAATATATATATATATAAATATATATATATATAAATATATATATAAATATATATATATATAAATATATATATATATATATATATATATATATATATATACAGGGTGGACGATTTATCTGAAGACATTGAAATATCTCGAGAACTATGCATCGGATCAAAACATGTGGGTAATGAAAGTTGTTCGTATCGAAGGGGGACATCCAATGATACCAAACTTGAACCCCAACGCCACCCCAACTTTTTATTGCAGATTTGGATTCTCCAGAAAAAAGTACCCCAATTTGACGTAACGAGTTTTTGCATTTTGATTCACAGATGGCGCTGCAATCGACAAAAATCAAAATGGGTAAACAAGCGTTGAAAATTGGGGATATCTCGAGAAATACACATCAGATCAGAAAAATAAAAATGCTATTCAATAAAACCATAATTGACCCCCAACCCCCACCTCCTGGGGGTGACAGAGGGAATTATTTCAAAATCTTCAATGGGAAACCCATTTTTTATAGCAAATCTTGGTTCTCCATTGATTTGATATTATTGGTGTAATTTCTTTCACAGATGTCGCTGCAATCGAAAGCAATTGGAAAAATTCATTGGTTTGTTTATCAATAAATCAAAAACTACTTTTAGCGTTACCCAGGATCCACGACGTGGACGTAGTATTTTTCTGTTCCCTTTGGGGTGCTTGTTTTCAAATACGTCTACTTTTATTTTTCTGATCTGATGTGAACTTCTCGAGATATTCCCAATTTTCAACGCTTGTTTACCCATTTTGATCCACCTCTGAACCAAAATGCAAAAACTCGTAAGTCAAATTGGTGTACTTTTTTCTGGAGAATCCAAATCTGCAATAAAAAATGGGGGTTCCCATTTAAGTTTTATATCTTCCATAATAAAAAAACTGTAGATTAAAAGGTTATCGCAGCGATTACTTTTCTAATTCTTCTGGATCTCACAACTACTGATAAAATTTGGTTTACGCGACTATAATCATAAAAATTCATTTTTAGAGATGAAAGAAGAATTTTCACTTATAATGCATAGCTATTTCCCCTCATATTGAAATTGGAATAAATTGTATAACCGACGGTTATGGTGATAAACGGGTTACATGTCGATTACTGATTGATTAAGTCAATATTTCCTTGCTATTTTGGTTTGCAAACAACACGACAATACTATATAATACTATACCATATAAATCTGGATTATGAAAAAGAATTAATTCGCCATACGTATAGTAATATTGTTTATTTTATAAAAAGTATTTTTCGGTAAACTATAACTTATAACAATAAAACGAATAAAACCAAAACATCTGTTCTTAGTCGCCATAAAATTATAAGGCATATATTGTTTGTAAAAACTGAATACGAATACTTCATTTTTATAGTTCATTGACAGCATATACAACCACCTTTATTTTTCATAACCTTCAACAATTCGTTCGCGACGGGCGATGTAATTCTTTCCTCTATGGTAACGGCGGATGCTGGTGGGGGACAGTGGACGCTATGGTGGGGATGGTTTTGTCTCAATTGAGACAAAATTGTCCACCCCTGAGTTACAATATGGTGTTGAAGAAAGTATTTTCAAGTAAACTACAACACATAGTATACAAGAAAAAGAATTTCCTTTTAGTAACATCTGGTATAATATAGTGTCTTATGGTATTGTTGCGTATAGATTTTTAAATCATTACAGCACAGTGAGTAAAAAATATCTTAGTTATTTGCATATGTAGAAAATGACAAATTACTTCAGTGAAAAAACTGAAACTGTACAAACATAAATTTTTTGCGAAATAGCCTGCCGCTTCCGCAGAAAAATACTAAACTATCCACGATACATATTTCTGTAATTCCCAGTAACCGACATATCTACTTGCGATTTTCGCTGCTTGCTCTTATAAATAAATGTGTGGCATATGTGCATCCGTTGTACGAAGCATTTCCGCCACCTTCGCAACAGTTTTAAGAACGTTGGCGTTGTTTCTATCGAATGGTGAAATTCGGTTAGATGGCGAACAAATTTAGGTAAACGAAAATGCGCGAGGTATCTGCCCGATAATAAAACTGTATTCCCGGTGGCTGGGAAGCTGCCCGACTGGACTATTGTTCTTTATTTTCGGTTCGAATACCACCAATAACGGTCAATATCCATTTATCTAGATCGTCGCGCGTGCAAACCACCACGGCGCGGCGACACTAAAAATTCACGCGTGCGATCGTTTTAAAACGTTTTTTCGTAGGCGCGCAATTAGAGCCCGAACCCGTGAGCATAGTGGTGGAAATGACTAATATAAATGGACTATAAACCCCATCGGTGTGAAAGTAAGCCATTAAATGAATGATTAATGTATAATCATTCAATAAATATTCAGTTTAATATGACATCCTCGCTGTAAAGGTGATACAACTTAAAAAAGTGTGTTTTTTCAGAAGAAGCAAAATAACGAGCCAGTATTTTGTTACTCGAGTTTATGAACAAAAGGAGCAGTGCTCATAACACAGTTTCATGTGTATCTTTTAACAGTAAAATACTACCCGAATAAGAACGCAACTAATAATAATATACACTTGTAGGAATGCAGCACAGTGACGCATGCAGTGCGGAGCATGACTGAATTAATGGTCAGAGTGATTTTATAAATTATTTTTATCTTTATAAACAATAACGAGTATGAAAAGTAAATGTAACTCACACAATTCTCATAACATAAGGGAGCGTACGAAATTTGTTATCGTAGTTAATCTTTTTGTTTTTATCTGTAATAAAAAAAATTGATTGATTAAATTTTACAGCACACGTTTTTAACCATCACATATTTAGATTTTAATATTTTTGCCATAACTCTTTTTTTAGAAGGACATTAAGGGGATCTAGGACCGTGAAAACCCCGATTTTTCTCTTTTTTGCATTTTCTTAAACTATATGTTTTTAAAAATATATGTACAAAAGACCTTGTTTCAATTCGTAAGAATAACGAAGATATGGATGTATATATTACACGACTATCACTGTATACAACTGATATGTAGTCGAAACGTTAAATGCATGTTTCTCAAAACCTTGTTTTCTGACATGGCTGAGAGGATATTTGAAGATTTAGTTGCGTGATTAACTTCAAATTTTAAGAGAATCTTCGCAAAACTTGTCGCTGTCTCATGAACCAAAAACTTCAACAAATATCCATATATGTATTTCTTTATTCCTTCATTACGCTAATGTGAAGAAACAAACTAAAAAATCAAAATTTCAAAAGCAAGTGCTCGCCATTTTGTTAAATAATAAGATATTTTATTTCTTCTGATTCATGCCCTAACTATATTCACAGTATTTAAAATACTACTTCATTTTTTATTTCAGACCAATAGAACGGCTGGAATTGTGTCAACAAATAAGGCTTTTTTTTAATGTGCAAATAATAGAAAACACTTATCTAAAACCTTCCAAAACAAAAATTTTCATACAAGGCCTACAAAATGACGTTCTAGATCAGATGAGCCTATTAATACAAATTGACTCTACACCCTCTTATACTTTCTATCAATGCTCCACGATAATCTGGAGACATCAGTTCCTATTTATTAATGCTAATATTTTTCTAGCAATAACTTTCGGCTACTTCTTTTCACGCAATAAGTGACTTCCACAATAAAAAAAAGTCAAAGTCACCACTTTTGAATTGTCAAAACCAATACTCACGTATTTTGAGCAATGAAACATGCCAAGACTTGATGTTTAAACACAGCAAAACACCTTCAACGCACATATTTTCTCGAAAATAGTTTTATTTTAAAAACTGATGATCTAACTAGGGAACATATTCAAGTTACACAAACCGATTAAATGAAATAGGTATTTGTGACCGGTATTTCTTGGAATAATATTCAACACATGTTTTTTTTTATCGGCCATCGATCAAAACGAAGGGGTGAAAACAGATCTTGAAATTGGGAGTCAAAAACATATTTTATTGAATATCATGAAAACTATGTATTAGAGCTAGAGTAATTGTTTAAATGGAAAAGTTGTGTACTTTTTACTTGGAATAGATCTGCAAAAATAGATTTCACATGTCACTATTTGTTTAAACAATATCTTAAAAAGTCGTAAGTTGTTGCAATTTTTTTACAATTTTCCTTACTGCTTGTTAATCGACTTTTATATAAAGTTGTACCTGTGATCTATAAATAATAATATGGGATTCGTGTCTTGAAATCTTTTTTTCTTTTACCATTTAACAATAATTATTAAATGCATAATATTTTCCCATCTTATCTGAACGGATGTATTCAGACTCGTTGATATTGCGATGGCTCTCACAACAATTTCATTCAAATCGGCTGGTGTAACTTGAATATGTTCCCTTGTGAGGCAAAATCTAACTACGTTGCACGATAAAGCACATCTTCTTCTTTCGCCTTTTTTGCAAAATTTTTATCTAAAATTAGAGGTAGTGGAGAAAGACGACTTCCGTATTCAGCATAACAAAATTTATGCAAGAATGTCTACTATTTATCGGCACGCAAATTAAAATTATAAATAGAGGATGCGACCTATGTGGGGACAAGTATGGAAGCCTAGAACATTTGACAAGACAATGCAGGGTAATGGGAGAAATGATCAGGATTGAGGATGTAGTGAGTGGGAAGAAAGATAGAAATGTGGTAGAGTGGTTGGAGAAGTTGAGAAGAAACAGAGGAAAGAGAGTATGAATAGACCAAAGAATATACCAAACCAATGAACAAATGTTAGGGAATGGGGAAGGGTGAAATGATTGGGTTAGAAGTAATTAGGAGACTGTCAGATTAGGTCAGTGTAGGAAGGAGCGAGACAAAGAAAAAGTGTGAGAGAAGGTATGGACGAATGTGTGAAATAAGATAGATTTGTACAGTAGATTAATGTAAACCAAGTCACATTTCTTGGCTGTAAGGCTGAAATAAACCAAATACATACATTAAAATTATAAATTGTGGGACGCGGACGGTGTAATTACTGTAAAACAGCTGGTGCGACAGTGAAAATAATAGTCGAAAAAATCAAAAGTAATAGCGAACAAGCCGTTACCGTTCCCCATGATTCCGAATAATCCCGGTGTTTAGCCATTCGTCCCGCGGGCGCTACAGAATTAAACAATAAATCCTGCGATAAATCGTAACTGGTTGCGCCCGTGAAATAATGCAATTTATTTTGGAACCCGAGTCGCCGTGGAGCCGGGGCCAGGACGGAATATGATAAAGGGTAAAAGGGATGTATGTACCCAGTAACGCAATAATCGCGTCCGAGTTTACGAAAATATCAGCAGCGCTTGCGTAGCCGCGACATGTGGAACACTCGTGAATAAGTTAATACGTGAATCGTTTGTAAACCCGCGGCGAAACGTGTTTTGCATACGAGCGACGATCTGCGTATGATGTAACCAATTCTTTGCGGCATCGATACCTTCGTTATTTCATATTCATTAAGGCAAATTATTCATTGCCAATCAATAGAATGTTTTATAACCACTGAAATGTTTTAAATCAATTCCTGTCGAATAGAAACCGCTTTTCGCTTCGCATCAATTTTGTGGTCACTGGATTGCGGATCCATATGCAAAATGAAAATTTTTCTATTGTACGCAACAGAAGTTAAATGAAAATGTATATCTTCTTTTGATAATTTTCATACGTCGACTGCAATATTATAATCAGGCTGCGGATATTTATGCAAATCTCAATTTACATGTATATTTATTTCTTATTCCCTTTACAGATTACAAGGAGTCCCCGATTCCTTTACAATTTATGTTATTTTATGACCCTTACATCTAAAACTATCTAAACTATATACATCTATACTATACTACATACAACTATATACATGTACTATATACGTCCCATATAAATTTATTTTTCTCTCTCTCTCTCTCCCTCACTCTCCCCCCCTCTCTCCCCCTCTCTCTCCCCCTCACTCTCTTCCCCCCTCTCTCTCTCCCCTCTCTCCCTCTCTCTGTCTCCCTCTCTCTCTCTCCCTCTCTCTCTCTCTTCCTCTCTCTCTCTCTCCCTCTTTCTCCCTCTCTCTCTCTCTCTCCCTCTCTCTCTCCCTCTTCCTCCCTCTCTCTCTCTCCCCCTCTCTCCCTCTCTCTCTCTCTCCCTCTCTTACCATAGAGCAGTGATGGGACACCGTAGCGCCTCCTGTCCCCTTCCATCAAGCGCGGTACAATGGGGCAACAAAGACACGAGACATCAGCGTACGCAACGAATGTGCGCGCTGCATGAAAGAGAGGTTGGTGGGAGAAGCAGGCGTTTGAGGAGCTCCACCCATGCCCACCACTGCCATAGAGGAAAGAAGTGCTTCACCCGTCGCAAACAGTGTGCAGGCCTCGCGCATGAAAGAGAGGTTGATGGGAGAAGCAGGCGTTTGAGGGGCTCCACCCGTGCATATGCCTGTTTTAACCCTCAGCGGACGGGAATTATTTTTCGCATATTTCTTGATGGGTCTGGATTAAATTTTCCTTTTGAAACAAAATTGCACACTGAAGAGTTAAATGTGTGAATTAAATGCAGGGAGACGGGTTGTGTTCAGTACAAATTTATTTCATATTTTTTGAGAGTAATAATTTCTATAAAAATTATTTGCAGTCGCAGAACGGTAAAATTTCTTAGGCGACTATCAACAGACACGCGCCCGCAAAGGGTTGAACGCATGAATTGCCGAAGCTAAAATTATATATCTGAGTTACTTCCCTACCCCTCATAATACCCACCAAGTTTCATCTCAATCGGTCAACGGTGCCTTTCGGAAGTACAGCAGCCCATGGATCTTATAGGCCTAATCAGAGCAATGAGTTGTTAAAACTATAAGTGATACTAAATATAGAAAAATTAAAAATTTGCATGAAATAAAAGTGGGTGTTTAAATAAAAAAAAAACAAATTAGAAACAGCATATATCTGTATCAAAAAGGCTCTTGGAGGTTATAAAAACTAATGTTGGTTGTATGTGCTGTCAGTAAACAATAAACATAAAATATCTGTATTCAGTTTTTACAAAAAACATTATGTCTTATAGTCTTGTTGCGGCAAAAAATAGGTGTTTTTAGTTTCATTGATTTTATTGTTATAATTTTTATAGATACGAATTATAGTTTGTCCAAAAATACTTCTAATGCAGTAAAAAATAAGACATCTTTTTTCTAACACGGATTTGGTTAGTTTTTCTACAGTGTCTTACGGTATTGTCACGGAGTATGGTATTTGCAATCGCAAAAGGCATGTTTACGAGTCCGCTATGTCTAATCCACTGAGCGTAACTGCACTGTTAACTGCAATTGTACGTGGAATTGTTACCGTGCATGGTGAAACATAGAATCAGTGAGTCACAATAGGACAAGGAAGAAACAGAATCGACAGTAAAACGTCCATGCGTCCCAATAGAGAGATACAAGCGGTGGAATTGCACGTCACTGTAACGGAATTCGGCTTAATCCGTTAATCTGTCGGACGTGGTCGTTCTACGGACGGTTTACACGTTTCCGTTAATCCGGTAGGAAGTTTCTGGCGGCGGTCATGTAAAAGCGGCTCGTAATTTGTAAGTGACACAAGGAACCAGCCGTCGAGGACATCCCACGTGCACACTGACCGATATGTGTCAGACTGTTCAGCCGTCACTGGGATTAAACACAGGTGGAGGAGGGCGAGAGCTCCTGTGTAAATTATCGTGATCCTGGCAATTCGATAAGAGTGATTGACCCCCATCTACGATCCATTGAATCCAGTCGACACTCGATTATCGCGGCCCGGCTGATCGACTCGCAAAGATGGGTTAACTTTCTCTACAACGATAAATCGTTTTAAACCTGGTCCGAGAGCCTCGTGATCCCGTTCGACGTGACGAAACGATCGATAACGACGCCAACGTATGCAATTTTAGCTAACCAATCGAATTGAAACGCCGCACTAGCCTTTCAATCAATTATCTTATTCTCAAAATTGAAAGCTATTGAAAAAAAGACTTGAGCGTCAGTTTTAATCGTCTGGTCTATATCAGTCCGAGATGAAAATCTTGCAAATTCAAAGCTTGAGTTCTCCCAAATGTATTATTATATATCTAGCAGAAATTTTCTCAGATACCTTATACCAAAATCTAATTACATCTATTAAAATTGAAATAATTTTTTAAAGGTTTCAAATCCTGTTCTAGGTATTAATATGTTTATAAAATTGGATAAATTCTAAAAAATCGTGACGTAAAACTAATTTTGCTAGACGAAAATCGTGAAATCGTGGAAGAAATAATGAAAGTTTTTCCGAAAAACTAAACGATAATAAAATTAAATGTTTTGTTTATAAATAACAATTACAAATGATCGCAAGTTTTGTTCGTTGCCGATACCCATTATTGATAAGAATTCTATTTCTATTAAGAATAATTTTAATTGCAAATGAAACAAGTTAATAAATATGATTACTTGTGGAATAAAAGAATTTTTGAAACCATGTACTGTTGCAATTTATTGTCAATTAATAAATTAAAGTCATGAATTTTTGTCGTCAACAATAGTTATCAGCAATGAAACCAATTTCCGGTCACTTATCATTGTTGTCCCATTACTCATTTCCATGTTATTTATAACAATTAAGGTCCTTGAAGGATACATTAAATGGTATAAATTTCATTGCAACGGTTATCACGATCTTCACAAATATTCACTTTAATATCTATTTAGACATTGAGGAGGGGAGATGGAGACATTGTCATTTTTCAGAATCTGTTTAATTTCAAGAAACGAATGAGTGAATCTCCATAAAGGACCTCTCCATTTTTAGAATTAAATGTTTCAAATTTGACACGTGTAAATAAACTTTTACGCCTGACTGCATTTGAAATCTTGTGACAGAGTGTAATCCCAGTCAATTCGAATCGGTTCCGAGCTCAAACTTACTTTCGGAGCAACTGGCAAATTCAAGCACTCCCAAACGCGTTAGCACGGAGTACTTGACCGAAAGCGAAACTTCTATTCGAGTCTTTGATGTTCATGTCCCCAAAGTGAGATACAATCTAAACCCGGTGTTGTTATTCCTTGACAGACGATACCACCTTCATTTTCTATAGACTACTGAATAATAACAGAGGCATCCAATACTGCATATAAGAAATTGAAAATATTGAAAAATACGTCGATAATATTGGAAATATATTATACAAGTTTTTTTATTGTATCTGTTCGGGA
Source organism: Sphecodes monilicornis (assembly GCA_913789915.3). Classification (NCBI taxonomy): domain Eukaryota; kingdom Metazoa; phylum Arthropoda; class Insecta; order Hymenoptera; family Halictidae; genus Sphecodes; species Sphecodes monilicornis. Next base: position 32,399,312 of record OU565284.1, on the reverse strand, counting down.
TTCTGGAAGAATTCAGGCAAGGAAGTTAATGACGGTCCTCGCACCACGGCACGAGCTAGTTGAGCGAGACGGCGCATTGACACCTGTCACGCTATCTATGAGAGACAATCGAATATCGCTAATTACCAAGTGTAACGTGCTCAGCTGTGGTGTAGCGCGCCGTCATCCGCCCCCCACTCTTGTAACTCCTCGCAACGAGGAAGATCCCCGATTTTAGGATCTTTGGTCTTTCGCGACACGTAGCACTCGTTCACACGCGCCGTTTTCTGCACGCACGTTTTGAGCTCTAATCCCGATCGGCATTACAGGAATCAGGCCACTACACTCACTCCATTGAAAAACTACTAGACAATTATTGCTAATTCGCAACAGTAGAACTGGTCCTTCGAGCCGGATGTTTAGTATTTGTCACGAGGAACAAGTTTAAATTTCGTAAACTATTTCACTCCATGTCCATATGGTGTCGCAAAAAATCGAAAATACGGAATAAATTTGTTTCATTTGATCCTTTGTTTTCGAGAAAATTGAGTTTGACAATTCAGATCTATTTATGCCGGATCTACTTATAAATGCTAGGCTAGGCACTCGAACTTGACGGATTATCAAGGTCAATTATCTCAAAAACAGCATCAAATAAAAAAAAAATTTATTCCGTATTTTCGACTTAGTTTCTCATGTAGAATCACCCTCTCCACGATTGTACCCAATATTGACACACCCTCTAGACATGTGGAATAAGATAGTTTACGAAATTTTAATGTCGTTTTTCAAGATAACGGTTTATTTACGACCTATGGTACCATTAAGACTTTTGTTCCTCGGGACAAGTACTAAACGATACAATAAAAAAAATTTGACCTTGAAAATTATTCTGCAGGTCAATTTTGCGGTCACTTTTTTTAACAAATCTCCACGGATCCAAAGTTGTAGAATTCCGCTATAGTGGTCGTGACATATAATTTCCTTTCGCTCCGTACAAAACACATTTAACCTCCGGATGGCTGAGTCCATTTGGACCCAGATTTACACACATTCCATCTGAATTCTAATTTTCCAGTAGCCTATTCGAGTCATTAGCTGTCTGTATTGAGTCCAATAAGAGGATCAACGCTTATCTAAAACAAAATAGATACAGAAATATATAAAAGTAATTGATGCATAAAGATTTTAATGGATCCAGACATGGCTACCGTGAAATTTTCAAAAGATCATAACACATATGCAATTAAATATGCTCGCACGTTTGGTAGAATTCATACATTTGGGTAGATATAAAAAAATTTGTAAAGCTTGACAAATATTCCATTAATGGAACAAATATACGTATATTATTTTAAACGTATCTTTAATGTTATACTAAGTTGGTACATTAAAATTTTTAATTTCCTATATGTGTAATAAAATTTCATACCGCATTAGCTACACATTGCACTACCATAAAACCGACAACTTTTAGTCTGTATCAGAGGTGTGTGAACTCAAATGGTTTCCATAATTTAATGTCCTAACGGTAAACAACAAATGTTTACACGGCAAACATCGAAAACATTAAACAATGCATAGAAGCATCGTGGTACTCGCAAGCCCTAGGCACTCTTTTAATGACTCCACCATCAGCTACTCTTCACTACTGTCACCATCCCTCCTCTACCTCACAACCAGACATATTGGTCAACTGTCTTTGAGCAGCATGTACTCCAAAACTCGAGTTTGTGATACTTCACCCTCTTTCTTCTCTCACTCCATAGGTACCACTCCCCGCCACTTCGTGTACAATTAAATTGTCTTGGCAACCTCATTTTAATCTTCATTCTTGTTTCGTGTATCTTTGAATGCATCAATTTTGCAATTCTATTGCAAACACGCAAAGGTCCTAAATTTATTATTAGGTGTGCAAATTAATTCGTGACCTTCACAATCTATAAGTAGTAAATTTATTTTAGATCTCAATCTTTTATCAAATTGAGGATTTGATACTTATTATATTTATAACACGTGGTAAATACATAGAAATTGATCGAGATTATTTTCAGTAATAGAAAGTATTTTTATTTGTTCATAAGTAAATAACAAATTTAAGAAGAAAGGATTACTAATTAATTTGTACACCTAATATAAGACCTACTTATTAGTTGCGATCTAGCATGTTCATTACGTTGCACATGAAATGTCCGACTTTAGAATGCAAATGTTATAAAACGGTTTAATAAAAAATACTATTGCAGGTATATTATAATTTTAAGGTTCAAAGCTGATCTTATCTTCCGTTTTTATTCAAATATTTAGTTTTTCTTTTAAATAAGTTTATTTCAATGTCAATCAGCGTGGTTGTTATGCATTCTGTTTATGTGAGTGGACAAATTGTCTATTTTTTTTTTATTTATTTTACATCGCTCACAACTCTTTGCTAAGGTTATTTCGCGACGGGACCTACAGTTTATTAAGGTGAGTTCCGAACCACCTTGGGCACCACAGTATTAGATGGTAAAAAAATTGTATATTGACCATAACATTGTGTGATGTTTAATCAATATATGGTGGTAAACGAACATACTATTTGTCGATGTTATAATTAATAATTTAAAAATGACGATTACAATCTTGTACATGAAAAACATGAATGACCAAAAAATTCAATTTTTACCGTAGTACAATCAAGAAAAACTTATAACTCGTTGACAGAATATGTTGATTACAAAAAGTCGTATTTCTTTAACGCTATTATATACAGTATTATAAAGTAACGTTAATATACAGCGTGTCCAGTTTAAATGTATACACGTAATTATTTCCCAAAGTATTAAAAATGCAAATTAAAACCATTCCACATAACTGATGCATAGTATTAAGGAGGACATATCGTAATATAAATTATTCCATTTTGTGATGACCTTGGGAAATACCTTGGGGTGTATATAAAAAGATGTAACTTTCATGTCTAATGAATTTATCGACACAAATATTAATTGACCATAACTTCATAGCGCGTTTGGAACAGTACTTTATTTTTAATTGACTTTCATTGGTTTACTCAAATTAGTCGAAAGTGGAGATGCCTCTTAATTACAGCCGTTTTTTCACTTGCAAATTGAAAATATAACGTTACATGAAATTCAGACGATTCCCATCGTTTCCAGAGGAAGTGTACCTGTCCACGTGAACCTAAAATAATCCAGGCTCACAAATCGCGAGAGGAATCGCGTTTGGCAAACGAATTAACACAACAGATACGCCACGTTGTGTCAGCGAGCGACGGTTAAGCTAAGGCTGCTGTAAATTATTCCGTCAATTCGATGAGAGCAATTAGCGAGGATTTCAGTCTATTAAGTCCTTCCCACGTTTCGTCTTCAAGATTGCTTCATAGGAAAACTTATCGCTTGTCACACTGTTTCGACTGTATAACAAACATTGTTATACAAACGAAACATTTCTTCATTAACACCTGGCATGAAAGTTGCAGGTTTAAATTTAATTAACACTAGAACTATCGAGTACTAAATGTGCCCGATGTATATGTGCTGCTCTCCTAATAATGGCAAGACTGCATCTATTCAAACACCATAAAATTTTCAATAAAGAAATTCATTTTAAAATTTCTGAGGAAAACAGTTTCCTCAGTTAACATTTCAGTAATTGTGTAAACAAAATTAGTAGCTCTAGTGTCAGATAAAAGCTGCAACTTTTATACAAAACCGTCCTATGATAAAAACAAAATTAAAAAATATAAATAGAAGCTTTCGTGTAAGCGAATTAAAATAGCATACATGGTATGGCGGCCGAAAAGTGTGTGAGAGGAGGAAAAAAGAGAAGGAAGCGTTTCGTCCTAGGCCCGCTAGAGGACTCATCGGTAAGGCTATCTAGCGGACCCGTGCCTTAGACGCGGGATGTCGTAAGGACAGTTTAGGACGGTATATACATACAAACAGGGGAAGATTCAGGTAGTAGCGAGAAAGGTGTTGTCGTAATGTCCCTCTGTTGACGAGCATAGGAAGTAGTCGCCACAATGGTGTGTGATAACTGTACTTTAATGGTTATTTAAATACATAAGTTCACTTACGCATTTATACAGTAAGTATAAATTAAATAGTAAGTTAAACGATCTTCTCAATACTCAAAACAGTACTAGAACCCGTTTTTTGGAATACTTTCAAAATACTTTATCACATTGAGCCATATTATCGTGGTATAATACCCGTATTATATTAATTGAAGACATCGTCCACTACTTCAACCGATTCTTTTATAAATACTAAAACTGTTCAAGTGCGGACGGAAGTAAATGAAGTAGTTTATAAATATAAGTTTTATTTATTACTGTTCGTAAATCTCCGATCGCCACTTCATAAAAAAGATTTCACGGTATTGAATTCGTACGACCAGCTCGCAGTGGCTGGCTTGTAACTTGAATTTGTAAATGGTGATGCCAGACTATTGAATCTCTAATCTCTCTGTTTCTACTCTAGTAACTAACAAAGAATCAAAGGGTCGCAGTAAAATTATTCGACTCGGTCAAGATATAGTGTTAATTGTAAGATTATAAATCGAGATAAAGAATCAATTAAACTGTCTTACTAATATTACAAAACTAGTCGTCCAATAATGCGTTACACCAGAGCTACAGCGTGCAACAAGTGGTCCTACATACAAATTGTTCATTCTTAAAATAAAAAATCATGATATCAAGAGAGAAACTGGATATGTTTACAAAAAGGTTGACACCTCTGATGTCGATAATTTTCATACATGTTTTTTTTAATCAATATGTACATATTATTGTGTGATATTTATGTAGTGTTTGCTGAAAAATTTATCTAAATATCTTAAGAACGTCTCAAGAACGTTACTGCAAAATTTTATCCAAAGTCATCCAGTAGTCTTTCAGATACTTTCGATACCGAATTTTAAAACTTTATTTCGAGAGTTTATTTAAAACGTAATTCAAAACTTTGTTTAAATATTACTGTTTATAATGTTTCAATAATGTTTATTATGTTACTAAAGGTAAGTAGACCATTAAGAAATACACCCGTAGCCTTACAACCACTTTTCTCTACATTTTAAATGATAGCTCTCATTGTACAAGTTTTAAAATGACAAAGAATTGTAAAACAGGGTTATCTAATAGTTTAAATCGCTTAAATCGAAATAGTTTAAATCGAAAAGATATAAAAATGTATTATAATTAATTATTTTGTTTTTATTTCAAATCGTTTAAATCTTGACGATACTTCGTGGTACCGCTTATTTTGAAATGTATTATACAAAGGATGCTTAAAATTTGACTAGAAAGTGTTACTGTATTGTTGAAATCTTCTCGAAATTTACAAAATAATGATTCGTTCGGAGATACTATATTGAAATACAAAATGTGGACATTTTTCTTATTGGTTAGTGTATATTACGTTGTTTTTTTGTTTTACGGGAATGGTTCTTTAATTGACGCAAAATATGAATTCTGTTATACATTCTAGATAACTGAAATAAGCGACAAGAAGAGGGATTATTTTAATTGTATAATATGTTCTTTACAATCATTATTACTTGTAGGTGAATATCACTCATTTTCTGTAACATTCAATAATATGGATGAGTATCTCTATAGAAATGAGAATCTCTATATGACATATCTCTAAAGAAATGAAACGCTTAATATGGCGTTAATCTTAAAAGATATTTTTAATAAAAGTCTTAATCAAATTACATATTATTAGTGACAAACCAAATTGTACTTCAATTATAATTGAATAATTTGAAACGAGCATACAACTGAACAGTTAAAAAAAGGTGAATTTACTCTGATGTCTAAAATAAATATTGACAATAATGACGTATAACATTGATCAATGCTCCTTCGTTAGAAAGAAGACATAACAGAACAAGATGCATTACTTTTGTAACATTGTGGCAAAATATAGAATTAAACTAAAAAATATTAATATATGCGTCGCTCATTTGCCAATCCGATTAACTCCACAAAATCAAAAGAAGAGAAAGTTGCTGAAGTAGTATATGTTCACTGTTAAAATTTTTTTCGTCCTTTGCCATTTGACGGTAGTAAATTAGTAAACCTAATTATTAAGGAGATTTATTCTAAATGTACTATGTTCAGCATTAAGGAAGTACTGGAACTTCAAAGTTGTGACTTCAAAGTTACAGAGAGCTATAGACGGTTAACTTACTCTTGCACGAGGAGTCGCGATTTTCAACAGGCACGAATATCAATAATATCGTGATTATCAAATGACTATAACGGAAGTTTATCACTAGCGAATACATTTCGTCGAGCGTATCTCGATCGTCAGCTGAAAAAGTTCTGATAGCTTCCCCGCCCTTCCTCCGACACCTTCCGATACTCTCTTTTTTCTCCTCGTTCGCGAAATCGCTTGAATCGTTCCTATCGGAAGGAAATTCGACGAGTCCTCCGGCAGCGTATTTCCGGCGCGACTCAATTCCTTAGATTGCGCAATCACCGGGAACCACTCGAACAGACGCGTGACGCGCGACGGGACGCGGTGCAACGCGATACAACGCGGCGAAGGCATGTAGGAACCATGGCGCGGCGCATCGTTTGCACGTTAAATGGAGCACGTCCGCTCATACTTGTCCCGGTTGACCGGCAAACGGACCGTTTGTTATCCTATTATCTAGATTATATTGTTTTATGCGAGCTCGCGGCTTGCCCGCTTCCCAGATTATACTGCAGCGGCACGTTGATCGATATCGACTTCGTCCGTTCGAATCAACTTGAACAGCTGCGTACACCTCTGGACATTGATTTCTGCGAAAATAAAATAAGTACTCGCGCACTGCCAGATTCTAATTTTAACGCCTGAACTGCAACGCCAGATTTTTCGTTTCTTTCTGTACGATTAACGTAGTGCGGTCTCACAAATGTTACCATAGTATGTTGCTTAATTAGACAGACCCACACACTCGCTTCGGTATTTAAGTTGATGCCGATCATTTTAGTAAAATAATGATAATAAATATAGCAAAAATAACCAAAGTGCGAAATTTTTACAAAAATATATTGTCTCATGTCATAGAGAAATATCATAATATAATATATTACATAATAACATGATAAGTAATATTGTAGTAGAAACAATCATCCTATGTAGAATTACTAACAAAATTATCAATTATTTTAGAATGGAGTTTTATCGTAAATTTTAATAACCTTTAGCTTGGATGACCTCCATCAAGCAATTATACAGTAGCCGACAAAAATAGTGAAAAATTGGAATTTCTGTAATTCAGCATCCTCATCATCAAACTTCTTTAGTTTATTCGCCTGTTTTCACATAATGAGTTGTAACAACCCATTTCGTTGTCAATTATAACATGTTCTAGGAGAACCTACCATGCCCACGGTCCAGCTACGTATCTAGGATGTGCAGAACCTCCCCGACGACGCACAGTGGTTCCAAATCCCGAAAACACGGCCAAAACCTCAAAAATAAACTACCTCCTAGGAGTTTGTAATTGTAGGGTTTGGTAAAGTGACGATATGACCACTGAATGCCAGCAGGGAAAAAGGTAAAAAGTTTATGGTGCGGTACAGTAGTCAGTTCAACGTTAGCCTTCGTTTTATGAGCATTTGTCGCGCGCATTAGTAGGAAATTGAAAACAACCTTCTAAAGTGCATACCTTTCAAAATAGTGCATCAATTTCAATTCTGCAAAATGGATGCTGTTCCTGGAAGTAAGTAGAATGTTTATCTGTTTTTGTATCTCCAAAATTGTTAGTCATTACGTTACACGATGGAAATATTCTTTGGAGAACGTAGGAAGGTAAAACTTGATGCGCGTATTGTAGAAACGTAGACATAAGTTAAAAGTTCCACGGAGTACCACCAAAAGTCCTTTTCTGACGTGTTGCTAATACATTTATCTCAAAAAATTTATATAAACCAACTGCCACTAGGCGCCACTCTGCTCATACGACGGTAAACTTTGTTTCTTTCCTATGGATTTTAAAAATGCGATTTTACAATTGTTAGTAAGCATTTCTTTCTAATCATTGTGAATTGAATAGATATCTGCTGCGATTCGGATGATTAAATCTTATGTACATAATTTATTGTACAATTATACTAATTCTTGATATACAAAGTGCAATTTTGCTTGTCATTTATACATTTTTACCTATCAACCACTCAAAACACATTTAATGCGAATTGTTGTCTAAATTTTAATCGACCATTTTGTTTTTTGGAATTTAAACTTCATATTCGTAATCAGCGACCCCAAAAAGATCATTTTCCAAGCAGGCATAACCATTTTGTTGGGAATGAAATAAATCCACGACAGTGTTTCCACGTATTCTGTATTTAATGTATAATTAATGATGTGATAAAACTGCGAATATAGTTCGACTGTATAGCTGTATGTGAAAAACTACTTTGCAAGATGCGCTCAGGCTAGCTGCTATAACGGGACTGACGACGGTCCTAACTTTACGCCCTCGCCTGGGCCCTTCTGTCTCTGGGAAAAAACCTCCCCTTAAGCCTACGCACTTATACTAAGACGCATGGTATCGTTGTATTCCAACACATTTTTTAATGTACATGTCCACCATATTGGATCCGCCATTTTGTTTTTGGGAATTTCAACTTCATATTCGTAATCAGCGACCCCGAAAACCCCCGAGTACGAATTTTTGAGTGCATTAAAGTACGTTTAGAATTTTTGGCCGTGTTTTCGGGATTTGGGACCACTGCGCGACGGCTCGGTAACGGGCGGCTCCGATCTCCAGGAGCTGACGCCACCACTTCTCCCGCGCACGCTGTCGGGTCCAGCACCTCAACACCTCGACCTCTTCGACCGGCAGCCCGTCTCCCTTCGGCGGAGATGAAGCAGACGTCGATAGCGGTGATCAGTATATCAAGGGGCTCCACACCTGCCAGGACTGTCGTTGCCCCGTGGGTTATGGTGTGGTCCCCCGGACGATCCTGATGACCATCCGTCTCGGCCATCTTCAGCTGCTTGCTGCGCCGACCGTCCACCAGGTCGTCGGCCCACACTGGTGACCGGGCCACGGACCGCACCACACTCAATAGAGACGGCGCACCCTCTTGTCCGGCCCTCTGGGTTTCGGTAAGAGGTAACGAAGCATGTTGGCCATCCCATGCACACGCGGAACCAGTGGATCGAAGTGTCTGTTGAAACCACATCGGCTGTCCAGGTCGAGACCGAGATATTTCATCCAGCTATCAATCCAGACCGAGGCAATCCCCACCAGGATCCAGCACTGGGGCGGCCGCCGCGACAGGGGCAGTCCGTGAAAACAGACCGCCTCCATCTCTGCGGCGATATCTGCAGCCCCAGCTGACAAATCCTGCCGACGAAGACGACCATTTCAGCCAGGTGGACGGTCCACATCTATTCCCTCCGCGTAGCGTCTGAGGTAGAGGGCGGAAGGGCACCGGCCAGTGGCGCGTTGTATCCGATGTTCTATAACAGGGGCCCCAACATGGACCCCGGGAACGACGTGGCTCATCCCCCTCCTGTACAACCCGCAGCGGCCGGGATACTTTATCAAGCTGACCCACAGGTAGCTCGCCAGCCCAGCTCAGATGTAGGAAGGCTCTTCGTGCTCGCGAAGGGCCCCCGTATCCTGTCCCAGTGCAGGCCATTCCTAAGAAATCTAACCCAAACCTAACCAAAATTCTTTTAAAAGCTGAACATACCAACCCTCCGTGGGTGTTCCATCGCAAGGGAACACGCGCACGGGGAGTTCGCGTCAACAGGGTTTATGACACGGACGTGACGAAAAGGCTATTTTTGAGATTAAGACCTTTTTCACATTTGGCGACCACTCGACGTCCAATTTTCGTTTCCGTCCTTCCTCGATAGCCGTGACGTGTCATAAACCAATAATTCCCGAAGAGTCGTCCTTTACCGAGGGTTACTTCGAGGAATTCCGACGACGCAGTCGAAGGTCCAAAGGACTCCACGGTCTTGCAAGTATCATCCCCACTCTACCCAAGACAACGCACGCTCAGGACGTAACGGAAGGGTGGTGATGATCCATAAAGAATGCGCCAATTGGGAAAATGCATCGGCAAGAACCAATTGGCGTATTTCTACTAAGCGACACCGAAAACCTCCCAAAACAGAGGAACGCCTACAAGTACGAAGGCAGCCTAGGCGCTCCTCAACTTCCGAAAGAACTCGACTCTACATTCAGACAGCAGTCGCAGAACATCGTTCATCAACGCAATCAAAGTCTCACGCAACCATCGCTCCTCACTACGAATCCAGTCACCCAAAATTAGTTTGGCGGGTGATAAGTCGGTGACCCACATATCGAAACGCGTCCAATCGGGATCTCGAGATTTACAACCTCGAGTGAGTTTACGGTCGACAAAAACCGCGCGTTAATATAGTTCGGTCGCATCGCAACAGTGGGGTAACAATCTAGAAACAGAATTCCTTACAAATTTGAATTGCTCGACTTGTAAAATAGACATTCAGTTTTATAATTATAGTTATATGCATTAAGAAACAAATTTTATTACAAAAATTGTTAGCAGGCATGAAAATAGGGTACCCGAAGGTATTTCAGCACGTACAATTTAACAATTTTTCTGAAGAAATATAGAAGAGGAGGGAGTGTTTCTCAAAAATCACGGATTTTCTAAAAAAAATTTTTACACAGTTTGGTAAACAGGATAATACTATCCAATTTTTAGCTTTCAGTTGAATACAGGAAATTTTAATGTCTATTTAAAATAGTATGTTATTTGAGTGATAGAACAACTACTTGAAATAGTATTTGAAAAATTTGTTCTCCCAAATTTTACCCAGCTCTCACTGTACGTTACATTACTATTTTCAAATTCACGAAAGTAAGCAATAATAGATGAATGTATAACGTACTTAATAGTCTGCCCTCGGGTAACAACTTTTTAAATATTCATTAGAGTAGGTAAGGTGCTCAAACGGCGTTGTCGAAGGGTAAACAAAACTTCACGGACTTACAGAAACAAGGAGTTACCCATGCCTACTAAGGGGTAACTGGGTGTACAAGGGCACAAGAATGTATGCTTGTTCTCAATGAAACCGACGTTAAAACATGCCAAAATTAGTATAATTTCCTATGTTAATTGTAAACTACACAAACATTTAATTTGTTATGAGGTGACAGTAATAAATGTAAATAAACTCAAACTGCAACTTGGGAAAATGGTACCTAATAAGGAACTGTTAGAAAAGCAAGAAATTTCATATAAATTTATTTTTTCTTTTATTTATAATATTTAAATAAATTAAGTACAACGGATAAATACAGAAATATCTTCTAATTTTTGAACTTGCACTCCGCTTAAAATATTAGGTTGCCAAATCAGAAATGTTGGATTTTTCTGTAGATCGTTTCTGCTGTTATTAAATAAATAGTATTAGTAATTTATAAAACGAGCATACAGTCTATAAATACTTATTATAACAATTACTTACTACTTATCTTTATCTCAAGATGAATGAGAGAATGCATTTTCGTGCAATTTTGCTTCTTCATTTTCGCAAAGATAAAAAAATTCTACAAACAACAGAAAAGATTTATGATGTGCATAGTAATGGGGTTCTGTAAATGAAAGCATGGAGCGAAAATGGATTAATCGCCATGGAGATTTCACTCTGACCTATGATAAACGTTGTTGCAGGCATATCGAGGTTAATAACGATCAATTGCCAATCTAATTAAAAATAATCCATGTGACGTCACGCGAGAGATGATTAAGATGTCAAAAATATTAAAGTCCCGCGTTAAAAATTATTTAAAATTGGTCCGTATCGAAAATTTCATCATTACTTTTCTAATGAATGCAATATTTGAAAAAAATGTATAGATATGAGAATATGCTTAGATATTTCAAAATTCAAGCCTAACAACGATATTACTTTTTGGTAAAACTTTTTAATTTGTTGAATATGTTTGGCAGTATGCTACTTTTTACTATTTAGAATGATTATTCCACTAATAAATTAGCACCCGAAGAAAAACGTGTTGAAACATATGGACTGAGAAGTGAAAATTATGAACATCAAGTTTACGTACATTTTTCTATACAGTTATTTCCCACTGCCTACTGATCTTTAACAGTATTTAAACAAACATAACCGTTTTCTAAATAGAACTTATCGATCAAGGTAAGCAGCATTATAATCAACACGTTCTATCAAAGAATTAGAAGTTTCTTGACTGTGTTACGGTGGAAATTAAATTTTTTAGTCGTTCCCGTCATATACAGGATGTTCACGCTATCGCTAGCCAGCGTTTTCCTTGCAAGTAATAAATATTATAAAAAAATGGTAGAGGAAAAAGTACTGTTTTTGGTAAGTAACATAATGGCGTATGTAATTTTCTTGTGTTTGCACTTGTTGAAACTCTAGCTATTAGGAAACGGAAATGAAGAGGTAAATGCAGTGTAGAGAATGTAGATAACAAGAATTATAATGTAACGAAGAATATACAGAAAAGGGGGGTGAAATATGATACAGTGGTATGATGACCGGATGATACAAACCGTGAAGCTCACGATTTGGATGAATAGATGAATTCTCGTGAAGCTCACGAGAATTGCAGTGGAGATGGTGTAACTGTGTGCCGCGCACAAAAGGAAAACAGAACAGCGATGTGATCAAGCGATCGAGACAGTCGGAAGCGACGAGAACGAGCGCGGTTTCGGCGCGCCTATTTATACTTGTCCGGGACCATCGGTTAGGAAGGATTGAGGAGTGGGATTTTTGAAATTGCAAGGATCCGCCAACACCTAACGTTCGTTGGCAATCGGGGCATTGCCCTAACGACCGGTGCCGCGAGGGAGACAATGGAAAATAGGCGTTGGATTTAAAATATGGAATATCGGAAGGATGGCCCACGAGACAAGTACAGCGGGAAACGTAAACAGCCGGCGCCGAAGACGTTTACAATCACGGTCGTTCACCGCGATGCACGAGTCGAGCTCGTCAGCTGAGCTCGACGAGGTACAGAAAAACTGCCGAAACGCGAGGTTCTTATGTATAGGCAGACGCTGTTGCGGGCAAGGCCTATACATAAGAACTCGTTGCGACGATTCGCAAGAAACCGGCAGGATCGAAATAGCTCGCGACGGAAAGAACATTCGAGAGGTCTGAAATCTCGAACAGCACTATTTTCTTAGAAATGAAGGTGACCTTCAATTTTTTAAATGAAATGCTATATATTTTTTTATAGCATATGAAAGTGTGTGTCAAGACAAATTTATTCTTATTCAACACAATGACCTTCAAGGTCATACAAGGTCAGAAATGGCAGGAAAATTTTGAATATTTCGTACGTAATATTTCGTATATATATCATTCACGATACACAACGCCCAGAAATGTAAACGACTTGCAAAGGAAACTAACGCAATAATGTGCATTAATATTTCGGACAACGATAGAAGAAGCTAACAAGAATGTAATTAATAGTGCCGAAATATGTAGTCATGCATAAGGAAGTTATATTGAACATTTACTATAGCCTCGTCAATAAAGTATACTTGTAAACACATTAGTAGGAAATGTTCAAAGTGTTTCTTCATTTCTGACCTTGTACGATAATGAAGGTCATTGTGTTCTATACGAATGAATTTTTCTTGATACAAACTTTCATATGATATGAAAAAATATATAGCATTCCATTTACAAAAATCGGAGGTCACCGACATTTTCATGAAAATAGTGCAAATACAAAAAAAATTACATACGCCATTACGTTGCTTGCAAAAAACAGTATTACTTTTTCCTCTTTCATTTTTTTCTTATATTTATTATTTGCACGAAAAACGCTGGCTAGTAATAGCGTGAAAACCCTGTATATGTTTCATTGTTATATTTTATTTGAAATAAATAATATTTTCACCGTCTTTTCATTATAATATAATTTCTTTTTAACTCTTGGCGTGGTGCTATTAACATTTCGAAATTATTATATTAATTTTCAAAACTTATGAATGTTATAGTGGTGGAGTGTGATCATGCACCACAGTGTGTACTGATAAAATAATAAGTTTGGTCACATTTTTTCTCGAACGAAGACATGATCGGTGATGGGTGGTTGGGCGACATCGACGGACCCCGTGTCACGGAGATGATTTTACAGTGCCGTCAAGCAAGTGGACAGCCGGCTCGCCTCGAGTGGCTCGCGTCTGGTTGTGACGAAAGGATGACAACTAGCATTGGTAATGGAATTCTGTAGTTTCACGTGGAACGGTCGCGGGGAGTGAATCAAAGCGGCCGTGAGGCCTCTCGTTGACATGACAATTGCACCAATCATCAATGCATGAATCACGAACAATCCACTTTGCCCTCGTCGTGTTACGTCGAGCCTCGTTACGCGTTGCCGTCACGTTGCGGAAAGTTCGATATCGATCCCACTCTCCTGGCCGAGTGTCTCGGTGTGCGTACGGTGGCCGACTTTGCACCGGCCACGATCCTGTGACTTTCATTGGAAACGGGCCAGGGATGTAACGAAACTTCCGGCGAGCTCTAAATTGTTGGGAGACCATCAGTTCAGCGCGCCGCTGTGTCTCTCTGGCCCATTTTTTCTCCGCCCGCAATCTTCTCGATCTTACCCGTGCATAATCGCCTAGAGTGACTCCCACGTCGAACACTGACATATTCGAAATTAGAAAATCAACCGAACCTCCATGAATCTCGAAGTTATCCCCCCTTGACTTTTAAGGAATTACGTTCTGTCTGGAACATTGAAGTAGGTGCATTTTGAATTATAATTGTCCTCAAATGTGATCGCACACGAGAATGGCATTTATTCAATTTAATTTTATAAAGTAATATTCTTAGTTAGCCAATAAGATTCAATAATTATGCTTCACTTCAATCATTATACACGTATCTAAATATTTTAGAAAAATACACTGTTAAAAAATAGATAAAACTCAATTAAATAAACTTCTGCTTTATGTACATTCATGAGCTTGCGTAATTGTATACATATACATACTGTTATCTTTGCAGTAAAGTAGGACTTCGATTATCCGAGCCTCCGATGTTTGAATTCTATTATCCTTACACGCTTCGCGTATACATAATTGGTGGAGAGTACGATTTCCGTGGCCCCTCGTTTTGAGGTTATATTTGTGTTCTAAGTAGATTTCCTGTCTTTATTTTGCAAATATCTCGGTAACTATGCGAAATATGGCAAAATATCAAGAGACCTTTTTTGTAGAAAATAAAATTTTATTCGCATAGTCTTTGCATTGTAGCTGTCATCCAGGATTTGAACTAGTAATGAAAAAATCATGTAAATAGAATGAGTTGTGGTTAGGTCGTGGAGGGGGTGGAAATCGAACGAGGGGCCACGGAAATCATGCTTGTGCTCATAAGTGAAACTAAGGTGATTCGTATGCAATACTATTTATTATACAAGTCAATAAAGATCGAACCTAGCACTGCGAATATTTACTAGAATACACATATTATTCATTTCCTTATGGTCTTAATGTTTTGTAGCGGTGTGTATTCCCTCAATATATTTATTAAACGACAGCACTTTTTTCGTAATGTCAAATGTTAATTTACTTTCCTGTATGTTAGCACATGAAAAGTTAAAAATATAAAATACGGATGAATTGGAATTTTTATCTTTGCATTATAGAAAAATTGATTACACTTGCAATTTCTCATATTTTCTAATAAATAAAGGCCTTACATAAAACGCTACGAACTTATTCCCCAACCCAATAGTATTGGTTCACTGATATACCTGACTCGTATCATGTTAAAATTTCTCGGCCGAGTCGAGCTTTCGAGCTTCTCGGCCCTTCGAGGGGTATATCCTGCAGTAGAGGGATAATTTCACTGCATTTAACCTCTACAGCCTTGTAGAACTCTTCGCGACAACATTGTAGTTGTTGACATGCAAAAGATCAACAAAGCGATCTGAGACAATAAACAGGGAAAACGTAGAGCAATCGAAAACATATATATATATATATACACTAGGGAAAATTGTAATTATAAATGTCATAAATAAATATTTATACATTTCCGTTTATACCCTCATTTACGTATAATAAAAATGTGTTTGCTGGCAATAAGAAAACGAAGACTTTGAAACAATAAGTCACATGCATAAAAATAAGTAAGTTAAATATAAGTACAAATCAATAATAGGTTCCTTATGCATAATTTTATATATAGTAAATACTTTCTCTCTTATGCATACACAACTGGGGGTTTCTTCGAAAAATCAGAAGAAAATGCTTTTACTTTCCTTTATTCATACAGGCCATTATAATTAAAGGAATCCTAAACTTGTTTAATGTTTTGGATGCTTGTGTAACGGTAGATGACGGTATTCGGTTTCCGATCATTTTATGCATCTGATCAGCGCTAATTTCTATTGCAGAAAGTAATTAACTATTTATGATCCTGGGGTTTACGGCGCGGTCGTTTTACACGCTATTATCGTTATCAGAGCTACGAGTGGATCACTGTTGACATTCTCCTTATAATCATTATTAACGAGTTCTGCATGAAGGAAACGTCGTATTTTCTATCATATTAACTATTTTATATTTATAGTTTGTTTATATGTAGGCCTAATTACAAATAAATTTCCAAGATATTATGCAGAAATCGTTGTGTTCTGTTTAATTATTTAAAAGCTAGCACGCATTTCATTAGAAAAACGTAGATAAACGTTTAAAAACAATTTTTTAGGGAAGACCACTCATCTTATTGCATTGATTTTTATTGATTTTTATACCGATAGCATGACAGGTATGTCAGAAATTCGGTATAGCAGCCTCGAGTCTACGACTGTGTCCTTCGACGGTTCTGGGGTAAGTCCTGAGCGGTCAATCACAGTGCTCTTACCACTCCTCGCCTTCCCCACTCCGTGGCCAGATCCTTCAAGGGAAAACTATCCTTGTTCCTTAAGCAAGCGGTACGACCTCGGGTCGCCTGCAATACTTAAGGATCCCTAACTTTCTAAACAGATGTCAACGAATACGCCCCATCAAACGTCTGCACAACTTCAAGATGCCAGGCGTCATCTCGGGTTTCTTCGTCGACGGAAGTACGCCTTGAGAGGCCACCCTCAATCACTGACCCTACCATAAATTAACCGAAAGCGGAGTAGCGTCGGGCTATCTGCTTTCTATTATTTTCAAAAACAGGCTGTCGCTAACAGGTAACAGTAGATATCCGTAAAAAAAAACGGATTTCAGAACAGTTTAGTAAACAATAAAAACTTAGCATTTGGGAAACCGTAAATTGTTTTAAAAAATCACCAATAACCAGCGGCCACAAGGAGACGCGATTAAGCTTTACAGAACAACTACTTTACACAAAAACCTTTCTAATCCATTTGGGCATAATGACTCAAATGGTTACTTTCATGATTTAAAGAATGTGGAAATCACAATTCAAATGTATAAATAGATGGCGATGACATTATGATACAGACAGTAACAGGGTACCAAAAACAGTTATTACGTTTGCTCGTATAAAAATGAATTGATGAATAAATTTAGATATCGCCAACAAGGAATGAACATCATACAATCAAATCAAAGGTTATATTCCAACACGACAACGCAGCTTTACACAAAGGAAAGATTGTAAAGCTCCGTTCAAAAACAAACAATAGATATTTTTCCATGGCCTGTAAGAGCCACCGACCTGAATGTTATAGAAAACTAATTGACGGATGCCTGCTAAGAAAGTATGCTGAACACGAAAGAAGTCTTAATATAGAAAAATGAAAGAAGGAAAGTGAAAGTGTTTAAATCAGAAAACAATAAAAAAAACTGAATACATAAAAAAGGCTGTTGGAATGTATAAAAAATAAGATAAACTTCTCGAAACTTTACCTCCTCTCGAATTTTGATGAAATTGAAATATGTTGTCAAAGTCATGATTCTAGACAACTTTTTCCTTTGGAAGTATATGGCGGTCTCTCTTAGTTTTCAAAATATTCACAAAAAATTGTCAGAGTCACTATGCCGTATTCTGCCTACTTTGAATGGCCGAATTTGTTCTTTAACAGAGACCCCCCCCCCCCCCCGGCATCCCTGCCCTGAACAAATCTAACACCAACTCACTCTGTTTAGTTTAATGAGAACAAAGAGGTAACTCGAGCTTTTAAGCATCGCGAATAGTTAGGTTGATAGGGCTCTGCCCCTCCCTCGCACTAAAGAACAATAGTTTCTCTGACAGTCTTTGGTAATATTTCGTAAACTAAAGCCAACCGCCCTATACTTCCAAAGAAAAAAGTTGTTTAGAATAATGACAACATATTTAAAGCTCATTGAAATCGGCGAGGAGGTAACACTTCGAAAAGTTTACCAAAAATGAAGGTGGCTGCATATGCTGCCAATCAATAATAAAAATAAAGTATTCGTATTCAATTTCTACAAAAAACATTATATGGTTTATAAGTAGTTTTGTCACGGTTAAATATAGATGTTTTTAGTTTCATTGGTTTAAACTGTTACAATTTTTATAGATGCAAATTATAATTTACCGAAAAATACTTTTCATGAAGTTAACCACAATGCTGAATATGTGGGAGGAACAAATTCTTGTCCATAACAAAAATTTGTATGGTTTTCTAAAGAGTTTTATAGAATTGTCGCGAAGTGTATTATCTCTCTGAAACTCTCAATGATGGAGGATACCACATGTATACGCAAAATGAGAAACAATAAAACAGAGAGGTGAAGAATAAACAAAAGAGCGAGAATAGTTAAACAAACGTGTTGGTAATGATTTCTATGCTTGACTTTGATCGCCCCTCGAGCGTCATAACGTTCGTTGCCACGAACGCATTGAATACCGTTTAGAGTGTTTTCAATTTTTATTTTCTCGCGTGCTCGACCGCATTCGGCAATAAAATTCCGTCAAATTCTAAAGTGAGCAGGAATCATCAGTGTATTTACGTGCCACGGCTTGGCGCGCAGAATATTATTTCCAATGGTCGCGAAATCCTTCGCCGCGTTTCACGGAGCGCAATATTTCCACGTGGCGATGAAACATTTTCCGCCATGCAATTTACTGATTGTTTCCTGCGTAGCGTCGCTGTCACTTCGTTATGACACAGCCTTTGTTAATTTAAACACACGCGGCACGCGCGCGGGCCTCTGTAATTCTCAATACGCGAAAATTGTAGACAGAACCGGAATCCGCGAAGCCGAGTCGGTCCATCCGAACTGAATGCGTTCTAATCAAAAGGATCGCACGACGATTTTGATCGAATCGTTTGTTCGAGTGGTCGGTCGACGCGTGTATATAACAGGGTCTAATCATCGGGAACTTCGTTCCGATGCAATTTACGAATTTATGAGATCATCATTTTCGTTCGGCTATTATTCCACCATCGCGTCGGCTGCGATTTTACAGCCTATACAGGTCAGAAGTAAATCCGAGTTCATCAAACTGCAATTCGCTGCTCCAACCTCTACTGGGACCGCCGCACCACCGCGCCGTGACGCACCGGCATGCTTTTATCCTCCTCACACACAAACATCACATTCTACTTGAGTAAATCACGCACACGCGATACAGTTTCTATGGAAACTGAATGAGGAGAGACAACGTAGAACAATCAGCAACGATAACAGTTCTCTGGGTTACTGAATTTCGGGGGAAGGGCATTCAGCGAAAATTCAACTACTAGTTATTATTCAAATAAAATTTTGAAATTACGTGGTTTTATGTAATTTTTTCGATGTGAACAAATACATTTTTTTGTCAATCATTCTCATCATTAAATCTGTAGCGGCCAGCTTAGGGCGATGTTTTATGGCAGAGCAATCGCTATTGTGTCCTGGACTCGGTACGTGACTCTTGGAATTTGGCTACGGTTTGGGCTTGTCATCGTTTAGTTTTCGTTGATGCAATTGTGCCGACACAGGGCACAAGACGGTACTGGTAATATTTGAACACAGTCCCTGCCATAAAACATCTGCATGTTGTATAGTTTAGCTTTCCTCGACTCGGCGCGGTTGGGCGGTCGGGGCCCTAGCGCGGTATCGCTGCCAGATGCCTGGGATTCCCCAGGTCTCGATCTTCTCGCGGGGGTGCCCGGATAGACATGCGCGCGCGGATCACGGGCACCCCCAGGAGCTTTAGGGACGAACACAGTCGATTTAGTTGGTACACCGGTCTTCGGATCAGGGAGTCCAACACAACCCGGTCTCTCTCCCATCGAGAGGGGTCGGTGTATTCGTAACAGAGATTACCACTGTGCAAACAAAAAAAAAGAAGGTCTCGGTCTTCTCGGTTTGGACACCCTGACAGCGTCGCGAACACCCCCTCTCTGTGCCCGCGTAGCTACACGTTTTGCACCACCCGCGCCCTTGCGATTTGCTGGGCCTGTTTTCTAGCTTGTAGTTTTAGTTTCCGCCCACCCTCAATTTTCCCTGGAGTAGGGACAATTTTTGCATTAAGAAGGGAGGACCGAGAAGTTATAAGGGCTAACTCGCGGTCTCTCTGGCAGAATTAACGAAATTAGTAGAATCGATAGCAACATAGTCATCTCCTGCATAGCTTAGAAGCAGGCAGAATGTTAATTCTCATCATAGTAGTTTTGTTTTATCTAGACCACATAACGCATAGTTATACTTGTACAGTTATCTTAGTTTAAGTGTTTGTAAATACAGGGTGGCCCACATAACTCTGAACAGCTCAATATCTAGAAAACTATGCCATCGATTTTAAAGTTCTTAGTCTTAAATTGCATGGAACTGAAGGGCCTTTCTGACTACATAAACGTGAAGTGGCCTCCATTCCCCTTTAACGGGGGAGGGGAGGTACCTTTGTAATTTTAAATGGAACCCCCTATAAAATGTGACATATTTAGATTCTACAGGAAAAAACAAGTCAATTTTGTCTGAAACATTTTTTTGTCACATACATCCACGATGAGATATAACAGTTTGAAGTTTCGAGTTGTAGGTACTTGAAGCGCTCGGAAATAGCGTTATGGAATTATACGCGCTTAAGTCCTTTGCTTATTCGTGAAGAAATAAGATGTACTTTAAATTAAATGTTCAAAATGTCCACCACGGGCTTGTAAACATTTATTTACTCGAAACATCAAAGTTGTTCTAACATTTTTTAACATTTCGGGAGTCACTGAAGCGCAGGCGTCACGTATCCTCTTTTTTCGTCGGTGGTTCAAACATAACTTTGTCCTTTACATATCCCCATAAGAAAAAAATCTAATGGTGTTAGATCGGGGGATCGAGGAGGCCATTGACGAGGTCCCCCACGACCTATCCATTTGTTCCCAAATTTTTCGTTCAAAAATTGCCTGGTGATGATTGCAAAATGTGGAGGAGCGCCGTCTTGTTGGAACCACATTTCTCTTCTAACGTGCAGTGGCACATCTTCCAAAAGCGCAGGCAAATGATTTTTTAATAAATCACAATAACTTGCAGATGTTACAGTTTCTTGAAAAAAATAAGGTCCAATCACAAAATCTCCTATTAGACCACACGAAACATTTAAAGACCATCGATGTTGAAAAGGAACACATCGCATCCAATTTGGGTTTTCCACGGCCCAATAATGCAGATTATGTCTATTTACATGCCCTGAATTCATAAAAGTGGCCTCATCGGAAAAAAGTATTTTACACAAAAAGTCATTTTCCACAACACCCTGCAGCCACTCACAAAATCTTACGCGGTGATCGTAATCTGCTATCGAAAGCTCTTGTGACAAAACCATGTGATATGGATGATACTTTTGCCGTTTCAAAATTCGTTGAATCGATGAACGACTAATATGTAATGTTTGTGCAAGTGTACGTTAACTAATATGAGAATTTAATGTAATTGCAGCAAGAATACTGGCACTATCATTTTCATTAGTGACAGCTTTAGGTTTATTGCGAGTTTTTTTACACAATTCACCGTGCTCGCGAAGCCGCTTTTCTAAATTATGAAATGTTGCATGACATTTTTTGATCCCATAACGTTCAAAAAGCATCACTGCTGCGCGCCGATAATTTTTTTGGCATTCACCTAACGTTAATAACATATTCACTTCTGTGTCAAAAGTAGCCATAATCACAATGTTACTGCTTGAATAACAGCTCTAAACTGAAAACGTTTTCATAGATAAGTGAGTCAAACTCAAGAAGTGTAAATATTATTGTTTGTGTTTCTTCATGAATAAGCAAAGGACTCAAGCGCGTATAATTCCATAACGCTATTTCCGAGAGCTTCAACTACCTACAACTCCAAACTTCAAACTGTTATATCTCATCATGGAAGTATCTGACAAAAAAATGTTTCAGACAAAATTGACTTGTTTTTTCCGGTAGAATCTAAATATGTAACATTTTATAGGGGGTTCCATTTAAAATTACAAAGGTACCCCCCCCCCCCCCTCCCCCGTTAAAGGGGAAGGGAGGCCTATTCACGTTTATGTAGTCAGAAAGGCCCTTCAGTTCCATGCAATTTAAGACTAAGAACTTTAAAATCGATGGCATAGTTTTCGAGATATTGAGCTGTTCAGAGTTATGTGGGCCACCCTGTATATAGTTAGTTTGCCAAACGCTGTTGTTTAGTCCTTCCAAGTTTTTGGAAGGTGGTCCTTCGAGCTAGTTATTTAGCGGGCACCTCGCAATGCAATTACATCCAAGGCCTAAACGATCGAAAGATCAACCATGGGCGTAAACAAAAACTATACCCTTTGTGTAGCATTACATCCACTGGCGGACATACAATTATGAACATTGATATTTTGAGACTTTTATTATATTTTAGAATGAAACGCAAGTAATTTATTTTTATTGTACTTATACATGTATGAGGATATCTCTTACTTATGTGTGCATACTATATAATTTATGAAAGATTGATAACAAACATAACACAATAAAGTTATGTGTAATGTTCCTTTATATAAATTTTGATGACATGAACTTGTGGACACACTCTTGAACACATTTTTCAATACTGTGACGTTGCTCTTTTTCGGCGCGGTTTCCGCGGACGAAAGATGAGACAACTCCGGGATTTTATAGGCGCGTAGACCGGGCCTCGGCCGGCCGTACGGACGAGGTCCTCCCGGCACAAAACGCGATTCGAAAACTCGATAGCAATATTAACGGACGATGTTCGGACGCCAGGTATCGGAAGGATACCACGCGAAACGAGACGGTTTTCTACACTTAGAGAATCGAATCGAGAATTTCCGTTACCGAGTTTCGAGCTACGTTACGCGACACGCGAAGGGTCAGAGGTTCGGACGCAGGAAGGACGGGGACGGCCCTTACGGCAGGATGGATCTCGCAGGTTGAGAAATGGCAGCGTGATTAGTCTCGAGATTAATGTTTTAATCGGTGCCCTAATTTGTACAATTTGAGCGGCCACGTGGCCGCGACCCAAGAGCCCGCGCTCTTCATACAGGTGTAGCGAAAGGATGGACGTTCGCAGCGCGGGTTTGTCAATTCTTTAAATATCGCGAGGATACGGTAGTTCGGTATTTCATTCGATGTAATCGATACAATAACTCGCGAACGCAGATGTACGGCGCAATTATAGTAAGACTGTCGCGCGGATTCCCGGAACGGAACGGTGCGAGCGTGCGACGGCACGCGATCTTTTCTCTCGCTCGCCCGTGCGAGCGCGCTATACCCGTCGTCGCGAACGTAAGCGATCGAGATCTACGGAACAGCGAAAAACGGAATTAAACGGAATTTAACGAACGAAAAATCGGAATCTCTCTCAAAACACCGGTCAACGGCGTGAGGCGTGAATACGAGGCGGGACGCGCCTCGGCACGTGGAAAACCGAAGACGAGACGGGAAGCGTATCGTCCTCACGCGATCTCTAATAGCCAATTCGTAACATTTACTGTAAGGATCACTGTGAACCGACTTACCGCTCGCTGGAGATGGGCTAGTCCTTCCGTTACTCCGACACGCGACCAGAACACACACACTCGCAAAAGGTCGGGTTAACTTCTAGTTCTCGATATAATGGGAGCCTACGCGACAGTGATCCTTCGCGATTTCCGTAACGACGATCTACCCGGTGATCCCCACCCTAATTTTTGTCGGTTTGCCTAATTGGGCGGTCTCGCACGCCAATTTTAGTTGTGGGCTCCCACGGAATGTCCCTGGCCCTAGACTTTTCCGAAATTTCGTTGACGATCGCCTTACGGCGAACGGGGTATCCTTGACGGTCCCAGGGCGCTCTCACACCACCCACGCGTATGAAACCCCTTCCTACAGGATGAGACGGCGGCAGGACCTTGTACGTGGAGTTCCTTGTCGGAAAGTCCGGTGTTGTGGGGGTTCGAGGCCTGCGTCGTCTCCGGGTTGTTCGGCCCGTGTGTGCGAGCTGCCCCTTTCTTCCACCTGTGCACAGGACCTTTGCTTGGCCAGTAAATCACGAAGATAGAGTCCCACGAAGCGAGCCGTCTTAGGTACCGAAAAAGGGTTGGTGGTGCACGGGGCACGTCATGAAACTTGCCGTACTCGGCGCGCGCGTTTCGAATTAGCCGCCGAACCTTTAATACTATGGAATTTCCTCGGGGAGCGCTCTCGAAATTCGTGACTGTGCGGCTGTCACGCGAGAGGGCGGTCCGGTCCATTCGAACGGTGGCTTTTAGTCGCCGATCGTAACGTAAAAGTGACGTCGCAAAATCTGCAACGTCACAATACATGATATGAATTATACTTGGTAGCTCTTCCTTTGTTTTTAGTCATTTCGGCGCAACGACGATGCGTCAGCCAAGAGGGCCGAAGTAAAAAAGAAACAATTTTTTAAAAAAATTGAAAATTTTAACTTTGTTAAACAGAGCGAAGAACATGCACACAACCCTGACAAAAATATTAACGAATAACGATTCCTCTCGTACATAAAGGCTTAATTGGTTAGCGCCCGCAGAGTCGACGTAAACAATTTCGGACAAGACACACTCAGGTCTTCTTCAAGATCACGAAACTGCGATATTTTTAGACATACAACCGCGAGGTGCGTGTCGCTTAGACGGCAGGATGTCTTGAGAAAGTGTTTTAAAATCATTAGCACTTTCGGACAAAAGACTGTCCTTACGTGTAAAAACCATTTCGTTGAAATTCAATTTCTTCTCTAATTTCTTTCTCTTATTCAATCAGATGTGTAGGATGTTAGGGAAAAGTAGGGCACCAGCCCTACCGGGAATCGAACGCGGGCCGCGCGATTTGTAGCTGATCAGCTCCTGCACATACCCACGGAACACGGAACTATCCGACTTTCCCCAATGTCCATACTGTATTTACTCTGGGGGGTCCTGATACCACAGATGGAAAGGCCGGTATGAGACTAGAGTGTCGATGAACACCAACGCTTTATTCCACTCCAGAGTTGTTTATAACCTTATTAATCTAGGTTAAATATATGCGCCGAACGGGATCCGCCCCTACACCCGTCCTCATAATTAAATCGGTAGCAAGCCGAACGGACTCCGCATGTCAGGTTGCTAAGTAAATTCTGCAAATTTTTTTTTAAATATTTGTTAAAATAATACTGTTATAATGTTATCTTATAGTTAAACTAACGACCACCAACATTAATGATCTCTCATCATTATTCTTGCGTTAGTCGCCTCAATAAAAAAAATGTGGTTTCAATTTTTTCTTTTTTTTATTAAGCATTTGAAGTCTTATGCAAGACTTATTTGTGCTATACAAAAATGTTTGATACCGTGATGTCAACTATATGTATACAGGGTGTCCCACATAAATGGGAACACCTAAACATCTGTCGTATTTACAGTCCTATCAGAAAACTTCAGAGAACAAAGTGACACTATTGCAGGGGGCAAATATAATGGTAAAGAAAAAAATTTTTGATGTCGTGTTTTTTAATGAAATTTCAAGGTCACCGATGTTTTTTTAAATGGAATAGTATATTTTTTTACCATAGCATGATAGACAATAAAAAACTGAATGTAGCGGATACCACCTTTTTGACCTTGAAATGACCTTGAGCAAGAATAATCACGTTGGAGCGGATAAAATGTGGAAGTTTAAAACTTACGTGTTTCAGCAAAGATTACGCGTTGTTTACGGCGGGTTGACCTTTACATGTCATAACAAATGTTCTAAATGTTGATCATCCTCATTCATGCAATATTGCAATATTATATTAAATGATCTGTAGGCACTGTCGATTTCCTGAGACGTAATTGAACGTCGAACGAATTTATACAAGGAGCTCTTATCGGTATAAAGTATGCTGCATTTCTACGCCAGGATTTGTCGGGCCTTTTAGAAGAAATTACGTTATTCGATCGGGAGCGCATGTGGTTTCAACATGATGGTTGTCCAGCGCATTATTCAAAAGTTGCTAGAACGGTGCTAAATACGAAATATCCTAGACGCTGGATTGGGCGACGAGGAACAATTCCATGGCCAGCCCGTTCTCCGGATCTGACACCATTGGACTTTTATCTATGGGACAAGATAAAATGTATTGTGTACAAAGATAAATCCACAACGCCAGAGGATATGCGGCAAAGGATTACTGCAGTATGTGCTTCAATTACTGTAGGATCTCAGGAAAAAGGAAGGCACCGCGCCGGGAATCGAACCCGGGCCCTCGCGGTGGTAGCCGATCGACTAACGCGCTCACCCACGGAACCCTCCCCACCTTTTTCGTAATTTCCTAGGGTACTTGTGGTCTGGGGGGTCCTAATCCCACATTACGTCTCAGGAAATCGACAATGCCTACAGATCATTTAATGCAAGATTGCAATATTGCATAAATGAGGATGGTCAAAATTTCGAACATTTATTATGATATGTAAAGGTCAACCCGTCATAAACAATGCGTAATCTTTGCTGAAACACGTAAGTTTTAAACTTCCACATTTTATCCGCTGCAACATGATTATTCTTGCTCAAGGTCATTTCAAGGTTAAAAAGGTGGTATCCGCTAAATTCAGTTTTTTATTGTCTATCATGCTATCGTAAAAAAATATACTATTCCATTTAAAAAAACATCGGTGACCTTGAAATTTCATTAAAAAACACGACATCAAAAATTTTTTTCTTTACCATTATATTTGCCCCCTGCAATAGTGTCTTTGTCCTCTGAAGTTTTCTGATAGGACTGTAAATACGACAGATATTTAGGTGTTCCCATTTATGTGGGACACCCTGTATACATAACTTAGATTACGCCATAGATCGTTTACACTTATATCTACTTTTTGGTTGCCATGCAAAATACCTATCGACTTTACATTTGATTTTATTGAAGTATTTAAAGGACTGTCGATTCAGACCGTGTTGTATTGCACGAAACAGGTGGTAATCCGACATAACAACGTCTCGAGAATAAACACGGCGAGGGAGAACTTTCCGCCCTAAACCGTGATAGGGTTTCAGTGGTAGTTTTAGCGGCTTTTCAGCCTAGTTTTATCATACTACAGGATTACTTTCCACAATTTTGACACCATCAATGAACGTTTTTGCATTGATTCTTTATTTAATTGCATCAAGTGTTGGATATACAGTTAGGCTTAGAGTTCATAACAATGTACGCCTTCCTCATCCCACGATAAATATGTACTTTGCTATCTACGAGGCATCTAAAGGACTTTTAGTTATCAATCTAATAATTCACGAACAAAAAGCTTAATATGACTTATACTGGACAATATCCAAGTGTAACACGACGAATTCAATGAAATTTTAAATTTAGTTTGTTGAATAATATTTCACGTTTTTTTATCTGTAATCATTCATATCTAGGGGGTGAAAACAGCCCTCTAAGTTAAGGGTAGAAGCCATATTTTTTTAACATCTTAGGAAATAAAGTTTGTAGGACAATCAAATTCATTTTAGACTGTGTGTTTGCAATCGACAAATTTAGTCGCATAAGGAAATTTCAGAACAAGTTATTTCTTTAAACAATATGTAAAAAAGAAAAATTTTTTTACAATTTTTCTTATTAATTGTTTATCAATTTATATGTAAACTCGTACGTCTAATCTATGGACCAAAATATGGTGTACACTTTTCTGGAATTTTTTGGTTTTTATCGTTTGACAATAATTATTACAAATATAAAATTTTCCGATCCCGTGTGGGAGACAACTATTCGGGTGTGTTTTGTAACAAATATCCTAAACTTCTGCAACATTTGGAATTATAAATACTGTGTTAGTTGCTGTTCGCTGTTTTTCAATAGCCAGTGGAGATATCGTGGGTATTAGGCTCGATACAGACTACTGGTCCAATCGAACGTTCCGATTAAATCGAAGCAGTACCGGGAGTGCGAACAACTCGTCTAAAACTATGTAATTTATACTTGATCGGACCATGAGCGAACCGTGAACGGACCGATAGTCTGTACCGAACCTTAGGATGTGTCAATATTCAACTGTGCAGTGCCGGCTCCGGGGGACGCACAGAATTTGTTTATTCTTTTTTTGTATAAAGTGTTTATACATGCCTGTATGAACGATAGATACGAAAATAGGTTAACCATATTCTGTCTGGGCTCTGGAGCGAACACTACACGGCTCAGTATAGATTCACGTTTAATGTGACGCAAAATAAGCACCGCCGCTGCTGCCACCCAGGACAATGTACTGCCTATGACTTTTCATGGCCGTAAGACATAATTTTGTATTCCATCATGACGTTTAATATTCTGACTGAATTTATTTGCATATTTTTAAAAATTTCCCTATATGTCTATTAAAATATTTACAATATTATTGTTACTAATCTTCATTTTCCTGATTAACCCTTTCGGTACGAGCGCCGGATATATCCGGCATCCATCTGATGTTACTACGATATGTCCTTTAATATTAAAACTATAAAAGACACTTCTTAGAAGAAACATTAAGCACAGTTCTTATTGAACGCTTATGAAAATCTTCATACAAAAGAGGACTGACCACGCGCTATGTGTGCATTTTCGGAGCGGCACATAGTGCGTTGAGTACAGGGTGGGAAAAAATTATTGGTCATCCTTTTGGGAGCTGATAGAACTCGTCGAGATCGCCAACATTGCATCATAAACATGGTGCCGCAATATGAACTTTCAAGGTCATTTTCAATGTCAAATTTTTTTATTGGCTTAGTCGATTCTACTCGTCGAGCTGAACAAAAGTCTCAAAGGGATCATATGCCGGAAATCAATATTTCATAGAGAAGTCTTCGTTTGAAGTTTTAGAAGCCAAAAAATATCAGAACATATTCAGAACATGATGAAAATCGATTTTTTTGAAATTTCGGGCAAAAAAACTTCAAACGAAGATTTCCCTATGAAATATTGGTTTCCGGCATATGGTCCCTTTGAGACTTTTGTTCGACGCGACGAGTAGAATCGACTAAGCCAATAAAAAAATTTGACATTGATAATGACCTTGAAGGTTAATTTTACGGCTCCATGTTTATGATGCAATGTTGGCAATCTCGACGAGTTCTATCACCTCCCAAAAGGATGACCAATAATTTTTCCCCACCCTGTACATAGGATTTCGGGGCAAAAATCATAATTGCAATTTAAATAAGTTATTTACGTACATGTTAACTAATTATTATATTTTCAGTGTTTTTTAATAAATATTTACAATATAAATAGTAAAATTATAAAAACAAAATATTTTTGCAGTATCATTTTCTAAATTGTACTGCAAATGCTCTGAGCAGTTAAATTTACTAATTCTTGCAAATTAGCCTGTGCTGATACTTCTGATAAACAAATATTTTTTGATAAATATTAGTTTTTTATTTGCTTTAATGCGTAGAGGCTTGGAAGACAGTCCTCACGCAATCCATTGATTACTTTTCTTAAAACTAAATATTTTCTCTCTGATAAATCCAGATCGAAACACAATGCCAGTGCTTGTATCGGTGTGAGGCACTTATTCATTTCTTTAATATCGGACCTTGATGAACGTGCCATGGATATACTTGTTGCCAAAATGAGCTCTTCTGTTGATTTAGACATCACCATTTCTTCTACGCGTCTTCGTTTTGTTTTCAAAGAACATTTTTCAAAATTTTTTTGTGATCCTCCACGAAAAGCCTTTACTGAAATAGATGTACTTGAAATACACATTTCTACAAATTCAGGAAGCTGAACTGTTGAATCAAGCCATACTTGATTTTGCTGCAGAAAACAATCCATTGTTCTCTTGCACATCTGCCATTTCTTTAATAATTTTGCATTAGTTAAATCCGAAAATTTATATACATTATTTCTTATATCTTCAGCAGAAGTATTCAGCTCAAAGACAGTTCGAGTGAAAGTAAAAACCTTAGTTTTTCTTTCTTCGTGGTTGCTTGAAAACCATATCTCGAAGATAGATCTATTGGTAATAGATCGCTCAGAATCTGAAAAAAAATTTTTTTAATTGTCGGGCAGCTAGGGCAGCTAATTTTTGTGTAATCCTTTGCAGGATACATGTATGCACATTTTCCAATAAAAACCATAAGAAAGTTTTGAGGAGTATTTTTTTAAATCTCAACTAAAGTTACAAAAAGCGTTGCAATTTCTGCTACTAAGTCTATTCTAAAAAAATGAACATAAAAATCAATGTAGTGTAAAAATTGGAAGTACTTACCTTCAAAAACACGTTCCATACAAAATTTTCACTTTTATCGCACTGGTACACTAGCTCAATTGGAAGATGAATTTCAACTGAAATTTTTTATTCCCGTGCAACGTGACAGATCATCGTAAACGATCGTTTTTATCTCTTCCAGATTCACTTGTTCACTTAGTAATATAGACCAAAGCCTCCAGTGACGTCATTGTATTATAACATGGAAGTTTATTTTTTGATTTTTGTCCCATGACAACGCACTGTGGCGGCGCGGCGCCTCGTAGAGCAAGAATGTCACAGTGGACAGAACACTCGTACCGATAGGGTTAAAATCCTGTTATTGAAATTAAACTAAAAATCAACATCAATAATGACAATTTTCTTTAAGAAAATTTTTTTCTTAAAGAATTTCTCAAAGAGAAGAACAGCGTGCGACGTACGAATGTACAATTGCCGAGTTTAAAGTAGAACAATCGAGTTTAACACTAGAAAGACTGAAACTTAGTATATACCTATATTGCCCAAAAGCAGTCAAAATGACTGCATTGTGAAAGAATAACTAATGTGTAAAGAAATTTGTTTAAAATTAACTTTTAATATTTTTTATATTATTTACAGTTATATAACAAGTTATTAGTAAATATTAACAAGAAAAAAAATTTACTTTTCCTGGGCATATTGATGACACTTTCATTTTCATCATTGGTGATCGACTCTTCATCGCTATCTTCAGTGTCAGATGTTTCACTTTGAATATAATCCGCTTCATCTTCAGATGATAGTTCAGAATTTATTGCATCTGATTCTATATCGGAGCACTCTTCACTTATGTTCGTTAGCTTTTCCAATAACTCACTTCTATTCGACATTTCTTTCATGAATTTAGGGCGCAAATGAAATAAAATAAACAACTTGTTAGAACAAGTATCACTGTATAAAGATTCGACTAACAAGTACTACTTTAGCTTATTGAGCAACTGCAACTTATCAAGTATACGTCCAAACCGACAATTTATCATGTACTTGTATGTTATCATGTGACGATAAACGAAAAAAAATGAAAACTGTTATTTCAATACAGAGCCGAACTGGTCATATAAGAAATTTACTCAATTCAATAATAAGAGTCATTTGATTATTTAAAATTTCCCAAGCAGTCAAAACGACTGCTTTTCGGCAATATGGAGGAGGGGGGAGGTAACTACAATTAATAATAAACGCATTTATATGTTGTACAAAAAGTCACAAAATTCTAAGAAATTGTGTCATTATATACATAATTGTTTTTCTAATTGAAATTAAAAAGCAGTCAAAATGACTTCCTTGGGCAATCTAGTGTTAAAGATCCGTCGAAGTGGAATTAGTTGATTATGATCAGACGCATGATACGATTCCTATCTAATAGCTCGCGTATTCGCTGCATTTTCGAACACGATTTTCTCGAAAACGAAGCTACGGATGAAAAATGATATACCAAATGTTTTTCGTACTTTTTGTATGTAGAATCACCCTCTGCCTGATTGTACTACGATTCCCGCCCGTATATGTATATGCAGGGTGGTCCACGCAACCTCCACGGATAATTTATGTTCGTTATGTTGCGTAAATTATTGCTCCACATTCAACAAACATTCTTAAAATTGTATATTTTTCACAGCTTTTACAAAAGAATATACGACACAGTTTTTTTTCGAAACCTGCACATATTTCTTTTCGAAACAGTGCTCCACGTAATTTTCATCCTTTCTCTTGGTCACACGCCACTTTCAATTAGTACCATACCGATTCAGAATCAGCGAGTGCCATCGGTTCAAACATAACATTCCAATTAAAACACTTACTAAAAGAGTCCACGAGTGTGTTCCAGCGCGCTCTGCGGCAGCCGATAAGCAGGGGATCCCGAATTAATCAACCAAAAACCGTCGGCTCGACGGAGCCAGGGCCTTCGTATCAGTATAATAGAGGGGGGACGAGGAGGCAAGGGGGGATAGAGAGGGGGTGGAATAAAACCTCTTCTCTATACGCGGCATCGATCGGGTTCGATCGGTCGGGGCTGCGCCACGTGAATCGTAATACCTCCGTCAACTTTCGGCCGTCTCTGTTCGTCAAAGGAGGGGGACGAAGCCGGCCGGTATTCCCCAGGCGATCAGATCGAGAATCGCTGGCGCGCCAGCCAACGAGATGCAAATTCGAGATTGAGAGTGGCGGCCGAATTTCGAGCGGGAAAACCGACCCCCTGTAACCCCTCCCGGGAGAAGAGAGAAAACTGTTCGAATGAAAGACTGCTGGCGGAAAGGGAGAGACGGTAGATAGATGTAAGAAGGCGAAAATTCGAGAGAAGATAAAATCTGACCCTCTCTCTACCTTGTGGGAAGCCAGTTGACTACGTCAGCCCCGTCGAGCTCTACCGAGTTGCATGGAAAAAGTAGGATTCCGCTTCGCTTCTTTTAATCGAGACGTCTCGTACTCGAGAGGCCGTTTCTCCGAATCACCTCGGAAATAATCTCCTCAACCCTGCCGCGTAATCTGACTTGACAAAGCGGCCCCTAACAGCCATCTGCGTCGATCCTTCTATTTTTCAATTTAATTTGATCCGACCGATGACGTGATGGCATCTTGAGCAAACGCTCGGACACCCTTATTGACACAGGTTCGGTGCTTTTTAGCGGACAGAAGATTGCTGCCAACGAATTTTTCTCATCGTTAATCGATTCTGTGTTGGTAATTACAGTAATCCCGCGAATAGTGCGACAACACACATTGTGCTTGAAGCGAAAATAATAGCCCTCCTGCTATGAGGTGCACCCCTCTAGGGGACAATAATCTCGACCGCGCGACTCAGCCAAGAAATTGTAACATGATACGGGTCAGGTATACCGATGTACCAATACTAATGCAATCACAAAACTTTTTTGTTTTCAGTCATTCTGTTATGAAACTTTTAATGACAAATTCGTGATATTTGTCTTGTTGCGATGCGACCGAACTATATTAACGCGCGGTTTTTGTCGACCGTAAACTCACTCGAGGTTGTAAATCTCGAGATCCCGATTGGACGCGTTTCGATATGTGGGTCACCGACTTATCACCCGCCAAACTAATTTTGGGTGACTGGATTCGTAGTGAGGAGCGATGGTTGCGTGAGACTTTGATTGCGTCGATGAACGATGTTCTGCGACTGCTGTCTGAATGTAGAGTCGAGTTCTTTCGGAAGCTGAGGAGCGCCTAGGCTGCCTTCGTACTTGTAGGCGTTCCTCTGTTTTCGGAGGTTTTCGGTGTCGCTGAGTAGAAATACGCCATTTGGTTCTTGCCGATGCATTTTCCCAATCGGCGCATTCTTTACGGATCATCACCACCCTTCCGTTACGCCCTGAGCGTGCGTTGTCTTGGGTAGAGTGGGGATGATACTTGCAATACCGTGGAGTCCTTTGGACCTTCGACTGCGTCGTCGGAATTCCTCGAAGTAACCCTCGGTAAAGGACGACTCTTCGGGAATTATTGGTTTATGACACGTCACGGCTATCGAGGAAGGACGGAAACGAAAGTTGGACGTCGAGTGGTCGCCAAATGTGAAAAAGGTCTTAATCTCAAAAATAGCCTTTTCGTCACATCCGTGTCATAAACCCTGTTGACGCGAACTCCCCATGCGCGTGATCCCTTGCGATGGAACATGTCTGATTGAAATGATGCCAAACACATGGTTAATCGATGATAATAAGTTTCGGACGCAACGAAGACAGCGAATAAAAAAGAAAAAGGATCTTGTAGCCGAATACTCGGCAAACATCAAATGCATCGATCGCTGAAAAGAAATAAATGCCATTATAAAACTTTTTTATTTTTCATTATTTTGTTATGAAACTTGTACCAACATATTTGTGACATTTTTCTGATTAAAATGAGTCCAAATGTGACACAATTCGACTCATATTTGCCTTTATAAATGTCTACTTTAAAAACCTTTTATCGCCAATTAAACATGTAAATATGCACCGAATTGTATCATATTACTCTCATTTTAATCAGAAAAATGTTAAATATGTGTTGGTTAAAGTTTCATGTAAAAATAATAAAAATCAAAACAGTTTTGTCATTGCATTAGTATTAACTCACCGACACACTGGTGCCGGTTGGAAATCGGTCGATCTTCTCTACGCTGGCGGCAAAATATGAAAGAACCTTGAGGAATCGTGGCTCCCCTTAAGAAGCGAAGTTTCAAGCCCGAAGGATTCGCACTATTCGCGGGATTACTGTATGTCAGAAGTGAACGTTAGCTTGCGTGTCACTGATCATGGCATATGTTGCTAAAGACGGTCTCCTAAACATTTACTTATGTGAGATGCACCGGCGTCTTCTTTTCATGGTATAAGGTAAGTCGCTGAAAACAAATCTAACTATAACAATTTAAAATCCCATATTCAATAAGGATATTTTTATTTTAAAAATAAAATGTTCGACTAAATACGTCTGTAGTGGGCCAACAATATCTATAGTTCCCAGAGTCTACCACGTGAGCTAAGTTTAATACAGACTGTTTGGGTCTGACAGCATACTACCAGACCTAAACCGAACCTTTAATGCGGGACCAAGCTGGCGATCAGGACTATCCTAACTTCAGATTAGGACTCCTGCGAATTTTGTGATTGTACAAAGGTGATCAAGTGCGACTACTTACGCTCCTGTCTCCAATAACCATAAAACGACAAACGCCTGGCGACAGACAATGGAGTGTCAGGCGCCCGGTGCCATCTGTTTCATTCGATCCGAGAATCTTCCCCAACGAACATAACTATTTTCATCACCATGTGCGTTCATCGGTGGTAGTCGTACTGCCAAGAAGGACACTGCCTCCTGAATAGCATCCAAGATAACTGTGCAGAGACGATACCAACAATTTCTACAAAAATTATGATTAAAAACAACGATCACAGATAAAACTCAGATATGACACATAGACACAGGGTCAGAGACATGGCATAACAATCAGGACATTACGTAGGGTAGATGTGCCTTATTTCGGCACCCAGTGCCGAAGTTAAACTAATTGTAAGTTAGCATACATTGAAATGAGTTTTTTAAGATGACCACATTTTATAGTTATAAAGTAATAAAAATATTTTATAATTGTATTATATTTCACACGATTCTTTTTACCATTGCACGGCGGATTATCATGCGGCGGATACAGGGGGTCCATTCGGACCCGGACAGAAAAGTTAGCATTTTTGCAATTGAAAAGGTGTGTTGCGATCAATTCTTGTTCTTATCTATCTATGGATTGTCGATTTCGAAGAATACTATTATTATCTAATGATTAAGAATAATTTAAAGCATTTGTAAGGTATAAAAAATATTTATTTCTTCTAATCACAATTCACACATGAAATGCGTATTTTGTTTATTTTGTGAGCACAGTTTTCCTACGCGTCACTCGTTGTTTTTACTGCATGAATTATTGCTGTACCTATGTATTTGGAGACTGCTTTCTCGCAACTAAAATGAATACTGACCCCGAACTGAAATTTCAGACCTTTCCGGCAAGCAAATTCGTATTACTACTGTAAGAAATGCACGTTCGTTTACAAGTGGCACAGATGGCCTGTAGACTCTTTAGCATATTTTACGAAGAGGCATTCCCTTTTTCCGCCGTTTCCAAATGACTTCGGGAAAGGGGGCCATAAAATGGTACGCGAGGGCCCCGAACGGACAGAGTGGGTCTTAGCACACGTGCAAGCTATCCACGCAATTGGCGCTACCCTTGGCCTGCGCCAGGTCGAGAAGCCATAAATTAAGGGGCCCCACTTTAGGGTACTGTGAACGCGCTGCTCCGGGGGTCATACGTTTTAGAAGTTCACTAAAACGACTTGAGGGAGTGACTTTCTCCTCCACGGATCAGGAAGACCCTCCTCCCCCAAAGTCGTCTAGCAAATAGGGGTGATCTTTCCCCCGTTAGCGGATACCTCCGCCCAGTTATTTCTACTTTAAATAGAGCTGGCCCCGTAGCAGAAAGGGAATTCCAGTACTGAGATTTTACGGAGTCGGACTCAGAGTTTAGATTTTTTGCGGTGTGCCGAGATTTTAGTTCACGAGTATACGGGACACGCGGATATTGTATTTAACGGAAATCGTACAAGTGTGACATATCGTACTCGACTGTTTGTGAAGTGCTTTTCATATTTTACCCTCACCGTTCCTTTAACAAAAATAACAACTACTTCGTAAGAATTCCAAGCGACGCGACGCATAGTGGTCGGAATTAAAAAATTCAGTGGCATGGACCAGTACCAGATTCAAACCACATGAACCTGCGGCTGGCCAAATCCGGCCGCGGCAGAGCGGCCGGCCCAACTCGATCCAAGGTTACGCATGAGGCGCAGGACTGCACGTTTCGGCATCGCTCTCCCCTCACGGGTGCTCGGATCGGTTCATAACCTTCCCGATTCTTTTACTTAAAAGCAGTGTCGCCAGATCGGTTAAATCGAGTGGAATACACCACCTCTCTGATGACCAGAGTAATATGTAACACGTTGAGCGGCACGTCACGTGACCAGTCTACGGTCTTAGTGGGGGACGTTGGAGTGTGCTCATGTAGTGGAATGGGATAGTGGAAGGGAAAAAGGAGGAGAGGAAAATCCATCCAGTTTTGGGAGGATTTGGCGACACTGCTTGGAACCTCATAACTAGATTCAGTCCACAGTAACCTGCGGATGGCCAAATCCGTCCGCGGCAGAGCGGGCAACCAGTGATGCTATCCGGGACGCTTTTTTCGCGCATGCGCGACGATTTGTAGCATTTGTAGCATCTCCGCCCCGCATAATTTCACAAAATCTTTTTTTATTCGATTTTAAAATGTATAACAGGAATGTATAACATGAGCATGGTCCTGGACTCTTCCATCGCTTTCCCGCCAATAATAGTTCCCCACTACTTTTCCCACAAATGTAGGACGTAGGTACGTTCCTACATTTGGACGCCCATGCGCAAAAAACGTGTCCTGAATAGCACCACGGCAACCGCGACTCTTCGCGTCTCTTTCTTTCCCATGCGCTGTCCTTCCTTGAGCCCGAAACTTAAATCGTCCATTACTCAAGTAAATACCATCGAAATTATATATTATTTAGTATCATTTTCATTAGAAAAATGCCACGAATATGTTGGTGTAAGTTCCATCAAAAAATAATAAAAGATAAAGAAGTTTTGTCATTGGATTAGTAGTGGTCTCACCGATATACTCGACCCGTATTATATTACACTTTTCGACGACCGAGGCCTCTCAAGCTTCACGGCACATCACGGGGTATACCCCGCGGAAGGAGGGATTGTTTTGCGACAATTATCGTTCAGAAGTTCACGACAATTATCGATGAAATACTGTACTGATAGGAAACCTACGAATGGTGACCATGTCAAGTGTCCTATCACTTTGATCGACCAAAATCTGCTCACATTCATATAGTTCTTCTAACTTCCTTTTTGTGTAGCATACAAACTTGAGATTTAGTATGCTTACTTTAGAGGACGCATAGAACATATAGGGGCGTGTAAAATGTACATTTTCTTCTTTTAATTGTACGAAATATTCAAATATACCAAGCATTTTATCATTTTGTCCGGCACTGTACATATCTTTTCTTTTTCTGTTCACTATGATAAAAATTTGCAAGGATTTGTCAGTTTTTAATATTTTCTGCAAATCGCAAAGGGCTAGGGAAAATTTCATTTTACTATCGTAGCGCGTTTGCGAAAGCGTTTGTGACCAGCATTCGATGAAGACTGGATGCACGGGACCACGTCGCGTCGCTTACAAATTCCCCTGTCGACAGGCTGAGAAAAATATCACGCGACAGAATCTCTGAAAAATATCGTTACAAATGGACACGCGGTAACAGATTGTCGTCCCGCACAACAATCATGACCGTCACTTGACGCAACGTAATAATAACTCTTCGGAAAAAATGGTCTAGCGTGCTGGGATGGCAATAGTTTTCATGTAACACCAATCGATAAAATTGGTTGAAATGGGTCGCGTCGCACTGTGGTTCGAAATAGTCAAAACGCGGACTAAAGACAAATTTTCAACTTTGGTGAAAATTAATGATTTTTGGGTTATTAATAATTATACATATTTTCGCACTAAAATTATGAATTGCATTAAGAAAATACTAATATTAGAGAAAAACTGATACTAGGTTTATTTCATGCAAAATAAATACCAATATGTACATATGTTGACATCGTAAACGAGCAATTAACACAACATGCGCATTACATAGCGAAACAGAAATACATCATTCAACAGGACAATGCTAGCGTACATACAGTCGCCGCGGAATGTATGTTGACGCTCTTTAAAAATCGAATAACTTTTGTAAAATTGGATCAAACGATTTCAATGTTTTTGAGAGCTTAGAAGGATTAGTTTAATAGGTAGCGCATAAATAATTTTTTCTAAAACTTGCTATTGGTCCACATTGTGAAAAAAAGTAAAGGTCATGACTTTTAACTTTTTGATCTGTGTTTATAATAAAAATTTAAAATATACCTTTTCTAGACCTAAATAAGTTACATGCATGTACAAAGTTTCATCGCAATTAGTTGACGGTGTTATGATCTACAAACATTACAAGATGAAAGCTTAAGGGTGAAAGTCGTAGATTTTCTGTCTTTTCATGGAATTTCGCCCTTATGTCATCAGCTTTAAATGTGTGTAGCTCATAATAATTTGCTTAGGTCCAGAAAAGGCATATTTAAAATTTTTATTATAAGTGTACGGTCGCGTTGATCTCCGTACAATAGTTAACTTGGCTCGACTGCGTTTTGGAGAACTCCGTGTTCTTAACTTTTTTGAACTTTTTTTATGTGATCCTGTAGATATTGATGAAGACATTCCGAAAATGTGCGTATGGTTGTTAGGAATTCACTGGTTTATAAGTTATACGCAATAAATAATAAAGATAAGCAGTTTAAGCGTTTTTGACATGTTAGACCGTCGCCATATTGGATATTCGTTGAGTGGTAGAGGTAGGTAAGTCTTTTCGGCGCATGCGCTGAATAGATCGTGAGTGTTCAGCGCATGTGTTAGATAGTACGGTATATTTCCGGGATCGGCTAAATAGTACTGAGCGTACGCGCTAGATGGCAATTCAGTGGTTACACATACTTCGTAAACATAAGCAATTTCAAGTGTTTTTACAAATTAATTATTAATAAGTTTATTGTTGATTTTGAAATGGCTAGTTCAAGTATTAGAAATTTTAACTTTAGAGACATGCCAAGTAGTAAAGAAGAAGCAATTACTTGAGCTCAGTAATGACTAATCGGTGCAAAATGAAAATTGATAACAATAATCACGGAATCGGTCGTTTTCGGTGTCCAGTAATTAAAATATGCAGAATCACATACAGGATTTCAAAAAGAAGGTACAGTCCAAGATGGTCTGGGGTTAGGTCGTCGTTGGAGCGGAGAAGGCCGGCCCGACCATGTATAATGCAGGGATGGGCAATTAGCCTCAATTGAGGCAAAACCGTTCACACCGTAGCTCCCTCTGTCCACTTCCAGCCAGCACGGTACAATGGGACAATGAAGACACGAGACATCAGCGTAGGCAACGAACGTGTGCGCTGCATAAAAGAGTGGTTGGTGGGAGAAGCAAGCGTTTGAGGAGCCCCAACCGTGCCCATCACTGGTACAATGCTTCGCATTTTGATTTAGTAAATGTGTTACTATGTATCTGTTCGGAAGTATTTAGCCCAGTTTATGTGTATCACCTAGCAAATATATCAATATGGCGGCGCTTTAACCTGGCAAAAAGGCTTAAAAGTGTTCAATTTTATACGCGTATAACTTTTTAACCAATGAATTCCGCACATTAAGATTTTCATTTTCGGTGTTTTCTCGTCGAAATCTATAAGACTGTATAAAAAAACTTGAAAAAAAGAGTTCTCCAAAACGCATTTAAACCGTTAACTTTTCGCATTTTTTACAGTCCGCAAATTCGTGGCTACGTGCCGAAATTCCAAACACCTAATTCGTCACCCCCATCTGCAGTTTCCTGGCCACTATCTCTCACAGTCCTCCGTACTTGATCGACGCATTTGTTTTTACTCAAAATCATCAACCCTTCCGTCATCCTTGTCTAACAGTAGTTTCTCTCTTTTTTCAGTCACATCCCTCCTTCATTTCTTTATCTTTCCCCTTCCAATCCTTTTCCATCACTATTTTTTACCCCTAAAAAAGATCATGCGACAGAACATCGAAATCTCTGGCACCACCGATTTTCGTCAGAAACGCACCAACTCGCCAGAACGATACATCGCTTCGTATCACAGAAACTCACCAACTTTCGAGTAACGCACACCGCAGTTGTATCGCGACGTTGTTATTAAAGTATATGGATCATCCATCAAGGAAAACGAGTCGGTTTTAACCCGTCCTCCACCAATCCATAATCTGTCCTCACGACTTTAATTAGACGTCGAGCATATACGGTCAATCACGGTCTAGATCAAACGCCTGCTTCTCCCACCAATCTTTCTTTCATGCGCGAGGCCTGCGCATTGCTCGCAACGGGCGTAGCACTTCTTTCCTCTATGGTAACCGCGGATGCTGGTGGGGGACAGTGGGCGCTATGGCGGGGACAGTTTGTCTCAATTGAGACAAAAATGCCCATCCCTGGTCTAGATAATTTAAAATCAGTAAAGCCGCGAGTGTAAGACCGTACAATAAACACAGATAAAAAAGTTAAAAATCGTGACCCCTACCTTTTTCTTCACAATTTGGACCAATAGCAATTTTTAGAAAAAATTATTTACGCGCTACCTATTAAACTAATCCTTCTAAGCTCTTAAAAACAATGAAATCGTTTGATCCAATTTTACAAAAGTTATTTGATTTTTAAAGAGCATCAACATACATTCCGCGGTGACTGTACTTCGACAATTGTAAAAGCTTGTTTCAAGTCTCAAAAAGTAGATGTTTTGTCGTGGTCTAAAAGGTTTCTAGCACTAAATATCATCGAGAATTGTTGGGGGATCTTAGCTGTACAGGTATATTCAACGGAGAAACAATTTAATAACGCCAAGAATTTGAAAACGTGTGTGGAAGGAAAATGGAAATTCATTTCAAAATTCAAATTCATAGCAAAACACAATAACAAATGTGTACAAATCACTTCTGAAAGGAATACTGGCGGTCGCATAAAGTCAAGTTGGCATTACACATTACATATTAATATAAAGTAAAATAAAATTTATCATATGATTCTTCCTAAAAAGTGTCACATGTTTTCTAGTTTTGTTGCAGCCACAAAAGAGTGTTTTCTTATATTATTGAAATTCTTTGAACCGTAGTTTTAAGGAAGGCAGAAGAACTGTATAAAGTATTAATCAATGATGTATACAATAACATTAGAAGAAAGGAAGGAAAAATTCTTACTAGAACACAGTTTTTATTCATTTCCTTATATGTCTTATAATTCTGTTGAGGGGTGTAGCTTTACATTTTTTTTATTGTGAATGAATTCAGTGGTCGGAAGGAACGACGCACGTTGAAGTTGAAACAAACAAGTGACGAAAGGTAGGTCAAAAATTTTCACTTGCGAGGGCACTTTCACTCGCCAAGAAAATTTCCATCGCAAGCCCGCGTCTTTTTCCTCACTTTTTACCGCATTTTTCTTTTCTGCTGGGTCGTCTCGGTGGTGGTCCGCCAAGAGAAAAAGAAACGAAAGCTCGAGTCTTGCCGCGAACGCTCCTTATCGTTGCAGTTATCAACACGCGCATTTGTAACAGGAATTCTAATTCTCCTCTCTTCGCCACGTAGCCGAGCATCATTTTTATTGACGGAAGATACAGTGGAGATTTTCATTATACCAGAAACGATTATTTAATTCAGGAAATTCCGATGCAATAAATGGATATGAAAAATGCATGGCTGTTAGTATAATAACACGGTTTCCATCATATTTTTTATCTCCGATCGCATTTCCTTCGTTACGAGTTGAAATGAAAAAAGAAAAGTCATTTATCTTTCGTAATGACCTTTTTGCAAACAACAATTTCGTCTCACTACATTTTTAAATGCGTATTATGTCATGAAAATAAATGAATTTCGTTGCCAACCACTATCGTTATACCTCTTTTAAATGCATCCGGTTAGTTAGAAAATTTGAAATAACTGAATTGGTTGTTTAGTTCTTTAGTTTTGTTAGGTGATCTTTTCACTGAAAAATCTTGTGGAGATGTAATTTGTCAGTAATTAAGCTCCCCAAGCATCGGCAATCATTCAACTATGGACAGTTTGATGACGGAATATTTTTGTATTCCATCTCCTGAATTAGAGAAGGATGAAAGAGTAGGATCAGTCGTTCTCGAAATACCTTTCAGTCCAAGATTAAGTTGTCAAGCAATATATTATCGTTACTTCATAGATGACGTCTAGATCTCGCATAACTGATCAACGAATACTATTTCTGGCAAAACACAACTTTCGAAGGAAAGCTAAAACTACAGTTTCCCTCGAAACACTGTAAGAGATTGACTAAATTAAATCGTTTACACAATCTTTCTCTGTAATAGTAACAATAACCACATTTTAATTTACAGTAAACATTTTTAAGACATTCATTTCTTCAACCCTATTGCTATCTTTGGATATCTTTCGATCCAATCACGTTTTAAGTTTTATGATACTATTAGAATATTTATATATTCTATCAGAATATTATATATTAATAATACTATTTTTTAAAATGGTTTTACATTTAACAAAAGTATAAAAATATTGTTATAAGAATACTATCCCTCTTTTCTTAGTATTATTTCAAATGTATAGTTCGACGGAAGTCATTTGTTGACTGACTAGAGAGCTTTGTATCTACATATGTATATCAAATAAAGTCCGCATCAAATGATTCGTATAAAAAATGTAGTGGTTTTCCATTTTTTAATCGACGGAAATAGGTTAAAAAAGCTTTCAGTCAAATCCACCTACGTTTTAAAATGCAAGATCGAATTTCGTTTAAGTGTCACATATTCTACCTATAAAATTGTCTAAAAGTCTTCAAGAAACTATAAATATTTCAAATCAACTATTTTTTAAAAAATAAATTCGTTTGTTAGGGTACAATGCTAAAAATAGTATAGCAATTTTCATTATTTGCAAACTATGTGAGACAATTATCGATTATTTCGTAGTAATGTAGAAGTAAACTATGTACATAAGAGTGCTTGCAA
Organism: Sphecodes monilicornis; assembly: GCA_913789915.3. Taxonomy (NCBI): domain Eukaryota; kingdom Metazoa; phylum Arthropoda; class Insecta; order Hymenoptera; family Halictidae; genus Sphecodes; species Sphecodes monilicornis. The sequence goes on along the minus strand of OU565284.1, from coordinate 32,355,514 downwards.
AATAAGCTTGTGCATAAAAAACGGAAACGAGCAATTTAAAGAAAGAGGAAATTACGATTTAAACGTATAAATAGGTGGCAATGGTATTATGCTATAGGCGGTAACAGGGTGCCATATAAAAACGAATATCTAGATTATTCGTATAAAAATGAATAGTAGAATAGACATAGACATCGTCATCAAGTAACTGGTAAAATATGCACACGATGCAGTCAAATCAAGGTTTAATTTCCAACGCGATAACGCAACTTCACATAAAATGTAGTAAAGCAGCTTCGAAAGCAAGAAATGGATATTTCGATATATCGTACCCTGTGAGATCCGTGAACTTAAATATTATACAAAACTATTGAGGGTTACTAGCTAAAGAAGAATACCCTAGAGGAAGAAAGTCATAACGTAGAACAATTAAAACTGTGCGTTGAAGAAAAATGAGTGTTTAAATCAGAAAACAATTAAAGAACAGCATAAATCTATACATCAAAAAGATTGTTGGACGTTATAAAAAATAAAGGTAGCTGTAGCTGCTGTCAGTGAACAATAAAAATAAAGTATTCGTATTCAGTTTTTACAAAAAACATTACATGTCTTATAGTCTTGTCGCGACTAAAAGTAAATGTGTTTAGTTTTATTGGTTTTATTGTACACAGATTTGTATGGTTTTTTATAGTGTCTTATACTATTTTGCGAAGTGTATCTAGTTCCCGTGGGTGTAGCAGAAAATCATGAATCAAAGGAGTCGTTGTATCAGAGTCGCAGATCGAAACCCGCTTTCGCCTGCAACGTGAGCTTCACGTCACGGAAGACGCGTGCCAGAGCTCTCTATAGTCATTGACAACTCCGCGGAGTAAACGCGAAACATTTGAAATGAACACAGCGTTACTCGACGGAGACTGGAATGAATATCGCTATCTTATCGGTGAGCGGAGAAGTATGTATCATTCGCAAACGCTGGAAAAGCGACCGCGATGGCCTCAGATGGCCAGTGACGATAAGTGACCCTCGTGCGAGACCCGGGCACTTATTTTTCCCGAGTGTGCGACGAAACGAACGAGGCCAAGTCGCGAGATGGCATCTAAGAAATAGAGGGCTAAAGAGGAAACAGCAGTAGCAGTAACATTAACAGTAGCAGTAGCAGTAGCAGTAGCAATAACGGTAGCAATAGCGGTAGCAGTAGCAGTAGTAGAAGCAGCAGCAGTAGCAGAAAGAGAAACAGAAAGACGCAGCAAAAACCTGTGGCCAGACAGAGAAAGGGGGCAGTAGAAGGGATGGAGAGCGGTTGAAAAGGAAAGAAAAAGGGGGTGCGCCGATGTTTCCGTGCGAATGGAAACGGGCACGCAATAGAAAAGGCCGGGACTCTCCAATTTGCTGAGAGCTCTCCATCTTCTCAGCTCTCCTCTCTTCTTCTCTCTGTGTTTCTCCCACTTCACCCGCGTCTTTCGTTCCTTTCCCACTGCGCATTCACACTTCCTCTCCACCTATCTTATTACGCCTGTTTCTCCTCGCCCTACCCCCTTCTTCGACGATCGACCCCATCCCCTAGAAAACTAAATACTCGACCGTTAATGGCAACGCTCCTGCTCGCGAACAACGAAGTTTCAGAGCTTGGGGGTTTGACGGGATGCGGGGATAGAGTTGCCGGGTGTGATCCGCTAGCAGAATTTCGATCTTGATGGATACGACGATGCTCACGATTGTTTGAATACCGGTCGGCGCGGCGGCACCGATGCTGCCGGATGGTGAACTCTTAGTGAAAGATTTCTATGGTTCGATGAACCGAACGCGGTTTGTAGATTTTCAGGAAGAATCCCGAACGGAAATGTACAATCTCCGCGTAAGAATACTCTAGCTGACTATCTAACCCGAGTGCTTGATGCTCTTGGCAGCGATTGTTCACTTACTCATTGCTCTCTTCAACAACGTGCAATCTACTATTTTCTTTAAAAAATACACCAACGCCGATAGGGGAATTAGAGGCCCTAAGCGCTTAACAAATTTGGAAGTCCTCTTATACAGGATCACTTCCACGCAATGTAGGGTGGACCTGTACGATTTCTTAGGCATTTTCGATAATTTGACTAAACAGTGTTTTTAACAGAAGTTAGAGTTTTGCTTGCTCGCTCACGTAAACACTAAGAAATATTATTACTATATAAATGATGTAAAATTCAGAAAATTTCTATGGTGCCCCCTTTCTCGTGATGCCCTACACGCGTACTTAGTTTGCTTATTTGTTAATCCAGCACTGATTTAAGGTTAAAGGTTTGGCTACTGGTGGCGCCCACAAGCGCTTAATTTATTTCGGTCCGCTGAAACGGAAGGTGCCCGTAGGCCTTCGCTTTATAATGACAGATATTTCGTATGTCTACATATTAAATCAAACTTACTCTATTCCACAATCAAATTCACCCTCTCTCTTAGGCACCATTTTATTCTGACAACCTCTCTCAACCAATCCACCAATATATCCTTCCTTTCTTCCTGCAGGACTTTTTCTACACACAGGTTCGGCCTCCTCGACGCTGTACAGTCTTCCATAAAATGTTTCATCGTCCGTATATCCATCGCATATATCCTACACATTCTGTCCATATTATCTCACCAGTACACACATATTTCCCTCCCTTCAGACTTCTACATCTTACTCTCGCCATCACTGTTTGGTTTCCTCTTACCCCTCTTTCCCTTATATATTGCGCTATTTCAATACATTGTGAGTCCTATTTTAATAGAACTATTTCTCTAATAGGACTCTTTTAGTCCTATTCGTATTGTACCCTGTAACTGTCGAATATCCCACGTGCATAATGCACAGGCGGTATTTTTTAATTCACATGAATACAGTTTTTGTGAATGCTTGCACTTGTGACGATTTCATTCAATATTTATGCACACAAGGAATATACGGAAAAAATTTTATAGTCATCACTTGTAAACTATTTAGGTGAGCCTGATTGGAAAGTAAAAAGACATTGACCGCCTTTACTCGATAATTCCGTAGGATGGTTATTAGAAATGCACTTATGAATTTTAACGAGTAGGCAGGTCCAATGCTGCCCAATAATTAATTTGTGAATCCTTAAAATATTTTCACCTCGCTGGAGCCCTAAATGACAACTGAGGCAAGCATGCATCTGTTACTTAATACATGACTGTCGCGCGCATCCATGACGTATCTAACGTACATCTCTTTTGTTCGGGTTGCATTATTTTAGCCGGACTTTTAATTGCTAACCTCTTTCACTATAACATCGAGTCAGACTCGTGATGAAGATTTCAAACAAATTCTACTAAATATGTATGGCATTAGGTTCCTTTAAACCAAAATAAAATTCTATGCAATTTGTTGTCAATATACAGGGTGTCCCAAAAATAGTGAAATCCTTGAAATGGGCGGTTCTTGAGGTTATTTATAGTAACATTTTCGTGTGCAAAAATGGCTGCCACGGCTTTGTTAAGGAGTTATAACGAAACACGCGGACCAATCAGAGCAAGACTACAGCAGACAGATTCTGGCTCGGCCAATGGCAACGCCACGCTCAACGGACCCTGTCGCCGAGCCCGAATCCGTTTGCTATAGCCGCGCTTTGATTGGTCCGTGTTTTTCATTAATAACTCGTTAACAAAGCCAAGGTGGAAATTTTCGCTAAGGAAAAACTTACTTTACGACATCAATTTTCTTCTTCTTCGAGGAAGTTAAAGTATCGCCCAATAGTTCTCTCTTATGTTTATATCGGGAGATCTCGCTGGCCACTCCAAAACACTTTTCTTGTTTTCATTAAACTAGTCGTTTACACACTTTGTGATGTGCACGCTGGCATTATCTTGTTGCAATATGAAACTTTCAACAACGATTGGTGTTCTGAATTTGTATATTTGATCATTTACAGTTTCAATATATTTACGGCAATTTTTTTAAACAAATCTCCACCAATCCAAAGACGTAGAATCCCGGTGTGCTGTTCGTGACATATAATTTGCCTTCCCTCCTGTACAAGAATAATTTTCGAGTTAGAAAATATTTGTCCTTGACTGGCCTGCGCAGTTGCCAATAAACATTACTACAAATCTAAAAGAAAAGAAAATATATTCTAAATACCTTGTTATTCTTTAATTAAAATACTCATGGACGTGATTATACTGGATGTGCTATCATTATGTTACACAGCGTACCTTACAGGTTTAGATATTAATACATCAGTTTCAAATTCGATAGGTATGAGTATGTTAGCGTCAACGCGTTTTAAAAGAGATTTATGGCAGTGTCTTGGCCTGCGCGAGGTCTTAAAGAGGGATGCTTGAGACTAAACAGAACAGTCGATGGACGATGGCAGGCGACCGCGCTGGGTCTTCCGGCTATCGGCCGTCACGGGGATCTTTGTGAGAAAGTTTGGAATGACATCATGAGAGAGAGAGAGAGAGAGAGAGAGAGAGAGAGAGAGAGAGAGATAGCGACGAGTGTGTTGCATAAAGATTGGGACTCTGTCCTGAAGGAGCTGGTCACGGAGTGGGGAAGACACGGGGGTGCCTTCTGGTAAGAGAACTGTGTTAGACCACTCAGCACTTACCCCAGAACCTTGAAGGGATAAAGTTCCATATTCGAGATTCTTTCTACGAAATTTCTAACAAGCACATATGGGATCACGATCCCCCAGATTAAGAAAAGGTATGGAGATTAGGAAAAGTCGGGGGGTTCCATGGGTGTGCTCAGGAGCTGATCAGCTACCTTATAGAAATTACTGAAAACTCACTAGACCAAAGATGCGTGAACAGTACTAACAAAGCACTTGTTCGTAATAATCCACACGTGTGTAAGGTACGTGGAGCACATAGACAGAATGATTGCTTATTATAATTAATGTAGAGGACGATGGACGAAGCACCGGGTATTTGCGGACACAATGGTAATCACATGTTCTACCTCCTCTCTCTTTTTCCTTGTACGTGTTCTCGATCGTGTTCGCTATTCTTAGTGTCGGTCAGCCAGTCTCAACTGAAAACCAGGTTTTTGTGGGAAGGTGAGTTTTATCAAATAAATTCGACCCGTTTCTAATCATTTTTGTGGAATAGATTTTATAATGCCACGTATATGTGAGTAGTGGCAACTAACATGTCCACTTTTCTATATTTACTTCTTCTTTCTTCATTGTAATATTTTAAGCTCATTCGAGGTATTTACGGACATTTTGTGGGGGATAAATGCGGCCGTCCGCAATTTGATTATTTTTATTAACGATAGTAATACAAGAATTAAAGGAAAAGAATATAACACCCCACCAGGCTGCAAAAACATATAACATTCCACGGGCAACACTTTGAGATCAAGTAAAACAAGACAATATAACCAATCCGCGAAAGGACAGGAAACCCGTTTTTAATGTTAATGTTAATGTTAATGTTATAAAATGTTTTATGGGACAACCATAGCAACTTAAAATACCGTTTGATTTTGCTACTGCTAACGGTTTGAAACATAATGTTAATCAAGATGTAAAAATTGCGGGAATTTACTGCTATTACAAATTAGGCACCCTGAAATACCTTTGCGACAACCGGAAACTACCACCTTAAGCTAATATGATCACCCTAGCCGCTGGTCGGTTTTAGCTCGATACCTATGGGTAATTACAGACAGGAAGTATTCTGTTTAAGTTTCGCTTCTCATAATTTTATTTGTAATAATATTTTGCATTAATTTTGTAAAAAAATAATTAATGATTTGTTATTGTTGGAAAAAGCGGTAAATTCATAGTGCACATACACACACACACACATGCATAATGACAGACTGCGCCATCTGGCGCATGCGCGAGAGTACCGTCCGTTGAAAAGTAAGAGGCCGTCGAGTTATGTAGCTGTAGCTTAGTGTAATGAATATTATAACCAATTAAATAAACAGTTATAAATGAAAAAGGATTATGTAATACCTATTAATACATATAATAGCACAAGTTGCGGAATAACGACTGAACGTTATCTTTTTAATTGGACCAATAAACGTTGCAATTTTTATAGACGGGGATAACATAGAGATAAATAGAATTCCAGAAAATTAAGTCTCGTTGCTCGAAGTTCTTTCATCGGCAGTATTTTTTCGAAACGTATCCTTATCGCATTCAATCCGTGAAGCAATCCTCAGCCGGTCGAGTTAATTTGTAAATCTTCGTTAAGTGCACGTACCGATGGCTCCATTCAGAAGCTGAGACTTTAGTCAGCCCCAAAGTAACGTCGAAGGCGATCGTCTCTTCCCTTTTCAGGCCAAGAGGATAGGGTTCGCCGTGATTTGCCGGTATCAATAGGCGGTAACTGCCAAGTTCACCCTTTGAGAATCCCCCAGGTTCTCTTCAGAGACTACCGAGCTGGTCAACCGATTCGTTTTGAGAACTACTCGAGAGAGAAACGGACGAGTTCAGCCGAAGTTTCTAAGAGAGTCGAATTTTCGACTAGTAATTGTCACTTTACACGCTCTCCACGGTAATGTTCTAATGTGTTTTGAAGTAGGTTGCAACCGTCCCGGGTCAGCCGAAATGAGGAATATCGTTGAGGTAATACCCCTGCTCGACGAACTTTACTTCATCCAAAAATATTTCACTCATATTTTTCTATTACAATCTACTAACTAAGTAGTTCGGAAGTCCTAATAACCATTTTTCGTTCGGTGCAAAATAATAACATTTTTATTCCCGCTAATTACAATTAATTTTTATGATAAAATTTAAGAATAATGATTTATGCCCTTTTATTAAGTATCATTTATACTACCAATTATTTTCTTGAAATTAGATTTTTACCAATAGTAGCCCAAGTTATAGTACAAAACCTTGAAGTGACCGGAACTGCATAACTCTCTTTTCATATTTTTATAATCTGATCTATAAACAAAGGAATTGTGTTTTTAATAAATTGTGTCAATCAGTAAAGAAGAGAAGAAAGTATGTGTTTTCCATTGAGGTTTCTATATTATTCTATTTTGTTCGAATTGAAATACATAAAATCCATGCACAATACTTGTTTAGTGCGACAGGGTTAAAACGGAATAAAATAGGACTATCGCAAGCTAGTAATTTTTTGATAACTTTAACACGACTTTCGGCAGTATCTCGTGAATTTGTTCAGTACATAATTAGAATTTTAGGAAGGAAACCGCGTATGTTCTATGTGAATTTATGTGTCCGTGGATTTCAACCAGAATTTTCTCGAAAACGCAATCTCGATTTTATCGTTGCGACCGTCACACGAGATTCCGGAAATTTTCAGCTTTGGAAAATTTTACAGGACCGAATATACGATCTGCGTGTGCTTGCCGGTTCGGCGTCCCATGGGACGCTCGGGATATTTGTCGCAATTGGTTTGGATACCCGAAGAATATTCTCCGAAATTGTGTCACTACCTATGTCCGAAGTTTGTGTACCAGAATTCAAAATCGGCGATACTGTTTTTCTCTAGATTTCAAAGTACTTCTGTTCAATCGTTAATAGGAAAATATAATTATTCAATCTGAAACTCTATGCAACTATTTCTTTCATATTTTCATATTCCCACGATTAGACTGTGGACCTTTATACAAAATAAAAATTGTTTGCGTTAATTGCAAGATATAAGATCAACATATACACTTATTGCTTTTCTTTTAAATACTTTTAATAATTTTATTACTTTGTATAATTTTACTACTTATGACAATTGTTTTTAACACGTTATTCACCGAATACTGATCACAAAAACTCCCACAAAATCAGAGTATTTTAATTAATAAAGCTGAAACTAGAAAATTAAAGCTCATTACAGTTGATGCTAGTTTAATCATTCTACATTTAAAAAATGCTAATAAAATTCAGTTTATTGGAATATATATATATATATATATATATATATGTATATATATATATATATGTCATGATAAAAATGAATTTGTAAACTTAGTCAAAGTTTAGTGTCGTCCATATGTGATCGACGTGGTAGTTTACGCTTTAAAAAATGCACACTATTGTAATAGAGGAAATTGCAGCATATTTAGAGTCTTATTAGTAATTAGGAATAGTGAAGTATGCAAAAAGCTACTAATGTTATCTCATTTGTAACACCGCAAGTAATCGGAGCGAATGATCTAATAACGTTTGTGGGCGAAGCATAATTTTGACATTACGATTCATTCTAGTATATTCTAGTATATTTTAAAATATTGTAGTATATTCTAGTATGATCTAGTATATTCTAGTGTATTCTAGTATATTCTGGTATATTCTAGTATATTCTGGTATATTGTAGTACATTCTAGTATAATCTAGTATATTCTAGTACATTCTAGTACATTCTAGTATATTCTAGTGTATTCTGGTATATTCTAGTATATTCTAGTACATTCTAGTATATTCTAGTATATTCTTGTACATTCTAGTATATTCTAGTATATTCTAGTATATTCTAGTATATTCTAGTATATTCTAGTATATTCTAGTATATTCTAGTATATTCTAGTATATTCTTGTACATTCCAGTATACTCTAGAATAATCTAGTATATTCTTGAACATTCCAGTATACTCTAGAATATTCTAGTATATTCTAGTATATTCTAGTACATTCTAATATATTCTAGTGTATTCTAGTATATTCTGGTATATTCTAGTATATTCTGGTATATTGTAGTACATTCTAGTATAATCTAGTATATTCTAGTATATTCTTGTACATTCTAGTATATTCTAGTATATTCTAGTACATTCCAGTATATTCTTGTATATTCTAGTATATTCTAGTATATTCTAGTATATTCTAGTATATTCTTGTACATTCTAGTATATTCTAGTGTATTCTAGTATATTCTAGTATATTCTAGTGTATTCTAGTATATTCTAGTACATTCCGCTATATTCTAGTATATTCTAGTATATTCTAGTATATTCTAGTATATTCTAGTATATTCTAGTATATTCTTGTACATTCCAGTATACTCTAGAATAATCTAGTATATTCTTGTACATTCCAGTATACTCTAGAATATTCTAGTATATTCTAATATATTCTAGTACATTCTAATATATTCTAGTGTATTCTAGTATATTCTGGTATATTCTAGTATATTCTGGTATATTCTAGTATATTCTTGTACATTCTAGTATATTCTAGTATATTCTAGTACATTCCAGTATATTCTTGTATATTCTAGTATACTCTAGAATATTCTAGTATATTCTAGTATATTCTAGTACATTCTAATATATTCTAGTGTATTCTAGTATATTCTGGTATATTCTAGTATATTCTAGTATAATCTAGTATATTCTTGTACATTCCAGTATACTCTAGAATATTCTAGTATATTCTAATATATTCTAGTACATTCTAGTATATTCTAGTGTATTCTAGTATATTCTAGTATATTCTAGTGTATTCTAGTATATTCTAGTACATTCCGCTATATTCTAATATATTCGAGTATATTGTAGTATATTTTAGTATATTCTAGTATATTCTAGTATATTCTAGTATATTCTAGTATATTCTGGCATATTCTAGTATATTCTGGTATATTGTAGTACATTCTAGTATAATCTAGTATATTCTAGTATATTCTTGTACATTCTAGTATATTCTAGTATATTCTAGTACATTCCAGTATATTCTTGTATATTCTAGTATATTCTAGTATATTCTAATATATTCTAGTACATTCTAGTATATTCTAGTGTATTCTAGTATATTCTAGTATATTCTAGTGTATTCTAGTATATTCTAGTACATTCCGCTATATTCTAATATATTCGAGTATATCGTAGTATATTTTAGTATATTCTAGTATATTCTAGTATATTCTAGTATATTCTAGTATATTCTAGTATATTCTAGTATATTCTAGTGTATTCTAGTATATTCTGGCATATTCTAGTATATTCTGGTATATTTTAGTATATTCTAGTATATTCTAGTATATTCTAGTATATTCTAGTATATTCTAGTATATTCTAGTATATTCTAGTATATTCTAGTATATTCTAGTATATTCTAGTATATTCTAGTATATTCTTGTACATTCCAGTATACTCTAGAATATTCTAGTATATTCTAGTATATTCTAGTACATTCTAATATATTCTAGTGTATTCTAGTATATTCTGGTATATTCTAGTATATTCTGGTATATTGTAGTACATTCTAGTATAATCTAGTATATTCTAGTATATTCTTGTACATTCTAGTATATTCTAGTATATTCTAGTACATTCCAGTATATTCTTGTATATTCTAGTATATTCTAGTATATTCTAGTATATTCTTGTACATTCTAGTATATTCTAGTGTATTCTAGTATATTCTAGTATATTCTAGTGTATTCTAGTATATTCTAGTACATTCCGCTATATTCTAATATATTCGAGTATATTGTAGTATATTTTAGTATATTCTAGTATATTCTTGTACATTCCAGTATATTCTTGTATATTCTAGTATATTCTAGTATATTCTAGTATATTCTATTGTATTCTGGTATATTGTATTATATTCTAGTATAATCTAGTATATTCTCATTACTAGACATTAAAATAATGATTTAAGTTACTCGGTTGCAAATTAATGTTACGGTTTTGTGTACATTTTGTGATTACCAAATGTGACATTAAATTTTACGTTTTGATTTCATGTTACTAATTCGGAATAAAAAATATGAATACTTAATGCGTCTGTTATGCATTGTGAATTACAACGAAAAGAAAAGAAGAGCAGAGTGGGTGCATTGTTTCATGTATGAAATATGAGTGTATTAGCTATACATTTTATTTACATATTTATGATACAAATGAGTTGATGCAATTTAAAATAGTAGGAAGATGAAAAGAATTTAAAAATGTCAATATTGTATATTGTTACGGCGGTGTGTTCAATGTAAAGTCCTTGTAATGCAAAACTGTCCTACGGTGTACAGCCCCTAAAGAAATAGTAGAAGAGAGGGGATGTCAGGAAACTGTTAGCAAACTGACAGTAGAGAAGTCGACGTTCGATTGATGTACGAATCGGTTACTAGGGATGGAAAAAACTGCTACATCCGAATCACTCGTGATTCGATCACGTTCGTCCGAAATCACGGTGATTTGTCACAGTGATTCGTGATTTTTCGTGATCGTTTCTGATTGGTGGAGAGCATAGGAACATAACTGTTCTTGGTCACTCTATATAGAAGTCTGTGTTCTCGGGACATGTTACATAACAAAAAATAAAAACAAAAATATAAGTTATGTCGCATAAAGGCAAAAAGTATATTAAACAATGCAGAATAGTGAATAAATTAATAATTAGTAATAACTAATCACTATGAATTGTAAAAGAACGTTCAGTTTAAAATACCTTGCGAAATGTTTTATATTGTGTTTGTTTGTGTGTGGTATATTGTATAGATAGAATATATACAAATGTATAAAAACTTAACACAAATAGTACAATTTAAATAGAAACAAAAATATAAAAAATTAGTAAATATATTACTACTTGCGAAGAACAGTATTGCTTTCCGCCAATCAGAAGCGATCACGAAAATCACGAATCACTAAAAGTAGCAGTTCATCCTATCTCTATACATATATGTATATACATATATATATATATATATATATATATATATATATACATATATATCATTATTAAGTAACGTAACATAAATAATACAATTTTTTAACTCAAAGATGAAGAATTACTATGACTCGAGATAAAAAAGTTCGGATCACAGTCGTGATCGTGAAAAAATCACGACAGTGATTGTGATTTTGCGATCACTGTGATAAATCAGTGTGAGTGATTTTGAACCCCATCCCTATGGGTTACACAAACTCGACATATAGTCAATGTCGCTAGATCGACCCAGAACTGGGTTGATTTTCCTCTCCTCCTTTTCCCCTTCCACTATCCCGTTCCACTACATGAACACACTCCAACGTCCCCCACTAAGACCGTAGGCTGGTCACGTGACGTGCCGCGCAACGTGTTACATATTACTCTCGTCATCAGAATGGTGGTAAACTGTATTCCCCAAGATTTAACCGATCTGGCGACAGTGTTCTGTTACAAAATGCCGCGACGAGACGCACGAAGTACCGTCGAAACTCACAACAATATTATGTTGAACCTATTAAGATCATTAAAGAAAGAAAGGAACTTTAATATGGCTACTGTTTCTTGCAGTAGATATAGATAACGTTTATTTTGCATAAAGATTCACGGTCTAATTGTGAATGTATTAGGTATGATTCCTGTAAAAGCGACTACTGTAAGTAAATTTTAATTTATGTTGTAGATTTTTGTACTTGATTAGATCATAAGTAAAAATAAATGCCCAATCCTCTTGTTTTCTTTATTTTCAAAGTACAGATAAATTGAAGTGCCTCTATTCCAAATTACCTGCACTGTCAAAAAATCGAAATTTTAAGTAATTTTTCAGTTACACCAATGCTTCGGGTACTTTTTGTTTTTCATTATTACTCAGAGGTTGAAGTAGACTAGTTTACTAATTTTTCCATGATATTGTACACTTTTATTTGTTCTCATCCTTTTCTATAAATTTTTATTTATCTTAAACGACTTGGTATTTGAAATATGCTGCATTACGTCTGCATAATTATTAGTATATAAATATTTTAAACGCATTGTGTACGCTTCTCATTTTTCTTCTATACTTTCCAAGATTTTCCAGAGTATATCGTATTCCAAGCAATGAATATCAGATATCCAGATAAAGTGTAAGAGATGGTAATCTGATAAGTTGATAGTGCAGCGCATCTATTAGTTTTTTTTTGAAAATTAAGTAATGCAATTACCGTATCTCAACACGCATTTAAGACTCGACGAGCTTGATAATTCTTCATAATGGCCGTACGAAGTTTACAGAATCTATAAGGTAAATAATACTCCATACATTGAATAATGAACATGCGATAAACGAGTCAAGGAAATCTCCCTAGTATTCCTTGCTATTAGCATCAAAATTACTTGTTTCTTCGAACATAAAGTTAATCGGGCTACATGAAAAGATTAGCGCATTTGTAGAGAAAAAACCAATTTCAATCAATGTTTACAAGAAGCCAACCACGTCTCCTAGAATACAGTCTAACCCTTGTGCATTGTTTCGAAATTCGACGTTTAATAAGTATGGTCTGTCGGTTTTTAAAGACAGGGTTGCATTATTGAAAAACCGCTTTTAAATATTAGAATTAATATGTAAAAATTAATTTATTATTTAATTTAAAATGTTAACATTTCGACTTGGAATTACAGTAAGGAGCAAAACTATATTAATAATCTTTCATTAGATGTCTGAAAAAAAGAAATGGTCTCTTAAACCACACACCATATTTAAAACAGCATAACTTTTTTGAAATTAGTACAGATGACTTGAGTGTTCTTGAGAAGTTGGAAGGATTAGTTTATTACAATATGAGTAAAAAAACTTTAGAAAAAATTGCAAGTAGTCGGAACCGCGAAAAAAATAGCAAAAGTTGATTTTTACGACTTTTTTATCTGGGCCTGCATTGCGAGTAAAAGTTAATACAATTACGTTGTACATTGTATGTACATTGTAAATTAAGTCAAGGTATACTCGTGAGAAATGAACGAAAATTTTACTATTTAGAAAGCTTAATAAATGTAGTATAGCGATGTATCTGTAAGAAATGGATTGAAATGAAAGTTTGTATTATTACATTAAAGTAAATCGACGACTTATTACTTATTTCTAATATCCACATTTATTTATCTCCCATGCAATTTCGTTATTCTAGATTTTCATCTCATCGTGGGTCATATAATCACCCTCACCCCAATTGTACATATTATGAACTCGGGCACACTGCGTTTGCTTCCACAGCTAGATTTCTTGTTTAAAAAAATCCTGTAAGCTCTTGATAGATTCACAATATTCAACCAAATATATTTCCCTATATACAGTCTGTTTTATCTCACTAAAGAAAATGATGATATGAAAAAAAATGTTTCAACAAAAGTTGCTTGGTATTGTTTTCTTCGTAAAAGTGTCGACTCTATGCATAAAGTAATAATGGGCACATTTTTGCGATTCCCATTTTTCCTAAGTGATTTCGTGAATTTTAGATTTTAATTTTGGCCCAAAAAAGCGACTTTTTCACATATTTCCATTGACTGCACCTGAATTACTAAACCGATCGGAAAACAATCGTTGACGATTCAATTACCTTTAATTTGATGTTTTATTTAACATGTTCGGTCGATTATAACCCGAGATATACTTAAAAATGTGGAGCTACCTTCGGAAAAGTAAAAAAAAATTCATAACTCAAAAACGCATCTATAGACAAATTTTTCAGTGTGATTTTCGTCTTTAGCGGGCCAATTTACATAAGAAAATGATAGTGGCAACTGCTTCACAAAATGGCAGTAAACTAGTGTAATTTGTGGCGGCTACCTCCTATGCTCGTCACCATATGGACAGTCAGACAATGCGTTCCCCCGCTAGTACTTGATCCGTCACCGCTACATAGTCTTACCAACGAGTCTTCTCGCGGGCCCCGGACGAAACACTCCCTTTCCTTTTTCTCCACACACACACACACACACACACACGCGCACACACATTTTCAGTAGTCGCCAAAAATCTATTCATTAACCCCTTACACTATAATAACGAGTCAGACTAGTGATAAGAAATTCGAACAAGATCTACTAAACATGTAAATGATTAATTTCCTTTGAAACGAAATAAAATTTTATTTTGTTGCTGTCGATATATAGCCATTGGGGAATATACAATCATATAATAAATTTAGATTTTCTTCTTTGTTCTAAGAAATAATGGACGACAATCAAGTTCTAATCACTGTAACCTTAAAATAAATCATAGTGCAAGGGATTAAGTCAGTATTTGTTCCTTTTCTGCATATTTTACGAGTATGATGTAATCTACTTTCTAAAGCTTCTTCGGAGAAGAATGGGTAAATTAAGGAAACTAATTGTATCCCATCCGTGTACATAGTGTCTTATGTACTGTAACGGACATGTAATACCAATTGTAATATTTTATTACTATTGAATTATTACTATTAATACATTAGTTTGAGTTCGTTTAATCATATGTGTAGTTATATAATCTCGCAATTTTTTTTATTTATAGGATAACTGTTCTCATATCTTATGTTTCTACAAGTGAATATCGGCGTACTCAGCTGCTGACCGGTTATGGCTACATATTTTGTTAAATAACTCTGAAGATCGCAACTTTTCGCAAAAACAACTTATATAATATCAAAATATACTATCTTACGAATATAACGCAATAAGAATCCCAGGATGTTTTGAGCCGCTTTTTTTAAAGCCTTATTTAAAGTATAGGAAAATAAATCGAACTTAATATTTTCATTTCAGGTCAATTATTGTGTTGCATATATGTAAGTATTATAAAATTTCTAAAGATTGATTACAATCAGACAACCCGTGGCCATAATATTCTATCAAGATTAATTCGTAAATTGTCCTTTTGTTCATAAGACAACGTAAAAAATGCGTTGTGATCCAGTCTACTATTTTATTTTCCTAATATATTCGCCCGGAAAACGCGATTGAAATTAATCTCCTACTGAATTTTTTTAACATTATATTGTTAAATATGATTATTTGGACATTTCAACATAGCGTAAGCATAGTTTTGAATAGATATGAAGCAGTGACTTTTTTTAATTTTCTCTATTGATGGCCGCACTGTGCACTGTGGCGATCGTTCGAAGGATTGAGTCATGTGCGCCCGAAAAGTTCGCGCGAATCTCATTTTGATTTCTGACCGAGTATCTTTGGGAAGTTCTGATCAGAGGCATTAGCAAAACAGAAAAATGGAATGGTCACGGGTGGAGGCGAAGTGGGTAGCTCACGACGCGACGTAAGGAGAAACTGTTATCGTAGTGATCATCTTAACCCCCTTACCAGATCTCCTCTGCTTCCATCTCTTCCCCAAGCGTTCGCCTGTAACCAACGCAATCGCGGAATGGTACTTTCTATGCATTATAGCAAAGATAAACACGACCAGGATCCAGAAACTCGACAAGAAAATTGAGAACGATGCGACAACCCCAGGGAAGGAATTCGAGTGACCCAACTGCATAGACTTACGGCTGGTTACACTATGTTTACCTGACTCGATATCCAGATGAGAATACAGGGTATAGGGATACGGCAACGCAACGGTTAGTTCCCTTGGGTATCGACTAGCTACCGGACCGATGCGATGCGATGTTTGCGTTTGCACGCGTATTTCTTCTACCACGAACTGCGGTTACGAGTCCATGGGCCACGTGGACTGGAAATCCGCGACTTCACTGCGACACGACAAGGTCGATGAATGTAATAGACGATCTCTCGACAACACATTTCAGTTAGGTCTATTCGCCTTTTGAGGAGGGTTAACCGTTTTGCATCGTTCAATTGTGTTGATACATACAATGGCAAGCACATACAGTCAATCAAAAAAGTCTCCATACACCCTTTAAAATGGATTTAACTACTTGTGGCGGCTACTTACTATTTCAACGGAAGGACATTACGACAACACCTTTCCCGCTACTACCTGAATCTTCCTCTGTTTGTATATATACCGTCCTAAACTGTCCTTACGACATCCCGCGTCTAAGGCACGGGTCCGCTAGATAGCCCTACTGATGAGTCTTCTAGCGGGCCTAGGACGAAACGCTTCCTTCTCCTTTTTCCTCCTCTCACATACTTTCCAGCCGCCATAATTGGTGGCCCCGTCAAACGAACAACAACGCTACCTTCTGGGCAGAGGAGACGACAACATCAATAAACCACGGACAACATCGGGAGGACTGGAAGGTGACTACTCTGTCACTGCCTAGCCTGAACTACTGCCCGACCAACAGCGAGGACATCTCCCTACTATGAGCTTCTGACGTCATCTTCGCAGCATTATATGGTTTAATTATATAATATTGTTTGTGCGACTATATGAGTCCTACAAGCGGCTTAGGGAGCTACTCAACTTCGTCAATTCGGCAGCATCATTGGCGGGCACACTGACAGCACACATTCCAGCGACCTCCTTGGATTCCGGCGGAGATCAGCGTAATTAGAGGGAAATTTGTCCAGATATCGTTGACCACTGGCAAGGGGGTAATGTGGCGGCTACTTCCTATGCTCGTCAACAGGGGGACATTACGACAACACCTTTCCCGCTACTACCTGAATCTTCCTCTGTTTGTATATATACCGTCCTAAACTGTCCTTACGACATCCCGCGTCTAAGGCACGGGTCCGCTAGATAGCCCTACTGATGAGTCTTCTAGCGGGCCTAGGACGAAACGACGCTTCCTTCTCCTTTTTCCTCCTCTCACACACTTTTCAACCGCCATATACTAAATTAATTCTTAATTCGATTACTTTTTAAAGATTTGCATGTATTCGATTGTATTGTGATATTAGTACAGCAAAAAAGTTTCATTACATTCAGTATTTCCGAAAACTGCGACATTATTTATTTAGTAAAGCTAGATTGCTGAAATCGCACACTGCACGGCGAACGCACACTACGCTCGAACCGCTGTCCCCACGCAATGTTGCCATGTGCGGGCCCCTTACCCTTCCGCTCCTCGGCTAGCTGCACTGCTAAGCCGGCCTACGCTTCCGCCACTCTTCCAACGATCGGTCATGCGTACCGCGTGGAGCACGCTAACGAGTGTCCCAACTTTACCCAAACCAAACCATCCGTGGCGTCGCGTAGTGCAGAAGAAACAAAATAGCACCCGTTATTTTCCCTACCCGATCCCGCAGGCAAAAGAGTGGGGGAAGCGAAAGCAGGCTTAACAGCGTATATTGGCGAGGGTCGGAAGGCTAAGGGGCCTGGCGAGACGCGCAGCTAGTAACCGTGGTCCCCACCAGTGATGCCGGAAATGTCAGCTTTTCGCGCATGCGTACTGCTGCGCGCGCGGAATCTAATAATGTATACGCGAGAAAAAAGAGAAACATCTAGGTGGTGTGCCGGGATCTAGCACTGCCATAGACGAAATTGAAGATAACAGGCGTTATTTTTTATTTACTTGTTTATTTATAAAATTAGAAAATATATTTTTGCTATTTTGGATACTGGAAACGTTTTTGGTAGTTTTCCTTTGTCTTGCAACAAATGTTGGTATTCTTTATAGATTCTGCCAAATAAAATAAAATTTTATATTATGTTAAATCTATGTTTACTTATTTCCAAACTTCACCTTATTACCCGGTATGATACGAACTTTTTTAGGTAAAGAAAGTACGTGAATGTTGAATGAGAAATATTATTTTTAAAACAGGGCCTTAAAGAACTCTCCAAAATTTAAAATTAGTAGAGCACTGATACCACGCACGAATACGCATGCGCCAAAAGCTGACATTTCTGGCATCGCTGGTCCCAACTTTACCCAAACCAAACCGTCTATGGCGTCGCGTATGCAGAAGAAACAAAAGAACACCCGTTATTTTCCCTATTCGATCCCACAGGCAAAAGAGTGGGGGAAGCGAAGGCAGGCTTAGCAGCGCATATAGGCGAGAGTCGGAAGGGTAAGGGGCCTGGCGGGACGCGCAGATAGTAACCCTGGTCCGCATTGAGCTCCTGGCGGGAGCGTCTGAGGTGGGGATAGGTGGACCAGCCATCTTCCATCTCATCACGGTGCCTAACCTATGAGATCTTAGATTATGTATTATAATTACATACAAAAAAGCTATGAAATGTTTGAACTAATAACAAATCAAGATCAACAGTTATCGGATACTGATTCTCATGATTCTTTCGAAGATAGCGAAAACAACTAATTTCTTAACAATGACCT
This sequence comes from Sphecodes monilicornis, assembly GCA_913789915.3. Lineage (NCBI taxonomy): Eukaryota > Metazoa > Arthropoda > Insecta > Hymenoptera > Halictidae > Sphecodes > Sphecodes monilicornis. The sequence goes on along the minus strand of OU565284.1, from coordinate 32,336,691 downwards.
ATCATTTTCTTCGATCAAGATCAGTTTATGTTTACATTTTGTTCTTAAACTTCTATTATATAAAACATACAAACTTCAGATTTAATATACTCACTTTAAGACGCATCTAATATACAGGGTGGCCCACATAACTCTGAACAGCTCAATATCTCGAAAACTATGCCATAGATTTTAAAGTTCTTAGTCTTAAATTGCATGGAACTGAAGGGCCTTTCTGACTACATAAACGTGAAGTGGCCTCCCTTCCCCTTGAACGGGGGAGGGGAGGTACCTTTGTAATTTTAAATGGAACCCCCTATAAAAATGTTACATATTTAGATTCTACCGGAAAAATTAAGTCAATTTTGTCTGAAACATTTTTTTGTCACATACTTCCATGATGAGATATAACAGTTTGAAGTTTCGAGTTGTAGGTACTTGAAGCTCTCGGAAATAGCGTTATGGAATTATACGCGCTTGAGTCCATTGCTTATTCATGAAGAAACACTAACAATAATATTTAAAATTCTTAAATTTGACTCACTTATCTATGAAAACGTTTTCAGTTTAGAGCTGTTATTCAAGCAGTAACATTGTGATTATGGCTACTTTTGACACAGAAGTGAATATGTTATTAACGTTAGGTGAATGCCAAAAAAATTATCGGCGTGCAGCAGTGATGTTTTTTGAACGTTATGGGATCAAAAAATGTCATGCAACATTTCATAATTTAGAAAAGCGGCTTCGCGAGCACGGTGAATTGTGTAAAAAAACTCGCAATAAACCTAAAGCTGTCACTAATGAAAATGATAGTGCCAGTATTCTTGCTGCAATTACATTAAATCCTCATATTAGTCAACGTACACTTGCACAAACATCACATATTAGTCGTTCATCAATTCAACGAATATTGAAACGGCAAAAGTATCATCCATATCACATGGTTTTATCACAAGAGCTTTCGATAGCAGATTACGATCACCGCGTAAGATTTTGTGAGTGGCTGCAGGGTGTTGTGGAAAATGACTTTTTTCAGACATAATCTGCATTATTGGGCCGTGGAAAACCCAAATTGGATGCGATGTGTTCCCTTTCAACATCGATGGTCTTTAAATGTTTGGTGTGGCCTAATAGGAGATTTTGTGATTGGACCTTATTTTTTTCAAGAAACTGTAACATCTGCAAGTTATTGTGATTTATTAAAAAATCATTTGTCTGCGCTTTTGGAAGATGTGCCACTGCACGTTAGAAGAGAAATCTGGTTCCAACAAGACGGCGCTCCTCCACATTTTGCAATCATCACCAGGCAATTTTTGAACGAAAAATTTGGGAACAAATGTCGTGGGGGACCTCGTCAATGGCCTCTTCGATCCCCCGATCTAACACCATTAGATTTTTTCTTATGGGGATATGTAAAGGACAAAGTTATATTTGAACCACCGACGACAAAAGAGGATATGAAACAAAGAATACATGACGCTTGCGCTTCAGTGACTCCCGAAATGTTAAAAAATGTTAGAACAACTTTGATGTTTCGAGTAAATAAATGTTTACAAGCCCGTGGTGGACATGTTGAACATTTCATTTAAAGTACATTTTATTTCTTCACGAATAAGCAAAGGACTCAAGCGCGTATAATTCCAGAACGCTATTTCCGAGCGCTTCAAGTACCTACAACTCGAAACTTCAAACTGTTATATCTCATCATGGAAGTATGTGACAAAAAAATGTTTCAGACAAAATTGACTTATTTTTTCCGGTAGAATCTAAATATGTAACATTTTATAGGGGGTTCCATTTAAAATTACAAAGGTACCTCCCCTCCCCCGTTAAAGGGGAAGGGAGGCCACTTCACGTTTATGTAGTCAGAAAGGCCCTTCAGTTCCATGCAATTTAAGACTAAGAACTTTAAAATCTATGGCATAGTTTTCGAGATATTGAGCTGTTCAGAGTTATGTGGGCTACCCTGTATAGTATGCATAAAATGTACATTTTCTTCTGTTACCTATACAAAATATTCAAATACAATTTGAAACGTCCCATCATTTTTCCGTCACTGTAAACCCAACTATATTCCCGAATCAGTGTAGGGTAATTGTGCCATATTTCAGCCCTTACATAGTAGGATTCTTTCCTCAAAATTAATTACATGAAAATAAGAAATATTTACTAACAAGCCCATGTACATGAGCAATGAGCACAATGTTTCAGCTTACTCCTCACTTCTAATGTATAGCTTCATGTTCCCATATAAGACATTTAGATAATAGTAACTCTTAAGATGATTGACTACTAGCCTTATATGGCTGACCATTGGAGTAATTATCCTACAAAGTGTTTTTTTCACATTGATATCGAAAAGAACATTCATACGTATAACACAAGCTAAGTCAAAATTTCAACATGAAGTCGTACAATAATCACACTTCTTACTTTGTACGTTATCGCTTCTAATAAAGTTTGATCCACACAGTAAAGTACTATTAAAATTAATCTTTCATACGCTTCTCTCAATTAGCGTTTAAGTAATACTGATTCTGTTAAAATTTGAAATATGAAATTACACAATAAATAGAACACTAAATATAGTAAACCAAAAATAGGTGAGAACCATGAACAGATTCTTTCTGTACCTAACGGAGCAATCAGAGTTTTGTGGAAGCAAATTAAAATATTGTTTCAACAATCGTTAGACTGAATTTTTTTGAAAATCTGGAAAAAAATAAACAAACAACGAACGAATAATGACCGAATCGTGCTCGTACCCTAATTTCTTGCCTCGAGAAAATATCATGTTCATCCGGACGATTTGAAGACTATTTCGCTAAAAAGAAGCTTTCCGCTAAAACGACTAGAGAGGGACAGAGGGGGAAAAAGAGAGAAAAAAAGTAACGGCGGAAAGCTGCAATAAATCTGGTCCCGCGGTGACGATGGCTGCGCCGCTCGACAAATCGATTGGAAAAAAAAGTTTCACTGCCCGTAACGAATAAAGCTCTCCATTCATCACGTTCGTCTTGTTAATCCACATCGTGATCAGTTAGGAATGAGCGACCGCTTTTCTAGAAAGTCAATAGCCGGGGAACACGAAGAATCAAAAGCGAAAAGATTTTGCTACCAAACAATTACTATTATTAATTTCGAATTATCAATTTTTCAGTCATAAGAATCTTTAGCTAGCGTATTATAATTTCTAATCAAAAATTACATATTATATAATCGCCAATACGATTAAAACGTTTCCAATTTAAAGTTCATACAAATGCATACACAATCTTATGTGCCTGTGTTATAATTTCATGTGGGCATAAAAAACTAGTTAATACGGGACTTTTTGACTCATTATGCATTTAATGACTTTGGTATCAAACACACAGGATAAACAATAAAGCAAAACAGTACATCGCTGATAGTACTTCGCGACGCATACGTTCATGTCGCTGCATGTCCAATCTGCCTGATTCTCGATCTTTCGAGATCTCTTCACCACTCACATATTCGTGCATTCTCGTTCGGTAATATAGGGATCGATTACTTTCTACAACACTGTACCTTTATTGTCTTAACACTATTTTTACAGCACTCATAAAAATGACGAGTCCTTATATTATTAATTTACGATTATTGAAATTGGAATCATGCATCCATGAGAAATTAAACAACAAATTCATTTTATTGGATTATATTATAAAAAGTAGGCTAAACATTTAGATAGACACATCCTTCTTACTTTTAGAAAGTTTGGTAAAAAAGCCGCTTTTAGTGCTCAGTAAACGTAGTGTAAACGGCTTTCACGCGCACATCGCAGCTGGTCGTTCCGCTCGGAGAAACAGCCATTTAATCGAATCGTGATACACACCACGTAAAAAAGATCGTACGTACATTTTCTCGTATTTTTTATGTTTGCGAGGAAACTATTTCATTTTTGCTATTTGGTACAGACAGTGTAAAATATGTTCGTACACCCTTTAAAAACGAATAACATTTTAAAAATTGGACCAAACGGCTTGAGTTTTTTTTTATATGTTAGAAGGATTAATTGACTAGGCAATGCGTAAATAATTTATTTAAAAAATTACTATTGGTCGGAGTTGTGGAGAAAAAAATGAAGTGCACGATTTTTAAGTTTTTTGCTAGTGATTGTAATGAAAATTTAAAGGGTGCTTTTTGTAGATCTAAGTAAGTTATACATACTCCTCGTCCACGAAAAGATGGCAGAGATTTCAACAGTGAGATGCTGGTGGATCTGCGCCACCCCATTCTTGACTCCAGACTGCGTACCTCACTCTTCCGCTTTGTAGGTTCTGGCGAGAACTGTCGACATAGGAGTAGAATCTGATTTATTTAAACATAACTGTTTGCACATATATTCTATATCATTGAATGTATTCTTAACCTTTTGCCTTATAACAGCGAGTCAGACGAGCGATGAAAGTTTCGAAGTTACGTCAATGTTCTAATCTCAACGTCACCACATCGCTCTCTTCCAGTCACACTCAATAAGTCCATTTGCTGCCTTCGTCTCCATTTGGCAGCTGCTGAAATGCGTTAGGGAAGGTTAAAGACAGGTAAAGGAAAGGGAGTTTTTAGTCCTGGGCCCACTAGAGGACTCGTCAGTAAAGCTATCTAGCGGGCCCTGCCTTAGACACAAGGAATCATAAGGATGGTTTAGGACCGTATACATATATGAATCAGTGACAGGTCAGATAAGAGCGGGAAAGGCGTTGTCTGTCAGTCCATCTGGTGTCGAGCGTAGGAACTAGCCGCCTCACATGCACAAAGTTTCATCGAAATCGATCAAGGTTGCTATGAAATACAATTGTTTGAAAATAGCGAGAATTGTAAGAAATTGCGATTTAAATGAATCGCAAATTCACAGAGTTTTACATTTTATAATGCCTACTACATTGCTTTTTCATGCATCAACGGATTTCGATGAAACTTTGTACACGTACTATATAATTTACTCAGATTTACAAAACGCATGTTTTAAATTTTCATTACAGGTACAGATTTAAAACTTACAAATCGTGACCTTTACGTTTTCCTTCTCAATTCTGACCAATAGCAATTTAAAAAAAAAGTTATTTACACATTTCCTAGTGATTTAATTCTTTTAACATCTCAAAGAAACTCAAGCCGTTTAACCTAATTTTAGAAAAGTTGTTCGTTTTTAAAGGATGTGCGAATACTTTTTACACTGAATGTATATTAACATGTTTAGGCAAGGGCGTCAGGGACAACTATGATGCGGTCGACCGTATATGAGTGCATTTCTTTAGTTTTTTGTCACATCGAGCAATATTAACAGTTACAGAGACCAATTTTAACAGACACAGAGAGCAGTTTTAATATTCACAGAGAGAAGTTATAGCAACCAAGTATATCAATGTAGTAATCACAGAGCCAATTTAGCAATAAAGGTAGCGGTAATTATTTAGAAGTTTACCCTCCTCACCGATTTTGATGACCTTGAAATATGTTGTCAAGGTCATCATTCTGAACAACTTTCCCCCTACATGTTACCGCCGCCCGATTTTAGTTTTTGTGATATTCGCAAAAAACTGTTGCTAGTACTGAATTGAATTTTCCGTATTCGTGCACGCTCCGTGGCAACGTAAGCCTGCTTCGGCGCGGCGTCTGTTTACTGTTTTTGTAAACGCGTTGTGGAAATCAGAAAGAAAACAGGGTTTCACTCTGGTCATATATGTATAAGATGAGCTTTCAATTTTGAGAGACCACTTCTGGATTCTCGTATGCGTGGTCGGGCCGGCTTAACGGCCGACCTACTCCGCCCCCTCCAGGGACCTAACCACAACTCACCCTATTCGCATAATCTTTCCATTGTAGATGTCATCCAGTCTTTTGTACGTATTACTAGTTCAAATTCTGGATGACAGCTACAATGCAAAGATTATGCGAATAGAGTGAGTTGTGGTTAGATCTTGGGAAGGGCGGATAGGGCTACTAATTACCAATTGAAGTGTACTCGTAATCTAAATTTGACTAAAGATTTTTGCAAATATCTCGATTACTAAGACCGAGCGGCGGTAACATGTATAGGAAAGAGTAGTTCAGAATGATGACCTTGACAACATATTTCAAGGTCAACAAAATCGGTGAGGAGGGCAAACTTCTAAATAATTGCCAAGGTAGCTTCCAAATTCCAAGTCTTCCGGTTCTTCCTATACATAGTGAATGGCCTTTCGAGTTAGACGGCACAAACTGCAATACTCAAAGGTTTTCGATTATCCAACATTCAAGACTCGTTAACATAATAAATATCCGAGCGATACTTTTTCTTTGTTTATTTCTCTCCTAAAGCATAAAACATTATTAAATTTTGGAAAGAATTTAGCTTGCGATAGATGAGAGTATGAAGAAACGATTGTAATTCATATATAAGAATCTCCCTCAGGTATTAAAGACAATGAGAATTTTAAATAAGATAATTACAACCTAAGTGAAAATTAAATTATACCATCGAGTTTCCTTTTATACTATCCAATCTTAGAGTTTCGTTTTATTCGGGTGAAAAATATTAGAGAAAAAAGGAGCTTGTTTGATGTGTGTATGTAATTGAAAAAATTGTGATGTGTGACATTCACCTTATAAATAAAACAGAACAGTCCCCTGAAAACCGTTGATAAGTTGCGAGTCGTTTTTCCTTATTTCGTGGCCACCTACACAGTACTTTGGAATGATAAAGGGCTCAGGAAAAGAAAGGAAGATGCGAAAGAATCCACTAACAGAAATAAATAAAGCAAAAATAAACATTGGTAAATACGAGCAACAACAACCACATTAATTCTCGCACCTTTTCCTTTCACTCTCTATATATTATCGTAACCTGATCAATTGATTAATTCATTAATTCATTAAATGCACTCTCATATAAATAAAACTCAGTATTGACATTTGCAGCAGTTCGTACCATTAGAATTAGCCTGTAATAAACAGAAATTCTTGTAAGTAAACTCATTTCAATTGCACCTATTATTATTCCAATTACGGCGTTGAGAATCCATTATAGTTCCAAAGCTTTTCTCTCCTTTAAGTATTCTTCCAGCAGTAGATATAAAAGGAACAATATAGGATTCATTTTCGAAGTATATATACATATACATGCATTGACAGTTCACAGTTATATTCATTGCCGAGACATCAAAAATTGATCTTATAAAAAGAAACAAGTTTTCTACGATTCACAACAAGACAGGCTCCTTTTACAGGCTACATAATGTTGATTCAGTAGTTTTAATAGTCTAGATCAATAGTCTACATAATCAAAAGTTTGGGTAAAACAATGAGTTATGTCTATAAAATGACCCTTATAATTCTTTATAGCTGCATTAATAGATCTAAACTCTTTATAGGTCTTGAGTAATTTAACTTTCACACTACGGCATATAGATGGATTAAAGTGACAAAATTAGAATTCCTTGTTTTATAGTTGTGAAAAACAAAAGGTTGCGCTTATAAACATTTATAAAGTAAAGGGCATAGCGTGAAAGGTGGTCAAATGGGCTCCCAGACCAAATTGATCTTTCTTCATACCATTCAATAGAACCCTCAAAGAAGACCCTCTGTGGCAAGTTTCAAGTCGGTACCCCTATTACAAGGCTGAGCAGGGTTTAATTAATTATGCTCTATTTCTTCTGTTCTGCTTAACAAAAAATAATGATAAAATTCATGAATATTCTACCTAATAAAATTTTTTCCAAATTTCTGACTGCAAAATCGATTTTTAAAAAAGTTAGAATTCAAATTTCTGATTTTATATTGAAGATATCAGGTGATCACGTTTATATTATTATGGTAGTTGCGCCTTATTATAATTATTAATGTGTACTTTTTCAGATTTTGCGTATTAGGCAAACATCTATAATAAAATTAAGAATATCCAAAAATTCGAAAAAATGCATATTTCTCATAGAAGTTTTAGAGGTACCAGTTTTATAAAAATTGACTAGCAAGATATTGTGGTAAGTATAACACCCTTAATTGTTTAGAATTTTTTTTATAAGGTGCATCGCTGCTAATAAAATAGAAAATCGATTTTTGTCGGTGTTTCTTTACTGTTCGGTATTCGTCCACATGTTATGAGAAAAGTTAAGTAAAATCTCGACAAATACACCCTTTTTAACGTAAGCACTTTGACTGCTCAGTAACTCTAGCGTTAAACAATCTTGTCATGTATTTCTACACTTAATAAATATTTTATTATGCCCACTTATTTGCTGTATACTGTTTTAATCATAAAATAACGAATGTATTAAATCTTACTAATTAACATAGCTGATTCTGACCTCAATGAAGTTCCATCGTACTCGTAGAATTCAGTGTTGCACTGCACACAATTCAACTTGAGCTTCGCATTCATTCTATTGAAGGCTGAATTGGCAAGAAACGCTGTTGTTGAAAACAGTCAGAATTCGCGCGGATAAGAAACGTTGCTATGTTACAAGCCATCCGTGGAGTAGCAAACAAACTTATCTGAGTAAAATATACGCATTTGCAAAGAGCAACACCACTACGTTTTAATGCGACTCCATGTTTTTCTCCGCGTTAATCTGTACACTCATTCACGCTTCACAAAGGAGGGCTGGATTATATCCCTGGAGGCAAATAATAAAACTATCTTTTACCTTCTGCACGCAATAGAAGTCGGAAGAGTAATTTTCTGGAATAAAAAAATATATATCAATATGCGGTACCGCGTATAATAATTTGAATAATTAAGTTTTCAAATTTTATTCCGCTTTTGAGTAGTCAATACAGGATGGTTATTATAAACTGACCGATTAAGTTTTCTCAAAAACGAAGAGAAATTTGAACAACTCTATCAAATTCTCTTATTCAGTGGGGGAGGGGGAGTATGGTGCATGTAATCCGGATAGAAGAATTTAGTGAGATTTAGCCAATTCATTTAGATTGATACCAATTTAATTTCTACTGTTTTCTAATGGCCTACGGACCTCAAAAATGAAAAAATTAATGAAATTAAATAAATATTTTAATATTTAAACTTTTGGAAGCAGCAGAGGAGAGGGTAGGAATGTTAGACAGTTATACCTAGGGATTGCAATACCGGTACACCGGTATACCAAATACCGGTATTTCGTGCTATTTTGCAATTTCGTGAAACCGGTATTTGCTAAGGTAAAATAGCGGTATTTTCGGTATTAGCTATAAATAATAAATATTTTTTTGGGGGCATCTACTCTTACTTGAAATTTACAAATTAATTTTTCCGATAGTGATTTCGATTTAATATCAAAAACTGTATCAGCTCTGCTTCCAATAAAGCTGGCTGTGGAAACATTACGTCGGAAGTATTCCAACTTATTAACAGCGAATGCAACAATAAATTTTATGTTGCAAGCACTTAAAGATCAGAACACGCCACTGTCTGACGAATTATACAGTGCATTAAAAATTCGTATGCAGAAAAGATATAGTAAACTAGAAAATATTTTAAGGTATTTACATAATTATAACGACTTTAAAAAAGAAAACTAAAAGGAAGAAAAGAAGTTAACAAGGTCAAATTTAATTAAGTTCGTCGTCAATTTCCACAAAAACATATATGAAAAGCAAACACAAACCTATCCAGAAGAATTCGTTGAAGATGATGTTGATGTTAATATCGAAAAAGAATTGTCTCTCGAGAAGAAATTACTATTAGCTATAAATTAAAAAATTTCCACGAACAATAATACAAAAATAATACACAAACTAAGTTTATCCAAAACCGTCAGACGAGAGCCGGAGTTGTTAGAAGATGAAGGACATCGTGGCAAATATTTAGAGGTAAAGTATATCGCTCATTATTAACAGTACCACTAACCAGCGTGGATGCGGAAAGAGCATTTTCAACTGTAGGTAATTTTTGCAGAAAAATACGTTCCAGGCTTAAGGACAGTTCAATAGATGCATTATGTTTTCTACCATCACATTTCAAAAATAAGTTAATAAATCAGTTAATCTTTTTTTCTATTAAACAACTGTGTTTTTGTACCTTCTAGAAAATTCCTAATACCGGTATTCCGGTACAACGTTTAAACAAATACCGAATACCGGTATTATATTTGTGATCCGGTATTGCAAACCCTAGTTATACCGAACAATTTGTTCTGAATTGAAACTTTGGAGAAATGAAAAAGGAATGAAAAATATCACAATACCATATACTTTTTTATTAAATGTTCAAAATGATGTCCATGGACTCCCAAGTGCTTTGTAAATCTTGTATAAATAGTCGAACATTTATCAACGTGTAGAACAAAATCTATAACAACAATAGTGAACGATTTGATGTGGGATTATTTTTGAACTATTTCGAAATAGATAATTTTGCATGGAGACCGATCATCTTATCGGGTGTCTAATCTTATATTTTAGCAGTTTCGATTCTACTGTACAGAATGTAATATACAGGGTGTCCCACATAAATGGGAACACCTAAATATCTGTCGTATTTACAGTCCTATCAGAAAACTTCAGAGGACAAAGTGACACTGTTGCAGGGGGCAAATATAATGGTAAAGAAAAAAATTTCGTATGTCGTGTTTTTTAATGAAATTTCAAGGTCACCGATATTTTTTTAAATGGAATAATATATTTTTTTACGATAGCATGATAGACAATAAAAAACTGACTTTAGTGGATACCACCTCTTTGACCTTGAAATGACCTTGAGCAAGAATAATCATGTTGAAGCGGATAAAATGTGGAAGTTTAAAACTTACGTGTTTCAGCAAAGATTACGCGTTGTTTACGGCGGGTTGACCTTTACATATCATAATAAATGTTCGAAATTTTGACCATCCTCATTTATGCAATATTGCAATCTTGCATTAAAAGATCTGTAGTCATTGTCGATTTCCTGAGACGTAATTGAACGTCGAACGAATTTATACAAGGAACTCTTTAAATTACGTTATTCGATCGGGAGCGCATGTGGTTTCAGCATGAAGGTTATCCAGCGGCTTATTCTAAAGTTGCTTGAACGGTGCTAAATACGAAATATCCTGGACGCTGGATTGGGCGACGAGGAACAATTCCATGGCCAGCCCGTTCTCCGAATCTGACACCAGTGGACTTTTATCTATGGGGCAAGATAAAATGTATTGTGTACAAAGATAAACCCACAACGCTAGAGGATATGCGGCAAAGGATTACTGCAGCATGTACTTCAATTACGTCTTAGGAAATCGACAATGCCTACAGATCATTTAATGCAAGATTGCAATATTGCATAAATGAGGATGGTCAACATTTCGAACATTTATTATGATATGTAAAGTTCAACCCGCCGTAAACAACGCGTAATCTTTGCTGAAACACGTAAGTTTTAAACTTCCACATTTTATCCGCTTCAACATGATTATTCTTGCTCAAGGTCATTTCAAGGTCAAAGAGGTGGTATCCACTAAATTCAGTTTTTTATCGTCTATCATGCTATCGTAAAAAAATATACTATTCCATTTAAAAAAACATCGGTGACCTTGAAATTTCATTAAAAAACACGACATACGAAATTTTTTTCTTTACCATTATATTTGCCCCCTGCAACAGTGTCACTTTGTCCTCTGAAGTTTTCTGATAGGACTGTAAATACGACAGATATTTAGGTGTTCCCATTTATGTGGGACACCCTGTATATCCTGATCTCCGAATGCAAGTACGCGAAGATCAATAGCAAAACTGACAGCAACTGGCCATGGCGCCAATAAATCGCCAAGATCAGGTTGCAAGAAGATTAGTATTCGGTCTCTGTCACAGAAACTTCTTCCTCGCTATCCGAACCGTCTCATCCCGATTGTGTTAGCGTTTGAAGTTGATACATCGATACATGAAGTCGCGTCTATCCTATGATAACAGATACCGAAACGAACTTATCGCGGATCGATCGCGCGCGCCTCAAATAAGAGACCGATCACGGCGCGCGGCCCGGCGTGCTTATATTCCCAGCTCACGGGAGCCGGTTAACGTTTTTACTCTTCGAGGGTAGTGCAGCTGCAGCTGCACCAGCTTATTCGCCTCCGAGCCCCGGGAATTATGGGAATTTCGGTGTGCTCTCTCGTGTGCTGGCTGCTATTCATTTGCAGTCACTCCGTTCGACCCGCAAGTTTTCGTTGCTGGTTCCCAGAGAATGGGGAATTAATTGCGGATCGTTATTCAAAATAAACTGAGGGCGAAATAAAATCTAACTTTAACTTTCCGGCTTTTTTTTACCTTCCGGGTTTTAACTTTCCGGCGATCGAAAAACTTTAAGCTCCATAGTTTGGTAGAATATTCAGCTTCCACATACCGCGCCGCCATAGTGGTCAATTCTTCTAAAATTTGGGATAAAAATCAGTATGACTTGAAAATTTTATTTATTTGCGATCAATACAATTGCATACGCCCCTTAATATTCGTCGATAAACGTCATTCTTGTCAAGTGATGACTTAACATCACCATCGATCGTGATAGGTTTTTCCAATGAAAATCCTATCAGGCCTGTTATAACAGGACCCGACGTAATACCATGCATTTGAAATAGATCTTCCATGTTCATGCTCTAGAAAATTGAATTTTACGGTGTATTTTTCAAAATGTTCTATATTAACACCAAGCCTACCGAGCCTGAAAGATAAATGGTACATATTGCATTGTAAGAATTACAAGATTGAATTTACTTAAACTTTGTACGTTTCTTATTGTCATGTGTGATCTACTAAAGATATATATTCAATCCTCTCTTATGACAGCACCTTTATAATTTCAATAATTGTAAAATAAAAAATCTGGCACCGGCCATTTTGACCGGTGGCGGTAGGTTTAATGTTAATTGGGTATCAGGCACTTGAGTCTCTTTACGACTTTCAGTCCATAAAACTGAGCAAACTGCAAGAAGTAATAGCTACTTTCGGATTCTGGTATTGCAGTAATTAGTACTGAATTAAAGGGAACAAGAAATAATTCATTCCAATACATTCCACAGAAGTTTCATACAAGTCGTGTTATAGTCTATATTATGAATAACACATGTTACCTAGATAAATTCTTGGTAATTGTATTACTTTAAAAACACATTTTTGGTTTTCTTAACAATTCGGAATATATTCAATCCCGTAGAAGAGAAACATAATTGTTAAAATTTTAATCATTTTCAATCATTGTGATTTTTTTAGATATGAACGAGATTAAACCAATAAACTTATCAGAGAGAGATAGAGAGAGAGAGAGAGAGAGAGAGAGAGAGAGAGAGAGAGCTGTGCATACATTTTAGACATTAATAAATCAAATTATATAACAATTTTCAACTTCTAAAATAGGTTTTTTTTACTTTTGACCCATTTTTCATACTTATCGACCATTGTACGCCGCGCTGGTAGGATATTATTGCCGTGTTTTATGCTGTGTGACGAAATGATAGCGCACCTGGCATTATCGTGTATTTAAGTTTAAGTACACGAGTTAAGTTCTATTTTTACGCAATACGCCATTGCAATTACGACGATATTTTATTTTTACATTCTTCCAATCCGCGTAATGCCCAAGCTCTCCACCAGTATCAATCTCACACACAGGTGAAACTATATAGGGTTGTTCTTGTACTTGTTACAAGAGTATCCAAGCCATGATAAAAGCTAAAAGCGTAGTGACAAAATATTGTATAATTTATATTTTTTCTAAAATGTACAGGAATATGCCTAATATAGATTCTACATAAATAGAAGAAAATTTTGAAATGTTGCATTTATTGCTTTTAATTTATGTGTTAGATGGTATTGTGACTTGTTTCCAAGAATCTTAACATTAGTTTGATGTATTGTAAAATAACAAATAACCTGCCATCACCCCATATTGGGAACAGGGTACCTCTAATATGGGGAGGTACTTAAGTGCTCTCAATTTGGGATAGTGTTTTATAATCATAAAGTCCTGACTATGATTTTGTTTTATTTAAATGGTTTTTTATTTTTCTGTATTTGAAAACTTGTATTTTAAATTTAATTTCACAGCATTTATAGCCGTCTGCATCTGATCAGGATTCCATTTTTTCTTTTCGAAAGCATCTAATTTTTAAGTAATTAAATATTTTATCACAATCTTTATAAATCAACAGACTTATTTGAAAAATATATTCTAATCATGAATGAATTATCTTCCCATAAGAGGCCCACAACATTTCATAGAAAAATTGTATTATTGTTGTATCACGAATCCTCAAATTTTCAAAAAATCACGATAATAAAAACTTATGAAATTGTAATTTTCAATACATCTGATTCAGAAAATATAATTCAGTGTTGATGTTTCAAGTTGGCAATGCTTTCCCTCCTTTGTGCTTGTGGCGGAAATGCAAAGCTGAGGCAAGCCGGATAAGGCGCTTTTTTCTATTTTGTCGTTTCTCGTATGTTTTATATCTGTCGACGCATGGTGTACAAATGGGTATATTAATTATGTTATAAATTTATATAAGTTTTCTAATTTAATACGTATGTAGGTTTCACATAAATATATAAAATGATACATACATCATAAGAGGGCAATTTCTTAATACGATCCATCCAACTACCAAAATTAAGATTCAGAAAACATAATTACCCACTTCTCAAAAGAAATTATAAAGCATGACAGAATGTAAAAGTTTCCTACCCTACAATATTTCCAGAACGACTCGCAACGCACTAATAGCGACCGTGATGCGAATTTGTATTTGCGTATACAAATAAAAAACAACATTGTAACTAATTATAACATTTGCGGATAAAAGGCACCCTTTTCTTAGATAAATTTTAGAACGTCCCATATTCAGAACAGTCCTCATATTAGGCTATTTTTTTCTAGAGTACAACGTAAGTGTGTATTATTAAGAAATGATATTTTAACATTACAATAAAGACATCTAGTCTATTTCGTTGCTTAAACTTACAAAATATGAGTTTGAGTGTAATACTTTTGCCACCCTCTGCAATCTACTTATATCTTACTGTATTTTTAACATTACATTCATAAGCCACTGTATCTAACGTGTAAAAACGGAACTTAGTATACTCATCACACAACTGCTCTTTCTCAAGCTTCAAGAACCTGAAGATAATCGTATATTGAAAAGGAACAATTTATCGTTAAATACAACGCTCGGTATCTCAACGCGGCAATATAACTCCGTTCAAAGTTGTAATTATGTTTGACGCGGTATTTTCCGAAGCTATTGCATCGGTAGTCCACAAAGACCACAAAAAGATGAAGCGGAAATGAGAAGATAAATCAGGCAAGAAAAGCAGCGAGGCGAGGTAAGTGATCGCGAAGAAACTCGAGATGAATTCCTCATTGGAAATTCCAAGCCCGGTTACATCGAGTTTCCGTTCGCCCCGATCCAAGCAGCGATCGTGCAGCGATCGATAAACCATCCGCGGATACACGAACGGGCTGTCATAAACTTCGAAAGGAGTATGTCGAGCACGTATGACGAGGACCATCGCGATCCATATGGGGCCATACTTCTTCAAACATGCACGAATACGTGGTGATGGTTGAGCAAGGAAGAGAACAGTGTGCAAGGGACCAACCGGAAGAAGCCGCCATCGCACCGCGCCGCTGCGCTGTGCCGCGGGCCGAGAGAAGCCCGAAAAAGAAAATGCGAGTTACATTTCTTTCTGCCCCGCAGAGATTCAATATTTCACCCCTTAGCGTCGGTAAGAGATCCCGACGCTCAAAACTTTCCACGGAAAATCCACCCTTTTCCACGCGCGTTTCCTCCTATCTAACCCCACCACTCGCTTAAGATCCACGGCCGGCGGTGATCAGAGTTTCGCCGGAAGTATCTCTCGCACGCCTGAAACTTTCTACCGATTCGTTCAACGTACCGAACGATGATTTAATTCCGCCCATTCGAATGGTAATCACGGAATTTGGGGTTACGTTCAATGCCCACCAAAACCATCCAACTGTTCGATCACCGATGCTTCGATGGTCTTCGTTCTTCGCGGGAAATTAGCGAAGTTCGCTTAGGAAGAAAATTATACTGAAAAGCATTGATACAGTCCACGAAATTACCATAGTTTCATCTATAATTTCCTCGTAATAAGGATTCCGTCCAAAATGAAAAAGTTTTCTTTTAAGTGGTTAATTTAAAAAATGTGTATTTCTGATAAAGGGATGTGCGAAATTTCTATAGTTCCAATTAATAAATAATAGTATATATTGGTATATTGATACCATTTTTCAAAATAACTTAAAAAATTCGGTTATTCATACTTTTTGTTAACATTTGTATGTTGATATATCTAGCTGTCTTTAAGTTCCGATTTGTTGCCAATTGTTTTCTCGTTGCACACACCTTGCAGGCTAGTGGTTCTCAATTTCTCAAAGGTTTTCTGTTGGGATGAGGTCTGGAAAACGGGCAGGCCACTGCGTTAACTTAATATTTTTGTTGCAAAATTATTGCTTGCTTAGGTTTGATATGTGAACGACTGTGTTGTCCTCTTGAAATATGAATTCATTAAAATCCAGTTATCGCAATCAGGGAAACAAAAACGCATCTAACTATCCCAGACAAGTTCGCGTTACCAGCGTTTGTACGAAGTAGAACTGATAGATCATGAACAGACGCATCAGACGATGCCTATTCAATAGCACGCGTATTAGCCGAATAATCAACCTCTAATTTCGCGAAAACGAGACGTCAAATGAAAAAAATTTATTCTATATTTTCGCCTCATTTTCTCTACTTGTCAAAAAACAGAGAAAATAATCTATATTAATTTGATGGAATTAAGCATCGTGTAATTTTAGCAGGTGAGTTTGCATCTGTTCCGTAACAAAATCTTACCACGCGAATGTAATTAATCATTGAACTGCATTGCAGATGTAACTCTATAACTCACAGTCTTATTTAAGTACGATGTTACCATTTTCTAATGAAATTATGCAATACGAATAAAGATGCATGTAGCCGGTGCAATGCACTGACAATATATGTATAGTAATGATACACCACAGTGAGCGCACGTAGAAAAATTGTGCGCGCGACCCTACACCTTCATCGACAAGAAGATCGTGTGGCTCTTGTTTCCCTCGAAACAGTTGAATTATTCAAGCTCGTTTCTCCGCAATGTCTGCATTTTTTCGCGCCCCTATTCATCGCCTGTAGCTATCGTGCGGAAATGAAATTCGCCGCGATCGTTCTGTCGTCAAAGATCCGCTCTGCTGTAAAACTCTAGCTTCCGGTTTGGCGATAATATCGTTGGAATAATTTCAGAAAACGAAACCGGGACAGCCGTTAGGTCTTAAGAGGAATATATTCAAGCGTCAATCACCGATTTTTACGAAACTCTGCTACAGTGTACTTTTCATAAAAGTATTTCATCCGTATTTTTTTAGTTGCCAATAATCATATAAAACGGTTGAAGACATTCTTAAAAAATAGGGGCGAGAACTTGATTTGACGAATATCAAAAAGTTTATTAAAAATAGAAGAATCGTGTCATTTTATCAATTTTGCATTCTTAAAGGATAACTTTGACCGTGTGGACAGATTTGTAAGAAGATCCATTTGTTTAAAAAGTAACGCATTTTTTTTATTTCTGTGTAAATAATTCATTAACCAGAAAAATGGGCAAAAAACGTTATTTTATACTTGGGTTGGCGCATATGAAATGTCGGATATTCTTTTGAAATAACAAAGACACCATTTCATTTACGAGAAGAATTTTCTTTTGTCAAAATATGCTTCATCAGCTTGGGTGCATTTTTCCGAATGAGTTTTTAAACCATTCGAAAAAAAACCCGAGTTATTAGATACCATAAGCGTTGGTATTATTGGTTATTTACGTCAGCCTCGTGTTTATCGCTTATTTTAAATAAAATGATGTGTACATTTAAAAATATGAAAATACGTCGGAGATAAGTCTGCAGCATATGGGGAACGTGTGTATTATTTACGCGAGCTTTATTGTAAAGTGAAAAGATATTGATCCCATCTTCTCGATAATTCCATAAGGCGGACATTAGAAATGCCCTTGAGGATTTTAACTAGTAAAAAGATTCAATTTCATCAATTTCAATTTCATCCAACGATTAATTTGTGAATCCTTAAAACATTTTCACCTCGCTGGTGCCCCAAATGACAACCAAGGTAAGCATGTATGTGTCACTTGATACGTGACTGTCACGTGCTTGTATGACGTACGCAACGTATACCTGTATTGGTCGGGTTACAGCATATTAAGCGGATTTTTAATTGTTATTAACTAAAAAACAAAGCCGAAATTGCAATTCTTTTTATTCTTCATTTTCGTCTTATGTTGTCATGAGGAACCAGCCCTTAAATTAACATTTTATTACATTTCTTAAGGCAGTTCTTACAATCTCTTATGTAAAATTAATATCAACCGATATTATTAAAATAAGTTTCATATTTACTTTTATATATCATAAAATACATATTTAGAATGCAAACTAACGGCGAAGGTATGTTTCATTGTTTTAATTAATTCCGTAAGTATGTATACGCACAGTTCATTGTATTCCTAGCCATAGTTTGTTGCAAATATCTCGAACACTAAAGACGAGAGGCGGTTACGTGTATAGAAAGAAGTTGTTGAAAATGTTAATTTCTACATGTTAAACAGTCATCGAAATCAGTGAGGTGATAGCGATATCAATAATCACCCTTTGTTTATTTTACACACATGAATTATATAATATCATAAGAAAATTACCCAAATATCAGCGGAATCCATATTTGACTTAATCTATTTAAAAACGACAGAAATGTACAGTTTTTCAATGCAATGTCACACTCCATGTAGACAATCAAACTTTTTAAGAGATATGTGAAAAATAAAAATATAACGATACCACAGAAATAAACTTTTACGAACAATCGACATTTCATGTGCGCACCAACCTAATATATTGTTGCGACTTATAAATACAGGGTGTTCACGCTATTACTAGCCAGCGTTTTTCTTGCAAATAATAAGTATTAGAAAAAAATGAAAGAAGAAAAAAGTAATACGGTTTTCTGCAAGTGACGTAATGGCATATGTAATTTTTTTGTGTATGCACTATTTTCATAGAAATGTCGGTGCCCTACACTTTTTGTAAATAGAATGCTGTATATTTTTCATACCATATGAAAGCGTATGTCAAGACAAATTCATTCGTGTACGACACAATGACCTTCAAGGTCATACAAGGTCAGAAATGGAAGAAACATTTTGAACATTTCGTACTAATGTTTCGTACTAAAAAAAACTGCGTTAAACATTTCGCTGCACTGAGCCAACGCACCTCACAGTGCAACGACACATCCGTGTAAGAAGCGTTATGCGTTTCCAGAAAATTTACAAATTTTCTGTGTGATAAAAATTTATTTCCACCTTTAATTGCACTGTGAGGTGCATTGGCTTAGTGCAGCGAAATGTTTAACGCAGTTTTTTATTGTAAGAAAAGAGATCTCCCTTTTTCTACAAGAAAAACCAAAAATCAGCTTAGGAGAACATTCCGAACATTGCGACCCAAATATTCTCAATGTTTGGATCAACTTATTTGTGCGAAAGCTCATTTTCAACAATGCGCTATATTAAATCGGATCACCGTACACGTTTAAATGATTCTTCGCTTGCGTCGGCGATGCGAATATCCACGTCCAAAGTTTCCATAGACCTTAACAATTTGCCAAGCATGTCTAAACGTGCACGAAGATCAAGTTATTCCGGATCGTATTAAAATTTAAACAATAGAATGAAAAACTATTTTTAAAATTTAACTTATGAATTTATTTTTTTGATTAATTTTCTACAGCTATTGTCCGAAATTATCGTGTGACATAGTGGAATAGGCCTACAGGGGATACCACTAATAAAAAAAACGCATTGACAATAGTACCTCGATGGTAATGTGGAAACCTATTGAAACGAGTGTCGCCCCTTATGCGCCACGTTCATCTGTCTGTTATGATCGCGCCTGAGCCCGTCCGAGCACGTAGGCGACCACGGGGAGCGAGACGCGTGGCCGGGTCGAGGAGGCGTAGCCCTCGGAAACGGTCCTCAAGAGCAAATAAAGTCAAACCCTGGTTTACAAGTATACTTGATTGACGAGGCTATAGTAAATGTTCAATATAATTTCCTTGTTCATGACTGCATATTTCGGTTCTACTAATCACATTCTTGTTAGCTTCTCCTAACGTTGTCCGAAATATTATTGCACATGATTGCGTTAGTTTCCTTTGTAAGTCGTTTACATTTCCTTGCCGTTGTGTATCGTGAACGATATCTTTACGAAGTATTACGTACGAAATATTCAAAATTTTCCTGCCCTCTCTGACCTTGTATGACCTTGTATGACCTTGGAGGTCTTTGTGTTGTATACGAATGAATTTGTCTTAACACACGCTTTCACATGATATAAAACAAAAATATAGCATTTCCTCTAAAAAATTAAAGGTCATCTTCATTTCTAAGAAAATAGTGCAGAAACAAGAAAATTACATACGCCATTATGTTACTTACAAAAAACAGTATTACCTTTTCTATCATTTCGTTCTAATATTTATTATTTGCAAGAAAAACGCTGGCTAGTAATAGCGTGAACACCCTGTGTATCTACAGCTTTTTACAAATGTATGAGTTTGAGTAGATATGTCCGATTTGCTCGGCGGTTGAATCTCTCGTCCTTTCTGCTGTTTTCATGGCCAACCGTTCCTTGACAACTCCTCTCTTCAATTATTTCCTTAGGGGTTGTCCATCACGGCATTATGGCGACTTCTCATTATTCACGCCGTCGTAACAATATTATGTCAACTATGTAATTCAAGAATAGTTCCGTAGCAAGAGAACAAGACATAAGGCCCTTATTCCGGATTTGTTTATGACGTCTTCGCGACTTAAGGCCGTTCTCGAGGATTAGGGAACCGGTGCACATTTGGCGACCAGTCGAGCCATTAGCGAACCTTCCTAGTTTTTTCTTGCCTCCTCGGGAATTCCGCGTCGCAAATCGATTACTGACGAAGGATATTCCCGACCGAGAAGTACGGTTCTCGGGTTACCTGGCTTCGCCCTCGGAGGCAGTCGCGTACGGTCCCACGCATTCCCAGGACAGGCTAGCTTAGGGCAGATCTAAAGGTCCGTAAGAATGCACTGATTGGGAAATGCATAACTCGGCAGAACCAATCAGTGCACTTCTTCAGCATAGCAATGGGTGTCACCGTCTTGACACCCAGAAATGGAGGACCGCCTTCACGATACGACGAAAGGTCCTCCCGAAAACCGCGACGGTCAGTTGGTCGCATCTAGTCAGTCGCGATCTAACAGTCGGAATCGAACAGTCCGAATCAAACACTTACTTCCTTGCACGTATCGAGACAAGGCAACTAACAATACGGATCATCGTGATCGGAACCGGACGCGTCTAAGGCAGGGCCTGCTAGATAGCCTTACTGACGAATCCTCTAGGCAGGCCTGGGATGAAACGCTGATCTCACGAATTAACACGTAGCACTAATCATTGAACTAGTTACCCAATATTAATTTGGCGGGTAATACGAACGGTGATTTCGTGATCGACGCGTCCACGCGAACGGGCTTGAGATTTACAACCTCAAGCGGGCACGAGTCAACCGCGCGTCGAGCTCGAGATTCGCACCGTACGAACAAGAATACAAAATTAATCAGTTTATAGAATTAGGCTTTTTATTCTAGACTTTATAAATTGTTTTACCTTTTCATCGACAATGAAGAGAAAGTCAAATGCATTGACGAAATCTACATTCTAGTTCTTAAATGGAAATTGTTGATTTACATTTCAATCAGTTCCCTTGTTAGAAACATAGACATCGTGCAACCGGTTGATTACAAAAAATACCGAACCCTGTCAATTACGCGTACAGTCGCGCTATTCGCATGGTAAGAATAAAAGATGATGACGCTTGCTAAAATACAATTAAAACTTAGATACCGTGGAACGGTATCTTCTCGCGGCGGTGCTCGTATCCGAGAGAATGCGCTCGAAAATATGCTGTCACGATGGAACCCTTAATGAAAGAACCGCGATCAAGATCTTAACGCGGAGACAGAAATACTTATCCACGGTACCAGAATTTTTAACTAACATGGCTGCTTCATAATGTAGTCATATCGTGGCCATTATCTCGGGGGTGAAGTTTACGCGCATAGCTTTTACGAACTTCTCCTCCGGCCGGGCTTTTAAGACAAGCAAAAGTGCCCGTAAAGAATGGATAGATAAAATTGTGAACGTACAAACGCCGTCTGTTTTCACACCCAGCGTATAACGCCGAAACGTTACGGCCGGCAATAAATTTGTGAACGCGCTCATTAGCATAACATGAATTATTAACTTAATCTAATACAGCGTGTGCCCGTCGACTCTGCTACTGTCCTAGGTATTTAAACTTCGGGTAGACCACGCTGCCGTCATTACTGATACTATTTGCTAAAATAACAAACGCCACGAAGTCCTCCGCTCGGAAAAAGCGAGCCTGAACTTCTTTAGTTCCGTGAGCAAAGCGACCGTTGCAAGAATGACGGTCTACACGACGCAACAGCGCGTTGACAATGGGCAAAAATCAAAAGTAAGTAATAATTATACTGCGGATTTTATGCGTTTATGACAAAAGTGAGTACGTACTATTTAAAAAATTTAAGAACATCTACGAATTAGCTCCGACGTACTAGGATCCTGTGTCTTTCAATCGATGCAAACCTTTTTTTATTTTATGTGGGGACCAATCGAGGAACTTCGAAGTCCTTAAGAGTTAACTAAGCGTGCAAACAGATGGACACGATATGTGGTGTGCGTGACTAGAGAAAGCAATTTTTGAGAGAACTGTTTAGTTTCAAAGCCTGGAATGGTCTCAGCTTTCGTTAGTCACAGTGTCAATAGCGACATACGAGTACCATAAATTATGGAGTGCCGAAGGACTTTCGACGAGAGGGCAGCGGCCGTTTGCTACCGTAAGAGCCCCACGTGCGTAAGGTCCAGAGGAAACCAACGTTGTTTAGAAGGGATTTTCCCATCCACAAAAAGGACAAGGGTAGAAGTCTAGAATAAAAAGATGGGACGAGCAGAAATTGAGAGTATGAAAGACTCGGTCCAGAGAGTCAGCTAGAAGTGAACGCAGTCCATAGTTCGTTGTTACGTACAGAGAATTCTCTCTGCTTTATTTTGATCAGAGTTTTTTTAATCTCTTTCCGGAGAACGGAAAACGCCCTATTCCATCCTTTGCTTATAGAAACGATGACTATGCTCCAACTGGATGCAGTCGGCATAAAGCATGATTCAGTACAGGGACAGTTGCACAAGATTCCCTAATATGGAAATCTTGAGAGCATCCCCACTTAGATTACACAATATATAAACCCTTGAATTTTAACCCTCTGGGCAGTGCTTAAAGTACAAACGGGCTATACACGTCGTTACGCTGAATCTCGTTTTGGAGTTGGTTGTATTTAGTGAGATCGGGCCTAGTCACCCTTTCGAATCAAATGACCTTATAGATTCTGCGAGTACGGTATTAATCTATTTTGGCATAATTATTTCAACCTCTCTGTGTTCCCCGCATCGCCAGTGCGTCATCCAACAGGGCAGTAATACTTAGGTAACTACACAACATTGTTCATTCACACTCAATTCTTACCGTGACAGTAACAGTTGTAACAGAGCCAGTTTCCTGTAATATACAATTTAGTTCAAGGTAATTTTGAGTAACAATTGATTTGAACCCAACATTCAGACCCAGTAATTCTTAGTTGACCGTTCCCACATGATACAATCTTACCGCTCGGGTTCGAGCTCAAATAATTTATAATATTAAAGTTACGAGGCCGTTACTAACATATCCTAGGAGCTACCTGATCCTGTATCAGGAACCCAAAACTATTATCCAACCTAGGCGGCTCCCTGATTTCGCATCAGGTTCGTCCGTATCCTACCAGCTACCCGATTTCGCATCGGGTTCGTCTGTGTTTTTATTCAACCTCCCAGCAGCTCCCTGATTTCGCATCGGGTTCGTCTGTGCTTTTATTCAACCTCCTAGCAGCTCCCCGATCGGTCACCAATTCGAGCATCTCCTGTAAGGTAATAAAGTTTATTTTACTACCATATTTGACCTTGCATGACCTTCAATGATAACTCGCTGAATTCGTCTCAACACTGGCTATCACATCGTGATAAAAAAAACATAGCATTCCATTTAAAAAAATAGAGTTGACCTTGAAATCTCCTCTATGCCTCCACCAACGCAGAAAATGTTTGTGTCACAATATGTACCCCTCTATACCGTGTAAGTTTTCTATATAACATTTTTTCATATTATATTACAAATAACGGCAATATTCAAACTGGACATAGTTATTGCCCAACCCTGTATACTATGTCCTAGTCTTCTATATCCTACAACTTTTGTCAGAAATATTTGTTCGTATCACTTATGACTTTCGAGTGATGAAATTGTGTCCAGAAAACGGATTTGTCCTAGAAAAGCGGCCAAGGGAGGACACGCATATAAGTGGGTACATCTAGGTGTACGTCTGGGTACGTCGTCCGACTGTCTATACATATACTTACATGTGAATGCCGTGAATGCTTGAAGCTGAATGTTACGACGGTGTATTAGTAGCGGTAATTCCGCCGCGATGTACCGGACGTGGATCACGGTGGAAGATAAATGACATTGTTTCCTATGTTCCTGGAGAGGTACAGAGGGACAGAAGGATAGACACAGAGACAGAGAGAGAGAGCGCACAAAAGCGCACACATCGGAGAGTGAACAATCATCAAGGAGGAACAGAGAACGGCTCACTAGATTGAAAAGGGCGAAGTCGCGTTTGCAGGAGTACGGGGATAAACGAAACGGCGAGAACGGGCCAAGAGCGACCGACGAAGAGAATAACAGGCGAAAGGAAGACGATCCAAGGTGGTGTGAAACGACAACGGCCAGGTGAGACCGAGGGAAAGCGTGAGGGAGGAAAAGTTGACTGTGGAAGTTGCGAAAAAGAGGACAGAACGAATAGTTGCCGAGGAAAGGAAAAACACGCATGATTTTCTCTCTCTCTCTCTCTCTCTCTCTCTCTCTCTCTCTCTCTGTGTGTGTGTGTGTGTGTGTGTGTGTGTGTGTGTGTGTGTGTGTCGCTCTTCCAGTCAAATCGTCATTTGCAATGCGTCTAGGAGATTGGGAGAAAGGGGGGGGGACACATTCGCACGCCCCGGGATAATGATGATAACAATGATAATGACGATGACGAGGCGGAGAGAGCGACCGGCTCGAATGACGGAGTCTGCGGCGACGAGCAAACTGCGCCTGGGAAACAATGTCTGTTAAATTTCCGCTCCGATTATTCGGTACTGTGTAATGCATAAAATGAACACCGACTCTGATACGCGCGCCTTTCGCCGGGTCGGATAAACCAGCACCGTTCGAACTATTTATTCTGTGAGATCGAAGCTACAAGGTAAGTAACTGAAATGGTACATCTTGCAGTTGCACTCCGCGACAAAACTATAAGACACTATATAAAACTTCTTTTTCTTATGTACTATGTGTTATAAATGTTTCCTTATTTCGATCGTAGATTGTTTTCGATGTTTGAATTCTTTTGGCGCACAGGTTCGATCCTTGAATAATATTCTAAGACACTATTTGCAAATTACTACAATATTTTCGACATTTCGATCTTGTTTCAGATCATTTACAAGAAAAATTTTTCCTTAAGAAAAAATTGCGTCTGTAAATGATTAAATTCAATTAAGGTTTCACGTGTGTTAATTTTTAAGAAATGAAAATGTTTTTTACTGTTTCTTACTTGCTTAGTGCAGATTAAAAAGTTATTTTCTTAATGCAAGAATAGACATGTTGGTGTCAAGTCAGTATATAAGACACTGAGGCAAACCGTGGAACATTTGGGAGACAGTTGTCGTATCATCGATCATAAGGTTGGCCAATCGATATTTGGGGGTAAATTCAAATCAATTCAAATTCAAATAAATTCAAATAAATATAAATTCAAAACCTACATAGTTTTTTTACAGGTGGAGGTACTTCGGACATTTGAAGGTCACCTCCATTTTTTTAAATGGATCGGTATGTTTTTGCTTCCGTATCATGATAGAGGATCTTAAAACGAGTTCAACGACCTATTATATAAGGTCATTGAAGGTCATAGAAAGTAGAGAAAGCCGATAATACTTACGGTTTTGGTAGTAAATGAAAAATACGTATTGTAAACAGTAGAGGAAGACGTAATGCTTACCGTTTACTTCACTGAGAATAAACACTGCTTGAAGGACACTTTAATAAGTTTGCAGGATAAGATAAACATGATAAGATTAGTATCGATAAATCGGTCAATCCGGCACGATGAATCCGTTTGAAGAGCAAGTCGATATGCTTCTTATTTATGGCGAATGCCAACAAAATTCTGTAAGGGCGAAAAACTTGTATGCTGAACGATATCCACATCGGTTTCAGCCTTCGCGTCAAACATTTAAAAATGTGTGTGATGAACTTAGGCAAACCGATAGTTTAAGTGTTCGTAAAAGTGAACTATGACCTTCGATGACCTTATGTAATAGGTCGTTGAACTCGTTTTAAGATCCTCTATCATGATACGGAAGCAAAAACATACCGATCCATTTAAAAAATGGGGGTGACTTTCCGAAGTACCTCCACCTGCAAAAAAACTATTATCGCCACCGGATGGCCCCCTTCGTACTGTGCAATTTTATTTCAATAAATATTTCTGTGAAACTTATTCGAAAATATCTGAGGTGCTAATAGTTATTGCCCCACCCTGTATTTGAGACTGTATACCCATCAACGTACATCCTTTCAATCATATTGTTCGTAATCGATTCCAATCAATATGTAGCACAGTCTCGAATAGTTGAGAGTCTCATGACTTTCAGAATCGTTTAACCAGCGAGATGCGACACACGTAATATGGATATCCGTCGAAGAAATTTACAGAAACTTCCGCGAACATTCTCCAATAATTCATGGGCTGTTCTGAATGCCATCCTCGAGATCGGCGCCATGGGAAGGTGCCAATCGTAAATCTTGTTCTTGACCCACGCTCGAACGGTATAAATCCGGTGGACCGGTAGCGTTCCACAATTTTATTTCTTCCACGGGCAGGCTTTATCCTAAAATATTATATCCGGAGTTTAGAGGACAGAGGCAAGGGTGAAGCACCAAAAAAAAAAAGGGAAGAACAAACGGTACACACGGCGAAGAGGAGAGGAAACCACGTTTCGCGGGAGGGAAGGGACACTTGTAAATTCGATAAAACGGATCGAGAGATTCACCCTGAAGAGTTTGCCCGTGAAATTTATCGCAAAAACTAAATGGCCGTTTTATATCGAGAGTTATAACTAAACTCGGCTGGCCGTAAAAAGTTTGAACATGCCGGGGAACAATACACACTCAGCTCGTAAAGAGCGAGTTTCATTGCAAACGGAATATTTTCCACCTCTCTAGGTCTATTTTCTTGGTCTCCATTTTTTTATACCGGAAAATGAAAATGTCGAACATTGTTTTACGCGTCGCAAATAAACAAAATGTATGTCTGTAATTATGTGTAATGTCCCTCCATGTGATAATGACGGTTAAAGTCAAGTTTATGCAGAAACGGTCTTCTGAAATCACCAGAAATCACTAAAATTTGTTCCATTTATTTGGTGTTATATATAGACCGGCAGAAATATATGAAAATAAAATATTGCGTTAATATAAATTTTCAAACAATGTAAAATGACCATTGAATTGTCATCAGTCAATACCGTTTGCAACCATTTCGAATAACATAATAAAATAAGCTTTTAAATTTGCATAGCAAACATTAGCCGACTGTAACGTTTCTTCAAAAAATTCGTTCTCGAATTTTAAGTTGCCTTTTTATCGTACATGGAATGAAAAGTATACTGCCGGCATAAGAACAAACCAAGGTACACCACGAGGAGGTTGTACGGTCGGACTCGTACAACGTGTATAGTGTATGATAAATGACGTAATCGGTCATTTCCTGGTATCTATCACTTTAAGGAGTTATTAATATTCAGATAAGGGATATACCTTAAATGATAAAGAAAAATATGAAATTCATATGTATACAAAAATATTTAATTACAATTTTTTATGTTATATGACAAAGTTTTCGTTCACTGGATCACTGTTGCAAAAATGCAACAGGCATTTTTCTGAAAGTGGATCAACGAACGCTACAAAAAGATGTAACAAAAGAAATTGTTATTTAATATTTTTTATACGTAAAGGATTAATAAATCATATGCATTTCACATTTTTCAGTGTTATTTACATATATTTCTAAAGAAATTCACCCAAAACATCAAACTCATCGTGGCCTCTACGGGATTCATTCTTGGAAGTTCTGAAAGTTGATATTTAAACATAAATTGTGGCGAAGAGTGGCCGAAGGTGACAGAGTTTTTTTAAACACACTTAGCTCAATATTTCGTGTTGCCAAAACGATGAAAGGTATTTTTTGTATGCTTCCATAAATAAAAGATGAGCGCAACGAAAAGAAGCTTCCAGTTAGCTCATATTACTTAATGTTGAACAACTTTTATGAAAAATTGTATAATCTTTCTAGTAATGAAATACACTAATCCTATCCAAATTTTACCTACGTTCCTAAAGTCAAAGTATTATATATTGTTTATAACAAATATATAACAGATTTGTTACTTCGCAGTGCAGTTTTCTTATCTTCTAATCGTTGCTTCTATCGATTTATTTTACATGTCTTATCAAATTACTTCACATTTTTTTTATTGAAAACAGTACTGTTCTAATAGCATCTACTGTATTATTGAGCTTATTTATTTATTTTCTTAAGGCTCTCGGGCATCTGCACAGTTGCAGCATGCAAGGCTGAAATAGATCACTTTTGAAGTGGAGAGTCGGAGTCGGAGTCGGAGTCGGAGTCGGAGTCGGAGTCGGAGTCGGAGTCGGAGTCGGAGTCGGAGTCGGAGTCGGAGTCGGAGTCGGAGTCGGAGTCGGAGTCGGAGTCGGAGTCGGAGTCGGAGTCGGAGTCGGAGTCGGAGTCGGAGTCGGAGTCGGAGTCGGAGTCGGAGTCGGAGTCGGAGTCGGAGTCGGAGTCGGAGTCGGAGTCGGAGTCGGAGTCGGAGTCGGAGTCGGAGTCGGAGTCGGAGTCGGAGTCGGAGTCGGAGTCGGAGTCGGAGTCGGAGTCGGAGTCGGAGTCGGAGTCGGAGTCGGAGTCGGAGTCGGAGTCGGAGTCGGAGTCGGAGTCGGAGTCGGAGTCGGAGTCGGAGTCGGAGTCGGAGTCGGAGTCGGAGTCGGAGTCGGAGTCGGAGTCGGAGTCGGAGTCGGAGTCGGAGTCGGAGTCGGAGTCGGAGTCGGAGTCGGAGTCGGAGTCGGAGTCGGAGTCGGAGTCGGAGTCGGAGTCGGAGTCGGAGTCGGAGTCGGAGTCGGAGTCGGAGTCGGAGTCGGAGTCGGAGTCGGAGTCGGAGTCGGAGTCGGAGTCGGAGTCGGAGTCGGAGTCGGAGTCGGAGTCGGAGTCGGAGTCGGAGTCGGAGTCGGAGTCGGAGTCGGAGTCGGAGTCGGAGTCGGAGTCGGAGTCGGAGTCGGAGTCGGAGTCGGAGTCGGAGTCAAAATCCCGACTCCGCAGCCCTGGTAAATACGTGTGACTCAGGGGATGCCCTTCCCGCATTCCTACCATAGGGATTCTCTTCTGCTCCCAATAATACTACGGATTGCAAAAGAGCTGTCTCGCTCGTTCCTTCTGACATTAAAAGCAAATTCAGTATAGAATCAATGACGAATTAGTTTCACCTAGAGTTAAAAGCTTTGTATCGCATGCAGAATAATTAGCCGTGCTCGTGCGTGCTAATTCCGGAAGACAAAAGCCAGGCTGTTTGGAATGTACACAATATACTCGACTTCAATCGCGTAGAAAAATGCGAGCGGACGGCGCTCAACGGTAATATCTCATTTTCGCTTTGTACTTGGCAAAGCGGCGCGAGTTCGACGAAAAACACGGAAATTGCTAGGAACTCTCATCGCCTGAAAGAGCATAGAAGCTGCCGAGACATCTGCAGCAACGACCCGCGACACAATGTTTTCTTTGTCGCGACGGAAAGAATCATTGCCGTTTCGCAGCTTCTCCGCGTAGAGACTCTCCATGGAGAGCTCATTACTAGCTATGTATAGACATACTTACACTTGTTTCACGTACTATGACTGCTGGCAGGAAAAATCCTTCAACGTTAAACAATTCTGATTATTGAAATCTGTATGCATATTTTCAAAACTGGATGTGCA
This sequence comes from Sphecodes monilicornis, assembly GCA_913789915.3. Lineage (NCBI taxonomy): Eukaryota > Metazoa > Arthropoda > Insecta > Hymenoptera > Halictidae > Sphecodes > Sphecodes monilicornis. The sequence continues at coordinate 32,306,395 of OU565284.1, read as the reverse complement.
TATTTCTGGAATAAATGTTTGATTTTAACTCTTTCCCGTCGATGTCCAAGAATCCCCCGGCAAGGCACTTTTACTGTAGGGCATTTTATTATTCCGTTATTGAGAAATTAAAAATTTTTTAAACTCAAATCAAAAACCCTTAATCTGCTAAACCAATCGGTGAAAAAATCCCTTAGCTAAACATAACAGTAACATTGCAGTACGACTATCCGGGTAACTGTATCTTCGATTGCTCTAACAGGAAAGAGTTAATATTACTGCAAGAGTTTCCTTCTAAAATATATTTTTATTAGAATATTTGGTAAACACCGTACTGTTTCATTTTTCTTTAAATTGCAGTCGAAATATTTTGAATATTTTATCGATACAAAATATATTATTAGTAGACTGTGAATGCTGATGTAATTCTCAATTTTTGTAGGCAAATTTTAAGAAAGTGGAATCAAACAAAAAACCTTATTTTCAATGGTAGTAGCTTTCGTAACTCTGAAATAAATAAAATTCGTACCAAATTCGATAGGATTTTATATTGTTACGTTTTTTGAAAATTTTCAAAAGCTATGAATGCATAAAGATTCGCAGTCTAATTATCAGTATAAATTAATTCGTAAATACATAAATATGAATGGTACAGCCAATGCCATCTATAGTGGACGCTCACAACATTGTTTTTAAATTCACGCACAAACTTGATATACCTATCGCAGAGTTAAGATGCAGACGACACAGACTTAAGATACCTACAGACATTGCATCACCGACGAGATACTGTTAAAGACATCCAGCACCGACGAGATACTGTTAAAGACAGCCAGCCTTACGGGAGTTCGTGTGCCCGAATAATTCAAGCGTTCTCTTACGCCCTCTAGGATCTATTTTGGCTGGAGTAAGAAACAGAAGGCCACCGACGATATTTCGTCGGTGCAGAAGGCCTCTGAGGAGATTCTTGAGACGGTGAGACGGCAGACAGCAGTGAGATCAGATGTTACATTCTCGAACAAACATTTTGGTGTTGGTTTTTAAGGCTTAAAATACTAAAAGTAAAATTAATATCAAAGACAAAAAATCCTAGAAATTTTGTACGTAAGAAAGTATGAAAGCGTATTTAGGAAAATCAATATTCAATAATTCCTACCTCTGAATTCATACGAAATACCTCATTTTGTAATTTAAAAATATTTCATAAACAAACATTATTTCCTTACACTTTTTAATAATAATTGTTCTAAGAATCGATCTCTGGAAACATACATATGTTGAAAAACAGATTAACGTTTATTTGACATACTATATCGAATAATATAGAGTTCGAAAGAGACTCGCGAGGATAAATTAATATAATACATATAATATAATTGTAGGAGCATCGATGCAAACAGCGATTAAAAAATAAAAACATTATTTGTCACGCGACAAAAGAAATGATTATGGTTATCTGTATTCGACACGCGTCGAATAAAGTTTTATTCGATGAAAATTGATTCGGCGAATAAAGATAATTTTTTTATTCATCGTTAGCGGTGAATAAAGTTATGATTTTCATCTGTACCTTTATTCGACGTTTTATTCGACTTCGAATAATTTTCTGAGCCGCGTTCGAATGCTATACCGAAGACCGAGCAGTCAAAGATTGGCACACGCGTTACAATGTATCGCCCAATAACCAGAGCAGGGATCGAATAAACTGTGAACTCTCATAAATCGAAGTTCTTTCTGGATATGTTGCTACCGTAAAAATTTGTTCGATGTCCTTTTTCAATTTCCAAAGAAACCTGAAATTTTCGAATTCTTATGTTTTCCTTTTTTGTAAATAAGATTTTCAACCGAAAAATCGGCAAAAATTCTTAAATATATATGTCGATAATCGCAATTCGTCAGATTTTTTCAATATTTTTGCATGCAATTAAATATGGGTGATTGGCCGAAAACCATTAAAACGGGACTGCTCTAGGTAGGTCCTTTAAAGAGAAAATATTCCAAATTTAATTATAAAAAAATATTTTAAATAGGAAGTTAAATTTTGACAAATAAAATAAGATTAGATTAGATATAAAATAAGACATTCAGCGTTCAAGAGAGACTGTTCCGCGATCCCATGCCGAACGGAGAAAAGGACGGAGTAAAGCTCGAGGGCCTGGGTCGCCGAGGAGTGTAACACAATACGGGTCGGGTATATCGGTGTGAGACCACTACTAATCCAACAACAAAACTTCTTTATTTTTCATTATTTTTTTATCGGATTTTCACAAACATACTTGTAGCATTTTTCTGATGAAAATGATACGAAATATGATGTAATTCCGATGATATTTACTCCTGTAATGAACAGCGAAAGGTTCGGGTGCAAGGAAGGACAGCGTATGGGAAAGAAAGAGACGCGGAGAGTCCTACTTTTAAACCTTCGCGTTCGACTGCTCGATTTTCGCCGCGTCGCGCGTCGCACAATGGTCCGAATCGAAGAATTAGCTGTTCACAACTATTGTAGTCGTTGAATTCAGCCCGACGTCAGCAATAAGATTATTAAGTAAAAAATATATAGTGACGATTAGAAAATCAAGGAGACCTTACAATTTTATCGAATAAAAAAAATTGTTTTATGTAAGGCATGCAGATGTCTTAGAACTCAGATCGTACGTGTCCAAAACGGAGACTACTTTTTTTTATGGAACTTCGATGACCATATTTGTGGCATTTTTCTAATAAAAATCATACTAAATGTGATATAATTCCGATGATATTTACTTGTGTAATAGACAATTAAAGTTTCGGGCGCGAGGAAGGATAGCGTATGGAAAAGAAAGAGACGCGGAGAGTCGCAGTCGGCGGCACAGTTCAAAGGCTCGCACGTCCTCACAATGTATTACCAAGGAATAGCTTTTTTATTATTACTTATTTTTTTATGAGACTTTTGCTAATAGATTTGTGGCATTGTTCTGATTAAAATGATACCAAACACGATATAATTCGGATCATATACAGGTGTATGGTCATTATGTACAGGTCAGGTACATAACATCGGTGAGGCAACGGTAATGCAATGATGACACTTTTTCATTTTTAGTTAATCTTTTAGGAGACTTTTACCATCATATATGTAATATTTCTCTGATCAAAATAATTGCATTTAATAATTGCAGACAGTGCTGTCGAGCATTAGAAGTGGTTTTATCGGAAAAATAAGTAATAAAAATTACGTTTCTGCTTTCTACTAAGGATCTCGATAAGAACGATTGAATTTGATCGTTTCTTGTAGATTGTATTTATTCTTCCTTTTTATTCTATAATTATTACAGAATATTTTTTCTTTAAGAAAAATTATTTTATAAATATCCCATTAATTAAATTAAGTGGTTACAGTTACAGGCTATCGATTATAAAACAGTGATTCCAATGCTGAACAATAAATTATACAATAATATGTAATTATTTTCCAAGAAATCACAGAATGGATAATGACAGTCTTCATTTATTTATTACCTAAGGTATTACATCCATTTACCTCTACGCCACTCATGCAGTCGTGCGCAGTTGACGAGCAAATGTTCTATGTAGGTAGAGAGCGCGGAACTTTTAGCACCGTGGAACTTCATAAGTCTACTTTATCCATTCCACGAAACCACCGGCGATGCCATCGGACCCGTTACCGACCGGTTTGAGAGCCCATCAGAGCCCACTTTTCGGCGCAACCGAATACACGGGGGCTGGATGTCTTTAACAGTATCTCGTCGGTGCATCCAGCCCCCGTGTATTCGGTGTCGCCGAAAAGTGGGCTCTGATGGGCTCTCAAACCGGTCGGTAACGGGTCCGATGGCATCGTCGGTGGCACAGACTTATGATACCTACAGACATTGCATGCAATCACCGACGAGATACTGTTAAAGACATCCAGCCCCCGTGTATTCGGTTGCGCCGAAAAGTGGGCTCTGATGGGCTCTCAAACCGGTCGGTAACGGGTCCGATGGCATCGCCGGTGGTTTCGTGGAATGGATAAAGTAGACTTATGAAGTTCCACGGTGCTAAAAGTTCCGCGCTCTCTACCTACATAGAACATTTGCTCGTCAACTGCGCACGACTGCATGAGTGGCGTAGAGGTAAATGGATGTAATACCTTAGGTAATAAATAAATGAAGACTGTCATTATCCATTCTGTGATTTCTTGGAAAATAATTACATATTATTGTATAATTTCATTAAATTCTTATCGCCTACTTATTTTCCTTATTGTTCAGCATTGGAATCACTGTTTTATAATCGATAGCCTGTAACTGTAACCACTTAATTTAATTAATGGGATATTTATAAAATAATTTTTCTTAAAGAAAAAATATTCTGTAATAATTATAGAATAAAAAGGAAGAATAAATACAATCTACAAGAAACGATCAAATTCAATCGTTCTTATCGAGATCCTTAATAGAAAGCAGAAACGTAATTTTGATTACTTATTTTTCCGATAATACCACTTCTAATGCTCGACAGCACTGTCTGCAATTATTAAATGCAATTATTTTTATCAGAGAAATATTACATATATGATGGTAAAAGTCTCCTAAAAGATTAACTAAAAATGAAAAAGTGTCATCATTGCATTACCGTTGCCTCACCGATGTTATGTACCTGACCTGTACATAATGACCATACACCTGTATATGATCCGAATTATATCGTGTTTGGTATCATTTTAATCAGAACAATTCCACAAATCTATTAGCAAAAGTCTCATAAAAAAATAAGTAATAATAAAAAAGCTATTCCTTGGTATTACATTGTGAGGACGTGCGAGTCTTTGAACTGTGCCGCCGACTGCGACTCTCCGCGTCTCTTTCTTTTCTATACGCTATCCTTCCTCGCGCCCGAAACTTTAATTGTCTATTACACAAGTAAATATCATCGGAATTATATCACATTTAGTATGATTTTTATTAGAAAAATGCCACAAATATGGTCATCGAAGTTCCATAAAAAAATAATGAAAAATAAAGAAGTTGGAAATTCGAATTAGGTATGTTTACATTTCTCGGTGACCGTAGCCTCTCGAGCTCGGCTATCCTTCTCTACGTTCGGCAAACCTCAGACAATGATATTCCTCGCGTATAAACTAGGACTGTTACTTTTCCGAAGCTTCGACTCTTCGGAGCTTCGAAGGATTCGAAGGAACGAAGGGAACTTCGAAGGTGACGAAAATCGAAGTTTCGGACCGTCGAACCTTCGAACCTTTGATTCGTTTCCAGTTAACGGATAAAAGAAATAAATTTTCATAATTTGTTTCTATATTCGCCATCTGAATTATTTCAATAATTTATTGTTTAGATAATATATTTATAATTTGAATTATCTTTTCGATAGCACATTGTTAAAATAATTGTTTAAATAAATAAATTTTATAATTTGTTTCTATATTCATTATTTGAATTGTTATTTCAATTATTTATTGCTAAAATAATTGATTAAATAAATAAATTTTTACAATTTGTTTCTATGTTCATTATTTGAATTATTTCAACTATTTATTGTTAAAATAATGGTTAAAATGAATAAATTTTCATATTTTGTTTCTATATACATTATGTGAATTATTTCAATAATTCATTGTTAAAATAATTATTTAAAGAATGTACAAGTATTTACATAATGAATATAGAAACACATTTCTATAGATTATAAAAACTGTAGATTATAAATTTTTATACTCTATAGAAACGTGTTCCTATATTAAATATGTAAATACGTGTACATTGTCTAAACAATTATTTGAACAATAAATTATCGAAATAATTCAAATAATGAACATAGAAACAAATTGTAAAAATTTATTTATTTAATCAAATAATGAATATAGAAACAAATTATAAAATTTATTTATTTAAACAATTATTTTAACAATGCGCTATCGAAAGAAAAATTCAAATTATTATACTACAAATGTCCCTGAGCAGATCCGTGTTGTGGACCATTATCGATGAAATACTGTACATGGTAAAGTTGTGTGGCTTCGTGTAAGAATTACAGATGTGAAGACAGATTTCAAATATCACCTGTTGTTGCAAGAATACATTAAATATCATTCATTATTCACACGTTATTGTAATTTTTCAAGCATTTCCAGTGCTCTGACAAAAAATGTTTCTGATAAAAATTACTCGGTAGTCACTCTTCTATAAATTTCAATATAAAAAATTAAATGTAAAACGCCCCGCCCCAGAATTACGACCAGCCTAGGCGTCACGTTGACGCACCAGACCCCGGAAGGCGAAGCTCGAAACAAGGTGGAAGCCGAAGGACTCGGGAGGGCAGAATACTTTGACATTGCTTGCGAAAGCATCGACGAACTCCGAGCGAAATTATTTGTATTGATACGCACTTTTACGGTAGTTTTGGACACGTACGATCTGAGTTTTAAGACATCTGCATGCCTTACATAAAACAATTTTTTTTATTCGATAAAATTGTAAGGTCTCCTTGATTTTCTAATCGTCACTATATATTTTTTACTTAATAATGTTATTGCTGACGTCGGGCTGAATTCAACGACTACAATAGTTGTGAACAGCTAATTCTTCGATTGGGACCATTGTGCGACGCGCGACGCGGCGAAAATCGAGCAGTCGAACGCGAAGGTTTAAAAGTAGGACTCTCCGCGTCTCTTTCTTTCCCATACGCTGTCCTTCCTTGCACCCGAACCTTTCGCCGTTCATTACACGAGTAAATATCATCGGAATTACATCATATTTCGTATCATTTTCATCAGAAAAATGCTACAAGTATGTTTGTGAAAATCCGATAAAAAAATAATGAAAAATAAAGATGTTTTGTTGTTGGATTAGTAGTGGTCTCACACCGATATACCCGACCCGTATTGTGTTACACTCCTCGGCGACCGAGGCCCTCGAGCTTTACTCCGTCCTTTTCTCCATCCGGCATGGGATCGCGGAACAGTCTCTCTTGAACGCTGAATGTCTTATTTTATATCTAATCTAATCTTATTTTATTTGTCAAAATTTAACTTCCTATTTAAAATATTTTTTTATAATTAAATTTGGAATATTTTCTCTTTAAAGGACCTACCTAGAGCAGTCCCGTTTTAATGGTTTTCGGCCAATCACCCGTATTTAATTGCATGCAAAAATATTGAAAATATCTGACGAATTGCGATTATCGACATATATATTTAAGAATTTTTGCCGATTTTTCGGTTGAAAATCTTATTTACAAAAAAGGAAAACATAAGAATTCGAAAATTTCAGGTTTCTTTGGAAATTGAAAAAGGACATCGAACAAATTTTTACGGTAGCAACATATCCAGAAAGAACTTCGATTTATGAGAGTTCACAGTTTATTCGATCCCTGCTCTGGTTATTGGGCGATACATTGTAACGCGTGTGCCAATCTTTGACTGCTCGGTCTTCGCTATAGTATTCGAACGCGGCTCAGAAAATTATTCGAAGTCGAATAAAACGTCGAATAAAGGTACAGATGAAAATGATAACTTTATTCACCGCTAACGATGAATAAACAAATTATCTTTATTCGCCGAATAAATTTTCATCGAATAAAACTTTATTCGACGCGTGTCGAATACAGATAACCATAATCATTTCTTTTGTCGCGTGACAAATAATGTTTTTATTTTTTAATCGCTGTTTGCATCGATGCTCCTACAATTATATTATATGTATTATATTAATTTATCCTCGCAAGTCTCTTTCGAACTCTATATTATTGGATATAGTATGTCAAATAAACGTTAATCTGTTTTTCAACATATGTATGTTTCCAGAGATCGATTCTTAGAACAATTATTATTAAAAAGTGTAAGGAAATAATGTTTGTTTATGAAATATTTTTAAATTACAAAATGAGGTATTTCGTATGAATTCAGAGGTAGGAATTATTGAATATTGATTTTCCTAAATACGCTTTCATACTTTCTTACGTACAAAATTTCTAGGATTTTTTGTCTTTGATATTAATTTTACTTTTAGTATTTTAAGCCTTAAAAACCAACACCAAAATGTTTGTTCGAGAATGTAACATCTGATCTCATTGCTGTCTGCCGTCTCACCGTCTCAAGAATCTCCTCAGAGGCCTTCTGCACCGACGAAATATCGTCGGTGGCCTTCTGTTTCTTACACCAGCCAAAATATATCCTAGAGGGCGTAAGAGAACGCTTGAATTATTCGGGCACACGAACTCCCGTAAGGCTGGCTGTCTTTAACAGTATCTCGTCGGTGATGCAATGCATTTTTCTGTCTACGGTTCTGAATTACCGACTCTGTAGAAAATGTCCTAGTACGATAGCGGACTCTATCGAAATGGAACGGTCAGGTGGTGAACTACATGAGGTTGCAACACATACAGTGTGTGCTGAGGAGGCTCGATTTTACAGCGTTGTCAGCTTTAAAACGCAATTGTATTTGTACAAAAATACTCCACGTATTATTCACTTGTGCCGCCTATTTTTTTTACAGGACTTCGAACCCCCTGGTAAAAATTTGGCGAACATGATAAAGAAGTTTGTATCCGACAAGGACGAACTTATGCACATTTAAGAAGAGAAAGAAAGATAGTCACAGAGCTGCTGAATACTGTGCACACTCGACAGAAAATTTATTAGTAACACACTTGTGAGGAATTGTTTACAAATACTTGCAGTTAGGAAATATAGAATAGACCTTCAGCTACTTTCACATATAGTTTACCGTCACATTTTATTTCAGACTAAATAGTTATAAACAATTATTTTATGTCTCGTTCTAAAATAAACTCAAATAATTTAACAGATCTCTGGTAAAAAATAATCTTCCTTGTGATCGGAGGATCTAGAATGATGTCTCAGCTACATTTCTGTTGCAGTTTTATGTAGATTCGACGCCTAGTTAATTAGTTATTTACGTTTTCCAGAGAGGTGACACAACGATTTGTGTGTTTACCTTTGACGAATACTCGGACTCTCCTTGTCTTACTCATTGCGGGCATAGAAGATAGAAGTTACCTCCACAAAAATTGTTGATAAATTACTTCAGGCAATTTTTATAAATATTAGCTCTCGAAGAATATAGAATGGACCTTCGGCAACATTCATGTATAGTTTTCAATTCGATTCTAGAAGAGGTTAATTAGTTATCAATAATTTTTGTTACTCTTGTTCTAATGAAACTGTGCATACTAGTGAGAATTGAATATCTTGTATACTCCAAATGTTCATGCATAAAAGTTAATCTGTATCTCGAGTACTATTAGCTATTTTTACTAAAAAATTGGGTGGTGAGGTAACCAAACATATAATCGTTGTAATCGTTAAACAAACAGAGACAACAAATTCATTAATTACATTTTTTCAATATAATTATGCTTAGTAATATTCATGTATCATAAATTATGCTGGATCTCGAGTTTTATTACTTACTTCTACTAAAAAATTAGATGGCAAGATGGTCAACGGAGTGCTCGTCGACATCATCGACAAAAGGAATTGTTTCAAATATTAACCAGCTAGAGATGATAAATTTATCAGTGAATTGTGTTCGATAAATTAATGCACGCGAATATTCATGTGTCAGAAGATATTCAATATCTCGAGTTCCATTACATATTTTCACTGAAAAATTAGATGGTCAGATAGTCGAGGGAGTGCTTATCGACATAATTAGCAAAAGGAATTGTTATAAACATTAAACAGCCAGAGATAGTAACTTTATTAATTACATTTGTTTGATATAGTATTGTTTGGTAATATTCGTGTGTTAAAAGTTACTCTGTATCTCGAGTACTATTAGCAATTTTTACTTAAAAACAAGATGGTAGATAGTCAAGAGGATGCTTGTCGACATCATTAACAAAAAGATTGTTATAAATATTAACTAGCTAGAAACAATACATTTTTCAGTGAGTTGTGTTGAAGAAATTAATGCGTATGAACATTCATGGTTTAAAAGTTGTTCTGTACCTCGAGTACGATTAGCAATTTTTACTAAAAAATTAGTTGGTAGATAGACAAGGGGATGCTTGTCGACATCGTTGGCAAAAGGAATTGTTATAAACATTAAACAACAAGAAATAATAGATTTATCAATAATTATTATCACGGCAATCGAGATCTACCGAAATTAGTTGGGGTGGGGAGCGTTGCGCTTCGCTGCGCGTTGCGCATCACTGGCTATCTAAGCTCGCTGAGCGCGCTCAGTCAATCAGTCGGGCCGGGCCCTCCGGCAGAAGCGGATGGACTCCGGGACCAGGAGGGTCTTCCAGCGGTTCCCTGGCCTCTCCTGCCTACCTTGGGGATGACCAGTGGTCCTCCAGAGCTACCCTTGCCTATCTTCAGCTGGCTTAGGGTGGACCAAGAGTCCTCCACCAGTGGTCATCCAGAGCTACTCTGGCATACCCTTGCCTACCCTGAGGCTGACCAGTGGTCATCCAGAGCTACTCCGGCCTACCCTTGCCTACCCTGAGGCTGACCAGTGGTCTACCTTGGGGTTGACCAGTGGTCATCCAAAGCTACTCTGGCCTACCCTTGCCTACCCTGAGGCTGACCAGTGGTCCTCCAGAGCTACCCTTGCCTACCTTCAGCTGGCTTAGGATGGACCAAGGGTCCTCCAACAGTGGTCTACCTTGGGGTTGACCAGTGGTCATCCAGAGCTACTGTGGCCTACCTGTGCTTACCTTGAGGCTGACCAGTGGTCTTCCAGAGCTACCCTTGTTTACCTTCAGCTGGCTTAAGCTTAACCAAGGGTCCTCCACCAATGGCCTACCATTGTCTACCATGGTCCACCTTTAGCTAGCTTAGGGTAGTCCAAGGGTTATTTAAAACTTCCTTGGCCTACTTTAAGCTAGCTCGGGGGGGGCCATGGACTCTTCAATGCTTCCTTCGTTTACCTTGGATTCTGTGCCGGTCCAGTTTCGGTATCCGGCATGCAGTCATTACCGTGCTGATCGACTCAGAGAGGGCATTCATTGCAATGACTTCGCATCTTCGAGTGAGTCAATTTGTTACTACCTTGTTACTATATTCGTCTGTAGAAGTAGTAGTATACCGTAGTAGTAAAGTGTAAAAGTAGTTAGTTGCATGCATGGGCAGGCCTCGCCGCTCCAACGATCAGCCGAGATGGGAACGTCCGCGATTTGCACAAGCGTTGCGACAAAACCACGCGTTGCATTTAGTCGATTTTGAACAGAGATTAAAGTTAATGTTACGAAAAATTTTGTTTAGAGCGTAGCGTTGCGAATCACAAATAGTCGCGGTTCAAAATTACATTTCAATTTGATAACTGCGCTTTTAAAGTTCATATTGTTGTTGTTTTACATATAATCTAAAGTAATCGTTTTTTGGATCTCTGTTCGTTGAATTAGCCTTGCGCACCAAAAGTTCGCGTTTGCCTTCGAGTCTTTCGACTTTTCAGGCTCCCATGCTCGAGCTGCAACGATCAACTGAGAGATGGGCACATCCGCGATTTCAAGTAGTGTTGCGAAACAAATTGTTACACGCGTTGTACTAGTATCAATTTTTAAAGTTGATGAAATGTCTAGTTAATGTTGCAAATAAATAGTCGTAATTTAAAGTAGTTCTAAAGATACCTGTTTAGAATTTTAGACGTTAGAGTTTTAAATTTCTTATTTAAATAGCATTTTAAATTCGATTTGTTGAATTAGCGTTGCGCATCAAAACAATCGCGTTTGCAATAGAATCTTTCGATATTTCAGGCGCCCATGCTCCAGTTGCAACGATCAACTGTGAGATGGGTACTTCCGCAATATCGAGTAGCGGTGCGAAACAAATTGTCGGGATGGGGCCGAAGGAACAGACGAGGTTTTATGCCAAAGATGCCGGACAAACTGTCATTCAAAAGGACAATCATTGCAACGTCTTCGCATCTTCGAGTGAGTAATTTTATCACTACCTTGTCGTTATACTCGTCTGTAGAAATAGAGATGTAGTAGAATGTAAAAGTAGTTAGTTGCATGCATGGGCAGGCCTCGCCGCCCCAACGATCAGCCGAGATGGGAACGTCCGCGATTTGCACTAGCGTTGCGAAAAAAGTACGCGTTGCGTTAGTCGATTTTGAACAGAGATCAAAGTTAGCCTTTCTTCTAAATATAATAGTAGTCTCTATCAGCGATATAGCTTGTTTAAACTATAGCGTTGCGAAACAAATAGTCGCGATTTGTTTTACAGAAACAGTAGAGTCATCTTTTTTGGATCTCTGTTCGTTGAACTAGCGTTGCGTACCAAAAGTTCGCGTTGGCTTTAGAGTATTTCGACTTTTCAGGCTCCCATGCTCGAGCTGCAACGATCAGCTGTGAGATGGGCACATCCGCGATTTCGAGTAGTGTTGCGAAACAAATTGTCACACGCGTTGTACTACTATCAATTTTAAAACTTGATTAAATGTGTAGTAAATGTTGCGAATAAATAGTTGCGATTTAAAGTAAATCTAGACATACAGATGTACAATTTTAAACGCTGGATTTCTAAATCTCTTATTTAAATAGCAATTTGAATTTCGATTTGTTGAATTAGAGTAATCTCTTTGGGTCTCTGTTCGTTGAATTAGCGTTGCGCACCAAAAGTTCGCTTTTGCTTTCGAGTCTTTCGACATTTCAGGCGCCCATGCTCGAGCTGCAACGATCAACTGTGAGATGGGCTCATCCGCGATTTCGAGTAGCGTTGCGAAACAAATTGTCACACGCGTTGTACTAGTATCAATTTTTAAAGTTGATCAAATGCCTAGTTAATGTTGCGAATAAATAGTCGCGATTTAAAGTAATTCTAGAGACACCGATATAGAATTTTAGACGTCAGAGTTCTCTTCTTATTTAAATAGTATTTTTAATTTCCATTTGTTGAATTAGCGTTGCGCATCAAAAGGATCGCGTTTGTATTAGAATGATTCGATATTTCAGGCGCCCATGCTCCAGTTGCAACGATCAACTGTGAGATAAGAACATTCGCGATTTTAAGTAGCGTTGCGAAACAAATTGTAACACGCGTTGTAATAGTATAAATTGTCAAACTTGACTTAATGTCTAGTTAATGTTGCGAATAAATAGCCGCGATTTAAATTATTTTTAGAAGAACCGATCTAGAATTTTAGACCTTAAGTTTTAAATTTCTTATGTAATTTGTAAGAATGGTAATACTTAATTTTGTAAGACTTTCAAAGTTCAACTTTATCAAATTGATATAATATTTTTGTCTAGAAATTGATATTTTTCAGGAAATTGATATTTTTTTTCAGGAAATTGATATATTTGTCTTGAAATTGACATATTTGTCTTGAAATTGTTATTTATTTCAGGAAATTGTTATTTATTTCAGGAAATTGTTATTTATGTCAGGAAATTGTTATTTATTTCAGGAAATTGTTATTTATTTCAGAAAATTGTTATTTATTTCAGGAAATTGTTATTTATTTCAGGAAATTGATAATTATTTCTGGAAATTGATATTTTTATCTTGAAATCAATATTGCTCGGATCGTAGTTCCCTCAGGGACTCACTCACGGGATGGAGCCCGTGAGTGGGTACGGGGACTCGCGTCCCCGGGGGCACCCGAATCGCCTATAGGTCGTTGCGTCCACAAATCATTAGATTTGGGCTCGATGTGGTTTCGATTTTGTTTCGACTTTCTTTCGACCTGTTTTCGATTTGGTGTCGATTTTGTTTCAACTGGTTTTCGATTTGGTGTCGATTTTGTTTCAACTGGTTTTCGATTCTGTTTCGATTTTCTTTCAATTGGTTTTCGATTCTGTTTCGATTTGGGTCGTTCATCTTGCTCTTGTTAGTCAGAACGAACGAAGAAAATTCATCTAAAGAAAAAAATTCATCTTGCGAAGAAAATTCATCGTCCGAAGAAAATTCATCGTACGAAGAAAATTCATCGTACGAAGAAAATGCATCGAAAGAAGAGGATTCGTCGAACGAAGACTCCAGATTATTCTTATGTTAGTTTTAGTGCGAGCGTTAGTTATTAAGATTGGCAATCGTCGTTGTAATTATGTCGAGTAATTATTGCCGTAACTTGACTTTGCTCGCCTCGTTTTCTGACTCCGACACAGCCTTCTGCTGTGTCGGCCTTGCTTGCAGGTCCTGAGCTAGTCCAGTTTCGGTATCCGGCGTGAAGTCATTGAGAGGGATGTCTAAGAGACTCGTTCACTCGTCTTCTGACGATCCTCTGTGTTAACGTAATCCTGGGCACGCCATGTTCTCATGTCACCCAGTAGCGCCAGAAACCGTTTGAGCGCATCTCTTTGCCATCTTTCTTGGTGATGGAGTGGCGGGTATCGGGCTGGTCGGCTCAGGACTTGTAAGCACTGAACGCGTCGCGTCACCCTTGAACCAGAGCCTTCTGCTCTGGTTCGATCTTGTTTGTTTCTTTGAAAGAATCAGAGCCTTCCGCCTGATTCGCCCTTGGTCCCTCGTGGATCGGAAACTTCTTCTCCGATTCACTCTTTGCCCCGCAATAATTACTCGACATACGCTAAATGGAAAAGAAGTCTTTTCATGAAAAAGACTACTTCTCCATTTAGCGACCTGCGAAACTTAGTTTCTAAGAATCTTCGTTGTAAGAAAGGGAGGCAGAACGAAGGGAGACTTCGTTCTGACTCCCTTTCGGGTCTCTTGTGCAGCAACCTCCTCGTGGTGAGACCTGGGCAATCGATATTATCCACAATTCGCAAGATATTATAACTTGTAAATTGTAGTATCTTGCATGTAGTGGATAATATCGAGCTAATAGCTGCACATTTAGAATTTGCGTAAATATGTATTTTATACTAGAATGTAAGACTTAATAATTTCTTCGTTTTCCTTTGTTCAAGTATTCCAGCTTCAGCATTTTTTTTCAATTAATAATAGAAATACGGAATTTCAATTTCAGAATACATGTACCTTCAACAAACACCTCCATTATTAATTTTTGGATTCGTAATTGGAATGTGCTCCTGAACTTTCAAAGACCAACTTTCTCTAATTGATATTTTTGTCTTGAAATTGATATTCCTCCGATCGGAGTTCCCTCAGGGGCTCACTCACGGGATGGGGCCCGTGAGTGGGTACGGGGACTCGCGTCCCCGGGGCCACCCGAATCGCCTATAGATCGTT
Organism: Sphecodes monilicornis; assembly: GCA_913789915.3. Taxonomy (NCBI): domain Eukaryota; kingdom Metazoa; phylum Arthropoda; class Insecta; order Hymenoptera; family Halictidae; genus Sphecodes; species Sphecodes monilicornis. The sequence goes on along the minus strand of OU565284.1, from coordinate 32,291,298 downwards.
GCGTCCACAAATCATTAGATTTGGGCTCGACATGGTTTCGATTCTGTTTCGACTGGTTTTTCATTTGGTGTCGATTTCGTATCAACTGGTTTTCGATTCTGTTTCGATTTTGTTGCATCTGGTTTTCGATTCTGTTTCGATTTTTTTTCAACAGCTTTTCCATTTGGAGTCAATTTTGTTTCAGCTGGTTATCGATTATGTTCAAGAAAATTCATCTTGCGAAGAAAATTCATCGTACGTAGAAAATTCATCGTACGAAGAAAATGCATCGAAAGAAGAGGATTCGTCGAACGAAGACTCCAGATTATTCTTATGTTAGTTTTAGTGCGAGCGTTAGTTATTAAGATTGGCAATCGTCGTTGTAATTATGTCGAGTAATTATTGCCGTAACTTGACTTTGCTCGCCTCGTTTTCTGACTCCGACACAGCCTTCTGCTGTGTCGGCCTTGCTTGCAGGTCCTGAGCTGGTCCAGTTTCGGTATCCGGCGTGAAGTCATTGAGAGGGATGTCTAAGAGACTCGTTCACTCGTCTTCTGACGATCCTCTGTGTTAACGTAATCCTGGGCACGCCATGTTCTCATGTCACCCAGTAGCGCCAGAAACCGTTTGAGCGCATCTCTTTGCCATCTTTCTTGGTGATGGAGTGGCGGGTATCGGGCTGGTCGGCTCAGGACTTGTAAGCACTGAACGCGTCGCGTCACCCTTGAACCAGAGCCTTCTGCTCTGGTTCGATCTTGTTTGTTTCTTTGAAAGAATCAGAGCCTTCCGCCTGATTCGCCCTTGGTCCCTCGTGGATCGGAAACTTCTTCTCCGATTCACTCTTTGCCCCGCAATAATTACTCGACATACGCTAAATGGAAAAGAAGTCTTTTCATGAAAAAGACTACTTCTCCATTTAGCGACCTGCGAAACTTAGTTTCTAAGAATCTTCGTTGTAAGAAAGAGAGGCAGAACGAAGGGAGACTTCGTTCTGACTCCCTTTCGGGTCTCTTGTGCAGCAACCTCCTCGTGGTGAGACCTGGGCAATCGATATTATCCACAATTCGCAAAATGCTATAACTTATAAATTATAGTATCTTGCATGTAGTGGATAATATCGAGCTAATAGCTGCACATTTAGAATTTGCGTAAATATGTATTTCATAGTAGAATGTAAGACTTTTAATACTTTCTTCCTTTTTCTATGTCCCAGCTTCAACAATTATTTTCAATTAATAATCCAAATACAAAGTTTTCGTTTCAGAATACATGTAACTCTTGTTCTCGTGAGCTAGTGTTAATTAGATTTGCACTTATTTCGACATTGTAACATTATTTTATATTCAAATTAAATAATTGGTTGAAACTAGTTCTTATCCGGACTAAAAGTTAGTTCTGATTCATGTGTTAGAGGGGGTAAAAAGATGAGGCAGGATCTGTTCCATGTTGCCGCATCACGTTCGTACAAGAAGCTATCGATGCTCGCATCGAAATCGTTCGAACGGTTTCTATCACAAGCGATGAGATAAATGTTTTGTCCTGCTTTTCGAAGCTGTGGAAATTCAGAGGAACGTTGCTTTTTAATCTAAACCACAATTTTATTGAACGATCATTTGAATATTCGATGACTTCTTCAAAAATCATTATCATTTTTTATGCGAATATAAAATTGTTAAAAATGTTGCAATTTTCAATTCGTGGTTTTTTTATTACTTATATGTACACCTGATTATACGGATAAAAACCATGTTTACCAAAGCAATTTGCAGAACACACGTGTAGTTTTAATATTATTTCCATCATTTTTATATTATTAACAAATGTTAACTTATCAACATAACTAATTTGAATTTTAACACGAAATGTATTGTTTTCCGATATGAAAATGTTAAGAAATGTATAAACTTTCGCGACATGATAATTGTTGCAGTGTACACGAGCATGTGTAAACTGATATTCATATATTAAAAATTATGCAGATTAGAATACGTCGTCGAAAGCCTCAAATAAAATTCTTTCCTGAACTTCGAAGAAAACTTTTCCCTACAAATACAGTTTAACTTATCCGATTTGTGGCATGTTTAGACTTATTTTCATCAAAAAAGCATTTGCAATCGAGTCATAATGCTTCCATGGCAGAATTATGAACCATAATAAACATTTTATTGTTATTAATACGCGTTAGTGAAACCTTTACGTTGTTGTTTTCAGGAGGCACACGTAGCGGCGACGTACGATATGGACGTGATTCAGCATCAGAGGCAACACACATGGTATTATAAATAAATCCAATTTTATTTATTATTAACATTATCATAATGGTAAGATGACCTATCGATTGAATATGTTTTTCTGATCAAAATAAGTCCAAACACGGCATAAATCGGACGACAGAATCTGTCTACAGAAGCTGACGGAATTTGAAACGTTTCGAACTCGATAAATGCGGTAGTGCTTGTACGTGACCACTGTTGCTCACGGTATTTGTTGTTGCACACAAGAAATAATAAATAGAAATAATAAATCACGTTGATAAAATTTTCGCACGTTAATGACGCACGTCATTAAAACAAAAATTGATATCTCTTCAGTCAAATATATTGTTTTTCTACATATTGTATAATAAAGCAATGTCTCTTCGGACACTTTAGAATTAAACTAATCCAATAGAAAATTTGTATTACTTTTTATACATATTTATTAAAAATATTATAACGAAAATTTAATTTAATCAATTTAATGAATTTATGAAAATTTAATGAATTCTTATTCTTCTGCAGATGAAAAGAATGCAAGTACTTATTTTAAAAACAAGAAAACAGAAGCATAGTTAATATATGTGTAATGTGTACGCACTCATCAACTGCATAGAATTTGTATTGATTTTAAGTGTAAAAAAGTAAACTATTGGTCTAAAGTGTATAAAACTATTATAATATACATTCATTAGTGACACGAGTAATAAAAATTATATTACGTATAGAAACCAAATTAATTTTACTACAATTCGTATTTTTGTAATACATTGTTCATAAATATTATTTTCACCGTTCAAATACATGCGCCGTATGCATTAGTAGCCTCCAAAACACCCGTAGTAAAAATAAAGTATACGGAATATTCAGTTCTTGCTAACACGGCTAAATTCGTGAACTATCGGTAATATTGAGCGCGACACCGAAATGGTACGGGTGCCACTGCGGCCCCCCGAGGCCTAGACAGAAAAACCCATAAGATGCAATGTCTGTAGTAGTCTTAAGTCTGTGCCTTACCACAGACGAGATATAAGAATAGACTGGACATCTTACGGAACTTGGTGGCCATAGGGATCTGTGGTACCGTCACCTTAAAATGGCAGTGATTGTAGCGTCCTCTACGCTTTAAGAACGGTGAATTCGTGAACGAGATCCAGTGCGACTCGAGTTCGACTCGTCAAACTTCTACAGCGTTGTCAAGTCTAAAGTACGCAACGTTGTCAGATTATGAGTTTTCAACGTATCCGAAAATCATCGGAGAGAGCGATCGCGAAGAGGCTCTCTTCTGCCCGTTCGCCGTAAAGAGAGTGTATTGGAAAGAAATCTCTTTACGTTAACAACCTTACGCTAGCTTATATTGAACTTAATTTCTTTCCTTTTGGGCAGATAGAGCTCCGGCTCTCCAACGCCATCTCTATGTAATCATAGAGTAAAGAATAAACTAATTTCTTTCCATTTAATATTGTACAATATTTGTAATGTTTCTATTTCTACCTATTGTAAATTTTTTTATTGCATTATTCAAAATTTTATGCTTAATTTTTATTTAATCTCAAATTTATTTTCAAACAATACAAATCGAACTTCAATATAAATGCATAATATTAGTCGTATTGAGTTAACAAAATGGAGGAAGTGCCTTTTTCCATCTTAGTTCCATTACTACCATATATATTTATATAAACATATATATTTAGTTATATTAACAGGATTGGCTGCGTGAAGGCGTGAACAAATTTGTAAGCCGCTCTTGTACAATGGAGTCACTCTGGGATCCTAGGACCCCAAAACCGACGGCCACTGGAATACATTGCATGTCCAGTTTATTCTTATATCTCGTCTGTGCTTATATCAGTTATGTCTCGTCTGTGACTATAGCTATTTTTAATTTTAATTCCTACCACTAGGGACGCTGCCAGTTTATTTTAGTTCCAGTTGGTAATATAGGATGTGACACCAAAATGGTAATGAGGTTACCGAAAAATGTATTGGATGTTAAGTCTATCCTATACCTCGTCTGTGGTTTTATCATATGGTAACATCCGTTTAAATGAATATCATAACATATTTCGTTGCTAAATATTGTATTTCCACATTAACATCATTAGCAATAAAGTATATATTTTAACATATTTTATGATTTATGTATACATACAGGTTGTCTCCAAACTGATAGTACAACCTGAGAAACAGTAAGCTGCATGACAAAATCAATCGAAAATATACAATAAAGTTTATTTCAAATATCCCCCCGCCCCTAATCGTAAACATCAAGTTTGAATTTCAGCTAGGTACACGTAATATTATGTAAATTATGGTTCGTTCATTTCCGTTATTTCTACAATTTCTACTTACCATATAGGCACAAATACGCATAGAATGAAATTATATTTCGTTTTATCTATAAATCATGTTTTTCGAAACTATTTATTGCATGATTGTTGATGCTTGCAATTTAGTTTGTTACTGAGTACAAGAAATTTCAGTTGTTTTATGTATATTGAATGCAAATGTAGAAAATAGAAGTTGTATTTTGTTGTTATGCCATTTAATATTTTTTGTATGCCGATCATGCAATGCCATATTATACATTTCAGAAAACCCTTACACCTAATTTATAAAGTACAGGATAATCGCTATAGGTGGCAAAGGTGATCTTTTAATTAAGTTTAGTAATACGATAAGGTTTCTGACAAAAATTGAGTTACCAACTGCTAGTTTAATATATTTTCATAATTCGTACAAAAAATAAGAAAATGGAAATGATTTTTTATTACGAAACAGTAGCTATATAAAACCAAGATGTGACGAAAATTAACCTCACATTCAAAATCGTACGTTTGAATTTCTCGCTTTTATTAGAAAAATGTGTGATTAGTATTTAATGCAACCTTTTGTTAGGAATTTGTTTCTTCAATTTTGTATACACGTTGAATACTCGCGTATAACTGTGAGATGATTTTCATAAAAATAATTGAGATATGAGGCAAAGAACAATTGCAGTGCGTGAACTTGACGTCCAGTGAGGGACGTCCCTCGGACATAAATTTCGGACGTCCCATGGACATCCGTTTTTTACGTCCGTGGGACATCCCTCGGACATTAATTTTGGACGTCCCATGGAAATCCGTTTTTACGTCTGTGGGACATCCCTGGGACGTAAATTTCGGACGTACCACGGACTAGGGACTTAGATTATTTCGTACTTGCCAGGGACGTGGGTCTTAGATTATTTCGTACGTTTTCGGATGCTATATTGTGTTTCTATTGTTATACTCAAAATATAGTTTATAAATTTTTTCAGATTTGTAAGTTCGCGGCGCCGTTGTTTGAAGAAAACTAATTTTTTCGACGTTTCTTCCGTGAAAAAATGAGCTAATCTTCAAATTGTTAGATTTTATTTATTCTGTAAGTCTATTGGACACTGATAAACTTGAACATTTCACAGAAATAGTTGAAAAATGAAATTAACTTGATTAGCATTACCTCGTACATCAGTGCGCATGGTATCTGAAAATATTAATCGTGTTACCAAGAACTTGGTTGGGTCAGTGCGTTAGGCGCTCGACTGTTTATATGCTTATACTAGGTTCGCGCCACGGCATTTAAGTCCACTCTTTTTTTTTTTATTAATTCCTCTTTTTCTAGCTATGTGATAATCAATGGTATTTTTGTAGAATTCTTTTAAACCAATATTTACATATTTAGAAAATTTTTTAAGGTGCAAACACGCTTTTATATGTCCGAGAAACGTCCAATTAACGTCCGCGCGGGACATACTATGTACGTACTGCGATGTAACTAGGACCTCTGTCGGACATACCTAGGACATATCTCGGACATATCGCACGTCCCTGGGACGTACGTATGTCCGGCACGGACGTACAATGGACGTCCGAGTGCTATCTGGGTCTGCATACGAATCGAATGAGTTATTTGAAAAAATAATTAACTGTTTTAAATGAAATGTTACAAAAATTCAATATATAATAATATATAAGGAAGGAAACCGCTTAAAGAACAAGCAAAGAAGAAGCTAACAGAGAGCAACGAAAAATGAATGATTTGAAAAATAAAAAAGAATCCAAAAGAAAGTGCCCCAACGTCGTGCAATATTTATAGAAATCTGTAAGTGCCGAAACAGTTCGAAGACTATTAAGAAAACATAATTACAGTGGTCGTATTGCGTACTGCAAAAATAGATTAAAATTCGCAATGAAATATATCTATGTGTAAATAAAGATTATTTTTATAATATTACTTTTGGAAGAATATTATTCTTACGGATGAAAAGAAAATAAATATGTTTGGGTCAGATGGAAAAAGTAAAATTTGGCAGGTCAAATGAAACGAGTAACGCATAAAAAATTTGAATTCGATCATGAAGTATGGCGGTAAAACTGTTATTGTCTGGAGCTGAGTTTCGGCACTAAGACTCGGAAATTTAGAATTTATAAATGCAATTATGGACAAATGCGGTTTTTAAGCATTTTTTTTTAAATTGAAAAATAATGTACAAAAATTAGGAATATTGAATTCGTTTGTGCTTTATGGAGATAACAATCCTTGGCATAAGAGCGTTGAGTAACACAAGAATGGCTATTATACAAATTGCCACAAAGTGATTCAAACATCGCTGCAATCATCGCATTTAAATATAGTAGAGAACGTTTGGCAGAAATTAAAAATAAAATGAAAGGAATATGAAATGTTGAATAAAAATCAATTAAAAGAAGCACTGCAAACAGCGCTTAGATAAATATTGAATCAAATTTTTAAAAAAAATTAGTAAACTTAATGCCACGACGATTACAAGTTATTAATAACAAAGAATATCTCACCAAATATTAAAATTGGTATTTTACAGCGCTATTATGTAATTATGCTTCATTTCGAATATTTTACGATTTTGTTTCTGTTACATTTTTATAATAAAAAATAATTCCCATTTCTTTACTTTCGGTACAAGTTATAAAAATATAAGTGAACCTGTCGATTAAACTACTATATTATACTAGAAGTGGGTAATTCAGTTTTTATAAAAATACTTATCCGGTTACTAAACTTAGTTAAAATATCTATCGATACACATTGTACGATTTTCACTGTGAATGACTGTAACTTGTTACTAAGTAGAAACATTTCAGTTATTCAACATATTTTGTTACGCCGTTTAATCTTCTTAATGCCAGTCATATATGAATTATTCCATTCTTTGAGAGTATTATTTCTTAAATTACTATTATACAATTCAAAGAACACTTACGCGTGATTTGTAAGGTACAGGCGAGTATTCGTTATACGTGGCAAAAGCTATCGTTTTATTTTCCATGGCTTACGACTCGCGCTCAACAATTTACGCGCGCACATTTCCCGCGTGGTCCGGGCGTAAGTGCATGCGTGCATTGGATCCGAAGGTTGTGTGTGTTGTCCGAGAATCAGCTGAGCGCCAGCTGTGCTCTTCGTAACGGCCAATAGCAAGCACGCGTGTCATTACACAGCAGCGCCACGGATATACGGCCGGTACTGACTAGTTTGGCGTTCCCGCGAAACTAATTCTTCAACGCCAGTCCGCGACTGAAAAACATTATTCTGTATACACGTATTCCCATTGATAGAATTTAATAGCAGTTCCGAGTGAGCAGTGTTCGGTACATTCAACGGTAATAGATATTTCACAGATTTCGTATAAAAGTCGAGGTATAAACGAGCGGGAAATACAGATGCGCAGTACGCGTGGGTGCTGCAACTCCTTGGATTTATGCATCGTTTGCAGACAATATTTCACGTTTAATACGAATGTATCGTGTTGCGATGGTAACACGCATTTCTCCTGGATAGTGCATAGTGTTTTACATGAATTTTTCTAATATTTTACTACAGAAAAACCGTACGATACGCAGGCATCCGTCACACGACGCCAACGTTTCATGGTGCTTTTGCAGTTGTTAAATTCGGTGCATATACATAAATGTGACAGTGTTTCCGTATCGGGATTAAATAATTGGACTTTGAAGAGACTGTTCCACCGAAATTTGGAATTTTTTTTCACTATTTGAGGTTATGGTATATATATATAGAGGGCGTGACAGTGGCAGAGTGCAAGCAGGGGTTGGTCATCGTTTCGCGCGCTGGTCTCCCGCGCTTCGACTTCCACGTCCCTTATTTTTCTCAAGATTTACGGTTCTGTGATATTCCGAGGCTAGAAATAACATCAAAAAATACTCCGAGAAATTTTCGTGCTGCATAATCAATCGGTAATAAGAAGTTATAATATAAAATATTGAATCAAACGTAGCCAAGTATACGTGCATTATGGCGATCGAGTGCGTGTAAGCTTCGCGCGCTCTTTTACGTTTCGTCGTTTTCCTTGGGAAAATTCATGAGCAGATGCTGTGAAAACCGAAAGAACGTTCCATCGATACATCAGCCAGTTCGTGTTCGAATAAAAAATCTCATTCCCGTTGGAAATATTTCTTGAATACGTCGACAATTCTGCAACAAGATGCCACAGACGAGGTAAGTGGAAGACTTTCCATTTGGCGTTGAAATTTCATTATATCTTCTGGATATTTTGATGAAAACTACGCTGAGTTTTCGAAAATAGTTTTCACTGGGTTTCAGCAATTTATCATGCATTGCAACTAAAAAAAAATGCGTAAATGCGTGTGTATAACCTTCTTCACTGAGTACTCGCTTTCTGAACACTTTACCTATATTTTCTGAGTATTATACACAACATTTTTTTATTTATCACTTCACAAGCCTTTTACAAGTACATAGAGCAAAGGACAAGATGTGCATGCATTGCAATTATATTGAAACAAAATATTAGACGTACAATAAGATACATCTTTCAGCTGCAATTTAAATTTGTTTTGATCGACTTTGTTTTAATGTTTTGCTTTGTTTATTTGATGTATACATATAGTTGAGAGTTCCAAGGAACAACATAAAAATATGATCTTCTGGCTCTATTTAGTTTACAGGAAAAGAAATCACAGACCTATTTGCAAGGTGGCAAAGTAGTTACACAATCTTTAAAACGTAAAAGGCGTACTACAGAGATTTCTGAAGATTCGGAGAATGTATATCCCCCCAGTAAAATACCAGCATTATCGAATGTATCATACACAGAATCCTGTCATTCAGTACATTCAGTAGAAAATACATGCACACACCATCAATTATCTCCATTAAAGGAGCAACAAGAGCCAGCTACATGGTCTGAACTACGAAATGCAACATGTTTTTTAACACCATCGTCGTCTAATAGTGTGACAAACAGACCCAGTCCTTTGCCTTCATTTCCATGGGCTGATGGTTCTCAAGTCTGGTCTCTCATGTGTTCGGGAGACCAGAAAACTGTTACACAGAGGAACCCACAGATGTTCCAAAGGCATCCAACATTACAACCACGTATGAGGGCAATTCTGTTGGACTGGTTAATCGAAGTCTGTGAAGTATATAAACTACATAGAGAAACTTATTACCTTGCAATGGATTATCTGGACAGATATTTGTCCATTCATCAAAATGTACCTAAAAATCAGTTGCAGTTAATAGGAATCACATGTCTGTTTATAGCTGCTAAGGTTTGTATTTGTTTCACTTTTTCCTTTTATTGTTCTTCGATTAAGCAAACAAGTTATTGAAATTTATCATTTTGTTACAGGTTGAAGAAATATATCCACCCAAAATAGCGGAGTTTGCATATGTCACAGATGGAGCATGCACAGAAGAAGAAATCTTAGGAAAGGAATTGGTGATATTGAAAGGTCTTGGGTGGAATTTGTCTCCTGTTACAGCACCTGGTTGGCTGAATATTTATATGCAAATTGAATCTGGTGATTGGTCAAGACCAAGTGCTTTTATTTACCCTCAATATGGAGGTCTACAGTACTCCCAAGCTGCTCAACTGTTGGATCTGGCCACCTTGGATGAAGGAAGTTTGAAGTTCCCGTATAGTCATATAGCGGCAGCTGCCATCTATCACACTCAAGGAAGAGAATGTGCCTTGAGGGTGTCACGTATTTCATGGGAGCAACTTGCACCCTGTGTCAAATGGCTTAATCCGTTTGCAATGACAGCAGCAGAAGAAGGTTCCCAGTTCCTTTTGAGGTCTGCAGTACCACCTTCAGAGTCTCATTCTGGATCTGGTCTCCGGGCGACAGTGCCCAATATAGTAATGGATGAATCACATCGTATTCAGACACATGTGGTTGATTTGAATATGCTGGAAAGGGCGCAACAGCGATTAGCTGATGACATCCCTTGTACAGACACAAATGAATCTGATTCCAATACTGAATCTGGGAGGCAAAGCCCAAATGAAAGTGGCCTCTTAACTCCACCATCTAGTAGTCAGAAAAATTCTACAACAACACCGTCACGTCCTCCACCACAGTTACATCCGTATACATAATTAAATACGTGCATGCTTCATAGTTGAAGATGAAATGTATCATTTGCTAACTGTTGGTGAATGATTGTAACTAGGCACTGTAGTGTATCTGTCTGCTAGGACATATCATTTCGTTGCTTTGAATAATACCTCCAATGTGTAAACGTGCATAGACACTACTAAAATATGGGATTGCATTAGTGCATGGTGATGACAGTATATACTGTTCATTGTCGTAAATAATACAGTGCTTCCCATTTTAGCCCATTGTTTTGTGCAATGGTACTTCTATTTGTTATAGTAAGACTTACAGTACAAGGTGTTAACCATTTTCTATAGTGTTTCAAAATGGTACAGAGTTAATTTAATATTACTTATTTTATTATAGACATTTAAATAGAAAAGTGCCTTATGTGAAAGAACGTAAACTTACATGGAAGCCTATGGCTAATTTCTGTGATTATATCTCCGCAGTGAAGCGTAATGCATTACATAAGTATGTTAGGATGAATAAACAGTTATAATTACTATCAGAAATTTAGATCAGCGCCTGCAGAAGTGTCTTTAAAACAACTGTTTTAACTAATTTCAAGATAAAAGGAGATCATTGTGAATAGTATTCTTTTATATAATTCGCTTTATTTTAACGCATCGTATTATAACAATGCGGTACCAAGCCGGGTGAATGTATTTTTATGTATATGTACATTGTGAGGTACTAATAATAAATAAACAAAAGAAGGAAAGCATCGGAGAGGGTGTGATGGAATGAATGCATGAGCGAAGAATAAGACTACTAATTATGAAACGAGAGACTTCGTGATCGATTTACACTGCCTTGTACGTAATAACATGGTAGTTTATACACCTTTGTATAAAAAAAATTTGACAATAAACATTTGCAAATCATACATTGAAATCAATAAATTTTCCTAAAGTTCACGTAGCATTTAAAATGCTATTCTAACAAAGTGAGAAGAAAACAGAGAATTCACAGCTATACCGTTATAAAATTTGAAAGGTAAGACTTGCCGCGCCGCGCGGTCAACTATCGATATTTCATATCGATATCATCAACCGCGAGAAAAGCATAGCAGCGCTGTGGAGATTAACCCAAACTATGATAAAAGATGCGCTGCGATTGGTTTGCTCCGTCTGCATTCAAGTTGTCAAACGTAGAGAAAGTGGTTGTGAGCTAAAACATCGTAAACACGGGGGGGGGGGGATGTTATTAATTCTAGGTAGAGCACCTGTCATAGTAAGGCTATCTCGGATCTAGGCCCTGTCTCATTGTTAGACGTTGGAATATTGAGAACAATGATGAGATATTGGACGGGTTTTTTGCGCATGCGCATCCGCAACAGTAACGTATCTATGCCTTACGTTTTTTGGAGAAAGTAATGGGATAACTATTATCGGCAAGAAAGTAAAGATTCCAAGACGAGACAAGGGTACGAGTATGCTACGAGTCTTTGGTAAGTTACTATTAATATTTGATAGACATACACGTGTTATACATTCATTTTTAAAAATTAAATTGGGCTGTTCTTTACAATAACCCCCCCCCCCCCCCCACCACCACCACCACTATGTGCAAGAATAATAGTACGATGGTATGAACGGATAAGAACATTATTCCCATTCTATCTTCAAATAGGCTGTCTATATACTTGTATTGTTTGTAATATGTTTTCAATGTAACCTACGATAATTTATTTCTTACGTATTTGTAATAAACACTTTTATAATTGAAATGTATTTTTTATAGTTATCATTTTATTATATTTCTTCTTTTTCAACTTATCAATCTTGTAAAATTAATGTAAGTACTTCGAAAACCAATATTAATAAATATCGCATTATAAATTAACACAGATAGATTAATAATCATTGGATATTGACACGAAATCCAGTTCATTTAAATCTCCGGCTTACCTATACTATAGCAGGGAAGACTATAGTAGCTATAGTCTATTGGCTCCAAATAAGAAGGAACCTGGCAAAGGTTGAATGACACCAACGGAACTCTTTCATTAGCGAATTGGATAATATGCAAATAAGTACCACATCAGAGGAATCAGAGGAAGATGAGGATGATACAAATGAGAAATATTTAGATGAGGCATTCAATGATTCTAATTCTAATGTCAAACCGATTTAAGAGGTTAAGACACAAATCACAAATTACTTGTCACCCGATATATGAATATTCATGACGTTGTGGATGATCGAGCGGAGGAGCCAGGTATACATTCCTTCTTATTTCGAGCCAAGTATAGTTACTATCCCATCGAGTCGCCGGTTATTACCGTTATTACCTTAAACCATATATGATCTAAGGTTATTACCATGGATATAGAAATACAGGGATAGAGCATGAGCCAGCATTATAGGCAAGAGGGGGTGTTCAGGATTGCGGAGGAGCCAGGGGCACATTTACGCCTGAATTTGATTGGTGACATTTCTGCGCATACTCTGTACCGCTAAGTATGAAAAGTGTTTACAGATTGCTTACATCAGAGATCTGCTTACATATATTTGACAAGTTGAAACTAGAAAAGTGATAGTTAACCCTTTGTTCTATAATAACGTATGACACTCGTGATACGAATTATGTCCCAAATATTGTAATGAACGTTCTTAAATAATTAAAAGTGAAGAAATAACGGAAAATCTTCTACATTTTTGATTTTATGCAATTAGTAGTTACATATTTCATGTTCTAATGTACAATATCAAATAATTCATAAATCTGTAGTCTGAAAAAAATTCTAGGACGAGGGATTAAAGAAAACTAAAATTAGAGGGTATAGAAGAGAAATTAAAACGTGTAACACGAATTAAAGAACATACTAATTTTAAATAATTTGTTATTTATATTTTAAAATCATTATTTTTAATAAATGAAGACGTGTTATATATCTAATAATTAATACGGATAACATAAATGTTATATATTTTTTCTTATAATATAATTAAAAATAGGGTACAATAAGTTTTTACACATAATAGGCTTATATTTAATGTATATCTTTATTTCAACGTTTGACCAAGAAATGGACTCGATTTTACAACATAAATAGTTTAGAAGTAACTATAATATCAATTTGTGACAATCAATGTATTTATCAAAACTAATTTTTCTATAATCATATACACACTTGTGTTAGGTGATAATGTTGTGTTCATATTATTTTCACATAATTCAGTGCAAGAAGTTGCTTCTTCTTTAAAGGTTTTCTGGAATAAAACAAACACATAAATAGAAATAAAACATCGTTCAATATGTTTGATATACTCATAAAAATTAACAATACTCATTATTATACATACACGTGGTAATGCATTTGGTCTCAATCGCACATAAGAACCTTTTGTGTAGAAACTTGTTTCTTCAAAGTGCATCTAGCAAATACTAGCTCTTTTTCAAATTCCTGATGCTCTGATACCTAAAAGGTCTAACCATAAATTACGAGCATCAGAATCTTTTGGAAAACTGCAAACAGAATCAAAGATTAAAATAAAATATTCTAAGATTATAATTATATTAACTATAATAAAATAATCTTCATACCAGTGGAATGTAACTTTCACAACATTACTCCTTTTTTTCCAATTTTGAAAATCATATCGGTTGTTACACGAGGGCACAAAGCACTTCATTTTAATAGCTTCTTTTAACACTGTTGAAATATTTAATACTAAATAGTTTTTTTAATACTAAAACACGACACTGAAATGAAACGGTATGAGACGCTTGGTGACGCTTGGAGATGCTCTGTTATTACCACGGACGTTATTACACATGAAGCGAGGTGAAGTGGTTGGTCAGTATTGCCACCTCTATGGATTTGCTACTATTTTTGACGGCAGTGAAAAAAGCGTGAGTATGAAAAGGAAAGGGAGCGTTTCGCGCCCTGGACCTGCTAGAGAACTTGTCAGTAAGATTATCTAGCAAATAGCTTCGCCATTTTCTACGGATCTACGGATTTTAAATAGAAATTGCTTATTTTGCTTCCCTTTATGTTTTCTTTTGTTTTCAATGTTATTGTTTCATACAATTAGCAAGTTAATCACTTTATTACAGAATGAGACAACATTTGTCGCCACTAGTCTTCCGGCTGGGTTAGTCGCCTCTTATTGTGTTGTGGAAATGTCAACAATAAGTAATGGTGATAGACCATGACAACAAATACTTTTGTGCTTACCGCATAGTAGTGCGAATATTAAATATTATTTTCACCAATAAACATAATGAAGACAAAAGTAAGTTCAAAGTCTTTGACGGATTTACTGCACACAAAAGGTGTAATGGATGTACCTTGTTATAAAAAAAAATTATCACAGGGGAACATCTGAAAATAATAATAGATCGATAATCACAATATACCTCGCTGTAACGATTAAATCATTAAATACGATAACTGTGATATCAACAATAATTTACACTCTGTTTATACCATATAAAGGAAATCCGTATATTTATGGTCAGATTTCCACTAGGGGATCTATGAAATTTTCAACACGTTGCACAGTGGGGTATTTGCGCCGATTTCCTAGAGTAAACTATTGCAAAGTTATTAGTTGTGTCAAGGTCGTAGTATTATATGTCGTTGAATTCTTCTTAACATCAGCTACAACATTATTAAATCAAAAATACAATTTAACATTTAAAAACTCAAAGTGATCTTGATTTCTTTTAAGAAAAAAAATTGTTTCAAAATTTTATATATTGAAGTTTGTACATGTGTGAATACTGTTAATCTGTTGTTTGAAACATTTCATCGAGGTGTTTTGTGTTATAAAAAAGTTATTGTATGATATATATATTAATTTTCCAAACGAAAATATATTACTTTCGATTGTTTGTTCTATCCAAACCACCGAAGAATATAAAACAGAAAGCTGTAAAATTACTCTATATACCTACCTTTACATCCTATATATGTTTTTATTCCCTTTTTATACACTAAACCACAACTTACTCTAGTATTATACTTGTAAAAATATCACATCTTTCGACATTTCTTTTGGTCACGAGAATGGGTTCCTTTCAAGTATCTATATGTTACTAAATATTACTGTTTATGGCAAAAGATTATTGTATATTACTCGCATATATACCCAGGTAAATGAAAGAAAAGTTAGTCATTTTGAACAAAATAAACATTTCGACATTTGTCCAGAAAATCAAGGCAAATACCCCACTGTGCGTCGCTACGGACTTTTACGAATTCAAGGTGGCAACACTGTAAGTGATAGTAAAATTTGGCGGGAATTCATGTTCAGAAGTCGTCCCTTTGTTCACAACTGTTCACAACGTCGCGGAGCAGAGAACGTGAATGCTGACGCCGATCGTTTCAAGTGTTTTTCGATTGGGATACGAAACTCGTTGCAATTGGAAGTGATTCTCTGTGAGTTCGGGATTGCAATCAGTGTTACAGCGAATGCATTTGATGGACACAACAAGGAGTTTTAAGTACTCGTGTGATATCGTCGGGATGTCAAGCCCAAGAAGTATCAGTGGTTCAGCTCGCGAAGGTACCCGGGTGGTGCTTCGCGAAATCACTGCATCTCTTCACAATTCGCCACCGATGCAATCGTCCCGTTTGAAGGTATTCAAACTTTCTTTTCTCGTCTATTTGATTAGCTCTTCCCTATCGTATAAATGATGACGAAGACCGTTTTCAGGTTCGACGCTCTCATCTTTTCTTTTTTTTTTTTGCGTTTTTCCTCCCTGTTTTGACCTTTCCCCTCTGTCTTTATTGCCAACACTCGCCAACAGCCGGAGAATCCCTATAAATAAACTCTGAATCTCCAGGAGCACCTTGAAACGAAAATAAGTTTCGCTTCTCGCGCGGTGGCATTTATTTGACGTCCGAAAAAGAACGCATACCCACCAAAAATTATTCATGTAATTATTCTGCATTGAATGGCTTAACGAAAACTCTAAATTGTTGTATTTAAGTAGGGGTCCGAATTTTGTTTTAATGTCACGAATGATAAAAAAAATGGTTGCTCTATTTTAACCTGTTAACCAGGTTAAACTTTCGACTACATATAAACGCCCACGAAGATATAATTTAAGGCAGATTCAACATAGCGTAACCTAATATGCATATTGTGGCTTAATACGTTGACTGCCGTGGTGGTCACTACATACTGACATTCACTGAACTTTCCATCGACGTCGTGGTGGTCATAGCTAACCGGCGCCACAGTGATCTGTAAATCCCGTTTTTATGGCCAAATTCAATTTTTCAATTTTAATATATTGAAAATTTTTTTTTGTTATAAAGTAACAACCCTTCACAGTTCCTAAATAAAAATAATTCTGTGATGAAATACAGCGTTCTAAAGACAAAGTCAGAAAAAACAAAGTAAAATGAAAGGTTTTATATTTCAATTATAGAATATCAGAAAACAGATTTTAATGATGGCTTTATATATGTATTTCAAATATTTAATCCAGTTTTAAGCATTTTTTAGTCCATATACGAATAGCGTAAATTAATAGCATTTCAAACTTTGAAAAGAGTTATACAAAAATGCTTAAGATTTTTGAACTAAACCTTGAACATTTATTAAGATCATGTGAATTTGAACTGCACCTTTCCTCAACCTTGAACTATAAACGGAGTTTAACAAATGAAGGGCGGTATGTATTTCGACACTTGAATACGCAGTTACACTCGAGTCTTGAATAGCAGCTCAACACAAGTTAATCAGCATTCAATCTTTTATAAACGTCAACATAAAAAATTTGAAATTTTTTTTCATAAACTATCGAGGGCATCCATCTTTTTTAAATGTCACTACACATTTTCCATTTAATAGACGTCGATCGCCCGTTTACGAAAATATAATTGTTGTTGGAATTGTACGGCGTAGGTCGTGACTTCAAATCTCTCGTTACCTACTCACATCTTTTTTGAACCGCATTTCAAAGATACTTGACAAATGTTTTATAATTAGAAATAAATTTTCATGATAAATGAAAAATGATTGATGAAATACATATCTATAAATACACACATTTCTCTCCCTCTTTTCATTATGTAGCTACAATTCTGTAGTCTTTTGATGCAATTTTTTACTTGCCCAAGCGGGAGGAGAAATTTATTCCGGAGAAGATGCAATGACACACTCTTATATTCATAAACAATTATCTGCACCAATATTTATACCGATGATAAAATAAATGTGTCTGATAAACGCGAAATTTTTCCCAATAAAAATATTAAAACAAAATTATCTATGCCACGAAGCTGCATTTACGTGTGCACGGTGCTTATCGTATTTATGTTTTCCTTAGTATTAGAATAAATGCCATTTCTGTAAATAGTTATTATGTATGTGCATTTTTGTTGTATATAAGTATGGTTTGTTTATTTTTATGTATAGATTACGTATATTTTTATCTATATTTGTAACTGCATGTATAGTTTATGTATATTTGAATTTTTTTGTATTTTTTACACAGAAAATAAATGTAAGTATTATCACGAAAATTTATTTCTATATTCCATATATATTTCTTTCTATTTATCCTATTTATAAAACATTTGTCTAGTATTTTTGCAAAATGTGATAAAAAAATGTGAGTAGGTAATGAGAGGTTTGAAGTCATCACGACCTACGCCGTACAATTGCAACAAGTTACCGCTGACGCCATGGCCCACAGTGGTTCCTTTTTCTCGAAAAGTGACAAAAACTAAACATTGCATACAATCTTTATGAAAACAGTACTCCAGTGTTTTTGGGATTGTTGAATTTGAATGTGTGGTCAAAAATTCAAAAATTCAAAATGGAAAATCAAATACATTCTACCCTAAGAACCACTATTTTTAACTTAATTTTGGAGATGATAAAAATGAAGACTTTAATTATAGACCAGTTGTTTAAATATCGCGTTAGTTTGAAACGTGCTTGAATTTCGCCTCCGATGCTATTCGTCTTGACTCCTCCGATGCTATTCGTCTTGACTCCTCCGATGCTATTCATCTTGACTCCTCCGATGCTATTCGTCCGAGGATCCAATAACCAACTATAGATCAAGCAAAAACGGCGTGACTTTCTGGTTACCAGCAAAAGTCAGCTAATAAACACGGCGATCGGTTGATGACCGTTGTAAAATAACGTTCAAATCAAACTCGCGTCGCGAAGGTATAGAGAGACAAAGAGAACAACATACACACGTTGAACCGAGACAGGCAGATAAGAGAAAGACAGCGCCGCGTAGCGGATCAGCTGACACTCTCGCGACGTTCGTCGAAGACTGACGGCTGACGGTTCGCGTTCACTTGCTCACACTTGCTCACGAATCGTGCTAGCGAGCACTTGCTCCAGTTGCGCTGTTGATAGTTTGTATCAAGTCTTCGACGGCGAGCTATTCCTATTCAAATCAAATTTCCTATTTCCTCATATTCGAGTCACCGTTGAAAAGCGTTGGATTGTATTATACAGTCCACCTTTTTAACACCAGTTTTGTAATTAATTATTATGAAAACTTTTATTTTTCCGATTCCTTTGAATGGTTTAGTCAGGCAATGTAAATATGTTTTCTAAAATGCAAGAGCAAGTGATCTACGTTTCTTCGATTCTGACGTTACAAATTAAACTATCTACGCGATTTACTCGCTCGTAAACAAATAAAGTCATAACTGATCCCTTAGCGTCATTTGTATTCGTATTGAAAACTACTACCACTTGATAAACATGAAAATATGGTAAATAAGATTTACAGAATTCAACAAAATTAAAGTTGAAATATCTCGTAAATTATTAATTTTTCGACATACATAGTTCAATACATTTTTTGTAGAAAATGATGGGCTACATCGAATAATGCATAGAAAAAATATATTTCTATTTAAAATCATGGAGGTGACCTTGAAATCTTCAAAATTCTTACCCCTACAAAACAAAACTGTTACTACCACTTATAGTCCTCTTTATATTGAAAACTTTGAATAACAAGGTTTTTCAATATCTCCAGAAATAACAGATATTGAAGTGCTCATTTCTACTGGACCACCCTGTACGGCAGTGGTGGGCACGGGTGGAGCCCCTCAAACGCCTGCTTCTCCCACCAACCTCTCTTTCATGCAGCGCGCACGTTCGTTGCGTACGCTGATGTCTCGTGTCTTCGTTGCCCCATTGTACCGCACTTGCTGGAAGGGGACAGAGGGCGCTACGGTGTGGACGGTTTTGCCTCAATTGAGGCAAAATTGCCCATCCCTGCTGTACGCAGTGAATTTGTCGAAAAGCTACAAGCTCACCGATTTGGAGTTGGTTGGGTTAGGGACACGAGGCTGTGTAGATACCCGGTCTGACCATACATGCAAAGATCCATGCAAAATACGAAACATTACAAGCCTAGTCGGATCTACCTAATGGCCGGTCCTCTCTGTCCCCTCAACACACTAATCCCAACCAACTTCAAGTATACCTTTTCTTCGAGATCTTGTATATAATATTTAAATCACCAGTCGGTGATAGCTTGTTCCAGAATAAAATGTACTTGTAACCTAAGTTTAACTAAAGCTTTTTGCGAAAATCTCGGAAACTAAGACCGAGCAATAGGTACATGTATAGAGATCAGTTGTTTAGAATGCTGATCTTGACAACCTATTTCAAGGTCAAGGTCATTGGAGCTAGGTCCCCTTTTGTCAACATTTATATTACAGTTTATATTACAATGTAAATACTCGATCTTCTTAAATTAATTACTAAAGTTAATATCATATTACACATTTCAATCACGAACCAGTCGATACAATTAGCGGTGTAACAGTAACAAGTAAATATAACAAGAAATAACAAACACACGATCACAAATAACAAATGATTGGAAACACGAAATTCTGTTTTTGATGAGGACACGTCGAGTGCTCGTGAGACAACTGACTGATCGCATAAAATTCCGGTCTTTCTCATTTTTGCTCGAAAAGAAAGATAAAATAAGAAAACTAGAGGAATAGAGATGGAAAAGTTAAGTGGAAACTCGGAAAGTTTGTGCTCAAGACTGCTCGGACTGGTCGTCAAATGTGCAACGGTAACGTTAACCGGCTGCTAACGAACCTTGCAGAAAAATGAAGGGAAGGATCGGTCGACAATGCTTGAGAAAGAGAAATCAGAAATATATAAATAAATACACAATAACATATATAAATAAACAAAACTTGAACTAAAAAAAAGTAAATTCACATTATGAAGAATTTCTTTGAAGCGTTTCTTAGCATCTTCCACATCACCGAAGAATACGGTCGTGTAGACGAGTGTCATTTCAGACAAAATTAATAATTAGACATGAATTCGGACGAATCCGGAAATATATATTTTTGCATTATCATCATAAACCCTTACGAATACAATCACACAAGAAAAATCACTCGGACTCACTCAGAAGTATAACAAAACCCTTAAAAAAATTTTTAAAGTAAAGGAGGAACTTACCGAATTATAGATCATTTTCAATTATTAATTACTGGCAATATATATATATATATATATATATATATATATATATATATATATATATGTAGTATGTTAAGAAAGTAAAACTCGTAAATTTTTTAAAATATTTGAAATTTGCTAAGAGTAAATTGATGTTTTAGAGTTTAGGGTATAGTGGAGAAGGGAACGCATGCCACGTTTGTTAAGTTTCGATGAAACATATTGTTTTATGAATGTACTAATGAAAAAAGCTTATTGATATATTATTATATTATTCCTTATAAATTTAATTATATCTAGAAACAAACATTTGAAGTTTTACGCAAATTTGTTTAAATAAGGATTTGGCTACCTATTCGAGTCAAATACCCTACTGAATGTCGTAACTAGCTTGATAACGAGTAAACATGTGTCGCTACAGATAGCGCCGCGATATTGCTATTTATTTAGAAACGAGAAAATTGTACATAACGTGACAATGTTTAAAGCATAATATCACACAAAATTACTTTCATCATCTTACACTTCTAATTAAATGCAGTAAGCTTTCCAATAACCCAAAATGATTCTTCATACGTTTACTGCCACATAAAATACGTATATACAGTTTTTTAAAATAATTTTTCGATCGCGTTATACGGGAGTCCAATGTATTCTTTGATATTTAAAAATTATGTTATTCTTATTCGTAAATATATATCCCATTTCGGAAATGCACTTTCAATAAGGCCAAAGAGTAAGTATAACAAGAGGCGACACCCCGGGCGGTATCTTTGTAGTCAATCGGTGCCCTTGGTTCTATAGACAAGCGGGAAATTTAAATCAATTGGATTCAATATTCTTATTTCGTGTCAATGTCTAATAATTAGAAAATTATTTGTGTTAATTTAGAATGCAATATTTATTAATATTGGCTTTTGAACTATTTAGATTAATTTTACAAGATTGAAAAGTTGAAAAAGAAGAAATATAACAAAATGATAACTGTAGAAATCATATTTTAAGGATATACATTCCGGATATATTACAAAAAGATAGTTATTACAAATACGTAACAAATAAATTATCGTAGCTAACATTGGAAACATACTACAGACAATAAAAATGTATAGACAACCTCTTGGGACTTGGAAACAATTTTCTTATCTATTCATACCATCTTACTATCATTCTTGCACACCATTATGTTCTCCTACAAGTATTTCTAGCTATTATTTCTTACAATTACATCTATTTAGAGGTGATCATATAAATATACATATAATGTAATTTTACTTATAATAATTCAATTATAATAATTATTATTATAATAATAAGTTTGTTTTCTCAACCTCTCGGCCATGAAAGGGGACTCAGTTTACAATAATTTTTCCCTAACGTCACACGTTCATAGCATATCTCCACACACATCCCCTCCTTCCTCTTTACAGAGTAGAACGTCATTCCTTTAAGTCTAATTTCTAAAGTCAAAATACATCAATATAATTGAAATATATTACGTACATATATAAATTTAAATATATTACAATACAGATATTATAAAATATTTATAGCGCAGTTCAACGAACATTGTCGAAAGTCGATCCTTACCGAATGGTGTCACCTCTTATTACACCTACTCTTTGGTACGGCTTCGATATCGCGGAGTTGAAGCCACATTCATGGAATACAATTTACCTACGCATGCGTACTGGAAATCGTTTCTTGAAAAACGCCAGAGCTTCGCTTCTGATCAAGTGCTCCGTGTCTATGTCGTAATGTCCGTGCGGCGTGTGCGCGGTTCGATGTTCGAACAGCGGTATTAAAGGAGGTAGAGGCGTAAAGTGTATATCAGAAATCAGAACGCGTATCATCGTGGCAGTACGGTGGCGATGACTCTCCCGAGGCTGGCGGTCTTTCTTTCCGAGGCAGAAGCTTGCACCACGTTAGACCGCGAAATCGTCTTGTGGAAAGGTGAGCCATGACGCTGCAGCGTTTTCCTGAGTGTGTTGTATACGACGGGTCCCATGCACACATCTTCGTAGGCGTGTACGTGCAACACGTTCCGTAAACGCTCGCGCGCGTGCCAACCAGTGGTAGTGGTGGATGTCTAGAGTCTAGAGTCTAGAGTGTCTAGAGTATCGACTGGAGAATGCTCTGCGCTAATATTAGAAGTTCGAGAGGAGAGACATAATCTTCCTTTCATCGTAAGGTTCGGTGAGTGGCTGGTTCCTCCGACGAAATTCCGTCGCGATGCAGCAGACGAGCAGACTGCGAACCGCATTTCCGTAATCGATTCGTCTCCTCTCTTTCTCTCGACCGTTGTCGCTATCGATTCTGAAAAATTGGAATTCGATTCACAACATTATATACTGTACATCTATACATCTATTCTTTCGATAGTTTTCGCAGGTTCCGATGAGCCAAGAGTACGGTGACAATTTTGGGCACCTCTTGCAAACAACACATTTTTCTGGTTCAGTTAAGCAGTGACAGAATTGTTGCGAGAAAGCGGTTCGTAGTTTGCAGGGCCGCATATAAGGGACCCTCGGATTTTTCTGACTACGTTACGATTTCCTAGCATGTATCATGTTTATCAGAAGTGTCCTCGACTAAAGGCTAATAACCAAACACAGAATCACTGGTTAAACGTGACCCCTTAGCATGCGTGAAATAAATCAGAGAAGACATTCATTTTAGATGACATAAATCGATTCAACTTTATATTGTTATTGAAACGGCACACAGTGAGGCATGCTGTAAAACAAAATCAAACTTATTGTTGTTCGATTTCGATTTAATTGTTCGACGATATCATCAGTCGTTAATTAAAATATCGTATGTGGTTAGGCACTGAAATAAGTATTGAAGATATTTTCAGTAACCCCATATACATTTTTTGATTCTCGCCCCGAATCTCCATTTAAATGCCGCACTATGCGGCGCTTCCGTTTGACACGGTTGTTCTTGGAATCTGTATCTGTTATATGGAATGAGAAAGAGAGAGACAGACACACCCCTTTGAGAAGTGTCAGCCTCTCTCTCTCTCTTTTTATCTCTGTGTGTGTGTCCGTGTGTCCCTTCCTTCCTCTGTCTCATCGCGACCAGATGGGTATGACTCATGCCGATGGTGTGTGTGTTGCGGTCTCTCCACGACGATGTCAAGAACGCGCCGAATAAGGAGCTCGCGGCTTCTTGAGTTGTTGAGGTTCGAAGGGAATCGCCTCCGATCGCGTCGAGTCGGTGCGATCGGAAGAGTGCCCGCGCCTCGCGGTCGGCGTGCTCGACCGTGTACGCGCTCGCTTTACGCCGTAGATTAGCAAGTAAAAGCGCTCGGTGTACACGTCACGGTGCGCGGCCGTGTCCTTATAATTTCAAGTCGTATTAACGCAGAGTAACCTGTTTCGCACCGCGGAAATTTTGTCAGTCGGTAAATAGCTCCTGTCCCACATTCTCTGCGTGATTCTAAACTGCTTTGAATCGATTGCCCGCGAGTCACCGATCTGAACCTCCCAGCGACGTTAACCGTTGGATGGTGAGATTTCTGACAGATTACTGGTGGACAAGATTATCAGCCGATCTATTCAGCCATATTGTATGTTGACATTGCAAACCAGGTTTCGATGACATTTTTTAACACTAGAACTACCGGACAAGTCAAAATGACTGGTTTCTAAATTTTTCTTTTACAAATATTGAAATTATAAAAATGTTTCCCGGAGTAATGTTTTAGTCAAATTCTCTATTAGAATACATATTTAAACAAAAGTTGTACGGAAGTTGAATAAATGCTTTCTTGTCGTTATTAGAATGCAATATACACCAGTCGCGTTTAGCGCTCGGTAGTTCTAGTGTTAAAGCGGTAATGCTATCAAATCGTTAGCTTCTCTTTTAAAAGCACGCACTACAGCTGTAAATACAGTCAGTCACAAAAAGATAGGACATCGTACTAATTTAGTAGATGACATACATGAAATTTCTTGTACATACGTCGTTTTACACTATCTTTGTTTATTTGGCATAGTTATTGAAGCTCCGAAATGTTGCTCCGCATAAACTCATCTAGAAAAATGTAAATTTTTAACAATAGAAAAACAACAATTTTGACAATGGAAAACTTTTCTTGAAATAATTTTAGAGCGGTTTCCATTGCAGAGGCGGTTCATTTTTTCCACGACCTATTTTATGAACCGAACAGACTATTCATATTAAATACTATGTACTGGAGACTTCTCAGGACATGTAGCATTAACGTTTCCTCTGCAGATTTAGAACTTAGAAATGGATACTGCGCATAATCTTCCGTAGAAATATTTATAACTACGTGTACAATATAATTGATTTATTAAAGTGTAGATTTTCTTCTAATATCATATGGAAACACAAAAAAACATAGAGCGTCCTATCTTTTTGTCCTTGACTGTAGATTTTGAACTGTTCGGACTTTGAATTGCATTAAATATTTACAATTGTTTGAATACTATTGTTTGTCAAGAATCCATGATCGTACAAAAATAATAAGGTCTCATCAAGCCATTTAGTTACCAAAAGTAGAAGCTGACTAGTTTGATAATTACGTGTACAAACACGTGGATATTTTGAAAAATTTGATACGTTATGAATTTCGGACATTCAAATTTTTATAGCATTGTACTAACACGTTACAATTTCCGATGAATCGGTTGCCTCAAAATAAAATTGTGTAATATCATTGCGTTTAGTCCGAGTCGTACAGAACGGAGCGAGTGGCAATTAGTCGGAACTCGAGAGACTTAACTGTTATTCAATCTTTATAAACGTGCTTATACGTGTTTAATTGGCCCGTTCTCTACCAGATCTATCGCAATAACTAATTTGTTGCGTACACACCTGAATCCCCTTGACTGTTAACCCACTCGTAATGGCAGCGATCGCATGTTTGGTCTCCAGCACATGATAGTAAAGTACTCGAAAGAGTTACATGATTGATGTTCGAGTTACAGTGGATTACAAACGCAATTTGCACAGTAATTTTTTTTGCAAAAACCAGAAAGTAATATTTTACTTTTGTGACTGATAACTAATAATATTCTGTAGCGCATCACTTAAATATGCTGTTCCATCAGAATTCATGTTCCATGCTTTGCATCACTTGAAACGAACATAAACCTTTGTTTATGGTACTTATTAATGAAAATTGTATGTTCTTCGCAAATTCTCTTGATATTTATGTTATTTACAAACATCTTGCAATACACGCTGAAAGTGTGTCTCAGCACTTCTTAATTATCAGACGTTGTTCTTTTCTATATTATTCTTTATTGATAAATGATCAATGTTTAAAAACTATATTATTTCCGTGTATTGTTTCGGATTTCAAACGAAGAAGTCTTGATTGCGATCGAGAACGGTCGAGTGCCTTTGCTCGTTCATTGCTTTGTTTATACAGTAAAACTCAATTTATTTGAATCGTTCGGAGAACATGCCGATTTGGATATCTGGATCCTTCAGACAATAGGAGAGTCCACTAACTCTCTCCTTCTCTACCGTTTCTTCGTTCATATAACAGGAGCTGATGTTCATATATAGCTATACTCACTTATTTGAATTCATAGACGAATGTTACGTTATGAGTTCGGATAAGTGGAATATGCTGCAAGCAGTCTGTTCGCATAATAGGAGCTCAGCTACGAGTTCAGTAAATTGAGCGCGATGCTGGCCGATAACACTGTCCAACAAATTTCAACTTTTTTTATGTTTCCTAATAACTGTTGGGTGGTTCTTATAGAGTCTTTTGCGCTGATTCCGAATCTGCCCTTACTTTTTCGCCTACACGCACCATTTTTTGAGAAACATGACTTTAAAAAAAAAACCTATTTTTCAACTTTAAACAAATATTGTGATGTTATTATAAAAGATATTGAATTATTCTTCACAGCAAAAGATTCTGTAGACTTTCCTGAATACAGTGATATCAAATATTAATACATTATGAATGTTTAAACATGTTTAAACAATCATTATAGACGGAGAGACACCTCTTTTGCACCCATTTTTGAAGATATTTTTGAATTTATCTTCAAAAATAAGGGTCCAGCGTAAAATCGAACTATATCACGCGATAGAGCAGACTTTTATCTTGAGAAACCCCTCTTTGAAGATGGCAACATAGATGTTTATACCGAACCAGAAAGCAAAATATCTACGCCCGACATGAGTTGCCACCAGAGGTGCTCTTCCACTAGCGCGGTAGTCCGTCGCGATACGGCGCGGCGCGGCATAACGGCGATGCAGTGGCTAAAAGCGCGCAATTTGGAGTTGGGAAGTACTACAATTGTAGTAATGTTCATGTGCTTAATTAATAAATAAATCGCTACATCCATTTAGGAGAATACTTTTTTCATTCTTTGTATATCGATGCCATCACCGCGACGATAAATGTCTTTTATGGTGTGTAAATAGTATTCGTCAAATTCCGACAAATTTGGAGTTGGGAAGTACTACAATTGTAGTAATGTTCATGTGCTTAATTAATAAATAAATCGCTACATCCATTTCGGAGAATACTCTTTTCATTCTTTGTATATCGATGCCATCACCGTGACAATAAATGTCTTTTATGGTGTGTAAATAGTATTCGTCAGACGTCGATAAATTCGAAGTCGGGAAGTACTACAAATGTAGTAATGTTCATATGCTTCATTAATAAATAAATTGCTACATCCATTTCGGAGAATACTCTTTTCATTCTTTGTATATCGATGACATCACCGTGACGATAAATGTCGTGTATGGTGTGTAAATAGTATTCGTCAAACTCCGACAAATTTGGAGTTGGGAAGTACTACAATTGTAGTAATGTTCATGTGCTTAATTAATAAATAAATTGCTACATCCATTTCGGAGAATACTCTTTTCATTCTTTGTATATCGATGCCATCACCGCGACGATAAATGTCTTTTATGGTGTGTAAATAGTATTCGTCAAATTCCGACAAATTTGGAGTTGGGAAGTACTACAATTGTAGTAATGTTCATGTGCTTAATTAATAAATAAATCGCTACATCCATTTCGGAGAATACTCTTTTCATTCTTTGTATATCGATGACATCACCGTGACGATAAATGTCGTGTATGGTGTGTAAATAGTATTCGTCAAACTCCGACAAATTTGGAGTTGGGAAGTACTACAATTGTAGTAATGTTCATGTGCTTAATTAATAAATAAATTGCTACATCCATTTCGGAGAATACTCTTTTCATTCTTTGTATATCGATGCCATCACCGCGACGATAAATGTCTTTTATGGTGTGTAAATAGTATTCGTCAAACTCCGACAAATTTGGAGTTGGGAAGTACTACAATTGTAGTAATGTTCATATGCTTAATTAATAAATAAATTGCAACATCCATTTAGGAGAATACTTTTTTCATTCTTTGTATATCGATGCCATCACCGTGACGATAAATGT